>CM041520.1:32656749-34134300 GCA_023091065.1 Dianthus caryophyllus | reverse complement strand
CCACTCATTAAGTGAAACCACTAGTTTATTAAGAAAATATATCGAAGCAAAATGTCTAACCAGATCCACGAGGCAAAAAGTCCTTGCCAACAATGCTTTCCAACACGGAAGACTTTCCAGAACTCTACAAAACATCAAAAGACCTCGCATGTGAAAATAGTTTTGGCACCAATGAATATTTAAAAACAAGCAGATGACGGCCGAAAAAAAGAAAAGCAAAAACGTCATTACTTGTGCCAAAGTAATTATGACTAATAAGCTTATCTACCAGAAATTTGCAAAGATAATTAAACTTAGTATTTCATTCACTAAATTCATCTTCAAAAAATAGAGCAAAGACGTTCAAAATGCATTTACCATAAACCTTTATAGGGCTCAAATTAGATTGAGTGTAACTGTTACTTGGATAATAGCTGTTGAAATGTTAACATAAGAGCAAAAATGGAGAAAAATGATGACGAGTGACAGACATAGAGGGTGGAACAG
Organism: Dianthus caryophyllus; assembly: GCA_023091065.1. Taxonomy (NCBI): domain Eukaryota; kingdom Viridiplantae; phylum Streptophyta; class Magnoliopsida; order Caryophyllales; family Caryophyllaceae; genus Dianthus; species Dianthus caryophyllus. Next base: position 34,133,814 of record CM041520.1, on the reverse strand, counting down.
AAAGGTAATCGAGTTACTTCTCCCCCTATGGAATTAATATATTACCCCAGGTAAAAGCGAGTAACCATTTTTACTCTCCATTTGTAAGTAAATCATTAATTTCACTTCCTTGTTTCCAGCCCCCATGGCCCCATCACCAACTACCGTCATTTTCCTTTATTTTTCTCTGTTACATTGACTTTTATTACCCAGGTAAGAATTACCCTCATTCCAAGCAAGCCCTTTGGATTTGTAAAATTTGGGGCCGAAGAATTTGTTTAAAAAATTTGGTTCAACGCAAAGCTTTCAACTCCGTGCATTATTTCACTCATCTACTAATTCCAAAATCAACAATATTATACCATAGTGCGGAAAAAAAGTCACCATCAATTAAAATAAAGCAAAGAACCAAGATCCTACATGTCATCACAAGCTATAACATACTAACTCATAGCACAATCCTCTCAATTCTAGTCATCTTTTCTTTGCTTACAGATACTTGCATTCGGATAAACTTAGATCTACTACTCGCGAACTTAGTCACGACTTTCCTAATGCCTTTGATTAACCACCTTTATTATTCTGGGGCAGGAAATACACAGAAAATCGACTTGATCTCTGAAAATGCCGACAATATCAACACGAAAAAGTCACACATCACAAAATCATCAACAACATTGACATCATAAGCAAAAACAACTGCGTATTTCAACCCCGCATCGACAATACAAGGAAACAAACAACAAATTACTACAGAAAATCAGCAGCAATCAATAAATATAACTGAAATAGATCCACATGATCTTTGACAACATATAAATCAATTCAACATCAAAATTACTAGCTAAATTGACATAAACTAAGCTAAAATCTACTAATTATATGAATATATATAATACTCCGTACAAATTAAAATAGATCTGGTGAATACCTGACCACCGACGACAGCAATAGAAGGAAGAGCATCCCAAAGAGTAGGAAGAGCATTTTCGTCGCCATGATCGCCGAGAGCAGTGCAAGCTCTTTGAATCTTGTTCACTAGAGAGATCAAGTTCTCCATTTTTGAAGCACCGAATTAAAGATCGGCGAGTGAAAGAGAGAGATTGAGAGAAATTGGAAGTTCGATTAGGGTTAGGGTTTGGAGATCTGGAATTTGAATTTTTGATCGGAGAAAAATTGGGGAAGAATTTTGAATAAAGAAGATTGAGAAATGTTTTAAAGAGGGAAGTGTGATGAGGTTTGTTTTGGTATGTGGTAAAACAGGAATGGGTCCAAAGTCGACCAACACGGTGTTGTATCTAACCCATATTTTCTTCTAATATGGGTTTATATACTTATGAACTGATACATCAGCAAATTACTTAATCGATAAGAGTGTGATACGATGATTTAACGTGTACGAGAAGAGTGGTAATCAACTAATTCACGTAAGAATAGAATTTTAAGAGATGTATTTACTCACATAATAGTTTTATGACTCAGGTGATGGAAATGAATTGAAATTTAACGAGAAACACCTTCAATTCATAGACTATATGGGGAGGCCTGTGGTTACATCTTTAACAATCTTATAGTGTCAGCATTTTGACAATATTGTTTTTGGTTTCCAACCGATATCCGAACCCATTTGGGCCGACTAATTCGGTTTCGGAGCGTGTCCCGGGTTAAGGTTTTAAACTCCTCCCAACGGGCTTGCGGGGGATCGAACATCAGTTCTCCCTACCAAGTCTAGCCTCTGGCACCATTTTGAATAATATAGCACAAGATATAAGGAGACCTTAATCGAATAATTGTCGAATCTCACCACCCACCACCCCCTCCATTTGAATAATATAGGATCAAATATTGGGAGGCCCGCTGTTGTATCTACGCTTCAAGTCCAAAGGACATTTGTGTAAGGGGACGTGTTAGTATATAAAATTGATCTTGATCCTTCAACGTAAGTTTAATCTTTTAGTTGAGTTGGTTTCTAACAATATTAACTAGTTTTAACCCCCGTGATACTCACGGTTGTCCTGTAATTCCATTTGAATGTATAGTGACCATAAAAAATGTCGTATTGATTTACCAAGACGGGAAATGTCTTTATTTTGTGTTTATTTGACATTGGTTACATGGACAATGGTAGTTTCTCTTGTAAATACTTAATGCTCTAGTAACCTAGTCCCTCCATTCAACTCCAAATGGTATATTTCTATTTTGTACACTATTCACATTTCGATCTTCAATTTCAATTATCTCTCGATATATAAGTGTAAATATATTCATGTGTGATCTTGTTTGATTCGACTTTATGAGTACATAATTAAAATCCAATTTTCATATTTTTTACAAAAACGTAGCTAAAGATATTTACTCCGTAAAAACCGCGTTGGCAAACGTGAAAAAAGAAAGTGGTAGTTTGGAGTTGAATGGAGGGAGTATTTTTCTAACGTTATTCTTGAATTAAAATTAACTTATTGTTCATATTTTCTTTTATTTTTCCACTGGTGTTTTCTTGTGATTGTTGTCGCGTTTCCTTCTTTTGTGATTTTTTTTTTATGTTTACTCGTCTTTTTCTCTTCCGTATGTATGCTTGGTGATTTGTATGACTCTTTTGAGCTTCACGTTGTCTCTGTTATTTATTGTTACCTCTTGTGTGTCATCCATGTTTCATTATTATATGTGGTTAAGTCTTTTGTAGTCTTTAGGTTTATGGTATTTTTTTGAGTATTTGTACTTACATTTTTCCTTGTTCAGTTTGGATGATTCTTTTTCCTTATGTTTGGTCACTTTTCAGTTTGTTTCATGATAGTTGTCTTGCTCGATGGTGTTTGATTTTTCCGCTTTTCTAGTTGTATTTGTCTTAAACACCTTGAACTCCATTTTTCTTTCCGTATTTGCTTGTTCCGACCCTTACCTTGAAGGTGTATGCTTTTCATATGCATTGTTGTACGATGTTTCCTTCTGGTCTTCCTACATAAATTGAACCTCAAAAGAGAATTGGGGAATGTAATTTTGTCAATAAAGTAAATATATACGGAGTAGTTGGTGACTTGAATGTCATTTTAAAAAAGCCATAACCCTTTTGAACTTGTATCCAATTTTGAAGCAATCAACTTTTTTTTTTTTTTTTTTTTTTTTTCATAGGTAGCACAGAGAATTGCATAAAAAAGAGCAAAAACTAAAGCATATAAACAAAAAGATAAAGGGGATATGAAAAGTATATCTATAAATACATGAATTCGAGGTTGAACAATTTAGGAAAGCCACTGATGTTCAAAAATTGGGGAAGACGAAGGCGAAAGGGTCGGCTGAAAGAAATGTCATAAATGTTCAAAATTGACGAAGGTGAAGGTGAAAGGAGTATTTAATTAGTATTCGTAGAAAGCAAATGAAAGAGTAGATGTAGAAGTATGCACAAAAAATGCCACGTGGAATTAAGTGGGGGTTAGCTAGAGATTTAAGTTACCCTTTTAATAATATTATATAGATAGATAGGCATAGTGACATTTATTAGAAATATTACGGGGAAAAAAGCATTCATGCATCAAACATTTTTCAACTTGATAATGTGAGATAACAGTACCATTGGGTTTACAAATGGTTGATACTAATAACCGTAATTTATTTGACATAGTCGCCTATTGTAATCTAAAGATGAGTTCAAAATAGTTTCACTACATAATACAGCGACATTGATGGTAAGTTGTCAGAAAGTATCTTAAGCGCAAACATTTATCCTATCATCAATAAAAACAGTTAATTTTACCACATTTCTCCCATAAGAAGCTCTTACATAACACAAGTTCATATCTTCAGACAAACACCAATGCATCATACAAGTAGTAATATTTTGTTCAACAAACAAGTTTGTATAACATAATTCCAAAAAGAGCTATTCTTTTCTTTTTACTTCCTCCATTCCGTTTGGTTAAATACATTTGACCAAAACACGGTAATTAAGATAGAAGAAAATCAAGTGGGGTAGACAATAGAATTACCAAACTACCCTTACTTTATTCTTTAAAAAAGGACATTGCAAGTGGGTTGGGTGGGGTATTAATGAAGGGTATATTGATCTTTTAGTTTAATAAAGTACGGACTAAAATAGAAATGTATAGAATTGATTGGAATTTCCGAAAAAGGAATATGTATAGAATCAAATGGAATGGAGGAAGGAGTAAAGGGGAATGAGGGAAATATAAACAAATAACTAAGATGAGGGGAATATTTAATTGCTCTAAGAGCACCCACGGGGTTCCCCAAAACTTCTCTCTCCTACTTTCATCAACTTTTTACTTAACATCCCCATTTCATTTACATGTTTCCACATTGATGGGGCTCCCTATTTCCACTTTTTCATGGTCCACCATATTTATTTTTTAAATCTAACATTAATTAATTACTTATTATTTGATAATTAACACAAAGATGCATAATTTATATTATATTATGAATAACAAAGATGCACAATTTATTGGTTAAAGAAAGAATAATTATACGGAGCAATTAATACAACTAACTTTTTTTTTAAATTAATAAAAAATATTTTTTTAACAATTTTTTCCGAAAACTTACTAACTAATTTTTTTTCAATTTAAAAAAAAAGTTAATTAAAGAAAACATACATTAGAATTTGCACTAGTTGAAAAGTGGTTAGTAAGTAATTAATTGAATGATAAAATAATTAATTGATTTTAATCAACTAATAATAAATAAAAAATAAAATGTGCAAATGGGAACCCTCCCAATGTAGAGGGGCTCTCCAAATTTTGGGTTACAAACCCAAAATTTGGGACACCTCCCACATTGGTTGACCTCCCCACAAGTGTATATTTAGCACTTTTAGGTCACTTAGCTCCCCATTGATGTGGGTGCTCTAAGGACTATTGATATTAACAAAACATTCTTATTTTAGAAAAATAAATAATAAATAATGATAATGATGAGATTAAAAAAAAAATTAATCAAACTCCAATGGATTTAAATTTAAATTCTAATTCAGTTTGATTTAGTTTTTCGCAAAACATTTTTTCCATTTTAACTCAACCATTCATTAACATTCGATTAAAATTTAAAAAAGCTAAGTGGCTTCTTTAAGCATAAAACAACCAAGAGGCAAGAGGTATCAAATTCGAGCCCTCTAAAAACAATTTTATGGGATAATACGGTACGAGATTATATATGCCACATTTGGATTTTGGGGCCGGCTTCCCTAGTGAAAAGGGATAATTTTACGATGTGCATGGATTTTGGAGCCGGCTTCCCTAGTGAAAAGGGATGATTTTACGACGCAGATGTGCATGCTATCGCTTCATATTCGTGACTCGTGAAATGTGATTGCTTTGCAGAGCACCAACTAATAGCGGTGCGAGCGGTTCCACCAAGTGTGTTTATGTTACCTAAATGGCTAAATCTCAAGGGTTTAAGCTGGAGTGAAGTCAAGTCATATCTTCTCCATCTATGTAAACCCTCTGCTTTTCTTCATCTCTAATGGAGGTTTTTAGCTCCTCATTTTTCTACCCTACATCTTCACTCAATAATCTCTCCAAAAAAACCCTTTTGAAACTCAAAAATTCCCACCTTAAATCCCCTTTTACCTCCACCAATTCTCCCAATTTAAACCCTAAAAATCCATACATAATTTCCCGTTTCAATCGACCTAAACTTCGGCGGAATTCATTGAGGAAGAAGCTCACTGGTGATAGTAATAACTCTCAGGTAATTCCCAAAAACCCAGATTTTATTTACCCTCAATTTAATTTGGATGGTGAAAAAGTTGGCAACTTTGAAAATGGTTGTAAAAATTTGGGGAATTCTGTGATGTGGGATAAATTGGAGAATTGGGCTGAGTTGTATAAGAAAGAAATTGACTTTTGGGGAATTGGGTCAAACCCAATTTTCACTGTTTTTCAAGATTCTAGTAATGGTAAGGTTGATAAAGTTTTTGTTGATGAAAGTGAGATTTTGAAGAGAAATGGTGTTGACCCTTTGAAGTTCAAGGATGTGGGTGAGTTGGAGGAGTTAGAGGAGTTTAAAGAGGTGAATTCTAAGATTTCTCATGCTAGATTTTTAGCTAGGGAGCTAGAGTGTGGGAGGAATGTGATTGATAGGAATAGTTCCGTGGCGAAATTCATGTTTTCGGGTGACGGTTTTGGTGGGATTAGTAGTGTGTTAGTTCCAAAGAGTGTTGTTGTGAAGGTGTCTAAGATTGGGATTGGTGTGGTTTGTGGTGTTTTGTTGATTTGGGTGGTGAAGACGTGGTTCGGTTTTGGACAAGAGGAGGTGGAGATGACGAGTTTTGAGAAGGAAATGTTGAGGCGGAAAATGAAGGCGAGGATGGCGAAGGAGAAGGAGATGGTCGAGAAGTGTAGTGTGGAAGTCGTTGAAGATGAGCGAGATTCAATGGATGTTGTTACTAAAAGGCCGCAATTTGACAAGGACGCGGTATTGGGTGAGATTAGGAAAGCGAAAGGGTTGAGTAGTGATTTGGTTGTTGTAGGTGGTAGCGGTGGTGGCGGTGATTCTTCTACGATGACAGATTTTAGAATAAAGGAGATTCAAATGATGGCAAGACGTGCACGAGAGATTGAGAGAGGAGAAGGTGCTTCGAGTGAAGTGAATGATGTGGTTAAAGAAAACTCGATTGAGTTGATGGACAAATCTTCGAACACTGTGGATTCTGTTGTGTTCGATGACTTGGAGAGACGATCTTCCACTGCTTCTTCTGACATGGAGAAAAATGTCGTTGAAGGACTCGTGGAAGGAAGGATTATCAATGGCATTTCAAAAACAAATTTCTCAGAAAGTGAGGAAACCGCTGTGGGTAATAATAAATATTCTAATGAAAAGGCTTCGGAGGGGATTGGGAGTACAGATTCAAATAAAAGAACTACAATTGGCAATGAAATTGATCAGCATGACAGTTCTGACAAACCAAAGTTAACTAAAAGGGACTTGTCTGATGTTTCTCGCAGTAAAATGAGAACGCCAACGCCTTTGAGAAGAATGCCAAAAATCATACGCTCGGTGAAAGAAGCCAGGGAATATCTCTCACTGAAAAACGAGAAGAAGGCAGAAGTTGGTTTAGTCAGTGTCGTTGCTCCTTTAGCAGACGAGGGAACAGACAGTTACGTTAGTCAAAGATTAGGGAAGGACTACAAGGTTCCAGAGTCTTCTGACGTTGCTGTAAACGTTGCTCAACATGAGGCTGTCACAGAAATGAAAACTGATATTAATATGTCAAATAAGGAACTTCAAATTGATGTTACGCCTCGGAGAAACCCTGAAATGGATAATGATTTTTGTGTAGATACTGAGCAAAGTTTGGAAATAGCACGGGATGTTGATGAGACGCTAAAGCACAGCACTGTCAAAACTGCGACTCATGCTTCCATTCCACGTGTGAACAACAATTACTCTTCTTTAGAATGGGTGGACAAAGTAGAAGATGGAACATCCACGCCTACTAATTCTAGTGAAAAATCAGATGTTCCGAGCAATGTTTATTCTTATGATGCAAGTAATTCAAGAGTATCAGACACTCATGACGCAAAAGTGCTTGATTCTGTCAATCTACAAGAAACGACACATCTAGTGGACCTGAAAGGTCTCGATGCTGGGGACGGTCCTGCAGAGAATCCATTTTCTCCGACTGAAACAAATGACCACAAAAATTCCGATGAAAGTTATATCGAAAGTAAGTTTGCATCTGATGACACCTCCTTTGGCTCTGAAGGTAGTAGTGGAAACACAGATGAAAAACTGGTTGCTAAGAAAGAGAGTTGGTTGGAGAAGAACTTTCATGAAATGGAGCCGATAATGGATAAAATGCGTTCCGGGTTTAAGGATAATTTCATGCTTGCTAGAGAGAAAGTGAAGCAAGAGGGGGCTACTACGTTGGACTTAATGGATCTTTCATCTCTGGACGACGATGATACAGAGCTCGAGTGGATGAAGGACGATAAACTTAGAGAAATTGTTTTCAAGGTTAGAGATAATGAATTGGCTGGACGAGATCCTTTTGATTCGATGGAGTTAGAGGATAAAACCGCCTTCTTTAAAGGTCTTGAAAGTATAGTTGAAAAGGAGAACCAAAAATTAGCAATTCTTCATGAGTATCTTCATTCGAACATCGAAAATATTGATTACGGAATAGGTACATCTTCCTTAATATTTGCTTCCGTGATTTTTCGGTCTGCTTATTCAAAAGTAATCCACTTCTTGTCCATCTCAATCGTTGTTAGGTTTTGGTCGCCTAAGGACCTGTTCTCTTTCGTCTCTTGTTGAGTTTTCGAGTCTAAAGTCTAAAATTTAGTGTCTTATATGACCCCACGAAAAAAATTACACTGAGATGAGGAGAATGGGTCCTAAAAACATGATAAAATAAGTTTCCTGAAATTTAGTAATCTTATACGGAGTACGTAGTATTACAATAGTGATGTCGTTATTGCGAGGGTTAGATATAATGAAAACTCGAAATCTACTTTTTGCGCAGATGGTATCAGCATATATGACCCCCCGGAAAAAATTAAACCAAGATGGAAAGGCCCACCGGTAGACAACGTCCCTGAATTTCTTGAGAACATTGTCGACAAACAAAAGCGATCCGACATCCTCCAGAACAGTAATCAGTCCACGAAAAAAGATAACACCGGGAAAACCCAAGAACCATCTGTTACAAAGCCAACTTTGAATAGAAAGGCAGCCAAGTTTACAAAGACGGTGATAGAAGGAAGCGATGGGTCTATCAAACCCGGCAAAAAATCTGGAAAAGAACACTGGGAGCACACGAAAAAATGGTCCCGCGGATTTCTAGAATCCTACAATGCCGAGACTGATCCTGAAGTGAAAGCGACCATGAAAGAAATAGGGAAGGATTTGGATCGGTGGGTTACGGAGAAGGAAATCGAGGAAACGGCCAATCTTATGGACAAACTTCCTCAGCAAGGGAAGGAGTTCATAGAGAAGAAGCTGAACAAGCTTAAGCGAGAAATGGAACTGTTTGGACAGGCCGCTGTTCTTAGCAAGTATCGTGAATATGCCGATCAAAAGGAGGAAGATTACTTGTGGTGGCTAGACCTTCCTCATGTACTGGTATGCAACTTTATCCTGTTTATTGTTCCCTATTTGTAACTGCCCTCATTAAAAAAAGATGATTTCATCTCTGCGTGCAGTGCCTTGAAATGTATATTTTGGAAGGCAAGGATCAAGAAGTCGGATTTTATACGCTGGAAATGGCGGAAGATCTCGAGCTTGATCCAAAACCACAACATTTGATTGCGTTCCAAGACGCTGGTGATTGCAAGAACTTTTGCTACATAATGCAAGCTCATTTAGAAATGCTGAACAAGGGACATGCATTTGTTGTTGCACAGCATCCAAAAGTATGATATTTTCGTCGTTAAATATTATTGAGCTTTATAACAGTTTTATTTTTTTTCGTTGTTTAGTAGCAGGGGTCACGATGTATTTGCTGAAAGTCACGGGAATTTCTTTTTTCACGCAGGATGTTTACCTACAAGCAAAAGAGACTGGGTTTGGCGTTACTGTGATTAGAAAAGGGGAAATAAAGCTGAATGTGGATCAACAACTCGAAGAGGTCGAAGAACTGATCTCCGAGATTGGAACTAAGATGTACCATGACAAGATCATGAAAGAACGTTCAGTGGACATAAGCTCGTTGATGAAGGGCGTGTTCGGTTTCAACCCCATGAAGAGGTTACATACTAACTTACCAACCTAGTTACATAATCTATAGGAATCCTCTCTGATTTTTGATAAGAAACTGTCTGTATTCACTTATAGACGTGATTTTTCCTACATTTTTCATCTAAATATATTGAGGAATGAAGTTTTCGTTCTCTGAAGGAATGGAGAGGACCCTTGTGCCATTTTGTGAAGTCAACAAAGCGGCGACCTTTTTTTTTCTCCGTTTACGAGCATTAGTAACTAGGAATTACTTCATTTGCTATGTCATCTTCACTAATCACCAGTTAACTTGTAATGCATCAGGAGAAGAAGGAAGCAAGCGCTTAAAAGACCGAAAAAACCGTGAACCCTAGCTTTGCTTGGAGAAGTATACTCCATGTCCATTCATTAACTTGCTTCTTCAGGTATCACAGTTAGGCCCATTATTTTGTATTCGGTATCCAATTGAAAATTCTGCTCAACAACTTTAGCTTCTCAAGAGCAGAAAATGGGCGATAGTTGATACGCAGATAAGTTTTCATTGAGTGCGGATTTTGCTAAATCGATAATTTCTCGACTTTTAGTAGATGAGCTTATTGCCTCGAACTTTGTTTCAGTTTGTGTAGTACAGATGTAGATCAGGAGAGTTGGAAATTGCAGGACAATAGTTCCGTGTTCCAGTTCTCATCAAGTTCGATGTTCACAATATTGTGCTGAAATATAAGGGTCATTGTAGCCAACAACCAAGATACCTTTGGAAAGACGGCCTTGTTTTACACGACTCCACTCGGGGATGAATGCGTTCCTCGGTGATTGTATAGATTGTAGGTAGTAGCCTCTTAGGCCTTAGCTATCGAGGATGACGAGAATTATGTAATCATGCATTTTGCAGGATGTATAATATCTTAAACTCCAAAATTTTGTTTAAATATATGTGAGATTTTTAGTTATTTTAAAAATCACTTCGATTCGGATTCTTTATTGAAGAGCATCACTGTTTTGAATACGCGAAAACATTGTAAACTGAAGCGTTAATGGTAATAATCAATCACAATTGGAGTACGTGTTGAAGTAAAAAATACATTGATATTAATTTGTCATCACATTCTACACTTGCTAATAATCTTTTAGGAAAATAAACACTAAAATTAATGAAATAAAAATCAACAGAAAGTATGTCAACGGAAACGTATAATCAGGTGAAATCAACAATGATAACCAAGAAGAGAACCATCAGTAGCCAAAAAACTTATTCTACACTTGACACCTTTCTGCACACGATGTTCAAACATCTGCATTACATTCACACTCCCCTCCAACTCGATTCTCGTCTCTAGCTCCATCGTGGGTCCCGGCCCCACAACAGACCCGCTCTCCGCCACCGCCGAAATACCCTCCTTGGCCGCCACAGGGAAGGAGTCAACGACAAATGTGGCCGAGATGTACCGCGTGACGCGGCCTGGGACGTCGCCTGCGGGAATGTAGGCGAGACCCAGTGGGCCCGCGGAGGAGGAGACGAGCTGGAAGAAGCCGGAGTGGTGGGAGAAGGCGAAGTGGTTTGGGTTGCGGAGGGCGGCGTACTGGAAGAAGGTGAAGTTGGCGGTGGAGTCGCGGAGAGTGAAGGAGGATAGTTTTACGGATGTGATTGATATGGTGGGGTGCTGTGGACGGAGAACGATGACGCTTGTTAGGGTGACGGTGAGGGCCAGGAAGATGAGGACAGAGGTGGCTAGGACGCGAGAGGTCGGTGTTTTGGAGACGGGTTTTGACGGTGAGTTTGGTTGTCGGTCGTGTGGCGGAGAGAACGTCGACGGGGGCATTTCGGGAGTGGAGTGAAGCCGAAGGAGTGAAAAGTGAAGAAGACAGGAGAGTGTATGGGGATAAAGTGAAGGTTTATTTAGTGCCAAAGTTGAGAGTAAAGAGAAAGGTAATAAAGACAAGGTTGGAAGCTTGAGGTAGAATAAAGGTGAGTGATGTCTGTGTGGGGATATTATTCTGAAATCATAAAACTGCAATCGCCGAGCTCGGTATGATCTTAATTCTTCACTTTTGCGAAAATACGACGTAATTGCGTTAGCAAACCATGACTAGTATTGCTCGATTTTGTATCCTTAAGGCGGATGTTTCATAGTCGTATTCCTTGTCCGCCTACTCGACAGCTTCTGAGCAAGCCTATCTTTTACAGTTACTTTTTTCCGCAACATCGACGCAAGAGTCGGCTTTTTACTTTTCGTCGTAGTTCTCTCCCCGACAGCTCCACTTTCATACTCTCCAAATCCTGCATATATAGAAGTTGAAGCCTCTCGAAGAACTGCGTCATTGTGTTCCCGAACTACTGCGAGTTTTGCCTTTTTAAGAGCTCTCTTATCAATTTCCATCTTTGCTTCCTCTTTATCTCTCTTTCTAACATTTTTAACAGCCTGCTCAGCCAATCGCTCTACCGATATTTCATTTCCATCAATGCACATCTCTTCTTCTGAAAAAGTTTGCTTCATAGATACATTAGAAGTTCCTTCATCGCCATTATGAATAGGCATTCCTTTGTCATCCCGAGGAATAATGGGCCCATGAAAAGGGCACACTCGTAAATCTCTCCGCTGACAAAGCCCACCTTTGTGCAAAGGAGCATGACACGGCTGAATATCAGCTTGCTCTTCTTCATAAACACTTGTATGAAAATTTAGTTCCGCGATTTTTTCAGCAGGTATGGTAGCATCGTGATCAACCCTACCCCAATGACCGTCGAGCTCCAATCCTCTCTGATTAGCCAAAACGTCCCTCTTCTCGCCCCAATTATCCAACGCAGAACCCCAATTGACCACTGGAGCTTCGGCTAAAAGTTTACCTTTCAAAGAATCCGAATCATCAGCACGCATTTTAGCCTTTTCTGCACGCTTTTTAAATTCAACAGTCTCCTTCTTACTCGATCGTCTACTGCTACTCTCAGGAGCATCTATAGGCGACAATTTACTAGTAGTCGTAGCTTCTTTCGGTTCCTTGCCAGTTTCAATGTAATCTGTCTTTCCCTCTTCCCAAATATCATCTTCCTCACCGTCCCCCAAATTAAGCATTGTGCAACCCGATTCCTCGCATTTCTTCTTCACCGACAATATCTCATTGCGAAAATCAATGAACTCCTTCAATGCCGAATCCCTAAACCTCGTATCGTCCACCTCAACCCTAACAATCGTAGAAATCCATTGTTGAACCATAACCAAATGCTTGGTCACCAAAAGCTTGTACGCCTCCCTCAAGGCATCAAACACGACTTTATTCTCCGTATTCTCGTGAATCTTATCCGCCTCTTTCAAGGCATTAACCCTAATTTGCCGCAACTCAGCATTTCTAATCTCGAACTCCTCATCGTCATCATCATCCAACGGAATCCCCAACACGTTTTCATCATTCGCCTTCGCAATCTCCAAACACTCCCCAATCTCATCAATCGTCGTTCTAATTCCTTCCCTAATTGAAGGCAAACTCTCCCTCAACGACTCGAATTTATTCCTCAAAATCTCCTGCGTTTTCAGCTCTCGATCTCTCCTCTCCTGCTCAACCCTAGCTGCATTCGCCTGCAAATTCGGAAACTGATACCGTAGCGTGTCCTTCAAATAATGATAACCTAACCTAAGCTGCCTATAATGCACTCCGAACGAATTATTCCATTTCTCCAGAAATTCAATCGCCTTCGACCGCAAAACCGATGCGACCGAAGGCGGCGCAGGAAGCGGCTGATTCCTCCGAAATCCGACAGATAAACTCAACAATTGATCCAAATTCTCAGTAATTATACCTCTAAACAACTTCGAACGCATAAAAAGCTCATCAATTATCAACAACGCAAGATACCTAATCTGCAGGATTAATCATCAACAAAATCCCTAAGTTTTCCTCGAATTCAACAAATTAACGAAAGTGAAATCAAAAAAATTCCAGGAATCGAAACTTCACCTGCGAGTGAGGGCGTTTCATGAGTTGAATTAGGGTTTTTGCGGCGATTTTAAGCTCGAAATCGGAATATCGTACGACTAATTTAATGGCTTTAAGAAGACGATGATCAATTTGGCGCTCAATAGAATTGGTGGCCTTATCAATCAACGCAATTACTTTCGGTCTTTCTCTTTCATCTTCATCGTGATGTTCATCCGCCATTGTTGTATCTGCTTCAATCCTTCAATGTTTCTGGGGTTTGTCCCTCTTTTATTTTATTTTTTATTTTTTTTCTATTTTTTAGGTCGGTTATGTTAGTTTGTTGTAATTGACTGGCACAATTTCTTGTGTGAGACGGGGCTAACGATAAATTTATCGTAAGTCCTCTCACACAAGGTAGTTACGAGTTAGTTTTTTTTTTCTTTTCTTGCTTGTGTCTTACGTTAATTATCGTTAGGCCCGTCTTTCAGGAGAACTACTGATTTACTGGTCGACATAATGTTTGTACTGGAGTCTATTGAAGACTATGTTTCGATTAATGGTTAGGACAAAGGTATTTTATACTCCCTCCATATTTTTGAATAAGCCCCACTTACCTTTTATAGAAATTTTTTCCAATAAGCCCCATTTCCCTTTAAGGCAATATTCTCTCTCACATACCCCACATTTTCTCACACACACCTACTTTTTCTCACTCACAACCAATATTTTATAATTAAACTATTCTACTTTTTTCCACCCTACCCCACTTTTTTTCCCTTTTTATTAAAAATTGTGTAAAATGGATGGGGGCTTATTCAAAAATATGGAGGGAGTAACTCATAATAATAACGTGAAGGTTAGTATTAATTTACTTAAATATATTTAATTTTTAAAAGGAAAAGTTAGTAACTGAAACGGAAAAAGTGAGAGATGTAAAGAAATATAATGACATAAAAAAATTCATAGAGTATAGATGTCATAATATTTTACATCTACTTCATTAGACGAGAAGGTAGTAACGTTGTAAGTCCGTCGAAAAGAAAAAAAAGGAAAGCGTTGAAAACGCAATAGTTTTTCGAACCCAGCGAATCAAATAGAAGTCACAATTTTGTGAACCTGTTTTCTAACCATTTGTAAAGAAAAATACAATTTTTCGGATCAACCTAGTATAACCTTTCATATTGCCTAACTGAAGAATAGAAGTGACTTTTTGTACTTATATATTGTTCGGCCCAAAGTTCATCTTTTGGCTTAATAATTACAATTGGTGAGAAGGAACGGCGAAGGATCAATGACGTGGCAGAGCAAGAGCCGGCCATCTAAGAAAAAAGAGGATTGGTGAAATGGAGGAAGAAATAACATATGGATCAGCCAATGACGGCTGAAATTATGAGTTAAATTGGTCACGTAACAACTCCCGAAAATTAGGGAATTAATCCAATTGAGTTAGTTTTCAACGCGTTAAGGACAAAACCTTGAGCTGACATACTGGAATCAACGGGCTGTTATTAGCTTGATGTTAGAAAGAAGCCTCGAAATTAGGGGTTAATCCTATAAAATTGGTCATTAATGCGTTGAGGGAGTAATTAACGACTTATAAATCGAAGCTGCTACAACCAACATTTGGAGCTTTATAGATTGAAAATGTGTAAACAATTAATTGGAACAGAGGTAGTAGTAAACTTACCAAAACAGAACAGATAAGAATTAGATAAACTATCCAAAACGAAAAGGAAAAAAACGCAAAGAGTTAACTGAACTAGAGGGAGTACTTTGATGCTTAAATTAACCATTTTAAAATCTCCAAAAGTGGTCATAATAAGCACCAAAATAATTGTAAAAGTAGTCGGAAGTTGCTTGCCAACGGCCACTCAACTGTTTGTGGCTGGAAGGTTGGGTCCGACTTGTAGTGTTTGTCGCCTTTGTCCTGTCGAAACTTAAATGTTAAGTCAACAACACTTCCCCACCTTCTGCGTAGTCAAAAGCCCGCCTCTGTTCAGCCGTCCGACAGCCATAAATAGGAATGTTCTTGGTCGTCGGCGATCACAACAGATCGGGAGAAATCCCAAGATTGATTTGTCTGAAAGCCCATGGAATTAGGAAAAAGTTGTTGGTTCAAAAGCGAATGAGGTTGTTGAAGAATCCTCAAAATGAGTACTCTCTTCCGAGGCATTAGGCCATTACAACGGGGGAGAGAAAATTCGAACCTGAAACCTACTGCTCAGGGTATCTCAATCCTGACTACTATGCCATAACATCATCGGTCTTCCATTTTTAGTGTTTTTCTCACTTATTTAATATTTGAATGTATTATTTTAATTAAGTGAGAAGAACACTAAAAATAAAAGACAGTACTTCAAATAGACATAGATATTGTCCCTAAGTGTATAACAAGAACCCAAAAACACACAAATGAAAATGAAAATTTTATAGATAAACTTAATCGTCTTAAAGATATAGTTCCAAAAGGTGATTTCATAAAGATTATTTTTATTTGGTGGAATTCATGGTTCCATAGAAATGACATTATTTTTAATAATGATCATATCAATAGCAATAAACTTGTTATTTTATGTAATAGTAGCATTAAGATTTGGAATGAAACTAGACATAAGGATATCAATAATCCTGATACTGAATTATCAGTTAGAAACGTTAACAGGGAAGAAATTTGGTGGGAGAAACCTAAAAATAGTTTTCTAAAACTTAATTTCGATGGATCGAAAATACATGGAAATAAAGCCGCTTTGGGTTATTCTATAAGAGACCATAATGGCAAAGTTGTTTTGTTGGGAGCGAAACAGTGTGGTTCTAAT
The DNA here is from genome assembly GCA_023091065.1 of Dianthus caryophyllus. NCBI lineage: Eukaryota > Viridiplantae > Streptophyta > Magnoliopsida > Caryophyllales > Caryophyllaceae > Dianthus > Dianthus caryophyllus. The sequence continues at coordinate 34,117,435 of CM041520.1, read as the reverse complement.
CTGATTAGCATTGCGGAACTTTAGGCTTTAAAAGAAGGTATTTTAGCGGCTAAATCCTTAGGAATTTCAAAACTTATTATAGAAGGAGATAAACATGTGTTATCAACTCACTTCAGTAATCTTGGCAAATTAGTGGGAAATTTACAGTATTATCGAGGATGTTAAATTAGGCGCCTCGTTTCTTTGATGAAGTGATAATTAAACATTCTTCATGGCCAATAAAGTTCATGACTTTATAGGCTTCATTGGACATTCTTGTCCATCTCTTTCGAGTGGTTTGAAAGTTCATGGCTTCAACTTACCTCCTTCATCCGAAAGGATGAGATAGGTTAGTCTCGCAGAGGATCGGCGCAGTTCTTTCTTATCAAAAAAAAAAAAAAAAAAAAAAAAAAAAAAAAAAAAAACACTCAAAACAAGTTTTTGTAGTGTACCCAATTTTTATCGAGGAGTTTAAAGAAAAAATTGATTGGGAAAAAGATAGAATAAGATGCGGCATCATGTGCACAAAAGCTACCGACTACTTTCGTCGCGCCCAAATATTGGATTAATGTCGTCATAAAAGCCACACCATCTTTTTATCTTTACTTCTTAAGTTCCTTATCAACCAAGTATGTTTAATTTCTAAACTTTCTAGCTCATTTTCTACACATCTTATTTTCATATAGAATCGATGGTAAATAACGCACAAATGGCCAGCCCACCTAATTACCCGTAATTTGCTTAACTTGATTCAAACTGTCCAAGTAACTGGTCGTGTTCAAGTTACGATTTTTGAGACCCAACCCGCTAGCCTACCATTTTAAGCTAATTTCTTAAATCTTAACCAACGGAAACCCGCCGGGAAGGGGTATTGGTTTTGCAAGTCTGAGCCGATACGAATCCAGAAAACATAGCTCGACTTGACCCATGGCCACCTCTTACATACGAAAACTAGTTGGATACGGAGTAGTACATACACTTCTATAGACTATTAGACTTCCACTTGTAAAGTGCAATTGCAAATACCTAATACTTCGTACACTGCTATCAAGTTCTATACTACGGACTGCGGAGTAGTGAATTGTGCTTCTTGTCAACTCTAATTCTAGTACAATTTCGTCAAAAAATCCGTCATCTCGATTCATTTTTATCAAATTACATTTCCAGGGTGAGAAAAATTTCAACTAAAAATAAACCAGTGACGAAAATCAAAATCCACTGAACAACAAAGTGTATATTTATTGCTATTGTTTTTATTCTCTTCTGTTTTTAAATTTTTGCCACAATTAGAATGCACTTCCTTCCTCCCAATGATTTATTTATAGTTTTTATTTTAGCGTGTACGAGTCATGTGTTTACATTTCTATAAATGGTCATTGATAATACCATGTGGAGGTATTTAATTGATTATTTTTTTATTTTTTTTTTGGTGAAAAGTTGGTCCTTTTTGTACTTTTTTATTTTTTTTTGACAAAATTACAAAAAAGTACCTTATAAAACCAACTTTTTGCAAATAATTACCTTATATAATTTTTTTTGCAAATAACTACCTTATAACACTTTTTTTTCCATAATGGTACATCTTTGCCTAAAACACCTATTTAACCCAAAAAATACATGTTTTTGTACCTTTTTGCCACTCGATGTTTGACTTCCCAAACACAACAGAGATATTTCGTAAGCCTAAACTAGGTAATTTCGAATAAAATGAGAGAAAAATGTTCATATTTGTCGAAAATTTTGAATTTTTAGACCGTTTGGTAGCGAAATGAAAATTTTTTGTAACATTTAGGTAGTAATATGAATACAAATGGCGTTATAAGGTAGTTATTTGCAAAAAAAAATTATATAAGGTAGTTGTTTGCAAAATATTAGTTTTATAAAGTTATTTTTTGTAATTTTGTCTTTTTTTTTTATTATCATTACTTTAATATAAATGAGTATATACGAAGTATAAAGTAAAGGTAAACAATTCACTAAAACGAAAGGAGAAGTAATAAGAACCAAGTCGACCTCAGCAAAATGAAACCTTTTTGTAATTCAAAAATTAGCGCATTTGAAAGGTGGGGGACATAATGACCGAGAAAAGTGGAAAAATCAAGTGGGGTAAAAATAAGAGTTTTCACATGACATATGCCAACATGTGGGTCTTTCATTATAAATAAAAAAACAAACCCTTTTATTTAGGACACATATTCCGTATAATGCAGAAATTTACCAAACATTCATCCACTTTTGTTCTCTTCTTCACTAATTTTATTTCATTAACAACTTGTTGTTGTCAACAACTTGTTATCGAGTTTTAATATACTTTCATTCAAATGAATTGTTTACACTTTGATTTTTTTGTAAAGGAGAAATGAAGAATATGTAAATAAATGACTGAGACAAAAAAAAGTAGTACTCTTTTAAACGCTCAACCACGAATCTTCGATTATCGAGTTTCAGTATCACTCTCTTATGCACTCGACCACCGTATTGTTTTACAATACATTTGTTGCTCATTAAAACCCAACTTCCATAAATTAAAACTCTTTATCATTCACTAAAATAAACCATGATTAATAATAGAGCTACTAAAATCAAAACAACTACTCCGTACTCGTAGCTAGGTTGGACCCAAATTAAGAACATGCGCCAGGGGCGAACCCGACCCGATGTTGCGCCATATCAAACACCACTCGAAAGCCTTGCTGTTGTATGTTACCGATAATCGAAAGCCCACTCATGGTCCCCGCGAACGCGAAGCAGTATCTGCTCGCCGTGTCGACAGGGATCAAGTAATTATTTGCGGGGAGCGGCACGTCGGCCCCTCGGAAGTGCATGACGACCGTGGGGACACGCACCTCGGTCTTCCCCGAGAGGTCGAAGCACGTGTCGAACAGGGAGAACCCCGGTGCGGCCTTCAGTGAGGTCGCCCCGACCCGAAACGCGTCCCGCAACGCGATGTAAGCAGGACGCGTGAGACGGGTCACCGAGGTTCCCGAGTCGACAATGACCCCGCCGTTCCCGGTACGGTCGATCTTAAAAAGCTCACCCGTTATACCGGGAACGCGGGTCCCACCCACGCTAATCCCCATCAACTCGACATAGTAGAACGTGTCGAGTTTCGGGTTACTAATAAGCGGCGTGAAAACCGCTGACCTCGAAACCGACGACCCTCCGAACACGACTGAGGACGGCTTACTCGAAGCCGACCGGTCCACCAAACAGTACGAAAATTTCTGACCGAACCGGTTTCCGGTCTGAGTAGGAAACGACAATTTCCCCCTTCCCAACCCCAACAAACCGGCCGCACCAACAAACAACCCTTCATTATCATGACCGCACCCCAACGCAACGTTTTGAACCTTAAACCCGCGAAACGTCATCGTTTCAGTAGCAAATTCGCCCGTCGTAAACGACCCGTCCCCATACGAGACCTGATACGCGCACTTGTTAGCGCGTCGTATACACCCAGACTGGTCCAGCAGCCTGCAGACCTTGGACCGGCAGGGAACAGAGCGGAACGAACCAGACCGGGCCGGGTTAAAAACCCGATCGGTCTGGTCGTAGCATTTTTTGCATGGGAGACACTGGATCCAAACGACATCGGATCCAGTGTCAAGAACCATGTACATGTACCGTGGCGGGGTACCAACCCCAAGGCGGGTGAAGTATTCCCCACTCCCCTGGGCTAAACCCGAGACTACAGAGCTGCTGAAGTCTCGGGTGGCGTTCCGCCGACCAGCCGCACGGGCGAATAAGGAATTCGCCCGGGCGGCGTCGCGGGAGAGGCGGAGGGCAAAGAGGTCCTCCGCGCTCAACTTAGTGGACGACGCTGAAAGAGCATCGTCGATGTGGTGTAAATTTAAACTGAGCTCCAAGTCAGTAGTAGTGGGAGTAGTTATAGAGGTTTTGGAGTCGAAGTCGGTGGAGTGGTCGATGTGGGAGGTGAGTGAGGGTGTGGGGAGAGAGGTGAGGTGGAGAGTGTGGAGGTCAACGGAGGTGGTCAAAGTGAGTGAAAGGAGGAAGAGGAAGATGATGAGTGATGAAGAATTGTTGGGTTTCATGGTTGTGTTTTTGGGTTTTAGGAGGAGGGAGTGAAAGAGAAAGAGAAAGAGGAGGGTCACATGGAAGACTGAGCTGAGAGACTCATGTGGGTAATGAGGGGGTTTATATAAAGAACAAATTCTTACACAAATTCTTACAGTATTTAAAACGGATAATCCGTCTTAAGCTTAAGAGAAGTCACGTATTAAAAATAAGACAAATGACAAATGAGTTTAGAATGATTCAATATATTTGTTTTTTTAACGTGCAAGTGGGGGTACTTAATCCGTCTTAAACTTAAGACGGATATATCCGTCTTAAGCTTAAGACGGATATATCCGTCTTAAGTAAGACTTACTCGTCTAATAAAAATTTTCAACACATTATTAACTATATGTAATACGTGAAATGATGATAAATACTACTCCGTATTGTTTATCGTTTTATGTGTTATTGTCTCATTTTAGTTATTGTTGTATTATACGGAGTAGCCTTGTAGGTGACAATATTGTACTCCGTATTCCCTTATTTATTTCCAATTAGCCTCGATAAACCATGTTTTATGAGGAGAAAAGTACACCCATGAGATTAACTGGAAACGATTGAGAAAGTAATTATTTAAATATTAGAAGCAACTATTTTATTTTTAAGATAATAGTTTAAGTTGTTGTCAATTCCCCTTCAAAATTAATCTCGTAGCAGAATTATGACTAGTGACTAATACCAAATGCGATCCTCTTCATTTTCTCTCTAATACACTTATATTTTAATATATTTTCTCTCTCCTTCATTAAAACATTATTTTCACCAAATTATTAACAACCCTTAGATTTTTCCAAGATCCGATCCTAACCGTCTATAAAAAATGGATGTTCATTTCTTTTCATAAAATGGAGAGGATCCTCACCCGTAAATTTGTGATCATGTTGCTTGAGTAAAAACCAACTTACATGTCCAGCTTGCTACTCCGTATTATTTACACTTGGGATTTACGCGTAGCACATTTGAGTTGCAAATGCAGGTTCTCACGTCACTGAAAAGATAGACGACTACTTTACATTTAAAACGATCATATTAAATGTTTAAATAGTTATTTTAAATATTAAAATAACTTCATTTAAATTGAAAAATACTCCGTAAATCATTGCATGGATAAGGTGGATTCGTGAAAACATTTGTAGAGAAACAAGTGTGGGAGAAGAGAGAGAGAGATTTGGAGAATTGGAGGTTAATGATATTGGTATTCGTAGGTACATTACGGAGTACAATACAAAAGGCTATTTGTATAGTCCAATTTTTTTGAAGTTTATCACTGCATTTTGTTTGTGTTCTTTTACTTTAATCGGAGTATCTCTCTTATATTGTTTGACTGTTTGTTACCAATATTTTGGGATAATAAAAATAACTTCATTCATCCTCAATTATTTATTTACCGATTTTATTTGAAGGTGTACGTACACTTATGTTTACCTTTTTATTTTAGGATGACTAATTTAGTAACACATAGTTACAAATTAGATTCTCATTGGAAAGTAGTACTATACGGAGGAACATGAGTATAAGTGTCTTTTATGGGATTGTCTAACTTGTCTTAGTCTTTGTGCAAAAATAAAAAGGTAAATAAATAATTGAAACGGAGGGAGTACAATATTACATATATGCATAAGAATTTGATGTTTAAATTTACTCATAAGATAAATTAAACAAAATCATTTATATTTTTGGTATACATTATGTGAAGAGCCCTCATGTAACTCCCGGTATGTGACATCTCATACGAAGTATTCTTATACTCTGTATAGAGTAAAGGAATAAGGTTACTTTTCCCATATATCCAATTTGTATTAGATGTAATTTGTCTAATCTAGTCAAATACTCAACTTTCTCTCTTCATTCTAGACGTAGCACATAACCGTCTCTACTCTTTAGTTACACTATTTCTCACGCATACAGAGTAGTGAGAGTACAGTATAAAAAAACGTTATTTGGTGAGTTAAAATTCTTTTATAGAAGGTAAATTTTCCATATATAGCCAAACAATTTCCACACACAATCAAACAAGATTTCTTTCACATAAAAACAAGTACATACTCCACTATATAATTCAAATATTCTACTCCATAATATATACTCACCGAACCAATATTATAAAAACAAGCATAGCTACACATAAATGCTTCGTATAAAATCTAAATACAAAGGATAAACGATAAAATAATGCATAGTTAGATATTTTCAAGAGTACGTAGACCAATATAGTGATATAAGTGGTGTTGTATATTTGGTGGAAGTTGAGACACTTAAATGTTTGAAGTTCAAAATATTAGTACTCCGTAGTAGTAGTGCTACTAAACTTTGGAATGTGTGACTTCCACTAGTCAACTAACCATGTAAAATGGTGGCACTCAAATCTTTGGAAACATGTTTGGTACTAAAATGCTACCCCAAGTCCCCAAGTGCAAGAATGAAGCAAATAATAATTTTATTGTAAAATCATTTTACCCGGAGTTAATAAAATTTCTCAGTATTTAGTTTAATAAAGATATGCTGAGAACTTTTATTGATAATCTTACTTGTAAAACGGTCTTATATTAAAACTTGTTATAAGTAAAATGGTATCCATACCTTTTATTTTTTATTTCATCAGGAGATACAAAGTCATTACTACGAAAGAAAGATGTCACTCGACACTTTTTTGTCTTTGATGATACATTTGTCATAAGTCATAACGACAAGATTAAAACATTTTCGGTAAAATGGTGTCCAATTCCATACGTAACAAACACTAATTGACCTTAAAACGGTTTGTGTCTGTTTCTACAATGAACAATTCCATTTAATTTGTATATCTGTCTCTTACTATGTGTATACAGATAATTGAACATCATTTCATATTGTTTAACTCAAAATGAATACTCCTTTGTACACCTAATCGATCACCTATTAATGCCTATGTCCCACTTAACCTACAACTCCGCCGAGGAGAACTCCATAACAGTTGCGTTAACATATGTCGCGCTAGACCAAAATGCAAAGGTGAACGGGGCTTCAATTCGGAAAATCGAGGTTGATGTCGAATTGAGTATTCACACCAAAGAACATAAAGTTCATCAAAGTCATGAAGTAAGCATGATTTGTAAAGGAGAGTATATAATGTTGCACAACTTTGAAAGTAAAGAAAAACAAGAAGAGTGAGTGAAACATAAAAGAGGTAGATCAAAAGAGCAAGTAGTATAGGCCACATTGATTAAAGCTGTGAGAATGGTAAGGTTGTACGAGTAGTATACATTATACAACAATAAAAAGAGTAAAGGGTACATAATATGCATAGTAAGTGCACTACAACTCGTGCTACATTGCTTTTTCAACCAAATCATTGTTAATTTACTCTCTCATTTCCATCAAATCATTGTGTGATATGTTAATTAACTCATAAAGTTATGTAAACCTTGAATCAACTCACTATATATTCAAAACACAATGATTTGGTGAATTCGATAGAATAAATAAATACTCCTCCATTATTTCGTGAATCTGTCAAAATAAGATTAATTTTCTCATTTGTTTAATTATTTATCACATAATTAATGCAATTTCTTGGTCATAACTTCAACTTTATTAGATATTATTTTCCTAATTTTTAATAATTTATGTAAAATCAATTAAATATACTCGTATTTATTGGAATATATGTATTTAACTGGATCAATGTTACGTGTTTTATATTATACCTATTTTTATATGGTATGTATATTTATACTATACGTATTTTTATATGGTACATATAAAATATGGTGGTTGATAATTTAAAAAAAAATCTAAATTTTTTTTTATTCTATTTCACTTAATTTAACATTATGTATTTGATTTTTTTAATTTCTCTCCAGTTTATAGTTTATGTAATACAATATTTTATTATTCTGTTTCATTTTATTTAAAATTAGAAAAAATTGTTCATTACATCCTTATAAAAATCATTCATGAAAATTACACCCTTATATAATTTTTTCGAAACCTACCTATCTAATTGCACTTTTCTTCTAAAATTGCTCCAAAATGAGGTTTAAAGAGTATTTTAGTGTCCTATTTTTCAGTTATTTGCTTATATTTGAATAATTAAACCGAATATTAATTAACGGCTTGTATAATAAAATAATTTTATTCATCGAAAAGTGTGTTTTAGTTCATCGGAAACCTCATTTTGTTGCAATTTTAGAGGAAAAGTGAAATTTTGTAGGTAAGTTTCAAAAAAAATTAGGGATACTTCTCACGGTACCCCTGAGGTTTGCAATTTTTTCCGAAATACCCTTTGTTTTGTGAAAAAAAAAAAACTTTAACTGACCATAACTTGTAGTTACGAATTCAGAATTCGATCATTATTGTTTTCAAAGTAATCGTCTTTTCGAGCTCTTCGATTTGACATTAAAAAAAATCATGTTTAAAATACGTAGTTTCAAGTTATGGTCAGTCAAAGTTATTTTATCGAAAAAAAATTGACCGACCATATCTACCAATCACGAGTTGCGAATCTGAAAAATTCGATGTTCAAATTGATCGTCTCAACGATATCTACGGCTTAGGGAAAACGATTGTCAATTTCTAAACTCGTAACTACATTGTTAAGCTCAGTCAAAGTTTTTTAGCATGAAAAGAGGGGTATCATGGGTAAAGTGACAAAACTCAGGGGTATCATGGGAAATATCCCAAAAATTTGTATATGGGTGTAATTTTCAAAAAGTGATTTTTATAAGGGTGTAATGAACAATTTTCTCATGCAATTACAATTGAACTCTGTATCCAACAATTTTTTTTAAACATCATAAATAATTTAACATACTCCTTATTACTTCGTATTAATGTATAGAAAAACCGTTAGAGAAAATGCAATAAAAAAAACACAAATTCTTGGGTGAGTCAGGCATTACAATAAGTTATTGTAAGTCCGTCTCAGTTGTAATTGATTATATAGTTTTGGTATCATCTAAGTGATAATTATGATTAACTATCACTGAATTTTTTTAGTACCCATAAAAGTGACTTTAGTAGATTTATTTCATATGTTTGTACCTTTTTAATCGTAATTTATACTTTGGTCTCATATGAGTCTGTCTTCGCGTAAGATTTAAAATTTAAAAATAAGAGGTGTGCACTTGATCATGTGTGTCCATTATCATCGTCAATCAAGGGTAATTCCAAGTGATTGAAAACATTTTGTCGCACTTTTGGGAGGTGTGAACACAAGAATATGTGAAACATAACATGTTCAATTTGTTAATCATCCAATCAAACACATGATTTCAAAAGTTTATCACATTATTTGTGATTGACACTGCTACAAAAATAACTAGACACTTAACAAATTTTGTTAACCTACATGTTATATCTTGAAATAGCATGTGTTTGTAAATTGTTGAAAATACTAATCATCATTTCAAAATTAAAATGATAACCCATTATAATCAAGCACGTAATCGAGTATATAAAGTTAATAACATGGTATATTAAGCATCATTAATATGAGATGCAACATAATAGAACAGTTGTTTGCGTGTAAAGACAGAGTTTAAGAACCAAGTGGTGGTTGTCCAGGTGGAATTTAGGTTAACCTGAAAGGTACAACAAATTGTGTGAGGTCCCGTCGGGGTGAACTACATGTATGCACGTGTGGTGGTCTTGAGAATCGTAATGTAGGGGACTCAACCCCCAGAGTTTAAGAAATGAAAATGCGTGTTTTTAGAGTTCAAGCTATTATAGAATCACGTGTTTGTTGTAACTTTATCGCTAATTCGTAGGATATAAAACTTTCTTTAATGACTTCAACGTCAATAATGCATGTCATTGATGGAATCTAGCTAAATGCATGCTGAATGCGAGTACATTTATTTAGAAATTATGTATTTCTAAGTCATTTCTCATTTGGCATATCGAGTATTCCGCAACAATTCACTACAACAGACACTCGTAAGGTCGTAATTGACCACATAGGGTACTAAGCACGGTGAAGAATCACAGACGGGCGACAATAGTCTTCTGATCAGTAATTCATGAATCAGTACTTTACAATGACTAAACGAAGTAACAATTATCAAATGGAGGAATCCACCTTATAACATGATTCTTGTTAAGTGATCTAAAATCATTTCAGCCATTGTTTTAAACCTCAGATCTTCGCTTTCAGCAACGCCAATAAAAAAACTCGAGCAAAATACAGAAAAACGCCTAGCTAACTCTAACACCACATATATCAGTAGGTTTCCATTTACATCTCGTTTATGTCTCTACCTACCATTTTACAACAGTTTCTATATTTGCGATATTTCTATAAATAACACGGAGTACAACAACCCACCTACCTTATTGTGGGGCTAAGTCAAGTGAGCGATATTTAATTCTTAAACCAAATGTTGATATCAAGTGAGCGATATTTAATACGGAGTACCCGTTAACTTATAAATACATATCTTTCCTATATGGTACATACTGTCGATATGACACCATACTAAGTTACTAACACACGCATTGAACGAGACCTCGACAGTCGATAGTCAACTTCTCGACATCTGAGCAGTGTGTGGGACCGAAAGAATCCTATATTTAGGTTTCAAGCTAAGGTATGAATGCAGTGTTAAGGAGGCTGTGTATACCAATTACAATGGTCCCTCAATATGAAAGCAGAGGCAACACATGGAAGCATTAACAGCAGCGTATGACCACAGCAAAACGTAGTCATAGAGGTTCAATAATTGTTAGCAGTTTTTCTGTAAAACCGTCTCACATCGTACAACTTACTAATTATCAAAGAAAATTACCTAAGTACGAGTAGTTATGTAACTACCTCTTTGTTTGAGACTGTCCCACCAAATAATTGTTAGCATCTGATGACGGATCTTCCTAAGCGCCTAATATCGACAAATGGTACTAAATTGCAGTATCTGTTGCATGCCGTAGTCAACTCGTGAATTGTAGAAGTGCGTGCTATGAAGTTGTTCTTGAAGCTATATAATTACTAGGCGATACTTAACTACACCGTTGGTAGACTTCACAAAACAGAAGTGAACTGATATATTTCACTCTATTTCAACGGTTTAGGCCTACGAATAACGAATTCACTTTTACTCAGTCAAATAGCAAATAGTGATACTATAGACGGTTGAAATGGAGCGTCGTAAATGTTAATGTTAAGCGAACGACTGAAACAAAGGCTAACTGCAGCAGAGTTAGTGAAGGCTGCATACCTCAATAAACAATGGAAGAATATCGTAGAAAGTGAACTGTCGTAGCCATTGCAGCACGAAAATCCTACACCATGTTGGATACGATCGGATTAGCGGATGAATCCCTCTGTCCAGAACAGTGTTTATCTATTGGGTTATTATACGCGAAGAATTTCAAACATATTGATCACAATTTTAACAGACGACAAAAGGCGTTGTACGTGTTGGCATTTCCTAGCAAATGTGTGAATTTAATATCCCACATTGATGAGGAATTAAAAGGATGATGTGTTTATAAGGCTTTACTTGTATTATTGAATTAAATAATGGGCTTAAGTGTGCTTGAATGGGCTATATATATAAATCAAGACTTAGCACTTAGCATGAGCCGAGCCCAAATTGAAAATGAAATATTTTCGGAATTCTAATTAACAATTGTCAGAAGATAAAATGGTTGTTATTTTGCATCCTTTTAATATCACTTTTATATAGTGCTTTCATATTAGTGTAAATAACATCCTTTTAATATCACTTTTAGGCCATTGATTTAATGTATGGCTAAGATTCGTTTTTGAAGAGACACCAAGTTATTATATATACATGGTATTTGTGCTCTGCAAAAACACAGAAATCATTCCCCACAAATATTCTTGATACAGTAATTACTAATAATGATATAGTGCTTTCATATTAGTGTAAACTCTTAGTATCCCTGAAACATTCGATCCACCCCGGGCACTCAATAAGGGGGCGAAATAGTCTTAAGGGCAACGTATAATTACGTGCTTGAGGAGTTTGTTAAATCGATAATATTTATAAGTAAATATTATTTTCGTTTTCATTGTTTCTGTATATAATTTTATCAACAGTACGAGACCCCATTGAAGCATTTGTACAAACATTTGGTGAACTCGTGTCTACACAAACCAAATACCAAAAAAGAACGCGACTAAAATTTCATTAGATAAGACAGTTTTACGATAGTACAACGGTATCCCTAAATTTCAATTGATTTTTTTTTTTTTTTTTTTTTCTTCAATCGAAGCGCTTACTAAATCGCATTACAATAAGGGAGGGAAATTCGAACTTGGGACCTAATGCCAGAATACCTCAGTCTCAACCACTAAGCTAAGATTTTTTCGGTAAATTTTAATTGAATTATGTGACCGGAAGGCAGGAAGGTAGGGCGTACCAAGATATCGAATTGTAGAAAAATTCAATCAAATTCTTGTGTTAACTACCAAATATGAAGTACTTTTAGTCCGGTTATATTTGATTTTGGGCTGGTTCGTCCGCTTTAAATGTGGCTAACTGTGCGGGCTGACCTGTCTATTGGGAATGTTTTCGCTGACCCGAGGCGGCTTTTTCATGGGTGCGGTTCGGTCAATCATGCCTCTAATTTTGCTCAGAAATTCTCTAACGACATAGTACAGATCCTATAGAAAGTAAGCCCAAAAATATATTTTAACGTTTTACGAAATTAATAATTTTAACGTTTAACAAAATTAATTGGGCTAAAATTGTTGTTGATCTAATCTATTCACAAATCATAAAATCATCCTACAAAATAATTCGTAATTTGTTTTAAATAACTTTGAGCTTAAGGGTCGAGCTTGACCCAAATTTGGTCAACATGGCCTGGGGCCATGGCCATACCGACCAACAGATAGGCCCCACCAACTCGGCATATTTCCACCTTTAGGTAGAATAATACGGAGTATAATTTTTAATGGAGACTGATAAATTTACGGGACTAATATCTTTAGCCACGGCATTTCACTCTTAGTGGAGGATGGAGTCCACAAGCTCTTTATTCGGTTTCTCATTGAATTCCCGTGGCAAAGTATATTTGGGCTGTGGAATCAACACTGGCCTTTTTAATTGCGCAATGGCATAAGAGGCTAAGATTAAAATATACGGAGTACTCCATTAGAACGTTAATTGCTAAATTAAATAATAATTTTTATATTTTAAGCTAAACTGTTAGAAATAATCACTAATATTAAAAATCTTTATATATTATAACGACTTAACGACAACTCGACATGTCAAAATTTGACCTAAAAAATTCGGGTAAAGATAGTCACACTACACTTCCTAGCATTCTAGCAATAATACATAAGGAGCAGGTTTCAAGAGATGGAAAAAAAATAACACAGTGAGTAAAATAATACGGAGTACGATATACTAAATTCAAAGTTAATAAGTACAAATTTGAATAAAGAACAAGAAGGTCCTATGGTCTAGCGGTTAGGACACTGGACTCTGAATCCAGTAGCCCGAGTTCAATTCTCGGTAGGACCTCTTTTTTTGAGTTTTTTTTTTGTTTGCTTTTTTCCTATATTTGATGATCTCATAATGAAGGGCTAGTTAAGTGTATTTGAAGTTCAAACGAACAAAAATTAATACCAATAATTTTTAAAAGTTACTTCCTCACATAAGAGGGCCGACTCCGTTTACCTTGTTAAAAAATGATATCGAGATTGATATCGACAAGCGTCTATGAATCTAACTATTTTAAAATAGGGAGTAGGTAGCTTTTTTTTTAATCTTCGGCTTATTCGTATATAACATCCATGAATGAATGTAAAATTGTCGCTTCATCTTGAGTAAAGTTTATAATATAGTTCTCCGTACAACGGTTGTATATTAGTAGAATGAATTTGATGGGCCGTGTCTAATGTGAGTCGAGCTTATATTGAGATTTGGGTGACCCAACCCACTAGGCCCACAAATTTGTTATTTTTTGATCTTTTATACGGAGTAACTAGGGTCAAGAGTCCAGACCCAATTAAATTTGAGTCGAGTTGAGCAACCAGGGCCCGATCCTCGGCCACCTTTTAGTACAATAAAAAATAAAATCAAGTGTGTGATTAATCCAAAATTATTTACACCCTAACCACCTCCGTTTAATACGGAGTAAATTATTCTTTATTCACAAATGTTCACATAAAACCGTCTCACGCGTGCGACGAGATATTTGCAACTAAAATGTGTCTACTTTAAGGTTTAAAGTGACTATTTTAACGCTTAAAATGACCATTTTATGGGATTTTAAAGTGGTCACATTTAATGTTGAAGTTATCACTTTAAACATTAAAATAGTCACATTTTCATCAAAAGAACTTCGTGACACAAGTGAGATGATTTTATGCAATTACTTTTATTTATTGTCGCTTTCGACACGAAATTGAACAACAATCGTCACGGGACTAAAAACTATTCAGTGAAGGAAGGTAGCACCTAACAACTTGGTGAAACCAACAGAAATTGCAACTAATTGAAGAAAATCACTATTTTCCGTAGACAAAACACTAACTACCCCTTGTTTTTTCTCAAACCCTCTTTCACATCTAATTGTTGCGTTTAATGCATTGCTTGCATTTATACTTGCCATAGAATAGTTACCACTTTCGAAGCTCTCGAGGCCCGAAACAAGCTCGTTTCGGGCACTCGAGTAAAGCCCCGTGCACGCCTCCAATGCGGCCTCTGTTAACGGGTCGCACCTTGGATCTTTCAAAAGGGTCTCAATTTTGGATAAGATAGGCGCTGTTTCGGATATATCAATATTAAATGAGATGGACCCAAGCTGTATAATGTCGGTTGCTTCGGCGCTCCCTGGAGCTGTGCCGAGAGCTGCTTCGCAGAAGTCGTAGTACACTCTCGAGTCGAGTTGGGATAGTTTTTTACAGGTTTCGGGTATCAGTGAATTTACTGCGTATACAATTGATTGGAATGAAAGCAGAATAATGAGGGCTAAAATAATGACAATAGTCGATGAGAAAATGAGTTGTGATTTATTACTATTGTTCTTCATTTTTAAAATTTTTTAGATTTTTGTGTTTGTCATACTGTAATTTGTTTGCATATATATAGCCATATAGAGGGTGAAGTGCATGCATATTGATTGTGGTCACATCATTAAAAAATTTAATTGTCATTGAAATTCCCGTTATTAATAATACTCATACATTCGATGAGATAGTCATGCACTTTTTCCACACAAAGTGGAGTGCATGCTATCTCGATGAGTGAAGAAATAACATCTGACCATTGGTTGTTGGTGTAGCCGTATTTTGGCTTTGAGAAAAATTATGAGAAGTTAGTGCATTAATTATTAATTAGCCTATAACTTTTTTTATAATCTTTCCTAAAATTAGTACTACGCATGAAGCTTCTGTGTGTTACTTTGAAAATCACTAATATTACTAACAATATTAATTGACTTCTACACTTTCAAAGCACAAAAAATAAGAACAATTAATGTAGGACAATAAATAATAGATGGAATATAAAATAAAAGTTAATTAAAGATGAGAATGTATACAAAATTCGTTAGCATTGTATGATTTTTGCTTCGATGGAGTTCATTATAATTTGTATATAAATTCATTAAAATTCTATGATCTTCATTATCATTTTCTCATCTTTTTAATTTCTCTTCCTCAATTGAAGAAATATATAAAGTAGTTAATTATACGTATGGGGTGTTAAAATATGTTATTTCTTATATTTCATTTGATGTGTCATGTGTGTGATTAAAATTATTTTTTCGTATACTACGTAATAAATTTAACTTCCTTTTTTCCTTTTCTAGACCAATTATTTTTGTAGTTATTTTTCTTGATAAAATTATGTCATAATAATGTTTGACGGTGTAATATGTTTATACGAAATATAAATTTTTACAAAATTAATTTTTATTAACTTAGTAATATGCTAGTTGGCTACACCAAATTAAAAAGCCTGGGTCCGCCCCTGATAACATCACTCTTTCACATCAATAAGTCTTAACAAAGACGATCTTTCAGTTGTAAAAGTGAAAGACCATTTTTTTTTTTCTCTTTAACTACTTATTTATTATACTCTCATTTATTGTCGGTCTTCCACTTAAATGAAAGGCCGTCTTTTATAAGATTTACTCCTTTCACATATTTTAACTTTTTTTTTTTTTTTTTTTTTTTTTGAAAAAAAGGTTATAGTTGTGCAAAGTTATACTATTGATACAATAATTTGATTTGATGTTCCATTGTCTTCGAAGTTAATTTTAATAAAATATGACTGATTTAATTATGGGGTATTCTATGAAATTGAATAAATTAATAAACAGAAAAAAAAAAATTAAAAATAAAAAGAGACGTGGACGGCAGGATTCGAACCTGCGCGGGCAAAGCCCACATGATTTCTAGTCATGCCCGATAACCACTCCGGCACGTCCACTTTCTTGTTCATCTTGGGGAACGCAACGTACATTTATAATATTTGTGTTTTATTTTGTTTTACGGTGTATTCGTTATACTCTTGGATACACTAGTTTACCACAATTATTTTGTTTTTAATAAGTTTCATGACATAAATTCTCATATTTGACGGAGTATAATAATTTTATCGTGAGATTTTTTTTCATATGAGAGATTATTATTTTGTATTTTGTTTCCTTTTGAATAGAATTCAATTACTCCGTATTAGTGTTATAGTTTGTTGTTTCGCATTAAGATATATACTCTGAAGTTGTCGTCTCGTTGCTTTCGTAGTTTCATAGAAAGCTTAGTGTAATAGTGTCTTCACAATTACGGAGTAGAATATTTTTAGTTAATCCCTCGTAGAATCGTTAATTCGTTATACATCATATATACAAAATTTATTTTATAATTAGTTTGGTTGTTTTCTTTTTAACATACTAGTATAGCACCCGTGTAAACACGGGCATATAAATCATATTTAAAAGTGTTTAAAAGTGTTTAATGTAATATTATTATTGCACTTGTCTATAATTTTATTTAGAAAATATTAGATAACATCAATAGCAAATATATATTTCAATTTTATTTAACACAAAATCACTATGTAACATGATTTTTGAACAAATAATTTTTTTACAATCACAGTTTTCTAACGAAAACTATTCTTAGGGTCATCAATAATATATTTATATTGTATAAATTAAAAACCCTTATGCCTTATAGAATACTGTTTGTTTAATATATGATATTTGATCCTTACTTATATTAAAGGTATTTGACTGGAATTCGGTGCTTCATTATGACAGTTTTCGTTTAAAATATAAATAAAGTAAATTTTCTTACATTCACAATATAACTCCATTTCATTTAATTATTTTGCATATATTATCTATAATTTATATAGATAACAATTATAATCAAAGTATCAATTACCCCGTGTATAACTACTTCGTACATAAAATTAACATGTACGGAGTATAATTTGCTATTAATCTTACTTCATAGTGATGTTGTTCATACATGAGAACCAATTTTAGTAACATACATGTATGTTGTTCATACTCTCATTATATTATATTATATGTGTAGAAAATAAATCCCTTTTATATATGAAAAAGATATTGTGTTACTATGTATAGTGGAGTACATAATTAAACTGTAAACCTTAATTGACTATCTCTTATATAATCTATTATTTTATTCCGTAATTACAAATACACATATTTGGCGGGAGTATTACATTACCATATGTATAAATTTTAAATCTTGTTAGAATATTTTTTGTCAATTTACAAAATTCATTCCTTAATTACACTTCAAGAGTTTTGGCGCAATTTTAGTATTTTCTTATGACATTCTTTTAGTATAGTTATATAGATAGATAGATAGATGTGTATCATTTGCTAAGAAATTTAACATACTCCGTACAAATTATTTTACAAGACCACTACTCTACTTCGAAAATGTTCAAAGTAGTTTAGTAAACTACTGAAACATTTCAATTTTAATGCATGAATCTTCTTCTAAAGCATTTAAATTTGACCAAATTAAAAAAAAAAAATTGTGCCATACAATTATACAAGTCTTATTTGAAAATTTGCACAACATCAATCCTCCTTTTAGATACGAATATGAAAAACCGAAAATCCAATGATATACTTTTCGTATTAATGTTGATACGTACTTGTACTTAACGAGACAAAACTAAATACGACTCATATTTCGTATTCACCAGTAAACATGAAACAGGACCAGAACAATACTCAACTCAAATGAGACGGTTGTATACTTGTATGCGTACAACGCCTAGTCGCCCACATGTCAAAATTATGTGTAAATATGAACAAGATAGAACAACAACCTAATGAACTACATCTGCTGCAAAAGCCCTAAATGGATTGTTTCTATGAGCTACTAACAAATTTTTGTGATAACGCTGCTAACAAATTTTCCTTCGTCAAGAGTTTGGAACTCCGAGACTTTATGGCAAATGTATGGAAGACGGTGTCAGTGCCTGCAGCAAGCTTCGACTCGACAACATCTGTCTCATTGTCGTTGAATGCATGGATGACTGGCGACACGGGATGTAAATCCACGGGGCAGCTAACTTTGACTATAACCTCGTCGTTGACAGTGTTGACTTCCACGTCAGCAACCAGGGGTCGAGACTGCACCACCTGTGGTGAAACTGAATGACCGCTCGTCTTTTCTTGTTCTAGTTCCAAGTCATTGAGCTTTTTCTGCAGTTCAGTGATGTACGAGATAGCGTCCCCAAGCAACGACGCTTTGTCCATCCTTGTAACGTTTGGAACGACTGCTCGTAATGCATAAAACCGCTGGTTAAGTTTCTCTCGACGTTTTCTTTCTGCCTCGACATGACTGTGCGGTTCTCTGTGGCCGTATTCAGGCTTTCGAGCCCTTTTTCGAGGCATGGATGACGCGTTTACCATCCCAAACAGGCCATGTTCTCGGACAGGCGTCTCGAAATCAAAATCCTCAGTATCAGTCCTTCCGAAACTAATTTGCATCTGAGCAGGCTTTTGATGGCGAGATTCTTTCTGAAGACTGTTCACAAAGTCGTGCAGCGTGGACTTCTGAAGAGTATTACTCACACCGGGAACGCCTGTCCAACTATGAACACCGTTTCTTGGGGTTTGGGAAGCGACAGCGAGCTTATTTTGAATTTCCCGACTTCCATCTACCGTCTTTCTTATGGCAAGTTTCTCCCTGAAGCGAGGCCGGTCAAACGTTTCCGGGACAATTGGACTAGGTGGCAATGACGGTAATTGCGAAGGAAGAGTCGCAGCTGAAATTAGCGGCTTAGGTTGAATATTCAGAGGAGTTGACCCGAAATAAAATTTCAATGCTTTCAACAAACCCGGGTTCTCGACCAAGCGTCTCACCGACCCGAATTCCAAAACTCCAAACTCCGTCGGAATCAACACAACCGTCTGAATCCCAGCGGACTTCGCTAAAAACGCTCTAACACAATAATCAGACCGAGACCCCAGCAAATCCGCTTCCCAAACATGGTTTCCCGAGACAAAAGATTTCCCAGGCCCACCTTCACCTTGACGAAACAAAAAATACATCGACACTAAGAAAAACATCTCCATATCCGTAACCCTATCTAACCTCGGGGCCATATTATCGTCCTCAGAACCTCCAAAAAACGTGTTCAACTTCTGAAGTACCCGCTTTCGTATCCTCTGTTGACCCTCATCCTCGACACGATATTTCATTATCCGCGTAGCTTCCGACTCTTCACCATCCTTCGGCTCTCGACAACAGCCGTCCCCCCAACTCAAGACTGATTCCTCTGTCGGAGACCGAGAAACTTGCCAAAAGAACCCGTAATTCCAACTAAAACTCGCAGTGTTAGGACCCTCGACGAGGTTACCTAACTTCTTTTGGATGTTCTCGCAAATCTCTTCGCTCACAAGTGATGTTTCGGCTGTACAACGACGACTGTCT
This sequence comes from Dianthus caryophyllus, assembly GCA_023091065.1. Taxonomy (NCBI): domain Eukaryota; kingdom Viridiplantae; phylum Streptophyta; class Magnoliopsida; order Caryophyllales; family Caryophyllaceae; genus Dianthus; species Dianthus caryophyllus. The sequence goes on along the minus strand of CM041520.1, from coordinate 34,097,493 downwards.
AACAAGTAGTTACACGCCGGCGTACCTAATATAGAGGCAATCATAGCTTTGTCTTCCTCACTTAAACCTTCTCCTTTTATTACTCCCACATCATCCAACACCTCAACTTTCACCATTTTTTTACTATACACTCGCTTTGATCAGTCAAAATCCTAACATTTGACTATTTTGTAAGCGGGTTTTTCAAGAAACGTAAACATTTCGACGGAACGCCACAGCCTTCACCGTATTTACTTTATAATCATCTTTCTGATCGGCCCAATTCCTTACGTTTGACTATTTCCAACAAACGATTTTTGGATGAACGTAAAGAAATGGATGAATCTAAGGGCGTAACAATTTAACTATATCAAAACTAAACTACCCACAAAGTTTATCCACCATAAAATAAATCAAACTTTCACCAAATAAAGATGTCCCAAAAAATCTCAAATCTCAAATTTCCATCAATCAAATCAAAAACCCTACAAAAAATAATACACAAACCAAATTATTTCAACATTGAAATATTGTAACTCTGAATAAAACGGATATATCCGTCTTAAACATAATACAAGTTCTTTTAACCAGAATAGTTATTTGACCCGTTTCATGTTTATCGAAATAATAATGAAATGAATAAAATTTTAAACAAGTGCCCACTTAAAATCAGATCTAATATACAACAAAGAACAGCAAAATCATGTGACTTTAGATTAAATCAAATAACAATTTATAGAAATATTAGTAATTGAAGTACAACATAGGCAAGAGAAAAATCAATCTAAAAAATGGGCAACTTACAATTGTTTTGGAGAGTTGAAGAGAGAATATAAAATAAAAATTTGAAGAGTGGTTTTTCAGTTTTGAGTTTAATAGTAGTACTTGTGTTTTCAAGACTTGGTGATATTATGTTATTGTTGCCCAAAACCAAAACTACCAACTTCTATTGCACACAGTATTCTCTCTAGTATGACCTGTTAGAACAAGCCTCGTTCTTTTCGACTTATTAAAAATTAGGCATTAATTACCTTATAAAATTAATTTTTTGTAAATAACTATTTTTCTATAATTTTTTTTGTAAATAAAAATCTTATAACAGTTTTTTTTATTCATAATGATACCTCTTTGTCCGAAACACCGATTTAACCTAAAAAAATGTTTTTAGGCCGTTTTGTCACTCATTATTTGGCTTCCCCAACCCAACAGAGACGTTTCGTAAGGTTAGACTATGTATTTTAAGTGTATATTTCAAATAAAATGAGAGGAAAAATTTAAATTTGTTAAAAATTTCGAATTTTTAGAGCATTTGGTAGTGATATGCATAACATTTGTAACATTTAGGTAGTGATCTGAATAAAAAATGTGTTATAAAGTAGTTATTTGCAAAACACTTATATAAGGTAGTTGTTTGCCCAAAGTTGATTTTATAAGGTAATTTTGCCTAAAATTTATTATAACCGACTTAAACTTATAGGAGCGAAGCTTAATTTATAGGATTGAGCTGAATATTTTGGGTTAAAATGGGTGTTTTTAGTTTGTGAATTTGGAGTAAGTCGAATGCCTTACGCGTGAGAGAGAGCGCTTCAATTATTATGGACATTGAATGAGAAGTTGATAAATTTTATTCGTCTGTTTATGCGTGAAATGGTCTCTCATTTAGAACTTGCCGTAAATTTGTGTTTGAAGGGTAGAGATTAACTTATTGTAGCCAAACTAAACTTATTAATGTTGAGGTGTACTAAAACAAACTTAAATTAAGCATAAAAGAACAAGTCTATTATTCTTTAACAAAATCTCTAGCATTAAGACTTTTTCTTTAACAAAAAAAACACAAATTCTTGCGTGAGTCAGATCTTACAATAAATTATACTCCGTATATTGTAAGTCCACCTCATTTATACTCGATTATATAATTTTTGTACCGTTTAAGTGATAATTATGATTAAATGTCACTGAATTTTTTTAGTACCTTTATAAGTGACTTTATTAGATTTGTTTCATGTTTTTGTACTCTTTTAACTCAAATTTGTACTTTGAGCTCACATTAATTTTATGTAAGTTTGGCTTGATAGGAGAATTACTGAAAAACACAAATGCTAAGAGATATATAAATGTAAAATATATTGTCAAGGAGTTGTAATAGGAGTAACTTAAGGCCGTGTTTGGGAATGCGTAATTGATTTGAAAAGTTTGAATTCAAATTTAGAGTTTGAAATGTTACATTTTAATTCGATTTTCAACTCCACGGTGATATTTGACGATTCTTAGAACTGAAATTAGAATTAACAATTGTTGATATAAAATTAAATTTAGTCAAATCCAATTTCAAATCCTAATATTTTCTTGAAACCATAATTATCTCAATTCAAAATTCATCTAATTTTGAGTAAAACACACCATTCAATTAATAAGAAAATAGGAAAACGAAGAGTATATCGTGCGCCATGCATGAGTATACAAAAGATTGTAAAATAATTTGATATGTTTTTATACAAAAATAAAATAGGAGTAATTGTCTAGAAGATGTTCTATCTTTGTCATAAGTGGAAAGTCAAATAAAATTAAAAATTGGTAGTTGACTTTGATCGACCACAAAAAGGTGATAATGTCGACAACTAATCCATGTTAGATTTTGTTTATCACTTGAATTAATGAAGCTTAATTAGATACTCCGTAGTTATTATTAGATACCCTTATTTAAATAAAACTTGTCAATTATTGATATAATAATAATCATCATCCATATATCTTAATTAATGTTGTTATGATGATGTAATCATAATAATAATTACTCCTAACAAATATAATGTTGTGACATGATGTATTTTTAGTTAGTTTTATATATGTGCAAATGATTGTCATGGTTAGCACCAAGTCATAATCACCTTTACCTACAAGAACATAGGCAAAGTGAGATGAGTTAAAATAATATTACTCCGTATAATATTCATATACTATAAATTTTGAAACTAAGAAACATAAAATTTAGTTGAGTTTTTTTTTTTTTTTTTTCTATTATTAATTAAATTTTAAAATAAAGCTTTATAATTTTATAAAGTACTACTCCGTACGTAATTTACAATTTACAAATTAAACCTCGATTTTACATGATGTGGAAGAAAAATTGTGAATGCATCTAGTTCTAGTTCAATCATTCAATTTGTTGGGCATATATTTACTATTTAGATTAGTATTGATCCTAAGAAATCCCTATCATGCAAATTAAAGTGTGGCTGTGTAAAGATCTTGGGTAGTGAGTACAATACGTTTGACACAAAACTTTATACTCCACTGTATAAGAGACGATCTTACAAACAACTCTTTTACCATAGGAGTAATTTTCGAAACAAATATTTTTAGAATAACTTATTTGTATGACCGCTTTTATGTACAGGATGAGATTTAAAGGAGATTAGTCAAAACAAACATTTTCGTTTTCTTATTAGATTTTATTCTTGTTTTGAAGACCTACAACTTTACAATGATTACAAATAATTCTAAATTAATTACTCAGCGTGAATTTAGAGGTTATCACAATAAAATACTTATATGTCAAAATAAAAAAATTTATACACAACAATCTTGTTTGCACTTATATGGTTATTAGGTTGTTCTTAACTGTCTTATGTAACAATTTGTCGATTATTTAAATTGTTTTTGCATATAAGACCTTAGAATAAGAATTATTTTTGGCCCAATACAAAGTTGCTAGGCCCAACCACAAGTAAAGTAATAAGCCCAAAAAGTGGTGGTAATAATAAAGTCCATTATAGAGTAAAATCTGTTTAATAAGTCGTATACTCGTATGGTTGAAAAGTAAAACCGCCTAAGCTAAAAATGACATCCCCCTACCATCCTCGCAATATCAAGATATGTATTTTCATCGATTTCAGTCGTTCTTATGAGAGACCTGTGTTACTAATTTAGTATGAGGCAATTATCTTAACCCCTTAAAAAAAAATTAAAACAATAAAATAAAAAATAACTATCACTCATGTGAGAAACTGAGAGGACTTACATAAATTTATTGTGAGTCCTGTCTCACATGAGAATTTGCTCATCGATATAGAGTTGAAATGTGAAAATTAGTGATATTTTTCGCAACATTCTTGAGGTTTTGCAACATTGCACGTGATACTCGTATTTTTTTGTTGAAAAAAAATTGATTGATCATAACTTGTAGCAAGAAGTAAGAATTATTTTTTTTCTTAAATTATATATCTCGTACTCCCTCTGTCTCAATCATTTATTTACACTTCTTTCAAACCCCCCACAAAAAAGTCAAACTGTTACTAAGATGGTAGGTGGCATGTCTTATAAAGACATCAAATCAAATTTCCTTTACCGATATGAGATTTTCCTTTCCTTAAACCTCTTTGGGTGTTACAAACTCCCCCACTTAAAGAACACAACGTCCTCGCTGTGCCTCGGAGCCGACCGTAGTCAAGCTCAGAATCCTTCCCCGCTAGGTGGGTGACCGGGTACTCCTAACCACAGGCTCACCACACGGTCGCAGGGTTGCTTTGATACTATTTATAACAGTAGCCCGACCCACCACCGTCGTAATACACTGCACCTAATGGTGAGATTAGGGATGGCAATGGGTCCAAGACCCGACCCAGACCCGCTAGACCCGACCCTGATGGGTCGGGTTTGGGTCTAATATTTTTAGACCCAACGGGTCTGGGTCGGGTCTGGGTCTACAATTATTAATGGGTCGGGTATGGGTCTGGGTCTCGTCATGTAGACCCAGACCCGACCCATGGACCCGTTTATATATATAATTTTTAATATTCATTACTATAATATCTCCCTCTTAAGTATAATGTTTTTTCCCCCAAACTATTAGTCATATTTCTATACGCTAATTCTATCGGAGTATGTTTTAGTATCAAATATCATGTTATTTATTTTAAGTTTTACGAATCGCTCATAAAAACGTTTAATGTTTTGGATATACTTTATACAAAGAACATCATAAATGGGGCAGAACAAAGTTTTTTTAACATGTAAAGTTTTGAAAATATTTATTGCGGCAATAATGTTTACAAAATACAATTTTATATTTATATTACAACAAACCCACGAAGGACCCAGACCCGACCCAGACCCATCGGGTCCGGGTCTGGGTCGGGTCTGGGTCTAATACACGCGAAGCGAATCTGGGTCTGGGTCCTATAGGACCCGACCCTGACCCGACCCATTGCCATCCCTAGGTGAGATGCACACTTTTGGACTCATTGTCCTCACTTAAGCCCAAAAGCACAAGGCCTTGTTACTAAGATGGTAGGTGGTATCTCTTATAAAGACATCAAATCAAATTTCCGTCACCGATATAGGATTTTCCTTTCCTTAAATCACTTGAGGTGTTACAATAAGTTTCGAACAATAATTAGCCTTTTGATTGCTTAATCAAAGATCACGTAAAAATGAACAATTTAAAAAACTTATCGTATTCTAAACACATTGATAAATCTCGAGGATACTATGCACAATGAGGACAAATCTCAAGGATATCACGTGAATTATCCATAAATTAGACATAAAAATTTAACAGTATTATCAGGTTAGTTTGTTTAAGGGTATGATGGGAGCTAAAATCAAAATTTAACCGTAATATGATAATTTTTTTTTAAAACAAGCTAGAGGTACCTTGAGTAATTTGTCAAAACTCAAAGATAGCGTAAAAAATAGCCTATAAATATATATTCGTATTACACAAGTTACGCTCTTTCCAAATACTCGGTATTGGTTTAATCACTAGACTTTGCAACTACTCGAACCGGACTCATAGAAGTCGCATCTCTAGTGATCATAAATTGATTGAGATGACTCGAATTTTTGTCCAAGTGATCGTAATATATGGGGGTCGTATGTTTTAGCCGTTGTCCAATCAAAATAATAGACGCAATCGTAGTTATTATGGCATAAGCTTTCTATGGCAATTTACTATGTTCTCAAAGATAATGGGATAATGATACTATAAATGCGATGTCCCCCATGTGAAATAAGTGAAAAATATTAAGTAGATATAGCAAATCAATGACTAGTCCTTCCAAATGAAAATAAAATAAAATTAAATTTATTGGAGATAATCTTATTATCAAAATATTTCGTATTGTTTATTCACAAATTTTTACTGATACGTAATTATCTTTGTTTTCTTTCTTTTTCTTGCAGTGATACGCAAACCTAAATCTGCTACTTCAGCTACACGGTAGATAGACCTTGGACATAATAAGCGCATACCACAGACTCACTTTTAGTAATCGTAAATGCATTGCTTTGCACAATGTTAACAAATTTATGAGAGATAGTTAACTTGCTAAAGACCTACCGGAATGAGTAGGTGGGAATTAACATGGGTTTTGATATGCATTATACTCCCTCCGTCCCAATCATTTGTTTACTTATTTCATATTTCATATTTGAGAATTGAGTGAATCACTTATTTATTTACCTTTCTTTTTTTAGGAAACTTTTATCACACAAATAGACCAATTTACTCTTCCATTCCATCATTTAAATCCTCCTCATCAATATCCTTATCACATACGATACAAGGGGCATATGTGTCTTTTTTGGACTTTCCTTGGTTTTTGTGTCAAAATGAAAGGTAAACAAATGATTGGGACGGAGGGAGTATTGTTTATCGATAATTATCATCAACTCTCATTTAAAATGGGTATGTTCGACTTATTTTAAAACGAGTCAAGTAGGTAGAATAAGAGAAGAACAAATTGTATAGGTAGAAGAAAAAAAAAAAATCTTATATACCGTAGTGGAAGAGTATTTAATTTATTTTAAGCTTAAGACGAACATAACCATCTTATAAAAACTAATTAACTATTTATAAGTCTAAATTTGTCATCATTATGAAGTAACGTATAATTGACTCAAATCTTCATCACTTTATATTTTTGTATTGGATCATTGAATGATTGAAAGACCTACCACTCAACGAAGAAATTGTGATGCCTCATACTTCCTACAATCACTTTAGTGTTCAACAATATTTAAAGTACGATTATATTAGGTAACGAAAAATGTCAAGAGCATAGTATGAGACACTACTTCCAACACTTTGTATTATGTATTGTACAAACTACATGATAAATTATGCCCTACTTTCACAATATACAACATTTCATTCAAGGGGAAGCTACGTAGAAAAAAGAAGCAACACTCGATATCCTGGACTTTAAAACAATGGACAAAATTATCAACTTTTGTTACCCCAAAGTATGTATCTTTATACTATTCCCTCTGTCTCGATCATTTGTTCACACTTTTCTCAAATTTTTCCTCACAAAAAAATCAAACTGTAAACAATTCACTGGAACGGAGGGAGTAACATATTTGCTACCCCAAAGTACTTATTTTGCCACCTCAAACATAAGTTTATAGTTTCGGTGTTGGTTATTTTAGTCAAACTAAACATACAGTACTATTATCGTAACAATCATCCAGCAAAATTAATATTCATCAAAAAATTTCGGATCTGACTCACAATCTTGTCATACTAAACTGAATTGTGCACCGTCGAGGTACAAAAAAAAGAAACCACATGATATAATAAGTGTTACTAAAAAAAAAAATTATTAATATAAAGTCAAAGCATAGTAATAGACACTAACTTTAATCAAAAAGAGAGGTTGATAATTGATAATTGACAATCCTCTATGCAATTAGAAGAAGAAAAAGGTTGTTGGAGTAGCTTGGGAGAATAGAGTAGTGTTTTTGTGTCTTTTAAGTTGTATTCCCTACCAATTTGTCTAAATTATTGTTTCATTTTTCTATCACTTTTGTATTACGCGTCAACTACATTTAACTTATTTGTACCTTTTTGTTTCTCCTTTATTGTCACCAAAATAAAGTTTTGCCCTAATTTTGACTAAATTATAAAGCTTAAGTAAGGGTTTTGACGTACTAATTTTATAAACCAAATTCACATTACGGTATTACACTATTCGCTAAATTTTATAATAATATACTACATAGATGTTTTATTTGCAATAACATTTTATAATGGAAGTTTCTCAAATTTTATTTTTACTTATGAAGGTATGGATAAGTAGTGAACAACCTAAATATTCGAACAATGCCCAAGAGTTGGACTACTAAAAGAATACATCTAGGGATGAAAATATACGGAATAGATCTTATGACTTGTTCAAATCTGTTGAACCTTTATCATTAAATCGAAAATGGATTCCAATAATTTGAACCCTAAAACACATTTAAAATCTTAAAATATTCTAGCAATATTTTGTAGATCTTATGCCCAAGATAAGATCTAGATCCTACCCTAAAACACGTTTACAATATACTATTATTTTCTTTATATTTTTTAATTATATTTTTGAATTTAACATAATAATCAACATTCTAAAAGTCAAAACAAAACACATTCAAGTCATTTCACTCAATAAGTTATTATAGTAACTTGTTAAAAAAAAATTAAAAAATAAGTACATCTTGTTCTTGTCACTCGTTAGATCAAAAGTCGAGATGACCACTAGAAGATATCAACACTGCTTATGTGGTTGACGACAACGCTCATGACCAAGTTTCCGTAATCCACCTGTTTTTGCTACCGGATAATCGGACACGGTTATGATTTTGTAATAATAGCACACTAGCACTTATCTTTTATGAACTTGTAAGTGACTATGCTGTATTTGTATCGTAATTGTAACACTTGAATTTGATGGTTCAAAGTCAGAAGCAATCAAGCAATTAATCGTATTATACTACAAAGATTTCACTGTTGCCCAAAAAAAAAAAACGCTTAACTTATTTGGCACACAAGCACACTAGAGAACAAGAAGTATTTCAAGTAGTAAGAGGCTAAGAGCACCCATAGTTGGGGGTTCAATTCTCACCAGCTACATAGTTCGCTCATTTGAAAACAAAAAGAGAAAAAAAAAACACATTAAACATAACATTCATTGGGGCTATTGCTTCATAGATTAGATAAAAAAAAAAAAAAATGGATCTCAATAAAAAGAAAAGAGTAGTGAACTAGTGAACTACGGAGTATAGTACAAAGCCAAAATAATGTTGGTAATTTAAGTGTAATTATCGATTAATTTTAGTGTTTTGGGTTTGGTTCAAAAATGGACGAACTTTAAAATAATAAAGCGAGTTCGGGAAGTACGGAGTATACGCTTACTTATTTATTTACCAGTTTACAGTATAGTTGCCTTTCGAACGATTATGCGAGGGTCAGCGAGTCGGGATCCAGGAGCGACACGCACTGGTTTAGGGGTTCAGGGGCAACGCTCCGAAAATTTCGCCTAACATTTACCGTATAAAAACGGATTTTGGCAAGTATTTTTTTCCCGAAGAGACATAACTTTGCAAAAATACTGACTCCATACCTTTACATCACCCTAATCTTTATCTTTAAATTAGATAAAAGAATTCTGATGAAAGAAACAAGAAAATCAAAATACGTTATTCATCTTCATTATTGGTCAGTTGTACCCGAACTTTACTCAGTTGTATCCTTTTTGTTTATTTTTTTCTCCATTCATTACCCCGACGAACCTAATTCTCTCTCTTTTCCCAATTCAAACTTTCAACCCTAAAAACCCCTAAATTCATCTTAAATCAATCAATTTTTTCAACAATTTATTGAATTTTTTAAGGGGATTGATAGAAAACGTCGACATTTTACTACGAATCGTCGACGTTTTTGTGGAAATGACGAAATTGTCCTTGTCATAATTTTAGGTCATTCTCTCTCCTCTCTCTCTCTCTCTCATCTTCCAAATTTTATCTTTTCTCCTTTCTCTCTCTTTTTCTCCAAAAAATCCCCCCCCCCCCCCAAAAAAAATATCAACTTTTACACTTTAAATTAATAGTAAAAACACAATAAACTTAAGCATTAACTCAATGTCGGATGCCAAATAAGTGGTAAGTTAACTAACTATAACAAATTACATATTTTTAAGATTACTTAATTGTAGATTTAGAAATAATTTATACTCATGTTATAATAAATTTGAATGAACAATGTTGACAATGTGTTAGGTTTAATGTGTTTATATTAAAGATGACCTCCTAAAGAGCTTGACATTGGTAGAATATTGCACTTTGTAAGATGAATAAACACGTAGAAGTAGTGTTGGACGATGAACTTAAACGTCGTGCCAAAATCTGGACGTCCAACTGTGGATGGACGACGAATTTCAACGTCGTACCATGGATAGACGATGAATTTTATTATCATACCATGGAGGAACGATAAATTTCAACGTTTGACTACGGTAGGACGATGAATTTCAACGTTTGGCATGGATAACGTCCAAAATCTGGACGTCCAACCATGGAGGGGGACAAAATGTTTTATTGTCTATCCATGGTAAGCCAAACAGGTTTCGTCCTTACGTGGAGGACATTGAATTTTGATGGCCTACCAGTGGACGGTAGGGTGGAGGGTGCTCAGATATAAGCGGTACTGCGGTACACGGTGGTGGCTGCTTAGAGATTTTTTTTTTTTTTTTTTTTTTTTTTTTTTTTTCGAGGGTGCTCAATTGCTCAGGTAGGGGTTTGTTTTTTAGGGTCGCAAATCACAATGGTGGAGTAAGATGTAGATTTGGAGATTTGAGGAGTTTGTTTTTATTTCAATTTACTTTAGTTTTAGATCATAATTAGTTTTAGATCTAAAATTTTTTATTCTATTTTTTTAGTTTTTTTCATGTTGGGAGAAAATGAGGGAGAGAGAAAGGTGTAGAGAGAGAATAGGGATAGAGAGCGTAATTTTTATGAAAAACATCGACGATTCGTGTAAAAACGTCGACGATTTTTAGTAATCGGGTTTTAAACTATCAATCAAAATAACAGCATATATGAAGTAATTCATTCTTTTTTCTTTTTTTTTCATTTATTAATTTGTCTTGTATATATTAATTTTATTGGTTAAATATGATTTTTTTTTAGGTGGTTAACGGTGATGATTGCGATGGGGCGGGTTGGAGACGACGGTTAGGATTGATGGCGTCGTCGGGATGCTGACGGTGGTTGGGCCAGGGGTGGGGGCTGCACTACATCAGGTTATTTATTTATTTATTTTAATAATAATAATAATAATAATAATAATAATAATAATAATAATAATAATAATAATAATAATAATAATAATAATAATAATTTATTATTATTAAAGGTGAAATTGCAAATAACTACCTTTTAAAACCACTTTTTTTCAAATAACTACCTTTTATAATTTTTTTTTCAAATCACTACCTTAAAACGTATTTTTGTTTTCAAATCAATACCAGTTCCCCGGAAAACGTCATATTTTATCAAATTCCGACCACTTTGAAAATTTTTGTTGCCTTTTATTTGAAACACCCATGTAGAATACCCATTCTACCCTTATACCCTTTTCTAACCTTTCTTCCTTTATTTAACTTAACCTTTTCATTTCATCCTCTTTACCTAAAATTTCTTCCATTGTTTTTAATTTTTTCTCCCATATTATTCAATCAAACAATGATTTTTTCACTTTTCAGCACTTTTCATCCTTATTTTTTTGAGTTAAATGAAATTTCCGGGGAACTGGTATTGATTTGAAAACAAAAATACGTTTTAAGGTAGTGATTTGAAATAAATTTTTATAAAAGGTAGTTATTTGAAAAAAAGTGGTTTTAAAAGGTAGTTATTTGCAAGTTCGCCTTGTTATATGAAAGTAATTTTTACATCATTTACACAAAATTGATGGGGAGCCGAGATACAATCTGGGCCCCCACCTCTTTGCTATCGCAAAGCCAAGACGAATAAAAATATAAGCGGACACCCGAGCCCCTGCATCATGGGAGGCAGAGAAGTTCTGAACCCGCTTGGTGGATGGTGGTGGGTGGGTGATGGGTGGTTTGTACGGTGGTGAGGATGGCGGCAAGTAGGTGTTGGTGGTGATTTACAAGTGGTGGATGGTGATGGGTGGTTAGAAGGCAGTGTTTTAAGGTTTTAGAGAGAATAAAGAAAATTTAGTTTGTGAAATGAAGATTGTGAGAATTGAAAGGGGTATTTTAGTCTTTTTCTGAGTACAAGTGAGTAAAAGTCGAATACAATTGAACACCCTTCATCTTTGATCACAAAAAGCAAATTACTCACAAAAACTTTAAGTTATATCTCAGTCTTTTCGTGCCAAAAACCGAGGACACGACACTATTATACGAGTCGAATTGTTCTACAAGGAAAGCGCACACAATTCGGTGTATAATTCATTATTATTTTCGTTTCCTATACCATTTTATACAACAAACAAATGTATGACTAGTGTTTTTATGATGACACCTCCAACTAGAGATGTCGAGTATAACAGTCCAACCCACCACCATGGTAATACGCCCCCACCTAGTGAGACGCACACTTTTAGGTCTATTGTCCTCACTTAAGCCCAAAAGCACAAGGTATTGTTACAAAAGTGGTGGGTGAAATCCCTTATAACCACATCGAATTCTCTTAACTTAACTGATATGGGATATCCAAACTTTAGGGTGTTACATCGAGTCTAGGTCGGATCTTATAGGACCAAGACTCTAATAAATCCAAATACAACTACTCCCTCCGTCCCGGTCATTTGTTTACAGTTTCCATTTTGGGGCGTACGAGACATTTGTTTACACTTTCCAAAAATGATCATGCTTAACCCATGTGGGAGGTGGCCCCTACTCTCTCAACCAATTATATTTGATAATTTTAAGCAAACGGTACCCCCTTTGTACTTATATTATTACTTTATTAGTTTTTTCTCAATCTCTCTCTTCACATCGATAAATGTGTATAAAGTAAACGTAAACAAATCACCGAAACGGAGGAAGTACGTTTTTTTAAAGGGTAAAACTCTGTATAACAATTTTAACAATTTGCATTAGTTTTAGAACTAAGACATTCGTTTTAAATTTATTAGAAAATCAAATGTAAAACATTTAAAATGGAATAAATGGGGATATGAATCACATTTACTCTATACCTTAAATTAATCCAATAATTCAGAGAACCCTAAAGTAAAATCACGTCATAGATTACTATAATCATGCATCACAGTCTCCCACATTTTAGTCTCCAAAATCCTCCATGGTCATTATTTTATGGGATATTTTATACGGTACCTTCTAATTTTGTCAAATTACATATGATACCTCACTTTTAAAGTTTATCCACATGGCGTCTATTAAGTTGGTGTTTTAGTGCCCTATATGCCATTTTTATTAACTTTCCCTCCAAATATTTAGCTTTTCACTTTCGTTATATAATGTTAACGGTTACGGGTTTTTTTTTTTTTAACGTTTGTTATATAATGTCAACGTTTATGTGACTAATACATACAGAGTAATTAATTTTTGGAGTAAAAGTTAAAATAAGGGCATATAGGACCTCTAAACACTAATTTAAGGGGCGTCATGTGAACAAATTTTAAAAGTGGGATATCATGTATAAATTGACAAAGTTAAAAGGTACCGCGAGAAATACCCTATTTTATTTATTTTCCAATAAAATAAACAATGTAAATTACAAATAGACCCCACCACAAAAAAAGACAAAAACCCCTCCAAAGTCCTACTCATGCACATTTAAAATCATTCACAAACCCTCAAACTCAAAATCATTCAACTCATCACAGAAATCACACAGCACACACACAACAAATAGAAAAGTCATCAGTCATCACATACTTTCCCTTTCTTACCTTACTCACCCTCAAATCTCCAAAATTTCCTGCATTTTTCTACAAAAAAATTTCACCTTTGAATTATATAAAAAAGTATAAATTCCATGGCAGCTAAATCAAAACCCGAACCAAAAACCGAGACGCCGAAGCTAAAACTGAGCTCATTTCCAGCCCTGAAACACCCACAGCAGTATTCAGGAGCAATAACACCTCTGCACACATCTGCATCAGTACCCTTCAGTTGGGAACAAGAACCAGGAAAACCCTTACCATGTCTAACACTTGCATTACCTAATCATAATTATAATAGTAATTATAATAATAATTATAAGAAGTGCCTAGAGTTACCTCCAAGGTTACTCAATGAGGGTAAAATGACCAAAACACCGTCCCCAACGACGGTTCTTGAGGGTCCTTACAGTTCCCTAGGGAGGTCAATTCTAGGGTCAAATTCATTCAGGTTTCTGAGGAAAAGACGGAAGTCGTTCGACGAAGTTGTGAGTTTTGCAGGGAGTGCAGGGAGTAGTCCTGACAGAGGGCTTCTTGGTGATGTGGTTGTTAACAGTGGTGGTAAAAAAGATAAGGGGTTGTTTGGTTCGTGGAGGAAGAAAGGTGGGGTGAATTACAAGGGTAAAAGTGAATTTCATGGGGGTAATTTTGTGTTTCCAAGTTACTCTGATGATGGTACTGCTAGCTGTTATGGTGGTGGTGGTGGTGGTGGTGGTGATGCAGGTGATTCTGTGAAGAAAAGTCAGTTGGGTTTGTCAAAACAAGCCAAGTCTCACTTTTGGGTAAGTTTTTCAACACAGTCATTTCGACACTTCACTTTGATATTGTTCTTGTGTTCTAAACTCAACATCGACTCAACACGACACGACACAAACACCTCAAACATTCCATTCCATGTTAGAAATTAAATCTACGTACGAGTCACGTCACGGTCTGGGTCTCGCCTAATGCTATCATGGTTTAGGCTTACCAAAGTTCTGGCAACATAAATTAAAAATGTGGTGACAGTGATTTTCAAAACCTAACAAATCAGGTTTCAATTTCACAACCTTAATATTATACTCCGTAGAACTACTAAAAAAAGGGGGCCAAATTAAAGAGGAAATAATTGTCTAGTGTTGCCAGACTTGTCTTAAAACAAAGTGACATGGTTTATTTTGGTAGGTGAGTATGATTTTTGAAATTGTTCACTAATAAAGTAAAGTTTAATTTACCTTTTGTTTTCACTTCTTTGAAAGCTTCAAAGAAGTCAGAAGTATGTCTGTCATGCATAATACGTAATTCTTAAATGTATGGACACTTTTCTGGACAGAAATAGTCAGTCTAGTTTTAAATAATTGGATTTTTACATCCATTGAAAAATGGAGATAACTACTTAGATGGTAAGCTCTATCACTCATTTGTTTACCTTTCTATTTTAAGAGGTTACCTTTTATGAAAGATAAACAAATGACGGGGACAAAGCCTTCTATTCTTTTTTACTCCCTCTGTCCCAATCTTTTACAGAGTAATAGGTTTCCTTGATTTTTATGCCAAAATAAAAGGTAAATAAATGACCGCAATAAAAAGAGTATTGAATAGCAATAGAAATAACGATTGAGACATGCCAAAAAAAATGTTCAATTAGCATCCAAAGTTCCTACCAAAAAAAGCATTACTAGCATTACAATCTAACTATCCACTTTTGTGAAAGTTGACGTCCTAAACAGTAGACAAGGGTTTGTTCACCTCGTCTTATCTTGTTTGTAATTTGAAGTTTTCTTAAGTTTTCATGTATGAAGTATTTTAAAAAAAAAAGATAAAACTCGTGAAATTTTTAATAGTATCTGAAATTTTCGGAAACATTTGATAAGATAAGCAAAAGTAAAATGAAAAAAAGAAAAACCCTTTACAATGGTCAGCATCACCAACCTAACATAATTTATATTCACACATAGGCCATAGCATACCAACTGAAACAAGGAAAATGTGTCATGAAGAAGAGCTGAATTATTGGACCTTTAAAAACACAAAACTACTTCTTATAAAACAGTCAGATAAACTCAAAGGGGTTTCTATCCTGGGAACTGAAATGAACACCTATATTACCTAATTATCATTTCGTTGTCGATTACGGTGACCAAGTACTCGCCAGCTATGGTAAGTTTATTATGACTCGAAAACGGTTATTATCAGAGGTTTTTAAAGACTCATAGGTCATAGGAAACCATAATTCCAAACTTAAATTGAAAAATTTAAAGACTTTAATAATATTTTCTGTAAGTTAAAAGGAGCAAAAAGTTTGTAGTTAGGTACAGTGTCTTAATTAGTACTCCGTATGGTAACAACATTTCCTAAGGGTACATATTGACAAGTGATTAGTTGAGGGGTGGATGGATGGATGTAACACTACTACAACTAGAACTACATCGACGTCTCGACTTCGACTTCCCTCTTATTATGGCCTCCTTATGCTCGTCCATTGGAAATTTATTACTTCTTTCGGACGGAGGGCACATAGATGGTGTCGAAAGTAAAACATCCCCCTCCCCCATCTCCCCATCCTTCTTTACGTCCTATGGACGCGATGGTCGAGTATCACCACAACATTGCTCAAAACCGACTTACCCAAAAACCACCAATTAAGAATCCAAAATGAATTTAAAGACGGAGTAACAGCCTAGACACAAGTCAAAAACAGCACGAATTGCACCCCCCATAAATAGCTTGTAAAATAGACCATATGATTATACTCCTATGGCATTTACTTATAGAAGTACTGATGAGCTGCATAATTTATAAGCACAAAAGGACATGATATAAAGGTGTGGTATTCATTTTGCAACAGGCAACTATCTATGGGACCTTCAAGCAAGTTATTCCTAGAAGAAGTACAAAATGCAAGAAAGATGTCTTCTAAAGCGATCCCGTGGTTCATCATTCTCCTTGTCGACAAACCCCAGACGTAAAGCTTATAGATTTATCGGTATAATGATTTTGCTTTTGCCCCACCTATTAATGTTGTGCACTCGAAAGATGACGGGAATATTCAAAGCTATTAAAAAAAAACGTTTCAAGGAGGGAGAATGTATTTTGTAAGGCGGACTTAATTTCCTTCTGGGTGTGTTCATGTGGTATTGTACATACTAAATTAGTTTAATACCGTTCACTTGTAAGTTAACTAGCTCAGTAAGAGCATAGAACAACAAATTTGTTTCTGAATTTCTCTACAATTGTACCTCGTCTCACACCAAACAGGTTTTCAAATGCTGGCGAAGACGAATACCTGCGGACAATCTTAGGGTTTTAGTTTTGACATGTGTTCGATTAAATGACCATTATATTAGCGAAAACAGGTCTCGTTATCTGGCTCTGGTGATCTAATGTGTTTACGACTACACAAAAGTGTAGACGGCCATAACACTTACTAATACATTGGACCAAACTTGTTTTAGGCCGGGTTCTAAAGCCAAGTCCTATGACATAGCCTCTAAAGCCAATTCATTCATCAAAAAGGGATTTCATAGCTAAGAATTTCAATAGTTTCACTCTGAGGGAACAAGTAGTTGACACTGTCAGCCAAAAAACGGACTTGACATGCTTGTCATGGTTATCGTCGCCATTTATTTTGAATAGCTGTGATTGCTACTTTTAGAGTATGGTCTATTTCTTCTACAGCATTATCTACTCCAAAGTCCAAATAATGTTTTCCGATAGACTGACGGTAATCGATAAATGACAGGAGAATGTCATAAAACTTGGCCTCGTAGCACTCATGTAGGTCTGACAGGTTTCGCCACTATCTGATATAAATAGACAGACTCGATCGATTCTTTGCCACTATAAATTTACCCACTGTCATCTCAGTCGACAGAACTCTTTTTTGGGTCATACAATCTCAGTTGTATCTATTAGTTGGTGCAATACCTACTCACTCATTTGCATTTGCAAGTTGTCTCATGGTTACGCTGAATCTGAAGGGTTCTAAGACACTATCGAGATATCTTCTCACGGCACCAGTTCAAATTTGCTCCAAACTCTACTGAAGCTCATTGAAATACATATCTTGCAAAAATAAAAACATAAAAGTAACACCCCTTAAAAGCCTCTAACAAAAGAGTGAATAAGTTTGTATGATCACGATTCACGACACCAAACTCTAAGAGCCCATAACAATGGCATGTGAGCAAAACTAGTTAACCAAGCGAACGAAGTTTACTTAGAGGGTAAGAAGAGATTTCCGTGAAAAAATGCTGTAAGAAAACAGACAGATTTGACACAAGTGGATAGAGTTTCCAATATCAAAGAATAATTTTACGAAGTTGATTCATGATATTAGAAGTTGATGGAAAGCACACAAGAAACAAAATTCATGAGTGGTTCAGACTTCAGAGAAAATTGTATGGTTAACAACAATCAGAGAATCTTTCATTACAAAAAAAAAGAGAGCATGAAGGTTGTGAATCTAGGTCACAAAAATAGTTTATTTCCGTCAAGAGCGCATCTTGCATAGAGGGAACGAACAAGAATGACATAAGAAAGATCAACTCACATCTAATATCCGCTTCATGCTTTCTTCCCTGTCACCCCAGCTACAACCTGCAACAATCGAAGACCGATTTTTTTTTTTTACTCAGATTCCATCACTTGTAAGTACAAACAACGCGTTGATTCAAACACCGTCTACTAGATGTGCACCATCGAATTTGATTTGAGAAAGTAGCTAACAATATTTTCAAAGGAAGATGAATGCATGTAACATTAGATGCAAAGCACACAATCTGAGTTAAGAGAGTAAAAATTAATCCTTACATCGCTTAAAGCGGGTGGAGGTACTTCCTTAGCTGATTCCATGGAGTCTAATATTGGCCTCACTACCGCTGGTAGGAATAGGCCTACAACACCGTAACGAATTTAGGAGGTTAGATAACATTGCACAGACAATTAAAAAAAAAAAAACAATGTAAATCCAAATATAATACCGACTTTGAAGTTTTTTTTAGTGAAACATGTTTAAGTTTGGCCTATTATTTATCCAAGTAAAGCTCGAGAATTCGAGATACAACGTAACAACGATCAAAACAACCTAGCTTCAACGATCGAAACAACCATTTCTATATTATGCTAATAAAGTTGACCACAATCAATCAACAATTCGGCCAAATAAATTCAACTCACAAGTAGATGAATTTATCGGTTGTTGAGCCAGCAAACTGCAGAGCATTGATTGAAAAGATACGAAATCGAGTAAACTTGAAAGAAAACTCCTAAATTAATCTCACATACAAACTCAGGATTACTTCACTAAGCTCAAAATTTTACAGTAAAATGCATAAAAAAACACCACTAAAATGTAAGAAAACTAGGGTTTTACATGGAATTATTCGAACTAATCACCGATAACCCAAATATGAATCAACAAATCAGCTAAACAAACGATTATTCACAATGAATCAATCATAACATCGATTAAACACTGCTACACACGGCGAATTCACATGTAATGAGATGAAATTAAAGATTATTCAGCAGCAATAAGTAATCAAATACCACGAATTTATCGAAGAAAAAAGATGTGATCGTAGTACATAAGATTGAGGAATGAAATTGGAAGAAAGATGAAATCATGAAATTGAAAATTAGGGTTAGAAGAGAATACCAATACCACCGATGATACAGGAAGCAGCGACGACGGGTTCTTGAACCACGAACATCTTTAGCTTCTCCATTACTCCCATTTTTCTGATCTTCTTTCGTCTTTTCTTTTGATTTCTCCTCTTTCACTTTTCTTTTGTTGGGTTGGGTAATTTTCTCGTAAAACAGATTATCCATTTTTCAAACCGTCTAGTTTGAAAAACACAAATTCTCATATAAAACGGGTAACCCGTTTTAAGCTTAAAACGGGTCAAATAATTAGGATAAGACAAAAGTAAATAGTGTAGGAAAAAGTAGAGTGTTTTGTTTTATGTGTGCAAGTGGATAGATACTTGACCCGTTTTAAGCTTAAGACGGATAACCCGTTTTAAGAGAGACTTATTGTTTAAAAAAAGATAGTAAGAGGTTTTTTCAGATCACTTTTTTTCGCAATCTCACCTAGGGTGTAAATGATCGTGTTCACTCCTACAACTCTCTAATCAAATCCACAAAGCTCTCGAACTCCCACAAACTGATCTCAAACTCGAGTCCGAGCCGAGTTAGGCTAAATCCGAGCTTAGTAAAGCTCGGATCGGAAACTCAGATTTGAGCTCGTTTTCATTTCTATATATAATTTAGTCTATGTATATACATTATATTTTGCTACAAGTATATACTCCGTATATTTTTTATTTGTAATATCATTTGATCAATTTTTTAATAAAATATATTAATAAAATGGTTATATAGATATTTATTTTAATGGATATTGAAAAAAAAAAAAACGTTGAAAATAATATCCAACAAAGTTCAAATTGGGCTCGAGTCGAGCTCGAGACTTCTTCTGAGCCGATTTCGAGCTTTGAATTTTTTAGCTCGGTAAATTCAGAGCCGATTCTGAGCTCGAGAAAATTTTTCCGAGCCGATTCCGAGCCCACATGAGCTCGGAATCAGATCGGCTCGGTTACACCCCTAAATTCACCTACGAATGGTGACTAATGATTTTTTTAGTGACACTTGTTTAATACTGGTCAAAAGACCCGTTTGTCATATAAGAGTTACGGAGTACGTAGTACTCTTTTAAAATGGATCAAATTGTTGAATTTGCAAATAGACAAAATTTGTCAGATAGTATCTTTTATTTAGGGTCATTTGTGAGTTAGTACCTTTAATTTATTTTTTGTTATCTAGTACTTTTTATTTTTAAAATTTGTTAAAGAGTACTCCTTCCTCATCACAATGTTTATCACATTTGTGTTTTGGAAAGTCAAAATTTTAAAAGTTTGACCGTCATTAGTTTAAAACGTATAAATAATGAAAGTATAATAATAATATATTCACATTCGTCATCAAAACATCTTTCCTAAAATTATATTTTCAACAAAAAAACGTAATGTATAGCCAAAGAAAAAGACGGTCAAAGGTCGACATTGGAGACCGCGCATAAAGTAAAGGTGATAAACATAGTGATGAGGAGGGAGTACAAAATATCAGAATCCGATGACTAAAGTCAACTTTTCGACGGTTGACCTTCGTTTTCTTTCATTTTATTTGTTAAACACTACCTTACATTTGTTTATTTTGTTAAACTCTACCTTAAATTTGTTTATTTTGTTAAACCCTACCTTAAATTTGTTTATTTTGTTAAACCCTATCTATCATATGTCATTAAATTTCTCTATCAATTTCATATTTCTCATAAACATACAATAAATCACAATTAAACTAACCTAAATTAACATACACAACCCCTATCTTCTCCATCTTCATCTTCATCATCATCATCATCATCATCATCATCATCATCATCATCTTCTTCTTCTTCTTCTTCTTCTTCTTCTTCTTCTTCTTCTTCTTCTTCAATTTAACTAATTATTTCAATATTTTTCAATATTCTTTCACCATATTCTTCTTTTTCAATTTAACTAATTATTTCAATATTTTTCAATATTCTTTCACCATATTTCTTTGCAATATTTTTAAGGTTGACAACTTCAATTTTGAAGCTTAAAAATTCAATTCTTTGAATTTAACCAACTCTTCCACTACTTCCTTGGTTTTTCATCATCATACCCACTTGAAATCTTTTTAATGTTTTATCTTACTTGATAACTTCAATTTTATCACTATCCCCAAATTTTGTGAGGAAAATCCGATTTACACAAGGTAAGTCACATTGCATTTTATTCTCGTGTAACACGTATTTGATGACGAAAACAGTTTTCGGAATTTGTGATAAAACGTAAGTGGTAGAAAATTTGTGGGAAAAAGTTTGAATTTAGGTTTTAGATTGAAAATTGATAAATTCTAACATTGTTTATTAGATTTCATTTGCCAAATAAAATTTATCACCGGAATATTGACTTTTTTCATCGGAAAATTGACTTTTATCGCCGGAAATCTTAATTTGGTACCTTTTAACAAATTCTGAAAATAAAAGGTACTAGATAACAAAAAAACAAATTAAAGGTACTAACTCACAAATGACCCTAAATAAAAGGTACTATCTGACAAAAAACCCTTTTCTTTTTGTCTTATCCAATTAGTTGATCCGTTTTATTCATAAAATGGATATACTAGTTGAATTTGTTTTTTTTTTTTTTTTTTTTTTTTGTTGTTTTGCTAGAGGGACAGAGTCCCGGTACAAAAAAAAAAGCTAAATCGATACTAGACAGGGGAAAAAGATCCCTAAAAGATCCTCACGGAGAATCATACGTAGCCCTTGCGGAGGCAGATCAATATAAGAAATAATAGTACTCGATTGAACTCCCTCGTTAGCTAACCAATCAGCAGCTCGGTTTGCTTCTTGAAATACGTGCTCAATCTTTACATTCCATCCTTCTAAATTGATTAATTCCTTGCACCGCGCCACAAGAGCACGAAGGCTTTTAATGAGTAATTGGTCTTCACGAATGAAATTCACACACATCGAATTATCCATGTGCACAAGTAACATTTTAATCCCGAGGTGCCTAATACATTCAGGACCTGCGACTGCGACTAGTGCTCTCATCTCTGCCCTCATGGAAGAGCAGACGCTAGAGGTGGCAATCGGATCGGTCGGATCGGGTTAGGGTCAGGTCAAGTCGGGTAGGTCGGGTCGGGTTCAGGTCATATCGGGTCAAATTGCTCTTTTGGGTCGAGTTTGGGTCGTTGTCGGGTTAAGTCATTTCGGGTTAAATAATGTATCGGGTCAAGTCGGGTTCAAGTCGGGTTGTTATCGGGTCGAGTTATTTTGGGTTAAATAGTGTATCGGGTCGGGTCATCATCGAGTCTGCGCGATTTATTGAATTTCTCCAAATTTTAGCTGCTAAAACAAGTTTTTTGACCATTATTTGATTTAATTATTTCATTCATTATTAAGTCAAATATATCAAATTAAATACTGATTTGTTTTCGATTTAATCAATGCTGAGCTTAATAGTTACCGAGTCATAAAGTTAATTGGGTTAATATCGGGTCGGGTCGTCATCGAGTCGGGTCCGGGTCGGGTTCGGGTCACTGATTATCGGGTCCTGTCTGCAGGGACGTAGCAAGAATCTGATATCAACCTGGGCTGAAACTTTTAGCAAAATTTGAAGGTATAATGACTAGTCAACTACTATCGGTAGGGGGTGTACAAGGGACGAAATATGGTCAGTACTATTATGATAAGACCGGAACGACATAATACAAAATCACATACGTAGTATCTTTCTATAAATATTTGGTTTTTAATATTTTACAAAACAAAGACATATTATGCCTTACTCCGTGTAACAAAAAAATTAAAAGTGTGGAAGGAAAACAATGACAAAACTACACTTCATTTCATTTTATAATATGAAAATCTGTAGAAACGATTTAAAAAAAAAAAAAAAAAAACTTTCGAAGAATATAATGAAAAGGTTAGAAGCTGAATTAACGAAGTTGTAATCAGTACATACGGAGTATTAATTGAGTCTAATCTTGCTATAAGTGAGAGACTATAAGGAGTAATTAGTTATCCGATTTGTATGTTACTCCATATATTGGAAAAAAATAACTTTAAGTCGTTAATCGTTTTTGCGAAAATATTAAGATATTAACTTATTCCGTATTATGAGTTGTATTAATTTACATTTCAATAATAAATATAATTAAAAATGGTAAATGATAGTCAAAAGCCACAAAACAATTTTGAAAGGTCTAAAAAAAAACTTATGAAAATGTCAAAAAAATAGTGCAAATTTGCTTAAGAAAGTGAAGAAGAAAAAAAAAATCCACCCAACGTGAGTTGTTAAAACGCCAATACAAAAAGTTATTTAAATTGTTGTCGAACATTCATACAAATGAAATTTATTTTAATTCGATAAAAAAAAACTATATATTTTTACGCAACAATAAAATAAACAAATAAGTTAATAAAAAAAAAAAATTACAAAATTTATTTTTATTATCATGTACCAGTTTATATTAGTTTTATTATGTGACATGCAAGTTTTCATTTAATATAACTAAAGCAAAAATGTTTGACACAGAAAAAATGTGTCGTGGCAAATACTCACTTGGGCCACGAAAAAAGTAATAATCGTGGCTAAACGAATGTTTTTGCCACGATTTAAACTTTTTTCCGTGACGCAAGTAATTATTTGCCACGCGTAATTTCTCCTGTGACATAAATTTTCTGGTGACATTGACTTTAATTTTCACTAAGCTTATGTAATTACACACATTTGGAGAACATGGGTGTTTATGAGGATATGAGACACATCAAGTTTGCAAGTGAAGACGAAGTACTTGGTGCTATTGGAATGATGATATGATTCAGATTGCTGAAATTGCATCTGTACAGTTCGTTTTTTTAATACCGCCTTATCTTCCTACTCCGTACTTCGTAATTCTCACTCGTACTCTACTAGTCTCATAGTGGGTTACAATACTCGACTTGCTGAATCTGTGAACCACTTGTTGATCGAGATTCAGGATAATCGAGGAGTTGTGCAGTTTCTTAGATTCAGAATCAATAAACATACGGAAAGGATGCTTTTTGTTGTGAAGTCCACAGATTTCATTTCGTCAGTCAGATCATTCGTATTGAATGGTTTGGACATTAGACTTATTCGTAGAGCGTTATATTTAAGGGGGGAGGTGTATCTCTATGCACCAAATGGATCCATTCAACTTTCGTGAACCAAGAGAACAGACAGAGGGCTGTCGAATAAACCAACGCCGAGCTTTTGGACGAGGTTCTCGAAGGTACAGTGGAAGCTATAGTGGAAGCATTGCAGAGTTCAAGAGAGAGAAGAGCAAAGAGGGAAAGAGAAAGGTTGTTATAACTTTGTTCAAGAATGGGTCAGCTTATTAGGAAAGTTGTTGGAGTCTTCGCTGGAAAATCTATTACAAGTAGTTGATCTCACTTGTATATATACTACACATTACAGTTCTATCTCATTCATTCAGTTTTTTAAACGATTTTGTGATTTGGGATACTTAATTTTTTAATTGAGAAATATTCGCTGCTTGTCTAATTGTATCACTTTGTAGGTATCAACTCTGCAAAGGCGTTGCGTTTTGCCACTTAAAAATGGGGCGCGACTGATTCTTAGGAAGCCACTAAAAAATGCAGTCACGGTGAAATAGGTGACCGCAGCGTCTAATCTTTACAATCTCCTTATAATTATTGTCTATGTTATCCGCCGGTTTCATATTTTCCATGCAGATAGAGCCCATCCCTTCTTCTTCTTCTCTTCCTGCGCCGGCGCTTGTATAAACAACTCAATGGTCTGCTTTACTTTGTACAAACACCTTTGTACATCTTCTTCATTTTTCGCTGTCATAGAATTTTTATAATATTTCGACGATCTTAAAACATTAAGCAGGAAGCGTAATTCGTGCTGATCAACATCATTCGGAGGCTCCAAATCGGAAGATGATAATATATTACTCCTCCTACGAGAGAACGCTCCTCGTATTGGGTCAGGCATACCTGATAAATGGGTTTCCATGAAATCATCAAACGATTGTGTTTGAGTGTAACCCGAATGTCGGAAATTATATAATTCTAATAACAGCCTCCTAGCCCTCCTATCAGCACGCCTCCTTCTCATTGCATCGTCGATACTTCTCCATATATCATCATAATCTTCATGATCATGATTATCATCGTACATTGTTAAAAGAAGCATCAATATCAACCAGGCAGTCAACAAAGAATACTAGTCGTTCTTGATTAGATTCATTACCATAACCATATCGATGACGACTGGTATCATCATCATCATGATGAAAAAGGAAGCAACTATGTATGTAATCCGAAACTTGTTGAGCCAAGAAATTGGAGTTCAAGGGCGTGCGGAAAGACGACCTGGACCTGTAAATTGTCTTTCACAAGTCCGACAAAATCCTTGTTACGAACAAAGGATAGCTCGAAATTAACCACAACAAATTCGTCGTCGTCTTCGATGCGAAAGATAAACAAACCTTTATCAAATGGAACATCAACAACCTCGTTCCATAAGAATATCTTCAAATCTCTGAGTTTTAAATTAGACATCCCATAAATAATTTAAGATGTGTAAAACAATTGAATGATTTCCACAATAGTAGTATGGTATGTGAATTGGGTTTTATATACTCAAATGGGCCTAGGTTTGTTCAAGCATGTCGCTCGAATGGGCTATGGTTCATTCGAGTGATTTACTCTCACTCGAATGGGCCTAGGTCTGTTCGAGTATTTCACTTGAATGAACCTTAATTTTGTCGATTTTCTTAGTCGTAATGTAAGTTAAACGTACTTTTTCAATAATAATCTTTTAGAGAATTTTCAAGTTTGAATTTTTATTTCCTTGTTCATTAAATTTTTGAGTCCCATCATTCCTTCATCTTCCCTGTCATCGACTTCATCGTGTCCCGCAAACGACAATTTCTAGAGAATTTTGAAGTTTGAAATTTTATTTAAAATGTGTTGATTCTTTTTTTTTTTAAGAGAATTTTAAAGTTTGAGATTTTATTTGAAATGTGTTAATTCATTTCCTCAAATTACACATCATAACACAAAACCTACTAAAAACAAGGACAAAAGTGTAAATAGTTGTGACGCTATTTAACAAAAGCGCGGCACCCGTTTTAGAAAATCTAATGTACACAATCCGTTTATAATAAACGGAGTAGTTAATTTTGTCAAGAAATTCAGTAAATTACACAAAATGTCACCAAATAAACATATTTACATCATTTTTTTTTGGACATACCAGCTTAGAACTGACATATAAAAACCTTAATCTCACAACTCTGCAGGTTCAATTTCCGAAACCGTCTACCGACAGTCTAAAAACTCGGCAGCAACCAGCCGACAGTCCACCCGAGAATCAACCCAGCACCAACAAGACTAAACCCCACAGCGAACGCAACAGCATATTTCCCAAATCCACTTCTGCACAAGCGCCTTTTACGTCTTTTGGCTTTAGACGGCTTTTGCCACGTTTTACGAGGTTTTTTCTTGCATAAGCTTGGGAATGGAGATGAGATGTTGTTTTCAGACTGAAGGAGGAGGTTCTCCAGTTGTAGTAATTTGAACCACTGTTTGTATGCAAAGAGCTGTGACGCTTGTCGGAAAAAGAGCTTCACAATGTGGGCTTTCTCGGTGTGAGCTTGTTTTGCGGCCTTCTCGGCTTCTCTTGCGCGTGTTTGCGAGTAGCAAAGCGCTTCTAGTAGTTTAGCCTGTGCTGGATCGTTCACGGAAGTGTTTCCTTTCTCGAAAGTGTAGTCGTTGTTTGATCTGCACATTTTCAAAGCGTTTCATGAAAATGACTATTTATCAAACACTTCAAGAAAATGACTACTTAAAAATCACTAAACTCAGTTAAGTAAAGATACTTTACTAAGACTTCGGACGTCTGACTTCAAACAACTTAAGACGAAGTAAAGGTGTCCTAAGACGTCAGTTATCACGAGTTCAAGACGACATTGATCAGTACCTGAGAGGATCATTAAAGACATTTTCATTCCGCGACAGTTCTGTGACCGAAGACCAATGTCGTCTCTGTGAACCGTCAGACGACGGAGTGGAAATGGCTTCACTCTGAGCTTCATGGCCTAGAGACCCCATAACAATCTCGTCATGCTCCTTCCTGACTCTCTTCTTTTGAGGCGGAGGAAGATCACAGTTTTCAACACGGAGAAGTGATTTATGCGCCACAAATGAAACCAACTCCTCCTCATCCGTGACACGCCACCAAGGCACCTTATTATCTCCACTCCTCCAAGAAGAATCCGCACTTGAAGAAATATTACTAGGTTGCTCGGAAACTGAGCCTCCGACCATCTCCATTTCCAGAAGTTCATAGTAGTCTGTCAACTCAGAATGTTTCTTCATGTCGAGAAAAGAATCGAGGAGCTCATCATTTACACTATTTATACTGTTAGGTGGAAGATTTTCAATCGTATCAGGTGGACAGGGATTGATATTGAAATCAAGTTTTCGATCATCTAACTGCTCTGCGTTTAAGCCATGTTGAAGCCACCAATTTGCATCAGGAGGCAGGTTAGAGTACGGAGTCCCATTGTTTGGCGTGGAACCTAAGGGTGAATGATCGAGGCAGTCAGTAGCACCGACAGGTGCTGAATCAGCGTGTTTGGACGATGTAGTAGAAGGTTGACGAGACGCTAACTTTGGAGCTCGTTTTGCGTCTTCCTGGACGAAGCAACGGTTGGCTCTTTGCCAAGCGGCTCTTGCTTCAGCTGCTGTCATCGTTCATCTTACTGAAATAGAAGATAAAGTTATACACGACACCAAAAGACCCACACACTGAAAGTCTTGCATGTTACCAGCGGAAATTATTCGAAAAGAGAACAGCTATTTACAGAATATAAGAAAATCTTGTAAACGCGAACTAACTTCGACGACTCATCCAAATCAAGCACAAGAAAGTTGACACTTTGTTATTTGAGACGAGATCATGTTCGACACATGTAGCTAAGTCTGAGATTGAATAACATGGCATATAAATACTACTACACGATGATTACAGCAACATTTCAGCTGACATATAGATCAGATATTGCAAGCAAACTCTACGAATAATCGTTTGATTAATAAAAACTCATCTACATCCAACACCGTCACGCAAGTCTAAACAACAATACAAGTGAACTAAACCAACTACAAAATGTACTCCCTCATTCATCAAATTCTTTACGTTTTCCTTTTGTAAGTAAACAGAAGTAATTCATACGTCATTGCTCAATTGTACTCGACTTTTACTCAGTTGTACCCTTTTTGGTCATTTTTTTTCCACCATTCAGTGCCATCGAGTAAACAAATTCTCTCTTTTCCCAATTCAATAATTCAACCCCAAAATCACCCAAGATCATCTAAAACCAAACAATTACTTCTACAATTCATTGAATTCTAGATTATAAATCCAAATAACGACATATTCCTAGTAACTCACTCGTTTTTTTATAGGTTTGAAGAGTAATGGAATCACACAAATGACTAACTAAACCATATACTCCGTAAGATTCTTATATTGCTCAGACAATCTTCACTCTATATTGTATTTCTCAACATATGGATGTGATTGACCATATCAAACCCAAGGTGGTGGCTGCTTTGAATTTTTAGAGAGAGAAGAGAGAAAAACCTAATTCTTGGCTTGAGTAAGGGGAAATGAGAAGTAATTTTTTCTGGGTACGGGTAAGTAAATGTTGGGTACAATTCAGCAACATCCAACTCATATTGCTATCATAATAGAAAATCTGCGATATTCTTTATTATTATTTGTAACAAACTACCATAGTAGCATACATACATCCAACTCATATTCCTATCATAATAGAAAATCTGCGATATTCTTTTTTTTTTTTTTTTTTTTTTTTTTTTTGTAACAAACTACCATAGTAGCATACATACATCCAACTCATATTGGTATCACAATAGAAAATCTGCGATATTCTTTATTATTATTTGTAACAAACTACCATAGTAGCCTACATACATCCAACTCATATTGCTATCATAATAGAAAATCTGCGATATTCTTTATTATTATTTGTAACAAACTACCATAGTAGCATACATAACCAAACACACAAATTAAACAAATTAAATAAAAATAAACTTAATCTAGCAAAAATCCATAAATTAACACCAAATGATCACATATATATTATGTCATTAAAGAAACCTTCTAATTCAAGTGATACAATATCTCACCTAACACCAATCATGTTGATAATGAAACCTTAATTACCCACTATTGATTTTTCATGGCAAATATAATTAATTAATCAAATTTCATCAAAATGTCATGATTAAAAAAAAAAAAAAAAAAGTGAAGATCATTTTATGGCCTAAATCAACACTTAAATGATATGATCACATTAACACACTTACCAACTTTGCTAGTAAAATAATAAAAAAAAGTCGGGTCAAATGTATGCAACCTACGTCGGGTCAGATGTACGCAACCTTACCACGATCAATTGAAATATAATTGTTAAAGATTTTGAGTAAATGGTATTCCCTTTTATTCATTATTCATTGATGATTGAATGGTTTATATAGAGTACATGCGTCGGTTTGCAATGGGCCCGAAACATGGGCTGCATATTAATAAGCCATTTAAAGTGATCATCATTTTGACAGAAAATTATGATTTCATCTCATGCTCCATAATTAAATTAAATTAAATTAAATTAAATTAAATTAAATTAAATTAAACATTTAGCTTCACAAGCAAAAACAAAAACAAAAAACAGAACAAACCCAACAAAAAAAATTATAGATTCTACATGCATGAACATGAACATGGGTATTACTTAAACAACAACAAAATAAATTAATTAATTAAAAAAACAATAATAATTCAACACTTAAGATACAAATTGAGATGAAAACAAAATTAGCTAATAATATTTGATCAAATGAGGAAAAGAAGAAGAGAGAATTACATGGAATTAAATAGTGAGAAAAATTTACTTAGATGAAATGAATTAGATAGTGGATGTAAAACAACAGAAATTGTGAAAATTAAAAACACACTTTTGTTTTTGTTTTTGTTGGTTAGATTTGATGGTTTTTTGTTTGTTTGTTTTTTTAGTCGTTGCAGTTATCAGTGGTTTTAATTTTGTAAGAAAGTGTACGAAATGTTTATATTACTCGTAATATACTCGACACGTAGAAGAAGCAACCCCAAAACGACGCTGTTTCTAGGATGATGCAACGCTAATTAAAAGGATTAACAGAAATACCAACAGAGTTATAAAATGTATGTAAAACAAGATTTTGATAATATTTTCATGAGACGGTAATTGTGTCACATTTTATGATCTAACTCAAAAGAATGTAACCAACCTCATGTCAGAGGTCTTGCAGTAAATTTAGTGTGAGACCATCTCATGCCATATAACTACCTAAAATTCTCTAATTTATTCATAACTATCTATATTTTTGAATTTTTGTTAACAACTACGAAAAGCGAAATTCCGATAAACTGAGTCAAACGCCAGCTTTGGCCCCCTCCTAGTCACGTGACATCTCTTGCGTGTGTTTTAACAAGATGAGTTTTTGCATCTTAGTGGGACGAGTTTTTGTGTTAACAGATAAACTTTTTTTTTAATCGGAATTTGGCTTTGGTAGTTGTTAACAAAAAGTTCAAAAATATAGGTAGTTATTGTTAGGGTGCAAACCCAAGTCCCAAATCGGTTGAGAAAAGATGAAAGCTCATTATATAAGTGTTCACCAAATATAATAGTATGAGGTCTTTTGAGAAGGAGCCCAAGAGTAAATCCGTAAGGGCTAGGCCCAAAGCAGACAATATCATACTATTATGGACCGTGAATACCAATGCAGCAGAGGCCCAACGTTAGTCATTCACGCTTCCGTCATAACAGCTATGATTAAATTAAAAAATTTTAGGTAGTTGTATGACAAATGGCCTAAAATTTAGTTAGTAATTAACAAAAAAAAACCCCTTCTTAGAATTGAATTAATTAATAATTTTAATTTGGAATAAAATTATCTGATACTTCATATCATATTTATGCTTTAAAAATTATACTAAAATCATAGAATTTTGAAAGTGTCAAAGGACAAAGGGAATATTGAAATAGAGTTATCATATAGTTGGAATTAATTATAATTAAAGGAGATTTAGAGATCCTAATGTTGAAATTTGGACCTACATTATTGTCCCGCCTAGGGGTGTAACCGAGCCGATCTGATACCGAGCTTATGTGAGCTCGGAATCGGCTCGGAAAAATTTTCTTGAGCTCGGAATCGGCTCTGAATTTACCGAGCTCAAAAATTCAAAGCTCGGAATCGGCTCAGAAGAAGTCTCGAGCTCGACTCGAGCCCAATTCGAGCTTTGTTGGATATTATTTTCAACGTTTTTTTTTTCAATATCCATTAAAACAAATATCTATATAACCATTTTATTAATATATTTTATTAAAAAATCGATCAAATGATATTACAAATAAAAAACATATATAGTTGAAGCAAAATATAATATATATACATAGACTAAATTATATATAAAATTGAAAACGAGCCCAAATCCGAGCTTCCGATCCGAGCTTTACTAAGCTCGGAATCGGCTCGGATTTAGCCTAACTCGGCTCGGAATCGGGCTCGAGATCAGTTTGACCGAGCTCGAGCCGAGCTTTGACCGATTTGATTCCGAGGGCTCGCCGAGCCGGCTCTGATCATTTACACCCCTAGTCCCGCCATATAATAGAGTGAAGTGATTGTAAAGAAATATAGGTAGAGTGTTGTGTCAAACTAAACAAAAGGAAAAAAGCCATATATGAGGGAACTTAATTAAAATGGAGTTTAATGTTTATAAATACATAAAAAATTTGTTGGCACAAAAAAATAAAATAAAAGGAATACAAATTTCATAGATTTTTAGTTCGAACTTTTTAAAAGCAAACTTGTGGGCTAAATTAGGTTAGAGCCTATGCCTTCTAAATTTTTAATCGACATCAATTTTACCGTTACAAAAAAAAACATAAAAAAAACGAAGTTGATAAACTAATTGAGACCATAGACTCAAAAATTTAATCCATTAAATTGACAAGAATATGAATAATTTAAAGATTGTAGATCACAAAATACCATAATTTTACAAAAAATTGAAGATTAGATAGATGTACGAGTACATGCTATATTATGTGCATTCAAACTGAATAATCTGATGCAAATGTTGCTATTTAAACAAGTGAAAAATTAATCAAAATATTACTATTTTATAATATAAGTAAATAATATACGAAGTAAGGAGTATATAATATGAACAAATATTAAGATAATGTTACGCGATGATTTCGACCCGAAAAATCATACCAAAAATATATATGGATTCACAGGTCAAATATGAAGACTTTCATTTCTTAGGATGATCATTCGATGAAACCAAGTATCGAATACTTCTCTGATGAGCTTCGACGAATCACAATCTATCTTTATATTACAAGGCATACAAATGTTAATTAGACCTACAAAATTGACTGCATTCTATGATCTTATGTACTGAAACTATACAGAAAATCGGAAAAAAGACAAAACTCACATTTTGACGGAATAAGCCGCACCAGAAGCAGCAGCTTTCAGTTCTGATTTGATTCCTCGAGAAGCAATTTTAACTCCGTAACAAAATTCTCTATGTCAGTGAAAAGAGAATATGCAGTCAGTAAAATATCAATGGCTTCAATACGGGACTCGATTTATATTCAAAAGGTTTCGCTTGTGAATCTCATATGCCATTTGAGACCTATGCTTGAATCTCGTATGCATTGAAATTGTTGCTGTTGCTCGTATTCCACCTCAAAATGATAATATCAAGTCGTTATAAGGACTAGGAGTTTAGGACCGTAGGATAATTGTCAAACTCTCGAGATTTTTTCAGAAAGCGAAGGTGCCGAGCTCAACCAACTTTACAGAGCCATCCCCTCCACATGAGACAAAACCGTTGGAGGTAACTTGAATATCTGTGACACCAACCTACAAAACAAGTGTTACACTAATCGATTCAGTAAGAGTATTCCCAAACTTCAAATAGTAATCAATATTCAAAAACGATTTAATAGGGTCATAGTACCCTTGTGACCCCGCCAAAGCTCGACGAACTACGCTGGAGAAAGGTATGTCGCTCGTGAAGTTTTGGCCAATGGTAGACTAGACAAGCTCGTTTGGCGTCCCATAATTTGACATCGCCATCCTTGCCTCCAGTTAGGAAAAAGCTGGTATACGGAATTGTTGAAATTTTTGTAACGCTCCCTTTGTTGGCACATTGTAAACAGAGACGTCAGGTTGAGTATAAGAGTACTATTTAGGAAATGTGGAAAACCGAGAAACCCGACTTTACCTGAATGAGCCTTTGGTATATACCACAGCATTCCATGTCGATTTTGATCTCCTGCACTGGATGAAGGATGCACATCTATTGAAGCTGTGTCAGTGGCCCTGTCAAGAGTGTTGGAATGCTTGTGTCGTTTGGTTTTACCAGTAGCTATGTATCGGAAATCGTGCAGTCCAATGTCGCCACCTTTGCCACCCGTAACTATCATCGGAGAGATAGATCCAGTCCCCACATCGTTGTCGAAAACAGAAATTGAACAAGCACCACCTATACCAAGAGAGAGGTCGGGGAAAAAAAAAAAAATCAGAGAATGACCATTACTAACAGCTAGCACGCGGAGTAGCTGTAGAGCTGGAAACAGAGGGTGCCTTAGTTTCGGTTAGCGTTACATTACTGCTATGCATTAAAGGAATACCTTCATGGCACATGACGGAAGCTCGAGAGCTAGTTGGAGGAGCGAGTGTGTCCCAAATAACCACGTTCACTCCATTAGAGCTATAACCAGCTGAAGCAATGATTGAACCGCTGGTTGCAACATAGCAAACATCCCTGTCAAACAGCAACAGCCAAATTGTATGAAAAAAAGAGCGGTTCAGCCTTCAAACACAGTGTAACGGAAGTGCAAAAGCCGGATTATTAACACCTTCACCACACTATTTCAATTTTTCTAGAAGGCGTAAATCTATCCTGTGATTGCAAGGTCATCACCACTAATGTATAAACATCAAAGTGTAACTAAAAGAAACTTTTACGGCTTAGTGATAATAATAGCTACCAATTCGATTACGACTCATTCATCGAGAGGAGAAACTTAACAACGTTCAAGGTAGCTCTATGGCAACACCACAAACTATAATGCCCTTGGTCATGGAATCTAGGAGGGTTTGATATGCAAAGAGCCATAATTACACACGTCCAACTCTCAGGATAATCTAAAATAATAACAAATAGAAATGCGGAACCGTGGAAGGGCAGTCAGAGGAAGAAATGGAAGGAAACAATAACCAACTTTGGAGAGCTTATATGTTTTTGGTTAATTCCTTGGTACGCAAAATCAACGAGATATATCTCTGGATGCACATGTGTCGAAAGAAGACCATGAATGGTAGCTTTTGCATTACAACATAGATGACAGCCAATTTGTATAACATCACTACATCAGGCCTATGTATATAAAGTGATGAAGATTCCATTTAGATAAAGTCACAAAGTTGATGCGAAGTCAACTTCTTTGAATATAAATCAACACTTCGTAGCTAAATGTAGTATCTGTGTCTGTTGACAAACATAGCAGTATTATAAAGTCTGATGTGGGTGAAAATTTCAATCAATACGACACATCAATTTGAAGCAGAAAGGCAAAACATTTTATTTTTAGTCCACAGCAATGCAAATTATTCAGTGCAAGTTCAATAATGGCGGTGAATTATCTATGATGGAACTTACGAGGCATGGCCACTAAAGCAGATAGATGAATCAGTAGGCCGGACATTGCTTCTTCCTCCCACCTCTAGTTGCCATGTGCATACAGTTCCATCTGATGCACAGTTAGCGAATCTCTGTCCAGAGCAGTCAAACTGCAAAGCAGCAATTGATGCAAGAGCATAGGGGGGAGGTACATTAGCAGCAGGAAGCACCCCATATGTTGCAGCAGCTTTCTCTTCGCCAAACTACATTTTGATTTAACTGATTAGTAATATGAAAATACTTCCACCTAAACAACCAAAAATAGTGAAAAGGATGCAGTTTGCGCCTTGCAGACATTAAAACATTACTACAGCCCTCCGTCCCTCCCCCTTCCCCAGCAAACAAAATTGTAACGTAACACTTCTGCATAATTTCCCGTGATATCCCTAGGAACCATCATTAGTCTAAATACGTACCCTGTGGAAAACGATATGGATCAGACTCTGAAAAGGGTAAAATTGTACACAGGCACACAGCATTTCTTAAACGATCACTTCACTTCCCAATTATAAACCCCCAAATAAGTTTTCTTTTTTCAAAGAATGGCATGAGCAAGAACGGAATCCTTCTGAAACTTTCAAATCATAAAACAAAGGTTTCAAACTTTAAAGTAGGCCTGTTCATAATCAACAAGGAACATAGGCCAATACGAAGCAAATCATACTGACGAATGACAATTGATGAACAAGAACAAATAGAAAAGATTCAGCAACATACCTCCCATAGGTAGACATGAGTGTTACTTGAACCAGCAAGAAAGTAGGGCCTAGAAGGATGACTAGCCAGAGCCCTAGCATCAATGTTATGCAAAGTAGCTGGCGGGTCAACGAATTTATCGAAATCGTCTTGGATTCCCCAACCCATGCCAGTGGCACCAATCCCGGTATAGTCTGGAATTCCAAATGCCCCATCCGTAGTCAACCCCTTCCTCAATCTTACTTGAGAACCAATACCAACCGTAGCTCCACCTAAACCAAGGTGTAAACCTTTATTGATCCCAAGACCAACACCAGGAGAAACGCAAGTGGAAACAGGAGTAGATTTTGTATCAGCCCAGCCCTTCTGTGGCCAATCTGCTTCTGCCCAAACATAGTCTGATGAAGCTCTTACAGGTAGTCCACCACCCCAATCAAAGAAAATAATTCCCTGAACAAATATATAAATTTCTTTTAACTCTTAAAAAGTTGTTTCAAGTTAAAATTGAAAAAAAAGTTTCTTGCAGATATATGGAAGATGGAGCAGAAATTAATGAGTGTGCTCAAGTGCACTTGAGGATTAATATCTTGTTTGAACAAACAAGATAAATATAACTACAATAGATAAAATGCAAATGTGCTCAGATGTGGGAAGAGCTAGTGGGCAACCTGCCAACCTTGACACTTGACACATGTATGTAAAGAACGTTTAAATGAGTAAGAAATTACATATAGTCGCAAACACACACAACACACACCACAACAACAACCAACCAACCAACCAAAAAAAAAAAAATCTACTTAAGCCATGACTAGTTTATGCCGTGTAAACCTCGTGCAGTCAGACAAGGGTATGTCCCAAGTAAGGGTCGATGGTATGTTCGCCTTTCGTGTGATGATGGGCCATAACACAAATCCTAACTAGACAATTTAGAATAAGAGATGAAAGTTTGGATTGTGTTAAACCCTTTAGTCCATTATCTGATAGTGTACCTTATTTGTTACTAAGACACATGATTGGCAAAGAGACAGAACCTTTCCAAGTTCAAATTCTTTTTGTGTACCTTTTTGTTGCTGGCCACTGCTGCTTGTCGTTGCTCAATGGAATTTATACACAGTGCCTGTTCAATGAGCAATTGAGAACACATAAAGCTCGAAAATTTCCAACTTGAGCAATATTTAGTCAAATGATGTTGAAGATGACAAAATGTAAATTTATAGGGTTACCTCCAATAGCTCTCCATTTCTCTTGTAGATTTCTTTAGGACTGTTGAATGGACTTCGCCCCTTAGGGTGCGTAGGTCCCTTTATATCAGCGTCCAAGTGGTTTTGACCATGCTCAGAAACAATTGACGTACTTCCATCTTTACCAGCACGAGGACTGCTAACAAAAAGACCTTCCTGCTTGTGTTCTAGCCTTTCATGCTCGCCTAGCATTCCCATGTCAAAGTGATTCCACCCTCTAACAGGGTTCCAGTTAATGAATTCTGATAACTTTACGGGTAACTGAGCAAGAACTTCTGATATTGTTTTGGGATCTATACGGATCTTCGTCAGCAATTCAGGTGAATCGGAACTTACAAGCAGATGCTCAGAAAAACCTCCACGCTTTGATTCATTAAATTCCTTCAACCACATTAAGGTTGGTATAGAGTTCCCACCCCCAGTCTTATGCCAGAACAAAATAGCAAGCTGCATTGCAGCGTGAAAAGATATATGTTTAACAGTCTTTCCCATTGCATCGATCAAGATCAGCATGGCCTGTTTCACAAGTTCCTCGAACCCATTATCACCAGTCTCGGTTTGTACATCAGAAGCCTGAGATGTGTTAAGTAATTCATTTAGATGGCATGTAATGAACTTGGACAGATGTTTCCACAGAGACGCTCCAAGAATCATACACCTCTCATCTTCTGGGATCATTATATCTATATTTCCTCCATTTCCATGTGACGCCCCTTGATTTCCTTGAGTAGCCAGTGTATCTGCAAATATACTAGCATCGGATACCTTGAGGCTAAGTGCTTCCAGTACCTTACCAAGGATCGATTTCATGCTTGTCTTGTCAACTTCTCCGAGCGTTCCATCAGTACACAAGACCAAGATTGATTGTAACATTGCAGCAAGAGCTTTCTGATTACGTTGAAGCAATGCTGAAGTGAAATACATACAGCACTTGCATAAATCAAGAGTCGTGAAAAACTGTCCAATAAGATCTTTATTGTAACCATTGCTAAACATCATCAAAGCAGCTATCAGGCTGAACAATGATGATATAACACCCTTCATGAAAAACTCTGCATATTGGAATGAATTCCTGTTGGGCAAAGTATCCTCAGGCAAAGGCAACAAATGTAGACTAGCTATACTCCCAGCAGTAATAAATCTTGACAGTAGATAAGACAACTTTTCAGCATCCATTACAAGATGCTTGAACAGCTGAGATGAACTACTAACGGCGGCATGGCTAAGTGTCGTTAAATGAGGTTGAAAAGCAGAGTCTTGTAATAAATGATATCCAATGTGCAATCGCCTACTATTGTCCAAGGAAACAAAAACCTGGAAGAATAAAGATCAAAACTCATCAACTCTTGACAATAATAAAGACGTCATTAAGACAGATGCCTGAGAAAGCATACCTTCTGAAGCAATAAATTCCTCGTCAAACCAAACTTCTGCTCAAGACAGGCAAAAGCAGAATCCAGCTTTTCTTCAAAGCATTTAAGATAATCAGAGTGTTGACTCATCTCATGTTCCAGAGACACGGACGTAACTTCAGTTGAGGCTAAACTGGTGCCATGCCACCCTGGATGCTCCCTAATTAATTTAGCAGTGTACTGTGTGGCTAAATCTAACTTGATTTGGTACACCAAACAGGAGGATACCTCATTAGAAAGCCATTTTGATGAACCAGCCAGAGAAGGACGAAATATTCTGGGTAGAATACCAGACTTCTCATGCACTGTTCCATTATCGAGAACTGCAATGCTACCAGCAGGTGCACTCAGGCACTCCAAAGCTTCAATCTGCAAATTATTTGCATCAAACAGAATACTTCTGATATCAATTAAATTCAAAAGAAAAACACTGCATTAGGTTGACAATTGAACATCGACCAACATGCACACAGCCATCCACAACATTGCTGAGGGACGTACAATGGCCATAACAGCGAACACCTCAAAAAAAGTTGCCGGAGACAACAAATAATTAGCAGCACGACCTTGTTCAGTTGTTCATCAATTATTAAAAACAAAAAAAAAAACAAATATCAACAAAAAAGCTATTTTTAGTAGCTAGCAAAATAGTAGCCGAGTCACTCAACTTTTGGGGTTGCATATTCACTTTTACGAGGCAAAGTAAAGCAGAATAGCAACCTTATAACTTTATCTCCATGCGACAATCAAGCCAGAATGAATGTAAATTCGGTCTTATTTAAAAATGTC
Organism: Dianthus caryophyllus; assembly: GCA_023091065.1. Classification (NCBI taxonomy): domain Eukaryota; kingdom Viridiplantae; phylum Streptophyta; class Magnoliopsida; order Caryophyllales; family Caryophyllaceae; genus Dianthus; species Dianthus caryophyllus. Next base: position 34,058,273 of record CM041520.1, on the reverse strand, counting down.
CACCTCATTTCTTAATCTAAGGAAAATGACAAGAAGCATCCATTGGAAAGACACAGCTGAGGAGTGTCCCAACAAACATTAGAAATTTAGAAGCTTTATGAAAATAAATGGTGGCAGGGGTGTTTAGATAAATCAACAATGCAAATATTCATCATGATTTATGCTAATTGGCTAATATCAGAACTTATTCAAATTACTTCATCTGGTAATAAGTTATTCATCATTTTTTCGCAAAACACAGACTAATAACAGGTCCTATCATAACATTCATGCAATATAGTGCTTCATTGAACAACAGGACTGCAGAAGCACATGTCCACAAAAGAAGACATAAAAAGTACACAATTTTGGAAGACACGATTAAAGTCTAAGAAGCACGTGATGTTGGCACATCTAAGATACTCGTACTTACAGGAAGGCCACATCTGTTGAAGGCAGAAGCAGTCATCACCATAAGCCACTGACATAAAACAGCAGTATTCAACTCCCCAAGTGTATTTTTTAAGCTATTTTTGGCGGTCAATAATAGACAATATTGACCAATGCTAGGATCAAGAAAGGCAGGATGTTTTAAGTTTTCTGGTTCAGTGCCAGTGGAGTACCCTTGCAAGCCAAGAACAATCAGACAAGATTGGAGGTAATTCCCTAACGTCCACTGCACATGTAGAGTAGATAGAAGACTTAAGATTAGACATAAAAAACACAAAGGCCAATGTACATTATGGCATCACAGATTAAGAGTATCAACTTGCCTCCAGAACACTAGCAAGCCAATAATCTCTTCTCTCAATTGCAGAAGGAAGTAAAATCTTCGAAATTAGATGGCGCTCTGATGGTCCACTTTGTCCTTCAACAAGACGGCAAATCACAAGAGCGAGCTGGCCATCTCCAAGAGACTTTGCACATACTGTGATTGCAGATATGATATCACCTCCAAGCAAGAAGAACGCAGCTGCTAGCTCAAATTGATGCCTTCCCATCAATACATAAGCATTTTTTGAAGCAGCAGTTTTATGTTGCTCCTCCTACGACAATAGCAACTCCATTCATACCCTAATTTGAAAATATATGGCACTAATAAAGCTATGTCAACAAGGCCAAATATTGATGGTACAAGACTAATGGGTAATGCAATAACTCTCTGAAATAATCAATGATTCAAGCTTCAATGGATACCTGGAAATTGCGAGATAAAAAGGCCACCAACGGCTTGTCTTTCTCATCCTTACTGATCTTACAGAGGCCAGTCAAGACCTGAAGTCTATTTAATGCTATGTATAGTAACGCACAAGCCTTTGGGTCTTTCTTCCTCAGATACTGACATCTAGCCAGCTTTTCCATCTGTATGAAAAGAACTTGCATTAAACTCTTTTTTAACTGATATACAACCAAATTCTGTGGACATAGTTACACTCTGTTTGGAACTCCCTGTGGAAATAACGATCATCGGCTTATTGGCACTTTGGAAGGAACAGTAATTTAAAAAATGTATACATCATAGAGCAAAAATTAAACTCAGCAAAACCGATTGGGTCATGTAGGGTTTGTGTCCCATGCCACATTGATTGGGTCATCAATACCACAGTCAATAATCTCTTTTGAAAAAAAAATTCCTTGCTTAAGAAGTTAAAGTAAGAGTAATAGACTAATATACAGGGAGTATTAAAGGCTAATATAGTGGTGTGCAGGGTTCTGAGGGGCATTACCTTAGTACGGAGATCGGTATGATTTGCAAACCAATATCCAACCCCAATCTTTTGCATCTCTTCCCACATTGGTTCAGGAGGTAGGATACTATCAAACAAATTCACGTGACAATCAGAGTGGAAAGCCCAACCTATCAGCTGAGAGTCAACGACTATCTCGTCTAGTGATGGCTTTCTACTGCTTCTTACATGAAATTCAAGTTGTTGAAGCCTTATCGCGCACCAAAACCTTTTACAGGAAGAAGAGAACAGGTCAGAATGTCATTATAATTTTTTTTAAGAGAAGTCCCAGCAATTTAGGATCTAAAGCCCCAGAAAGTATAAGATGATCACACACATCAAAACCATTTTGGATTTTTAAAAAGTTACAAACTGCTGAAAGGAAAACTGATTGGATGATCTAAATTACTGGGTACCTTCTTCCTGCTTCATCAAGGCTTTTAAAAGCGGAGGAATGTTGTGAGTCACTAATTTCCTGTAGAAGATCTATAATAGCAAAAATTTGCATCTTCTGTGTATCAGTGATAGCTTTTTGTCCATGGAATTTCTCCAATACCTCATGAAATCTAGAGGATTTTGAACTTGACATGGATGCAGTAAACATGTTGTTCGTAGCATCACCAGCTGCAAACTGCATCAGCCTACTTTCTGAATTTGGAGACCATGTAGATGTATTCAGGTCTTGGCTCCACTGAAAAACTTGACCAGTTCTGTCATTTGACATTTTTCCTTCAATATAGTTAGACAGATTGACCTGTTTAACGGTAATACCAGACTCTGCGGGTACAAGCCTTTGCTCGGATGTTGAGTTTGAGGTCAAACAATCAGTAAGATGACAAAGAGACACATGTGCACGTTTCCAGTTCCCTACAACATAAAACATTCCTTTAATACAGCAATGTAGCAGAGTAACCGACAAAGCCTATAATAGAAAACTTTAGGTCACAAGAAGTTTGCAATGATTCATGAGTGAACTTAAGTCTTCTTCTTTGGTCTTGAAATGAATCTCTTGTGAGCGAAGAGGAAGATAAAAGGGGCAGAGAATAAGACAGGAAAGCGAATGATTGCAAAACATACTGGTTTTTTCATAGAATGTCGAGCATTTACCCATGAATGACGAATAACATGATGGGGGGACGGTAGAGAAGTCATTGCTACAATGACTGAGGGGAAAGTGGTTTAGTAGGTTCTCTAAGAGCCTGCCCAATGTTGTCGAAAATGAAAGCAATTTAGATGGAACAATCCCGCATTCTCATCCCAAGTCAGCATAAATTCATAAAGCCGTTATTAGCTTGCATACCTTTATGCAAAAAGGATGAAGGGTGAATACTTTTTTCATTATAATCCAGCAAAAATCATTGTTACTTACTAATAAGTGATACTAGTATAAACAGAGAGCTTGTATATTTCGTACATTTCTATATGGCTGTCTAAACCTTTATCTAAGTGTGTAACACAATTTCAGTGACTAAATGAAATACGGAGTAAGATTTAATTTGGACATCAATTTGCCTTCATTGAAACTAACTTGGCAACATATATTTTTCAAAGTATAGCAAATAGATCTATTTTGAACGCACCTGAATATATGTTCATCAAAAGAGCTTCGGGATGATAAAAAGGCAGGGGACCACCAATTTTTTCAGCCACTTCAGTCATCTTTAAAAGGTTATTTTTGTTTGGTTGAATTTCACTATCAACTGGACAGCATGATGTCTTAGTCAAAGGCAAAGAAAACATGTTCCCTTCATCGATTGTTTCGGATGGCAATTCTTCGCAAAGGCATATGTTTGTAGCGGACGATTCAGAACTGTCTCTATCTATCTCATTCGGTAAAGACCATGCGTGATTCCGAGTGACATGGCCATTAGACAGATGCTTGTTATCAATAAGGAACGACCAAGGGCTGTACAGACTGAAGTGTTTCTCGTGAACTACTACAATATTCCCATTAGGCCCCAAAAGAAAGTCACGAATACCAGTCGGATTACGCACAATGCCAACACAAACCCAAATTTGTGTTTCGGAAGCTTTAGACAGAGGGCTGTAAACCCGTCGGGAATATATGTGTAACTCGTTTCGGAAGCAGACCCCCAGAAACAACATATTTTCTATTAGAAACCACTTTAGAGCCTGTACTTCTCCATTCAAAACTATCTTATCTTCCAATACAAAAGTCCCACCACCTAAGAGATGCTGAGGTTCAAAAATACAAAGCGTATTTGCATGGTCAGTTGTAGATATTGTTGCGGTTTTCTGACCCCAATCAGCTACAGATACAGTGGTCACTGGGCCCGAAAAGGAACTAATCATACCCACAAGCTCAAAAGGTATCCGCACTTCTAAGGCTTCAGGCATTTCAATTCTCCAAAATCTGGAACTGCCATCAATATGTCCCGTGATGATATGAAATGAACATGCATTTGGGTAAAAATTATCAACCTCGGCCGGCATTTTCAGCAGAGAAGAAATCAATGAACTTGGAGACACCACTGAAACACTTGTAACATCATCACAGCCATTTGGGAAATACGATGAGCAAAGTTTCCCCACCAAACAATATCTTTTACCAGCAAAGTCAATCTTGTAGACCCACATACAACCGTCAGCATCTCTGTTAGTGTCAGAGTCGCACGGACAGCTGCTTCCACATGAGTCACAACAATGCAAGGACACTTTCCATGATTCAGCCCGACAACTCTTCACCCATACACCCAAAAGTAAGAAATTATATGAACTAGAAGAAGGTTCATGAGCGGAATTTAATGGAAATGAAGCAATCTTATCAGGCCCATTTCCATGGTCACGGCCTATGAAAGGAATACTGCAAAGCTTATGACATAGAGTGTTCTGTCCTTTAATCTCGTTGATTTTGACAATATAGACGTCTATGCCTTGAATATGTCCAACAAGCAAAACCAGGTCTTCACCCAGACATAAAGGTGCCCAGTTCAAGGTCATTTCCAGAGACGGATTACCCGGTAGAATAATTTTCCCAATCAGTTGCCATGAAGGAGTAAATGACGGCAGGCCTGCGATACTACAAGAGTCGGTAGAAGTCGACCAAAATATAAGTCCCCCATTAGAGTCCAGGGAAGCAGCAACATGAATTTCACATATAAAAGGATGAACAGCAATTTGCAGAATTTTTCCAGTGTGGCCAAAAGTATCCGTCATTCCTACAGATCGACAATACAATTCGTTCGTAGATTCACATACATGAGAAGTTTTGTCTTCCATTTGTTTAACTTGTCGATTATGTAACACTGACCAACACACCTGGTTGCAGGTAGATAATCGAACTAATGAGCATATGGCTGGAGGACCAAAACGTTGATTCCTCCAGATGACAGCCTTTTTAAGATGAGATCCTTCAGTAAACTTCACATGATCGCTTCTAAAAGATTGATCCATAGCAGATTCCTGCAACTCATGCCGACTCCAAAGAGTCACACGTGGAGACCGCATTGTGGCAATGTCATCGAGACAATGAACAGCCCAAAAAGTAAGCAGTTTCCCAGGACCAAACCCAATCAACCATTCACACCTACCAACTTCGTCATTTTGGTGTCTCTCAGTACAAAAAATTTGTTCGTCACCCAGAGAAACTAAACCTTCAAGATCCAATGCCCAGGTCATAAAAATATCTGTCCCCAAAGTACCATTCAGCTGGTGGTTGATCTCAATAACTGCAACAACACAAAACGATCGTTTTGAGGTGGACACATCATGACCATCTTTGGTGCCTTTTCGGATTCTTATGCCATCAACCTCACTCCACAATCTAACCGTGCCATCTACGCAGCTTGTTAGCAAAACATGCCTTGGCGCGTAAATAGCAGCCTTATTCGACTGACATCCCCCAGAAGGCCTCCACTGAATCGCAAAAACAGGTTGGGGGTGCCGTAATTCAGTAGAGACCCATCCCGACTTCCCATCACTGTAGTAAACATTAACACAGTTATTTGCACTGCAAGTCGTAGAAGCTAGTCCGCTGGTATGAAGTTTAGAAGGATGGGAACAAGTAGCTGAAGGGCCTTCAATTGACCAACTATTTGAAACCAAAGTTTGAGGGACGGTCATCCTAAACTTCCATGCTATTTCCCAAGACTTGATGTTCCTTTTCCAAAAGACCACTTCTGTCCCAGCTGATATTATTCCGTCTCCAGAGTTCGTCCATGCAATCGCCTCCACCTTCGCAAATTGTACAAGTAAAGCAGTCTGGCTCCAACAAAAAGAACCTGAATATGAGTAAATTAATTTAACCGAAATTGAAGCAGAATAAAGTAGTCCATAAAATTAACACAGACATCAACTTTAACCCTAATCATGTGATTTCATAGAATAAAATCCCTGATCTTCAGCGCCTTTTTTTTTTGCCACAAATGACCTTAATTAAAATCAGGCAATAGTATGTGGTTATAAGTATTTTCTCTCCTAAGAGCAGCTTATTATACAGGCAATTAAAACTGTATGTGCTAAACCACTACTTAGAGTGGTTATTAACAATAATTCCAACATTTTCCATTGTCGTCATATTAGCTTTATTCACAAGTAAATGAACACAACAAAAGAACCACCACTGATATGCTATCATTGACCAGTGACTGATCAAACTATTTGAAAGACGGAGATTGCTAAATCAACTACTATGTTAATGACCCTCATTTTTCTCCCTAATCCGAGACTACAGTTACTACTTTCATTGTTTGTAAAAAAAACTTCCAGCAATGCCCGGCGATTACGATCTCAGCTGTAAAATGAGGGTACATCTCAAAACACTAAATACTACAGAGAACTGATGGATAAACTTCATAACCGGAAAAACACGATTAAGGATGTGCCAATTTCATTGCTGTATGACCAGTGCAAAATCACTCTTAATCTTTGATTAAGTTCGTCTTACAATAGTAACCTCATAGTACAAGACAATCAAAAGTATACTATTCTACTTTCAAAGGCAATCAAATTAACACGACTGTCACGTGATTTCTAGTTAAAGAATAACTTCATGAAGTTTGATTAGCTACTTTCCAACCATGATTCGTCAAACATACGTAGACGAGTCTTAATTGAGCTTAAGTCCACCATTGCGATCAAAGCTACAATCACAACTGAACAGTCTCACTCATACTAGGGCGAACTAAAATTCGACGGATGCTACAAACAACTTATGATATTTGATTAGTTACTTTCCCTTTGTGACTCATCACACAAGCTCAAACGAGATTCAATTGCGCTCAAATCCGCCACTGCAATCAAAGCTACATAACAACTGAACAGTGAACACGCCCTCACTTGTCCTACACAAACCTGGAATTCATCTGATACTATGAATAACTTATGAAATTTGAATTAGTTCCTTTCCATCCATGATTCACCACACAGCTCAAACGAGATTTATTTGCGCTCAAATCCGACATTACAATCGAAGCTACGATCATTATTGAACACACTCTCGCTCAAACAACGAAAACCTAAAACTCGTCTGATACTATTGAACAACTTATAATACACTCTATCAGGATAAATTGCACTCGAACTCACCATTGCAATCGAAGCTACAATCACAACTGAACGCACTCTCACTCATCCAACAAAAACCTAAAACTCGTCTTCACTACGATATACTACTGCTCACACACAATAATGTGTACATTGGAATCAAAGCTACGATCAAAATTGAACACACTCTCTCAAACGACGAAAACCTAAAACTGGAAATTGCCATTGCAATCGAAGCTACAATCACAACTGAACACACTCTCACTCATCCAACGAAAACCTAAAACACTTTCGATATTACGAAATATTACAGCTCACACACAATAATGTCTACAGTATTCTCAATAAAAATGCTCAAATAAACGAAGCTTAACTAAAAGAGGAAGAGAGAGAAAATACCAGCAGAAGAATCATACTGAAAGACGAAAACGCAGCGATCAACAACGGCGGCGAGGTCACCGGAGGAAGGTGCGGCGGGACACCACGACACGGCGGAGACATCTCCCTCACCGCCGACGTCGGCGGCGGAGACGGTGGATGGAGGAGAGAGAGGAATGACTTGACGGAAAAGAGGACCGACGTGAGACTGATGAGGAGAGAGAGGGGAAGGGAGGTGAGAGATGACGAGGAGAGAGGCGGCACCGTACGCCACCCATGAGTTTCCGGCGAAGTCCGGCAACCAGTCGACGACGGCGGTTGCGGTGGCCGGAGAATGGTTAGGTGAGGGCGGAATGGTGTCGGCGTGTGTAAGGTGAAGGGGGATGCGGTGGTTCGTCGGATCCATGGTGGTTTAGTTTAGAGGATCCAGTTTTTTTTACGTGATCACGTTACACGTTGGTTGTATTTGGTGTGTAAAGACTTCGTAATAACTAATGTTGGACCAACTCGTTGATTTTGGATTTGGATTTGGATTTGGATTTGGATTTGTAGTTTTGGACATGACGATCGGTTTTGGGTAGAACGGTAAAAATTAACTTGACTCGGAAATTTTGAGTTGGTGTACGTCATTTATTTGTATTTTGGTAGATGACATAAAGAAATTAAATTGTATTTATGTTTGTTTGGTTGGATTTGTATATGGGTTTGGGTTGCATATACTGAGAGATGATTGAGCACATTTTCTCATTATTAAGGTCTCATTTTAGTCGGTGGACACAAAAATCACTCTTTTTAAACATGTAATTTAAACTGATACATTAGAAAGTCATTCTTTTCGAACCGTCATTTACTTGGCTCAGTTTCGTTTTATGCAACCACTGATCAAGTCATAATCATGGACTCTAACATCATATTAGATAATGGTGGTCTTCGTTTAGGGGGTCTTGTTTTATGGGTTTTAAGAGACTTTTCACTTTTTTTTCTTTCAAATAAATGGTTTTCGTGGGGTACTAGTTGTGATTTCATGACTACCCCGTGTTGGTTCTATAATTGAATGATTTCCTACGACAACGTAACTATCTACAAATTGATTGAGTACAAAGAGGGAAAAGTTGGTTATTCTCGTTTGTCAATTGACATGGTTACATATGTGTTTAGGTCGGACATGAGTCGAACATAGCATAAGATTTTAGCCCACTAAAAAGTGGGTTAGCAAGTTCCAAACAGATTCTTTGGACAAGCAAATAAATAAAAGGCGAAATTGCAAATAACTACCTTTTAAAACCACTTTTTTTCAAATAACTACCTTTTATAATTTTTTTTTCAAATCACTACCTTAAAACGTATTTTTGTTTTCAAATCAATACCAGTTCCCCGAAAAACGTCATATTTTATCAAATTCCGACAACTTTGAAAATTTTTGTTGCCTTTTATTTGAAACACCCATGTCAAATACCCATTCTACCCTTCTACCCTTTTCTAACCTTTCTTCCTCTATTTAACTTAACCTCTTCATTTCATCCTCTTTACCTCTTACCCTAAAATTTCTTCCATTGTTTTTAATTTTTTTCTCTCATATTATTCAATCAAACAATGATTCTTTCACTTTTCAGTACTTTCCATCCTTATTTTTTTGAGTTAAATGAGATTTCCGGGGAACTGGTATTGATTTGAAAACAAAAATACGTTTTAAGGTAGTGATTTGAAAAAAAAATTATAAAAGGTAGTTATTTGAAAAAAAGTGGTTTTAAAAGGTAGTTATTTGCAATTTCGCCTAAATAAAATACTTAAAAGTGTGATGTTCTTTTAGCGGGCTAGATGGGTAGACTAAGTGGACAATAGGCCCATAAAGTCATGAACAAATATGTCATCTAGTTCATGTTCCACTTTATCTTTCTAAATCATCTGGCGTAAACACATTTTAATTCGAATGTCCCACTAGGTGGTGACTGGGTAGTGATATGTGTATTATCACTGTTGGAGATCGAATACCCGACTACCTCAAAAGACGGTCTTACCATAGAATTACTCCAAAGTTATATGTCACTTACTCTATATATACCTCCAAAGGGGGAAAGGTAAGGGGACTACTTGGACATTCTCTCCCACTCTTTACACTCTACTCTCTCTCTACTCTTTACATACATCCATACATATTTATACCCTTGTATCGGTACTAACTTGGGGTTCAAAGGCTCTCCCCGGGGGCAAACCCTCAAACTCTAAGTTATTTTGTAGGTCTACCCATGGAGCAAGCCTAGTCGGCCTTGGCGGCATACAACGTCATTCGAGGACCCCGAGTTATCACCCGAAACAATGACCATCAAAATTGTACCATCATGGCCGGTGGAAGAAGACGAATTTCGACTACTCGTATACCTTTTTTTTTTTAAAAGAAAAAATCCTACGTTGTATTTATATAGCAAAATATTTAACCGTCTTTTTAACCTTCAATTAATGAAAACCTATCAGAATCATATTAACAAAATACTTTCAATTACAAAATACTTTATCATCAAAATAATTTAAATATCCTACCGTCACAAATAATAGAGCAAATAAATACAATTTTAAAAACTGCCACAAATTTCCTTTTAATAAGTACGGACGTACGTAAAGAATCTCATATCCACCGTCGTATTTCGACAATGTTCCTAAATAGGTAACCCAATCCAAGCCGAAACCTTATTTATTCACCTATAAGTTTAAAAAAAGGGCAACGACGGAAACCCTAATTCAACAAGATCAAAATTAATTGTCCGACCGAAAAAAAAAAAAAACGTTTCTCTGGTATTTGAAAACTTTCTCCCTTTTTCAACAAGAACAAAATTAATTGCATGCATGAAACCCTAATTCAACGTCAATTTTATCCCTTTTCTCTTCTAATTCATTGCAATTTCGACTGTTTGATCAATTTTTAACACTGTTAATTATTGAACTAACGACGATTTTAACAGTACAGTAGTACTCTTTGAATTATTCAATTGATCAATTTGTTGATGCAATTGTGAACTGTGAGCTATTATTGGAATTATGTTTGATTGTATTTGGTTTCGTTGCAACTTTTAATATTACTTGTTTTATTTTAGGATTTTTAATTATGTTTTCGACACTATAGCACGATGTTTTTGATGAGAAATCGAGTAGTTGCTTAAATTTGGGAATATAATTTCGAAGACGAGATCAATTAATTGTGAGGACAGAAATTTAAGAATGTAGGAAGTGTTGTTTAGTTTATTTTGGTCATTATTCGTCAATCATTTTTACTCGGAGATTCTGTGAAAATAAATGAACTTCGACTAAAAACGAAGCTAATATAATACAGATGGAGTAATCTAGGGTAAAGGCGTGTTGATGAGGAGTGAAAAATTCAGAGAAGTGCTTCGCTGTAAATATGTTTAGTTTAGGTTATGTCGTAAATTAGGAGCTTGTTCTGAATTTAACAGTCTAATACGTTGTCGAATTTCAGAAAGCCAGAATTGAACATGGGACCGAGTGTGAATTACGACTTTATTTAACTTTATTCTGCGCTCTTTGTTGTGTTCCTAATTGATCTCGAAAACACTTAAAACTCATAGCCATAATTTAGTCCGAGGTACCCGTTTTAAGGAGCAAATTAACGCGTACTTAATAGTTTTATTTACAGATTTTTGGGCCTGAAATCCCTGTTTCAATTGCTTTGATAATCACGATGTTTTCATGTGTAAACCAGAGGTGGATCTGTCATGGCTTTCGAAGATCTAAAAGACGCGTTCAAGAATTTCACCTGTAAAAAAATGGGTATTAGTCCTGGAGAAAACGGCCACCCGTTTGACAAACAGGAGTTTCTTAAGAAGTTTAGACAGATACCGTTCGAGCGCTTCCTTCCCCGCAGATCCTTTTCCTCTATCATTAAATTTTATGGGCCGGTTTTTCTCGGTGGATTTTTTGGTGGTGCGAAGGTGGAATTTATTTTGAACAACACTTAGTTGAAAGGTATATATACTTTGCGATCTTTGATACACAGACAATTGCATACTATTCTATACTTCTATAACTCTTCCACGTTTTCGTGCTCAGCTTGTGTATGATTTACCCTTTTGTTTCAATACAAATATCATTCGTAAGTTGAGTGATACGAGAATGGAAATTATTGTTTTACTTTCAAATATGTATTTGCACGTACCGTCTGATTATCACAATGTAGCTGTTGGAATTTGTGCAGCGGAAGTATTTTGTGTTGTGGACCCATAATTCCCGAACATGGTTTTTACATTATTGAATATATTTTTGTGTGATACATGAGGGAGAGAGGGTGAGACCTAGAAACTCCACAATGGGAGTTATGGACTACACATACAAATGAGTTTTAGATACATATTTATAGTTGTACATAGATTATTCTAGATATTAGCTAAATGTCTCTATTTTTCTAGATTAATCTTGTAGTTTGCTAGATTTCTAAGTTATACAAGAATTTTCTAGATTACTATTTCTAACACTCCCCCTTAATCTGAAAATTCTTGAATATCGAATTTGAACTTTGTTTGAAATCGTTCTCCTTTAGATCTTCGACTATTTTGAGTTCTTCAATTCGTACTTGAATCTTTTTTTTTTTTTTTTTTTTTTTTTTTTTTTTTTTTTTTGGAAACAACATCAGTAAATATCAATTCAATTACCCAACTGAAAACAAATACAAAAACCCCCAAAATTGTTCAATTCTGGTGAGACCTAGACTCCATAATAGGAGTCCTAAGACTACACACATACAAATGACACATATTACCTATTTATACTAGTAGAATGGATAATTCTAGATTATACTAATATTCTAGACTATACTAAATAATTATCTTAGATAATTTTATGGATTTCTCTAGATAAATTAAGTCACTAGATTATTTATTTTGCTAGACTTATCTAGAGAATTTGTTTCTAGATTTTTCATGATTAATGTTCAACACTCCCCCTTAATCTGAAAAATCGTGGTATCTTGAATTTGTTGTGATGATATCACTCCCCCTTGATCTTGAATTCCTTGATTATACATTTGTATCTCTCTTGAAGTTAATATTGCACACACCTTGATGATTCTCTTGTTCGTCTTTGTTTCCCATTTTGATTGACTTTTCTTCCCATGATTTGTTTAGTGCCTCTTGCTTGAACTTGGGATCTTCGTCCCAAAATTTCAACATGGTATCAGAGCCCATGGTTATCAAATCTGGGCGATGATATTACTTCAAATAAGTTCTTTGTTTCTTACATTAGTTTACCAAAAAAAAAAAAAATACTCTTCCCAAACAAAAAGAAAAAACCAATGAGGGCAACAAAAAAAAAGACCCGACGAGGGCAACCAAAGAAAAGACCCGACGAGGGCAACCAAAACAAAGGTCCGGATAGCCAAAAGCTAATCCGATGAGGGTAGCACATGGGGCTAACCCGAATCAAACAAAGGGTGACAAAAGAAAATGAAAGAATGTCAACCCAAAAGCATCATGGGGCGAAGCAAGAAGACCCCGAAAACAAAGGGTATATACCCTAACAAACAAAACAAGAAAGGGATCGAGCGGATGATCCTAAAAATTTGGGACGAAGATCCCAAGTTCAAGCAAGAGGCACTAAACAAATCATGGGAAGAAAAGTCAATCAAAATGGGAAACAAAGACGAACAAGAGAATCATCAAGGTGTGTGCAATATTAACTTCAAGAGAGATACAACAGAAGTACGAAGGAATTCAAGATCAAGGGGGAGTGATATCATCACAACAAATTCAAGATACCACGATTTTTCAGATTAAGGGGGAGTGTTGAACATTAATCATGAAAAATCTAGAAACAAATTCTCTAGATAAGTCTAGCAAAATAAATAATCTAGTGACTTAATTTATCTAGAGAAATCCATAAAATTATCTAAGATAATTATTTAGTATAGTCTAGAATATTAGTATAATCTAGAATTATCCATTCTACTAGTATAAATAGGTAATATGTGTCATTTGTATGTGTGTAGTCTTAGGACTCCTATTATGGAGTCTAGGTCTCACCCTCTCCCCCACATATGTACACAAAAATACGTTCAATATATAAAAACCATGTTCGGGAATTATGGGTCCACAACACAAAATACTTCCGCTGCCAAAATTCCAACAGTAGCGAATTCTCGAGTTAATATGACACATCTGCTTCGATATGCATTTAAACCTTTATAAGTTTTAAATTTTTGCTGAACAAATGTATCTGCGCGAAGTTGGAACTTTTGCTGAACAATTGTTCCACGTTTTCTCGCTCAGCTTCTATGATTTACCCTGTTATTTGTTCCAATACAATATCATACTTTAGTCGAGACATACAAGAAGGGAAACCAGTGTTTTACTTGCAAATACGTCGTATTTGCCACGTACTGTTTGATCTTCACAATGTAGTGACTAGTGAATTCTCGAGTACGTTAACATGACGCATATCATCTTCTTCTGATATGCATTTAACCTTGTGTTAAGCTTCCTTGTATACTACCGTCATATCTATGCTCGTTTATGGTAGGCTACATTTTCCTTGATTGTTTCGGAGCTTTTCACGACTGTTAGTCGGATATTAAAGCAGAATCTCTTAAACATGTGACCCTGCTGTTAGCGTAGATTCGACAAATGATATAGATGTAACTTTTTGCGCTTTAAAATATCGGGTGATTTCTTTTAAATTTTTAAAATGAGTTCTTATATAAGAACTCGGTGCTTTTACTGCCTAGTGATTGTTTGTGTTTGAAAATGAACTAATGTTTTCTTGTTGGTTATGCTTGCAGAGAATGAAGGTGTCGTCTGCGAGTTTTGAGTAAATGAAACAATCGACTACAATAAGCGTAATCCCGTTCATCAAAATTTTTCACGTATTCAATGACTCAAATGTCGTCGGAAAGTTGTTTAGTCCGATTTTTTTTTTTTTTTTTTTTTTTATTTAAGACATAGGGAGTAACTGTCTTCTGGATCCTTCTTAGTTTTCTATGTATATTTTCTATATTTAGGTTTGATTCGATACCTAATTTGAGTGTGGTTGGTTTGGTTTTTTTTACCTTAAAAGGACGTTTTGATTTACTTTTGAACCTCTGAATTTCCTCTATGGTGTGTTTGGGAACATGGAATTGGAATTCAATTCCGGAATTGGGCCAATTCCCATGTTTGGGAAGCTTTTGGAATTGGAATTGGCTCAATGACTCAAATGTCGTCGGTAGACCGATTTTTTTTATTTAAGACATATGGAGTAATTGTCTACTGGATCCTCCTTAGTTTTCTATGTATATTTTCTATATTTAGGTTTGATTCGATACCTAATTTGAGTGTGGTTGGTTTGGTTTTTTTTTAACCTTAAAAGGGCGTTTTGAACCTCTGAATTTCCTCTACTTCGTTCTCCGTTTTTCTCCCAAAATTGAATCCCCGAGCTTCTTTACTCGAATGTGCATGTAGAGTGAATTGTCGACCTCGCTCGTACGACTGTGTTTGGTGACGAGTTTTTTTTTTTTTTTTTTTTTTTTTTCGTAACATTCAATTAGATATAGCAAAGTTTTCAATTGATGCATAAAATAAAAGGGACAAATAATCATAGGTCATGAACTAGTCATTAAGTAAAAACGATGAAAATTACAGAGTTAGGGCATTTATTATAGCAAGAGCCCTTTTAACAAATTCAAACGGAAGACAATGCAAAATAGTTTGATAGAAAGGATAGAATCATATATCGAAGAAGCATCGTCTTCTATTTAGTTATCAAGGGACCTTTTCTTGTACCTTTTGCAACGTAAACTCCGGTGACCGATCATGTAACGGACTTCCTCGAGAACCCCCATGATCACGTACACCATTATGCTATTCTTGAACACTATTCTTCCAAATAATGGTGGTGTATTGTAATCTGGACGATGTAGGTAGATGTATTCGATGCAATCGCCATATTTCCTGTATGCAGTGTGTAGAGACGCAAATTAAAGAGCGAAAAAAAGAAAAAATTTATCAGTTATATTTTAAAAATGAAATTACGTGGAAAACTTCAAATTATATTATTATAAGATTTAAATATATGACTGTAAATTTCGCGCCTTTTTAGTTATTCACTGGTGAAAACCTTTGAGATCAGGATAATTGAAGTCATTGATGATAATACATTCAAAATACAAAGCTTATTCGTAGACTTATTTGCAACTTCATACGTACATTTCATGTGTGAAATTTATGATGTACGTTCGTTCCATAGAAGTTTACAAGATGTATCATTTATTATTGTTGTCAAGACATAAATCTATGTAATAATAAGGAACATATATTCTATCAAAAATAAAGATGAAAATCTAGTTGAAAAATTCCGGCATCAAATCATTTTTCAAGGGTTGAAAATAATGACAGCAAAATTTCGCGCCTTTTTAACGACTTTTCAAAATGTAAAAAATCCACATTTATTTTTCTAAATCACACATACATATAGAACATCTAACTATCAAATGAAAATCTAATTGAAAAACTCCGGCATCAAATCATTTTTCAAGGGTTGAAAATAATGACAGTAAAATTTCGCGCCTTTTTAACGACTTTTCAAAATGTAAAAATCCACATTTATTTTTCTAAATCACACATACATATAGAACATCTAACTATCAAATGAAAATCTAATTGAAAAACTCCGGCATCAAATCATTTTTCAAGGGTTGATAATGACAGCAAAATTTCGCGCCTTTTTAACGACTTTTCAAAATGTAAAAAATCCACATTTATTTTTCTAAATCACACATACATATAGAACATCTAACTATCAAATGAAATTCTAATTGAAAAACTCCGGCGTCAAATCATTTTTCAAGGGTTGAAAATAATGACAGCAAAATTTCGCGCCTTTTAACGACTTTTTAAAATGTAAAAATCCACATTTATTTTTCTAAATCACACATACATATAGAACATCTAACTATCAAATGAAAATCTAATTGAAAAACTCCGACATCAAATCATTTTTTAAGGGTTGAAAATAATGACAACAAAATTTCGCGCCTTTTTAACGACTTTTCAAAATGTAAAAAATCCACATTTATTTTTCTAAATCACACATACATATAGAACATCTAACTATCAAATGAAAATCTAATTGAAAAACTCAGGCATCAAATCATTTTTCAAGGGTTGAAAATAATGACAGCAAAATTTCGCGCCTTTTTAACGACTTTTCAAAATGTAAAAATCCACATTTATTTTTTTAAATCACACATACATATAGAACATCTAACTATCAAATGAAATAACAGATGATCTATAATCGATCGAATATATTTTCTCTTGCTTATTTAAAATTTGATATCAAATTAATCAAGAAGTAAGTCATACACATGTCAATCAAGCTCTACTCAATTTTGTAAACAATTGAGATTTATGCTCACAAATTCAATCTAAAAACCACACACAAAACCAATTATATCATTCAAATAGATAAGAAAATAAATAACATATACAAGAACACCTAAATTACAAATCAACAAAAACTATTAAAAAAAACATAAAAACATGATAATAATAAAATATTAGTAGTACTAAATTTCAGTATCACATGGTCTACATAAGTACATATCAAAGCATATAATTAAATGAAAAATAAAGTACGTATTAATTAATTAAAATGTATTATTTAATTACCGGGTAAAAAAGTTGTAAATATCACTTTTACGAATAGGTGAACCCCTTGAAAAAGTGATGAAAATGGATCGATCATCTTTATTAGAATCATTACGTAGATGTTCTTCGTGACTCCATGGTTTAGCATATGGATTCAAACGTGAATATAAGGGTACATAGTAACCCAACATGTTTACGTTCATATTATTATTATAATTATTATTATTGTAAGCCATGAACACCAAATAATGTAGTCAAGTTATTAGGTGTGTGATATATATATATAGGCAAAGTGTAAGTTCTAAATTAAACTCAAACCTATATAAATACAATAATGTAAAATGAATTTTTTGGAATGAAATAATTGTATACTAAGTATCGTATACGATAGACAGATGTATGTGTTTGTATAGAGAATGTTATGGCATAGTGGTTATCACTGAGGTATCCTGAGTAATAATAGGTCTCAGGTTTGAATCTCATCCCTCCCGTTGTACCTCCTCTCTGATAAAAATACAAATATACGTGTTTATATTCGCCAAAATAATCCAAACTGGTCCTCTTATTTCATAAATAATCCGAACTCGAATTAATCTACGAATAATCCCAACTATTGAAAATAGCATTCCAATAATGTACTTTGGTCAATTTTAACCTGCTTTAATCGATAAAAAAAAGAGGTGAAACCGATTTGAATTTTACTTAAAATAAGAGTGAGGTAAAGTTAGAGTCGGTTTCACCGTTTTTTTACCTGTTAGAGTCGATTGAAATTGGCCAAAGTACATTATTAGAATGTTATTTCAATAGTTGGCATTATTCGTGGATTAATTCGAGTTCGGATTATTTATGAAATAAAAGAACCAGTTCGGATTATTTTTGACAATTATTCCTTTTTTTTTTTTTATTATTTTTTTTCACTTATGTTAGTGACTTATAAGGAATTATATACGGAGTATCTCACTAAATTAGTTGGTGTGACACAAACAGATCATTATAGGGAATACATTTTATTGGATATGTATATATAAATTAAAAATTTAAAGTGTCTCATAAAGTTTAGGGAAAAATTTGTCTTAAAAATTATCCACTTACTTTTAGTTTAAAATTTAAGTTATTGGTGAATGTTTTCAACGTACGTTCTGATAAAATAATTTGTAAATGACCCAGTCTAATCTTTTTAATTTACCTTATTCTTTGTTATATGCAATTAATTACATGAACGGGTTAAACAAATTCTTTTTTATTTGCAAATAGTGGATTTAAGTATACTATGGGTCTCTTGCAATTTTTAGTCTGTATATTGTGTCAAATTTTTTGATTTAGACTCTGTTTGAGAAAAATTAACTGAAAATGTAACTAGAAATTGAAAAGTTAGCTTAAAACTAAAACTAAAAAGTTAGCTAAATAAGTAGCTGAGAAAGTAAATAAAAATAACAGATTCATAAGTTAGCTGAAAATAATTACGGAATATATTATTTGATAGAACAACTTAAAATATTTATTATTCTAAACCACAGTTATCGTTGATATCATCAATGCCACATTTCGCGATTCTGTGTGTTTTTGTTCTCGCCAAAACCTCATGCTGGCATGATCAATCCTATTATATTATATATATTATTAAGTCTATATATATATTACTTATAATTATCGTTACTCAATAAGCATGCATATGTTCACATTGATACTATTCATAAAATAATAAAAGACAATCTTAGCTTTAACAATATATTTATCCCAAATTTATTATTTTTTATTTTAATATTTTATTTTTCGTTTAATTCTATATTAGAATTTAAAACTAAGTACTTAATATATTATTTCGCTATAACTCCGCTTTTACTTTCAAATATGTATCTTTAATATTTATTTCACCTTTGTCAAATAATATTTACCCTAAACTAAATATTTGCTTATTTTAATATATTTTTTGCTTTTCATTCTATATTTTCTAATCAAAAATAAATATTTGACCGAAATTTTGTACATAAAGTTTTAGAAAATAAAATATCCGCACTTCATATTTGTTTGCTATTTAGTATTTATTTTTGTTCGTTACTAAATGTACACTATCATACAAATTAACAATTTTATTATTTTTCAATTGATTTTTTACTTATAATTTTTATGAATTAAAAATAATAATATCTATAGTTACCGTGCATTGATGCACGGGCTCTAAACTAATATTAATTGAAATAAAGTTAATGAGGTAAAAACACGATTATAGTTTTATGCATGAAATTAAAAGGGTATAATAGTAAACAAATTAAATTTGTGATCATTAGCTTACTATTTTCATTCCAAAATAAGTGTCCCCTTTGTATTTTAGGAGGATTTAAGAAGAGATTATGAAAATTAAAAAATATTCACAATCTTTTGTTAAAACTTACTATAATTAGAAATATAACACTTATTTTGGGAAAAATTTTAATAGAAAGGGGATACTTATTTTAGAATAGATGAAATATTTTTTTAATAAGCTTAATGAAATAACTTTGCATTTCAATTAGATGAAATAAATTTTAATTAGCCTTACCAAACACTTATTTTTTAAATCAAATAATTGATCAAATAAGTTATTTAAAATGCACAACCAAACAGTGCATTATTTCTATCTACAACCTTAGAAAACAAAACGTGTAATTTGTTTCCATTGTAAAGTGAGTACTTATGTTATAAACTAACATTTTCTTCACCCACTATTTCTTTTTTGGTCTAATTATATTTGGCAATAAATTTTTTCATATCTTGTTTGATTTCATACACTAGCAGAATTTAAATGGGTATTAATTTTTCATATACGGATTTTACTTAAGTCGTATACTTTTTTTCATTATTTTTCTCACCCTACATTTTTTACTCTAAGAATATACAAAATTCTCTCTTTTTAATTTTCTTAAAAATCTTAAATCAAATTCATTCAAGTTTCTAATTTTTCAATCATGAACTTCAATAATAAATTCAATGAAATAATAATTGTCTTCTAATTTCAATTTTGTGTTTAAATTATTGAATTATATTTAATTTTTAAGAAATTTAATTTTTTTTTTTGAGAAGAAAGTGGCAGTACTCTTATTCAAACGGAAAATCAAGACCCGCTAGAGCTAGGATGCTTTGCGGGAAATTGTTTGTACAAATCGAAACATTACCACCAACAAAATGGGTTCTAGCAACCCAATGAGCAATGGCGTTTCCGACCCGTCTTACATGATTAATAGAAAACTCGACAAAAGAAGAGGTTAACATAGAAATGTCTTCAATAACCAGGCCAATCGGAGATAGGTAATCCTTCTTTGTTGCACATACATACTGAACCAAGTCTAGACTATCCGTTTCAATCGCTAGCCTCTGTATGCGCAACGCTTTCGCCACTTCTAACCCTGTCTTCATAGCCAGAGCTTCTGTCATCAACACGTCATCATGTTTCGCCTCAAGCTGTTGGACAAAAGTTGCTTCAATTCTACCATGGTCATCCCGAATTACACCACCCAATCCTACCATACCTTCCGGGAACAGCGCAACGTCGGAGTTCAGTTTTTTCCAGCCTCGGTCTGGTGGCGTCCAGTCCGTCTTAGTGATAACAAGAGGGTTGTGTTGGATTGTTATTCTGCCACATATCGTATTATTGTAATCGGCCACCAACCTCTCGAAGCCTATGACTATCAGCTCTGCGTTTGGCTCACCATCGTTAAAACACATGTTATTTCGTATGGTCCAGACCGCCCACATTCTTGTTAGAACGAAAGTTAGCCCATCATTTCGAAAATACTTTTTTTTATTATTTTTCTCACCCTACATTTTTTACTCTAAGAATATACAAAATTCTCTTTTTTTAATTTTCTTAAAAATCTTAAATAAAATTCATTCAAGTTTCTAACTTTTCAATCATAAACTTCAATAATAAATTCAATAAAATAATAATTGTCTTCTAATTTCAATTTTGTGTTTAAATTATTGAATTATATTTAATTTTTAAGAAATTTAATTATAATCTATAATTAGGGTTTGTTGGGGGTTCAAATTATTAGTTAGTTGCTCATCAATTTCATCAATTTGATCGAAGAGCGTCTTGCAGAACTGTTTCACTAATAGTTCATCCAAACACCTTTTTCTATAATTTTATTCATGACCTGCACAGTTTGATGATATTATTCACTGATGACCTGCACAATTTATGGGGTTGACAATGAACGAAGTCATGAATAATATCTTTGTCATCCAAACACGGTTTACTGGTTAGTTGCCCATTTTTGTCATCCAAACACCTTTTTCTATTGACATGCACAATTTGACTCAAAGCCTTCTTGAATAGAAATAAATAAAATTCAATAATTTAAACACAAAATTTAAAAGAGAGAAACTTAAATGAATTTGATTTAAGATTTGTTAGAAAATTAAAAAGAGAAAATTGTGTATATTCTTGGAGTAACAAAGGGTAGAATGAGAAAAAATAATGAAAAAAGTATATAACTTGAGTAAAATCCATATATGAAAAATCAATTACGATTTAAATTTACATGTCAACTCAAGTCAACTTATCAATTTTAATAAAGCACTTTTCCGCAAAATATTCATTGATCCACTTTTAACATCTAGTCATCTATAATCAAAAACAAAATTTGATCTCAAACAAATAACCAAAAAAAAAAAAAAAAAAAAAAAAATCCATCACAAGTAGTCCTTTTTAAAATTAAAAATAAATAAAAACTTTGTAATTACCTCTTGATATTGTTATATATACACGCGCACATAAAGTCTTAATTAATATTGTCTTAATCGATAAAAAAAACCCTAGCCTCTCTTTTCTCTCTTCTCTGAAAAAACCCTAAAATTTCTTTGCTTTGGGGCTTACCACCATTAATGGTGGTAAGCCCTAATTCCTCCTATTTATTATCTATCTATTACTATATTATATATTTTTAGTTTCTCAATAATAATCTCCCTTTATTTAGTCTCTCTTCATGGGAGTTTTGTTCCCATCTATTGATGGATTTGCTCCCATCTTTTGGTGGGTTTGTTGCCTTTATGGGTGTTCTTTTATGGGTCAGAAGATGCGGAAGATCAGCATTGTTATTGATCGTTATATGATTATACAAATATTGTCCGATTCATGGCTACACTTGATCACGTCAGAAGAAATCGATACTCGTCAAGGAAGATTCGGAGACCCTCTTATGGATGAAAGCCTGTTGAGGCCAACCGATGATGGAGACTCTGTTGCAGTGGATCAGTCTTTGAACAAGAATTTATTTTCTATGATTGTAATCGATTTGTATCCGTTTGAGTTTGACATATGTTGTAGATGTCGTATGACTTTTTATTAATGATAATGATCTTTTCTCAAAAAAAAAATATTGTCTTAATCGATACTCGTAGTATTTTGTTGTATAAAATCCTTATTATTTGTACTCTACTACAGTACTACATACGGAGTACACCTTTATTTGAAATTGTAAAACCGACTCATATAAAGTAAACACTGATGATTAAAAATCAAATAAAATCAATGATAAAAACATAAATTAAATATATAAACTAATTTTAGAAGAAAATATTTAGGAACTAAAAAGTAAATGCGCATCCGGGGAATCGAACCCCGGTCAGTACCGTGGGAGGGTACTATGATACCACTACACTAGATGCGCTTTCGTGTTTACTTAACAAGTTTTTAAGTTTAAATACTTTTTACTGAGTTATTTGATATAATCATGGATGTACGATTTTAAGATTGGACCATATCGTTTCACAACGAACCAATGATTTGTACAGTTATATTATTGAATTTAAATATATATATTCATTGAAAAAAGTACATATTTGACCAGTTTATTAGAAAAATTACTTAAAAAGTTCGAGAGTAGTCTTTTAATTAACAATTGATTTTAAAAAATATGAATAACCTTTGGACTTATAAAGGGGACTCTCTTCCTTCCACTCGATTTGGCCAGACACATTTTCATGGTTTAACATGGTATTAAAGCTCGGGTTTGCCCCAAGTTCAATAAGTTTAAACTGCCCAGAAAATTATGTCACGAGACTAGGTCCTTTTTGATAGTGTGCTGCTTCGGTTGAGTTTAGGTTATTTCCGCCCTATGAGTTCTGGTTTTTGATACCACTCCCGTGCGCTCTCATAGTTTCGCCCTACGTTTCTAAGGGACCTTACATGTGAGAGGGAGTGCTGAAATATATGCCACACGTGAGAGTCTTACATTAATTGTGGAACAGAGAATTGAATGCTTTATAAACTTCATCCCTCCAGGGGTCCTCCTCTCATTAACAATTTGGTTTTAGGAAATATGAATCCCCTCGGACTTGTAAAGTGAGTTCTGTGGGTTCTCTCCCTTCCACTCGAATTTGGACAAACCCGTTTTTATGTAACCGTATAGACGGTGAGGTGTTATAGACAAGACAAGTCAAACATGTTCCGCCTATTTCCTAATTTCCTAAACACAAATTCTTGTGTAAGTTGAGCCTTACAATAAATTATTGTAAGTCGACTTATTTGTACTAGATTATATAAGTTTTGTACCATTTTCTAAATAATTATGATTAGTATTACTAAATTCTCTTTAGTACCCTTATAAGTAACTTTTGTATATTTTTTGTTTATTTTTGTACCTTTTAAACTGCAATTTGTACTTTAGTCTTACATTAATTTAATGTAAGACCTGTCTTACAGGAGACTTACGGACCTAAATATAGTAGTAAAAAAATAATTTCCTAATTTCCCTCACCCACGAAACCTATAAATACGACCCAACATACTCTCACAATTCACAAACTTAAAAACTTCACTCGTCGCAATTAAATCCTTCCAAAAAAATCTACAGTTTTCCAACTATTTAATTTCCAAACTCTAATTACTTTTTGTAAGCTTCTAATTGTTTTGTCTTTTAGTTTGTCATAATAATTCATCCATTGTTGTACTTGATGATTTTGTTTCTTCAATGTTAGTAATACAATTTTTAGTATCATAATTTTGAACTTTTAGTAATACAACTATGTTGTTTTTGATTTGTTTGATATGATATGATGGATGTTTATTTTACCGAAGATGTTCTGGGCGAGTGGTTTGCTTTAGTTTCTTCGAGTTTGTGTTAAGTATGTTTGTACTCGTATAATAATGCCTCAAATTCTCTATGTACGTTCTTGAGGGAATTCGTCGTCTTCTTGGTATTTACTTGTATGATTCTACTTTTAGAGAGTATAAAACCGATCACCACCCCTCACTTTCAAAGTGGTATATATCGCATTGGGTAGACGGGCCTGTAGTTGCGTCCACGCTTCAAGCCCAAAGGGCATTCGCGTGAGGGGGCATGTTAGAGTATATAATCGATGTTGGGCCTCCAACCATCAGCTTCAGCTTTTGGTTGAGTTGGTTCCTGTGATGCCATTGTTCTGCTTGACTCAAGTGCATACGCAATGAAGTCATACGTACATAAACATACTATGAAACCCATAATTTGTTACGCGTTGAATGTTGTATAAGTGATTCAATTTTGTATTAAAACGACATCTTGTCACGGGTTTCAGGGTGGATATACATATATATAAGATGATGGAAGGACCTTCTCCTCCTATTATTCTGGAAGAAGGATGGAAAGTTATGGAAAATGGAGTCGGGAAACTGAAGAGGATTCTCGAAGGATTACAAGAATCGTTTAGCCCAGAAGAATACATTCAGCTCTACACGTAAACCTCCCTATTTTCGCTAGCTGTGATTCCTGATTTAGTTTCTATGTTTGTGTGTGTGTGTTTTAGCTCCGTGTTTCTAACTCAAGTTTGATACAGGATTATATACAATATGTGCACCCAGAAACCGCCTTATGAATACACTGAAGTGCTCTACAAAGAATATGGACTCGTCTTTGTTCATTACATGAAAGATACGGTGAGAAATAGCTAGCTATCTAGATCGAGTAGTTGCTGCTAAAGCGTATCGTGTTGGCTTTTTATCTAATCGTTGGTTGTTATAGGTCTTGCCAGAATTGAGGCAGAAACACGATGAATATATGCTGAAAGAGCTCGTGAAAAGATGGATGAATCATAAAGTAATGGTGAAGTGGCTAGCGCGCTTTTTCCACTATCTAGACCGTTACTTTATCCAACGAAAGGGGTTACCTACTCTGCATGATGTTGGACTTAATTGCTTTCGTGATCAGGTATAGATCAAATTTCTCGAGCTCTTAGAAAATCAGCGAGATGTTTATATTGCATAGCCGTTTCTCAGTTTACGCTTCTTTATCTTTATCAGATCTATAAAGAAGTATGCGTCAAAGCAAAGGATGCTATTCTAGCCTTGGTACGTTTGTTACGTTTGTTTCTTTAATTTCAATTACAAGTCGAACCCTTGTTGTTACCCTGTGAAATCACTAAACGCGGCTTTTGTGTAAACAGATTGAAGTGGAAAGAGAAGGTGGACAAATTGATCGAGCATTATTGAAGAACGCACTTGATTTGCATATTGCTCTTGAAAAAGATCACTATGAAAACGATTTCGAGACACCTATGATAACTGATACTGCTCGGTATTATTCACGGAAGGCTGCAAGTTGGATATTGGCTGATACGTGCCCAGAGTACCTGCTCAAGGCAAGGCTCTATGAAAATCAATCTTTTATGTACGTAATTATAACGTCATTATTGGTATTTTTGCTTACCGATTTTTGTTTTGTGATGCAGTCTGAGGAGTGTTTAAAGAAAGAGAAGGAGAGGATAGATCATTATCTCCATAGTAACACCGAGTCGAAGCTTATAGAGGTTTGTCGAGGATTTCTGTAGGCTTTGATTGAACTTAACTTGTTCCCGAGAATGTAGTATCTGATGAATTGATTTTGTGGTTTGCAGACAGTGCAACAAGAGCTTTTACGGGTGTATGAAAACCAACTGCTAGAGAAAGAGAATTCTGGTTGTCGTGTGTTGCTGAGAGACGATAAGGTATCTTTGATTCTGCCAAATGTGGTGGCTACTCTACTGTATCTTTCTTTACGAACTTCTTCTTGTGTCTGATGAAAGACGTTGCGTTTTTCTTTTTACTATTAGGTGGAGGATCTTTCGAGGATGTACAGGCTTTACAGCAAAGTGACTGGTGGGTTAGAACCGATTGGTAAAATCTTCAAGGAGGTAAAGTTTCAAACGTGTTTGACGGAGTTAGAAACACTTATATCATCTCGCACGACTGCTGAAAATTGCCTCGTTTTTCCTGCAGCATATCACCGATGAAGGTTCATCCTTGGTCCAACAAGCCGAAGATGCTGCAAGTAATAAGGTACATTCTTAGTGTTCCACGGGGGTTTTCGTTTCTTTTTATTGTCGCTTGCTAACAAATTCTATCGACAGGCTCAAAATGTCACTGCCGGTTCATATGAGCAGGCAAGTCCTCTAACTCTGAGCTTCTTACCACGTCCTTAGCATCTGTAGCACGGTTTCCCGTGACTACGCTGTCAAATTTTCATGTTCTAGCGTTTCTGACCTTCAATTTCTTGTTCATCAGATCTTCATTAGGAAAGTTATCGAGCTACACGACAAGTTCATGGCATATGTGATCAGTTGCTTTGGGAACCACACCGTCTTTCACAAGGCTCTCAAAGAAGCCTTTGAGACGTTTTTGAGCAATGGCGTTAATAGTACCTCGAGTGCTGAACTGCTGGCAATATTTTGCGATAATATCCTCAAGAAAGGTGGTAGCGAAAAGCTGAGTGACGATGCTATTGAGTCTTCACTTGATAAGGTATTATTCTACGTTCTTCTAACAGTGACGGACTCTACAGTCAGAGACTTCTCCCCAAAGATACGTGTTTTGGACTAATTATTTGTTCTGATCTCTGCAGGCGGTAAAGATTCTCGCTTATGTGAGCGATAAGGACTTGTTTGGTGAATTCTGTAGGAAAAAGCTCTCACGTCGCCTACTTTTTGACAAAAGTTCCAACGATGATCACGAAAGAAGTGTTCTGACAAAACTGAAGCAGCAATGTGGTAGTCAGTTTACCTCAAAGATGGAGGGGATGGTAAGTCTCATTTGAAACATCAAAGTTCGAAATATCAGATTAATTTTAGTTTACGGGTTTCATAATTTACTCCGCCTTCTTTCAGGTAACTGATATGACTCTAGCAAAGGAGAATCAGAGCCAATTTGAGGAATATCTTCAGCAAAACCCTAACGACAACCCTAGACTCGATATGTCTGTGACGGTTCTCACGACTGGATTCTGGCCAAGCTATAAATCCTCTGATCTGATAGTTCCCGCTGAAATGGTCAAGAGCATCGAAAGTTTCAAGCAATTCTACGCAACAAAAACTAAACATAGAAGGCTCACGTTTATTTACTCGCTTGGGACTTGCAACCTTAGTGGCAAGTTTGATGCGAAAACAATTGAGTTGGTGCTCGGGACCTATCAGGTATAATGTTTTTATGATCTCCCGCATGCTACAATCGACTTTTAACTTCATGTCTGACGTCTGATTTTTTTTTGTGTGTGTGTATTGTAGGCTGCGGCTTTGCTCCTCTTTAATACAGCAGATCGTCTAAGTTACTCAGAAATTAAAGAACAACTGAATTTAACCAATGATGACGTTGTTCGAGTGCTGCACTCTTTATCGTGTGCAAAGTATAAGATTTTGATTAAGGAGCCAAGCTCAAGAACCGTCTCTCAAACTGATCACTTTAAATTCAACCCGAGTTTTACGGACAAAATGAGGAGGATTAGGGTATGTGTTCTACACTTGTCATCCCATATTAATCGCGGAATTTTCAGCAGTTTTGTAATATTTTCTTTTTTTACAATGTACAGGTTCCTCTTCCGCCTGTGGACGAGAGGAGGAAAATCATGGAGGATGTCGACGTAGATAGACGGTGTGCCATTGATGCCTCAGTTGTTCGCATAATGAAGAGCACAAAGCTGTTGGGCTATCAGCAACTGATCACGGAGTGCGTTGAGCAGCTCAGTCGAATGTTCAAGGTACGATATTTTGTTTCGATCAATTTGTTTTAAATACACTTCTTCACTCGTTGTGCTCTGAATTTTCGATCAATTTTCGTACTATTTACGAAGCATTTGTTCACTTGTGTTATATGCAGCCCGATATCAAGATGTTAAAAATGAGAATCGAAGATTTGATAACTCGGGAGTACCTCGAAAGAGATCCCGAAAATCCCCAAACTTTCCGTTACTTAGCATGAGGAAAACAATTGCTTGATACGGAGTAGTTTTTTTAGGCTTTTGTTATATTATTTATGTGACATCTAAATATATTTTTCCCTTTCTGAATACAGTAATTCTCCTGCGAGACTAGTCTTACATTATTATAGTACGGAGTATATTTTTTTGTACCGAAACTATTGTTTTTCTCATTATAAAAACAAAAAATACGTGTTAATTGTTCGAAATTCTCATTAATTAGTGAAGTTAATTTTCGTAATTATTTATCATGAATTTGGAGGTTCTGAACCAACACTTTAGTCTCAAATTAGAGTGAACAAAATGGTATGGAAATTGTACGAATTAGGAATAAACAATCTTACCTAAAATAAAATTGGAATATACAATTTTGTAAATGAAAATTTGTAAATGGAAGTGCATTGATTTTGTAAATGAAAATGCATGAATTAAGTTAGGAAATAAAATCGAATATGATTAATTGTATACGGATTTTACTCACGTTGTATACTTTTTTCATTTTTTTCCCTTTCCTACCCTTTTTTACTCATTTGTATACAAAATCCTCTCTTTTGTTTTTCCTAATTTTTCTTAAACTAATTTCATACAATTATTTCAATTATAATTCTAAATTCATACAATTAATTCAATTATAATTCGATAATCAATTCAACAAAGTAATAATTTCTATTTAATTTCAATCTATTTCATAAAATTATGTGTAATATTATTAATTTTGATGAATTTAGGTTAAAAATTAAATTAGGGTTTACATGAATTTTGGATTTTGGGGGTTGCCGGCAACGGGAGGCGGCGGGTGACGGCGGGTGACGACCGGAGGTGGTGGGTGGCGGCGGCGGGTGACGAATTTAGGTTAATAATTTAGGATTATAATTGAAATAATTGTATGAAATTAGTTTAAGAAAAATTAGGAAAAACAAAAGAGAGGATTTTGTATACAAATGAGTAAAAAAGGGTAGGAAAGGGAAAAAAAATGAAAAAAGTATACAACGTGAGTAAAATCCGTATACAAAAAATCAATACCCAATAAAATTTGCACAATTAAATAGGTGAGAGTAAGTGGTAGAGCCCACTTTGAAAGTCAACAAACAATGACACTTTGTGGTTGTTGTTTTGTAGGTAAGATCACTAAGATGTTGACACATTAAGCGTTAAGGTGATCACATTTTGGTCAAAAGTAGCACGTAATACACATGAAACCGTCTTATTTTAAAATTTGCCCAAACATAATGAGCGGGATCCAGCATATAAGTAATTTGATTAACCAAAAAAAAAAAAAACTAGGAAAATATAGTACGGAGTAGTAGAGTAGTGAACTTAAAGTTGAATAATATCTATGGTTAAAAAAATATGTGACGATAAGTTAATTTAATTCAAGTAAATGTAAGCCATCAACACGATACATTACTTAGTATTTGAGATCAAATTTGTGGCCAAAAAAAATGGATAAAATATATGCGATGACAAATTAGAGCTTGCCTCTCTTAACTAGTGATATGTGACATAATGCACGTTCATCACTTGCTTATATAATACTCCCTAATTTTATTAGTGCTAATTGAGAAACTTAAATTATGTTTTTTATTTATATTTTCGATATATATATATTTAAAGTCAAGGTTATAAAAATAATAGGCACATTATAATAACGTATCAATTTTATTATTTGAGTTTTTTATTTATTACTACTCTTAGTATAATTTACGTTCAAATTAAAGTAGTCTGGAACTGGTTGTTTCCTTGACTAAAAGTGAAATCGAATCAAATTATCGTCCAAAATTACGTAACTAAAACAATGATGTTTTTCGAGTCAACAATCTTAATGTGATGGAATCTCTTACACAGTGAAAACATGGACTGATAATAATTTTACGATATTTGATAACATTTTTACAATTTCAAGCTTTTCAGCTTCTTGAAATTCAAAACCGTGTCAGGTTACCAAGGTTGGAAATAATCTGTGTGCGTGTTTAAATTTGTACGGCAACAAAATTTCCAAGACATAGTGCTACTAATCGTGTGATAAGTTGTGAATAATTAGCACTTTGAAGCTAAACGCACTAAATGAAAGTGCTAAATTAGGTCAATCTAATCCCATAAGGCTTAGGGTACAAGAAAAACATTATTTTATTATTAAATTTGATAAATATTTAGAAAAATTAAAGTACTGATATAGTGATATGTAAATGGCTGTAGTACACTATAATTGACTATTTGAGGGTATAAATAATTTATTATCAATGTTGTAATTTTCGAATGACAAAAACTTAATTCTAAATTGCGGTCGATAAATTTATTGTTCGGTTTGACTAGCATGTGTAACAAATATGCTTAATATATACTCCTATGTTATAATGCATTAATGTGTCACTTGGTAATCATTCAAAATATGCTTAGGACTAATTGCTAGGTATAATCCAAATTGGTCATCTTATTCCATAAGTAATCCGAACTCGAATTAATCCACGAATAATCACAACTATTGAACAACCATTCCAATAGTACTTTGACCAATTTTAACATACTTTTATCGGAAAAAAAAGAGGTGAAACCGGTTTGAATTTACTTAAAATAAGAGTGAGGTAAAGTTAGAGTCGATTTCACCATTTTTTTTATGTGTTAGAGTCGATTAAAATTGGGCAAAGTACATTATTGGAATGATTTTTCAATAGTTGAGATTATTCGTGGATTAATTCGAGTTCGGATTATTTATGAAATAAGAAGACTAGTTCGAATTATTATTCCTGACAATTATTCCTATTTCTTAAAACTAACACGTAGTATAAGAAAGATACGGAGTAATAAACAAATATATGAAATACGAATCAAATAAATAAGTATTCTTCTTATATTCTAACGACTAATTTAAAGTGTTAAAACGAGTGTTAAAATTAAATACTCCCATTTACCTCTTAATCATGATTTGAAAATATCAATAATGAGAAAATTAAAGGGAGAAAAAGAGTTTAGGTGGGATATTAACAAGCATGGAATCCATAACAATGTTGACTTGTTTTTTTGTTTTTGTTTTTTTGGTTCACTTATCGGTTGTTCTACAATTACTATTTCAATCAATAGTTGATCGTTTGTCTTAATAATTTCAATTCCCTTCACAAAATAAAACAAAGAAAAATTGTATGACGAAATGGAGGGAGTATTATAAGAAAAGAAAATATCTACCGTAACATGTAAACTGTAACACAAGTTTATGTGTGTAACAAGATATTTTAATATACTACATACATTATTTATTTATTTTTCTCGCAAGTTCACATAATGTAATGGTATAAAAGAATTAATATACAATGATAACTATTGTCAAAAAAAATATATATATATATATACAATGATAACATATTCTCCCATTTTTAGGCCATGAAGATGACACCCTAAAAATTAAGTGAAAGATTAGCACCAAAAAAAAAATTAAGTGAAAGATAAGACACAGTGTAAGTTGTACAACATGAGACAAAAACTTAAATTGGCTAATGACTATGAAAGAGAAAGTAATTCAAGACTAAATATAAGATCATAGTAATTGATGTTACTTGATGTTGATACTCAAATTAAAACATTAATAGGTGACCTCTAAATTTAATTAGTACGGAGCAATTGCTAATGGTTGAAACATAAAATCTTCCTTTGTATTGCCTTATCATATCAAAACCAAATAATTAGTACTAATTAGGTCTCACTATAATTAGAATGACTTTGGTGAGTGCTCTACTTAGGACATTTATTGTACTTGTGCCCATGATTCATAATAATAGTATAACACTGTTTGCTTTAAATTAAACTCTCAGGGATTTAATTTTTAGGCTTTTACCTCAAAAGAACTCGTACTATTATATTTTGGGAACATTTTTAAAGATGTTCATTTATCTTTGCACTATCTATGTGGGAAATGAGTTTGCACCCTAACAATCCTCCTCTCAATTTAAGAACTATCATCATGACTTGAGCCATGATTTATATGAAGAGTTTCCTACCTGCCACAGACTCAACTCCTAGACACCCCTTAGTATTACCAAGTCTTGTCGATAACCTCCCTTTAATCAACAGACCATGCCATCCAACCATGTCTGCACCATATTTCACCGCTTGATCAAGTGAGGCTCTTAGATGTTTTTGGTCCAACATATCCATGTGTCCGATCAAGTGAGGCTCTTAGATGTTTTTGGTCCAACATGTCCATGTGTCCAACCAAGGACATGTGTTTCACATGCATATCGAACTCCTCTGCGTCCAATATACCCGATGACCTATGACACCTTTTTCATCCATTTCGCCTTGGACCGAACTTGCTCAAGGCACCACCCTGAACTAGGAGTTTTATACTTCAAGTGTACTCACCTTCAAGTATTAGGCCAGATGCTTCTTTTTGTGCCTGCCAAAGTCGATCTTGGTTCTGATATCTATTTGTTATAACAGAAGCATTGATAATTGATGGGCCAAATTCACTTAACATGTTGTTTTAAGCAGCTACTTAACATGTTGTTTGCACGCCAAATTCACTTATATGCTTGACACGTCAGCATGTTTTCTTTAAAAAAAAATGCCACGCAAGACCCTAATCTTCCCAGCCTATTTGTTTTACCGCTAAAATAAACCTTAATTAGTATTAGTATTTAATACTAAAGAAACCCTTCATTACCCCTCTTCAATTCACAATCACTACCCCTCTTCAATTCACCATAATTGTGTAAACCGTTGCCAGCTCAATAAATCCTACTTCACTATGCCTTTCAATGGTTTCCACCATGAAGTTTTCACCTATTGGATATTCTCCCCGAAAGCTTTGGTTATCTTCAATTCTACGCTGTCATCGAATTGCTCCAAGGTTGCCCGTTGGCAAATATCAAGCTTCGGGTACTTCCAATGATTGTCCGACGTTTTTTTAAAAAGGAAGTTTTAAGCAGCTACTTAACATGTTGTTTGCACGCCAAATTCACTTATATGCTTGACACGTCAGCATGTTTTCTTTAAAAAAAATGTCACGCAAGACCCTAATCTTCCCAGCCTATTTGTTTTACCGCTAGAATAAACCTTAATTAGTATTAGTATTAGTATTTAATACTAAAGAAAATAAAATCTTCCTTTGTATTGCCTTATCTATATCTATATATAATATATTAAAACTGAATCTTTACATCCTCACCTTTACAAAAGCAACATTATTCTCGCACAAAAACGCATCTCCTTACGCCACATCACCCAATCTTATATTCAACCTGCCACGTCAACCTTAAAAAAACAAATAACCGACTTTCCACTTCTGATACTCCTCCTACTCTCCAAGTCCATACTTGAGGAAGGCGAAAAGACGTTCGAAGTTGCTATTGGAGCTTATGTCGCTGTTACTTCGCCCGGTTGCTGACATTACTGCGCAAATGTTAATTACTATACAACCTTACACTATTTAAAAAACTTGCTTTGTAATATAGAGCTAAACTAATTTTACTAACTTTGCTTGGCGGGATCCATGTTCTAATCCATAACGAACTGATTTTTCTATTTTACTTGGGTATTAATGTTTACCTGTGTAAAATTGCAGGGTTTCACTGAAAATGGACGGTTGTAGTCGTATGATAAAGTTACTAAATTACTCCGTACATGATCATTTTGTGACCCAATTTGACTGCTCATGATCTTGACCCAATTTAGGAAGTCTAATTTTTTACATCATTTGTAGAATGATGGAATTTAACAATTACAATCTCCAAAAATATTAAGGCAAAATGAACTAACACAAATTTGAGCACACAACCAAACTCAACCATATAGATTTACCAAACGTTTGAAAATTGCAGGACGGAAAGCAACAAGTGTACCTAATATTGTAAAATCGTGTCAAAAAAATATTGTTCAAGGTAGCACAGCTGTGGGTACCGGGGTGCGAAGACCACTCGACATCTTGCTTAAGGTTGTTTTGGCGAATAAGAGGAGGTGCTTAAATTAAAAAGATTAAATTAGAAAAATCTTTAAAACTGCTTTGGAGTCGCCACCAAATTATGCGGTAATATGGAACCCGTCTACGTGTCTTGAGCTCTAGAACAAGTCTTAGAGTTTAGGGCACGTCGACACTCATCCGTCTAAGGCTATTGTGAAAGCAGATTTGGATCCGGGGTGAAGATACTCTCCTAAAGATTAATTCAATTTGTTTTATGATAACCTTTTAGAAAAGTTATTTAGAAAATAGACACTTCTAGTCTAAGAACAATCCATTAGTGATATTTGAGCTAAATTAATTCGCAACGTACAAGTGCGATATTGTTTGTAAAAAGAATGTATGAATGCATATGCAAAAAGATTGTTAAAAACCCTCAGTTAAGCTTGCTTAAACTTATTAATGAAAACGATGCAGTTAATGTCGAATTCATTGTTAAGTTGATTTAATGCAAGATGAGGATTGCTAATGCATAAACTTAAAACAAAATTTGTTTGGTTTATTTTAAGAGGGACGTTGCTTATACAACTTTGGTGGGGTATAAAACGAATGCAATGCATTCGAGTTGCAAGACCGCCTTATGAAAAAGGGGCTCACAAATCAAAGCCGAGTTGGGCACTAATGTAGTCCATTTGTTAGTCTAAAACAAAACAAAACCTTGACCCATGTTAGGATGAAGACCTACATGTATCGAGCTTGAAAATCGGCAAGGCTTCGCTTCAACAAAAGGAGAGGAATTCAAAACGAGATGTGTGCTCAATTCAAAGTATTAGTGCGTGAGGCTTTTGTGAGTTGTGTGTGTTGTGTTTCGTATGAACTGATGCTGAATTGATGATCAATTGTGTTGGAGGTTAAGGGGAATTTATAGTAGAGATTACGAGAAATTAAGAAAATCCGGGAAAAAATCAGGCAGACAAACCGCAAAGCCGTATGCGGTTTACTGTTGGGGATACTAGGTGTCCGTCAACAATTGTGCATTGACTTTATAGAAGTCATGGACCAAATATGAGATTATGATAATCGGATAAATTGGGTGGTCATAATGTCTTGCTAGAGGCCGCTTATGATTTGAATATTTAGAATATTTACCAATTTAGTCCGGTCCAATTGGGTCACACAACGGTACTCTAATGGATTTATTTATAGTTAATTGGCATAAATGGATTAGTGCATTAACCTTTCGGGTTTCCGAGAACTTGTGTTTATACCGTGATCTATAGTAGATCGGGAAGCGGTCTCGTAATGTGTGTCACACTCGTGCATGCGTGATATATGGCACACAAGTGTGCATGCATTGGCCAACATAAATGTGCTCTTTGATTGGCTTGTTTTATGCACACAATTTGATTGGTGCTTAGGCCATCATTATGTTGGACATAATGAGTGTATTTTAGCAAGAAAAATGTTGTAGAGAATGCATTAGAAATCAGCAAAAATACACACCAAAACACCAAGAGAAAAAAAGAGGAGAGAAATAGAGAGAAAACTCTTTGCTCTCTAGTTTCCACAAGCTTGGAGCTAGCTTCTCTTGCACAAGTTTCATCCTTCTTCTACGGTTCTAGTAAACCAAGGGAGGAGAAATCCAAGGGTACTAGTGGACTTCAATTGAGGAGCAACATTTGGGGCTCTCGGTTAAATCTCGACAATACCGGCAGAAATTACGCTACGAGGGTATAACATTCTAACTTGAGCTTGTTTGCATATGTTTCGATCTTGTTTTAGTGTCTAATTTATTCCGCCGTAATATTAGACACCTTCATTTACCTCCCAAACTACAAGGCCTCTTGCGGTTAGGGGGTCGAGCAAAGTCTGTGATTTTTGTATTTTCCTAAATTCGATTTGACGTATTTTGGAAATATACGGATAATCTCTTGCTTGGATCTTAAGAATACCGAGTGATAGTCTTCTAGGAGCTACACAAGATATTTTGTGAGGGCTCTGGGCCTTGAAATGCGAGCCAAGAGCAGGCCAAACTTGGTTTTGGGCCTGCGATCCGAAAATGTGAAAGAGGTGCATTTTTTTGTATATTTTGAAACAGGGAGACTCGCGAGGTCGTATTTTGCGAATCAAAACTAGTGTTATGCCCGTGCAAATTGCACGGGTATGTTTTTTTTTATGAAATTTATGTAAAAACGTATGAATAATGAAGTTGTTGTATAATGGGTTTAATAAATGGATCTTTTAAAATGATCAAATGTGTATATATGTATTATTGAAAACCAATTAAAACAACGAAATTATATGACAAACAATCATAAGTATTATAAAAATTTAAAATATTACAGAAAAAGTTAAGTAAAAGGAAAACATTCAACAAAAAGATGGTACTCCCTCTCATTTGGTATAGTTGTATGCCCGTGCAAATTGCATTGACATGTTCTTTATAAAATTTAGTAGCAACATACGAATAATAAAGTTTTTGTATAATAAGTTTAATAAAAGCGCTTTTTAAAAAAATCAAATGTGTATACGTATAACTAAAAACACTTAAAATAACAAAATTATATACAAACAACCATAGAAAATAGAAAAATATAAACCGTTACAGGAAGGTTAAGATAAAAGGAAATAATACAACAATAAGATGGTAACGTACTATAATTTCTCAAAGACTTCCTTATAAATTACGTTATTTGTTCTATATAAGACCTATTTTTTTACTATCGCAAATCATAATTTTCAAATCCTTTTTAGTTGTTACTCTTGAAGTAGGGACAAATGATAATAAATGACCTTTAAAATAAGTTTATAATTGACGTCATTTAAAGCGAGCAGTATGAATATATTATTGTTATCAAAAACACCTAAAAAAAGAAATTATATGACAATAAATAATTTTATACCCTTGCAAATAACAATTTTATACCCGTGCAAATTATCACTATTATATGACAAATAACAATTTTATGCCCGTACAAATAACAATTTTATGCCCGTGCAAATTAACATTATTATATGACAAATAACAATTTTATGCCCATACAAATAACAATTTTATGCCTTTGCAAATTATCATTATTATATGACAAACTACAATTTTATACCCGTGCAATTCATCATTATTATATGAAAATTAACAATTTTATACCCGCACAAATAACAATATTATACCCCTGCAAATTATCTTTATTATATGACAAATAACAATTTTATGCCCGTGCAAATTGCAAAAACAAAAAAAATTATTTTTCGAACGTATAATTTTATGCTCGTTCAAATTATCATTTATTATATGACAGATAACAATTTTATGTCCGTGCAAATTATCAATTATTATATGACAAATAACAATTTTATTTTTTGAGTGTTTTTATTTTGGATATAATGTAATTAAATATAGAAGATTTAGTGGTAGGGCCACATGAAAAATGCATAATCAACCACAGGGTGACACGTGTCCCTGTGGTTGTTGCATTGTATGTATGATACTAAAAAGCGGTTTTAGTCACCGAGCCTAAATTTTTGAATTTAGGAATTTAGGAAAATTGAATTGGCCTTGTAATTGTAAAAAGGGCCAATTAAATTGCAAAAGGGATGCTCATACCGGTTGAATCGAGATGCGAATCAACCAAGACTCAATATAAACCAAGGACTTTATTTAAGCATCATGACAGATTTCGACTCATTTTGACATTTAAACGATTTAATTATAATTCGACATAATTAGTACCGTTTAAGTCAGTGTTAAAGTATGCAGATGAAAAGTCTGTTACATCACTAGGCTTGTTTTGAGAGGGTACGTATACAGGTACCACAACAGCACGTACAACAACAAATTAGAAGTGAAGGTGCAAAAAAAAACTCTTGACCCGACGAAGAAGACAAACACCCATACATCACTAGCAACACCCAATAAAAGGTCTACTACATTGCGAGACACTATTCATAATTACACCTCACCCGAATAAAGGGTAACAACCAAAAGAATGTTCAACAATACCATAAACACGAACACAATAAACCAAACCGACAACTAAATCAACTAACTGAGCCGTCCTGTGAAAATCACGGGTCGCATCACTAGTTATATCAAAACCAAATCATTAGTGTTATTGACTAATTAGGTCTCACTATAATTAGAATGACTTTGGTGAGTGTTCTACTTAGGACATTTATTGTACTTGTGCCCATGATTCATAATAATAGTATAACACTGTTTGCTTTTGTTAGAAAACCCCTAGACCGGTACCGTGTGAATCGTTAAGAATAAATTAGACTGAATACGGAAGCGTACCTGAAGGATTTATAGTGTCCTGTAAGATCTGATCTTCCTTTGAGACACACCCTTCACTATTCTTATGGTTGATGGGAGACCAAAAGAAAACCCTTATTACTGTAATTTGTATTTGTGTGGATGGTGTGTTCAATGGGGAGCAAACCTATATTTATAGTGTGAGACCCTATTAGGGTTTTCACATAAGCTGCCAAATATCTACCCTCATTGATATGGGCTGCTACCTTGTTTTACACATTAAGTCCATGACCAATATTTCCTTATTACCCAATACCGATATTATTACCTTATGGATCACTTTATTTATCGATTTATATTTTATAATAGTGCGACACATATTTAATTACATTAGTGGCCCATATCCGTACGAATATATAAATATATTCTAACAATCTCCCACTGGGACACACATGTAATTATACGTGTATAACCTTAGCGCGCAACTGAAATGCACTATTATAACCTTTGGGTATTCCTCAACAATCTCGTCCATTAATCATACTAATGTAGGATCAAGGCGGCTTTCGTCACAATTAGCGTAACTAAACTTTCCTTGGTCACATACACCAATACAACTAAATGACATAGACCAATCATGGATGTGTAAGTTGGAAATTACACGCAATGTGATCTGACATGCCTATTTCCAACTGGTCCAACTTTAACTTTAATTGAGATCAAACAATGCAAAAGCATCACCTTTCAGAGTGGATAAAACTTTAAACTTTAAACCTTAAACTTTAAACTTTATTTCTGCAGAATATCTGTATACAACGTACACAAGGGAAAAAATAAACGCATACGGAACATGTACTCCCACTAAACCATAATATCCTGACTTGATATAACTCCCATATGAGCAATATGCTCTACAAACTTATTTGGAGGCAATCCTTTAGTCAGCGAATCCGCAATCATGGAGTTTGTTCCTATATGTTCAATTAAAACCGTACCACTCTGTATTCGTTCCTTTATGATGAGGAACTTTCTTTCAATATGCCTAGATTTACTCGAGTTTCTATTTAAAATAGCTGCTCGATCATCACGTTAAAACTTTAATGGTCTTTCGATACTATTCACAACTCTTAAACAAGCAACAAAATTTCGCAATCATATGCCCCGAACTGTTGCTTGGTGACAAGTTATGAATTTTGCCTCCATAGTGGAATCAACAATAATAAAATAATTCCCACTTTACCATAAAATGGCTCATCCAGCCATTAGAAAGACACGACCTGAAGTGGACCTTCAAGTGTCCAGGCATCTAACAAAACCGGAGTCTGAATAGCCAATGATCTCTAGAAACATCAGACCTTCGATTATTGAGCATGCTAACCCTAGTCCCTTGGGATATCTAAGACCCCTTTTACTATATCTAGTCTTTTCATAAACTTGAGCATACATAAGACTCCCTATCTTATGTGCATAAGGAATCTCCTGCATTTCTCTAATTTTAAAGGCTACCTTAAGGGCACTTTGTTCGAGACTAATTAAACTTGTCTCCCTTAACGATCGGAGTATACCATGGTTTACAGTCTTGCATGACAAACTTATTTAGTACCTTATATGGCTAGGAAGGTGTCATCCACACATAAAACCATAAATATAAACTTTCTCCCACTGAACTTGTGATACATTTGACGAGAAGCCTGTTTGAGCTCATAGATGGATTTCCTTAGTTTGCAAACCATATTCTTTGGGTCTCCTGACACAAAGTTTTCTGGTTGCACCATATAAATCGTTTCATCAATGTCGCCATTAAGAAACGCTGTCTTTACATCCATCTGATGTAACTCAAGATCAAAATGTGTAACAAGCGCCATGATTACTCTAAAGGAATCTTTAGTAGAAACAGAAGAAAATGTTTCTTTATAATCTATACCTTCTTTTTGAGTAAAACCTTTAGTTACAAGACGTGTCTTAAATCTTTCCACATTACCCTTAGAATCCTTCTTGGTTTTAAATATCCATTTACAACCAATAGGCTTCGCACCTTCAGGTAATTGTGTAAGATCCCAAACTTTATTGTCTTGCATAGACTTAAATTCCCCATTCATGGCGTCAATCCACTTTTGAGCATTAGAACTTTTCATGGCCTGCTGGAAGTTGATTAGATCATCTTCCAACAGTTCACTAGAATCCTCATGTTCTTGGAGATATACAAATTCATCCGAAAAGGTACTTCTCCTTACTCTAGTGGATCTCCTTAAATCTTGAGGTTGTTGAGTTTGAATTTCTGGGATCTCGTTCTCAATGACGGGTTGTTCTTGTGGAACAAACAAATCATCTTGAACGGGATCAATATTGACATTGTCCTGACGAGGTTCCTTATTTGCTCCTCCGATAGTAGTGACAGGTAAAGGAGCTTGCACATCATCGGGAGCAACCATAGGAATCGAAATCGATTTTTCCTCAAATACAATGTCATTAACCTTATTTCTCCCCCCAAACTCAACATCCACAAAAAATGTTGCAGTTCCCATCTCAAATATATTCTTTACAGCGAGATCATAAAACTTGAAACCCCTTGATCGCTCCGAATAACCAATAAAGTAGCTGCTCACCGTTTTGGAGTCCAGTTTATTTTCATGCGGCCTATAAGTTCGCGCCTCAGCTGGACATCCCCATACATGAAAATGCTTAAGACTAGGCTTTTGACCCGTCCAAAGCTCATAAGGTGTCTTGGCAGCTGCTTTAGTTGGTACCCTATTTAGAATATAGGCTGCAGTCTTTAGTGCTTCTCCCCAGAGTGATGTAGGTAAGGTAGAATGACTAATCATACTCCTTACCATGTCCTTAAGAGTTCGGTTTCGTCTCTCAGCAACACCGTTCATGCTAGGTGAACCCGGCATAGTGTACTGATGGACTATTCCACACTCCTCTAGGTACTTAGCAATTGGTCCTGGACGTTGTTCACCTGAACCGTCATATCTGCCGTAGTATTCACCACCACGATTAGATTTGACAACTTTAGTCCTTTTGTTGAGCTGAAGCTCAACCTCGGCTTTAAAAAGCCTTGAACACGTCCAAAGACTCTAATTTCTCATGAATTAGGTAAAGGTAGCCATAACGAGAGTAATCGTCTATGAATGATATAAAATACCGTTGACCATTTTACGAAGCCGTAGGAAATGGCCCACAGATGTCCGTATGTATCAATTCTAAGACGTCCGTAGCTCTGTTGGCTCCTAACCTCTTTACTTTGGTTTGTTTTCCTTTAATACAACTTACACAAACATTAAGGTCTGTGAAGTCAAGCGAATCTAGAATGCCATCAGACACAAGCCTTTGAATTCTCTCTTTCGAGACATGACCTAACCTTTTGTGCCATAATGACGCTGAATTTTCCTGATTTAATTTACGCTTAGTACCACGTGATTCCACGTGCAGGTTTTCATTGTATGATGCAATATTATCAAGCATGTAAAGATTATCGAAACCACAAAAAGAACAAGTTCCAACAACGTTTGAATTTAAAGACAACACAAATTTTCTGTCCGCAAATGAACAATAATAATCGGATTTGTCCAAAAGAGATACAGAAATTAAATTCCGTCTAAAAGACGGTACAACAAAAGTGTCTTTCAAATCCAAATAAAAACCAGTCCTTAATAATAATCTAAACGTGCCAATAGCATCAACTTCCACCGACTTTCCATCTACCACGTAGATGTATCTTTCGCCTTCACTTGGCTTTCGGTGTGCTAGGAAACCCTGCATAGAAACACTAATATGAGTAGTTGCACCAGAATCTACCCACCAAGTGTTTCTAGGTACTGAAGCTAAATTGACTTCAGAACAAACCAAATTAAGAATTGTACCTTCTTTGCTCGCTTAGCGAGCCAAGCCTGATATCTTGGACAATTCTTCTTTATGTGTCCTGACTTTCCACAGAAGTAACAACCAGTTGGTTCATCACCTTCTTTCTCCTCATCAGGACCCTTAGTTGCAGCCTTAAATTCAAACTTTCTTTTCTTGCCCTTTCATTTAGAAGTACTAGCCAAGAGAGCAACATCAACCTTATCTTG
Source organism: Dianthus caryophyllus (assembly GCA_023091065.1). NCBI lineage: Eukaryota > Viridiplantae > Streptophyta > Magnoliopsida > Caryophyllales > Caryophyllaceae > Dianthus > Dianthus caryophyllus. The sequence goes on along the minus strand of CM041520.1, from coordinate 34,015,672 downwards.
CTTCAACCTCTCTTCCTCTTGCACACCATAAGAAATGAGCTCATTTAGAGTCCATTTCTCCTTTTGACAGTTGTAGCTTACTTTAAACTGTCCAAATTGTGTAGGGAGAGATAACAATACTAAATGAACGAGCAAGTCATCCGACAAGTCGAGCTTTAATGCCTTAAGTTTTGAAGCAATATGAGACATCTCAATGATGTACTCCCTTATATTTCCCTTACTTAATTGATATTTCCTTGAAATCAAGTGCTGCAGTAGCGTACTTGTTTCTGCCTTATCGTTTTTAACAAAACGCTTTTCAATTTCAGTAAGAAATTCCTTGGCATTGGTAATCTTTTCAGACACCGCACCTCTAAAAGCCTCCGGAATGCCGCGCTTTATGATCATAAGACTCATGCGATTGGATTTCTCCCACTTCTCAAATTCTCTCTTTTCATCGGGAGAACTTGCATCCGTAAGAGGAGTGAGAGCATCCACCCTGATAGCAAGGTCTAGATCCATGCAGCCAAGAACAATTAACATGTTCTCTTTCCAATCCTTGAAATTCGTCCCATTTAGCATGGGAATAGAGCTTAAATTGCCAGAAATAGTAGCAGCAGACATATTAACTGAATAAAACAAACAACTTTAATAAGAAACATGCTCATCAACCTTATTTAAAATTTAAATTCAAATAAGAGGTATTTTTTCCATCTCAAGACACCGGTAACAACATTAATGTCAAGTCTTTGGACAGTAACACTAACTGTCAGTGGTAATCTTGTCGTAGTGATCAAACATTGACAATAATCATGTAAATACAGCCTTTCTTTGGGCCAACTTGTATTCACACTTAATAAACCATATAATTGTCACATGTTTACCACCACAGGTGTTGTGTGTATTTCTGCCAAATATGAGCCTTCCTTTGGGCCGACTCACACCCGCACGAAAAATACACACCCCACAATATCCAATGTTATCAACAAATTAATCATTACAAGATTAGCCTTCCTTTGGGCCGACATAATCCTACCGATCAATTTATCTCAAATCATTAGACCCAAATATTTATACCATTAATTGAATTAAATTTAAACCTTAATATTTCAATATAAAAGAAACACCGTCATTGAAATATAATAACCGTGTACTCTTGAAGCATTGATAAACATAATAAGAAACCAACACACATGTACAAGAGTATAACACCAAATACCAATTCATGATTAAAATTGCTGCAAACTACAATGTATAAAATCAATAATAATACGGAGTATCACACAACAAAAACAAAATACGTTACGGGAAATTACCAAAAACCATGGCCTGACCCGTAGCATACATCAAACGAAAAAAAAAAAAAGGAACAAGCCATCATCATTACTATGTCACTTAAACAAGCCTTAATATCATACTAACTCCTTATTACATGAGTAAATAAAGAACAATGTAATCAAAAGCTAATGATGACGTCTCTCACTGGGCAAACAACTTGATGAAATAAAACCAAAGATAATTGGTGCGCGATTCATACAGGAAATAAATCGCACAACGAAAAACTTAGGGTCGACAATAATTAATCGGCCATTCTTAACGATGTACACGATATCACTCTGATACCAATTGTTAGAAAACCCATAGATCGGTACCGTGTGAATCGTTAAGAATAAATTAGACTGAATACGGAAGCGTACCTGAAGGATTTATAGTGTCCTGTAAGATCTGATCTTCCTTTGAGACACACCTTTCACTATTCTTATGGTTGATGGGAGACCAAAAGAAAACCCTTATTACTGTAATTTGTATTTGTGTGGATGGTGTGTTCAATGGGGAGCAAACCTATATTTATAGTGTGAGACCCTATTAGGGTTTTCACATAAGCTGCCAAATATCTACCCTCATTGATATGGGCTGCTACCTTGTTTTACACATTAAGTCCATGACCAATATTTCCTTATTACCCAATACCGATATTATTACCTTATGGATCACTTTATTTATCGGTTTATATTTTATAATAGTGCGACACATATTTAATTACATTAGTGGCCCATATCCGTACGAATATATAAATATATTCTAACAGCTTTAACTTAAACTCTCAGGGATCTAATTTTTAGGCTTTTACCTCAAAATAACTCGTACTATTATATTTGGTGGACATTTTTAAAGATGTTCATTTATCTTTGCACTATCTATGTGGGAAATGAGTTTGCACCCTAACAATCCTCCTCTCAATTCAAGGACTATCATCATGACTTGAGCCATGATTTATATGAAGAGTTTCCTACCTGCCGCAGACTCAACTCCTAGACACCCCTTAGCATTACCAAGTCTTGATCGATAACCTCCCTTTAATCAACAGACCATGCTATCCAACCATGTCTGCACCATATTTCACCGCTTGATCAAGTGAGGCTCTTAGATGTTTTTGGTCCAACATGTCCATGTGTCCGATCAACTGAGGCTCTTAGATGTTTTTGGTCCAACATGTCCATGTGTCCAACCAAGGACATGTGTTTCACATGCATATCGAACTCCTCTGCGTCCAATATACCCGATGACCTATGACACCCACTACAAGAAAATCTATTACGGGCTACCGCCAATTGTCGACTGAATATAGTAGTCGCCAAAAGGCGACCGAAATATTGCTCGGGCGACTGAAATTAGTCGACCAAAGGCGACTAGAAGGGCGACTAAATTAAAATTCTCGGGCGACCGAAATCGGTCGCCATATACTAAGGAGGGCGACCGAAATCGGTCGCCAAATCAGTCGCCATGTATAAAAACAGATTAAAACCGCAGATCTCTCCCAACCCCCATCATTTCGTATGTTACTTAGAAAAAAAAAAAAAAAAACGCAGCAAATCCTACCCAAATCCGGTGCAAGTTCGATCAAATTTTCAATTTTCGGGTTTAAATTTGGTGTATTCTTGCTTTGCCACTTCTAATCCTACCCTATTCAGTTCAATGTATGTTAGTTTTTAATTTTTTGTTTTAGGTTTTATGTTGTAATTATATTATGGTTAATTTAGTTATATTGTTTAGATTTTGTAATTATTTTAGGTTGTTATGTTTGAATGATGTTTGGTTATTGTTTGTGAAGTATAATAAGTGTTGAATTTGTTTAAGAGTAGAGAATGATTGATTTTAATTGAAATTAGGGTTTGTAAAATTGGGTGTTTGTATTTAAGCTTGAAATTGGGGGTTTTTAGTAATGTTTGAGTTAGGTTTGATAAGTGTTGAATTTGTTTAAGAGTAGAGAATGATTTATTTTAATTGAAATTAGGGTTTGTGAAATTGGGTGTTTTTATTTAAGCTTGAAATTGGGGGTTTTTAGTAATGTTTGAGTTAGGTTTGAATGATGTTTAGTTATTGTTTGTAAAGTTAATTTCTTTAAGATTAGTGTAGGATTAGTATTATTGATTAGTTAGTGATTAGAATTAGGTTTGAATGATGTTTGAGTTATGTTTGAATGATGTGTGGTTATTGTTTGGAAAGTTAATTTCTTTAAGATTAGAGAATTTGTTTAAGATTAGAGAATGTTTATATGTTGTTTAAGATTAGAGAATGTTTAAATAATATTTAAGATTAGAGAATGTTTAAATGATATTTTAGTAGTGTTTTAGTTATATATGCATCTTAGAATATTATTTTTATGTTAGAATATGTTTTGATTAAGTTTAGTGTTATTATTTTGTAGTTATATATGTTGTTTTTTTTTAGTTTGAATTATGTCGTCAGGGCGAAGTAGAGAAGGTAGTTCCTCCAGATCGTCATTCAGGTCCGACGAGGAGAATGAGTCGTCGGATAGTCAGGAGACGCAACAACAAAGCGAAGACCAGGAGGCTGACGACAAACCCCCAACAGATGCGACCGGCAAATTAATTTTAGACCCGAAATCATATTGGTAAGTTGTTCATTTATATTAAAATTATAAGTATATATTTATGTGCTTTTAATTCTAATGCAAAAATTGTAAGGTTTCCACAAAAGGCAATTACGAAGGCATGTACGGAGAGTACAAAAAGTCGTTATACTTCCGGTTACACTTGTTGGTCGTCGATACCAGACGACTTGAAGGAGCAGTGGTTTAATATTTTTAGGGTACGTCTATAATTTTTAAAGCCACTAGTGTTTTTAAAATGTATACATATTATTATGCCGGAATTTGTTTAATATTTGGTTTTATACGTAGAATTCATGCACTTGGAAGCCGGTTCTTAAGCATTTAGTCCGTGCAAAGTACGAGCAAACGTGTCAAAAACGCTTCAAGGACAACATGTACAAGGCTGTTAAAAGAAAAAAGAAGCCCGTGTTCATGAATGGTAATAAAACTAACTTTAATAAAAATGAGCTTAAAACTTTTATATTCGGAGTTTGTTGTTTGGTTTTATTTAGTTGTCGCCATATTTTTCCTTGTAGATGTTGCGTACAACGACTTGCTGAAGTTACGAGACACGCCGGAATTTCTAAAGAAATCCAAACAAGCGGCGTTGAACATTAGGGGAGGAGATCCAAATGCACGTGTCGAGCCGAGTTACTATAGAGGATCTCAGAGTTGCCTTGATCGTGCACAACAACTACAAAACGTAAGTTTTAATATATCGTTTACATAATCCAATAATAGTATGATTGTGTATATTTAAATTAATAATTGTTGCCTTTTTTTGGACTAAAGGCAAACAAAGGACAAGCGGCGACCGCGTTTGACATTTTTTTGGATACGCACGCCAAAAAAGACGAGGAGGGCAAGTTGCATTTCGCGAGAAAGAAAGACTCGGAAAAATATGTAAGGAATTGTTCGTCGTAATAGATTTATAATCTTTTTAATTTGTTGTAATTGAATAGCATAATTGATTTGTTCTTTGGTAGGAGGCGTATATGAAGCGAGTGCAGGAGGAGCCTGAAACCCGACCCGATCAAATTTGGTTGGAACTGAACGAAGGATTTAAAAAAGGGGCGGTTTATGGAATCGGCAACGCAGCCGAGTATATTTACAAGAAGAGAAACCGCAGATTATCGACAGTGAGCGACTCCATGTACACGCCGGGTATTGTAAGGCAACTAGAAGATCGCGTCGCCAATCAAGACGAACGTCTTTCTGCTCAAGACGAGGAGCTCAGGTTGATGAGGGAACAAATGCAACGGATGCAGACCTACTTTGAGCAGTGTAATCCAGGGATTGGTCCGCAGTATCCTGACCCTAGAGACCCTCATGGTGGTGGCCCGAGTAGTGGAGCATCTGTTGGGTTTCAAGTGTAGAGTATCTCTTTTTCCGTTTAGGCAAACGGTTAGTGATGTTGAACATGAATTATGTGTTGTAGTACTAAACTTGATGGTGAATGCATATACGAAACTTGATTTCGGTTTGAAAATGGTGAATTTGTATGGTTGTTTATACCGTTGAAATTGTATGGTTGAATTTGCAGGTTTATTGAGTTTGGTTATCAAAATTAATTCGGGCAGAACGTGAAAACGTGCAGGGATCGTAAATTTGTCGCCAGCCTCCCCAAAACGCCAGATTCCCAAAAAAAAAAAAAAAAGCGAAGCGGCGACGGTGGCGGTGACTAGCGATGCCAATGACAAGAAATAATGGCGACCGAAGTCAGTCGCCAGCCTCCAAAAATTTTTAAAAAAAAAGAGAGTATGTGGCGACCGAAGTCGGTCGCCCGCTTCCTAGTTGGCGACGGATTATTCAGTCGCCATTTTTTGGCGACTGATTTCGGTCGCCCGACCTCAAAAAAAGGCGACTGAGCCTCGCTACCGCTGTCTGGCGACTATAGTCAGTCGCCCGCATGTTTTAGCGACTGTTGTTGGTAGCCTTTTTCGGTCGCCTGTTAAAGATTTTCTTGTAGTGACCTTTTTCATCCATTTCACCTTGGACCGAACTTGCTCAAGGCACCACCCCGAACTAGGAGTTTTATACTTCAAGTGTACTCCACCTTCAAGTATTAGGCCAGATGCTTCTTTTTGTGCCTGCCAAAGTCGATCTTGGTTCTGATATCTATTTGTTATAACAGAAGCATTGATAACTGATGGGCCTCTGTTGCACCGGTGTCTACGATCTATAATAGTACGATATTATTTGCTTTAGGCTAAGTTCTCACGGATTGACTCTTGAAATTCTCCTCGAAAGGGTCTCTTACTATTATATTTGGCAAACACTTATAAAGATGTTTCATCTTTGCAACACCGATGTGTGATATGAAATTGCACCCTAACAAGTAACAACATATATATGTTATATTGAGTTTCTGATCAAATTTCAGTTGGTCTTCGAAGCACGAGAGTCAAATTAGGTCATGTCCATTCGGATATGTTTCTTTGAATTGGTTTGATTAAATTTATAAGTGTACTTAAGTATCCTATAAATCGTATAACACATACTCTCTCTGTTCTAGTGAGTTGATTACATTTTTTTCATTTTGTGAAAGAGATTTGAGGAAAGTGTAAACAAATAACTGAGACAGATGAAATATTTCCTAACATTAAACAACATAAAATTTGAATATTAGCAAATCACCTTTGATAGTATTATTTAGATGTTGTGAGGGTTATTTACTTATTTAGTTCCACAAATTAAACACATAAAGTTTAAATCCCTATAAATTAAATTGGAAATTATTTAATTACCTATGTTTATGAAAAACTGGGGGAATTACTAGTCCATGTGCAGTTGTTTTTCCAGGATCAACCAGTGCCATACTCCTATTATCTTTCTTAAATTCATTATTTATATTAGGCAAAATAACAAAAAACTATCTTATAAAACCAACATTTTACAAACAACTACCTTATATAATTTTTTTTGCAAATAACTACCTTATAACACCTTTTGTGTTTAAATCACTACCTAAATGTTACAAATTTTTTTCATTCCACTACCAAACGGTCTAAAAATTCAAAATTTTAGACAAATATGAACTTTTTTTCTCTCATTTTATTCGAAAATACCTAGTTTGGACTTACGAAACATCTCTGCTATGTTCGGAAGCTAAACAACGAGTGACAAAAAGGTACAAAAACATGTTTTTTTGGGGTTAAATAGGTATTTAGGCAAAGAGGTACCAATATGAATAAAAAATATGTTATATGGTAGTTATTTGAAAAAAAAAAAAATTATATAAGGTAGTTATTTGCAAAAAGTTGGTTTTATAAGGTAGTTTTTTGTAATTTTGCCTTTATATTATCAATGATAAAAGAAAAAAAAAAAAAAAAAAAAAAAAGGAAAGCAAGTTAAAAATTCTGTCTAGACGATCCTATTTGGTCAAGTACCTGGCGACAAACTTCATGGCCTGGGTGGTGCATACCCTACTAGAAGAGTAAAAGATTGTCTATATATATATATACTCCCTCCATTCATATCCAAATTGCAAGTTTCTCATTTGTACACTATTCACTCTTAGACGTTCAATTTTAATTATCTCTCGATACGTAAATATAGATATATTCATGTGTGATCTTGTTTCATTCGTCTTTATGAGTAGAAAATTAAAATATATTTTTTACATTTTTTGAATAAACGTAGCTAAAGATATGTAACTCGCAAAAGTCGTCTCGGCAAATGTGAAAAAAGAAACTTGCAATTTGGATTTGAATGGAGGGAGTATATATTGACATATTTATATCAACCCACTTGAGAAAAGAAAGGTACATAGACCTAAAAAAAACTAGAAGAAATTTTATTGGATCAAACTCAAAAAAAAAAAAAAAAGATAGTGGGATGACATTTCAGAAATTTGGTCATCCTATCTGATTATATTTGCTCCTCATATTAAGGGTGCTCTAAATTTATTACTCACCACACACAAATGCTAATTCCCTAATAATTTTACTCCTTTTTATTATTGGAAAAGTCCACAAACATACTACATTATATTATATTATATTATATTATATTATATAAAAATATGTAACTTCCTACAAGTATCTATTAGACCAACTCGATTATTAGATCATCAATTTTATGCTTACCGGTTGTTGCTTGTTAGTTAACATTATATATGACGATCAGATAATTGAGTCGGTCTAATAGTATCAATAAATACTACTCGTAAAACGTATTATTTTCAATTGGAGATGTTTTTTTTAGTATAAACATCCTTTTGATGGAAAGTAAGAAGAGAAAATATGGGTTTGATATATTCGATATACATTGGTACGGAGGGAAGGTGCTACACTTACACCTGGTGTACCTATGGGTTTAGTACACCACTAATAACATTTTGACACGTGTCAAGTGGGGCCCAAATTTTTTTTTGAAAAATTAATTTGGTGTATAAAGTAAAAAATGCAATAAATAATAACGAAAAATTATTTTTTGATAACTAATAATAAAAAACTTTAACAAATTCATATTTGTTTATATTGGGTAATTAAATAAAAGTAATGAAAATATTTTTTTCCCATAAATTACAAAAATCAGTTTCTAAAAATTAGAAAATAAAAAAGGAAGTTTGATAAAATTAAAAACGGAATATGGAAGATTTTATATGAATATAGAATTAATTTGAATTTTAAATATCAAATTATTTTTTTTAAAACAAATTCCACGTGGCGTGATTTGATTCGTAGTGTACCAAATACCTCGGTACACTTAGTGTAAGTGTAGCCTTTTTGGGTACGGAGTATTTCTAAAAGAATTCATGCAAACGTCGATTGTTGCAGAAAATAGGAAAATAAGGAATACTCTAAAAATATATAAACGAAAAAAAGTGAAACAACATCGTCGAATGGTATCCCTATGGTGCCGCCCTCTCACCTATTCCAATTAATCGCACTTCGGTCTGCCACAACTAGAGATGGCAAGCTTGACCCGACCAGAACGATCCGATCCGAACCCGAGCAAAACCGATCCAATAGGACCCGAAATTATAGCAACCCGAAACCGACCCGATGACGACCCGTAACCCGACATGACCCGATAAAGTCTGACCCGAAACCGAACCTGACCCGACCCGAGATGACCCGTAACCCGATTCAACCCAAGTGCATTTGATAGCTGACCCGACCCGAAATGACCCGTGACCCGAATTGACCCGAAACTTTGAAGATTTTAAAGAAATTTTGAAACTTTTTTTAAAATTTTTCAAAATTTTGAATATTTCAAATATACACCAAATATAATATTTGACATTTTGAGATTGGGATATAGTTAAAAATTCAAATATTGGTTTGAAAAATATTAAAATTTCAAAATTTGTTTTGGCGCCAAAATTTAAGCCTTAATTATTAGTGACCCGAATTTTACCCGAACCCGATTGACCCGACAATTTTAGCTTTAATGACCTGACCCGATATAACCCGGACCTGACCCGAGACCGACTCGAACACTAGCTGTTATAATCCGACATGACCCGAACCCGATACGATCCGAACCCGACCCGAACACTGTTATGACCCGAATCAACCCGACCCGAATGACCCGATTGCCAGCTCTAGCCACAACCATATTTATATTCGAAAAAATAATATCAAAAACTCGATACCACCTGATTACGCCTTACAAATATTTTAATTCTCAAGTATCATTGAAAAGTAATGGAGCCCTTAACCAACTTTTTGTACTAACAAACAAACACCTTTGTGCCTTTTTCTTAGCACATACGGAGTACACCACACTATTGTACCACTTAATGTACTTATATATGGGCACTCTATAGCTACATGTTATGTCATGCATGTTTAACTCAACAATAAAACATTGCAACTCAACATAAGTTTCATAAATTAATTACAAATTGAGTAAAACATATCAACATTTAGCAACATTTTACAATATATCTAGGATGACTACTAATGCTAAGGAAATATCAGGAGGAAGATTAGAATGGAAGATTAATGTTTCCGATGGAACAACGAAAGTAATCGAGCTCGAACGAGGGTTTTTAGCTCGATATCGACACAAATTTTGTGGTTTAATTGTCGGGTTTTTTAAGAAGATATGGAGGTTTTTGGTGGAGTCTTGGAAGATAGGTGTGGCTGAGCCAAAGAAGTTCATACATTGCTTTAGAGTAGGACTTGCCCTTTGTGTCGTGTCGCTGTTTTATTATATGAGACCGTTGTATGATGGTGTTGGAGGAAATGCAATGTGGGCCATCATGACCGTTGTAGTAGTTTTTGAATATACCGTTGGTAAGTTTTACTAAACTAACATAGTACTTGTAGTCTTTTGAATAGACCTGATAAAACAAACTCGACTCAAATCGATCTGAACCCAGAACAACCTAACCTAACCTGAATCATAAAATACTTCTGAGTGATTCAAGCCAAACTTTAAATGACTCATACTCGATTTGAGTGACCCATTTGATAGGTCTACTATTGAACTATATATATATATATATGCTAAGATATTCAAAATGTGACCATTTTTGCATGGAAAAATGTTGGAATTTTTCAGGTGCAACCATTTACAAAAGCATAAACAGAACTGTTGCAACAATAGTTGCAGGATCACTAGGAGTAGGAATTCATTGGATAGCAAGTCAATGTGGTCACGAGTACGAACCGATTGTCCTTGGAGCTTCCGTTTTCATATTCGGTGAGTTCATTTCTTCAACTGCTCTAACTTTTGGTAAGACGGTCTTATGATAAAGTTATATAGTAAGACGGTCATAGCCAAGTTTATGTACAGAGTACTTACTTTAAAATGAACTGTTATTGCAGCATCTGTAGCGACATTTTCACGCTTCATACCGACAGTGAAGGCTAGATTTGACTACGGAGCGCTGATATTCATCCTCACGTTCAGCATCGTCTCAATCTCAGGGTATCGTGTGGACAAATTGATTGATTTGGCTCATCAACGCGTTACAACAATCGTTATCGGAACCTCCCTGTGCATCCTCACAAGCATGTTGATTTGGCCTGCATGGGCTGGAACTCAACTTCACCAACAAACAATTAGCAACTTAGACAAACTTGGCATTTCCTTAGAAGGTACAATAATATAGACGGGTTTTAACTATCAGTTTAAGCTTTTGGTTTTGGTTGAGAGTTGAGACGATTCTAACAGATATGTCTATGCACTCAGGTTATGTAGCTGAGTACTTCAGTATCTCGGAAACTGAAGACGTATCTGAAGACGATCTAACCAAAAAGCTGCTAGGGTACAAGTGTGTCCTGAACTCAAAAGCGGCTGAAGAAACTATGGTAAAGAATTGAGTCTTCTAATAATATACACAAATTTCGTCACTCTTTAATAGTTTGTAGGATTAAAAAGAATCAGACGATTGATTATATTACCGACAGGTGAATTTCGCGAGATGGGAGCCTGCGCACGGCCGCTTCTACTTCAGGTATCCATGGCAAGAGTACCTCAAAATCGGTGGTGCTATGCGCAACTGCGCTTATTGCATTGATAACCTGAACAGCTGCATCGATTCTGAAATGCAGGTATAACTCGTCTGTAGAATTGAGAATGATCAATATGAGACCGATGTACTGAAAATCGTTTGCATAATTGTGAAATGTACAGGCACCTGAATTCTTGAAACAGCACATTAAGGACTACTGCACGAACCTGAGCGTCTGCGCTTCCGAGGTCTTGAAAGAATTAGCGACAGCAGTAAAGTCAAACAGAAGATCATCGAGTATTGACTTCAAGGTTGATGAGATGAACACCGAAGTAGAACGTCTGCAAAACGCGCTAAAGTTGCTGCCGTATCACACTGTCCTCGGAAATGGGGAGAAATCGGCAGAGTGCCCTGACAGTGCTTCGCTTTTGGAGGTTTTGTCGTTAGGTACAGTAGTGACGTTATTGATTGAAGTTGTCGGAAGAATTGAAGAGATAGTTGACGCTGTTGATAAGCTTGCTACCATAGCGAAATTTAAGACCTTAAATGAGACGAAAATGCAACAGAAACAGTCGAGTGAATCCGCTGAAACAAATCGACAAAATCAAGAAGATAAAGCCTTAGACGTGTGAGAGTTCTAGACGTGGCGTGTACAGACTGAAGAAACAATAGTGTGCAAAGTACAGTTTGAAACTCCAGCAAGTCGATCCACAGGAATATATTTTTCAACTCGATTCCTAGGATCGTTTTTTTATATAATCATGTGGCGGCGTGGCGCTGGTAGCTCTGAATTACCCGACAATGCAGTTACGTTAAAAAAAACTGGCAAAAGACGACAGTTTCTGTTCAGATATGTATAAATATGTCAGGAACTTTTTCTCAACAAATAAAAGACTCGGCCTCACTGTAAAGACTTACATTGTGGAGGCTTACAATCGTAAGCATTCACGAATCTAAGATCGATTATGTAAAACACAGCTGAGTATCAAACACACACTTTTGTATAACCGCAGTTCGACAGAATATCTAGCTTAATGCACATTAGCTAGAATCTAAAAGATCGTTCATCTGGTTTACGTCATCAAAATGATAGCTGATTCTAACGCAACAGACTGCATTTTCGCATAGACAAGTACTCGAGAACGCGTGACACAACCCAACCGTCAGCAGATGCTGATCGAGGTAAACACTAAACAGATATTGGCCTCTGTGACGAATTTGGTACCGAAAATAGCACATACGTTGTTACGACATACTCCGTACCATATTTTAACATGACCATTGGAGAGTGTTCCACAGCCTTTTGAATCGATATTGGTCGTAGACTCGTAGTTAGTGAGATTAGGCCGTGTATCGTGGAATCGTCTTTTATACAAACAGATTTTACTACAATGAAAACAATCAATTGATGCCGAAATTCAAAATTGAAATAAAGCATTGAAACAGATGATACAGCCCAATAATACCAATGTTACCCCCAAAAAAAAAAAAAAAAAAGGAAAAAAAAAAAAAAAGGAAAAATAATGGCGTCGCCCGGGTTCGAACCGGAGACCTTCAGTGTGTTAGACTGACGTGATAACCAACTACACCACGACACCTTCGTTGAAGGACTAAGCGTGTAAATATTTATTATCCTAAAATAATTACAAATTCATATTTAACAAATACTGAGTACTCCGTAATATATAAGAGAATTATTTTCTTTTTTCTCTACTTATTTTTTACTTTTATTTTATTCTAATAACTAGGCTCGTTTTCAAGCTTAACAAGTTACATATTGAATTTTAAATTGTGTAAATGTATACGGAGTATTAGTTTTAAGTTGGGTTACAAATACGTGTTTGAATAGTTTGAGTCACTTTGAACGAAGTTAATAGGCCGACTTATTTTTTGATGAGTAATTGGGAGGTTGAAAGTTTGATAGCAATATAAATTTTTTTCGTTGAATTAGGTCCTTCTAAGTTGGGCTACTTTCAGGTCAAATTGTTATAAGTCGGATCTAACTAATTAGAATTTTCAGTTATTATTCAAGTGCTTTGAATCAAGTCGCTACACTAATACTAACTTCACTCTAACGTGAAGATTAAATAATCACAAAAACGTAATGAGATCACTCTACTTACACAGCTAATCAAATTATTATTATTAAATGCTAGTAAGTCGTAACTCATCTAACAAAACTCCATCGGTTAAGTATATTAAAAAAGTTTTTTTTGGTCAATCAATTAGTTACAATTAACTCTTTAACTCTACAATTATAGAGATTTATGCAAAAATTATCAAAGAGATACTCAATACTTCGTGAACATTGAATACGGAGTACAAACCATTATTATCCCACGATCTCTCCGTTAACAAGAGATACATACTGAACACTGTTCGAAGAAGGCTATCACCATTAGGTTGGTATGAATTTTTTCTAAGGTACACACAATGCTACAAACTATTTTCCCGGCAATATGAATTTTATACATTACTCCGTATTTTTCATCAAAATCAATCTCATTTAGTCGCGAGTGTCAACCATTAGATTGATTTCATAATTTAATCTAAACCGTTAACCGAAAAAAAAAAAATTAAAAAATGGAGGATCCACATTGTAGTTGCATAGCTTAGATTGAGGACAAAATAAGAGTTCGTTAAAATACCCTCCAAAATATAAAATAAAATAAACCGTAAATTTTTGCATGAACAATTTTGAAACAAGTGTATGTTGATTCCTGCAATTGAGCATGAACCTTAAATTAACCCCCAAATTTATCTCAACATTTCTCGCAAATTGTTCTTCCCCAATTTTCAATTTTCTCTCTCCTAGGGTTTTTTTTTTTTGATTTCATCCACCCATCAATTCAAACTTTCTTCCCCAATTCAATCCACCATTTGCCCATCACATTTTCCCCCGTTTCCCAATCTGGGTTGCTTCCAAAATTCAATTTTGGGGATTGATCTGTGATGGGCATGGCGTAGTTTAATTTATTGGGGAAGACGATCGGTTGTCGATTTATAAAAAAAAAATATTTAATTTAATTAATTAATTTTTGAAATTATGTAATAATCAATTATCACATTCAATTTTCCCAAATGTTTTGATCTTCATAGAGGAGAAATCACCAGTGTTTTTGGGTTACATTTCGAAATTTGATTTCGATTTCGATTTCGATTTTGATTCTGTTTTAGGAATGATGTTGGAGCTGAGTGTTTTGATTTAGCTTGTACATTAAAAAATTTAAAAATTCAAAATTTTCCTTTTGTTTTTTTTTTTTGGGTTGTTGTAGTTTTGCAGGAATGTCGAATGAATTAGGATCGATAGAGGAATCGAATGGTGTTCCTGATTACGTTGAGAAAGATCCAAGTGGTCGATACGTTCGAGTAATTTTCGTTTACAATTTTAATGGTTTTTTTTTTTTTGCTGTTGATTTTGGCATCAATTTGAATGAATTGCTGGATTTTTAATCTTGATTTTCCTACGTATATACTCGATTTCATTGAGCTTATATTTGCTTAAGTGTTGTTCACAATTTAGCTGCACCAATGCTTTAAATTCGACATCGTTGGATTCTTGTAACATGATATTGTGCCTAAAAATGTGACCCTCATGAACGCTTATTATTAAATTATTGAGTAAAGTGTGACCATTATAACAAATTTAAAAATGATCGATCACAGTTTATTGTATATAGTAATGGCCATGTTTGAGCTGAAGTTTGTTTATTTGATGATTGAGTAGTTTATGCACATACTCGTTTACGTATTTCAATTGGGAATTACTCATTTCACTGAGTTTGTTTATGAAGCGTATGTGAAGTGTTGCAACTAAGAATAGTGGTCCAAGAATGTAATGTTATGGGTATGTTACTTCGTCACTTTAGTTTGATCTCGTGTCACGTGTTTGACACCTTGACGTCTTCACTTTAGGCAACATAACGTGTAGGGTTGTAATGGTACCGTATATGTTGATGGATTTTTATTTGTTGGGCTTGTAATGAGGGATGTTTTATCACAATCGATCGTAGTCTGCAGTTACTAGTTCTGCACATAAGACTGTTGTTATGTGTCGCAACAACGTCTTCTTCTGCAATGTAGCAAACATTAGACACAACGCATGTATTTTCGAGTTTATTACTTGAGCTGTTTGCATGCTTGGGTCGATTGATTTTCCTGTTTTTCGGGGTACCTTTAGTTCCCATTTCGTTACTTCCTCGTGTTACCTATCCATGTATCCGAGATCGAGTTTGTCTATAGTTTTAATCGTTATTTTAATTTGTCTGTCCCTTACAGTTCAGTGAAGTCTTAGGAAAAGGAGCGTTTAAAACAGTGTAAGGTTTCCGCTCCCATCTTATTTGGCTTTCAACTTTAATTTTCATAATGTATGAGCTAGAAGCATCAAAGTTTGTTTATACGCTTTAAATCGAGTAACTATATTTGTGCTACAATATGTATGGAAAAAAAAATGCTCAGTACCATCGTTTGTGTCCGTCTTGTTTTTGCTGAGGTGACATAATCATTACAATTTGCGTGTAGATACAAAGCATTCGATGAGGTAGATGGAATAGAGGTTGCTTGGAACCGTGTGAAAATTGACGATGTTTTACAATCATCAGAAGGTCTCGAGAAGCTTTATAGCGAAGTTCATCTTCTCAAGTCACTTAAACATGAGAATATCATCAAGCTATATGATTCGTGGGTCGATGACAAGAAGAAAACCGTCAACATGATCACGGAGCTCTTCACATCTGGCAATCTAAGACAGTAAGTTTCATTGTTTATATATCACTGCTCTGTCGAAAATTGTCATGTCTACTTAATTTTAATTTTTACGTTTCAGATATCGTCAGAAGCATAAAAATGTGGACATGAAGGCGGTGAAAAACTGGGCAAGGCAGATTCTCCGAGGCTTGGACTATCTCCACAGTCATAACCCTTCTGTTATTCACCGGGACTTGAAATGCGATAATATTTTCATAAACGGGAATCACGGAGAAGTTAAGATAGGAGATTTGGGATTAGCGACCGTGATGCTGCAGCCCTCTGCAAAAAGTGTTATCGGTAAGTTAGTTTGAAAGATTCGTCACTTGCACATGCTAAAATTTGAGGAAGTTTACGTAGTTAACCCTGTTTCGTGTATTGTAGGGACCCCGGAATTCATGGCTCCGGAGCTATACGAAGAGGAATACAACGAACTTGTCGACATATATTCTTTCGGAATGTGCATGTTGGAGATGGTAACTTTTGAATATCCTTACAATGAATGCAAAAATCCTGCCCAAATATACAAGAAGGTTACCGCGGTATGTTTAGATAACCTACGACGAAAAGTACATGTCCTATAATTAGCAGCGTAGCTTAGATAGCTTCCCTACATTATGTGTAGGGCATCAAACCGGCGTCCTTAAGCAAGGTAAAAGATCCTCAAATGAAGGAGTTTATCGAAAAATGTCTGGTTCGAGCGTCTGAGAGATTGCCCGCAAAGGAGCTACTCAAGGACCCGTTTCTTCAACCGGGAAACCCAAAAGAGCGAACCCGTGATCCCATTCACATATCCAACCGACTGACCATTTCTGTGAGCCCGTTCTCTTCGGTCCCTCATTCCATGGACCTTGACATCGATCCTAAGCAGCTCTGTGGGAAAAGCTCGACAAAAAACAGCTGCGCTGTACAAAGTGGACGAGTTGTGGAGTTTACAAGAACACATAAGAATAACGAGTTTAGGTTAAGAGGGGAATTAGAAGATGATAATTCAATATCGTTTAGGCTGAGGATCGCTTACCCCTCAGGTGAGTGTAACTCCGAACATTTTGGTTACAAAACATATTTTATTTTTCTATAATACTCCGTTTATGTATTTTAGGTGATGCGAAGAATATACATTTTGGCTTCTTTGTGGACACGGACACTGCTCTGGCAGTTGCAGCCGAGATGGTTGAGCAGCTAGAATTGGCTGATCACGACGTGGCCTTTATCGCAGAGTTTATCAATTACTTAATATGCCAACTTTTACCGAACTCTAATCCATGGGATTCGATGGTAAGTGGCTCTTCTGTCGAAGGTCGGCTTGGTTCGGGATTAACTAAGGAATCATCCCTCGTAACTTCTCAGAGTCATCGTCATTCTCACAGTTTAGCTAATCTTGAAGATCATACCGAACCATCCAACACTACTACGTCTATGACATCAAATGTATTCAGCGAGCAAAGAAAAGATACGTTGGCGGACGAAATCTCCAAATACTTGAGCATCAGCAAATCGGAGATGGAGACCGAAGAAGAACTCTACCTCGATGAAGAGTACAATGTTCCCTCAACTAAAGTGACGAAGAAATATGAAGTTCACTCACCGTCAGGTGAGTTTTTCACGTCGAGGTGCATGAGCTTGACAAGCAGCTCCTCCTCGATAGGCCTGAATGTAGAAGACCCAGAGGATGCTGAGCTTAAGCTAGAGCTCACGGAAATCGACTCGTTATATCAGCGTTGGTTCGAGGAACTCGCTAGGACGAGGGAGGAAGCCTTAGAGGCCGCCCGAAAGAGATGGCTGATGAAGAAGAAGATAGTTGACTCTTCGGTATGAGCTGAGGAATGCTAAATGCCAAGAGATTTTTGGTTTTGTAAGGTCACAGAACCCAATATTTTTTTCATGTGGTTCTCTTGTGTGACTTGGTAGATGGTTTGTAGATAAATTATTTCGAATCTCACTCGTTCTCGGTTTAAATGTGCTATGGAGGTTCGATTTATCTTCCATATCGTCATTGCGGCCAAATATGCACCCCTCAACTACAGTTCATACCTCGTGCACATCTAAAATAGCGAGCGTGAATCTTTGATCATAGACTTCGCGTATAGTTAGACGTGGTCATGGATCAAGCGGACACCTCTTAGCCCAAACCGGGATAGTCCTTTACGGAGGATGATCGGGTTGCTATGACTCGACCTGAGCCGTGCACTGAAAGACAGTGTCGGGCTAGTCAAAACATGGCTCGATTATTAAAATACTCCGAAACAATTATTGTGTTGAGTGGTGAAAACCAGCACCATATGGGTTCAACTGCTTACCAAATGATTATGAAAATTTACCTAATAATTTGAAACCAAAAGACTTTTGGCTCGTGTATCCATCTCATTACAGGTACACCTAACCCCTTAGTTTATGAACCATGATGAACCTACACATGGGTTTACGATCGATGGACGGTTGTCGAACACATGTACATATCCAAATCTCGAACTCGTATTATAAAGGAATAATTAACAGAAATAATTCATTTATAATCAATTATAAATAAGAAAAGTTTACAATTTACAAACAACATTCACAAATGACATCTTAACATGCTTAATTAATAAATAAAAAAAACTTAACAAGAAGAGCAATTAGAAACTTGTTTAATTTCACTAATCTCAAGATCACAGCCACTAATTACATCAATCTTAGAACCCTTAAATCCTCCAAAATCATTCCCAATTAATTTTCCATTATTATTAGTATTATTATGATTATAATCACAATCTAATTTTTTCTTAGAAGTCACACTATAAATTTCCTCAAGTACCCTAAAGAATGCATTGTCCACATTATCACCACTTAATGCTGAGGCCTCTGAGAAAAACAGACCTTGATCTTGTGCAAACTCGACCGCGTCCTCGGTCGCTACCGCCCTTTTATCAACTAAATCGGCCTTGTTCCCGACTAACATGATCACGGTCGAGTTGTCGGCGTGTGACCGGAGCTCGTCCACCCATCTTGCTACGTGATCGAATGTTTGCCTTTTGGTTATGTCGTACACTACGACCGCCCCTAGTGCTCCTCTGTAGTATGCACTTGTTACCGCTCTGTATCTGTACGTCAACCAAAAGTTTAAACTGATGATTATCAATTTAAAAGTACTATCTAGTAGGCAGATAGTACAGCCTATCTATGTAGATACTATAAAATTACGAGTAATAACTTCGATGACACTCATATTAATTATATGCGTACAACAGTCTGTATAATATACACGAACGAAGGTCTAGAGAAAATTTAAAATTAAGACGAGAAATTAAACCTTTCTTGACCAGCGGTGTCCCAGATCTGAGCCTTGACGACCTTAGACTGAATGTCGAGGGTTCGAGTCTTAAACTCGACACCAATAGTAGACTTGGAATCAAAACAAAACTCATTGTTAGCAAACCTAGACAACAATTGTGACTTCCCTACACCTGAGTCTCCAATCACAACCACTTTGTACACATAATCTACACTCAACTCCTTCACTATACTTTTTTCATTACTTGCATTCATCTTTTGTGCTCAATGTTTGTTTTGTTATGTATGGTATACACTAGTGAGCTCTATATATATAAGGTGAGTAGTCTCGTCGACTAGTCCAATTCTTTACGTTTGACTTTTTGGACGGTACTGTAACAAAGTTTTGGACAACAGACGTAAAGAAATGAATGGATCAGATGAACTAAACTGTACTTATAGTAGGAGTTTGTTTATATTGTGAAAAGCAAGGGAGAAAAGAAAGGAAAGTGTAGGAGTTAAGTCATGTATTGATGGTCTTTATTTAATTTTGAGGCATGACATGCTTTTAGTGGTACTCCCTCTGTCTCAGTCATTTGTTTACAGTTTGACTTTTTTCCCCTCACAAAAAAGTCAAACTGTAAACAATTCACTGAAACGGAGGGAGTACTAAAGTTTGTTGCTCCATCTTTTGCATTGTTTTCTTTTTTTAATTATACACTTCCCCTTTTGGATTGTTCTATGATTTGGTGAATACTCTTTGGATTGTTATATACTTCTATAGTTCTATGGGTTTTTTATTTCATGATTTTTATTTTGTGATAGAAAATTAAGAGTAAGAAAACATGGATTAGTTAGATATAGTATAAAATATGTTTCTTTTTTTTCTTCCATGTTGCATTACATTTTGTTTTGATGATGAACTCATTCTTGTTTTGAAGATTAAAAATAAATTGGTGGTTACATTACTCGTGAATGTATTCAAATTAGTCGATAGTTAAGACTTAAGATGAAGATACCGGGAAATATTAGGTTTATTTTGCACAAGTTTACAAGAGCAGATTATCGGAGTCTAAGACTCACATTTTGTTCCATTAGCCTTAAATTTACAAATTTAATATTAAGAAAAATTTTGACGGAAATATTATTTTCTTCGTTTCAGTCAATTGCTTCCTGCTATTTTATTCACCTAAAAGGTAAACAATTTATGAAGACTGGTGGAGTAAAATATGTGGTCATATGTAGGACAATTTATATAAGAAATTGTCAATATTTTATATTTTCACCGACAAAAACTTTTGAAGCTTTATTCACCAAATCATCATGTTATTGACTGCTTTGGCAAAGCTGGAGTTTTGCAGTAATTTGTACGGACTACCAGCCCTTTATTAGTGGGCCCGATTGATGTTGTTGTGTAAGCCCAAAGTTCTATTTGTACAATTTTGAATTGGGCTTTGAAAAATGCAATTTGGAAGGGATCAATATGAGACGCCATACAACTTTAAATTGGGCTTGAAAAATACCGTTTCGAAAGAGGGCGAGCAACAAAAACTAAAAAGTTATTATACGAGGAATAGCGACCTCAAGAATATCGTCACAAAGAATGAATAGTAGCTCGATCGATGGATGGATGGATATTCAACCATCTGGATTTCAATGCTTGATTCCACTCCTTCATCTGCTAATCAATTTGCAGCTCTGTTTGCTTCTTTTTAAGCTCTGTTTGCTTCTTTTTAACTGTTCTCACTTATCAAGTATGACCGTCAAGCTCTTATGGTTAATTAAATTCATGCAAATTTAAATTATTTCCTTACAAATTTAGTTTTATTTTGTTTGGTTTAAGCTGATTTCGATTGCACTTTTCAATATGATTGTAGATTTTTGTTATGTTTCCTTATAGATATTGTTATGTTCAGTGTTATTCGGAGTATTTAGTTTTATTCTGCTTGGTTTTAGTTGATTTTTATTGACATTATGTTGTATCGGACAATATTCTTTGTCTTGAAACTCTCAAATACTTATTGAGTTATCAGTTATCGTACTTTATCCTATGCTAAAACAAACAAAACAATAAAGCCAAAAGAAATATTTAAAGAACATTCTCAAGAATACTTTTTGTGTTATAAAGAGGAAGAAAGTGTAGTAATTTTGTAAAAGGGCTAAATATGAAGTAGAACTTTCAAGGCAAAATACATGTGACACAATAATAGTATTTGTCGTCTATTTTGTTGTTATGATGGTTACAATGCCTCAACTTTAGAAGGGCCTATTACTTTCTTACTTTAGTCTTGTTTATAATTACCTATTGTTATGATTACACCCATCAATGGTGGTTTTTTTACCTATCAGGTATTTTTCTTTTAAAATATGAGCCATAAGGGCAATACAACAGGGGAGAGGAAATTCGAACCTGTGACCTATCGTTACGGGTACTTCAATCTTAAACACTAAGCCCAAACATTGTTCGGCATTATTAAAACTTAATTTTGTGGAAGTGGAACCAAACTTATTTGAATTGAGTAGAATTTAGTTTTGTTTAGTATAAATTGGTGAAATAAAATGGACCTTATTTTAAAGTAAATTGGACTAAACTGTGTATATTTGTACAAAAGTTCAACTCGGATCTAATAAGTTTAACTGTAAACTAGGTTCAAACTATAATAACCTAGTTACGAACGATACAAACTTAATTCGTTCACAGGACCTTCGATTAGAAACAAATCACATGGAGAAATACGTACCTTGTTCAGACATAATTGCGGACTGATGTGGCGTCAGCCGTGATTAAACCGGCAGAAAAAGGGTGGCAGAAAAAACTACAGTGGTGATGGTCGTTGTGTTTTAGCTGAAGCACTAGGTTTCTCCTCTCTTTTCCCTTAAACCCTTAATTTGTGTTTTTTACAATTATGTTATGAGCTAATGACGGTATAGCACATTAATAAGGGCGAGAGGAGGACCGGGCTTCTTAACCTAATTAATTTAATCGGTCCGTCAACAATTAAATTAATCAACTACTCATTTGAAAAGCCCAACTATTATATTTAGCTAATTACCGCATTAACTTAAGATTAACTGTAGGTCCAAAATAACATAATAATAATTAAATACAATACCGTATAAAAATTATTCTTACATTCTCCCACTTGGACCATAGGTACATCTTCTTACTGGTAAATGCAGGTAAACATAAGTTTGCAAAGGGCGCTAAATTAACTTAATGGCTTTATCTTAATTACCTCGAGAGTCTTGAAACAACAATAGAGTAATGGCGGTTCCACATTATCTACTCAACATGGTCCCTTCCATCTACTACTGAATGCTGTCCCATGACAAACGATCCGTATAGAGGAGTAAGCATAATGGTCCCTTTAATGTCTCTATGAAAAGACTATTTCTGTTTTCAACCACCAAATATGTGTACACAAAACAATAATGTGAAAACAGAATAATTCGGAATATTCATAACATAAGGTTGATCAAAACACAGTATCTTTTCAAAACACTAGCAATCCACATAACATAATACTAAGTGCTATTCTCAAGACCCATAAGGCTAGCATGCATCAATAATGTCTTGGGTGATAGCCCCTTAGTGAGTGGATCTGCTATATTAGCACTCGTCGTAATGTGCTCCACAGATCTTTATTCTCTTAGAACTTCCTCTTTAACTGATAGGTATTCCATTTTCATGTGTTTTATACCCTTTGAATACCTATCGTTCTTCGAAAAGAACACGGCCGTAGCATTGTCACAGAAGATTTTCAGCGGTCTTGCGATCGAGCTCAGAACGTTCAACCCCGAAATTAAGTTCTGTAACCATAATCCTTGATTTGTAGCCTCAAAGCATGCTACAAACTCGGCCTCCATAGTGGATGATGCAATAATAGTTTGCTTAGCACTTTTCCAGGAGATGGCTCCTTCTGCTAAGACAACACGTAACCTGAGGTGCTCTTTCGGCTATCCTCGCATCCACCAAAATCTGAATCAGTGTAGCCAATCACTTCAAGCTGATCAGAATGCCTATAAGTGAGCATGTGACTCTTAGTCCC
The DNA here is from genome assembly GCA_023091065.1 of Dianthus caryophyllus. Taxonomy (NCBI): domain Eukaryota; kingdom Viridiplantae; phylum Streptophyta; class Magnoliopsida; order Caryophyllales; family Caryophyllaceae; genus Dianthus; species Dianthus caryophyllus. The sequence goes on along the minus strand of CM041520.1, from coordinate 33,992,340 downwards.
TTGTAAGTACCTTAACACCTTTTTCGCAGCCTTCTAGTGTTCCATACCAGGGTTGCTTTGATAGCGACCCAACACACTCTTCGCCCGATGTCCTGGCCTGCAGGACTTGGGCATACATAAGGCTTCCAACTATTGAAGCATAAGGGATATCTTGCATTCTTTTATATTCCTCGTCAGATTTGGGACATTGCTTCAAGTTAAACTTATCGCCCTTCTGAATAGGAACTATACTGGAATTGCATCCAGTCATACTGAATCTCTCTAGTACCTTCGAGATATATGTCTTCTGAGACAGACCTAATGTCCTTTGTGACCTGTCACGGGATATTTCTATCCCTATCACATAGGACGCCTCACCCATATCTTTCATCTCAAAGTTACTAGATAAGAAACTCTTAGTCTCTTTGAGTAAGCTCAGATCACTGCTGGCGATCAAAATATCGTCAACATACAGGACTAAAAAAAAGGCAAACTTACTCCCACTGACCTTCAGGTATATACATTGATCAACAATGTTTTCCGTAAAACCGAAGGCAGTAATGGTATCATGGAACTTAATATACCATTGCCGAGAGGCTTGCTTAAGTCCATATATTGACTTCTTTAATAAATAGACTAGGTCCTCCTTACCGTCTTCAACAAAACCTTTAGGTTGAGACATGTAGACTTCTTCCTCTAAACTTCCATTCAGAAATGCCGTTTTCACATCCACTTGATGTAGCTCTAGATCAAAATGAGTTACTAACGCCAAAATGATCCTTAATGAATCCTTCTTTGAAACTTGAGAGAAGGTTTCATTGTAACCGATGCCTTCTTTCTGGTTGAAACCTTTAGCTACAAGGCGGGCTTTATGTCGCTCTATTTGGCCAAGGGAGTCGCGCTTGGTCTTAAAGACCCATTTACTGCCGACTGCCTTATGCCCTTTAGGTAGAGCAACTAATTCCCATACTTTATTTGTAGTCATAGATTTCAATTCCTCATGCATGGCATCAATCCATTTATCAGAATCATTGCCTTTACGACGTGAAAACGTCAGCGGATCTTTATCGATCCTATGTCAAACTCTTCTTTGTAGCATATAAACCTCATAGTCATCTGAGATAGCCGACCTCACGAGGTCTTGTGGACCTCCTTACAGGAGCCTCGGTATAGGTGTATCTGCCACTTGATGACCAGGGGATGGCAGGAGTCACATTGATGGGTTGAGGTTCATCATCCTTATATTGTTCCCTTGCATCGACATCGTCGATTAGAACGCCATGATTAGAGATTAGAGGTACAGAAATGGGAACCGAAGTTTCCTCTCTAATCTCATTAATGATGACCTCATCAATTCTCCCACTGACTTCGCCATCCTCTAGGAATTTGGCATTTCCAGTCTCTATTATTTTGGTGCTGTGTTTAGGACAGTAAAATTTATACCCCTTTGATATAGAAGCATACCCGATGAAAAACCCGCTAATGGTTTTAGAATCGAGTTTCTTCTCCTGAGGATTGTAGATGCGTGCTTCTGCGGGGTAACCCCAAATGTGTAAATGTCTCAAACTCGATTTCCACCCTTTCCACAGTTCAAATGGTGTCTTTGAAACTGCCTTACTAGGAACCCGGTTTGCGACATACACTGTAGTCATAAGTGCGTGCATCCACAATGATTTGGGTAAATCTGTCATACTCATCATTGCCCTTACAGCCTCTAATAGGGTTCTGTTACGTCTTTCAGCGACACCGTTCATCCAGGGTGAACCTGAAATTGTGTACTGAGCGACAATACCCAAGCTTTCTAGAAGTTTAGCAAATGGACCAGGATTGTGTCCTGATTCATCATATCTACCATAAAATTCTTCACCTCTGTCAGATCTGATGATTTTCACTTTCTTTTCAAGTTGCCACTCAACCTCCTTAATGTAAAGCTCTACGGCATTTACTGATTGAGACTTTTCATGCAACAAGTAAAGGTAACAATACCGTGAATAATCATCTATAAAGGTGATGAAATATTTCTCTCCAGAAAGGAGGGAACATCAAATGGACCACATATGTCTGTATGAATGATCTCTAAAAGAGCAGTGCTCCTTGTGGCGCCCCTTTTACTGTGTTTGGTTTGCTTGCCTTTAATGCATTCCACACACGTCTCAAAATTAGTAAAATCAAGAGAAGGAAGAATGTTGTTTTTTACTAACAACATCATTCTTTCCCTCGAAATATGGGCCAACCTTTTATGCCACAAGAACGCTGAGTTCTCATTCGACCTTACACGTTTCACACCAACAATACTATTATCTTTAAATAAATTGAAAGAACCGTTTCCAAAAGTCACAGAAAAACCAATACTGTCCAGTTTAGACAATGAATTAAATTACGAGACATTGATGGAACAAAATTGTATCCTTTAAAAGTAATTTAAATCCACAACTTAATTCCAAACTAAAACATCCTATAGCTTTAATGAATGCTTCAAACTTGTTTCCCATGAGTAGGTTACTTTCATTTTCTCTTATGGTTCGGGTCGAACTTAAGCTCTATAATGAGTTAGAAACGTGTACATTAGCACCAGAGTCTTATTACCTGATGGACCTGGCATACTGGATGAGCTTGACTTACTGCTCGTCCAGTCATTCCTTTTGGACTGTCCCTTTCCCTTAGAGCCCTCACCTTTATGCACGAAGTGCGCTTGAGGTATGTTATGCCCTTGAGCATTACTCAGGCGCGTGGCTTCCTGAACAAGCTTATTAGCAAGTTCATCCACTGTCCATGTCTCCTTTATAGCATTATAGCTGACATGGAATGCCTCATACTCTTTAGGTAGTCCCTCAAAGATGAAATGCATTAATATGGGATCCTCAACTTTAAGTCCCAACTTGAACAACTTAGTGGCTAAGCTTTGCATATGCATTATATGCTTAGTCATGTCCATTTTCTTTTCATCGTACTTACAATGAGACAGTTCAGTGAGAAGCTTTCCAATTAATGCCTTGTCAGAAGGCTCAAACTTCTCCTTAAGTTTTGCAAGATATTTCTTAATTGTGTCACATTCAGTCTCTGTAATTGAGTTCTTAATGTCCACAGCAGTGACTAGACGTAGAAAGGAAAGACAGTTACCATCCTTATCTTTCCAATCCTTATACGCCTTAAGTACTGCTGCGTCCTTCTCATCAGACTTAGGCACGGGAGGACCGTCCTCCTTCAAACAATCACTGAAACTTAACATGGACATAAAGAAAGTTACAATCTCTATCCATTCAGCGTAGTTTGATCCAGTAAGTAGAGGAACAGTCGAGAGACAATAAAAAAGCAGCTTATTTTGAGCAACTTCATAGTTGGAAAACATGCTCAACCATTAGTCTTTGAGTAAACACACAATTAGCAATAATGAATAAGACTTGTGCAATAATTGAGAAACCTAATAATTTTGATTAAACCAAGTACGGCATCTGCGGATAACCTATACCAGTCTAATCTCAATTAATTAAGTGTTCTACACTTTTATGGATAAGTCACTAATATACGCCGGTCCACCTGCGGGTAAGACCTAAGGGCTAGTAATTTATCCTCAATACTTGCTTATTCTGACCTTCACTGTCTTAATTGAGTCCACTGTGGTGTAACTCAAGCTTAATGTGAATGTCTGAGGCTTATTTAAACTTTAATGAAATCAAAGAACATGAGATGGTCCACTGCGGTGTAACTCAACTCAACTTAATAATGATTTCACTCATTCATAGTGTAATAATTCTTACTGAAATTTCAATCTCTTATGAAAGGAAGCGACTGTGTGTGCAACCAAACAAACTTACTGAGATATTTCAAACAATTATATCGACTATAAAAGAGCGCAGCGGAAGAATACGGGAAAGCCCCACAGAAAACCCCAAAAATTCATTGATCCGTTAATATTATAAACGGAGTACTTACGAAACCAAAAGCAAAAAGAGGCTTCGAATAGCAATAACTTAAATAATAAAACAAAAGGCAGAGAAGACCATTAAAGGCCTTAAAACATCACGAAGCATCATCATCATTACGTTATCATTATACGGCCATCACCATCAAAACCATTAAACAAAAACAATAACAATGCACGGCTTTAAATCATCATCACAAACCTCTTAAACAAACTTCACAATCAAACTAAAACAATGACAACAATAACGGCATCATTACAGCCCTATAATCAAAACCCCAAAAGCAACTCAAGGCCATTAAACAGAACACCACAACACGGCTGAAAAATTCATTCAGCCTTACTGACCAAACAACGGCCAAAACTGACCCAAAAAATCAACCAAAGTTTCTGCCCAAAATCTCAACCAAACTTACCAGAAAATTCAGCCAAAAAACCGACCCAAAAACGAGCCAAAAACAGAGCCGAAATCTGACCCAAAATCGACAACTTTAAACGACCAAAAATTCTGACCCAAAATCAAAAACGAGTCCGATAATCATGGATAAGTTTCTAATTATAACAAGGCTCTGATACCACATGTAAACTAGGTTCAAACTATAATAACCTAGTTACGAACGATACAAACTTAATTCGTTCACAGGACCTTCGATTAGAAACAAATCACATGGAGAAATACGTACCTTGTTCAGACATAATTGCGGACGGTAAACGGCGTCGAAAACCAGCAGTTGAAACCGGCAGAAAAAGGGCGGCAGAAAAAACTACAGTGGTGATGGTCGTTGTGTTTTAGGTGAAGCACTAGGTTTCTCCTCTCTTTTCCCTTGAACCCTTAATTTGTGTTTTTTACAATTATGTTATGAGCTAATGACGGTATAGCACATTAATAAGGGCGAGAGGAGGACCGGGCTTCTTAACCTAATTAATTTAATCGGTCCGTCAACAATTAAATTAACTGGGCTACTCCCACTGAAAAGCCCAACTATTATATTTAGCTAATTACCGCATTAACTTAAGATTAACTATAGGTCCAAAATAACATAATAATAATTAAATACAATACCGTATAAAAATTATTCTTACATTAACTTCTACAGAGTATAAGTTTAGCTTTAATAAGCCGAAAGATGGAGCCTTAGTTAAAATTTGAACTTTTGTTAACAAATTTTTGTCGTCGCCAAATTAAAGTAATTTAAAAATTTATATGTAAAACGAGCATATTCATTTTGTTTGCGGTTTTTCTAACACGTGCCTTTCGGGCACACATTAAGAAATTAAATATAAAAATAATCAAATAATTATTTCGTTAAAAACAGCAACAATTAGTTAATTTATTATCCTCCCAGTAGATTATCATGAAAATAATTCTTTTTTTAACATCTTCATTATTAAAATGTGTCCTTAGGACACACGTTAGGAAAATCTTTCTTTTAGTTATACATAGGGCCGGCCCATATGGGGTTCCATTCCGTTCTTATAACCGGGACCCCAACAAATGATACTCCCTCTGTTATAGTGAATTGTTTATACTTTGACTTTTTGTGAGGGGGATTTAAGAGAAGTGTAAACAAATGATTGAGACAGAGGGAGTATGAAGTAGTACATGTTTGACGAAGCAAGCCTTGGTTTGTCAAAACTCAAAATTGTTGGTGGAGGATTGATTAGAGGAGGATTAGACTAATAACAATGATTAATGAATGATGACAACTACCAACCTATCTTACGATTCTTTGTACCTTCATAAAAATAAAAGGCCATTTTAAGTAGGGGTGTGCAAAAAAAAACCGAACCGAAAAAACCGAGAACCGCACGTTTTATAGGTTCGGTGAACCGAACCGTTAAGAAATAATGGTTATTGGCGACCGCAGATTAAAATTAACGGTTCTGATTCGGTTTAGGTTGACATTTTGAGTTAACAGTTAACCTGACGAGCAGATTAAGAGCAAAAATATAAATAAATTATACTTATATATACAAACTAAAACATAAAGTTTAACTTTACAACTTTCATCAAATTTCAAATATCAATTATTTATTCTACCGCATTTTTCTAACACTCAAAAACCTCATTCTCGTAAAATAAAATCTCATATGCACTCTCTCGCTTCAATTTTAACATGTTTATTGCTTTGTTATTGTTCAATACACATTTTTGAGTTAAAACATTTATAAATTTTCTATTTACTACGAGTATAATTAATTTAGTTGATAATGGTATATTAGATGTGGCATTTGTAATTTGTCGCTTTTATTTTGAATTTGTTAGTGTGTTGTTAAAGTGCGTCGTAATCAATAATTAACTTACAATTTTTTAATTTGTGAGTAAGCGGTTCGCGGTGAACCGCATGCTTAAAGCAGATTAAAAATGTGAACCGAACCGTATAGTAACCATTCTTAATGGTCGGTTTAGGTTCGGATTTTTCCCGAACCGAACCGTACACGAACCGTAAAAATTAACGGTTCGGTGCACCGAACCGTTAATGAACACCCCTAATTTTAAGTACAAAACCAATGTTTTTATTTTTTATTTTTATTCTTGAACCACTATAGAGTCATAGACGATGACATGGTGCCTAATGCAAGGACTCCACTAGCATGAAGACTCTCTTTAGAACCTCAATTTGTTTTTGTTTTTTTAAAAATTTATTCGACGGGTATAAAGATAACATAAAATTTAAAATAAGACGGTTTTGTTATTAGATTAAATTCAAGATATTGATACCGTATACGGCATATCCTCATGGACAACATGCTAGTAGATGTTGCATCACGCCTTCAAAGCAAACATATACTCCGTAAACATCTTCAAATGGTAAAATATAATTATGGAGATAAAATTTTGTAACTTGAATCTCATTTGTACAAAAGAAAGTTATAGATAACATGAATATAAAATCAAAAATCTACAAATGTTAGCTCCTTTATATGCATTACATGAAATTTGATTATTTACAAATTACAGTTTCAAACTACCAATTCAAATTTAGTTCGATAACTTAAATGCTACAAGTGACGGAAAAGAAGGGTCCTAACAACTACGAGTAAGTACAATGGCGAATTGTTTTCCCCAAAATGACCAGCTATTGAATTCAGTTCAGTTCAACTCGAACAACTTGACATAAAAACATCGACTTAATGCAATCTACGAATGATTCGAAACATGAATGCTAAAAATGTGTTCTACAGTCACTACCCATACCCTGCTACTCCACTTCTTATTGCCTTTCTTCACACTTCTACACCACCTTTTGATCCCCAAAAAAATCACTTTTAATAATGCAATTTTATATACACGCAATTTTTTTTGATAAACCCGTCTTATGCCGTTAAATAACGCATTTTAGTCGCATATAAACTGTTACGAGTATACGCATAACACGGTCTCATAACATAAGTGAAACACCCATTTGAACCGTTCGGATCACGTATTACCCAAATCGAACGACTGAGATTTGCCGAGATTACTTTTTCGTCTTAACAACCCATACAACTTCTTAAACTCTTTTGCGCCATCCTTCAACCCTTCACTCAACCCGTCGACCGAATGCCGACCCAAACTAGTTCCATTCCTCGGCGTAGTCTTAAAACTCCCGTCCCCACCCCCGCCCCCAAAACCCGTCGACACATTCGACAAAGACGTAGTTTGTAACGCGGAAATGACTGATTTAATCGCTCGACTAGGGGAGTTGCGATTAACCATCAGCAACTCCCCAATTTCAGCGGGGCTCAACGTGGCCCCGCTGGTAAATATTTCTTCGACTTGAGGAAATAATTTATGGTCTCGTAACCCTAAATAATTACTCGCTAAATTCTTAAATTTATTAAAATCACACATAGGGAAATGTATGTGGACGTCTACTCTCCCAGGTCGTAAAATCATAGGATCGATTTCGTCTTTCGACGTCATTGTAAAAACCATTAGTCGCTCGTCGCAGCACGAGTTCACGACGCCGTCCATGAAATTCAGTACGCCGGAGATATTTTCCGGCGATGTTTTTTGCGTTTTTCCGGCGACGTAGTTGTCAAAATCCTCCATCAAAATCACCGATTTCGGCGTCGTCCGAAGCAAAAGCGATTTCAAATCTCTGTCGTCGGAAACCTTGGATAATTCAAAGTCGTAGACGTCGTACGACAACAATTTCGCCAATGCGGCCGCGAAGCTTGATTTTCCGGTGCCAGAAGCGCCGTAAAGTAAGTAGCTCCGCCGCCACACCCGCCCTAGACGGTGGTAATATTGTTTCGATTTAAGAAACGTTTCGACATCGATTTTAATTTTCAGTTTCACCTCGTTATCCATGGCGATTGTCTCCATCGTCGCAGGGTGCGTGAACGGCACGCTCCGCCACCGTCCGCCGGCGGACGCAGCCGTCGTAAACAGCCGAATCTCGCGATTTCTACAATCAATTTCGTCGGAAACTGCGTGGATATGATGAAGATACGACCGCAAAACGCGGCGTTTATCGCGCTTCCGAATCTCCAACGTAAACAACCTCGAGTCGCCGGAAACGCCGCAGCGCCACCGCACGCGCGCGCCGAGGAACGTATCCACCACCGTTTGATTCGAATTAAGCGTCAAAACGATGTCGTTAGGGTTTCTACCGGAGAACAAATTCGTAAAATCAGAATCCTCGAGAGTTTCGAGAGAATTCAGATACACAAAAACTCGCCGGAAAAGATTATTCTCTTGAAAATTATCGTTGAATTCAGGAATTTGAAGGAATTGATGATCGTGAAATCTATCGGAGATTAATCTCCACCAACGGATTAATTTTGACAAGCGAATTTTCCGGCGAAGGAATAATCTTACGACGAAAGCGATGAATCCGAGGACTACGACGGCGGAGAATATCTGCCGGAAATCCATAACCACCACCGTGAGACGGTGGTTTAGGCGGTGGTTTGACGAGAAAAATGTGGTGGTTGAATTGTTTGTTAGAAAGTCATAGTGTTTGGTATATTAAAGAGGAAGAAGAAATAAGCAATTTGTTATAATTGGGGAAGATGATGATTTTATTAAGTGATCAAGGAAGAGTCAAAGCAATATGTCATGACTTTATCATACATTTTTCTCTCACATTTTTTAATGTCAATTTTATTTATATATTTATAAATTTATAAATTTATTTTTGGAATAATTTATAGGAATAATCCAAATTATTGAAAAGTATTCTTAATAATATACTTTATTCAATTTTAATCGGCTCAAATGGATATAAAATGTTTAATCGATTTTAAAAAAAATCGCTCTTATTCTATCTAAAATTAAAATTGGTATGATATTTTTTTTTACCTTTTCGAGTCGGTTACAATTGGCTAAAGTATATTATTAGAATACTTTTCAATAGCTGGGATTATTTTTGAAATATTTTGAGTTGAGATTATTCATGAAAGATGAGTGTTAGTTGGAATTATTCCTGTGAATATTTTCTTTATTTTTAACTCACTTTAATTATATTTGCTCTTAGTATTTTCCCCCCATATGATATTATTGCCAAATTGGCATATTTGTTTTGTCATTTTAATGATCGTGAAAGATGTACCAAATCATAGAGATGAAAGTTATCGAACGAGACAAAGAATTTAGACCTATAACATCAGATACTCTTTACCTGTGCATTATATCATCATATTTAGATGGTAATTTTTTTGTTTAAAGTTGTCTGATTGATCACTTAAAGACATTTGTGTGAAAGAATATCATCATATGGTTATGGAACAAAAAGTTTCATCTAAAATGTAATGCTCGATGTACTTTGATTAGAATATGCGTAATGAGATTGTACCAGCCGGTGGTACTCAATTTGGGTACAACCGAGGACATATTGGTAAATTAATATTTTTATTTTTAATTTTTCTTTATATTATAAACATTTAAACTACTTAGTCAAAAAGGGTATTCTAGTAAAGTTGTTACAAACAAAAATCAAAAACTAAATTTCAATGAAATTTGTTACAGAATGGGATTTTAAGGAGAAAAAAAAAATCTCCAAATCAATGAAATCTTACAACTATGTCTATGGATGCCATTTTTTATGCAACTTCCTTAAGTATAGAAGCTATACAATTGTAAGATCCCAAAAAATTCATAAAACGTTATAAAATTTATAACGTTATTGCATATTCACGACGACTGTTGTTCGATCATTAATGTATTAGAATTACTGAATGTATGTATATTTCGCCATAACTTCAGTAATTATTATAACTATATTAATGCAACTTGATAAAACAATTCATACTAACATTATATTCTCACACTTTATCTATATGTCACGATATCGAATTGAATAATTAGAGTATGTCGTATTTATATTTTCACCATATGACTAATTATCTGTATTGCTTTTTTTTTTTTTTTTTTTTTTATCACAAATTCATGATTAGGATCATGTCGAAAAAAAAAATTGATGCTCAATAAAGGAAAGTATATAAAGATGCATGATATAGAGATGCATGAAAAACGATATAATAATAATGAGATTATTCAAAATAAACTAAAGTATACATATTAAGTTTAGTTTAACAAAAAAATAATTAAATTATAGATTATGATTGTAGAGAGTTAGAATCTTAAACAAAATTAGAAATTATTAATGTACCGTTCTATCCTTATGTATTTGGTGTAAAATATATTACAAGTTAATTAATTTCTATTATTTTTTAATATTTAAATTAAGGTGGAACTGAAATTCAGTATCACCGGGTGGTATCATATCACTTTCCTTAGAATATTTACTGCCTAGGATGCAAAAAAATTTGTTAATAGAGGATGACAACATATGGTAAAATGTCTTCTAAATCGTAATGTTGCATAAGTAAAGTAAAGATGTTAGTGGAAAGTAGGAAATAATATATTGAAAAAAATTATTTTTGGTTTTTTTTATGTTGTATATATTTTTGAAAACTTATGCGAAGTAATTCATAAATAAGTGAGAGGTGGTAGAGATTTGAAGCCGTAACTTTGGGTCATAAGACTCAAATCTATGTCAGATACTAATTCAACTATCAACTTAAATTAATGGTTAGTAGTTCAATATCAATTTAACATTCTAACAATTTGGTATGTTTTTTGTGTGTTAAAAGTTTATGAATAGGCCCAATATTATTTTGTTCTACTTTTAATGAAGTTTTTCACAAAAATGTGTTATTTGACAAACTATTTAACGAAATAAGGTTAGTTTGAAAGTTATTACGCTCAATGGGTCCACGTCATCACTTTTTTTATTTTTCCGTAAAAATTTGGAGAAACCTCTGTGGCCCACAGCGGTTTCATCAAAAAATTTGGAAAACGCGGTACGCGGTTTGCCTTTGCTAGGTCAAGGTTACGGGTGTGGGTGTGGCTGGTGGGCTGCCATGGTGTGTAGGGGTCGTTTCGGGTTCGTTGGAGGGTGGTGCAGGGTGCATTGTGGAGTGGGTAACGTGGTCTTATAAGAGGGGGTTGGTGTCAAGGTTAGGACCGTGTCCTTGGGTAACGTGTGGCTGATGAAGTTTTTTTTAATGCATTGTACAGTTTATATTAAGGCAATGGATTAACGACAATGTAAGGTAAATAGACTCAATATCACTACAATTAACATGGACTTAAGAGCGAGTTTGTGAGGCCGTTTAGCGGACAGATTCAAGTAGCAAGTACACCCAAAGACACGTCCCTAACCCTGACACCAACCCCTTCCATATGACCATGTTAGCCACCCCACAACACCCTCCAACATACCCGAAACACCCCCTGGCAGCCCACCAGCCACACCCACACCCGCAACCTTTACCTGGCAAAGGCAAACCGCCATGGGCTACACCGGTTTCACAAATTTTTAGTGAAACCGCTGTGGGCCACAGAGGCTTCTCCAAATTTTTACGGAAAAATAAAAAAGTGATGACGTGGACCCATTGAGCGTAATAACTTTCAAACTAACCCTATTTCGTTAAATAATTTGCCAAATTACACATTTTTGTTAAAAACTTCACTTTTATTGGTCTTTGGTTTTTGTACGAACGTCAAATTACTCCCTCTGTTCCAGTGAATTGTTTAAAGTTTGACTTTTATGTGAAGGGGATTTGAGAAAAGTGTAAACAAATAATTGAAACAAAGGGTATAGTAAGTCTTTGTGCAATTAAGGGAGTGGTACATCGTTGTTTTCAACGAAAAATTTAAAGCAACCGTGTTGTATACTTGTGTTACTCATAAGAACTACGTATATACGTTACGGGGCATGTTATTTCGTCTTAAAATGTTTGAAATCTGATAAAAAAAATTAATTACGTTTTATCAAGTTAAATTTCTAAAATATATTTTAAAGACTTTAAAAACGTAATACGGAGTACTTTATTGTACTAATTGTCATTAGCTAGTAAGAGCAATTAATGTAGCCTAAGTGGCTAAGTATGATGTTGTAGACAATTAAGTGTCGGCTTATAAATTAATAAAGCGACGTCGCATAAATAAATCGTACTCCGTACAATTTAATTCAATTGTGGCATGCAATGCAGATGAAACCAGCTATATATATTGGCATATTATTTCACTCGTACTGTTAGAGTATATAATCGATCTTGGACCTCCCACCATCAGCTTAAGCTTTTGTTAGAGTACTTTTTGTTTGTGAGCAAAGTGCACGAGTTGTTATGAACATACGTTAATTTTAAAGGGTTAATTATATTTTCGATTTGATCATTTTATATAAGAATAATAGTTGAGCAAACTTTTTAATCAACTTGTTTATTACTCCGTATTTCTTAAGAAAGCACTTGCTCCAAATTGAGAAGTTACGTAATGACATTGTCTAAGGAACACTACTTAATCTTGCTCGAAGAAAAAAAAAAAAACAAAAAAAGATGGTCGCGATTGAGTATGAGGAATTAGTAGTGAACCATTCTTAATTAGCATGTATTTATCGGAGGTTTTATATCTTGCTCGAAAAAAAAAACGAAAAAAGATAGTTGTGACTGCATGAGTATGAGGAATTAGAAGCATAAACATTCTTAATTAGTACTCGTATGTATTTATCGGAGGTTTTATATGAGACAGCAACCTCTTCGTTACATTTAAGAGAAAAGTAGCGACATTATTTCATATGCTAGTGTATTATTATAATTATTGACGACAATAATGACATACAAAACTCTTGATTTAAAGTATGAGAGATACATATATCCAGAAACATATTATCGACTTTATTATTACGAATGTCACTGAAATTAAAGCAAAAACGAAATTCATACCTCATGTTAATAAATTAGAATATGTATATTACATTCACCTCTATTATCTAATTAAAACTTTTTCATTTTTGAGGGATTGTAATAAACTGAATATTTTATATATAAATTTATAATTTGATTTTTAAACTTCAAAATTAACACAAAATATTTGATAATAGTCAAACGCATAAGGTTGATTTATAAAGATACTCCTTAACTATGGTTAAGAAATGAATGAAAAAAAAAACTATTTACGGTATAAATTCTTATATGAAGCAGATTTATGCCAAAGTATATCGTAAAATTTAATTTAATTTTTATTTATTCTTGTAGAGCCAAAAGATCAAGTTTATGTGAACCTTCCACACATTGAAAACGTAAATTAAAATTCAACGTATAATTTATTCATCAAGTGCTTCATATTATATACTCGTATATATGATTAATACCAATTAAAAATGAAGAATATAATATAATGGTTTAAGTTTCTCGAATTATTCCACTACAAAATTCGAATATTGTTTAATTACATGGTGGGGGAAAAGCTTTTCAAATGATACGATAATTGTCATTGTCAATAATAATAATAATAATAAGTAATAATATATTCATAAAACCAAAAATTATGATGTGGATTAATTAAATAGTTATTTGTTTTTTAAGATACCTCCAAATTTTTATGTGCGTAATCTATATATCTACTTTGACGTTGTGATTTAATTTATCAAGCGTGACGCATTCTTGTATGAATTCTATTCTTTTAAGCAAAGGTGATCAAATTATATTAGTTAACGGCATAGTTTTTCAACTACTTGAGTCGAAAATGACATGAAAAAAAAAAATCATTTACATAAAAATTTCGTAATGGATTTACAATACAAAGCCTTAAAAAAGACAAATTTGACGATGAAATGTGTAAAAAAAAAATCGTTTTCAAATACTTTGCCTAATGGCTTAATAAGTGATATGTTTTTAGAAATCTTTATTACTCCGTATGATAATAAAATATGAAGTGGAAAATTACTTCACACAAAATTTACTCGACCATTGAAATTTCAAGTCTGGTGGCACAACTTTGTATATAAGAAATAAATATTTATATATTAATCTCATATTGTGTAGTTATATTAAACGATTGTAGTTTGTCAATAAGCTGATCATATTTAATGTTTAGGGTGATTTGGAATCTCACACCCTATATAATCACGATTTTAAATTCTCCCACTATTTTTAATTTTTTTTAAAAGCTCCCACTTTTTGTAATCTTTTTATTAAAAACTTCCATCAAAATACATTTTTTCTTTTTTGTAAAAATGATGGTTTTTTTTTATATATCCATCACGTCGTCCACCGAAATTCGGAATTTGAAAAGAAAAAGAGAAAATTTAATGTTTTAATGAGTCAAAACGAACGTTTATTTGGGTGAAAATGAGGTTTTGGTGAGAGTTTTTAAGGAAATGTATAGAAAAGTTAGAATATTTAAAAAAAAAAAATAGAATAGGTGGAAATTTTTAAACTAAGAATACGAAAAAGTGATTGTTCACAATAAATATAATACGGAGTATAATCTTAATGTATATTGTGATTACTTTAATACTTCATCCGTTTCAGTGAATTGTTTACACTTTAATTTTTTTTTGTGAGCGAAAAATGATGAAAATGTAAATAAGTAACTGAATCATAGGAAGTATTTATTATGCTTTGAAACTATATTTATACTTTTTAAAGTAGTCACTTACTCCGTACAACTTAGGACCTGTTTTTTCCAAATTTTATTTTCAAAGACATTTCGATTCGATTCATTCGATTCCATTTAGTTCGATTCAACTTCATTCGATTCGATTCGATTCGATTCATTCATTCGGCTCAATTCTTTCGATTCAAATTAGCGAATCTATGTTATTTAATTGAACTTCATTCGATTCGATTCGATTCAACTCGATTCGATTCGATTCGATTTAGCCCATTTCGATTCGATTCGATTCATTCGATTCGATTCAATTCGATTCGATTCATTCGATTGATTCAATTGATTCGATTCATTTAAAATGTCCGAAAGAACAGGTTCTTAACAATAATTAAAATAAAACTTAACTACTTTAAGTAAACACATACTACTCCGTATTTCGTATTATACATATAAACAGTTTCGTTTTAAAATTTGCGATAATTATTACTCCGTAGTATACTCCCTCCATTCAACTCCAAACTACATTTATCTAATTTTACCACTATTCATCGTTAACCATTTAATTTCAATTATCTCTCGACATATAAGTGAAAATATATTCATGTGGGATCTTATTTGATTCGTATTTACGAGTACATAATTAAAATCTAATTTTCATATTTTTCGAAAAACATAGCTAACGATATTTACTCCGCAAAAGTCGCGTTGGCAAATGTGCAAAAAGAAAGTGTTAGTTTGAAGTTGAATGGAGGGAGTATAAATCATCATGATAATATCATCGATTTGGGGAAAAGGCAATTGATTACATGAATCGCATGACGGCTTTATGTCGGAAGTTACGCGCATAAGCGGATAGTAAAGTTTAGGCTTATAGCCCATATCCAATAATAATGGAGTGGACAACTTTATTGA
Organism: Dianthus caryophyllus; assembly: GCA_023091065.1. Taxonomy (NCBI): domain Eukaryota; kingdom Viridiplantae; phylum Streptophyta; class Magnoliopsida; order Caryophyllales; family Caryophyllaceae; genus Dianthus; species Dianthus caryophyllus. Next base: position 33,976,639 of record CM041520.1, on the reverse strand, counting down.
TCAATTATTTGCTTTCGCCTAAAGTTAAACTATTTGTTCATAAACAAAACAATACTCTTATTATAAAAACAAAAACAATATTCTTATTATAAAAAAAATACTCTTATTATAAAAATGGACATCAATTAGTTATGTTACTCTTCTACGGAGTATTTTTCTTAGTTCTGACAAAAACAAAAACAATATTTTATTATAAAGTACAATATCTATTTCATACAAAAAGAAAAAAATTAGAAAAAAAAAAAAGAAAGCAATATGCATGTAATATTTGTAAGAAATGATTTATATAGAAGGAATATTTTCCCAAGATAAGTTAACCATTAGTCACTTTGTAATCATTTTAATATTAAAATAATTTTAATCATTTTAACAATCATTTTATTTATTGAGCTAACCAATTTACCATTTTTCTATCGTCTTTTGATTTACATTGTAAAATAACTAAACAAAAACATACTTAGAACGCTTAAATTAATTGTCCATGTGAGGTACAAATGTCATCTCATATATTGAGTAATTACATTATTAGACGGCTATACTCTCTATTTAATACTTCCTCTATTTCAATAGGAGAGCCCATGATCCCACTTTATGTGAGGAGAAAAGTAAGACCACTGCATGAGTCTAAATGAATAAAATTGAGGGAGTATTTCGTATAATAAAAGATTTATGTTACATATTCATACGACAATATTTATTCAGGGCCCTAAAATTCTAAACCTCTTAATCTAAGGCCTGCCAAATAAAGGCCGGTTAACTTGACCCGAAGTCGAATTGTTTGAAAAGTAAATACAAATCGAATTGGTCCAACCTAAACCCAGCTCGTCTAGTTGGTGTGTCGACGCTTGCTAGATTCACATTTCACATGGACCACTTACTTTTTCTTCACCGGATCCGAAGAGCCGGGTCCAACAAAGTATGACCCAAAGCCAGCCAACTTTAGGGATGGGTTAAGCCATGGGTCGAGTGAGCCAACGCTTTGACTGGCCGAGTAACGGGTTGGACCGTCTCGTTGAGTTAGCCATGTTGACTTAATTTGTTTGTTGAATCCAATAGCATTATTACTATGGTGCGATTAGTGGGCCTATATACGATGAATTTAATTAGGGCCTTTATCCCTTTAGGTCCAAAAATAAGACCATGGTTCAAAATGAGGACTTGTGTAAGATTTGGAACCAATTGAACTTTATAGTACGTAGTAGTGTGTAAGTAACTCTAATGTAACGTAAAAAGTATCGACCGATTGTTATATGAGAGCGTCTTTTGTTATACGACTAATTCATTAAAACAATATCCTACCGTTATATTATTAACTACAGATATTAGTGTAAAAAAACACCGGATAGAAATAATTTGGAACAAGAAATTTTTAGCTATCGAATACTCCGTACAATGATGTTAGAGTTTTACTCCAATAGGGTACCAATCTTGTCGATTTTGCAGTCAAATGATGAGGCGGGACTTAGTTTGTGGGTTTAACTCATCATGCCTATAATTTGATGTTAATAGGAGTACGAGAACGAAATTTTTCACAAAATAGCGTTTTTTTTGGCAAAATAATTAACGAAATGTGGTTCGTATCAAACTTATTACACCCAAATGGTCCACGTCATCACTTTTCTATATTCTGAAAATATTTAACGTAAGCCTTGTATTTGTAGGCGGCGTTTTCAACTTAGTTGTACTGGCAGATTTGTCCCCACAATTTATTTCATCGAACTTAAACATAATCAACTTTCGCTTCCATGCATATGACTGCTTGATCAGTGTTGATTTCGATCAATATTCCAAGTGCAACACATACTTTTAAGGGCTCCCCAGACGTTCTCCTTTAAACTTCACATATGGCCAGGCAATTTGTAAGCTTCCCTATTTTGGAAAGTTCGTCGACTATATATATACATGTCCACTGAAGCTTCGCGACCTCGTCTTGTTTGTACTTTGACAACCTCGACAACTTTATGAGACAGTAATGCTTCAGCCGCTATCTTCTCACCCCCTTTCTTGACCCTATTGAGAGATATAGCTGAAATCGCTCCCCATCATGTTTAGTAAACAAGTCGTTGTTGTTGCTCATGGCAACGGACGCAACGTGTGAGCACACGATAGAGTACAATGATGGGCACCTTGGTTCAGTGAAATAGATGTGAGGGATAGTCGGACAACGGTTGCGTGTAACTTAGTTGAAAATGTTGTGGCCTACGGCGATGTCGTTAAATATTTTTCAGAAAAAGTGAAAAGTGATGACGTGGACCCATTAGACGTAATAAGTTTGAAACGAACATCAATTCGTTAATTATTTTGCAAAAAAACGCTATTTTGTGAAAAACTTTTACGAGAACTTACACTTGTTCCATCGCATTATTTTTTCTCGCTTATAAGTCATAACCTAATAACAAAATATGCATATAAATTATAAGCTATCAAACATTTAAAATAAGAATAGAAAAAATATACTCATTCTAGTATCATATGGATATTATCAAATTTTCGAGTTATTTTCTCTCTAACTTGTGAGCTAGGGTGCACGAACGCTTCTAGTTTTGGCCGTTCCCGTGTCGGATACCGTGTTAGACACGGACACTCGTCGGACACGCCTTGAAATGTGTCGGACACAACTCAGACCGTGTCCTTGTTTTTTTTTTAAAATAAGACATGGATGTCGGCCACAACCCAATTAACTTGGACACGGCCCGTGTCTAAAGGACACCCCATAATACTAACTTTTTCATTTAAAAAAAAATAAAAAAATTTGAATACAAATTCCTAAGAATCATGATAGTCACTTAATTGGTAACCACAAAACAAATTGTCACTCATCTTCTCCTCTTCTCACTTCTTTCGCTTGTCACCCTTCCACACCTTCAGCCGCCTCTGACCGCCTCTGCCGCCTCTGACCGCCTCTGCCGCCTCCCTTAGTCTGTAACCACAAAACAAGTATTGATGTATTAGTTGTTCTACGACTTTATAAGCTATAAATGACCACAATTTACATGTTGGTTGTAATTGTTGGAGTGTTATTGCCCACATGTGAGAGTCCCACATCGATTGTGGAAGAGAGTTTGGTGTGGTTTATAAAGTCTAAGGGAACTCCTCTCATTGCCAATTGGTTTTGAGAAATGTGGACACCCTCGGACTTGTAAACTGGGCTCGCTCTCTTCCACTCGGGTTTGGCAAAGCCCGTTACATGATTCTAACATGGTATCAAAGCCCGGGTTCGCCCTGGGTTCGATAAGTTTAAAAACTGGCCGTTGAAAATTATGCCACCGGAGGAGATCCTCTTTGAGGGTTTGCCGCTCCGATTGGGTTCGGGTTATTGCCGCCCTCGTGAGTTCGGGTTGTTTATACCACTCCGGTGTGCTCCCATGGTTTCGCCCTGGGTTTCCGAGGGACCTCACATGTGAGGGGGAGTGTTGGAGTGTTATTGCCCACATGTGAGAGTCCCACATCGATTGTGGAAGAGAGTTTGGTGTGGTTTATAAAGTCTAAGGGAACTCCTCTCATTGCCAATTGGTTTTGAGAAATGTGGACACCCTCGGACTTGTAAACTGGGCTCGCTCTCTTCCACTCGGGTTTGGCCAGGCCCGTTACATGATTCTAACAGTAATGAGTTGTAAATTCCCTTTATTTTAGCATGCATATTGGTTTTGTTCATGTCGTGTCCCGTGTCCTAAAAAATCAAATTGTCGTGTCTCATGTTTCGTTTCATGTCATGTCGTGTCGTGTCTGTGTCCGTGTCCGTTTTGGTGCATCCTAGCTTATTTTTAATTCGTAAACATTGACTAAAAACGTGCAAAATATTTAAATAGTCATGGAAAAAAACTAATTTAACAAGAACGAACAAATGAATGCCAAATGGAGAAAAGCAAAAAGTATGATAAGTAGGAAGATGGTAAGAATAAGATTAATTGACATGAATAATCTGAACCGATCCTCTTATTCCATAAATAATCCGAACTCGAATTAATCTACGAATAATGCCAACTATTGAAATATCATTCCAATAATATACTTTGGCCTATTTTAACCTGCTTTAATCGATAAGAAAAAGAGGTTAAACCTGCTTGAATTGTACTTAAAATAAGAATGACGTAAAGGTAGAGTCGATTTCACCATTTTTTTTTAACGTGTTAGAGTCGATTGAAATTGGCCAAATACATTATTGGAATGATTTTTCAATAGTTGAGATTATTCGTAAATTAATTCGAATTTGAATTATTTATAGAATAAAATGATCAATTCAAATTATTCTTGACAATTAATCCGTAAGAATAAACCAAGTGTCCAAAATTAAGTAGCAAAACATCCATCATCACTCACTACTCTAGTCACTTCTTTTGGTTTCTCTTATCTTCCTTCATTCCTCTTGTTTTTACAACCAAACAAAAATCAAAATCAGTGTCATGGCTACCACACTCTGTTCCCTTAAACTCCAATTAATCCCACTAAACACCCTCCATAATCACTCTAATAAACCCCTAATCCCAATTAACCCTCCTACTTATCACATTTCCCAACACAAATTATCCCTTAAACACAGTTCTAATTCTCCTCTGAAACTTTCCCCACTTTCACTTACTACTCTTACTTTGCCCTTCTTTTTAGATGCACAGGTATTCATTTTAATTATTACGATCAATTCTATTACGAGACTGTTGTATATGTAATGCGGCCAATAGCATTTAGCCTAGTGGTTAAGACTGAGGTATTGTGAGCAATAAGTCACAGGTTCGAATCCCCCTCCCCCTTACTGTGATAATGTCAATTCTACGTTGATAATTCGGTTTTTCTAACGTGTGTGTATATCATTAGAACTACCAGTTTTTTTTGTTAATACATGACATGATTGAGTGATGATGATGATGATGATGAATAGGATGCATTGGCAACAGGAGGTGAATTTGGGTTGTTGGAGGGGAGGACGGCGGCGTTGATACACCCGGTAGTAATGGGTGGGCTGTTCTTGTACACGTTGTGGGCCGGGTATTTGGGTTGGCAGTGGAGGAGGGTTCGAACGATCCAAAACGAGGTTAACGAGCTGAAAAAGCAGGTTAAACCTGTTGCTGTTACTCCTGATGGTACCCCTTCTGTCGATTCTCCCCCGTCTCCTGTCGAGGCTCAAATTCAGCAGCTCACCGAGGTAGTACATCTGTGTTTGCATTCATTTACTCTGAAGTGCTCCAAAGTTTTGTGTTTTTTAAGTAGTTTTTGATATGATCAGCAAAATTAAGTTGAGGAGAACAGTACCTAGCTAGCCTCCTAGGTTTGTAGTCTGCTGTAAGGCTCGTTGTACGACTGTCAAATCCCTCGACCATCTCACTTAGTAATAAACGACGTTAACTAGTAATAGAAGGTTGCTGTATAGCGGCATACCACAAGTCCACAAGTCTAACCTGAAAGAGTAAGAAAGGTGTTAAAGCAAAGTCGACAACAACTATTCCGTAATGACTCAACTACTCAAGGATAATGGGGATTGGATAGACTGCTGCCTGATTCTGATACAATGTTGCTAATCTCGGAGACGGTTTGGCTAGATCATTAGATTTTTCTTGTGTCACTCTTATGCCTCTATTGAGAATGCTTCCGCTGCTTGTCCTTTTTTAAGGCACACGTGAGAAGGTGGCCTACTTCTCACCCCTTACCCTTGCCCTGTCATAGACAAATGGGCTTTCAGTTTTGGTGAATTGGTGTTCTTTGCTCTTCGTGGTTTATTATCTTTTCCATGCTAGAAGTGGCATTTGCACTATTCAATGGTACCGTCATGGAAGTATGATCATATTAGAGTATATAATTGATCTTGGGCCTCCAACCATCAACTTAAGCATTTGGTTGAGTTGGTTCCTGACATGGTATCAGAGCCTTGTGAGGCGGGCTTGTAGTTGCGTTTACGTTTCAAACTGAAAGGGCATTCGCGTGAGGGGGCGTATTAAAGTTTATAATCGATCTTGAGCCTCTAACCATCAGTTTAAGCTTTTGGTTGAGTTGGTTCATGACAGATCAGATTCTCGGAATGAGCAAAATATACACGTTCCTATAAAATGAATACTTCATATTCTAATAGAAGTCGGGAGGCAGATTAGAGGGCGTAGCAAGGCACTCTTCTTCTTAAAGAGCAAGGCATTTTGTTTTCCTAAAATGAGGCATTCTTGGCTGCTTTCGTTAATATCTCAGTGACACGTGAATTTTTCGCCTATGAACAAATGGTTTGTGTATAAATTTTGTACGGAGTAGTAATCACAATGGTACTAAAACGTCAAGTGACAAAGCAACATTGTTTTTCTGGTCCTGAATCCTAGACTGAGTAAATATTCGCGTTGTGCAATTGTAGTTCAGTTAAGTTTGCGATTTCTTTTATGCAACAAGAGCTCATATTTTTCACGTAAATTATTCAGGAGAGGAAACAATTGTTGAAAGGCAACTTTAGGGACCGACACTTCAACGCAGGATCAATTTTGCTGGGATTCGGTGTCTTTGAGGCAATCGGTGGAGGAGTCAACACTTGGATTCGAACCGGAAAGCTATTCCCAGGTCCCCATCTATTCGCTGGAGCAGGTATGAACAGTGAGCGACTGTCGGCAATTAAACGCCTAAAACAAAAATTTAACCGCTTCTATTGTTCTGTAAGCTCTTGAGTATCTGACATGTTATGTTACGTGTTTTTTTTTCTGCTGGAAAACAGCTATTACGGTGCTGTGGGCAGCCGCTGCAGCGCTGGTACCTGCAATGCAAAAAGGCAATGAAACAGCCCGAAGTCTTCACATTGCTCTGAACGCAATCAATGTCGCCTTGTTCATATGGCAAATTCCCACAGGATTCGATATAGTCCTTAAAGTTTTCGAGTTCACGACATGGCCTTGAGGAGTTTCTTCATCAGGTTTGGTACGCCTAACGCACTTCCTACGTCCATTTATTTTTAGTTATTTGTATCAGTTACAATTTTAGTTTTGAATAACCACTCATTCGTGGATCTCTGTGTATACTATTGTCTACTATTGAAGTGCTATTATATACTTAAATTTGTAAAGGCTGAAAATTCAATTGCAATACCGCCATAGAGCTATAACTATCGTACTCTATTTGAATTTTCACATATCGTGACAATGCGTAATCCTTTGCGCTTCTTTCTCTTTTTGTCATGATACTGAGCAAGGTGTGGTGACATGGTGTCGTTAAGTATTGACAGCTTTATGGAGATTGTTTAGAATAGGAAAGTTTTTCGCTGGAAACGTGAGAATGCCCCTTTTTCTCTGATAAAAACGTAGAAGGTTGTTTCCCGATTACCTGTAATGTCGCACGACAATTATATTCTTTTCTTCACAAACGTTCGTGTTGGAATTCTTACACTACCAATATTCTTTTTCTCGTAATCATCAATTTCACTTACCTGCAAAAACAATGGAATCTTATCCTGTCTTCTATTCTATTTACCGTGCTTCTAAACCGTGAAGCTGCCATGATACTGCACAAGATGCCAGAATCATGTCGAAAATGGTTTCTGCTGTGAACCGTCTATTTACCCCTTCCTCGATTCCTTTCCTTTCTGCCTACAAGTTGAGCCCTTACAGAATACAGCATCAAATTTTACCGTGTATCACCCTCTTCGGTCTGTCAAAGGAGCGTAAGGCCACGAACTATTAACTTTAGAGATGAAGTCACATTGACAAAGTTTTAAAAAGTCGTTTACGATGTTGACAGTAACGACAGAAACTCGTCATTCTGGTGAATGTCATAGAATCTTTGAGACTTTGTGATTTTGTCATGGACACAGTCTTACTGAGGGCAACAACTGCAAGCCTATGGATTGAGTGCAGAATATTTGTTTAGTTTTCCTTCTTGTGTTTTGAGTCAAACACTCGCTATTCTTTGCTCGTTGAAATTTTTTCAGTGGAATACAGTAAAATGGCTCACTATAATGGGCATGTTTTCTCGACGTAACTTCATTTGAGTCATTTAGAAACCGTCATTCCGTATTAACGCAGAGTTAAGGCTGCGTATATTCCACCCGACTAGTTTCGAATGAAACATAGGAAGGGAAAAGAAAAGGCTTGTGATTGACACTTAATTGATGCAAATCTTGTGTAATGAACTTTTGTTGTCTGCACAAGGGAATTGAATCTGATGCCTTTCTCATTTCTCTCCTTAGCTGTTTTTCATTGTTTCTGTGCTTTTTTTCTTTTTTTGCTTGGCTTTTCAGTTTTCTTAAGATTATTTATATATATAAATACCAACTTAAATATCCCCTTTTTATCATAAATAATTGCATGCTTCTTAAAACATATACCCCGTTAACTAAATCGCCTCTATTTGTAAGCATTTTGAACGATAATGTCGAACCAGTCTCAGCAGCGTCCATGGTTCCGGTTAGGCTCCATGGCTCGCCCGGTTCAACCAGGTCCTCCTCCGCCAGCCCCAGCTTCAGCCCCTCGTCCTCAAATGCAGCCTCCAGTGGGGATACTGTCTAGGCCGTCTATGATACGACCTGCAATTCGGCCTCCTGTCGCTCCTCAGGCGCCTCAGGTGTCTCAAGACACGACGTTTAGGCCTCGTGTTGCTCCCCCGCCTCAGGTGTCTCAAGAGGCGACATTTAGGCCTCGTGTTGCGCCTCAAGACGCGACATTGAGGCCTCCTGTCACTCCTCAACCTCAGGCGGTGTCTCAGCCGTCGTCTGTCTCCCCTGCGCCTCAATTGCCACGTGCAGTTGTCTCGCCCGTGAGCACGCCAAAAAACTCCCCTGTCCCTCAAAAAACTCCTCTCGCGTCTCCTGTCACTCGGAAATCTCCTCCTGAATCTCCCGTCTCTCAAAAATCCCCTCCATCTGCATCTCCTGTCACTAGGAAATCCGAATCTCCTTTGACTCGGAAATCACCTCTTGTATCTCCAGTAACTCAAAATGCTCCTGCGTCCCCTCTCGCTGAAAAATCTCAGCTCAGATCTCCCGCCACGCAGAAATCTCCTTTTTCTCCGAGAGCATCACCTGAAACTCGGTCTCTTCCACCTTCGATTTTATCTTCTACCGCCATCAAACAAGACACCGCTAGATCAATGCTATCACCTCCTCCCATGCACGATTCTCCTCCCCCAAAACAAGTATCTACTCCGACAGTCCTGACTTCTCAGAAACCTTCAATTTCTCCTGTCATTGCTCGAATGCCAACACCAGTGTCATCGCCACGAGGAGCGAAACCGCATCCCGAAACTCCTCCTGAGTCACCAAAGATCAAATCCGTTCTTCGTTCCCCTCCTTTGTTTTCCCTGCCACCGTCGCAAATAAAGTCTGACGACGATTATCAAAGAAACATCCCTGCTGTGGCGGAGCAGAAAACTGTGCGACGTGTAAAAGAGGCAGTTGGTCGTCAACCCGAGAGAGTGCCAGTCGGGATAAGCGTGAAACAGAAGGAGGATGAGGTAAAAAAGAGTTCAATTTCTGACGATATTGAGAAGCGGTTCATTACTATCTCGGGTGAAAACAGAGGAGCTATTATGGAACTCGGCCACTCCTCCCGCGGAACACATCAAAAGCTTGGAAGCGAGGCAAGGTCTACTACAAAAGACAATGAAAATACGTCAAGGGCGAAACTCTCAACGCCAATGCACGCTTTTACAAACAGCAACGTTCAGGGAATTAACAGCTCCATTGTCTTCAACAGCACAATTTCTCACCATGATCCAGGCGTCCACCTCTCCCTCGCTAGGAAACCGAGGACGAGCGGTCACATGGAACACGAAAATGATGTACAAATCTTTCAAAAGAAAGGAGTCGAGTTCCGAGATTAAAATGACTTGGGGTGTAATACGGCGAGGAATGAATAATGTCGGTGCTGTTAAATTCAGGTTTAAGCCGGATATCATATTAAAAAACAATTGCGTAAACGTATAGGGGTACGACAGGTTGAGCTAGGACCGTTTGATCAGCTCAAACTGTATCGTCTATTAACGAGCAACGAGCAACGGTTGTTGGGGAACCTATATTAATTTTCACAAATCTTACTACTAGTGAGATTATTTATATTTTTACTAAATTTGTGTGTTTATTTCATCGAACAACAATAATCGAACGACTACTTACTATTTGAAATATTTTCTCGATCCTCGACCGCACGGGTGATTTTCAATAAATAATGTCATACACAACAATAGTAATAATTAATAATTAATAACAAAGACTAAAATAAATGCATATAAATTCATTTTGTATATTCCAAATTCGTAGCAACCAAAAATATAAATGTAAATGGTCCCTTAAAATAGACCTTTCTAAATTGTAGTTGTTCTGGGTAGGCGGCAACTCCTCCAGTCTACCCGACATTTGATGTCTCCGTCTCGTAATTTTGACATCTCTGAGTTGGCAAGACTGACCCGACCAGACCTCGAACAAAACTCGACTCGATTGAAACAGAAAATATGGTGACCTGAAACCGATCCGACTCTAATCAATGACCCGTACCTGACCCAGACCCGATCCAATGACGACTCAACCAAAGAGCATATTCAAGGTTCGATAAGGAAGTCAATTCAAGTTTCATATTCGCAAGTTTGTCAAATAAACGAGTATAAGACTCGTCAAAGGATGAATTCGAATAAGAAGGCTAAGTTTTTCGGATTTGTCGAGTTAAATTGTCGGGGATACTAATCAAACCTAACAAAGTCCTAATTGATAAAGTGTAGACTCTTACTACTCAAACCCTAGGCTAGGCTCAATATTCTAACAAATACATCTATAACTCGTTTAATCAGTCGAACAATATTGAAATTACTTTAAATCAACATATTCATACCCCTATTCATACATTGTGTGAATTACGATTTTATCTCATTTCAATTCCGGTCAAAATTTTGAATCAGTTACTATCAACTACTCCGTACAATTTTATTGTTTAATATGAAGTACAGTTTAATTCAGATTCAAAAAGTCCAAAAATACCGTATTAAATTATTTCGACAGTGTTTTAGACATAAGGGCATCGACCCACGTTGAGGATAGTGATCGAACTCTATACCCTACGTGTTGCCTTAAACATAAGGAATTTTGTGAGAGGATAAGAAAAAACGTTAAAATCGTACGGAGTACATGCATGTTAAATTAGGGTTGATTTATATTTTTGACATTAAATTTGACAAAAAAGTATATAAGATCTTTATTTCACCTCCCTTAGATTACGACCTTAGGGTGGAAACTTTGTAGACTTTCCTATCTTTATTGTCTCATTTCTAAAAAGGCCACACTAATTTCTTGTCAACTTTCTAAATTGTGGTTTTTAAGCTTTTTTGTTTTGTAATTATGTACATTGGTAGCATTCTTTTTATGGTCAAAAACAAAACAAATTAATATGATTACTTGGTTAATACCGACCTCGAAATGTCACTCATAACTTGGATTTGAATCAGGGGCGGAAGTAGGATTAAAATGTACCTTAGGCTATGCATATTTGCGGTAAAAATGATAAATAATTTTTCTTTTACAACTAAGTAAGTAAAACATATATTTAGAATTTTTCCCTGGGCTGCAGCCCATAATCCCCATATAGTTTAGGGCTAGTTCCGCCCTTAATTTAAATTTCGGTTTTTTTAAGGGAAAAAAAATGGTCCAATTGAATTGTAAACTAGACTAGATGTTTTTCATCAATTTTTTTGTGCAAACAAATTTTGTTGAAGTCTACCTAGTCTATTAGTCAGTAAAAAATCTATTTTAACAAAGTTTTACGGAGTATATTTTTACTCAATGCTTTCTTTTCAATAATACAAATTCTTGTGTGAGTCAGGGTCTCACAATAAATTATTATAAGTCAGTCTCATTTGTACTCGATTATATAGTTTTTGTACCATTTTTGTGATAATTATTATTAATTGTAACTAAATTTTTTAGTACCTCTAAAAGCGAGTTTAGTAGATTTGTTTCATGTTTTTTTACCCTTTTAATTAACTATAATTTGTAATCTGGTCTCGTATTAACTTAGTGTAAGGTTAATCTCACATGAGAACTTATTGTTTCAATAATGACACTATTACCTTCTAAGTATTTATAGTTGTGAGATGAGATGTGTTAAAATTAACGAACATATAAATTTCGACATTATGAGTGGATTACAAATAACGAGCTTAGCAATGCCATAAAGCACATAACAATAACAATGCTCCATTTAATTTTGTTTTTAGTAATCCTAGACACCAAAATATTGTTTGATCTTGTGCTTAATATGATTGTAATATATACAATAATATAAAATATAGTTATATAGGATCTTTTTTAAATTGTTTTGTCAGTTATACTCCGTAATTTATAATTTTAATTGTATATAGTTATACGAGTTTTTTTTTTTTTTTTTTATTTTTTTTTTATTTTATTTTAAAAAAACACCTAACATTTACAGCATTTTGTGGGCACACACCTAAAGTTTTTTTTTTTTGCCCACACACACCTAAAATTTTGCTTTTCTTTATTGAAAGACACCAAACTCAAATTCCGTCAAAAAAACTCACAATTCCGTTAAATATGACGAAGATTGCACATCGGTTCACTTGCTCTTTAAACGCTATTCACCCACGTCTATTTTCCTGCAATAAACAAAAAACTCAATTTTCACTCCAATAAATACTCAATTTTCCCTTTATTTAACCTCTATTTTAATTTAACAACTCATTTCAATTTTGTAAAAACATCCTACATTAATTAAGATGTCATCTTCTAGTTCATCCTAATCTAAAGAACAAGTGAACCGATGTACAATCTCCGTTAGATTTAACGGAAATGTGAGTTTTTTTTTTTTTTTTTTTTTTTTTTTTTACGGATTTTGAGTTTGGTGCCTTTTAACAAAAAAAAAACAAAATTTTAAGTGTGTTTAGGCAAAAAAAAAAAAAAAAAAAAAAAAAAAAAAAGGAAAATTAGGTGTGTGTTCACAAAAGGTCGTAAATATTAGGTGTATTTTGACAAAAAAAAAAAAACTCTAGTTATAAATACAAACAAAAGATGTAGGAGTCTATACTATTGGGTGTAGGGTGTAGGGTTCGATCACCAAGATGTAGGAGTCTATACTCCGTTGGAGGCAGTCTTTGGCTTGCGTTCCCCTTTACATTTCTACGCTTTTATAGCGTAAGTACATCTTGTTCTTGTCACTCGTTGACTCAAAAGTTGAGGTGGCCACTAGAGGACGTCAGTGCATCTTATATGGTTGATAACATTGCTAGCTCGTGCCCAAGATTTTGTACTCCACTCACTTGTTTTGGCTATCGGATGCAGTTCGGCTTTTGTAATAGTACTAGTTGTCATATATTATCTTGTTTGTAGTTTATGTTGTATTTGTATTGTAATTGTAAAACCTGATCTTAATTGTCAGGATTAGATATTGTAATACAAATATTTTCACTGTTGCCAAAAAAAAAAAAAAACAAAAGAAGGTGCATTGATGAAGATGTACAAAGCAAATGTGACTGTTAAATTGGACGAAAAGATATGTAAATCAGTAATAACATTATGGGATTCAAATAAGGGTTTTTTTTGTCAAACAGTAACTTTTATTTAGGGTCATTTATGAGATAGTACATTTTATTTAATTTTTGAGAAATTCCGCGGTGTACCGGCCCCTCTATTTTTCTAATTTTCACGTTATACTCTCACTTTTTTAGAATTCTACGATATAACTTTGACATTCGTAAATTTTCTCGGATATAACCTAAGTTTTATATTTTGTTTCTAATATAACTATTTTCAATATTGCATAAATTTAAACTTCCATTAAACCTATAAATATACCAATCGATACTCTTAAATTCTTCATTCAACCAACCGATTATCATTTTAAACCATTTTTTGTATTATACCACGATATTTATCGTTAACAATGACTAATTATCATCAAATTCGTCAATTCTTAATTTCAATACTTATAGCAAACATTCATCATCAACTTCAATACAAACACCATTAATCCTATCGTTACCAACTTACCATCAATTAAAGTAAGTCAGACAAGAAAGATGATAAATTATCAAGTATAATGAGTTCTTTAATAAGTTTAATTAATAAAAAGATGAATAAAGATCATATTAGAGATAAAATTTAAAACTTAGGTGTATGCCATAAACTTTTCTAAATGTAAGGGTATATCATGAAAAGCAAAAGAACATGAGGGTATTACACCACGGAATTTCCCTTTATTTTTTTGTTTTCTGGCACCTTTTATTTGTTATTTTTGTTAAAAGGTACAAATACGGAATCCGGTGACTCAAGTCAACATTCCGATGGTTGACCATCATTTTCTTTGTTTATATTTGTTAAACCATACCTTTAATTTGTTTTTGTTTTTTTTGTTAATATAAACTTAATTCTTTTTCTTATAATTTGTCAAATATTCCTCCTTCAATTCTATATTTTTCATAAACACAAAACAAAACACTATTAAACTAACATAAATTGAGTAATTTCATCTGCATCTTCTTCTTCAATTTTACCAATTTTTCATTACTCCATAAAAATTTCTTAAAACTTCAATTTTGAGGCTTCCATTTTCACTTCTTTTTCTTCAATTTAACCAAATCTTTCACTGCTTTTTTAAACTTTTTTCTCATTAATCTTATTCGATGTCTTTTCAAAGTTTTCTCTTAGTTGGCAACTTCAATTTTCAGTCATTCAATTTCAATCAACAAATTGGATTCTTTTGCTACTCCGTCTTACCTTCATCAACCCAATTAACAAAAAAAAAACCCACATTCGGGCATTTTTCGAATCATAGTTGAAGAATTTAGAAGTTACAATCTTTTTCTCTATATTTTATGAGGTCCAAAAATTCGATTTGCAAAAGGTAAGTCACATTTGCGTTTTATTCTCATGTAAGATGTATTCAATGATGAAAATATATTTTAAAATTTGTAGGGAAATGTTAAAGTAGTAGAAAATTTGTGAGGAAATATTTGAATTTAGGTTTTAGAGAAAAAAATATGTATTTTGGGAAGAGTAAATTTGAAGAGAAATTTTTTAAGTAGATTATGTTTTGGAGGGGAAATAGAATAAGGTAGTATTTAACAAATATAGTCAAATTTTATTCACTCTCACTAGCCAAATAAGTGTTCTCGCCGAAAAGTTTGTCTTTCGTCACCGGAATACATAATTAGGTACCTTTTAACAAAAATAACAAATAAAAGGTACCAGAAAAACAATAAATAAAATAAAAGGTATTATCTCACAAATGACCCCAAATAAAAGGTACTCCCTCCATTCCACTATCTTCTTCCCACTTTCCTAAAAAGGAAATTCCACTATCTTCTTCCCATTTCTATTTTTGTCAACTTTTAACTAATCTCATCCACACAATTTACTTTATTATTCTTTTACTTTAATCTCAACCACACAACCTCTCCACCTTAATATTTGTTCCATATTGAAATGGGAAGAACAAAAAGAAATAGAGGGAGTATTATCTAACAAAAAAGCCTACAAATAAGGATAACAATATAGCGCCACCCCGGTGGTATTCAATTTCATTACCACCCTAATTAAAAAAAAGGGTTTTTTCTATGGTGTACTCTCGAGATTTTCCGTTTTCAATGTTGTATCCTTACCTTTTCCATATTTCATGGTGTATCCTAAACATTAAAATTTGTCTATGCTATGACCAAATTATTAGTCATCATTGACTTGGTCATTTATTTAAGCTACTCACTTACTCTTTAATCCAACTGATTGCTTATTAACCAATTCATTTGCTTATAATAGCATTCCATTACACGTTAACATGTCTAATTATAAATTAGATGATTAAAAAATCACGCATAAAGTTATTTTACAATTTATGAAACAAACATTATTCTTCATGCTAAAAAAACATTATTAAGAGTAGTTTTCGAAAACTTCTATGTAATAGGGTCATTTGCCATTAACTGGTAAGAAAAGAAGTTAAACAAAGGACATTCGAAAGGAAAATAGCTAAAGGAGTTTAAGGATGGTTAATTTAGAGAATAGATGTAAAGTTTAGGGGTACATTATAGACAAATTTTGAAGTTTAGGACTTTAGGGGCACACCATAAAATATAGACTAGGTAAGGGTACAACATAAAAAAACGGAAAACTCGAGGAACACTACAAAAAAACTCTTAAATATATATATATATATATATATATATATATATATATATATATATATATATATATATATATATATATATATATATATATATATATATATAGAGAGAGAGAGAGAGAGAGAGAGAGAGAGAGAGAGATAAGATCTTTCAAGCCCTATGTTTTGGGAAAGTCATTGAGTCCAGACATCCGCTTTGAGATTTTAACACAAAAATTTGAGATTTTAACACAAAAATTTAGAACTGCAAAATTCAGGAATATTTGAGATTTTAACAATGTTAAAATCTCAAGTATTCCTGAATTTTTGATTCAAATTTTGTGTTAAAATCTCAAATTTTGTGTTAAAATCTCAAAGCATTCTGACTCAATGATTTTCCTCATTACTGGGCTTAAAAGATCTTATATATATATATATATATATATATATATATATATATATATATATATATATATATATATATATATATATATATATATATATATATATATATATATATATATATATATATATATATATATATATATATATATATATATATATATATATATTATCTATTTTTAATTTTGCGCCAAATACTTGAAGGGCAAAATCGTGAAGGAAATTTCTCAAACAAACAGCAATAAAATTATTTTCTTCCACACTTTAATTTTGTACATCTCCTGATCTTGCTCTTTCTTATTTCATTTACCTTATCTAATTTACGTAAAATTAATTTTATTATTATTGTATGATTTGCCTCAAAATATTGAGCAGCCTGCGGCGAGCTGGCCATAACATTTTGACGAAAATATCGATACCTTCCCAACACAGCAATACAAATAGAACCGTCGATTTTTTTTTTTTTTTTTTTTTTTTAAGGATCAGGATTGTACATAAGATCATCATACATTCATATTGTATGTAATGTTTGATATATAGACTATGTTCTTAGTGATACCAATAATAATTAATAATCTAGATTTTATTGTCTTTTAAAATTAACGATATAAACTTAATCATCTTTAATCTTTTGTTCGTGAAATTGGATATAAACTCAATCATCTTTGAATTGGATAAGTTGTTGTTCATGCAATGGAATGGAATTGCCCTGCTTTGGTTTTACAAAACGTAGAATTTGTACCTACCAAAAAAACAAATTATAGAATCTGTACCTATTAATGGGCTCCTCAAAACTTCTCTTCTACTATTATCAACTTTTTACTTAACCTCCTCATTTCATTTACATGTCTCCACATTGATGAGACTTCTCATTTCTACTTTTTCATGGTTCACCATATTTATTTTCTAAACTCTAACATTGATTGATTACTTATTATTTGATAATTAACCAAAAGATGCATAATTTATACTTCCTCCATTCCAATAGGTTCTATACGTTTGCTTTATACACGTACATCAATACTCGTTTTGTTTCGTTCATATCTTTGGTTTCGTATTCTTGAAAATTTTAAAATTTTGATATTAATAATGTGCTCGATAACACAATTAAAACAATACTCCGTATCACATTTGACTGTTTTTTTATTTGTATGTTAAAAGTTATATCGAAGATTCTACGCACTTATGAATAGTGTCCAAAAAGTAAAACGTATAGAACCTAAGCTATTAGAATGGAGGAACTGAGAAAGTATTATATTATGACATTAATTTATAAAAAAAATATTTTCTTTAATAATTTTCTCTCAAAACCACTAACTAATTTTTTTTAATTTAAAAAAAGTTAATTAAAGAAAACATATATTAAAATTTGCACTAGTTGAAAAGTGGTTAGTAAATAATTAATTGGATGATAAAATAATTAATTGATTTTAATCAACTAATAATAAATAAATAAGAGGGGTTTTGCAAATGGGAACTCTCCCAAATTTGGGGCAATGACAACGCCACTCGTATTTTGACTTTGCCACTCAAATATTAATGTGTAGAAAATGGGAGGTTGTATTATTTTATCTCTTTACTCACATAATTTGAGTGGCGCAAGTCAAATTAGAGTGGCGTTATCACCACCCTAAATTTGAGGGGTTCCCCAAAATTTGGGTCACAAACCCATAATTTGGGACTCTTCCCACATTAGTTAAGCTCCTCACAATTGCATACATGGCAAATATGGGACACTTAGCTCCCCAATGATGTGGGTGCTCTAGCTCTAACTTACCCTTTATTGCCAAATTATTTGAAATTTAAATTTTTATGGAGGAATAATAAAAATGTTTGGTAATTTACAATTAGGATTAATTGTCAAACACTACTTTTAAAAAACAAGTTTTTATCAAACACCACCTTGAAAAAAAAAAAAAAAAAAAGTTGTCAACCACCACCTTTAAAAAAATAAAAAATAAATTTGTCGACTACCACCTTTTGGCCTGAGTTCACCAAATTTCGACATTGACTTACCGGAATTATTGTTTTTTCTTCATTTTCATCTTCTTAGTTCCCTGAAATTCGAATTTTCATCCATCAAAAGTCAAAACCCAATATACACCATCTCAAACCAAGAATTTGACCACTAAAACTTAGAAATTCATCTTTCCAATAAAAAAACGTGCTCCGTTGACAAAAAAATGTCGGAATTTATTGACTTAATTAAGTCAAACTCTAGCCAAAAGGTGGTGTTTGACAAAATTTATTTTTAAAGGTGATAATTGACAACTTTTTTTTTTTTTTTTTTTTAAGTAATATTTGACAAAATACGTTTTTTTAAAGATATTGTTTGACAATTAACCTTTACAATTATAACCCAAGTAATACTGAATAAAATAAGGGATATTTTCCAACGTACCCCTGAGTTTTGGCTGTTTTCCCAGGGTACCATTGGTTTCGAGTTTTTTCTCAAAGTACCCCTGAACTTTAGTTTAAGTTCCCAGAATGCCCTTATTTTTTTTTTTCAACTTAACGGTGTTAACTGAGTGTGAAACTCCTTTTTGAAATTTAAATTTATAATTGGACATCGCCCATAGTACCCCTAAGTTTGGCGGATTTGCCCATGGTATCCCTAAGTTTTATCAACGTTGCCCACGGTACCCCTGACTTTTCACATTTTGCCCATTGTAACCAGTTGTAAAATAACGGCTACATTTGAAAAACTAGCCGTTAGAATGACTTCTATAAGTACCTTCAACATTTGAGACATGTCATTACTTACGTAATACATCTACAACTCCAAAAAAAAAAAAAAAACAACCTATTCATTCAAAATAAACATGTCTTTTGGATCTCAATCAAGCTCATATCGAAGCGGAGTTTTAGTCGAAAATAAACAATGTCCGAGATGTAATAGAAGGTCAAATATACGGTCTTCCGAACATATTGCGGCTAATCCTTATCAATTTACCTACTTAACTTAGTTGCGGAAGGTCTGTCTTTCCTTGGCCTCTTCTTTTCAGTTCCACCAGCAGTCCCACTGGTCTTCTGACTTCCACCAACACTTTTCCCCTTGCTTTGACTCCCACCAGCATCTTCACCCTTCTTCTGACCGGCCCCACTGGTCTTCTGACTTGCGTTTCAATTTTTGATTTGCGTTACATTCTAAATCAAATATTGCGTTTCAATTTTTTGCGTTCATCACAATATAATAAGACTACGTGTCTACGTATAATATAGTTGCTATTTTTTGACTAATACGAAGCAACTTCAACATATCATCCACTTTTACTTTCATGTCACGAATAATTTGCACTTGCTCGTTCATGTCCCTTTTCAATTGTTGTAGATCAAACATTTGTTCAACTTCTTCATTTGCATTAGAATGCCCGCAATCTTGATTTTTAGCTTTGCACCATTGAAACCATCAACATTTATCACATTTAATTTGTAGTATAGCTTGTAAGGATTAGTCGCAGTATGTCTGGAAGACCGTATATTTAACCTTTTATTACATCTCGGACATTGTTTATTTTTGACTAAAACTCCGCTACGATATGAGCTTGATTGAGAACCAAAAGACATGTTTATTTTGAATGTATGAGTTCTTTTTTTTTGTTTTTTTTTTTTTTGGAGTTGTAGATGTATTACGTGAGTAATGACATGTCTCAAATGTTGAAGGTACTTATAAGACTCATTCTAACGGCTAGTTTTCCAAATGTGGCCGTTATTTTACAACTGTGTACAAATGTACAAAGGACAAAATGTGAAACTCAGGGGTACCTTGGGCAAAGTTGATAAAACTTAGGAGTACCATGGGCAAATCCGCCAAAACTTAGGGGTACCATGGGCATTGGGCAATGTCCAATTATTAATTTAAATTTAAAAAAGGTGTTTCACACTCAATTAACGCCGTTAAGTTGAAAAGAAAAATAAGGGCATTCTTGGAACTTAAACTAAAGTTCGTATGCATGAAAAGAAACTTAAAAGAGTGCGGCCAGAAAAAGCTAAAACTCAAAGACGCTGAAAAATATCCCATAAACTAATCACCATCCAGTGCAGCAATCTAATTTTCCTTCAAATAAAATAAGTATCGTAATCATTCATGAGCAAAGAAGCAATAAAGTAGCCACGTGGCTCTATCGTTTAGTCGACATCTTAACCTTGCTTATTATGGTTGCATCATGAAAAATCATGAATACTTTATTTTGCAAAGTGAATTTAGTTAGGCAGTCAATTCCAAATTAACTAAAGTAACTTATCTTGGTTTAACATTCTTATATAGTTTGATGTATTTTAATTCTAATTTGATTTCATAATAATAATAATAATAATAATACGTGTGTCTAATTGTCTATTCATACTACTCCGTATGTTGCTTCCCGTCAACCTCTTTGACCTCAAGTCAGTTCGGGTTGGGTTATATAGAGTTGGGTTGTATCAAGTCAAGGAAATGGTTGGATCGATTTTGGGTTAGATTTGAGTCGTATTTGATCATATTAGCCTAGATCTTAATAGATATTTAGTTTATTCAAGTCGAGTTAGAGTTGGATTCAGGTAGGGTCAGTCAAATGAAAATTTTTGGTCGATCGGGTTCGGGTGAAGTTTGCGTCGAATTCGAGTCCTATCAGATTGAGTTGCAGGAAGAAAATTTAAAATTTTTAATGTTGAAGGTACCCGGATCGGACCCATCTCGACGCCTCGCGCGGGCCCGCCCGAATAGGAGCAAGGCGCTACGCGAGAAAATTTGCATAGGTGCAAATTAAATGTGTGCGAATATTGCTATGGGGGATATCATTGCTTATGAAATTTGAAAATCGTTTTGAAATTGTATTCGGAGTCGCCACCAAATATTTAAAGGAATTTGGAACCTTTTAACGCGTCTTGAATTACAAGACACGAGTCTTAGAATTCAGTAGCGTCGATACCTTTCCTTCTAAGGTTATTTGTGAAACCGTAGAGGATTAGGGACAAGGTTACTTTTCAAAGTTTTATCAAAATGTTTAATGAAAATCGAAATCAAAAAGCCTACGTAAAGTAGTCTTTACTAATTTGAAAACAAATATTTAATTTCGATGTTTGAGCTAAATAAAGCGCTACGTCAAGTCACGAATAATGACTCGATAATAATGCGAAAATAATGAATGTGAATCGTCAAGTCATGACGTTTTGCTATAGGAAGTATCGTAAAATAATTAATTCATTGATTTGAATTAATATAAAAGCGTTATTTTCCGACTTTTGTCTAATTCTAGTATTTTGAAAAACCCTCGCTTTGCATGTTTAAAAGACTAGTTGAAACGGTACAAGTTTATGTCGAATCCGTGTTTAGTCAAAATTTAATGCATGAACGAGAATTTGCGTAATGTAAAATGTAACGTCGGTTTGCTTTAGTGACAGTGAGTCGTTTGTTTATGCGATATTGGCGGGGTTTAGACGGATTAGGAATCCGAATTACTACAACCGTATTGCGAATACGGGTTCGTTATGCCAATATCGGGTTGGGTTAATGTAACCCTTGTCCGAGTCTAATCCGAAGGTAAAGTGTTTACCTTAAAATGCAAAGACGACAATTCGAAAATGCATAACACTCAGAGAGAGTAGAGAGTTTGTTGTTTTGTAAGTTGTGTGTTTTGAATGGTGGTAAGTATGGGTATTTATAGGGGAAGGGTAAGGAAGGGTAAAGCTCGTAGCAAATCAAGACAGCAGCAGCACACAAGCCCAAACAAATCGGCAGTCAACAGACGACTTGAAAACAAGTCGTCTGTTGACAGACGACTTAAAAACAAGTCGTCTGTTGGCAGACGACTTGTTTTCAAGTCGTTTGTCAACTTACGACTTGTTTTCTGTTGTCTGCTGGGCCGCCTTTTTCAACTTTGACGGGTGCTGCTTTTAGGTGGGTTTTTAGGGTGGCTAGTTTGTGAAAGTCCAAAAGGTTTTAATCCTTTTTGAAATTTGAAGTTATTTACGATTTCGTGTTTCGCGTCTCGGTTTTTGTCGTGTTTTTCGGTTTTGGCTCGAAATAAAGTTGTTTTGGGTTGTATTATTTTGTAATATCGTAAAATTTGGTTTTACGAAAATTTGACTCGGGAGTCGTGTTGGCTCGTTTTGAGCGCGTATTTTGTGACTTGCGGGTTGTTTTTGTGTAATTGATTTTTGTAGGTAGCTTTTTGTGGGCTGTTTTGGGATTGTTTTTGTGAGAGAATAATCGTGTCGGGTTTCTCGGCTTGAAATATGACGACAAAATCAAACGTTCATTTTACGAAATATGCAAATTTAAATTAATGCGTTAAAAACGACTAAAATGTTTTAGACACTTTGTACCGTTTCGTCTATTTATAAAACATGCATAAAAGTCCTTTTTCGTCATCGGGTTGCTTTTGGGGGGTACGGATATGGGTATCTACAGAGCCCCCAGTTTGACTGAGCTTGGACTAAAGCGCTAGTCAAACTTAAAGAGATAGTATCCGGACCACTACAGTCTCGATACTACCTGGCGGCGCTAAGTATGTGTCTCGGGGAGAGACGAGGACTTAGTGCCGGGAAATGCGGGGAGGGACGTTGGGTACATGTTTAAAGACATGACTGTCCTGCATATTTAGGGGCATGCCAGCCTGCTTGACTTGTGACAGAGGTTTACGTATTTTTGTGTGACTCGTAAAAGAGGTTTAGGTGTTTTTGTTTGACTCGTAGAAGAGGTTTACATATTTTTGTGTGACTCGTAAAAGAGGTTTAGGTGTTTTTGTTTGACTCGTAGAAGAGGTTTAGGTGTTTTTGTGTGACTCGTAAAAAGAGGTTTAGGTGTTTTTTGTATGAGACTCGTAAAAGAGGTTTTTGTTTTTGTGACTCGTAAAAGAGGTTTTTGTTTTTGTGACTCGTAAAAGAGGTTTAGGTGTTTTTGTAAATTGTTAACGGGTTGCAAGATAGGATGAATCGTGACTTGAGTATGTAATGGGCTTAACAAGGAAATAGCCCAAAACTTAGGTGAAGTAAAAAAAAAGTGAGGGGTAAAAGAAATTAGCTTGACTCAAACTTACATTAAATCAAACTATCTAAAACGAAAGACAAAGGAAAACAAAGCAGTAGAAGTGAGACAAAACCAACGAAAAAAGGGAAAGAAAAACGGCTCATTTCTCCTTCGATTTTGACGATTTTTAGCTCAAATTTTGCCATTCCGCTTCCTACATTTCGCTATGGATCAAGGTATACCACTAATCCCCTTGCTAATTCGTGCTTTGGAGTTGATTTGGGTTGTTTTTAATTCGAAAAACCGATTTCTAGGGTTTGTAGAAACCGTCTTTGAATTTCGAATTTGAGCTTTGTTATTGTTTGAAAATGGTGGTGATGACTTGTATAATGCTTGTCTTGTTGTTGTTTGTTGATTTCGGGGAAAACCCGGGCTGTTTTTCTCGGTTTTCGTGCGTTTGACCTAGGGGCGTTTTGGTCATTTTTTGAATTTCGTCCCGAAATTTGTCCAAATTCTTGGGTTAGGTGGCTTTGAGTAGTATTGTGTTTGTGTGAACTTGTTTTGCCGAGATGCGTATCAAAATAGCATTTTGTGGGTGAAAAATGTATGGTATGTATGAGGTCGGTTTAGAGCCGAGATTTTCGGTCTTGAAATCGGCTGAAAATTTCGAGTTCAAGCCATGATGACTAGTGTAAGTGACGATTGGTTGTAAAGAAAGTATCTTTTGAGTGTGCGTTGAAGCATTTTTGCGGAGTCAAAGTGAGCTGATCTTTGCTCGTTTTTGTGGTTTCTGTTGTTCTCGTTGTTTTTACTCCGAGCCTTGCTTTGCTTGCCTAGCAGCTTTACGAAGGGCCTTCGTTTGAGTAGTATGATGGATAATGGATTTGCTTGGTTGGTTTTGTGTGAAAAACGAGTCTGAAATGGCTGATTTTCGTGTGAAAACGCATAAGGGTCGAAAAAGTCAGAAAATTTTTGGGTCTCGGAATCGACTGAAAACTTCAAACTTGAGCTGTTACGACTAGGGTAATGCGTTTCTAGCTTTGTTTTGCTGAGAATGTGTCATTTTGTGGTGTTTTGGATGATTTTTGTGTTTTTAAAGTGGTGCTCTTTGAGAGTGGTTTCCTTGCTTTTCGTGGTCCGATCCTTGAGTAGTATATCACATGGAGGACTTAGTTTGTTTGGTGAATGATCCCATGGTGAGTCGGGGCCATTTTGGTTAGGAAGAAGGCCGCCTTTGTAGGTTGTGATTGTATGATAAGGTTTGCTCGAAGACTTGTTTTTGCTAGGAATTTGTCGTGGGTGATTGTTATAACCCTTATATCGTATTAGGATTATAATATGCGAGTTCTTGTGTTTCTGCAATGATTTCCGGTTGTCTGTCAAAATAGGCCTTCGGTTGCTTTTCCTGCTGCTTTCTGTTGCTTTTGTCGCTTTTGTTGATTTGCTGTTGCTTTTGTTGCTTTTGTTGATTTGCTGTTGCTTTTGTTGAATTTGTTGACTTGCTGTTGCTTTTGTTTCTTGAACTAATTGTGAATTAGTCTTTGAAAAGGTATTCTTTATTCCGAACTGATTGTTGCTTTTGTTATTTTGAATGCAGGTGGTGCTCCATCTACGCAGGTGGGTTCGAATACGAGGGAGTTGTTGGATAAGTTTGATTTCGGGCCGACGGGAGATGGGCATACTCCTATGTCTGAGTTCTATCAGCAAGTAGAGATCTCTGAGGACATTTCTCAGTCTGCTTTGTTGATCTTTCTTCCCGTTTGAGTCTTCGATCGTGCGGTGCTGCGTCTGTTAGGCGGGCTGGTGATCGCCGGAATGTCAGGAAGCGTAAGGGGACTGAGCGTGGTGGCGCATCCAGTGGCGGTGGGGATGGTATTGCTAGCGAGGCTCCGGAAGCTAGTGGTAGCGTGTTGCGTGACGATAGAGCTGGTGGATCTGGAGGAGCTGGTGGCTCGGGAGGAGCTGGTGGCTCGGGAGGAGCTGGTGGCTCGGGAGGAGCTGGGGGCTCAGATGAATCAGGAGGAGCCGGCGAATCAGACGACGAGGGGAGGCTTACGGCTCCTAAGCCGCGACGCGGGAAGGCTCGTAGGCATGTTGATCCTGTTGAGACTGAGGGCGGCTTCGAGGATAACGAGGCTGCTTTGCTTGCAACTGCTAGAAAAGGTTGTTTTCTGGGGGTGGCCGAGGAGATGGGCGTGAGACCTTCGTATCCCCATGGGCCGCGTCAGGTGGCGGGGTGGCCGAGGCTGGGATGGCCGACGCCTGGACTGGAACCCACTAGAGCACCTGTCGACGAGGGTACGAGTCGGGTATAAGATCGGGGATATGAGGACGTTCTCGGGGTACGGGACAGCTCTGCAGGCCTTCGAGTTGTTCCTGTCTCCTGAGTCGCGGAAGATCGTCCTTGATACGGCTTTCGGCCCACTTGTTAAGAAGTGGAAGGAGGTTAATGACAGGGGTGTGAACGCGCATCTGTCCTTGCTTCGGGCGTTGATGGATCGGTATTGGGATACTACCAATACGTTTCATATGCCTGGCTATGAGGTTGGTATTACTTTCACCTCCTCGCTGCCGTTTTCAGTCTGCCTCACGGAGACACGATGATTCCTTGGGACCAGGTGCGCCCTGCTATGACGAGCAGGGCGGTCCGGGACCTGATAGGTGACGGTATCCGGTGCCTGAGAGGGGAGAGGGATACCTTCCAGCCTCGCACCGTCTGGATCGATGATTTTTTCAAGGGCAATGGGAAGAGGCCGGTTAGCGCGATTAGTGACGAGCAGAGTGCTCGCCTCTGGCTTTGGTGGTTCTTGGCGGCTACCCATTTTGGAGACAAGAGCGAGCGGACGTCGACAGCTGTACTGATGGCGTTGAGTGACTTGTCTCGCTTGGGGGAGTATGACTGGGTTACTCCGGCTCTGAGCGTGTTGACCAGGTTCTGTCGGGACGCTGTTCGTCCTGACAGGATTGATTCTGGGTCGCGTCAGTCCTTGGTGGGCCCTGGTCTATTGATGGAGGTATGTTTTTGTTTCGTATTTTTGCTTATTTTTGCGTTTCGTCATAGCCGTATTTTGTAAATTTTGTGGGTAACTGTTTGTCTTGACTGCAGGCCTGGTGTTATCTTGCACTTCCGTCGCTCGCTTCCCAGGCCCGAGCGTAGATCGGGAGTATCCGGCGTTCCATTGCTACGCGATGATGGATCGCAGGAAGATGGGGTTGCGTTATGATGCGGCCAGGAAGGCGTTTAACGGGATGACCGTTGATAAGGTAAATGTAATGCTTTTATTGTGAATATGGGTTTTAGCTTGGCGTATTTCGTATCCCTTATTGGTTTTTGAGTTTTGTAGTTTGTTGCGAAACCCTGGGCCGACTTCAAGGATGTTCCTCCTACGATTGCAGCGCGTTTTGGGACTTTGGACCGCCAGCGACTGTACATAGCGTCGCATCTCGACTCTTACTGGTTTTTGGGGGAGCGGATGGCGGCGCAGACGGGCTACGATGGCAAGTTTGTGGTACCGGCGGACCCGCCGACGGTTTTGTTTGAGCAGACGCCGGATGCAAACGTCCGTCGTATTCAGTATCATGAAGGGGAATCGGACACCCTGTTGCGGCCGGGGGAGAACTATGGCTTGTGGGCTTGTCGTTCGTTAGCTCCTGCTATTGTTGAGGTATTTTGTGATTGCTTCTTGTACTTGTTTTGGTAGTGTAAGACTTTTAGTAAAAAAGCAAAAATTATTCATGATTTTTGTGAAAAACCAAGATTGCTTCTGATTTTTATGAATTGCAGCCTCGTGATCCGGACATGGAGTTCCAACCGCCTCCGTTTCATGAAGAGTTGGTGTTTGAGCATGATGGGTGCCCACATAGGTTTGAGCTACCGCCGTGTAGCTCATCTGTGGCAGACGGGGAGTGGCAGCGTTGGGGTTCGAAGGTGAAGAAGGTAAAATTTCCGATTTCTGTGGTGCTGTATTGTGCGTATTAGGATGTTGTATTATGCGTATTATTATATGGTATAGCCCCCAGTTTGACTTAAGAGTTAATTTAAAACTTGAGTCAAACTTGCTGTATCTGCTTTTGATTTTAGCCCCCAGTTTGACGTAAGTTTTAGTGTAAAACTTGAGTCAAATTTGTGTGAGCTGCTTTTGATCTTAGCCCCCAGTTTGACGTAAGTTTTAGTGTAAAACTTGAGTCAAATTTGTGTGAGCTGCTTTTGATTTTAGCCCCCAGTTTGACGTAAGTTTTAGTGTAAAACTTGAGTCAAACTAGTTGTGTCTGTTTTTGATTTTAGCCCCCAGTTTGACGTAAGTTTTAGTGTAAAACTTGAGTCAAACTAGTTGTGTCTGTTTTTGATTTTAGCCCCCAGTTTGACGTAAGTTTTAGTGTAAAACTTGAGTCAAACTAGTTGTGTCTGTTTTTGATCTTAGCCCCTAGTTTGACGTAAGTTTTAGTGTAAAACTTGAGTCAAATTTGTGTGAGCTGCTTTTGATCTTAGCCCCCAGTTTGACGTAAGTTTTAGTGTAAAACTTGAGTCAAATTTGTGTGAGCTGCTTTTGATCTTAGCCCCCAGTTTGACTTTTACGTTGGCTAACAGGTGGCGGGGGCCGTTCATCGGAGGCTGTGGCAGGCGGCGACCAGGTGGCGGATAGAGTTCAACAACCAGGCCGTTCAGTTGTGCATGAGCCGTCGGCAGATCGAGCAGCTGCAGGCGGATAACGCGGCTCGTTGTGCAGCAGAGGTTGAGGCGGTTCGGGCACGAGCCGAAAGGCGGCTAGAAGCGCGGTGGCGAGAGTTGAGTGATTACCGTGTCGAGCTTGATGCGCTTCGGGAGCAGCTGCGTCGTCGCGGTGGATCGTAGGCGTACGATGATTCTTAGCGTTGTATATGCTTGTGAATGATTATGTATATGTTTGGTTGCGGTTGTTTTTGTGTATTATGTATTAGGAGTATTATTTTGTAATCGGCGTATTAGACATATTATTGTGGTAGTGTACAGCTGGTCATAGACACATTATGATATTGGGCGTAGGGCCTTGGACGGCTGCGTATGCGATTGCTGCGCGTTTTTGGATGAAAAGCAAGTGTTAGGGCCTTGAATGGTTCCGTATTCGAGTGCGCGTAGTGATTTTGATGATAATGGTAAAAGGAACGCCTCATGTCAAAGCCGTCGGGCATATGTTGCATGTGAAACCTGCAATCCTTCGTTAGTCAGACATAAATGCAAATCTCGATTGAGATCAAATGTTTGACATGCGTGAAAAAGGTTTGCGAAAGTGTTTTGACGAAAATATGCGTAGAACAAGTTTTGACAGACGTAAAACGCGGACTTGCAAAAATGTTTTGACGAAAAAGAATAAAAGAATTATTATTTGAAAGTTGCAAAAATGCGAGGAACGAAATTTGTGTTACGGTTTGTGACTCGAAAATGATCGTGTTGGAGGAGACGCTGCGACTCGTAAAAATTCAGGAGAAAAAGACGCAAAACGAGGTTAAAACACGTTGAAATACGTTGTGGGTAAAGAGGTGAAACTCGTCAAAGAAAACTTAGTGTAGAAGGGTGAAAAGGGTTAAAAACCGAAAAATAAAACAGAGTAGCAGGGTGAAAGAAGTCGTCAGTCAACTGACGACTTGAAATCAAGTCGTCTGTTGACAGACGACTTAAAAACAAGTCGTCTGTCAACTGACGACTTGAATTTAAGTCGTCAGTTGACTGACGACTGTTTTCGGCTGTTTTTTTTTTGTTTTTGTGTTTGCTGCGTATTTTTTTTTTTTTTCGTGTTGTTTTGTTTTGGGATTTTGGTGTTGGCTATAAAAGGATGCCTTGGCCTCCTTCATTTTCACAACTTCACTTCCCACTACTTCATATTCACTTGTTTCATTTCCACTTGTTTCGGTTTTTAACAAATATTCATAATATTTTGTTGAACGCTTCCGAATAATGGAACACTTCGATGGGAATTTAAGAAGTTGGTGCTCGTCTTTGTCTGGTATTGAAAAGAATGGGCTTGGTGACCTTGGAGTCGGTGTTTTCATTGGTTTGAGGCAAGTCCGGGAGGAACCCGACTTCCTCGATGCATGTTTGGAATATTGGGACCCTGTGTTCCATGTTTTTCGCTTGCCGGGCGGAGAGATTTGTCCTTTAATTGAAGAGTTCTCGGCACTTGGGGGATGGCTGCGGAGGGCCATGCCGGTGGTCGTGAGGGCAGAGCTGGGACATCAGAGGAAAGTTCAGAACTTTCTTATGATGACCCGTGACCAGACTGCTGACTTGTTCCTCGGGGGGAAGCTGAACATGTATCGTCTCTGTCAGCGGTTCATGAACCGAAGCAACCAGACGATTACTCCCGTGGCTAGGCAAAGGGCCCTGGCACTCTGCCTTGTGCATCGCTACATGTTCCCGGACTCGTTGTCTGGCGGGGTTTATGGAGAGGCTAGGCTCATCTGCGTGGTTGAGCAGATGGAGCTTGGCCATAACCCTGCTATGCTGATCTTGGCGGAGACCATCCTGGGCCTGGACGGCCGTCTTTGTCAGCGGGTGCACGCTATCGAGGATGCCCGAGATACTCAGGTATGGTGATGGAAGCGGCCCGAGCGTCTTGGCGCCATAGGTGATAACGAGGAGTTTAAAGCCGGAGGGGTGACCAGCCGAGGGAAGTGTTGGGATGGCCCGAATGGTCGGCACCCTGATTATTTTACCGATTTTGTGAGGACGTCGCCTATCCGTTGGGCGATATCGTGGTGGAGGCTGGTGTCCGTGACCGGGAGTTCAATAGCGAATGCTCCGACCGGTGTGATGCTTCTGGGCTTCGAGATGGGCACCTTCATCCATCCCTTAAGAGTCAGGCGCCAGCTTGGTTATGCACAGAAGATACCTGGGAAGGATACTCTGGCTCAGGATATGTTTATTCTGACCCCCCAGATGATCGACGACTGGCTTAGCGCATGGATGAGTCGCGTCACCTGGCTGTCTTTGGCGATCGGAGGCGATCTGAGTCTCTCGTCGCGTACCGGTGGGCAGCGGAAGAGAGCGCTAGCAGGAGGGCTCACTATCGGGCTGTAGAGTTGAATGAACCACCTCCGACAGCTGCTTTCGATCCGGTTCGTTTTGGACGTAACCGCAGGGCCGGGGAGGGTTCTAGCTCAGGTGGCGCGTCGTCAAGTGGTACGGTGTTTGACCGCGTAGGTGGACGTGTGTCTGTGCACGATAGGCTGGGAGAGCCAAGGTCCGACGCTCCGTACCGAGATCCAAGAGCCAGGGACCCCAGGAGGCGCAGGGATTGAGCCGTTCAGCTGATGACGATGGGGGATGCTAGTTGGTTATGCCTGTACTTGTCGTAATGTTGTTGTAGTGTCTGCTGTAGTATTTCTGGTATGCTGTCTGTACCTAAGACCCGGGGATGTTGCCGGGCGTAGTTTGTTAGCATAATCTGTGCACCATGTATGCTCCCGAAAAGAAAATCCAAATGTAATGTCTTTCATTTTTAAATAATAAAATGAAAGCTTCTGCTTAATCCTTGCCTTGTTTACTGTATTTACGTGAGAAAGAATTGTTTATGTTGACTGTGCCCTTGACTTTTTTAAGTTTTAGGCGTGTCTTTTTGCTGTGAATGTTGCCTGCGTCGTGTTGCAGACGTATTCTTTGTGTCGACTATGCTCTCAACCTTTTTAAGCGTTGAACGTGTCATTTTGTGTTGAATTTGGGTCGCGCTTTTTGCAAAGCTGCCTACGTATCCACGTTAGTGGAATCAGACCTACGTAGTTCGGAGTTGCATTTTGTGTTGAATGTGCATGTTTAGGGGCATGCCGGCCCAGGAATTTGTTTTTGTTTGTTTTTTTTTTGTACAGGGAGTGCACGTTTAAGGGCATGCCGGCCCATGTTGCGATGTTATTATTTCGAATACATGCTATATATAGATACGTTGCGTATTGTTTCAAGGGTAGTATTTCTTTAGCTGATCCATGTTGGTTGCCAGGTTGAATTCTTGACCGTCAAGGTCAGTTAACTTGACAGCTCCTCCTGAGTAAATTTCTTTAACCAGGTAGGGTCCGGCCCAGTTAGGTTTGAATTTTCCTCGCGGGTCAACCGGAAGGGGTGCTCGTACTGATTTCAAAACCAAGTCTCCCACTTTTATGTTTCGTGGCTTGACTCGCTTATTGAATGCTCATTTATGTAGGTGCTTGGTACATGCGTCTGATTAAAGAGTTCGATCGACGTTAAATCTAGGAGCATGAGCTGTTCGTAGCGTTCTCGAGCCCATTCTGCCTCTGGAATGCCGCTTTCCATCAAAATGCGCAGTGATTTCATTTCTATTTCCACAGGTTGTACGGCTTCCATACCGTAGGTGAGGAAATAGGGCGTCATGCCCGTGGGTGTGCGAATGGTGGTACGGTACCCCC
The DNA here is from genome assembly GCA_023091065.1 of Dianthus caryophyllus. Classification (NCBI taxonomy): domain Eukaryota; kingdom Viridiplantae; phylum Streptophyta; class Magnoliopsida; order Caryophyllales; family Caryophyllaceae; genus Dianthus; species Dianthus caryophyllus. Next base: position 33,944,848 of record CM041520.1, on the reverse strand, counting down.
ATAATGCAAATGGTATCTTGTTGGGCCAGTCTCGGCAGCTGTCGATCATTTTCTCGAGGACGGTGACGACTGTTTTGTTCGCTGCTTCGACTGCGCCGTTAGTTTGAGGTCGATATGGCGAGGATTTGTGATGTTGGATATTGTATTTGACGAGTATTGCTTCTGCTTCGCCTTGGAAATGAGTGCCCTGGTCGCTGATAAACTCGTGAGGTATACCGTATCGACAGATGATATTCGTTTGAATGAATTTTGCGACTTCTTTGGAACCTAAGGTTCGGAAAGATGCTGCTTCAACCCATTTCGTGAAGTAGTCGATGGCAACTAGGACGAAGCAGTGACCACCTGCTCCGATAGGATGTACCTTGCCAATCACGTCTATGCCCCAAGTCGAGAAGGGCCATGGTGATGTGAGACTGTACAAAGGCGAAGGAGGCACATGCTGTACGTTGCTGAAAATTTGGCAGTTATGACAATGTTTGACATATTGGACGCAGTCTGCTTCCATGGTTGTCCAGTACCATCCTAACCGTAAAATCTGCTTGCAGAGTGCTCTAGCGTTCATGTGGGGGCCACATTCGCCGTCATGGACTTGCGTGATGATTTCTTGCCCCTTTTTGTAGTCAACGCACACGAGTAATGTACCCTGCGGCGTCTTTTTGAGCAGCTGTCCCATTTCCAGAACAAATTGGGCAGCCAAGAGTCTTATGGCTCGTTTGCCTCGTTTATCTGTATCAGGAGGATACGTATCGTTGAGTTTGTAATTGAGGATGGCCTGATACCATGGCTCTGTTTGTTCAGCTTCGTCGATGTCGAGAGCGTGGATGTATGCTGGTTCGTCGCGTCTTTCTACGACGATGGGTAATGTTTCCACGTTCGGAGGCATATTGAGCAGGGATGAGAGTTTGGACAGCGCGTCAGCAAACTGGTTTTCTTCTCTCGGCAGGTGGTAGAATTCTACAGAGTCGAATTCGCCCAGGAGCTCTTGTACTTTTGCTTGATACCTGGAGAGAGTTTCATTCATGATTTTCCAAGCTCCCGTCACCTGGTTTATGATGAGGAATGAGTCACCATGAACTCTTAGGTTTTTGATGTTAAGGGTTATGGCTGCTTGCAGACCGTAAATACATGCCTCATATTCTGCTGCGTTGTTTGTGACGGTGAAATCGAGCTTTATTGAGATTGGCGTATGATCGCCGTCTGGCGAGATTAGGAGTATCCCGACGTAGCGCGGTAATTGGATGCCGTCAAAGTATAGCCGCCGATTCGGTTTATCTTTGAAAATCCCGTCGTCAGGAGCAGTAGTGTCTCATCGTAGACTGCTCAACGATTGCGTTTTCTGCGAGGAAATCTGAGACTGCTCTGCCTTTGATGACTTTCAGAGGGACACATTTCAGCTCGTATTCAGCTAAAAGCAAGGTCCATCTGGCCATTCGCCCATTCAAAACAGGTTTTTCGAGCGGTACTGAGAGGATCCATGAGGGAGTAAACCTTCGTTGTATGTGCGAGGAGGTAGTGTCTGAGCTTTTTGGTGGCCCAGACCAGAGCGAGGCAACTCTTCTCGACTGGTTCGTATCGAGTTTCATAGTCCTGAAATTTTTTACTAATGTAGTAAATGGCACGTTCCTCGTTGTTGACTTCTTGAGCCAGCATAGCACCCATTGCACTGGGTGTCGTTGTTAAGTACAGGGATAGTGGTAGGTCTTTCTGTGGTGGCATTAAGACGGGTGGGTTTGTGAGCAAACTCTTGATTTTGTCGAATGCTTGTTGACAGGCGTCGTCCCATTTCGTGTGCTCCTCCTTTTTCAGCTTCTTGAAAATGGGTTCGCAAATCATTGTGAGTTTGCTGATGAACCTGGAGATGTATTGTACTTGGCCCAGGAAACTTCTAATCTCGTCAATGTTGGTTGGTGCTTTCATGTTTGTTATGGCTTTGATTTTGACAGGGTCGATTTCAATGCCTCGCTGACTGACCACATGACCCAGGAGCTTCCCGGAGGTAACCCCAAAGGTGCATTTTTGCGGGTTAAGCCTCATCTTGTATTGCCTGATTCGAGTGAAGAATTTGCGCAGGTTGGTGATATGGTCGTCTCTTTCCTTTGATTTGACAATCATATCGTCTACGTATACCTCCACTTCGTTATGCATCATGTCGTGAAGTAATGTAGTTGCGGTGCGTTGGTACGTTGCGCCGGCGTTGATGAGCCCAAAAGGCATAACCGTGTAACAGTATGTGCCCCAAGGCGTAATGAACGTGGTCTTTGACATGTCTTCTTCCGCCATTTTTATCTGATTGTAGCCGGCGTAGCCATCCATGAATGATAGTAACGCGTGGTCGGCCGTGTTATCGACAAGGATATCTACGTGGGGCAGCGGGAAGTCGTCTTTTGGACTTGCTTTGTTAAGGTCTCGGAAGTCTGCGCAGACTCGAATTTTACCGTTTTTCTTTAGAACGGGTACCATGTTTGACACCCAATCCGAATATTCGTTAACCTTTATGAAACCCGCTTGTAGTTGTTTCTCGATCTCCTCTTTGACCATGAGGGACCATTCGGGTTTGATGCGGCGAAGCTTCTGTTTAACGGGTTTGGCGTCTGGCTTGATAGGAATACGATGCTCTGCGATTTCGCGGTCGATGCCGGGCATGTCTTTATATGACCAGGCGAAGACGTCTTTGAATTCTGTGAGTAGTGCTGTGAATGCGGCCTTTTCTTCTGTGTTTAAGGAAGCCCCCAGCTGCAGTTCCCTAGGTTCTTCGAGTGTACCTACATTGATGATCGTCGTGTCTTCAATGATGGGCTCCTGCTCGGGTTTAGAAACAATGTTCGCAACGTATTTATATAATGCAATGTCATTTCGTTCAATGTTATCGCAAACGCTAGAAAATGCAGAATTTAAAGGAAAACAAGGCGAAGAGTAGCCAGAAACGTTCATGTTATTAATCTTGTTGAAATCGGTTACATTTGAAGATGGCTTCGCTGCGGAAGCTTTGGACACGCTAACTAACTCGAGTCCCTTAGCGAGATCTAAGATCTCGGGGGACACGATTACACTTCTTGATCGCCCATTTGCGGAAGCTTTGGACAGCCTAACTAGCTCTAGTTCCTTGGCGAGGTCTACATCCTCGGGAACATAGCCGTGGGGCTTAGTTGGCCTAGTAGACGCGACCTTATTACGAGGGAGCCTAAACTCTACGACAGACTCTTGACTGGAGTTATCATCTTCGCCGTTCTCTGAGTCAGAGTCTTCAAATGTGCAGCCTTGCCCTGTAGTGATCTTGTAGGTGCGTCCCTGATCATCGGTCCAGCTCAGAGTCTTCGACCAACCATCATGTGTTCTTTCTCCCCATGGGAGGATCAGAACAGTGGGATCGAAGTGATTATTGCGCATGATATTGGAGAGCAGCTCGATCCCTGCGGTAGTGAAAGTGGTGACGTCCTTGGGTAGCTTGATTGCACCCTCATCGATGAAGTATTTATTGAGACGGAGATAGTAAGGGTCCATGCGGAAGTCTCTGCGGTTTTTGCGAGCGTCGAGTGCCCGCAGACCCCTAGTGACGTCGTGTGACCAGGGTATGAAACCTAGGCCCTGGGAGGGGTATTTTTGATCGTAGTTGCCTTTATAAAGCTTGGCTCGCTTTTCTTCTGCAGTTAAAGTACAGATTTCAAAGTCGAAACCGCATAGATCATCTGCAGTGTCAGTTGTTATTCCTGCAGCATTTTTATCGGACCTTGGTTGTTTCAGAGATGCTTTGAAGTTTGAGGCTCCAATAGTGACGACCTCATCGCCCAGGGGAATCTTGACTTTCTGGTGGAGGGTCGAGGTAATAGCCTTGGTAGCATGTATCCAAGGCCTGCCGAGTAGCATGTTGTACGTCGGCGGGATATCGATAATTTGAAATTCAGTTTCCCTCATGACTGGTCCGGTCATGAGGGGGAAAGTTATGGTTCCTTTGATGGTTCGACGAGTGCCGTCGTATGCCCTGACGCCGTCGGCGCAAGGAATGAAATCGTTTTCCTTGATCCCTAACTTCTCGGCTGTGGCGAGAGGCAGGACGTTGACAGCAGAACCGTTATCAATGAGAACCACAGGCAATGTCATGCCGTGACACTCTGCATTGATATATAGTGGCAGATTATGGGTGCCGCCAAACGGAGGTAGATCCCTGTCAGTAAATGTTATTGCCCCCTCCTGCCATTCTCGGGTGATATGGCTGATGAGTTTTGTCGGGGATAACTCTGTGGTAACAGGCGTGACCTGCAGCGCGTTGTATAGGGCCTCACGATGTCCAAGTGAGTCCTGTAGTAGCTGCCAGATCGAGATGTCGGCCTTCGTTTTGAGGAACTGCTTTTGAAGTGTGTCCTCAATGTTAGGCAGAGACGATGGAGTCGAGCTCGACGAGGGAGTGTCAGTTGTTGGAGGAGTGGCGCTCGTCAAGGGAGTAGCGCTCGTTGACGGAGCGGTGTTTGTTGCTGATGTGGATACAACTGTCGGCGATGGTTGAGGAGTAGTAGTGTTGTCAATGACAACATTCTTACCCTTATCCTTGCTCGAGGGTCGGTTAGGTTCCAGTAGTGATAATGGAGCCTGGTAGGGACGACCAGAACGAGTAAGATAGGCTACCTCGTCATCCTTTGTCAAACAAATGGATAGTATCGATGGGCGGCCTTGCAGATATCGGTGGTGGGTTGCGGGGGTCATGGACCACCGGTCCCTCTGTTTCTGGCTCTTTGACCTCCGGGAAGCGGAGGTCTTCGTCGCTGCTGCTGTCGTCCTCATCTGTGCTGTCCCAAATACCATGGATTTCATGGTCGTTGTGTTCGATCAGGTGAGAACAATCGATGATAGGATGCGTGCCGACGAAAATTGCATGTATGTACGATGGATTATACTGATTTGAAGGCTTTGGGCCTGCGTTAGGTATCTCGATGGTTTTGTTATCGATTAAGTCCTGGATTATATTTTTCACGGGCGGTTTAGTGTCGTGGCCTTTGCCCTGTGAAATTCACGATGGCATTTTGGTCCCAGGATTTCGGTTTTTTATCTGGGGGTGGCTCGCTAGTAGGCCCCAGAAGTTGGATGACGTTCTTTTTCACGAGACGCTGCAAAGCTTTTGCATACGTCACGCCGATTGGGTCGAAGTTACGCCTTGGCTTGAACGAGGGGGAAGTTGATGACTTGGATGATGATGTAGCGAGCGATATGGGTGTTGAGAACACCGGGGATGGCGCTAGTTCATCCAAGGCGTTGATGGCGGCTACAGGTTCGGTTTTGGTGACGGCTCGTGATGAGCTGCCCTGGTATCCCCGGCCTGAGCCTTTGGATGATTTCTCCTTGCGGAGATCGTCTTCAATTAGCTGACCTACGGTAGCGAGAGAGGGGAAACTGTCAAAGTTTCCATATCGCAGGTGCTGCTGATACGCCGGAGTAAGGTTGTTAATGAATTTGGTGATCAGTTCAGAGTCCTTAGGGCGGTTGGGGACCTGAGCACTGAGTTTCTTCCAGCGGGTAAGGTACTCAGTAAAACCCTCATTTTCCTTCTGCGCTAAGACCTCCAGAGAGCGCACAGAGACCTGAGTGTCATTGTTGTCTCGGTATTGCTCATCAAATTGGACCGTGATATCCTCGAAGGTGGGGATTCTGTGCGAATCCAATGAGTAGAACCAGGCCCGCGGAACGGCGTCAAGTGAGTGCGGGAAGAGCTCGGCCCAGGCTGATTTTTCGACGCCCATGATAGCCATCTTCGACTTGAATGCTTTGATGTGTACCAGCGGGCTCTCGTGCCCCTTGAATATGGGGAGGTCACTAAGCGAGAGCCTGTTTGGTAGCTGAGACTTGATGCTTATTGGAGTATTCTCATTTTTCTTGAGGATAGAGTATCCACTAGAATTTGTGAGACATTCTTCCATAGCTCGTATTTTCTTGGCAGTACGATCTGCTTCGTCAGCATGACGTTTAGCAACCCTTTCAGCTTCGAATTTCTGCATCACAGCCATTTGCTCCATGATAGCCGTGAGATTAGTAATTTTGTCATTGAGCAGTTGAACCTGCTCGGCAGTCACCGGCGGCGGCGGAGGCGGTTGTGGTACCTGATTCTCTTCTTCTTCGTAACCTTCCATAGTGCTAGTTTCTTTTGGTGGTGGGGTATTAAAGAGACCGTAAGTAGCGTAAGGACCGTAGTATGCTCGTTTCTTCGGAAGCGGAGTGGGATTCAAGTGGCGATCTTTGGTAAGTCGTGTATCCAGGACCCTGTAACGAAATAACCTGCAAGATCTCAAATCTTAGTGACTCGAAAAAGGAAAGAAAAGACTCAAACTCGCATTCGCAACTAAAGTATAAAAAGACAAAAATGTGCAGGACTCGACTCGTGTGTTTTGGCTGAAAAGACACGGGAAGCTTTTGAGGTAGGAATATGTTGGCATATTCCTGGTCTCGAGGTAATAAAATGTTTCGTATGATCACGTTTGATTAGTCTCGGTCAGCAGTACGTCGCTTAGAGACTGATCGTTAGATCGTGATGCGAAAAAGGAATCAAAACGAAATAACGATAGGCTATCTGATTTGAGGATGTTAAAAATGGTAAAAAGGCAGGTATTGCTTTGCTTTTTTACGTGTGGTAAAGGAAATTAAACCAAAATGACGATAAGTCGGTTGGTTTAATAAAATGACAGGTTCGCGTCTGAACGATCCCGCGTTTTTGCTTGAAAAGATGTCTGCTTTAGCCGAGATGACTAGTGAGTCATTCGGACTAGAAATGTGTAATGCAAAAGTAATTGTGTTGATTGGAATTCCGAGGTGGATTGTCATCTCGGGTTTTGCTTTGTGAAAAGATTTTTCGATAAACGAACTATGACGATACGTCAGTCGTATAGCTTGTTTATGTTTTGTAAAAGCCGGGAAATATAGTGATTATTTCCAAACGACGTAGTAGTATGTTGTTTGTCTGGTTTATTTGACTATAGGTCAATAAACTTGACGTTTAATGTTTTTGAAAATATGCCTTTGAAAAACGTTTTAAAAAGGTATTTTGAAGAGACGTTTTTGAATGCATATGCCTTGAAAAGAAATTTTGCATGGATTTATTTGAAAGACGACTATAGTGAGGGTACTATAGCTTCGCATTTGTACGTATGAGACACGGGTTTTTGGCTTTTGGGTAAGGTTCCCTCCGGTCATTCCATAGCGTTTGTGTAGGGTTATCCGCAAGATCACACACGTCAAAGTATGGATTCAATACGGGTCCTAGAGCGTCCAAGTTTGACTGTTACGATCGTTTGTACGGATGCCGTACTTGTAATCGTGGAGAGGTGAGAATTCGGTTTGTCCGGAATAGTCTCGCTTATGAAGCGAACGCTATTGGGGGCCGATTCTCGAGGGGTGTGGCTTGAAAATCCCGAGGGATTTGACTTAACGTTAAATTGCTCAAACATCGAAAGCGTAGTTGTTCTCAAATTTCCAAGTTTTGCCTCTTTGTGTTTTTAAAATAAAAGAAAAAGTTTTTCTTAGAAATAAAAACAGCTAGTCCCCAGCGGAGTCGCCAACTGAAGGTACCCGGATCGGACCCATCTCGACGCCTCGCGCGGGCCCGCCCGAATAGGAGCAAGGCGCTACGCGAGAAAATTTGCGTAGGTGCAAATTAAATGTGTGCGAATATTGCTATGGGGGATATCATTGCTTATGAAATTTGAAAATCGTTTTGAAATTGTATTCGGAGTCGCCACCAAATATTTAAAGGAATTTGGAACCTTTTAACGCGTCTTGAATTACAAGACACGAGTCTTAGAATTCAAGGCGCGTCGATACCTTTCCTTCTAAGGTTATTTGTGAAACCAGAGAGGATTCGGGACAAGGTTACTTTTCGAAAGTTTTATCAAAATGTTTAATGAAAAACTGAAATCAAAAAGCCTACGTAAAGTAGTCTTTACTAATTTGAAAACAAATATTTAATTTCGATGTTTGAGCTAAATAAAACGCTACGTACAAGTGCGAATAATGACTCGATAATAATGCGAAAATAATGAATGTGAATCGTCAAGTCATGACGTTTTGCTATAGGAAGTATACGTAAAATAATTAATTCATTGATTTGAATTAATATAAAACGTTATTTTCCGACTTTTGTCTAATTCTAGTATTTTGAAAAACCCTCAGTTTTGCATGTTTAAAAGACTAGTTGAAACGGTACAAGTTTATGTCGAATCCGTGTTTAGTCAAAATTTAATGCATGAACGAGAATTTGCGTAATGTAAAATGTAACGTCGGTTTGCTTTAGTGACAGTGAGTCGTTTGTTTATGCGATATTGGCGGGGTTTAGACGGATTAGGAATCCGAATTACTACAACCGTATTGCGAATACGGGTTCGTTATGCCAATATCGGGTTGGGTTAATGTAACCCTTGTCCGAGTCTAATCCGAAGGTAAAGTGTTTACCTTAAAATGCAAAGACGACAATTCGAAAATGCATAAGAGTTAGAGAGAGAGTAGAGAGTTTGTTGTTTTGTAAGTTGTGTGTTTTGAATGGTGGTAAGTATGGGTATTTATAGGGGAAGGGTAAGGAAGGGTAAAGCTCGTAGCAAATCAAGACAGCAGCAGCACACAAGCCCAAACAAATCGGCAGTCAACAGACGACTTGAAAACAAGTCGTCTGTTGACAGACGACTTAAAAACAAGTCGTCTGTTGACAGACGACTTGTTTTCAAGTCGTTTGTCAACTTACGACTTGTTTTCTGTTGTCTGCTGGGCCGCCTTTTTCAACTTTGACGGGTGCTGCTTTTAGGTGGGTTTTTAGGGTGGCTAGTTTGTGAAAGTCCAAAAGGTTTTAATCCTTTTTGAAATTTGAAGTTATTTACGATTTCGTGTTTCGCATCTCGGTTTTTGTCGTGTTTTTCGGTTTTGGCTCAAAATAAAGTTGTTTTGGGTTGTATTATTTTGTAATATCGTAAAATTTGGTTTTACGAAAATTTGACTCGGGAGTCGTGTTGACTCGTTTCGAGCGCGTATTTTGTGACTCGTGGGTTGTTTTTGTGTAGTTGATTTTTGTAGGTAGCTTTTTGTGGGCTGTTTTGGGATTGTTTTTGTGAGAGAATAATCGTGTCGGGTTTCTCGGCTTGAGATATGACGACAAAATCAAACGTTCATTTTACGAAATATGCAAATTTAAATTAATGCGTTAAAAACGACTAAAATGTTTTAGACACTTTGTACCGTTTCGTCTATTTATAAAACATGCATAAAAGTCCTTTTTCGTCATCGGGTTGCTTTTGGGGGGTACGGATACGGGTATCTACAAATGTTTTTCAAATGTCAACACCAAATTTTTGAATCTAATTTGGGTGTCGAAAGAAAATTTAAAATTTTTAATGATTGTCAACACCAAATTTTAATTTTTAACTATATCCTCAAATAAAAAACAAAAATGATCATATTAAAGTAAATATGAATCTTGAAAATATCACAATATACTTGAAAAATATATTTGAAAATTTTTCATGAAAATTCCAAAAAGTAAACTTTTCAGTATTTATTTTATTATATTTTAAAAAAAAAAATTAATAGAAAATTTCATTTTTCTAATATTTTAGATAAGTCTCTCAAAATAAAATTTGGGTAAATTTGAATCACAAGTAATCTCAATCTCGAGTTGACTGTTGGGTCGAGTCTTTAAAAAAAAAAAATTCAATTTATTGACGAACGGACTTTCAGGTTAGACCGAGGGTTGACATTTCTGTTCCCATCTAACCTAACCTAATAATATACTCCGTAATTAACATTGTCTGGTCCAAACTTAATCTTGGATCATTTCAGCATATTCTGGGTTGGTAAAATCCTTAAATATATCAAAAATGCTAATAACCTCATTGAAACAAATTGTTAATTACAAATTACGTACGTGGTAGTGAATTAGATATTAATCATGTACGGAGTATTGAGTAGTATGTGTCAACATAATAACATTGCATGATGTAGAATTGTAGGGTGGACATTTGTTGATGTTTTTAATTATTTAATCAAGTACTTCGTAGAATATAGTTATAATAACAAGGATTAATTTACATAGCGCCATATAAATATAATAGTGCACCAAAAGAATTTTACTTAATATGTACATAACATATAGATTAGTCATGCTTACATTTAGCATATGTACAACACTCGATCAAACAACCAAAAGTCACGTCAAATAACTTTACATAGAACTTGCATGCATCTCTTAACTTCTCTCATTTGGCACTCATGTCACACTAGTTTTATACTAACTAAAAGGAGAAAAGAAAATTATACGCAAGTACTAAATTAATTATATTAATTAGTCCATATCGTTTGATCAACGGCTAGGACTAATTTTCAAACACGCCTACATTGCAAGTTCACAATAAGAGGATGAGCCATCTCGCACGACAGCTTTAAATCTTCAGATAAATCAACCATTTTGGCACATTGGGTGGTACTCCTCCATTCATATTCATGTAATAAACGGGCCACCCAAAAGGTGACTGTGGCCAACCCTAAACCTTTTCCTGGGCAAACTCGGCGACCAGACCCAAACGGGGCCAGCCTCAAGTCAGACCCTAGAACTGAAAACTCAAGGTCCGAGCCTGAAACGAGGAATCTACCCGGGTTGAATTTCTCAGGCTCGGGCCAAACCTCTGGGTCCCGAGTTATGGCAAACATATCCACCATGGCAGTGGTGCCCGCTGGCACATGGTGTCCATCAACAATTGTGTCCTCAGTAGCCAATCGAGCCCATGAGAGCAGTGGGCCTGGCGGATGAAGTCTGAGGACTTCTTTAATCACAGCCGTCAAATACACCAATGATGTGACATCAGACTCGGTTACAGCATGAGACTTCCCCACGACATTGTCTAGCTCTTGGTGGACCTTTGATTGTACCTCAGGGTGATTCACCATCCTAGCTAGGATCCACTCGATCAAAACCGCTACATTATCTGTTCCTCTAAATATCATTTCCTGTATCATACCAAATACTTGAAAGTTAGATCATATATATACCCATGACATACAAATACAAAACTACATGCATATCATAAAAAAAATATATATATATCATTCCAATACGAAGTAAAGTATTAATAATACTCTTAATATCATTGTCAATATCAATATCAATATTATCAATATCAATATTAATGTATTTAGTTTTAGGATTACAATTGTTCAACTTTAGGAAAAGAGAGAAAAGATCAAAGATCTTGGAGAATCAAAAATGATTTGATAAGACATTTTCAATCAAAAATTAATTTTGGATGCATCCACTACGTTCCAAGCGTATTGAAAGTGATTTTACTTGCCCTTAATTTATGCTTTTCTAAAACATGTGGAATCTACAAAATGCTTTTTTGGTTAAAATGCTAAACCTTTTCCTAGCATTATTATTTAACTATTTGCTTATGTTTTTATTCATTCCATTTAAACAATTTTAAGTAAAATAAGACTAAGAATTATCATGTCAATTTACATATCTCATCAACTAATTAAAGAGACAAAGACTAATCCATAATAATAACTTTGATAAATAACTATAAAATTATTCATTTATAAAAAAAATAAAATTAATTATAGTTTTTGGTAGTGATGTGCACTACATTTATAAGGCTCTTTCCAAATTAATCAATCTAGCTAACAAACAAAAAGACCGTTACGATTAGTATAGTGTAACTGTCTTGCTTTAAGTTATAGTTATAAACTATTTGAACTTGTGTCTTTTTCTTCAAATTTTGCTGAACCACAAAACTTTTTCATTATTTTAAAAATACATAACTAAATTACCACTAATATCTTGAATTAAGTGATAGACACTTAGACAGCTTCATGAAATCTCGTTCACTCATTATTCAAATTAACTTATTTCGATAAATAAGTTTTTTAGAGTAACTTACCAAAACTATCATAAAAACAGTATTTAGATAACACAAAAATATATATGTTCAATATATTCTGTATATTTTATACTAGGTCAATAAAAAATACTCCGTTATCCTACTAAATTGATTAAGCATAAAGCATTAAAGTTTAGGTATACTAGAAGTAAATTTCATAACTTTGTAATCTGTATAAGAGTTTATATATAGTACATAAAGAATAAAACTTTTCCAATAAAAAAAAAAAGAATGAATCTATACAAATAAAATTATACTCCGTATATAACAACGAGCCCCATATCTAATTGACTAAATAGTGAATATTACCATGATACCATGCATGCAATAACTGTAACTCATAAAAAAGTGTCATTTTAATCTCAAGTAACTCGTATATTTGAGAAAATACTAAGACTACTTGATCATGCATGATAGGGAAAAAAAATTACATCTAAATGTATACACGTACATTCAATTTAAAGCTGTTGAGTAATAATAAAAACATATCGAGTTTTATACAATATTATTAAGCTACTTTGTACTCTTTCTGTCTCAGTAAATTGTTAACATTTACTTTATTTTTTACTCATAAATACAATTAATGTTAATAATTCATTTAAACGGAAAGAGTATTATATATTATATAAACTACTAAGCTTGATACCGAGACTTTTAGTACCATAACTCGATAACTTTGTAAGATAACTCAAACAAATTTATACGAAAATCAACATTAAAATGAATGTAAATACATCCAAACGTATAAATTATCCACGTACTGTTGACGAAATAATTTTTTTTTCCAAATAAAAGATAAAATATACTCACCCATAAAACGGCGATCATATCCGACTCCGGGAGCATATCCGACCCATGAAGTGACAACAAAACATCAACGAAATCCGGGTTAGTCGGGTCCGGGTTAGCCCGGTGCTCCTCGATTATCCGGCCCACGAACCGGTTGACCTTAGGAACAAGTGTAGAGCACCTAAACCGGAGTTTTTGTAGGTCAAAGTCAGAAAGCCAAGAAATATGATCACCCCAATTAAGCATCCCAAGTAAGTCATAACCCTCATCAACCATCTTCTGGAGCTCCGAAACTTCCTGGTTCGGAGCTCCAGTTAAACTGTACCGTTTCCCAAACACCGACCCCATCATATTGCTGAGGCTGGCACGCCTCAGCAGTTCTCGAACGGTGAACCCCTCACCGTCCGAGGGGTTGGCCCCAAGCACAGCGCACATCTCAGAGGAGATGTCAAAGCGCTGTGCTTCGGAGACCTTAATTTGTTTAGGACTAAACAAATGGGTCGAGGCAACCCGTCTAAGGGTCCGCCAGTACACGCCATAGGGTGCAAACCCTATGGCGCGGTTAAATAATAGGCTGTACGCGGACTCCTTAATAGGACGGTCCGCGAAGCTTGTACTATGGAGTATTTCTTTGGCAACCACGTGATTGCACGTGACAATCACGCGGGTGTCACCTAAGCTAAACGCCATGAGACGCTTAGCGTTGTGTGATTGGGCCGTTGAGGCAATTTTACGGTGTGCTAGGCCCATCATGAGGGCCATACTGCCTATGATGGGCCAGCCTCTTGGGCCAGGAATGGGCTTTTGTGCCCAATTAGATATATGGGTCATACGGTACTTACCCCATGCTGGGCCCCCTACGTGGGCCCAAGACAATACCGCCATAATAAACCATATTATGGCTATTACTAAAAAGGAACAAACAAGATTAAAAATTGAAATATTATTGCATTTTGTAAATAAAGTAAATATCCAAAGTTTGTCTATATTTGTGTTCATTTCTTTTTTAATAAATTTTTCGGGTTTTTTATTTTAAGGAGAAATTAATAGAGATTTTGTAAGCAAGTTTGCAAGGGGGAAAAAAAAAAAACAGAGAGAAGGAAGGAAGCAAGCAAAGTGTTGTGATGGAATTAAGTTGCGAGGTTAGTAAGTAGTGTTTGGTTTCACTTACTTGGGTGTGTGTTTGTGTGTAAAGTGAGGAAGGGTGTGTCTCTTTATATAGGAACATTAGGACGAACAAAAGCGAGCAATTGAAATTTTAAAATAATATTAAAAATTCGTTTAAAGGGAATCTAAAGTGGAATAAGATTTAGATGCACGAATTCACGAATATAAAAATAAAACACATACTCCCTCCATCCCAAAATAATTGTTCCCTTTCCACCAAAAGTTTTCCCAAATTAATTGTCTCATTTCTATTTATAGTAAGTTTTTACAAAAGATTTAAAAAAAAAAAAAAAAAAAAATCATTTTCATTATCACTCCTAAAATCCACCCAAAATAGAAAGGGGATATTATTTTGGGATGGAGGGAGTATTACATATATCTATCTGGTTAATTTATTTCGGTATACACATTTACTCATTACTGTCCACTTTTTACCCTAATTTTTCCATTCAATACCCCTCACTTCTTTTCAATAACAGTTTTTCCTCTCTTTCATATTCACAATTATATTGCATAGTTTCACTATAATCAAGCAATTATGACGGATAATCTACCCTTTCATGAGATAAATCTAATTTTTTGAACGATTGTGCGAATAATTCAACTAAGATATCATTTATTTTAACGGTTTATTAATAAATATGATTTTATTTTGAGTGTTAATGGTGATATAATACGGAGTATGTTGTTTTCATAATGATGAAGAGACGAGTAAGATCGTATCGGTAGCGATACTCGGTACCGGGATCGGTGCCGCTGACAAAGAAGACTCAATCTGTAACTTGGTTTTGTGCTTAGGTTTAAATATAATATGTTATTTTTAATTATTTTTTTTCAGTGAATTAATTTAGTGTTTTTAAAAAAAAAAATTAAAATTAACAAAATAACGAAGTAACTAAAAAAACTTATTTAAAAAAGTTTACGAAATTTAGTAAAAAAAAGTGTACAAAAATGAGTAAAAATGTGTACAAAAATGAGTAAAAAAAAGTGTACAAGTAAAAAAAAAAAAAGCCATTTGCTTTACGCAGTAGGTTAATTACTTCGTGCAGTCGGCTTTTCTTTTCACTAATTACACTTAAGGATTTTATTAAATAATTATTTATTTAGGTTATTAATATCTATTATTAAGTTTCGAATTATTATTTTGAAAATTTTTAAAATTTTACGAAAAATCGTAAAATTTTAAACACAGTATTAGTAAAATAGTAAAAATACAATATAATCTAATCTTTTCACTCACCACTCATTTACACTTCAAAAAATCCACTCACTACCCAAAAACTCTAAAATCCAAATTTTTTTTTTAAAATGTCCGACGAATTAAGCGAGGTAATTTTTATACTTTTATATATATTTGTGTTTTTTTAGTTTATTTGATAATAGAAAGTTTTAAATGTTGATATTTGAAAACGATAATTTATACTCCGTATTTAAACGAATTGAAAATCGTTGAAAAAAAAACGTATTTATACTCTAGGTCATCTTCCTTGACATCACCCAGGGACCCTGGGTGATCTCCCTGCACTTCACCTAGGGACCCTGGGTGATCTCTCCGAGGTTTGTTTTTTTTTTTTTTTTTTTTTCAACGATTTTCAATTACTTGTAATTTACTTGTGTTTTTTTTTTTTTTTTAAATATCAATTTATTGCAAATAATGAACAATTGAAAATCGAGGAATTAATTTTTCTTAAGAGTTACTCAAAAAAATTAAACAATCACCTAAATATAACGACAATAAAATTTACGGATTTTACGAAAATATCAAAATTTTAAAAAATAAGTAATTCAAAACATTATAAATAATATTACTAACCAAAAATAAAAAATAATTATGAAATTCACTAAGTGTAATTAGTAAAAAGAAAAGCCGACTGCGCGAAGTAATTAACCTACTGCATATAGCACATCCCAAAAAAAAAGTGGGAAAAAAGAGAGAGAAACAAGAGAGAGAAATAGTAAGAGAGGTTGTAAAACATAAAGGGTATAAAATGGAAAAATGTGTACATGATTGAGTAAATCATATACATGAAAGAACAACACTCATTTATTTATATAGTTGTGCTATTTTATTCGCATATTGGATAAAAATTACTGTATTTTATTTTTTTTGCGGAAGGATCAAAATTATTTTATGTAACATAAAAACATAACTGTATGTTTATTCTCGTAATAGAAAGGTGAATAAATAATTAATCCGGATGAAGTATCTTTTTATTTTGAGAATGAACATAAAATGATTGTTTTTTTCAAAAAAGAAAAAAAAAAACTATTTTCCAATAGGTTAAAGACAAATTCTATTATCATTTGTATGCGACTATGCACTACATGATTTATTATCAATGAGATTAATCATTTTCTCAACAAAAAAAAAAAAAATATCTTATGGGAGTTCGGCCTTACAATAAATTATTGTAAGTCCGACTCATCTGTAGTCGATTATATTATATGCTTTTTGTACCCTTTTTAGTGATAATTATGGTTAATTGTTAATAAATTTTTTAGTACCCCTATAAGTAACTTTAGTATATTTGTTACATGTTTTTGTATTCTTTTAACTGCAATTTGTACTTTGGGCTCATATTATTTATTCAATGTGAGATATGTCTCACAGGAGACTTACTGTACTTTAAAATCAATTAGACGAAAAAAAAAATTATCTCTGCGATTTGCTTGAATATTGAATTAATAATTATTTAATAGTCAAATAAAAAAGTGTATTTTTGCTCATTCTTAAAATATAAAATGTATCAACAAAAAAAAATGTAAATAAGTGATTGAAGAGTCATATAGATGTCTTAATAAAAAAAAAAAAAAAAACTTTAACGAAAAACAAAATCTTACAATATTTGCCTTTCATTTGTATTAGACCCTGATACGGTTTTAACTTCTTGGTTTGACATACTTACCTTTATTTATTGTTTATATAATATGACTTATAATCATAGGAAATTAAAAGAATAAATTGAATTATGCATTTTGTTTTAAAATTAAATCAATTTAAATTGTTTAGACAATAAACTTAATTATTGATTTTCATTTTCAACGTAAATTATAACATAAATGTTCTTAGGAGATATTTTTGAAGCGATCGTTTTAATTAGTTCCTAATGAGGTAAGACTTCTACAACTTTTTCAACACTAATTAAAAACGATTATGAATTATTTTGAGAAGTATATTCGATAGTTGAGTTTATTTTAAATAAAAAAAATTAAGTTGAATTTATTTTGTTCCGACTATGTTGAGTTTATTCATGTAAAATCTTTCAAATAGAAATGCAACTACATTTCTTTAAACTATAGATTCTGGTTATTTATTTTTATTTTGGCTATCCAATTTCAACTTTGACATTAAATATTAAATGAACATGAATATATAAAGTACAATTAGATATATTAGCTGTATATAATAATTATATACGGAGTAATACTATTTATATAACTAATTAATTAGTTCTTTTTTCTTTTTCTTTTTTTTTACTGTTCCAAATCAAAAACCAAAAAAAAAAAAAAAAACAAAATTGTTGGATCAATAATCATGCAATACAAGAGGAACATATATGTTGGCAAGGTTAACGAACACTTAACACATTAAAAAAAATTGTTCGAAAAAACATGATTAAGCAAGCAAAACGACAAAATTCATAATAAATGTTTTGATACAATGAAATTTGACTTAAAACCAATTACATTTAATCGGTCGCGCATTATTGTATTAGCAAAAGAAGAAATCACCCATGTTGTGAAGAGCTACCAATCTTACCATTAATTTATTAGACAAATTTTTAAATATCATTATTGCACGGCGTATAATAATCTTATTTTCTTTTTTTATTGTCAATAAATTGTTTAGTATACACTTTTACAAAAAAGACTATCTCAGATTATTATAATACCACTATAAATATAATTTTTCGTGTTAAAGTATAATACGTTATTGATTAAATCATGTGTCAACTATGTGGATGTATTGTATCCACACCATTTTAAGTGTATAAAATACTTATATCATATGGTAATTAACTCATCGAGTGACATATTCTTGCCATATATATGAAGACCTTTAACGATAGTAGTTATACAGCTATCTAAAGAAGACCATTATATTGGTAGTTATGTTATACACATCCTTGCTAAATTATCATTCTTCATCATTCTTATTAGTCGATCGATTTGAATTGTAATAGTGAACCAAGACAGAAAAGGTTTTACTAATAGTTAGATGAAATTAATTTTTTCACATTTAAAACATTTCTCATTAATCAAAATATAGTTAATTTATAAATTGCTCAACCTATGAGACAATTCCTCACGTATTGACTAAGACTATTATTTATATAATTTCAGAATTAATTAATATTTATTAATTTGAATATTTGATTTCAACTACTTATAATAAAAGATCCTATTCAATAGATTATGAAATTGATAAAAAAAAAAATTATAAAAAAAAATGCGTCCAACATATATAATATCCTAGCTACCATTAAAAGAAACATTATCTCAATCTCAATTCTCAACCATTAAAAATATTATTATTATTTATAAGAATAACTATATAAAGTCAACAACAAATTTTGCCCATTTCCACCTGAGGGTTATTGATGATATGACAAAGATCCCTAAACGATTGACTTTCTCTTAGAAGTCTTTCAAAAGATCCCTACAAAATTTTAGACCCTCATTGCATGTCCTCAACTACTTTCTTGAATTGGTTTGTATTATTCCACATATTTTAATTTTAATATTCTTTTGACCTATATATCTATTTTTTATACCATCAAATAAGTTGAATAACTAACTATTAGTCAATTATAACCCTTTAAAAACAAGAACTTTTCAATTACAGTTTTATAAAACTTTTTTAATGAATTGCAGACACATTTTGTACTTCGTTCTTATATTGCAGCCAAAACATAGCTCTGATATACATAAGTGACGAAAATTCAAAAATTCATTTTTTGTGGACGAAAATGTCCCTAATACTGTTTTGTTATTAAATTAAAATAAAATTTAGTTCACTTTTTCTTTTCAGAAATTGAAACCCAAATTTTTCTCTTTATTTTTTTTTCTAAATTCAAACATTAAGTCTCCTGTGAGACTAGTCTTACACTAAGTTAATGCGAGATCAGAGTACAAATTGCAGTTAAAAGGGTACAAAAACATGTAGCAAATCTACTTAAGTCACTTTAAGGGGTACTAAAAAATTTAGTTACAATTAATCATAATTATCACTAAAATGGTACAAAAACTATATAATTTAGTACAAATGAGGCTGACTTACGATAACTTATTGTAATATTTGAGTCACACAAGAATTTGTGAAATTCAAATTAGGTTAGTTTTCAATATTTCTTTTTTGAAAAAAATTATTTATCACATTTGAAATTTGAGTAGATATTTTTTCATTTTTAAACTTTGTTTGCGCATTATGTAATGTTATTAAGTTATGTCATGTTTTCCCCACATAGCATTTTCATACATTTTTTATTTTTTCAAAAATTAGGGTTTTGATTAAAGAACGAAAATTTGGGAAAATTTAGATGCAACATACAATAATGAAAAAAATGATATTTTTATGGAGTTCGATTTGAAAATCAAAACTTTATTGTACCAAAAATTAGGTGATGACTATGAAATTTTGTGATTCTAGTTTTATGATTCAAATGCAAAAATAATGGATTATATTCACATAACAACTAAAAAAATAGAAGAAAACTGAGTAGTATAGAGGAGAGAATGGTAAAATTGAAAGGGTAAATTAAAAGTAAGAATAATTGGTTTCTTCAAAAAAAAAAGTAAGAATAATTAGAATGCATAATTCGAACTGGTTCTCTTATTTCATAAATAATCCGAACTCGAATTCATTCACAAATAATCTCAATTATTGAAAAACCA
The DNA here is from genome assembly GCA_023091065.1 of Dianthus caryophyllus. Lineage (NCBI taxonomy): Eukaryota > Viridiplantae > Streptophyta > Magnoliopsida > Caryophyllales > Caryophyllaceae > Dianthus > Dianthus caryophyllus. The sequence goes on along the minus strand of CM041520.1, from coordinate 33,925,103 downwards.
TTCCAATAATATACTTTGGCCAATTTCAATCGACTATATATAAGACGTAAAAAAATGGTGAAACCGACTCTAACTTTACCTCACTCTTATTTTAAGTAAAATTCAAACCGGTTTCACCTCTTTTTTTATCGATTAAAACAGGTAAAAAATTGGCCAAAATACATTATTGGAATGGTTTTCAATAGTCAAGATTATTCGTGGATTAATTCGATTTCAGATTATTCATGAAATAAAAGAACTATTAAGTCAAAATACAACACCGAAACAATTTTAATAAAAATAAGGATCAACTTAAATAATGATCTCATCAGCTGACATTATTTACCGGCAACTTATACCATCATTACAATGACATTGTGATTTTTATAAATTAGTTAGGTTGTCAAATATGTGAAGGAACATGGTTCCTCAATATGCGTTTTGATCTCGTCCATGATTTGAATAAAAATAAATATATACAACCATATAGTATAAAATCAATTTATTAATATTTACCCTTAACTTCTCATGAAAAGCTACAATAAAATAAAATATGTATAATAATATGAATTTTTTTATTTATGACGACATTTTCTCAGAGAAGTGTGAGCATATTGACTAGTTTGGTAATACAAGTATTTGAGATTTGAGAATTCTACGTTTTTAAATTCAGAAAAATAAATACATATAGATCAAAGTCGATGTCAATCAAATCTTATTATCTCTTAATCAATCGGCAAATCTAACTATTATATACGAATAATAAATCAAGCAGTTAGATTAGCTGATAAGATATACAATAGATAAAGATTTAAGGAGTAATTATTATTGATAGTTGTTCAATTACAAAAGATGTATGAGCTATTTATAATAACTCACGGTAATAATGGTAGGATTTGGCTCTTTCATAATCCTAGAGAAGTACGGGTTACCATTATTGAAAAGGCTGCACAATTCATTCATTGCGAAGTTTTTACTTATAGGACACAGAGAGTCTTTAATGTGACCATGGTCTATGGTTTTAATACTGCTAGGGGCAGAACTCAGTTGTGGTCATCTCTGGTGCGTATTGGGGCTGCCATGACTCAAAGTTGGATTGTTTTAGGGGATTTTAATGTGGTTTGATATCAAGAGGAGAGAAAAGGAGGGAACCCACCACCTCAAAATGACATGGATGATTTCAACTCGTGTATCTTTAGCTGTGCTCTAACAGATTTAGCTTGTAGAGGGGGATTCTATAGCTGGACCAATAATCAACTTGGAGATGACAGGACTTGGTCAAAGCTTGACAGGGTTTTGATAAATTCTACTTGGATCACATCCTATCCAGACTCTTTTGGTGCTCTTCTGCCTTCAGGGGTTTCAGATCACTCACCTCTACTGGTCAGTTTAACATCTGCTTCAGTGAGAAAACCTGGCTTATTTCAGTTCCTCAATTGTTGGATTCAACATGAGCATTTTCATCAGCTAGTAATGGAGACATGGAATTCTGATCTTCTTGGCACACCAATGTACATTCTTTTTGAGAATCTAAAGGGTATGAAGAAAGCTCTCAAACTCTTCAATGGTCAACACTTTGCTCATCTTGCACAGCGAATTGAGACTGCTGCACAGGATTTATCTAGGCTCCAGAAGTTGTTGATATCCTCCCCATTGAACCATCAGCTACTCAGGGATGAAAAAAGGGCTAAACATGTTTGGTTGAAGCTGAAGGATGCAGAAATTAGTATGTTGAAACAGAGGGCCAAGGTTTCCCAAGTGTCTTTAGATGATGATAATACATCTTATTTCTTTAAGAAGATTGCTGCGAGAAAGCAGAATAATAGCATTGGAAAAATAAAAGATATGAATGGGAATCATTGTATAACTGAAGAGAAAGTGGCTCAAGCGTTTGTTGACTACTACTCTTCCCTACTTGGATCTACTGAACCTGTTGATCCGTTGGATAGGGTGTTTATTGGCACAGGGAAATGTCTGACCATTGCACAAGCACATGCCCTGGAGAAAGAAGTTAGTGTAGAGGAGATCAAGAAAGCACTTTGGGGTATTGATCCTAACAAAAGTCCAGGACAGGATGGGTTCACCTCTGGTTTTTTCAAAGCCACCTGGGATATTGTGGGCTATGATTTTATCCGTGCTGTGCAAGACTTCTTTAAAAAGGGGAAAATGCTAAAGACCACTAATGTGACTGTGGTTACTCTAATCCCAAAGAAGGAGACAGCTAGCTCAGTCCTAGACTTCAGACCAATCTCTTGTTGCACTACAGTTTACAAGACCATCAGCAAAGTCTTGGCCAACAGACTACAAGAGATCCTTCCTTGCATTGTAGGGGAGGAGCAAGCCGCTTTTGTTAAAGACAGGAGCAATTTTGATAATATTCTCCTATCCCAAGCCCTAACAAGAGGATACTCAAGAAAGTATGTGTCTCCTCGATATCTGATAAAAGTTGATATAAGGAAGGCGTTTGATTCCTTAAATTGGGAGTTTGTTCTAAGTATGTGTAAAGCCTTGGGGTTTCCTCCTCTCTTTGTGAGATGGCTCAAAGCTTGCCTCACAACTCCATCTTACACTTTGAAGATCAACGGCTCTCTGTTTGGGTATTTTGAAGGCAGGAGGGGAATTCGACAAGGAGATCCCCTCTCTCCTTATATTTTTTGTCCTGAGCATGGAGCTATTATCTAGATACCTCAGAGGGCTTCCAAGGGTTAAGGATTTCTCCTATCATCCAAAGTGTTCAAGAATAGAGCTCACTCACCTAATCTTCGCTGATGATCTCATGGTTTTCACTAGGGGGGATGTTCCCTCGGTGTTGGCAGTAGTGAAGAGGCTTGACCTCTTTGCTCGTATTTCTAGCTTAAAGGCTAATAATCCTGATAAGACTGAAATTTATATAAGCGGAGTAAGTGACCAGGTTAAACGCAGCATCCTCTCTGAATCACGGTTTAAGGAAGGGGTGTTTCCTTTTCGATATTTGGGGCTTCCTCTAGCCACTGTCAACCTGAGGGCTGACATGTACAAGTCTTTGCTCGACAGAGTTCGAAAGCATGTATTGAATTGGGCGAATACCAGCCTTACCTATGTAGGTAGGGTTCAAATCATAAACTCGATTTTCTTTGGTATGGAGAGTTTCTGGTGTGCAGCTATTCTGTTACCAAAAGGTATTATCAAGCGATTAGGGAAGATTTGCAAGGATTTCTTGTGGAATATTGATGAAGGTAAAAGAAAATTCAATTTTATCAGTTGGCAGGCTGTTTGTCAACCAAAGAGGGAAGGTGGTTTTGGTATAAAAGAGATTTTGTCTTGGAACAAAGCTCTTGTTTGCAGGTACTTGTTAGCCCTAGAATTGGGTAGGAAAAGTATTTGGCTCACTTGGCTTCGTTGTTACAAATTGCGAACTTCTGATCTTTGGACAGTGACGCAGACTGTGAATGATTCAGAAGGCTGGAAGGATATACTCAACGTGCGCGATGAGCTAGTGCAGAAGGTAGGTAATGTTGATCAAGCTCGGCTGATGTTACGGGCTTGGAATGGTAGAGTGACTCAAGCTTATGATTTCTTTCAACGAAGCAACCCAAAGGTTAGTTGGTCATCTGTTGTTTGGAGTTCAGTTAATCTTCCGAAACACACTGTCATTAGCTCCTTGGCTGTACAAGGTCGACTACCCACGGTTGATAACTTGTGTAAACGAGGGATGATGTTGGTAAATCGTTGTGTGTTGTGTAAGGCTGCTGCGGAGAGTCACGCTCATTTGTTCTTTGAATGTGAGCTGGCCAACAGTTTGCTCCAAAAACTGTTTTGTTGGATGGGTTTTCGTAGAAGAGTTCGAAGTCTCTATTTTGAGATCAAGTATGCAGGCCATATGCTCAGGACAAAGAAATGGAGGGCGAAGTGGTTTGGATGTGTGCTGATTGCTACTATATATCACGTATGGTTTGAACGCAATAGACGGATCTTTGCTGAAGAATGTCGGACTGTGGAGTGTATTGTGAAATTAATTAAGTCTGACGTATGCATTCGTATGTTGCACAATTTGAGTGAGGATGAGAGTATTATTGTAAATGCCCTAAACGGGTTTTGATGTACTCTCTTTGACGGATGAAATGAAATTTGAGCTGAATTCTTTCAAAAAAATAACTCACGGTAATAGAAAAATCTTAAATCTAGATTATACTACGGAGTAACTTATTCTTCAAGACAATAATATATCCTAATTATGGTATATTCTACTAATATACCATATTATTTATTTCTTCCCTAATATTAGTTGAATGAAATTAATATCTCAGTTGACACTTGGTTATAATATTTTAGGTGAGGTGATTAGGGTTGTTCTGTTCGCCTAATTTTTTTTTGAAATATGAAACTAAAATTTAAAGTTTTCTTATTTTTTTAAAGTTTTTTTAAAAAAATTTCTTAAAATTTCTGAAAATTTTATCAAATATCTAAAATTTTCTTAAATTTTTGAAATATTGTTAAATAATACTCCGTATGGATTTTTAGAAAATTTTAATATTTAACTTTCTGAAGTAGAAAATTAGTAGAACGTAGTAGTAGTAGTAATAATAAGTAGCGGAGTAGTATTAATATATTAATAATATTAACAATTACTCCCTCCATTCATATCAAAAATGTACTTATGTTTTTTCAAAGTTGCTAACGCGCGTTTTTGTGTTTTTAAATATCGTTAGCCACGTTTATTCAAAAAAAAAATGAAAATTAGATTTTAATTATGTGCTCATAAAGACGAATTAAACAATATTACACATAAATATATTTACACTTTATATGATATCATTGAAATTGAATGTCTAAGTCTAACTGTGAATAGTGTCAAAAAAGAAACATATCATTTGGATATAAACGGAGGGAATATAATATAAATAAAAGGTGATTAATAAAAATTTGATATCCATATTGTAATATCTAATATCTAATACATTTTAAATAACATTTCATGTGACTATCTTTTATGTTATATACGGAGTATAAAAAGTTGTATAGTCAATTTTTCTCACTTATATTATTATATATATAGTGTTAGAAAAGTAAATGTAGAGAATTAATTGGAAATTCGGAATGGAAGAACTATAAAATAGTACTCATATAATTATTGTTGTCTTTTTAATTTCTATAATAAAACTATAATTTATTAGCCTTATATTTGTACATCACGATTAATAGTTAATATGATTATTATTCGTACTCCCTCTATCTCAGTCAATTGTTAACGTTTGTTTTATTTCTCCGTCACAAAATAAAATGTAAACGTTAACAATTTACTGGGACAGAGGAAATATGATTTTAGGAAATCATAAAGATCCCGCAATATGTAAAGAGAAGTACTAAAAAAAAAAAGGCGATTAAAACATAGAGGTATGCTCACTTATATATTTTGCGTTTCATTTAATTTGTTAGGCCGAAGTGAAGAATAAAATACTCCTAAGACTTTTATTTGGAATGGTTTAATCCATTTTCATATACGGTGTATGTTTTATTGTTATATTTGCTTTTATACATTTAATATGTCGATTTTATAAGAGATTGATCATGTCAGATTGAGAGAAATGTTAGAGATAAAATTAAGCCCACAGAATTTCATTGATATTAAATATCAATTGACAATAGTATGATATTGATCATATTCATTTAAGGAAAGTGATAGTGCGCCACCTGGTGGTACTGAAACTCAGTACTATACCACCCTAATTTAATAATTAAAATTTAATTAAAAAATAAAAGAAACTAACTATTTTATATTATAATTTGTACCAAATATAAAAGGGTAGAATCGTACGACAATAATAAATAATATTGTACTCTATATTTGCAACTATTTACTCCAATTTAGTGTACTCCGTATGTATTTTGAACATATCTCAACATTATTATATCATATTTTATGAATTATTATCATGTTAAAGCATGCATTAAATACTTTATTCTATTTCGATCATCAAAAATTTATTAGACATGAAAATAACTGTATTAGAAATTCACCATGATATTAAAACAATACAAATAGTTATATAAATAAAATATAAATACGATATACTCTAATTATTTGAAAACATTTTTACATAAAGACAATGTGTGATAATTAATATTTCACTTATTAGTATAAAATCATTTTATCATTTTATATTACTTCCTCCATTCCAATAGGTTCTTTACGTTTGCTTTATGCACGTACATCAATACTCGTTTTGTTTCGTTCATATATTTGGTTTCGTATTCTCAAAAATTTTAAAATTTTGATATTAATAATGTGCTCGATACGACAATTAAAACAAGATCACACATGACTATTTTTTATTTTGTATTTTAGAAGTTATATCGAAGATTATACACACTTGTGAATAGTGTCAAAAAAGTGAAACGTAAAGAACCTATTGGAATGGAGGAAGTATATAATATGGTTAATATATATAATTAATAAAGTGATTATATAAGATATATACATACATACATTAATATAATACGGAGTAATATATTAATTAATAATTAGTGTAGTGCAACGATATGAACTTTTAAATTTATAATGATAATGTACCAAAAAATTTTACTCGTAGATCTTAAACTTGTTCAAATAACTTGCATGAAAATAATTGTTAAATTACTCATTGTCTCATTGATGATTTGGAGATTTTCTTTTTCCCCTAAAATCCTACACCCTACCTAACAAATTTGATTGAATTTTTGTTATTGATTTTGTTTGTAACTATTTTGACAATAAATTTACTAAAACACCCCTCTTTATTAATTAGGGTTTTTTGTCAGATAGTACCTTTTATTTAGGGTCATTTGTGAACTAGTACCTTTAATTTTTTTTTTTGTTATCTAGTACCTTTTATTTTCATTTTTTGTTAAAGAGTGACAAATATCAGAATCCGGTGACTAAAGTCAACTTTCCGATGGTTGACCTTCGTTTTCATTCATTTTATTTGTTAAACACTACCTTAAATTTGTTTATTTTGTTAATCCCTACCTTAAGTCATTAAATTTCTCTATCAATTTCATATTTCTCATAAACATACAATAAATCACAATTAAACTAACCTAAATTGACATACACAACTTCTTTCTTCTTCTTCTTCTTCTTCTTCTTCTTTGATTTAACTAATTATTTCAATATTCTTCAATATTTTCTCACCATATTTTTTTCCAATATTTTTAAAGTTGACAACTTTAATTTTGAAGCTTAAAAATTCAATTATTAAAATTTATCCAACTTTTTCACTACTTTCTTGGTTTTTCATCATCATATACCCACTTGAAATCTTTTTAATGTTTTATCTTACTTGATAAGTTCAATTTTATCATTTTCCCCAAATTTTGTGAGGTTTCGAAAATCCGATCTACACAAGGTAAGTCAAATTTGCATTTTATTCTCGTGTAACACGTGTTTGATGACGAAAACAGTTTTTGAAATTTGTGGCAAAATATTAAAGTGGTTAGAAAATTTGTGGGAAAAGTTTGAAATTAGGTTTTAGATTGAAGATTTATAAATTTGGTGCAAAGTAAATTTGGGGGAAGTTTTTTTTGGGTAAATCTTATATTAGAGGGAAAGTAGAATAAGATAGGAATTAAAATAGGTTTATTAGGTTTCATTTGCTAAATAGAATTTATCGCCGGAATATTGACTTTTTTCGCCGGAAAATTGACTTTCCTCGCCGGAATTCTTAATTAGGTACCTTTTAACAAATTTTGAAAATAAAAGGTACTAGATAACAAAAAAAAATATTTTAAGGTACTAGTTCACAAATGACCCTAAATAAAAGGTACTATCTGACAAAAAAACCCTATTAATTAATTTACAAATTAAAAATTCAAACAAAAAATGAAAATATAAGCATGTTTCACCCTAGTGTGATTAGGACAAATTTGGGTACCACCGGGTGGTACAAATTCATTTTCCTTCATTTAATATGTTTCACCCTAGTGTGATTAGGACAAAAGTATTATGATCGTGAATAGAAGGTATGTATTCGAACCCTCACGCCTCATCACCAGTAATGATATTGTGACTCATCTCACATGTTGTAACACAGTACATATAGTTTCATATTATAAAAATTATAAAAATCTGATACTCCGATTCTATGACAATTACTCCGTAATATATAGGACTAATAAAACCAAATCTGTTATGATTAAATTTTTTTTTTATATACATTGCAAAAAGTTTAGCAAAATCTCTAAATTAAGTATTATTGTGAGAGATATGTGGTGCATTTTATATATCACAATTTTATTTTTATTTTCTTAATGAAAGACCATATTGTTTACTTGCTCATTTTTTAAATAAATGTTGTGGTGAGTTAGTAGTATGTTGTCGGGAGAGAAAGAAGAAGGCGCACATGAACTTCATATGCAATTGCATGCATTCTGAATTTCAGCTCTCATCACGTTTAATGGTCCTTCGATCATTATTGCTTTTCCTTGGGACGAAGCCTCTCATCTAACCATTTCTCGTTTGATTTAAAGTCTTGCGAAAGACGGTTTTTCACTTATAAAGTGAAGGCGAATTTTTTTATACGTAAATGTGGACACTATCATATCTATCAATAGTAGTCAAAATATACTCAATAACATATACTCTGTAACACCCGGCCTCAACTAAATGCCGAAATGTCACTCACAGTCTCCAGCAAGCACGTTTAACTGCAGAGTTCTTAAGATGAACCAGCATAAAAGAAGGTGCATCTTGTAGGTATGAGTAGCACATTCAACCCTTTTAAACACTATCACTTGAGCTAACACATGGACGTCTTCAATGGAGTACCCGAGCCGAATAACGTCTTCAGACCAATACCCGAGGTTGTCCGAAAATGTTATTCAGCTCGTGTACCCCGCTGAAGTGGTACGATACATAATGACCGACTTCGTCCACAAAAGCTTGATCTGACTCTGTCTTTGTAAAAGTAAAGGCTGTCTCGACTTAAGTTTTAACCATATTATCCGTTTGTCGGATCTACTTTTAACACCCTATATATACAATAATACAAACATACAACTATTAAACAAATAAAATTTATATCAAAGAAGGACAATATTAAGTTAATGCATCCTTCGAAACGTCGTCGTCTGGGGTGCCAAATGTACGCGTATACGAGGGGTACGATAATGACAAGACCGAAATCAAATTAAATTGTAAACCGCATAACGAAGCACTATAAACCCAACCATTGATTGCCCTGAAATTTTTATAACCATTTATTGTTCCTTGTGCCACTATTTTTGCCTATCCCCTACACACGGCACACTTTTCATTGCTCTTACCATTTTCAGATACTCGGGACCAGAGTAAGTTTTCGGTGAGACGGTTATACAAAATTAATTACCCTTGTAACTCTTTGAGTGAAAATTTGATACTGTTTTGATTTAAATTTAAGCTGTACATTTACTTTTTCACAGTTGTCGAGTGACGATATGATTATATTTTCGCTTGTACATTATCCGAAATTTTGAAAATTCACCAAGCACATAAATAGTGTCAAATAATAAAGTAAACAACTTTGATTTGAATGGAGAGAGTAAAAAATTGAGGTATAATAAACAACTATATTGGGCGTAAAAGGCAATAAAGTACACAACTTTGATTTCTACACATATGTTTATGACACTTTTTATAATACAATTAGGATAATATTCGATATAACTTTTAACATATAAATAGAAAAATAATTTGTGTGAGATCTTGTTTTAACAATAAGAATATGATGATATAAAAATATGTAACTAATGATATGAACAGAAAAAACGCGCACTGACGTACGTTCATAAAACAAACAAATAATGTCTAATGGAAAAGAGGAAGTATATCTTGACGTTACTATCTTAGATAACTACACCTTATCAAGATTCTATACGAATTTGATATTCTTACTACGGAGTATTATCATAGAAAGAGTTTAATTTAAATATTTAATCAGATATCATTCTATTTTCAATTGTATGTTACAAGGGATTTAAATCGAAATGTCTTTGATCATAAATACGAGTAGTGTTAAAAGATTAAATGTCTCATATGAACTTGAGCCGAAGAGGAGTAATTGGAAAAAAAATGAAATTAGTAAGTGTAAGATTGTTTTTAGTCTAAGTACGGAGTATATATAAGAGTTAAAACTTAGATATATTTTTTTAGATAACATTTGACATCGATATTTAGTTCGTCAGCAAGTCTCTTGTGAGATATGTCTCACATTAAATTAATGTGAGATCAAAGTATAAATTGCAGTTAAAATAGTACAAAAACATGAAACAAATACACTAAAATCACTTACAGGGGTACGGTATTAAAAAAATTTAGTGGCAATTAATCATAATTGTCACTAAAATGGTTCAAAAATAATATAATCGGGCACAAAAGAGTCGAACTTACAGAAGTTATTGAAAGCCCGACTCACACAAGAATTTATGTTAGTTTTTTAATTAGAAATTATTTTCTTGTATACTTGTTTCACCAAACACCTTGTAATGTAAAAAAAAAAAATACATATTATAGTAAAATAATCAATATATCTATATAATTGGAGGTTTTTTCGAGTGACGTGAGAGAGTCCAACTTTTTAAAAACTCTAATTTTATGAGATATTGTAGAATTATAATAATTAATGATAAAAATGTAAAGAGATAAAATTTACGTATAGTTTGATTGAGTGGAAATTCTAGAGAAATCAATTAAAATATAAAAATTTTAATCCTATCTTTGAAGAGTCTTACTACTAAGAAAACTCAACTTGAGTTATCATGTACAAAGTATAAATATAACATGTAGCTTTCCTACAATTATAGTACACGTTTTTTCTTCATAGTAATTTAATTTTGCATATATTTATGTCTTTCAATTTATTTTACATAATGTGTTAATTTATTGAATTTAATATACATCTTTTGTTGTGATTATAGGTTGAAAATGGAAAATATATATTCACAATCAACGATTGATGGTTGATTGTAAAGGTATGCACATTCATATTATACTCCGTATGTGATAGTGACATTATAATAATATAAATTGTAAATTTATTAAGTTCAATTGTAAATTTATTAAGTTCAATTTTTTCAAAATAATTTCTTTTAATTTAATGCGTTCACATGTCGTTATTATAATGACAACTAAATTGTACGGAGTATGTATATTATTGCAAGCTAAGATAAACTTTATGAGTAAAATATAATTCTATATGTGAGAATATAGTTTTTGTTCCAATTTATGTACGGGTCATAATTTGTCAAATTTTAGTTGTCTATAACGTTAAAAATAAATTAAATTGTTTTGCTGAAAATAAAATCAAACTCTAAGATTTTTATTAATATAACTAAATCCACTCGATTTAGAATTGAAAGTCATTTAGTATTGGGGGTAAGTACTCCGTAATAAGCTACCAAAGTCATTGACATGTATATACATGCATGTGTTGGCAAATGTCAATGACTCAAAACATTAACGTTTATGGCTTTTGTTTTGATTTGTTTTAGTTTTAGATTCACGGTAATATAATTCTTTAGATTCATTTTTAGCTTTACATATTCTATTAGATAAAACTAACTATACAAAATACTACGGAGTAACTATTTGGACAATTTGGTGACCTAATTGGACCTTAGGTATGTTTAAGACTTTAAGCTATATTTTCTTTAATGATATATACTCTATATGATTTCTATTCAAATTTTCTTCAAATCGTAATTTTGAGGTTTTTTTTCATTTATATATATAAAGAGAACTTTTAAGAGTTATCAAGTCGTCTTAGACACTTTGGGTAATAATTTTGAGGATCCATTGTTAGTTGACTGAGAGTTCAAATGTTATAGAGTATAAAATTCTGAAATGAAGTTAATTAAATAAAGGAAGTAGTATAATATTAAAAGTTTCTTTATATGTTTTTTTTTTTTTTAAATCGTTTAAGATTACATAATGTTATTGCTTTCTTTTCTAAAATTATATTTGAATTCGCTCAACAGAATTTATAATCCGCTATTCTCATATGCATGCTTCTAATGATTTCAATTTTATTTAAAAAAAAAAAAAAAGGAATTCTTGTGAATGATGTTCAATTGTTTGTAAAGATTTTTTTTTTCATGTATATAGAGTTTTAAATTGATATAATTTTTAATTATTAAAACACCTTTTTATGATTAACTGAATATGATAATTGAATAACTTTGATTGATTTTGGAATTTAATTAAGTTAGCTAATTATTGGTTGATTTTTTGTAGGTTATGAGAGCACAAATAAATGGATGGATAGACGATAAATATCAGAAAGCTTGGGAGAACTTGATACAATTGAAGTTGACACAATCATAATTTCAACATAATATGATAAATATGATTTTCTTTAAGGTTAATATACAAGTACATGTATTCATATAGTTCTTGGTTTTTGTTTTTGTCTTTCTATGAAATATTTTACTTTTAATTTTGTTGATAGTATCAAGAATCACTTATAAAATTTATATGCAGCTGAGTATATAAAAATCGTTAAGGAAACTCCTCAAATTTATGTTAAAATATACAAAATTTCGTTTAGATAAATAAGGTTAAACTGAAATTTAACAAAAACACATATTTAAAACTTTACACCAAATATTATTATTATTATTTCAAATATAATTGTGTAAATTATTTATATATTTGATTATAAAACTAAATTATAATATTAGGAGATAAAAGATAACTGATTAATATTTTAAAATTTTGAGATAAACAACCAGTTTGAATACAAATGAAAAACTAATTAAATGTCCTATTTATATTGTTATTGTTGTATTTTAGATATTGAATTTTGAAGTTGTGTTTTGTAATTCTGAATATATATTATGCAATATTTCTGTATTACAATATGTGAATGTTTTGATTATATATTATATATTATATAATTTATTTTGATGTTCTATTATGATTAATGATGTGTTCACTTAGCATGTTGGGCTGGTAATAGCACGTTTTAGAAAACAAATGTAAAATTATAAAACACTAATTTGGAAAACAATAATATTGAAAAGTATTTACTTTCATAAGAAAGTTCATGTTTCGCAAAACTCTAATTTTATTTGCTAAATATAAAATTATAAATATTTACATAAACTATAGTATCCCATTCTAACTTAATAGCTTTTGTACAGGTGCATTGAGCATGTAAATTTGTCCAGAAAATAATTGTACACTTCTAATGGAACTTTAGATTATTTATTTGAAAAAATTTACCTAACTTTTGTTTGTATGATATCAAGAATATAGTGGAATTAAAGTATTTCTTAAGAAAAAGTTGTTATAACATAAAAATAAAAAGCTAAAACTAATTAAACTAAGAAAAAATATAAGGTGTGTTTGATATAGGATAAAATTTTGATATTGTAATAGGTTGTATATTCAAGTTCTTCTTATAAATTTATCGCATAAAATTATCTGTCAATACTTAAAATTGATTAAATGTGAAGATATATAATACGGAGTAGTTCTAATGAGATATTTATGGTTGAGTATTGAATAAAAAAATATTTTAAGTCAAAAAAAATGTTAATATTTTTTCATTCCAAAATAGAAAAGACTGATCAAAGTAATTAAAAAAATTAATATTATATTTAAATTTGTAGTGTTTAAAACCCGTGCATCGCACGGGCATTCCCACTAGTATAATAATCAAATAAGGTATTTAATTTACGGCCGAGTTTAGGTTTCTTGCCTTTACATTTTTGTGTACTAGTGAAATTTACTCAATATAAAATTATAATATTATTTCCTTTAATTTTTATGTGATAAAATATCACACAAATATATTTTTTAATGTGGAGTAATAATTATAAATTTCACCAATTTTTTTATTTTTAAATTCAACCGATCTGAACCACTGATTTACACTATCAAATAAGACCGTAGTACGTATGGAGTATTTGCATTCTACTTGATAACCTTTATTTCCTAAATTAGATCAATCAATTCTAATTATTTTGTCAGGAATCAGGATATTGTAATGTTTGGTAGAATTTGTCATTTTTATCATCTAGCTTGCAAGTAAAATTCAAGACAAAAACAAGAAAAACAAGTGATTAGTAAAAGTAATAGAATGAAAATGAACAAGTCGATTTAACAATTCATCGTATGTTGCTAGTTTGTACCTAATTATTATAAGAAGATTGATTGACCTAGTGTAGTGCATGTAAGCTAACAAGGTTTATTAGACAAGGGGAGTGAATGTTTGTGATTACATATATTTACTATAAAATGCATTGTAACCATACATGTTTTGTTATATCGTATTAGACAAGGCCATGCATGTCATGATGTTACAATTGTACATTATAAAATCGTCTTATCATCCTAAAAAAATTACTCCGTATCTTTTATATAGATATATATGAATATTAAATTTAAAGATTATCGTAACAATAGTTTTTTCAAATCACAAGAAAAATATGTGTGTTTTGAAGAAGTTATTAGATTCATATCAACATAATATTGCAACAAAAAAAACCCATCAGTTTACACTTTTCGTTGAGTTGATGATATATAACAAGCTATTAAAGCCTTGTCGCTAAAGTTTAAGATGATGGTTTTATTGATTGCAATATATGTTGATATAAATATATGTTCATATTTGTATATCAACTCAACATTTTTTAAGATCAATTTTATACTCTGGCATAAATGTAGCTAATATGTGTGTTGGGATGCATAATATATACGGAGTACAAAGTAGGGTCTAGTTTTATTGGCAAACAACACTCGTTCGCTCCCTTCGTACTAATTACTAAGTATGTGTCATTAGTACTCTCAAATCGACTGTTCAAAATTTTCTGATTTGCAATATAATACTCCGTAGATGTTTATATATTGTGTAATGCAATTCGACTTTCTTTTTCATTAAATCTTTTGAAGCATTATTTATTTCATTATGTTTTAAATAGTGATAACTATTTGACCGAAATAAAGAAAATAATTCACTTGATTAGAACTCACCACATTGTGTTAATTTGTCCTCATGTAATACCCATGAGGTTTAAGTAAGTCCCACATTGGGGAAGGAAAGAATGTTTGATATGTTTATAAAGAAATTCATCGACCACTTTAATAATAACACCTTGTGCTTTTGAAATTAAGTGAAAACAACGAGACCAAAAATGTGCATCTCACCATTAGGTACGATGTATTACGACGGTGGTGGGTCGGACTGTTATAAATGGTATGATTGCAACCTTGCGACCGTATGGGGAGCTTGTGGTCAGTAGTATCCGGCCGGGTCACCCACCTAGCGAAGACCTATTTTTTTAGGTGGAAATGTTTGTAACACCTCACAAGTTTGGATGTCCAACATCAGATAGGAAAAGTTTGTTTGTTGTGTTTATAAAAGATTACATCCACCATTCTGGTAACAAGTTAAGGCCTTTTATTTTTGGGTTTAAGTGAGGACAACAAGCCTGAAAGTGTGCATCTTATTATTAGGTGAGCTATATTACTACAGTGGTGAGTCAAATTGTTATACCATAGACTTGGTAAAAATATTAAACTTGTACGAGTAAGAAGCAAAGTTGGTATTCAAAAGTGTGGACATAGACACAAAATGTCCTCATCAAAATTCCTAAAATTGATTAGGGTACAAACATACATTTTAATTGTATGAGTGATGACTTTGTTAGTAAGTCTATAATAGGAAGCAAAATTGGTATGCTAAAACATGGACATCGACACATAGTGTCTTCATCATGCTCAATTTCGTGCCTAAAACAATCTTTTTGTGTGACTAGAATTCCCTACATTTTATTATCCATTTTACTTACTTGTTTGGCACACATTATTCCAACATCAACCGTCAATTATTTTTTAATCAATGATTCAGTAATTATATCATCGACTACAAAATTATGTATATAAGAAATCAGGGGCGGACTTAAGAAGCACAAAGGGGTAGCAGCTGCTACCCCATACAAAACCAAAAAAAATCAGAAAGTTGTACTTTTATGCCAAGTTTGTACTTTTTAGGAAAAATTTTCAATATTTTATTCCTCTTTAATCCTTCTAGTCTTTCATTTTTCCACTATCTCACGTCTCCTATTTTCTCTCACACCCTCTTTCCTACTTTTATATAATTTTTTAATAATATTTTGCACCACTCTTTCCTATAGGCAATAGCAAGTCAATTTTTTAGTAGTACTTTATTTACTTTCGACATCTTTTGAGTTTTGACAAACACCAAAATTCAAACCCTTTTTTTTCCTCCAAATCTTTTAATCATTATTTTTTTTATTTAATATTGCAAATTGCGCAATAGTATGGCGGATCAATGGTTGAATGATAGCTTGGTTACTTTTGTGGAACGTGATGTATTTTTAGATGTTACGGAAGATGAAATTGTAAGTGAATTTAAAAGTATGAAAACTCGTCGAATAGTTTAGATATAAAATGTAATTTATTTATTTTCTTTTATTGTAATTTGAAATTTTATTTTATATACTTAAACTAATTTAAATTTCGCTACTCCATTGAAAATTTTCTGGGTCCGCCCCTGTAAGAAATACAAGTCTACAGATACGAGTATAGAGATCGATGACGGCACATTAAATTGTTTATGTTTTCAACCATATTTTGTATCACCTTATAGGGAACTTAATTGTCAGCCTACATATATCGTGAACTCAATACCAATTAAAGTGATCGATAATTCACATAATTTCTGTTGTATACTTGTCATGATTTAGTTTTGACATTTTCAAAAATTAGCTACGGACCTAAAATTTTTTAAAAATATGATCAATATTTACTGTTATAACGGAGGCGTTGATGACTTATGTTGGACCTTTGATCGATCCACTGGTCACTAATGTCCACGATCCATAATAGTACAATATTGTTCACTTTGACCAAATTCACGCGGATTTACACCGCCAATGTGGGACATGATGAGTTTCACCCTAACATTTAACCAAGGACCATCAACGTGACTCATGCCTTGACCAACTTGGAGATCTTTGTACACCCTGCTGGTCCAACTCCTAGACACCGCATTAGGCATTACCAAGTCTTGATAACCACCCCACTATTGACACGCACCGTGCTGTCGAGCCATGTTCGTACCACATGTCAGCGCATGGTCAAGTGAGTGTCCTCACATGCTCCTGGTTCAGCATGTCCATGTGTTCCACTAGGGACCGTGCTATAAATGCATACTGAGCTATTTCAGAAGGCGTTGAACACAACGGTCTCTCACATCCACAAGACTCATGGACCAATCTGGTAAGGGTAGTACACCTAATCAATAGTGTTCTAGTTTTTTACAAAAGGAGGCCTCTAGCGTTTTCTACAAGGCTACAAGACCTATGGTGCCTTTTCATCCACCATTTCACCCTTGTTTGGGCTTGCTCGAGTCTCCACCTCGAGCTAGGAATTTTTATGCTTTCAAGTGTACTTGACCTTCAAGTCTTGGGCGAAATGTTTTATTTTGTGTTTGGCCTAAGTCAACCTTGGGCTCTAATACTAATTTATTATAACGAAGCATTGATCGCTTATGTTGGGCCTTTGTTCACTGATGTCCATTATTCATAATACATAGTATCATATTGTCTGCTTTGGGCCAAGCACTCACGGACTTACTTTTGGGCTCCTTCCCAAACGGCCGTGTACGATAACATTTGGTACACACTTATAAAGATGTTCATTCATCTTTACACCGCCGATGTGGGGCATGAGATTGCATCATAACATTTACATTCATTTTTTTTCAATAGTTATTATTATAATGTACAACTTATGAGCTATTAATAATTGAATAATTTAGAACAGTGACGAAGTACACAAAAAATTAAGCATCTATTATAAAAAGAGAATATCATATCGTGTTTTTATGACAAAATAATTTAAAATCAGAACAAATAGAATGACTATTACATTTTTGTCATTCAAAATTTAAGCAACATAGAATACTTAAAGTTAATAACATATTTATACCTCAAAAATCAAAATATAAAAAACTATAATCGACTTCAAAGTCATTTTTCAACCTTTCTCATCTTATCTTAATTTATATTCAATTGAAGTCGTATAAAAATTCCACGATCGAGTAGTGTGTAACAATTATCTTCCTAATTTTCAATTCCTATAACACCAATTATGTTGAAACATTTAATTGTTGTTTCCTAGGAACAACACACCCAAAATTATGGGTGAATCTTCCAAATTGTACTTGTCAAATGAAAATTAGACGTCTTCATCTCACATTTAGTTCGTTCGTTGAAACGGTTCCTAACAGTTGTCGGTCATTTGATCGATTATATTACGGAATATATATAAATCTATAGTTAACCCCCGTGGTCAAAGTAGAACCACATCTACTGTAAATAACAAGTAATTAACCAATCCCCACGCAAACTAATTATCCTCATGTATTAAAAAATATGTTTTATAAGAGATTGCTCAAAAGTATTGTTCAAAATTATCTTTAAAAAATACTTCCTCCATTCCATTTGATTCTATACGTTTGCTTTTTGCACGTACGTCGATACACGTTTTCTTTTGTTCATATCTTTAGTTACGTATTTCAAAAAATTATAAAAATTTGATATTAATAATGTATTCGAAAAGACAATTAAAACAAGATCCCACATGATTATGTTTTATTTTATATGTTAAAAATTATATCGACCATTATCCTCACTCGTGAATAGTGTCAAAAAACCAAACGTATACAATCAAACGGAATGGAGGAAGTATACTCGAATACCGTGATATAGTTATTTGATCGTTTGTTGTGGCATTCATTAGATTGAGAATACTCCCAACTAATTAAGTATCTGTTAAAACTTAAAATGTTAAATTCTCGCATGATTTCATCTCAATACAATGACATTTTTATTTTTTAAATTATGATAAGATTTGAGGAATATAATTTCATTGATAATATTGTTGTATTATTATCGATTTGATTTACAAATGAGATGATATATATATACAAAGTAGGTTTATAATTATGGAGATAACTAAGAGTCTCACATTAATACTAATACTTATTACTAGCCATTATCACTACATTATTCAATACACTCTTCATATTCCTATTATTTACCCTCCCGCAATCGTAACGGTAGTGCAACGAACGTTGCGATTGGAAAAGATGTCTTCATCTTCAATCTTCATCTTCAGACTTCATCGCGGCAATAGTGGTAAAATAAGTGCGTATAGGACTCGCCAGACAATCTTCAAATGCGTAACTCGCCAGTAATTTTTCAGTGCGTAACTCGCCAGTAATTTTTTCGGTGCGTAACTCGCCAGTAATTTTTTTCGGTGCGTAACTCGCCAGTAATTTTTTCGGTGCGTAACTCGCCAGTAATTTTCAATACCGCCGTAACGAAGTTGAATAATCGAATTGAAGAAAAGACCCATAATGGATTATCAAGGGAATGGAATTCTTAAAAAAACGGACCACAGCACAAGAAGGGTGGTGCTGGAGTGTTTGGGAAAAACCAAAACTTCAATTAGTGCTTTCTTTGAGAGTTTGAGGGTAGAAACAAAGACCACTGAAAAATGACATCAATAGTTTCACATGCCGAGAAACATTCATATTATTATTATTATTATTATTATTATTATTATTATTAAAGCAAATACTATTGTTAAAGAAATTATTTCATGCTGCCATTAAGATTAAACAACATTTTTTTTTTTTTTTTAACAATGATCGAAATCCCGCCGGTGGGTATAGACATAAACCCACCGGCGAGGCAGCGGAAAACTTACGTGATCGGTACTCAGAACCTGGATGGCTTTGATACCATGATAAGATTTGAGGAATATAATTTCATTGATAATATTGTTGTATTATTATCGATTTGATTTACAAATGAGATGATATATATATACAAAGTAGGTTTATAATTATGGAGATAACTAAGAGTCTCACATTAATACTAATACTTATTACTAGCCATTATCACTACATTATTCAATACAGTCTTCATATTCCTATTAAATTATTTGTTTATCTTTTAATTTCGAAATAAATATAAATTGTTTCTTTAGAAAATCAAAAGTGAATTTAATTCTTATGAAAAAAAAAAAACACATGATCAAAATTGATATCCACTTTATAAAATAAATTTTTTTGGGTCAAATTACATTTCTACCTAATGAAAATAGAAACTTTATTCAATTCATTCTCAAAATATAGTAATATGCACTAATGGCTAAGAGATCGAGGTAGTACCATTTCAAATTACTTTATATTATATCATTATAATGTTCAATAACGACCTTTTTATTATATTAATCTTTAAATGTTCAGAATCATTTCATATGTTTTATAAACATCTTTTGTACTCCGTATATTTTTTCCATCTATTTCAAGTGTTTGCTTACACCAATATATACAACTTGTTTTGAATTTTGAATTATTATTATTGATTATTGACAATTAGCCATCAATATTTTGATCCTCTAATTCATGGAGTTACCGAAATTATTAGTTAAAAGAGATAAGTGATCTCTGTCTAATTTATACTCCCTCCGTTTCGGTGATTTGTTTACGTTTACTTTATACACATTTATCGATGTGAAGAGAGAAGTTGAGAAAAAACTAATAAAATAATAATATAAGTACAAAGGGGGTCCCATTTGCTTAAAATTATCAAATGTTATTGGTTGAGGGAGTAGGGACCACCTCCCACATGGGTCAAGTAAGACCATTTTTGAAAAGTGTAAACAAATGACCCGTACGCCCCAAAATGGAAAGTGTAAACAAATGACCGGGACGGAGGGAGTATATATATATATTAAATGATAAATTAAATCAATTACTAAATAAAAATATGTTTATAAATTAATATGAAAATAACACGTCAAATATATTTTAATCTTCGACAAATGATGCTTCAAGCAAAAGGAATCTTAGAAAGTTATACAAACTAGGAATCTATATTAATTATATATAACAAAAACCACCCTACACAAATTTTCCCTCCAAATTTCCCTCCAACTTTTACATATTCTTATCCCTTTTATTTTATTTTATTTTTATCCCTTTTGTTTTATTTTAGAGTAATTCTAGTATGAGACTGTCTCATACAATAAGACACCATCTCAATACAATATAATATTCATATTTATGAGTAATTCTAGTATGAGGCTGCCTCATACAATAAGACACTATTAAATAATCACACTCCCCTTACAAATCTCAGTCAGGATAAATTTTACCATAGACCATGGACCACCATCTTCTGACCTCACAAAATTTGTCCCCAATCAAACTCCACCACAACCACCATCACCTATCAAACTCCACAACCACCGCCACCAGTCAAACTCAAGTCTCCACCGACCACCGCAACCACCTTCACTCTCGGATTCCACAAACACCACCACCCGTTGAACACCACCGTAACCACCACCAACAATCGGACTCCACAACAACCACCAACAATCGAACTCCAACGCAACCTCTACCATCAGTTGGACACCACAACCACCGCCACCGTCGAACTCCACCGAAAACACCACCTTGGAGTTCGACCATCGCAACGAACTATTTGTCTTCTTCGTATGCATTCCTGCTCCCAATACATCACCAACTCATCGAAACAATTTCTACACAACTACCGCCATGTATTAACGTCGGTTGATAGAGCTTGTGGGTAAGGTTAACAATCAGTGACGATCACCCATTGAATTTATGATTGATGGTTGATAGTGCTTGTGGGTACGGTTAACAATCAAAAGGTCAGGATGGGTGTTTTCGGTGGAGAGATTATTTTTCTCTTTTGATGCTAGTCATGAAACTAGTTACTTTTGTAAGATAATAAAGTTACTTTTGAACTATAATGAAATTACTTTTGAATTTAAAAATTTAGGTTACTTTTCAATAATAATATAGTTACTTTTGGTCTGTCTCATACAATGAGGCAACCTCACCTTAGAATTTGTACATATTTATTAGACATCTCACTTTTTGGCCCTCTCATACTCATTGGCTTTCTCATGGATCACCGTTTTTACGTTGACATTATTGAAACTACCACTAGCTGATGAACTCCCCCTCAACCACCACCACCACCAGTCGGACTCCTCAATCACCACTACCAATCGAACCCCACTACACCCATCACCACCAATGTGCTCCACAATAACCACCAGTAGTCACACCCCATCATATCCACCACCACCAATCGAACTCTCCAACAACCACCATCAATCGAACATCAGTGCGACAAGCCGCCAACCACCACCAATCGAACTCCACAACCACCACCACCAATCGAACTTCACCGCAACCCCACCACAATCCCCACCCTCGATCTCTTCACCTTTCGAGCCGACATCCTCCGATCTCATCCACCGCCCCTTCACCTACTGCTGCCAAACCATCACCGTTCTCCTTAACTACCATCATTAATTTGCCACAGGTGGGTCCAACGCCTATCATCTTCCATCATACCTCGGATGACTTTTCTTTACACTGAAAAATTACAAATGTACTCATTTCGCATCAACTATTCTAGATTTGATTATATTTTTCATTGATTTGTTGAGTAAATGTTGAGCATTCATTTGTCAGTTTAAATTGTTATTCAATTATTTTTGTTTTGAACTTCGTTGATAAAATAAATAATTTTTGTATGAAATGTAATCGTGCTTTAGTTGAAAGGTAACTATAATTTAATCAAAACTATTTCCTTATACTTAGTTGGCAAAATTTTGGGAATTACTTTTCAATGTATTTAAGTTACTTTTCAAATTTAAACGAGTTACTTTTGAAAATTAGTGACAAATACATTAATTAATTCTCATACCTTTGGCTCTTTGAGATTATAAAAGCGACTCTTCGAATTTTTTCTACATTACTATGGGAGAGAATAAAATACCAAATATGGTAGAAAAAGGGTGAGAAGAAAAATTAAAAGATACTCTGTGTATATGACGTCAAAACAAACAAGATGAGTGACAAATTGTTTCAAGGTAGGAGAGAAAAGATGGACTAATTTTAATAGTCCTTATATTTTTTCAATCAGTAATTGTGGGTTATTTGGGTGAGTTGGGTTGTTTGATTTGTCTTATACAATAAGACATCCTCATGGTAGAATTTGTTCTTAAAGTATCCATTTTTATTTAATGTGTTTTCAATATAACATTTTATCTCTTAAACTAACCATTTTTATTTAATGTGTTTTCAATATAACATTTTATCTCTATTTGTATAAAAAATAAAAGTTCCACTATTCTAATTTTTTTTGTTACAATTTTCAACGTTTTCATCATCTAAATTTTGATAGTTAAGAAAAATTGAAATTGAAACTTTCAAACCTATTAAACGGGTTAATTAGAAGACAAATACGAGTTGAATGATTTAAATATTTTCATAATAATTAACTACGTTAAACAAGTCATATACGCGGGTTACATGTTAAATAAATACGTGGACGGGTAGAATACAGTTTGTTGTATTTTGGGTCTAAAAATACATGTTTATTTAGGTTGTGTTTATATTATTATTCTTATTTTAATTTAATATTTAATTTAATAACCAAATTTTTCAATTAAATATTAACTTATTTTTATACATCCCGTGCATGTATGCACGGGTATTATCCTAGTTACATAGTATATAGAAAAGATGCTAAATTGCAATTTGCAACAAGAACATTTCAAATTTCATGCCATTCTTTAACAATAGTGAATTATTTATTGATAAAATAGTTTAAGTCACATTCAAGTATTCAACTAAGCCATTGATGTGACAAAAAAGATTTTGGAGATTGCAAAAACCAAGCAAAAAGGAATAAAATTGATGTGAAGACAGCATTTAATTTGATGAACTATGGAACAACATTTGAACTTGGTACATGACATTGTTGAAATTGAACTATAATTTTATTAAATTTACATTTGAAATTTTATTATCTGAATATCTGTCGTCCAAATATAATACATTGTATGTTATCTATTAATGTGAAATGTTGATATATGAATTTACAATCACCTTTAACTGAATGATTATAAATACATAGATAAGCTAGGGTAAAATGAACCAATTTTGTGATATATTATGAGTTTTTAACATATACTGTGATGTAGATCGTCTTACGATTACATTATTATAAAAGCAATTGTTACTTAAAAAATCAGTATAGGTAAAAGCAATTTATCTCACTGAGCTTTATACTATAAAAGCAATTGTATGTTATCTATTAATTGGAGTAATATATACTTATATAGTTTTCCTTTTTTTTTTTTTTATTAAAAGGTAAAAGCAATTTATTTCACACAACTTTTAAATGTGAAATGGTTTATACAAGATTTACTATTTTATTTTAGTGAAATTGTTACTTAAAAGTTCAATATAGGTGAAAAAGTAAAGAAATTTTATAATGGAATATTGGAATATATGAATATGTTTTAAAATAAGGTCAACGATGGTCAAACATGCTAAATAGGCCAACTATGTCCACTTGGGAAATCCAACACCCACTATGTAAATTCCCTACAAGTCCAGCCCACTTGCTTAGTAGTTAGTATCCATAAAATTGAAACCCCTTTAGAATATTCAGAAAAAAAAAAAATATACAGTACTATAATTATTCCAATAGGTCTCCTGTCTATTGTAAAATCGCTTTATATCACGACACTTACTTATTTTATAATAAACCACTAAATTGATGGAGTAATCACAGTCTCACAATAAAATTATTGTAAAACTGTCTTCTTATATTAAAATTTACGGAGTATTTATTTATAGACAAACTGAATGCTCGATAATTTTTTATCTATAAGACTATAAAATCATTATTGGTGACACTCCAATCTCAAATTTAACTGGTTTTAACTTTTAATCCTATGTCAAACTAGGGATCTGCTCTTTAGAAAAATTATCTACGGTACATTTTAAATAACAAAAATCCTAAAAGTTTATAGTGTAGATTAAGCTAAGAAAAAAATAAGATCAAGAGAACGTGTCCTAAACAGCGTATGTCGTACTCCCTTCGTTCCACAATATTAGTCCCATTTACCTTTTTGAAAGTCAGAATTTTGTAACTTTGACTGTATATAGCATAAAATATATAAATAATTGTTATATGATAATAAAATATTTACATTTGTTATCAAAATATCTTTCACAATATTTAATTTTTAACCAAAACAATCACATATAAGCGATGAAAATTATGATCGAAGAAACTCATTGGAGACCGCGTAAAGTCAAAGTGAGTCTAACATTGTGCCGCAGAGGGAGTAAATAGTTTCATCAAGTTGGATTACAAATTAATGTTTAGAATAACGGGATAAAACAAGTAGTAATTCAAATCATTTAAAGCAATCTAATCTAATCTAATCTAATTGAGCAATTAAAAAAGTGAGGTTTATAAATGTATGAATATTGAACTCATATTAGATTTATCATTTATGAGGAATATATAATTAGATTGGTCATAAGAAAAAAGAAATTGTTCTTCCAAATTTTGAAAGGAATATATTCAAAATTAGATGCACTAATAAATAAATAAACTTTAGTTTTGTGGTGGGTAAAATGCACTTTGTACGTAAAGACCAAACTATAATTGGCCGCAAAATTAATTAATTTAATGTCTTTTTTACTAGAAATGATTACGCAAATCAACAAAACGAGCTTTGTAATCTAATTTGATATACGTTTGCAAGATTTGGATTTAAGTAGTTGATTACAAAAATTAATGTTGGATTATGTATGAGTATCAAGGTATCGGATTCATGTTCATCAGCTTCAACTTTTGATTATCTATCCGTCGATTTTTTTTTGCAAAAGCTTGGTGTAATGGAACTATTTTAATTTATTTATTACTCACTTCAATACTTATAAGTCTTTGTTTAAAAATCGAAAAGGCATCGACACAATGGATAAATAAAGAGAATCGAGTATGAAGGGACTAATAAAAATCAACTATGTTTATGGAGCAAATCAATAGTGGTACATGACAGAGAGATTTAATAAAATAAAGTTGTATAGATAAATTAAACGATAATGTAGACGTATTATATTTATAAATCAAAAGATTTGTATAGGGTATTTGCTCACCCAAAATACAACTAAACCCTAAATATATTTTTGTAATGATGATTTGAAATTATTTCTTTTCACTTTTTGTTGTTTTTTATTTTAGATAAAAGTAAGGGCCCAAAACAACAAATGGCTATCGTCGAAATTGGGCCTGCCATCGAACTTCGGCCTTGTTCAAGAGCTTATCAGTTGTTGTCATGGGCTTGGGCCACAATTCATTGTAAGTGCGCTTCTTTTGTACTCGATCATATAATTTTTGTACATTTTAGTGATAATTATGATTAATTGTCTCTACATTTTTTAGTGTCCTTATACTTCCTCCATTCCGTTTGGTTCTATACATTTGACCAAAACACGGTAATTAAGGTAGAAGAAAATCAAGTGGGGTAGATAATAGAATTACCAAACTACCTCTACTTTATTCTTTAAAAAAGGACATTGCAAGTGGGTTGGGTGGGGTATTAATGAAGGGTATATTGGTCTTTTAGTTTAATAAAGTACGGACCAAAATAGAAATGTATAGAATTGATTGGAATTCCCGAAAAAGGAATATGTATAGAATCAAATGGAATGGAGGAAGTAAATGATTTAATAGATTTGTTTCATATTTTTGTACCCTTTAACTGCAACTTATACTTTTGTAACACATTAATTTAATGTGAGACTGTCTTATAGGAGACTTATAGTTTTCTTTTAGTCATAATAACTTATTAGATTCTGTTTCTTTTAAACATGATTTTCGTTGAAATTGTTCGAGTTAAAAGGCCTGTTTTTAATATAAAATACTCTCTCCATTCCAATTTACTTGTCGCCTTTTGATTTTTGAAAAATCCCAATTTACTTGCCCCCTTAGAAAAATTACTTAATTATCCTTAGGTCATTCTTATTGTGCGAATATGTATTTGCTCAAGTTGGTATACCAAGCCTCCCACCCATATTATTTTAAGGGTAAAATTGGAATTATAGGTAACTATTGTGAAAATTAAGAGATGATTGTGACTCTTTTCTAAATTTCTTAAATCTAACATTTTACGAGTAGTAACCTGAGACCCTTTTCATCTTTATTGTTTTGATTTGTGATATTGTGAGACGATTAAAATTTTGAGATATTGGGTATGTACGTAAGCACACTTAGTGGGTGTGGCGGCTTAAAGGTAGGGGATATGAATATATGACATAGGGTTAGACTTAGGCAAGCTATGTAAGTATCTTTTGTTTGTCATCTGTTGATGTAACGGGCCTGATCAAACTTGAGTGGAAAGAGCGAGCTCACTTAAAAAGTCTAAGGGTATCCACATTTCCCAAAATCAATTGACAATGAGAGAAAGATCTTAGGACTTTATAAAGCACACAACACTCTTCTCCACAATCGATATGGGGACTTTCACATGTGAGTATTATATTTATATTCCAACACTCCCCTTTCACATGTGAGGTAACTCGAAAACCTATTTCCCGTAGCTATCTCACATGTATCAAAGGTATAAGAGGAAATATGTTAATATTTTCCAATATTAGTCTTGTAATTAGGAAAGAATGTATTTATAGTATCTAGATTATTCCGATATATTGCATATATAAACAAGGATTAATTGTCAAGAATAATCCGAACTGGTCCTTTTATTCCATAAATAATTCGAACTCGAATTAATCCACGAATAATCCAACTATTGAAGTAACATTCCAATAATGTACTTTGGCCAATTTTAACCTGCTTTAATCAATAAAAAAAAAAGTCAAAACGGTTTGAATTTCACTTAAAATAAGAGTGAGGCAAAGTTCGAGTCGATTTCACCGTTTTTTTAACGTGTTAGAGTCGATTGAAATTGGCCAAAGTACATTATTGGAATGTTACTTCAATAGTTGGGATTATTCGTAGATTAATTTGAGTTCGGATTATTTATGGAATAAGTGGACTAGTTCGAGTTATTCTTGACAATTAATCCTATAAACAATGCTATTTAATGACCTTAATTTGAGGATTACAACTCAATAAAAAGAAATGGACCAACATGAATCAGAGGTGATCACAAATAAAGTTGAATTGAGTTTGGATCGGGTTAGAACATTAATTTTAGCCCAAATATGTGGGTAGAGTCGGAGTAGGCCACATGTATAGGCTTTTTACATAACCCAAATCCGGTTTATGCGGTCACAACTAGGTTAGGCCAGAGGACCTGGGCCATTTGATAAGCTTTAAACGTGATCGTATATTTTTCTCCCCAATAATATCGATAAAAAAAAACACTCATTTCTTTGTACTCCGTATTCATTATGAAAACATATTGATTCTGATATTAAAAAAGTTGAAATTTAAAGAAATTGACCATATACAAACTTTGTCAAATCCTAAATCTCGTCCTTATTTATATCTTGTAAAAATTTGAAGAAATTTTGTGTCCCACTTAGTTAATCTTTTGATAGATAATTCAATTGAGAATTTAAATACAAATGATGCGTAAGGAACTGCTGAGATGTCAAAAGAAGAAAGTTAATGAGACACTAAATAAGACACCAAAATGAGACAAAGGATCTCGTCTCATACTCACACTTGCTTCACCGTCATTTGTGGCTAACAATTTCAAAAAACTAGTGGCCCTAATTCCATTCCAACTCTATGGGTCGAATGTTAACTAACTTAGATAGATCAATTGCCAACTAAGTGTAGAGCAAAGATATTACATATTGGGCGATTGTAAATTACAGTAAACAATAATTTTATATATTAAAATAAATTTAAATGTATACGATTTCAGGCACAATTATTTATTTTGGTATATAA
This sequence comes from Dianthus caryophyllus, assembly GCA_023091065.1. Taxonomy (NCBI): domain Eukaryota; kingdom Viridiplantae; phylum Streptophyta; class Magnoliopsida; order Caryophyllales; family Caryophyllaceae; genus Dianthus; species Dianthus caryophyllus. The sequence goes on along the minus strand of CM041520.1, from coordinate 33,896,324 downwards.
ATCACATTTAATTTTCTAATGCCAAAAATCCAACCAATGGCAATCATCAACATGTTGATCAAACAAACATTCATGATGAAGATCACTCCATACTTGGGATGATGTTAACAATGATGCATTACTAACAACATTACTAGGTTGCACAATTGTTGACAATAAATTTGTTTCTTCATTTATTCCAAAATCATTTGTGCTTTCACTTGAGCCTTCATCTGAAGATAAAATAATGTTTGCTCCATTATTTTCAAATTCTTCTTTTGACAATAATCTTTGTTTTTCTTCATTTTCATTATTACTCTCCTCGTCGTTTTCGTTGTCGTTGTCGTTGTCATTGTTGTCGTCGTTGTTGTTGTTGTTGTTGTTGTTGTTGTTGTTGTTGTTCACTTTGTCAATTTGTGATAAACTTTCTTCCCTATTTGTCACACTTGATTCATTGCCACATTGTTTTTCTCCGTTTGTTTTTACCGATTGTTCTTTTAACTTTTCCAACTGTCAAATTAAAATTGTACATTTTAAAAAAAAATATCATTTTAAATCAAAGTACAAAGTGTTTAACATCGTATTCCTCATTAATAAGGAGAATAGGGTTTATACCTTGGTCAAATGTATATAAACAACTGAATCATATATAAAACTGATCAACTTTGTAACAATTAATTTACTCCGTACAATTAAACAAATTAAACCATTCAGAAATATCAACCGATACTTGAATATATATTTCCGATTGCATGCATTAAAATTGTGCTCAATTTATGTGTTATGGAGTATTGGGGTTTCGATTCATAGTCCGAATATAATGTTAGTTAAAATATTGAAATGTATGATCTCTAATGCTAAGCAACACACTGGAATTATATGCTCAAATGATGAAAAATATTGAGAGTTAAAATACTAGAAAAAGATATACACATGTACACAAACACAATACTTTATGATTGCACACATTTGAACCTATCTAACACAACAACATAAAGACTTAATGAACAATTTGCTGGGTAAACCTAATGATGCACACTTTATAATCGTGTAATTGTATACATCTACCTCTTAGTCATCATTTAAAAAAAATATATATTATTAAACCGTGTTTAAAGACTAGCGCACAATAAAGGAAATAATTTAAGATCAATATATACAGAGTATAACCTTATTCTTAATTATATAAACATTTAAATCACGATTACAAATAACTGATCAAAATAACTGTAATATAGATTTTGTGTCGAATATCACACTAAGAGCTATTGATCGATCTAAAATGCAAGTTCAATAATAATTATAAAAATTAATGAGATACATACCTCAATAGAAAGAGATTGCTTCTCTTTTTTAAGAAGATGAAATTTAGAAAGAAGAGAATTATAATTAGATTTCAAGACATTAAAATCACACTCTAATTGCTTAGACTTGTAACGAGCACGTTTGTTTTGAAACCAAATAGAAATTTGACGTGGTTGTAAACCCAATTCCTTAGCTAATTCAACTTTTTTCTTAGGCTCTAATTTTGTTTCATTTTCAAATATTGTTTCAAGTGATTTCACTTGTTCATCACTAAACCTCTTCTTGTTAATCATCATTTTTGACTTCTTTGATGAATTTGAATAATGTTGTGATGAAGTTATATAACTAAACATTTGTGAGTTTGAGTAGTAATTATCTCCTTCATCAAACAACATTCTTAATTAATTAGGTTAATATTAATATTATTTTTTGTAATTACACTTGTTAGTAAGATTATTAATTATAGTTTGCTATGTTACTTTGATTTGAAAAAGTTTTAATTTGAGGATTCTAAGTTTAGACCTTTTTTTTTGTGTACACTCCGATCCTTTGTTATGTTCACATGGGTGATGTTTAAATACAGATCGAGTAATGTGTTGTTTGACTGTTACGTGGGAATTACAATTTTTTAGTAATTTTAAAATGACGTGAATTCAAATATTATGTATTGGTCGTAGTTTTCATGTGTTTTTTTTAAATTAGACGGTTACGTTGTCCATTTCTAATTATACTGACTATTTTATTTATTGTAGACTCGATTGGTTATAAAATTTGCTTCATGTTTTTATTAATAGAAAAATTGAGTAGAGCCATAAATACAATAAATATATTATAAGAAAATAGATAAACCAACAATATTGTTTGAATGTCTCGTGCGTTTGAAGTATTGATATAATTACGAACCCACTTAAATTTGGTGCGAAATTAAATATTTCACTTTAAAATCGAGGGATATATAACATGCAAATATTTGAACTAGCAACTAACCAACAGAAGTTCTAAAACCATTTCCAAAACAGATTTAACCTAAAATTCTCGTTTTTTTCTTACTAATTTTGTTGTCAATCAAATTTTATTTACTTCTTGATATTTCGTGTTAGTCTAATCTATATTAATTATATAAAGCAAAAATCATCCCCACAAATTTTTCCCGCCAAACTAATTGATGCCTAATTTAACATTTGTTATGTTTCCTAAATTGATCAATATTATATTTTTTACATAATATTTTGCATTTACTTGGTATACAATTTTATAACTTATTGTTACTTAAAATAAGTATATGAATTATTGTTTTAATTCATATATTTAATTTAGGAAGATAATTTTTATTATTTAGCATTTACATGATCTATAATTTTATAACTGAAATAATTTGTTACTTAAAAAGAAGACTGTGAACTATTGTTATATATTGATTTTCATTTACAAATTATATATTTTTATATGAGTTCTTGACCATTGAACACTTTAAATTAATCATATCTTTAACATATATTTCTTATTTATCTTTTAAAGTATTTGCTCTAATTTCATTTTGCCTCATATATAAAAATTTAATTGTATTTCATTCTATTAATTTATTTTATAGCCTTTAACGTAATTAAATCAAAATTTTGACACGGGTTAGTTGAATTTAAAATTAAAAACTTGAAAAGTATTTCTGTTTTCTAATTGATCAAGATTTCTGTAAATGTTAAAACTCATACAAAATATTATAATAATATAAATATGTTCTATGACTAATATCTACATTAAGCTCAACACATGTTTTTTTTTTCCACAAATAGGCCGGTCCTAATTCGTTTACTCCAACATTTATGATACTTTTATTCAATATAATTCAAGTTCGTACTAAAATGATGTTTCTCAATTATACTATTTAAAATAAAATTACTATAGCTAGAGAAGAACACAAGACTAGCCTATCTATATTTTCATACATATTTTAATCTTAAGACGGGTTGAACATTTTTATTGGATTCTGACTGTTAATCCATATAAACATATATGGCTTGAACGGGTTAAATATAGTAATTTGATTATGATAATTATATTATCATTATCCTTATTTTTAATTAAAAAATTTAATCAAATCATTAATTTATTTCTGTTAACTAATAAATATGTCTATATATGCCCGTGCATTTATGCACGGGTATTGACATAGTAATGCACGGGTATTGACATAGTACTCTAATAAAACAAAATGAAAAAACACGTAGATGGCGAAGAGTATTGCTTTTAACTTTTAAGTTACTCCGTATTACTAGATTTTTTAGTGATTGATTTAGACGTTAAAGTGTTACCCTTCTAATTAAACAGTTACCCGTAATTGTTTTGGTTTTAATTGCGCAAAGATTTGTCCTCGTCAAATTTTCACATGGATATGAAATATAGGCAACCGTGCAATATGACAAAAAACTTACTCCGTTATTTAAGATCGGTATATTCATTTGAACTTTAAACTTTAAAACGAGTCAAATAAAATGAATAAGATAAAACTCATGTGTCTGTATTTTAACAAAATGTTACTCTTATCTATTTAAATAATGATCTACTTAACCAATTTTATTTTCAAAACTCAAAACTAAAAATTGTACGCATGTACGTACTTACTCTGTTGGTAGCTTAGCACATTTTTTAGAGCTGATTATTTGCAACCTAATGAATTTATCAAGAAACTAATACTCCGTATAAACTAAGGGAGTGACTTTCAGGGGCGGGCCGAGGGGGGCCAAGGGGGGCACCCTACTCTTTTCTGAAAAAAATAAATTAAACACTAACCGCTACCATAGCAGGTTAGGAATTTGACTCCCTGCATTTCCAATTTTTATTTCATTTATTTTTCTTGACCCTTCACATTAATACTCCGAAAATTGGAGCTCATTAATTTACTGTATTTAAGACTTGCACTTCTAACATCATTAATTTTTTTCAATTTAATTGCTTTGTGAATTTTTTCAATAAATGAATGAACTAAATCTATTTGTTTTCAAGTGAACTATTGTAATATTGATCTCATACGATTGCAATTTATAAATTTTTATGTGTCTTAGAGTTTCCTATATAGTAGACACACAAAGATTAATACTAAAAAAAAGAAAAAAGAAAAATAACCGGAACGATTCAATTGGTTAGGATGACTTTAAATTTCACGAGTACAATTTTTTACATCCGGAAAAAAATTATACGTATAATTATATAGTGTGCCCCCTCTAACCTCAAATCCTGGGTCCACCACTGGTCACTTTACCCACTTGCCAATTGGTTTTGGAATAAAACCTCCCACGATTTATAAAGCGGCCATTCTCCTTGTTGCGAGCGTAACCCGAGCCCATTTATCGTTCTTAACATATACGCTTGTAAGAGTTAACTAAACCCTCCAAAAGTCAAATTGGAATATTACTAATTGACGAGGGTATACCTCGATTGCAAATATAATTTGCGATCATTAGTTATTTAATCACAGCTTCATATATATATATATATATATTTCGTAGATGAAACAAAAATATTTTTACGTTTACCGGTTTATCATTTTAGTTTAAATTGTGTCAGTCTTCGTTATTTGTTGGCAAGATCATGAAAGTAATAATATATTTTTTAATGAAAATTAGTTAGGTTATATTAGGAAAAGTTAGTATTTAATTATCAGTGTTATTCAAAACAACTAATTCTCTATAACATATATATGAAAACTTACATAAAAAATAGGCAAAATTACAAAAAACTACCTTATAAAACCAACTTTTTGCAAATAACTACCTTATATAATCTTTTTTTCAAATAACTACCTTATAACGCCTTTTTTATTCAGATCACTACCTAAATGTTACAAATCTTATGCATATCACTACCAAGTCACCTGAAAATGGTCTAAAAATTCAAAAATTTTGATAAATTTGACATAAAATACCATGTTCGTCCATACTAAATATCATTGTTGTGTTGGGGAAGCCTAATAATGAGTGACAAAACGGTCAAAAACATGTTTTTTTTTTTTGTTAAATGAAGTTTTCAAGCAAAGTGGTATCATTATAAATAAAAAAGGCGTTATAAGGTAGTTATTTGCAAAAAAAATTATATAAGGTAGTTATTTGCAAAAAGTTGGTTTTATAAGGTAATTTTTTGTAATTTTGCCTAAAAAATATTATGATTCTATATTTTTTTTTAAAAGACACACTTACATCCTCATATAAATTAGAGCACTCTTGAGGAAAAACAATAAAAATTATTCAAATCATATATTGAAGCCATGCTAATAAACCTCGAAGATTCATATAGCATCATCATCAAGTTCAAGGTGAATTTCCAACAATTATTTTACTTAGTTTTATTCATAAGTTAAATTTTTCATTTTGAACTTTATTTTACTTATGGTTTAGTATATAATACATATATTACTTTATAACCCCTGAGCTCAATTCTACTAGAAGTAATTTGAAAATCACATCACCGTATTTATGAGATGTATTAAGCACCAAAAAAAGACGGGTCATACAGATATGATTCTGATTGATGAAAATGTAATTATTAAAATATTTTATACATATGTATCGGCACCTTATATTTTTTTACATTCAACGAAATATTCCTTTAAGTCTTAAATTTTAGACTTAAATAAAGACTTATTTGAATACAATGCAAGGACTTAATTGAACTTTGGATTGAAAATGTAAAATATTCACATAGGATCTAGATGATTTGGTATGTATTTAACTCGTCTTAAATTTTAGACGAATAGTTTTGTCTTAAATGAGAATTTGTGAAAAAGAGGTCACGATAAAATGAATAAATATTCCCGAAAATAGAAAGTGCAAATTAAACAATAAGACCATTACCATTTACCAATAGAATAACTCAAAATAAAGTTCTTCCTTCGTTATGTCATTCTACGCAAAATCCAAAATTTAATATGGAGTAACTTTTATCCACAATAGATAAAATTTTGAAAAACATTCTTTTATAACATTTTCCAACAACTAGCCGGAGGGCTTTCTAAAATGCGCCCTAGGTACACATGATAAGAATCCAAAATCGAAAATAATTTAAAAAGATTCAAATATAATACCATATTTAGAAAATTTTTGGAAAAATATTTTCTTTCTTGAGTTTTTAACATGTGCCCTTATGGCACATTTTAAAAAACCCGTAATAATAAAAGATACAAAGAGTTTTAAATATTTCACAAATTTTAATAAGAACTGAATTCTTATTTTATGATTAAGGAGATGAACTTTGCAAGTTAACAATAAACTCGAGAATAAAAATTACTTCTGCTCCTACACTAAGGTCCTGTTCTTTTCGACTTTTTGAAATGAACTTATAAAGCGATCTTATAGTGTTCGAAATAAAAGTTATAAGAAATTTGATCGTAAATTAAAATTTAGTGGGACTTAGAGGAGCTGAACTTATTAGAGCTAAACTTATAGGAGTTGAGCTGAACTTATAATAGTTTAACTGAATTATAAAAGCTGAAATTATGCTGAAAAGAACAGGACCCATGATACACTAGTGAAAGTACCAAATAAACAAAATAATTAAAACCTAGGATGTTGATAATCAAACATGATTAAGGTAAATCACATGTTAACCAATGAGATAATCAGCTTTAAGGGACAAGTAGCTATCAAAATTGTCAGGTATTTTAGTCCAACAATTACACGACACATGTGAACCAAATATACGCTGTATCTTTTGCACCCGTCTTTTTCGTTCACGTGGCGTATTTTCCGTGGTTCTTGCACATATTTTCTGTCGTGGGTCCCACAGACATAAGTACACATGTCTTCACTTTCTTATTTTCTCTTAAGATTGTAACACTTGCTCCAATCTAAATGGTCTCAAGTGAGTCTATTATTATTATTATTATTATTATTATTATTATTTTTCGTTTATTTTAATAAATCTTACTAAATTCAGTTTTGATTACATCGTTTCTTTCTTGCGTCACGTCGATCTGGCGTTTCTTTTGTTAAATATCTTTGAATTCGTATTTCAAAAAATTATAAAAATTTGATATTAATAATGTATTCGAAAAGACAATTAAAACAAGATCCCACATGATTATGTTTTATTTTATATGTTAAAAATTATATCGACCATTATCCTCACTCGTGAATAGTGTCAAAAAACCAAACGTATACAATCAAACGGAATGGAGGAAGTATAGATCTAAAGACTATGATTAATCGAATTAGATTAATTATTTAATGATTATGGTACTTAATCTAATTACGTCAACCAATGAGTAATTGACGACTTCGAAGAAGATAATGTATAATTTTAATTAATTAAATCAAATTTAAGGAATCTTCAATGATTTTTGGTTGAATGTACAAGTGTTTGGTAGACGATTTATATGGTGTTTGAAATTCCTTATGAAAATGCGTCATGGCTCACATATATTATGTGACGGCTTTCATTTTTTAATGAAGTTAGACTAATGTGAAGTTATAGTTTGGGGAAAACTTGTGACAAAATCATAGCCTTAGTGGCTTCGTAGAATTGTTGCTAATAACTCAACCTCTTACGATTTGTTATTTTTATTATTTTAGAGGTTAATATAGAAATTTGTTGTCGTAATAAAGTCTTAAAACTTTACGATTGATAATTTATTACTCGTTTTATTCTAATTTAACCGTTCTAGTGCCGTATTTAATTTTTTTCCCCAAATTTAACGTTGTACTCGAATTTTTATTGTAGACAATGAATATCTCATCTCATATTTCCTAATTACCATAACCATTTTTTAAAGTTTAACCAAACTAAAAATTAGGAAATTAAAAATGAACAAAATAGAGTAAATTGATAAAAAAAAAAAAAAAAAAAAAAAAAAAAAAAAAAAAGGGTTATAACAATGAAAGTATACACGTCACTTTAACCTTATGTTATCCACTTATCCCACATTTTACATTTTTTTTTTCCTCAAAACTAATTAGAAAATTTGATATAAAAATGTACTCTGTATTACTCAGTGCCGTCATAATATTAAATCCATTTATATTGTTAAAATTCTATAAATTTGTCACCTTATTATTCTTTACCTTATTGAAACGAAACAGGTTAGATTTGAATTGAATTGCTTTAGTAATGTTCAGTTAAGGTTATGTTTGAGAAAATTAACTGAAATGATAATCGAAAAATGAAAAGAAAACTAAAAAAACAAGTATTTTATGAAACCATGTCACATGTGAAACTTATTACTCCGTAATTACTAAATTTAAATCACCTCCAATAATTAAGTAACAATCCCTTAATGATAGTTCTGACGATACTATTATCTCGAGACCATCTCACTCAAGTAAGAATTAGCGAAAAAGTAAAGGGGTGATCTAATACTCCTTCTGTCTCAGTCATTTGTTTACACTTCTCTCAAATTCCCCTTACAAAAAAGTTAATCTGTAAACAATTTACTGGAACGGAGGGAGGAAAACAACGCATGATTTTGCGTTTACAAAATTTGGACTTATTTCACATATTCAAGCTTGTTAAGGTGAAACCCAACATGTAAAAGGCCTTTCAGCCCGACATTTAGGAGCCCAACACGAAAGAGGCCCTTCAGCCCAATCATATAAAAGCCCAATTTGTAGGGTAAATAGCTGCGACCTTTGGCCTATATGCCTTGCTTTACAACATTTTCCACATCAAATTTTAATTCCGTTAAATTTCAATCTATTAAATGTTTCTAGAGGTTCGATTAAATGTTGTGTGAAGAATCCCTTATTATATTCCCACATGTAAGTTCCATATCGGTTGTGAAGATGAGAATTGTTCACTTTATAAAGTTTAAGGGCTACTCCTTCTATAAGGTGGACTTTCTCTCTACCACTATGGGTGTGGTCCGGACCCGTATCTGGTTTTTACATGTTGATTCAGATAGTGTATTTGTCAAAAACTACCTTATTTGTACCCCTTTTCTGAAATACTACATTTATTTTAAAAAAAATAAAATTAAAAAGTACTCTCTCCATTCATATCTACAAGGCATATGTCCATTTTGGACACTATTCATACTTCGATATTCAACTTCAATTATCTCTCAATACATAAATGTAGATATATTCACGTGTGATTTTGTTTGATTCGTCTTTACGAGTACATAATTAAAATATATTTTTTGAATAAACGTAGCTAAAAATATTTAACGCGTAAAACACGCGTTGGCAAGTGTGAAAAAGCAAATATGCCTTGTGGATATGAATGGAGGAAGGCCCTGTTCTTTTAACTATAGGAGAACTTATAGAAATTTGAACTTATAGTGAAATTTGAACTTATAGAGTGAAATTAACTTATAGGAGAAATTTGAACTTATAAATTTGAAATTGAACTTATAGGAGTTGAAATGAACTTATAAGAAATGAAATTAACTTATAAGAAATTCTAATTTATAGGGAGTGAACTTATAGGGTGAACTTATATGAAATTAAACTTATTGGAGTTAAATTTATTAGAATTTAAAACTTATTGAATAATAATAATAATAATAATATTAATAATATAATAATAATAATAATAATAATAATAATAATAATAATAATAATAATAATAATAATAATAATAATAATAATAATAATAATAATAATAATAATAATAATAATAATAATAATAATAATAATAATAATTTAAATATTAATATTAATATTAATATAATATGAAATTTTTTATTAAATTAATAACAATAATAACAATGATATTTATAGTAATGATGATGATGATTACAATAATTAAAATCTTTTAATTTATTCAAAATGATTAATTTTACTAATAATAAACAATAGTGTTCAAAATCGATTTTGCGGTCTAGTATAGTTAAATATCTCAATATATAGTTGATTATAAATAAGTTGGTTTAAGTTAAATATTTTAATATATTATATTTATTATTATTATTATTATTATTATTATTATTATTATTATTATTATTATTATTATTATGCAATAATAATAGTTATATAAAAATAAAACATAATAGAATTTATAGGAATTTGAACTTATAAGAAGTGAACTTATAGAATTTGAACTTATAGGGTAGAAATTTGAACTTATAGGAAATTTGAAATTAACTTATGTGTTCTGAATAACTTATAGAGTGAAAAGTGAAATTGAAATTTTATGAAATTGAAATTAACTTATAGGAAATTGAAATTGAACTTATAAGAAATTGAAATTAAATTGAAAAGAGCAGTGAAGTATTACCTTAATAATACGAGTACTAATAATGCACACAATTTTCGAGACAACTGCATGCGTAAATGTTGCAAAAAAATAATGGGAGCATTATTGCGAAATGAAGAGGCGTTGAAATTTGGAGTTAGTATTGTCTAATTTTCACTTTCAATTTTTCAAGTTTGACGTATGAATTTTGTCTCAATGTTTGAGAATGTAGCCGTGGTTGCATGACGATAATTAGAGGATCGGTTTTAAATTAAAATAAATATACTCGTCTAAACCTTAATTTTTCATCTTGGGTAACATAAGTGTCAACATGTAGAGCCTTGACCTTCACCAATTAATAGGACATTTAACTACGTACAACAACGATAGAACTATAGAAGCGAGGTTCTTTACATTATTTTTATCCATGTATAATGATATTTTGCTTTTAAAAAGAAAAAAATTATTAATTCAACTCCGTATAATTTATTACTTGTGAACAAGTTATAATAGTATAGTGTTAAAATATTATTCGTCACTAACATAATGTATCAAGACTCATACATTACTCATCACATTAATTCAGCATATATTGACATTATTAGGATATGTATGTAATAAGTTCAGGGCCAATTTTTAACATGTTCACTGTGTTCTAAGAACACGGGCCTTAAATATTTGTGGGCTGCAAAAAGGTACAAGTGTAGTCTATATATCTCATTCAGTGATATAAAACTTGATAAAAATACTTTTTATTTTCATTAGTGTACTGTGTAAATAGATAATTTTCTCTTCGAATGAACAAAATATGTTTTAGTTATTAACAGATTTTCCAATTTTTATTCAATAAAACGATGGTAAAACTAATATTAGGAGCCGCAATGAAATTACAGAACACGGTCCCCCCAAATGAATCTACAGCCCTAAATAAGTTAATTATCAATTACTCACTTTTCTACTTCTATATCAAAATTATACGAAATATTTTGTTTCGCACAAACCAATTATGATTACATACATAGTGAAACGATAAAGTTCAAACCATAACTCTTGAATGCAATTGTTAATCATACGAGAATGCCGAGGTTAATTACTTAGTATAAAATGTTGTGATGATTATTATAATACATTTTTTATTCCTAACAAATAATTAATTACTCACGGATTAACACTTAATATGGTAATTAACACAAATAAAGGTGGTGTAGACAAAGAGAAAGAGGAGCAAAAGGATGGAGCCAAATTAAAAGTCATTCATGACTCATGAGTTGTTCACTTGAATTCATCGCTTTGTTTTTTTACAAGAGACGCAGCAGACAAGCCAAATACGCGTCTACAGCCTACTACGGAGTATTTCACTAGGTATGACTGCTTACAAGGAGTTGACTACGGAGTACGTACGTACAATTGTCCAAGTACGAGGATTATCTGTTTCATTTATATGTCTTATTAATTACCGAGTATAAAATATTACTTAAAACATAATTAATTAAATGAGAGATTTATTACTGTATAAAGATGGTAACCCTCGATAAAGCTATGTAATTGAATTTGTATATACGACGGAGGATTTGCTTTACGACAGAGGACCTGTTTTTTTCCGACAATCCCTTTGCACCTCTCTTCGCCTGTAACTAAATGTCACTTACTTAAGCCAATATTGGGTTTATCTTGGCCCTGACACTTGATAATTACGTGGAAAAAATAGATAATTACTCCGTATATAATAAGAATTGAAGTACGCCAGAAAGTGGGGCTAATCGTCTTTGTATTTTTTTAATTTTGATTTCATCGGCCCAATGCATATGATAAGAATTGAAATACGCTAGAAAGATGTTTATAATAAACGTTTGAACTTTATTTTTTTATTTTTTTTTTAATCATAAAAGGATTAGATAATTACTCTTTATTCTTTTTCGTTTTGATTTCCGAACAAGTGTTCAGTAGACACATTGTAATACTGACAATTTTAAGTTTTTTACACTAATAGATTGCATATTTTAAAATTCTAGACAACAATTATTTATTGTTGAACTCTAAATATCCCCTATTTTTTGTAACCTAAGTATTGATTTGAAAAGTGAAAATTTTAGGAATTCACTTGTTCTATTCAACGTGTTTTAAAGATATATGTATGACTAATTATTATAAAACTTAAATAATTTTAGTTACTGTTTTGATTATATGTTGTCTGTTTTTTTATAATTATTTTTGTATTTGAGTTAAACTTTCATTATGCATTGCGTAATAATCTTTCGTATTTGTACGGAATAATATGTCTATATAGTGTTACAAATTGCGACTAATATATAAACAAAAATATAGTCATGTGTAATATTATTTGACTTATCTTCTTAAATAAAATATTAATATTAAAATTTGATAATATTTTACAATGAATAACTATAGATATTATCTATATCGCTGTAAAATGCATCTCGACAAACGTACGATGTCATCATATATATACTGAATGGATTTGAATCAAGAGAGTATTAAAATTCGTATGACAAACGTGTGATGACAATTGTTCTGTTCAACATAATATTTTAATGTATATAGAGTATAAGATTTTAACTTATACGGAGTATATAGTACTTCGTAAGTAATTTCAATTTTTTTTGAAACTCATAAATATAATTAAAAATGTAATAAAATGCACAAAATGAAGCTACATTTACCTTTCCATTGAACACCAAAGGATAACTTAGGGCCTGCATTATAGCTTAAAGTTTTACGAACCAATCTTAAGTTTTAAAGTTTTAAAGTTATCTGAAGTTTTCTGAAGTAATCTGAAGTTTTCTGAAGTTGTCTGAAGTTGTCTGAAGTTTTCTGAAGTGATCTGAAGTTTTCTGAAGTTTTTTTAAATAATATGAAATTATAATTATTATTATTATTATAATTGTTATAATAATAATAATAATAATAATAATAATAATAATAATAATAATAATAATAATAATAATAATAATAATAATAATAATTATTATTATTATTATTATTATTATTATTATTATTTTTATTATTATTATTATTATGGTAATTGTAATTGTTATTATATTTGCTACTTTTATTTATTTATTTTTAACAAGTTTCGCCTAAATTTATCTTCTTTTAGAATTAGTAACTTAACTTTTTGTTTTATTTACGATAAAATTTGAGGATAATATTTGTAGTACCAAGAATATTCAAATCTTTATATGCATGCGCTTTTTTCACTAATATTTAAATACTAGAAAAATTTAGCAAGCAATATATAATAATAATAATAATAATAATAATAATAATAATAATAATAATAATAATAATAATAATAATAATAATAATAATAATAATAATAATAATAATAATAATAATAATAATAATAATAATAATAATAATAATAACAACAATAATAAATTTTAGCATTTATTTTCATTAATATTTGATAAGTATTTACGAAAATTTTATTAACGGTCTATATATTTAATTTGAACTAATTTTAATTTATGATTTGCTATAAAATGGTTTTGAATTGGTCTTATTTTTATTCAAATTATTATCAATATTATTATAATTATTATTCTTAATAATATTATTATCACTATTATTAATAACATTAATGTTATATATAACTTAGGTATTATTATTATTAGGTAATTTATTTATTTAGAAATCTGAAGTTTTCTGAAGTAATCTGAAGTTTTCTGAAGTTGTCTGAAGTAATCTGAAGTTTTCTGAAGTTATCTGAAGTTTTCTTAAGTTATCTGAAGTTTTCTGAAGTTTTCTGAACCAGAGAAAAACTTAAGATGAGGAGAACAGGCCCTTATTACTCAATTTAACTTTTACGGTGTTCTCCATCTTTTTTAAGATCAATTTACTGAATTACGTACACGTTAGTTTATAGCCGCTTTAATTTTTACTGCATGAATGTATAATACCACCATTCTACATATATTTACGTACACGCGGAGTGACATGTACATGCTAGAGGCAAGTGTGATACTTGGATCGTATTATAGATAACATATTAATATATTAGTATCGTCAATTTTTGATCCTAGGAAAGATTATAAGAGCACATCAAGAAAGTCCGATTAGCATCGATAATAAATACGATTGATACAACTTATTAACAAGGTCGGCTTAAAGACTCTTATGGTACTATATACGGAGTATATATACATACATATTACAATATATACATATAAGATCTTTTAAGCCCAAGTAATGAGGGAAAGTCATTGAGTCCAGACATCCGCTTTGAGATTTTAACACAAAAATTTGAGATTTTGACACAAAAATTTGAGATTTTGACACAAAAATTTAGAAATGCAAAACTCCAGAATATTCTCAAATATTCTGGAGTTTTGCAATTCTAAATTTTTGTGTCAAAATCTCAAATTTTTGTGTTAAAATCTCAAAGCGGATGTTTGGACTCAATGACTTTCCCTAAACTTTGGGTTTGAAAGATCTTCTCATAGGAGTATTATGTATATACAGCAGTAATTCGTATGATATTTTTGATCAATTTGTATTTGTCATTCGATTACTGAGAATTTATAATCGAACCAACTATTACTCCATATAATTTAAAATCATCTAATCAATTGCATGCATCATTTAATTTTCTTAGTCATGCATAATTATTATGATCACCATAATAGTCACATTTTATAGATAAATAACTCATTATATGTATAAAAATATTTTTATCGGTAATTGATACTCCCTTATTCTCACCATATCCCAAACTCTAAAAACTATTTTTTTTCTTTTGACATTAATAAGTGCATAAACTAGAAAATAAAATAAAGTAAACTTAATGAATATGGCTATAAAACATATGATCACATTTATTTAATTAGAATTACCATAATTTGAAATACTCCCACCTTTTTTCTTATCTTCCCATTTCATTTTTGGGTTAAAAAAAAAATATAATAGGGATCATAAAATACATACCAAATGAAAAGGGAAAGACCAAATATAATAGTCTAAAAAAATGATAAGAACATTACAAATGAAAGGAAATACCTTTTAATTATTACTCCCTATTTAGCTAATTAACCTCGGAAAAATTCAAATAATTTTGAGGTAGTACGAGGACACATTGTCCCATCAGTCTCACATTTACTTCTTACAAAACTTATTTATTATCGATAAATATATTATATGTATAAAATATATTATCGATAATTGATTCCTTATTATCATTGTTCCCCAAACCTCATAAATAAATAATAAGTGCACACACTAGAGAATAAATAAAATAACCTTAGTGACTACAAAACATACAATATCTTATTTATTTACCATTTTACCATAATTTGAAATTACGTTGTCCATAATTATGAACTTATTATTAAGCTAACCTTAAAAAAATTCAAATAATTTTGAGGTACGAGAACACATTGTCCCATCAATTTCACATTTACTTCTTACAAAACCTATTTAATGTTGACTGAAAGGAAATTGAATGAATTGAAGGCTAAGCATAGTGTGGAAGATGTGGTGTGGTCAATTCTAACTTATACGGAGTACTTCGTATATATACGGAGTACATAAATTCTTGTGTGAAACGGGTAATATCCGTTTCACACAAGAAACGGGTCAAATAATTGAATAAGACAAAATTTAAAATCCTTGAAATTAACAAAAGATTTGTCTTTTCTATTCAAATGTCTAACTATTTGACCCGTTTTACATATGAAACGGATAATCCGTTTTATGGGAGACTAACTCGACGGAGTATTAAATTGTTTAAATTTAATTAGGTGTTGTACGTACTTAGAGCATCTATATCAATGAATATTACTCTCTCCATGAGTTGAATGGAGAGCTAAATCTCTCCAAAAAATTGTACATCCATGGAGAAATCCATGGAGAAAGTCTCCATTAGAATGGAGAAAAAGGTTTTTCTCCACAAATGTGGAGATCTCCATGCAAAAAATTGGTCTAATTATTATTATTTTTTTATTTCTTATTATATTTTTAATAAGGAAAATGGGCCTAAATACATTTTATTATAACTTTAATTATATGTGGGTTTACTAATGGAGAGAAAAATTTATTCATTGATATGAATGTTTTTTGGAATGGAGAGAATATGATGGTGTCTAAATTAACTTGAATTTTAGGTCCCACCATGGAGAGAAAAAGTCTCCATTAATAAGGAAGATGATACGGTTACACCTGGTGTATAGGGTTCTATACACCAACTAATAAAAATGTGACACTTGGCTTAGTTGAAGAATATTCTTAATTTAAGTTTGGAGGGAGAATTTTAGTCATTTGGAGGGAAAAGCTGAGTTTTGGAGGGAAATATTTTTTGGAGGGAATTTTTTTTTTTTTTTTTTTTTTTTATCTTGGAAGTTGTTATAGTCATTAATTATATTAATTTATTATTTTTATTTTATTATTTTAATTAAGAAAAGTTAATGAAAATAAAATTTTTTACTGACTATTATTTTTCGGTATTACTCATTCATGTACACAATTACTCATTCTTGTACACTTTTTACCCTTAATTTTACATTCAATACCCTTAATATCTTTCAATTACAATTTTTCCTCTCGTTTATATTTACAATTATATTGCATAATTTTATTATAATCAAGTAATTATGACAGATAATACACCATTTTACGAAATAAGGTCGTCATTAATAGTGCCGATGCCGACGCCCGAAGGAAAAAAAAAATAAAAAAAATCGCTGGGTAGGGGGTTGGGGATGTCCACCACTACCCGTACAACAGTTTTCTTTCTTTCTTTCTTTCTTTTTTTTTAAATATGTAATTTTTGATTTTTATATATTTTTTGTTTTTCATGATGAATTAGTTTAATGATTTGTCTTTTTTTGTAATTTATATTTCAATATTTTGAATAAAATATTTAATGTTTTTAATGTATAATAAGTATTTTAAAGTAAAGAATATAATAAATATTTTAAAATTTTATTAGCATATGTCCCAAAAATACTTTTTAAATAAATAAATTAATAAAAAATATTTAAATATTAATAAATAACTAAGTAACTAAAAAAAATAGAAACTAATTTTAAAAAGTAAATAGAAATTAATTTTAAAAAGTTGTATACATTAAATGAGATGTTTCCTTTTGAATTTTAAATTCAAAATGGATTCAAATTTGGTTCCAAAATACACTTGAAAAAAATTCCATCTAATTTGGACCCACATTGACACATGACATCATTTTACTATTTGATGTTTAAACTCCTATACACCAAGTGTAAGCGTAGCCTTTTTGCATTAATAAGCATGCTCTTAGTACATTTAATTTGGCACCAATTTGTTTTGCTACACTGTATACGGACTACCACATGCACACATTTTTATATTCAAATATCTTAAAATAAATTTTCTAATGAAGAATAGTTACCCCGTATTTCTTTTTAATTCATTAGAATTTTTAAATGTATCTATTGAATAATATTGTAATATCACCCCCCGGTCACAACTAAAATGTTGAAATGTCACTTACGTTAACGTTTCAAGCTACAAAGTGATTGTGATTCTTCTAGAAGAAATAAAACAAAAGGTAGGGTAGAGCTAGGATAGTTATTTGACAAGGTCTACTCAATGCTAGATGCAAAGGCGTATGATAGATTGATATGAACATAGCCCACGAGCCAACGCAGATCTTTTCCAACGCACTTTGACCTAGCTGATTAACTTAAAAGATGTATCTTATTGATATGAGTAGTACTTTCAATCATTTTAAATACCAATCATTTGAGCTTATATACATACATGAATCTCTTCAATGGGCCAGGTATTCGGCTTCGGACAATACCATGTTTTACAAAATAGTACATTCGTTTCATTCATTTGACTAGCTCCATGGTCACTTTTCCTCTCACAAAAAACCAATGAAAAGGAGGGAGTACGTACTCTGTAGTATATTTTCTCTAACATTTCGACGAATGATAATGTATTAGTTTAACGGTAAAAAAGGTAAAATGGACCTTTATTAGATTTTATATACGGAATAATTTATTCAAGTATATATGAGAAACTAATCCGGAGTATTTTTTAGTTCAATTCATTTCAATCAATTCATTTTTAAAACAATTTATACATATTTATGTTTGGTTGTAGTGTCGTTCAGTTAGTTTATGTTGAATCATTTTTGTATCAGTTCAATTCAGCTAATATAAAATCGAATTTTGGATACTATTCACATTACTCATATCAGTTGTTCGGTTAAGATTTATTTGATCGATTTTTCGAGTTCGGGTTTATTTTGTCGGATCTAGTTATATATTATTGGGATTTAGGTGGAAAAAAAGAAGACTTTTTCTTTTTTAGAAAGCCTAAAATTCTAATCTAATGTTTTTTTTTTTCTTATATTTCTCTCATTATTTTATTCCAATAAGTTTGGTCCCATTGATGTTAATATAAACAACCCCCTCACAATCCGCAACACCATCTTCAATTCCTCATCTCTCTTTCTCAATTCCTCCCCCTATAATGAAGCCTAGTTTTTTGGGTTATAAATTTCTTTTTCACCTCTTCATTTATCATACAATAATAATTAAACATTATTATTATTATATTTATATTATGAATACACAAACAAATACTATATGTCTATATCTTACAAACGTATGTATAAATGGAAGAATAAAGATATATGGAAGTGATGATAGAAGAAGAGGAAGCACATGAGTTGAGGGGACTGACGTCTGGCTCGAAGACTCATTCGGGTTTAGATCCGTTTTGCCCATGATTGGGTCATCGGACCAGGCTTCATTCCCCCCAATTATATCTGCTTTACTTTCGAATCGAGTTTACAGGCTATCATGTACTCCGTACATTTATATGTTGTGTATACATACATACATACTATAATGATAACAACTGAGTAATTATTATTTATTTATTTGATTAATTGAGCTGTTAATACTACACTGCCGTATTAAATTATGTATTTTTGTTATAACGATTAATTCATTTAATTTGCAGGTTATCACGGACGGTCAAAGAAAGTAAATTGAGAATATGATTTTATTAGTAAAAACCTATTGTTATCTTATTTTTACTTTGTACTATGTAGATTGATGTGATGATGAATAAAATTAACTTTTTGATTTCTTTGTTATGATGATAAAATGCATATTTTTCGGGGGATTCTTTAATTTGTCAGTGAAATATTCTGAAACTTTTATCTCTTTTTCAAAGTGCATCATCATTCTCTTATCATTAATTCATGATTTTTTTTTTGTTTGTTCAATGTGTTTTCTTTTGAGATCTCTATGTATATGTCATCGGTTTGTTTTTTTAGGGTTTTGTTCTCCGGTCAATTTTATTATTTTAGATTTTTATTGTTTTATTTCTCGTCAACTTTGAAAATGTACTTCATAGTTCATACGGAGTACTATTTTTGAGTGACACCAAATTAAAAGAATCACGGTTTTACATTTTATTAATTAATTAATAAAGTAGATATTATATGTTGAACAAATTCTCCAATTAAGTAAACATTTTAGAGATTGTTAAGAACTAATTGCAGTTAAACTATTTGTTAGTACTTTACAACGTATAATGTCTACTTTATTAATTAATAAATAAAATGTGAGATATAAACACTTCATATATAAATATAAATACTACTCGTACATATAATATAGAGTAGTTCGTATATAATGCATATGAACTCTCATTTTATCATGTAATTATTGTTTGATCAACATCAACATGTGGTGGTTTAAATTAGTGTATTTTTATCCGCACTTTAATCACTACCTAATATGGAGTAATTCTGAAGAGTTATAGTTTTCAAATATATCGATTTAATTAATGACCGTCACACATACAGAAGATAATAGATACTCCGTATTAGATAAGTAATACTCTTAACTTTATTTGTTTCATTTGAATATTTACTATATTTTAAATTGGGTTAATAGAATATAACCTCCTTTTATAACACTTTTTTTTCAAAATAACCCCCTTATATGTTATTTTTATGACATAACTCTCTTTTAAGACACTTTTTTTCTAAATCACCCCCAACGTCGAATTTTCTTACTTAAAAATCGCAATTAAAGACATTATAGGGTATGTCATTTTCAAGTTACAACCACCAATGTCTAAAATATGTCGATACCTCGTATGAAATCCTTGTTTAAGAGTGTGAATATACTATTTTTAAGTAACATATTTCGACTTTGGGGGTGATTTAGAAACAAAAGTGTCTTAAAAAGGGGTTATGTTATAAAAATAACATATAAGGGGGTTGTTTTGAAAAAAAAAAAGTGTTATAAAAGGGGTTATATTCAATTAACCCTTTTAAATATATAAGAATAACTATGCTAATGCAATTGAATCTATCTACGTATATATTATTTAACATCTACATTATATATTTCGCATGTATCAAAATTTGGATATAAGATTCCTATGGTAGAATTATTGTTTGAAATGAATGCGATTGTTATGTTTATATACATCTGTCTTCTTTTTACATATGTTTATACACTAGTATGCCTACAATTTGAAATATATATCATTTATTATCAAATCAAATACTCCGTAAACAAATTAAAAATAAAAAACAACTACTTTGTATTATCTATGTAAGGTTTTCATTTTTTATGATGAATTAAAAATCGAATAATGTAGGAAATTAAAGAGAATCAGGACACAATAATCATGAATAATCATTGTTCAATCGAACTAGTAAATTAATTAATTAAAGTACTACTCCGTATAATCTAAAATAAAATGAAAGTGTAGATGAGTTATATACAGTAATTTGTTCAATCATTGTACTCACAAGTTATGCATGAAGTAGTATTAAATTGTTTGGCTTTCTTGCCTAGCTTACAATACATGTTTGCTACTTAAACAATAATGGAGTAGCTGATTATAGTTGCCACCTACAAGTCAAACCAAACAAAATGCAAAGCACATAAAGTGTTTTGTTGTTTTCTACACATTTGTCTTTTTTTTATCTTTTTTTTTTTTTTTTTTGAGATTATAATATATTTGTGTATTAAAATAGTCAAAAATTTAAATATATATAAAAAAATTAATATTGAGTCCTCCTCACTAGGATTATAGAACAAGCAAAATTGATAGACAGACATAAACAAGTGAGATTTTATGCTAAATTAGTTGGTATTTGCATCGGAGGAGTAAGGCACTGTTCTTTTCGCCTTATAAAAGTTCGAAGCTACGAGCTGGAGTTAATTTGAACATAAGAAATTTAAATTTATTAGAAAGAAACTTATAAGAATCGAAATTGAACTTATAAGAGTTGAAATTAAGCTGAAATGAACAGGGCCTAACACTCTAACTTATTATATATATATGTCATCTCACTATTAATCCATCAATGTGAAACTTTGTGTGCTTTCTACGTCTTTAACATACTCAGTTTCCTCCATCCAAATTTAAAATTCATAGGATGTATAACATAAAAATTAAGAAAAAAAAAAAGAAGAAGAAAATGAGGTTAAAAATGAAAGTTGAAAAAAATTGTGGGGTCACAATTGATAAGGATGTTGATAAAAAAGGAATATGAACTTTAAATTTTTATAGATGGAAAATGAAAATAGAAACTTTAAGAGTAAATGAAGGTAGTACATGAGAATAAAGTTCAACATTTGACGCACTGAATATTGAAATATTATGTGAGTATTATTTACTATTTGAAAATTAACATGGAAAATAACTTCGTTTTGGGTTATTCGTATTGATCACACATATTGGAGAAATGATAATTGTTGGGACCAGAAAACCAGGCTGGTCCAGAACCCACGGTCAGGTCCAGACAAGTTCTGACCGCAATCGGATCAGGGATCTATAGTCGGACTGGACTGCATGCAGACGAGCCAAGGCAGGTCAGGAGAGGAAATGATAAGATGGGCCAAGCCCAACAAAAAGAAGTGAACATTATGAGCAAAGCCCAAGGGTACAGCAGCAACCCTAGAAGTAAACGTTGGAGAGACTCGGTCAAGGAGCAGAAAGAAAGCCTTAAAGATAGGAACCGCTGGAGAAGAAAAAAGAGGAAGTTGCCTACAAGAGGGAAAAGAGACGTTGGAACCAAGGATGATATAAAAGGAGGAGATTTCAGAAGAGGAAACCATCAGAAGACACACTACACAATACCCTACATTTTCAATCAAGTCTCAAGCATTCGTTATCATACAATCACTTTTAGCTCATTTTGTATTCTGTACCAGTTGGTCCAGAGTCTGTCTAGAACTTGTATTTCCTGAACCAGAACTAGTACATAACCTCTCCTGGCTTGGCGCCCGTGGTTTTTCCCTTAACATTTATGGGTTTTTCCCACGTAACATATCGTGTGTCTTGTTCCATTTTCGTTACTTTTCTATACGTTCAAACTCTATAATAACAATCACCTTAAAAATCAACCTAAAGGATAGGACTAGTAGATCCACATTCACTTAAACGAACCGTGTGAGAAAATCACCCCGAACAATAATTACATAACTCTACGCTTGCTAGCTTTGAACAAGTGAATTTTACAATTCTTTTTTCTGTTTTGTTTTTTTACAGTTTTTCTGTACTTTTTCAATACAAAAAATGTTGGAACATTCTCATTTCAAACTCTTATCCAATGTCGATTGTGCATAAAATAGAAAAGTCTTTCTATTAATTAATATAATTTTCCTAAAATAAAATTTAATGTTACATATTCATGCCTAAGAAAATTTATAGATATAGTAATATTCTATTAATTACCGGCAATTCAAGTAGTAACTTCTTTATCTTCTCAAAACATTTAAAAGCAACCTTTTCATTTATATTGTTATAAAATTTTTGAACTTTTACAAATATATACCTAGAGTATAATATCCCGAATTTCCGCAAGCGCGGTAATGAAATGCACTATAATTTATAGAAATCAAATTGTCTAAATTGTAAATTTGGTATGTTAAGAAGTGATCGACGACACAATATTCATTTAGAAATTACAGAGAAGTAAATAATGTAAATGTAAGTTAATAATTATACGCATTCCAAATTAAACTGTAGTATGTTAAATTTACTAACGTGTTTATGATAATAATATGATGTAATTGAGCATACACGACTTAAAAGTACTTTGTACAAAGTAATTTTTTACTTAAAATTTTCTCGTGATCAGTTAATTAATTAATCCTTAGCTTATTTCACAAAAACGTATTTGTATCTAATAATCCAAAAATTTTAAGGAAATAAAAGTAAATTTAGGGTATTGATTTTTCATATACGGATTTTACTCCAGTTATATACTTTTTTCATTATTTTTTCTCACCCTACCCTTTTTACTCAAAGAATATACATAATTCTCTCTTTTTAATTTTCTAACAAATTTTAAATCAAATTCAATCAAGTTTCTAAATTTCAATCATGATGAATTCCGATAATAAATTCAATGAAGTAATAATTGTTAATTTTATGTTCCAGTTTGTTCGTCGAATAGTTTGTGTTGTATCTTTCTTTTTCTTTTTCGTTGAATGCAACTGTCACTTCTGTCCATGAATGTCTTCATGCTGGCAGATGAAGGACGATAATCAAAATTAGGAATGAACTACAAAATCAAAAGAATTGTAACCTACACATGACTTCATTGACATGATTATAATTGCTTTGATTAGAAGATGATTGAATTCCTATAATAATTTTATACATGAGGACTTGTCGGTTTCAAATACAGAAACCTCCGACGTGTTAGAACTTAGAACGTGTCAAAAACAACTGATCAAATCTCCAAACTACTACACCATATTAGAAGTTTAGAACCCCGAATTCAAGTACCGTAATTGATTTTTCATATACGGATTTTACTCAAGTTAGACAATTATTAAAAGACAAAATTGAAATTAAAAGACAATTATTACTTCATTGATTTATTATCGGAGTTCAAAAGTTAGAAACTTGAATGAATTTAATTCAAAATTTGTTAGAAAATTAAAAGGAGAGAATTATGTATATTCTTGGAGTAAAAAAGGGTAGGATGAGAAAAAATAATGAAAAAAGTATATGACTTGAGTAAAATCCGTATATGAAAAATCAATTACGTAAATTTATTATGTGATGAGAAAACTCATGAAAAGGTAACGGTTGATTTGATTAGATAAGAGTTGAGGATTTTGTGCTGTGTACAATACTTCGTATGTACTATGTAGTAGTAGTCTACTTTCTGACCTAATTAACTTTAATTTATCTAAATTTTTTTTCTTTCCTCATTTAGTCTTGCTTGTTTAAAGGGTTAATTACCAAATTAGGCTTCCTTGAAATGACTATTTCTTTAGAAAAAAATAATAAAAAATAAGTAAATTTCTGTGAGACCGTCAAAATGTGTAACCTACTATCAAATACCCTTTGTGTGAGAAACTGAGAAATCTGACAATAACGTTATTGTAAGACCGTCTCATCAAAGAATTTATTTTACAAAACTCTGCGGATATCTCAATGTTCAAGAATACTTCTATTTTGGGACCGTTATATGCATGCAACTACCAATTTAGTTGAATTACTCAATATATACTCCGTCTCATTTATAAGCTTCAATTCATTCAATGAGGTATGTAATTTTATTGGTCGTACATCCATACAATAATACTTTGTAGTTTGTACGTACTTCGTATTATTTTGGACTTGACCTAATGATCAAGTTGTTATTGCACTTACAAAAATGTACTCCCTCTATACTATTCTTTAATGTCCTCATTTTTATTTTAGGGACATTAAAGTTGATTCTGATAATAAATTAATATTAAAAAACCTTTGATAATTATTACGAAATATTATAAATAGAAATAAGACATTTAACTATTTTTTTTTTTTTTTTAAGAAAGTAAGTAAGACATTAAAATTGGGACAAAGAAAGTAATACAAAATATTGTTTGCCTTGTGGAGGGAAAACATAATTTTTGCACTCACTACGAATGAACTTGGGCTGTTTTAGATGCCTCTGCCCAATCAGATGTATGGGCTCAAAACTTGTGGGCCGCCCCAACAGAGTTTACTGGTCGTATGATAAATAATTTACACAAAAAAGTCTATTAATAATTTAATTACAAGTGATTATACACAAAAAAGTCTATTAATAATTTAATTACAAGTGATTATACACAAAAAAAGTCTATTAATAATTTAATTACAAGTGATTATAGAAAATAATGTTTATTCTGGCAAACAAATGTTTCGTAAATCGTAATGACATAGTTTTAATTGAATAGAATCTTATAAAAAAAAAAAAAAAATAAAAAATAAAATTAATACTCCGTTGATTGTTAAAATAAAAATTAAAGGGTTTTTTCAATTATACCCTCCTACTTTTTACTTTTCTCAATTGTACTCCAATCATATTCCCAGCTGTATCCTAAACTATATAATTAGTTCCAACTATGATCAAATAAGAGTAAACGGTTAAATTTAGCCTTTAATTTTGTTTTCTACGGAGTATAAATTTTCACCGCTTTATCAGTTTTTTTTTTTCCTCCATATTTTTGCATAAAATTGTGAAGGAGTAACGTCTGAAACAATACAGCGTGAAGCAAAGCATTTAATGCAAAAATATGGACTTAAATGTAGAAAATGGGTAAAGATTTATAAGAAACAAAACTAACGGCTAAATTTAACAGTTTAATCTTGTTTGGTTACGGTAGGGACTAACTATATAAGTTTAAGAGTACAGCTGCCAAGCTGGGAATACACCAAACATCGAGGTACAATTAGAAAAAGTGAAAACTACGAGGATATAGATAGTAAAAAAAAACCCAAAATTATTATTATTCTGAGAAAAAATGAAGCAATTTATTTATGTTCATTTCCTATTCGATTCATGTCGTTATACTATAGAGTATCCCGTATAAGACAATCCTGTAAAAGTTTTTGATCATAATTTCATAGGATCATTGACTTAAAAGGTTGAAAATTAAATTTTAATAGTACATCGTGTTGGTGGACCGATAATTGGGAAGTGATTTGGCCAAGAAAATAATTTTATTTGTCCTAAGTCTATTTTTATATGTTGACCTTTTATCATTGTTTAAAGGATTTAAGAGAGAATTGTATAAGAATGAAGCAATTATATTATTGATTGTGATGAATGAGTTCAATACATCGCATATATATATATTAGATGTTACCCAGGTAATACAGGAAATTAGTACTAACCTAATTATCTCCTTCCGTTATTATACCTAGATATTATTCTTTGTAATCTCTTAATTATACTAATACAATATATGATATATTTCCTAATATTACGATATTGTCGATATCTCGACAATATCTCCAATATCCCCCCTCAAACTTATGATAATTTGCAAAAATTACCATGAGTTTGACATTACAATAAGATCAAATAAATGAAAATGACCAAAAAAAATCAAAGTGCTTCATCTTTGATTCTTCGTCATCTTGTCCAACAACTGCAGCACTTCTGTAGGCCACAAACGACAGAGGCGCCACTTAGGTAGGCCACACACCATCAACAAAGGTGACTCTTAGGTAGGTCACAAACCCTCAACAACGGTGACTTGGGTGAGGTCACAAACCCGCGACACTTAGGTAGGCCGCAAACCATCAAACAAGCCACAATATCACAGAAGAATCCCAATTAAATTAAATTTGAACATCAAATTAAGAGAATTGTGACATAACGTCATCTTAGTGTCACAAAGGCAACCACTACCTTTGCAAATCCGAAACAATTACATACTACTTCGGGTGTACCATTTTATCGGGTAGAAATCCTGCCGGAGGGTACCATAATTCATTAGTCCCTCCGGCAAGACAGCGGAAGTTCGTTTTTAGGCCTCAAGAGCGTGAGGCTTTGATACCATATGAAATCAGAGACGGGCCCGGGCCACACCCACAAGTGGTAGAGAGAAAGCCCACCTCATAGGCCCAAGGGGTTCCATCCTAAAACCAATTGGCAATAGGAGGAGTATCCCTTAGACTTTATAAGGTGGACATTTCAACTCTCCACAACCGATGTGGGACTTACATGTGGGTATATTAATAAGGGATTTTTCACACTCCCCCCACACATGTAAGCCCATTAACAAGCCTTATACTGGAGCTCAACAATGGCGGGATTCTTCTCCATGGCATACAAAGCCGAACCGGACGGGTGATTTTAACAAACACGAGATAACGTGTAACCCATTAAATCCAGCGGCATATATAATTGGCCCGGTTTCATATCAAAGAGACCCAGGAAATAACCATAGGCTTTGATACCATGTGAAATCAGAGACGGGCCCGGGCCACACCCACAAGTGGTAGAGAGAAAGCCCACCTCATAGGCCCAAGGGGTTCCATCCTAAAACCAATTGGCAATAGGAGGAGTAACCCCTAGCCTTATAAACAAGACCAACTCTCATCTCATAACCGATGTGGGACGCAATGTAGGAATTTATATTAGGCTGGATCCATCTCCAACACGCCCCCTCACATGCGAGCCCACTTTCAAACCAGACTGGGGGGCACTTGCCTCTCTTCCAGCTGTACAACGCAAACTGGGGGGAAATTTTTGTCCTCTCCCAGCTGCACAAAGGCCCAGTTTAACTAGAGTCCCAGGTCACACAACCATGGGCTTTGATACCATGTTAAATTCCACGGGCCTGGGCCACACCCGAGAGTATGAGAGAGTCCGCTTATAAGGTGTAGGAGGTTCCATCCTAAAACCAATTGGCAATAGGAGGAGTAGCCCCTAGCCTTATAAACAAGACCAACTCTCATCTCATAACCGATGTGGGACGCAATGTAGGAATTTATATTAGGCTGGATCCATCTCCAACACGCCCCCTCACATGCGAGCCCACTTTTCAAACCAGACTGGGGGCACTTGCCTCTTTCCAAATTGCATAACGCGAACCTGGGGCACTTGCCTCTCTTCCAGCTGCACAACGCAAACTGGGGGGAAATTTTGTCCTCTCCCAGCTGCACAAAGGGCCCAGTTTAACGAGAGTCCCAGGTCGCACAACCATGGGCTCTGATACCATGTTAAATTCCACTGCCTCGCCACACCCGAGAGTATGAGAGAGTCCGCTTATAAGGTGTAGGAGGTTCCATCCTAAAACCAATTGGCAATAGGAGGAGTAGCCCCTAGCCTTATAAACAAGACCAACTCTCATCTCATAACCGATGTGGGACGCAATGTAGGAATTTATATTAGGCTGGATCCATCTCCAACATTGTTCTATCGTTAATCAAGTTATTTACATGGTAAATCAAATTGTTATTTTAAAGATTTGGTATATGGATTTAAATTTGTAATTTGGTGATTTAAAATTATACTTTTAAGCATCTTTTACGAAGGACTTCATATTATTTTACATGTGTTAAGATATTTATTTGTACAATATGCAAAATGAAATTTACAATTACAAGTTATTTCTTACATTATGATCATGATCATGAAGTTATTAAGACCAATTAATTGTATCGTGCTAGTCAGGTTAAGATTATTTCAATCAAATCTGGGATTGTTCGGGTTGAGCTTGAGGAGTTGATGAGATGAGAACACATCTCAATTAACTTTCGGTTGCACACTACGAAGCCAAGAGTAGCAGCCCTTAACTGTGTACCCACCATCGCCCACAACCCAGTGATCCATGCTAAAACCTGCGCGAATGATAATAGTATGAATGAGTTATTATCCTTGTAATTTGGGTTATTATACTTGTAGATAAATGGGTTAAACAAGTCGAGTTGTATAGTGAGAAAATATAATTGGGTTGAGTTAGCATTGTTGAGCCAATCAATAGGATTATATGAAATAGTATGAATCAGTTGGGTTTTGGTTGAGATGATAATAACAACATTATACGACTTGATATGTCTTTCAGATCTAATAAATATGATAATACTATGACTCACCTTTAACGATTAATACATACACCTTAATGTTTAAAATGATCATTTAGGACCTGTTCTTTCGGGCTTATTTTCAGCTCATTTCGATTCGATTCATTTCGATTCGATTCAGTTGATTCGATTCGATTCGATTCGATTCGATTCATTCCATTCATTCGATTCGATTGATTGATTCGATTCATTGATTAATTTCAACTATATTAAATTCAGCTCAATTATTATTATTATTATTATTATTATTATTATTATTATTATTATTATTATTATTATTATTATTATTATTATTATTATTATTATTATTATTATTATTATTATTATATTATTCATATTATTCATATTATTATTATTATTATTATTCATATTATTATTATTATTATTCATATTATTATTATTATTATTATTATTATTATTATTATTATTATTATTATTATTATTATTATTATTATTATTATTATTATTATTATTATTATTATTATTATTATTATTATTATTATTATTATTATTATTATTATTATTATTATTATTATTATTATTCATATAATAACGCTTGATGTTATTATTACACTTTTGAAGATAATAATAATAATAATAATAATAATAATAATAATAATAATAATAATAATAATAATAATAATAATAATAAATATTATTATTATTATTATTATTATTATTATTATTATTATTATTATTATTATTATTATTATTATTATTATTATTATTATTATTATTATTATTATTATTATTATTATTATTATTATTATTAGTAACAAAAACAACAACAATAAAGATCAAAGAAGTAATAATTATAATAATAATAATAATAATAATAATAATAACAATAATAATAATAATAATAATAATAATAAATAATAATAATAATATTAATATTAATAATATTAATAATATTAATAATAATATAATATTAAGAACAATAATAATAATAATAATTATCATAAAAATAATAATCAATTTTAAATTTTTGTTCGATTCAAATTCGATTCGATTCGATTCGATTCGATTCATTCGATTGATTCGATTCGATTCGATTGATTCGATTGATTCGATTGATTAATTATTCATTGATTCATTGATTCGATTAATTCTAAAAATTGAAAGAAGCAGTCACAAGTATAAGATCTTCAAATGTAACGATCACATTAATCATTAATATAGTCCCTTTAAGCTTTAGTTTGATCACATTTTATTCATAAATAACCAATTATACACATAAACTGTCTTTCAATAAACTTTCTTCACTATGCAAAGTAAAGCTGCCTTAGTTACACCTCGGAAGTTATAGATAATGATTAATCATGATGACATCCTAAAGAAGAAGAAGCATGGGGGGTGAGACATGCAAAATTAGCATTTAATTTAAATATATAATATATAATTATATATATACTCAAATGAACACCACAAATACTCCGTATAGTTTAGCTAGTTGACTACCTCATACAGTCAGTCATACATGCACTTTACTGGGGAAGGCTCGACTATAACGCCTATTTTGGACATTCTAAATTTCTAATCAACAAATACCAATAATTCTACGTATACTCCAATGTCACTAAATATAAGACTGTTATATGCATACGGAATATATAATAAATTATCTGTAGTAATTATAACATCGTTGTCATTATTATTTTTTCTAATAGTGACAATATATTGCTATAATTTAGCGGTTATATTATATTTTATCACAAATAAATTATTATACTTTTAACTTCATACTTACAAATTTCGACTACTTGCGTCATTCAGATTCAATAGCATATGCGATAGAATTGGGGTGTTAAACTCTAAGACCGATTTGTATATAGTGAGCAAATTTTTTTATCGTTGCTGACTCGATAATCTACTATAGAAAAGAAACTGTCGTGACTTCTTATTTATTACAACTTACTTCCTCCATTCCATTTGATTCTATACATATTCCTTTTTCGGAAATTCCAATCAATTCTATACATTTCTATTTTGGTCCGTACTTTATTAAACTAAAAGACCAATATACCCTTTATTAATACCCCACCCAACCCACTTGCAATGTCCTTTTTTAAAGAATAAAGTAGGGGTAATTTGGTAATTCTATTGTCTACCCCACTTGATTTTCTTCTACCTTAATTACCGTGTTTTGGTCAAATATATAGAATCAAACGGAATGGAGGAAGTATTAATTAATGGCTTCAGTAAGTCGTAAAAAGAGTAAAATTTATCATATACGAAGTAGATGTTTTTAATTTTTCTTTTTCCTACTTTAAAAACGATCCTTTTATAGTTTAGGCGGCTAATACGTACACACTTTTCTTTATTACTCCGTATTATGTTTCTATTCCTACCAATCAACTCATGCATGATAAACAGTTCAAGATTCATGGATAAATGTATCAAAATTGGCTTAATATAATATCTTTTATAAACAAAGACTCAAAGAGTATTCGGTTCATAATTTAAAATAAAATTAACGTATGTCATCCTTACCTTATTTATATACGAGCAATCTTAAACACGAGATACAAGCGTACAAAGTTACACTCTTATTACAATGCTTAAACTATTTCAATCAATATAAACTCAAATTATTCTATCTACTCGGTAATAATTAAATGTATCGAGTTTAATTAACTTTGCAGTCGTACTCTTTTTAAATTTCATGTACTCCATTAACATCTGGGGTCCTTAGGACACATGTTAAGGTGTTAATTAAAGAAACAATCTCATCAATAATTTTCTAAATATTACTGTATGACTTATGAGATTAATTTTTAAAATCTCATGATATTTTCATGAGAACAGAGAACTCTTCCTATATTAACGCCTTAACGTGTGTCTGAGGGCACGTTTTAGAACATTAAAATTATTTTTTCTTATATCTCAATAAATTTGCCATACAACATCAAAATTACACTAAAAATAAAACTATCAGTGGATAAAATTATATAGGTGTGTTATATTTTGTCACATAAAATAGGAAGGAAATAATATTTTCATGCTATATTAAGTAAATTGCACCAAATGCATGAAATTTCAAATGTAGGGAATCCAAACCCCATCTTATCATAAACCAATTGAGCACACAATAACTCACAAGATCAAATCAATTTTGGTGAATATACAAAGGATGATCATTCAATTCATTGTTGTACGTTGTTCAAGGTCGACGTGAGCACGATGTCGAAAACCGTCTTCAACGAGTCGTAATTCTTGGTTAGGACAACAAGCATCGGCAGCGACGAAGATGATCCAAACAAGAATGGGAGTAGTAAACATGACTAAACCAAAAGGAACCATCCATAACTCTTTGTTTTTGGAATGAAACTTTATTCTCCAATATGTTAATATTAAACCTCCTATTATAGTTACAAATATTGAGCTTATACATATTACTATTGTTTGTGTATCCCATTTTTGTGACTCTTTTTCTACACTCTTTTTATCAACTTTCATTAATGACATATAACACAAAAATTAAAGTATATAATATAATAAGATATAATATTATTATATTTATTAACGTACTTGGTTTGGTTTTAAGTAGCCATGAAAAATCATGTTAGTTTGATAATATATAGGGTCTTATAATAATGAAGATTAAGAATAAAAGAAGATAAAAGTGGAAATTTAAAGAGAGTGAGATGAAGGCAGAAGTCGTGTTTGAGGGGTTTTGGATTTATGGGAGGCTGCTTTCTATTTTTGGGTCAAAGGTCAATTACTTTGCCAATTTATATACTTTTCTCTTTTAATATTTCTTTAAATAAATATTCCCCCATTAGTCGATACACAAATTCTTGTGTGAGACTTAGTATAGTTTATATATATTACGCAGTATGTTTTATTTTACGATTAAGCCTTTGGTTTTAATTCTCTTTTTTTAAAAAAGATTATTAATCCAATATATATAAAGATTGTATTATACGGAGTAAAATTTAATTCATCCAAATATTACAAAAGTCAAAACATATTGAAAATAGAAGTGAATGTTATGGATACTATTCTACGGAGTATTTTATTTATTACCTCATATGAGGCACAAATGATAAGAACATAATTATCTTATTGGATACATTGAATAAAAATTGAGGCACGATCGAGTAACCCCCTTTGTAATTTGATCAATTGAATCGAAACACGTTCATATTTTGGATAGTATGGGGAACCCGTGGCCACTACTTTCGGTGTGCACTGGGTAAATTCTGAGCGTACATGATAGCCTACAAACCATGGGAAACACGCCAGACATCACCATTTTTAACAGAGCGACAGACTCGTGATCTATTAGACGAATCATAGCCTCAGGCCTAACGTTCCCCACAAGATTACTCTTAGAGGGAATCAAAACACTTTCACTCGTATAGATAGGAAATAAACACACTTTCCATTGGTTATCTTTGTTAAGGCTGTTTTCATGCTTTTTGTTTTAGAGCCACCCCACCCATCATTCTCTACTAATTATATTTGTGTACATTCTAATTACTCCATATAACAAATAAAACATTTTTCTGTAATTCATGTAAAACACAATTTCTTGGAAAAAGCTACTTCTTGATCATCGAGTATCGGTAATTTCTATCACTAACTGTTGGAGATGGATCCAGCCTAATATAAATTCCCACATTGCGATCCCACATCGGTTGTGAGATGAGAGTTGCTATTGTTTATAAAGTTTAGGGGTTCTCCTCCTATTGCCAATTGGTTTTAGGATGGAGCCTCCTAGACCTTATGACCGGACTCTCTCATACTTTCGGGTGTGGCCCAGACCCGTGGAATTTAACACTAACAAAACAATTCCTAAATTTGTATAGAGAGCAATACAGATTGTGTGCACTTATGTAATGTTGAATTAAAACATAAATCTAATGATATATTTTAAACGGGTATGTAGATAATCTCACAGTTTTAATGATCAACAAACTAATTTCAAATCCAATAGTCACAACTCGATATTAATTTGAAACAATAAACATATCAAAGTTTGTACTAAAATAAATAAATTAACTAAAAACTGTAGGTTACACTTATTCTAGAATAAATAGATAGATACATAATTGGAATCAATCAATGGTAGTAATTACGGAGTATAAATTTATCCACTAACATTCAATTCAATATATAAATGAATAAGACAAAATTGTTCCACACGAATGAATTGTGCGATACGAGCATGCGGATAATTTAAGAATACTTTCTTTTGGCTGCTCGAATGGTCTTACTCAGTGAGCTAGCCGTTTTTATTTTTAATTCCATAGTTAATAGTTAATAGTTTATAGTTAATTATTCTAGCTAATTAAACTTAGAAAGGAGACGGTACAAGAAAAATGGAATAGACTAAATGCCTTGTTTATTATTGAAATTTGAATATGATATTTATAGTTACGTAACATATAGCAAACCTTAATTCTAGAACATTTCTTGACTTAAGTCCTGTTTAGTTGCACATTTTAGGTAGTTTTATGGATGGCAATGGATCGGGTTCGGATCGGGTTTCGTATGATCTAAACCCGATCCACTTTCCTAATGGATCATCAATCCAAATCCATATCCGATACAAACCTACAACCCTAAAGTCCAAATCCGATCCATTATGAATTTTTCATATCCAAATCCATATCCAATCCATAATCCAACCCATAATCGATCTAACATCCAACCCAAATCCGGTCTAAATTCAATTTTTCGACATTCTACATCAATTTTTACGATATTTTTCATATATAAAGCTAAAATTTTGAGTTTAACCCACTCTAAAACATGATATTTTGGATCGGGTTGTGTTTGGATTTGAAGTGGATCGATAATGGATATGGATCGGGTTTTTCTATAATGGATATGGATCGGATTATTTTTGAGTGGATATGGATTTGGATTTTAAAGAAGTGGGTTTGGATCGGGTTTTTATGCTCGGGTCGAGTCGGGTTCGGTTCGGTTTTGGGCATAATTGCCATCCCTAGCTAGTTTATTTAATCAGTTACCTGATTTGACCAAAATTTTAGCTTTTTATATTCTTAAAAGTGTTTGGCGAGATTGACTGGAAAACATTTTAGTTATCTTATCATTCAATTATTATTTTAGGTTGTTTTAGGTTATGTTTGAGAAAAATAACTGAAAAAAGATAAGTGAAAGCTGAAAATTATCTGAAAGCTGCAAATAACAGACTAATAAGATAGTTGAAACTAATTATGTTGTGTGGTAAAACAACCTGAAATAATGACTGAAATAAAGTAAATGACTTAAAAGGACAAGATAATTGCAGTCGTTAATTTAGGCCAAAAAAATCTACCGTTATTGCCAAAAAAATTGAAAACCCATCTTCTGATCAATTTTCACATGTCATCTGCTTTCATCTTGCCTCGAATCTTACCCTTTCCTTCTACCTCTTTTCCAGCCAATAATTCATTTATTGTTCAGCGAAAACGGCTATTTATTTTTTGTCGAAAATGAGTAATGTATATAAATTATGAGTAAAAAAACTAAAAATAGTCAATTAGGTATAAGATTTGAAGAGAACAATTATGTTGGAATAAGATTTAAAATGTGGTTATAAAAATAGGTAAAGTCATAAATTTACACGTAAAATAAATGTAAACAATTGACTGTTTTACTTATAGAGTCACAAGGAGAAAAAAAAATGACAAGTAATAATGTGAATGTTGTTGTGAAATAAAGAGAGTAAGAGAGAATAGAGGGAAGAGAATAGATGTATGTTATTCATCCTTCATGAGGGTGTATATATATAGTACATTAGTAATGAGGGTTTCACCTAATCCCTAGATACATAGAGGTAGTAATGGGCTTTGGGCCCGATGGACATCCACACAATATATTATTTATAACACTCCCCCTTGGATGTTCATTACTAAAAGAACGTGCCTCATTAAAACCTTCCTAGAAAAACCACATGGGAAAAACACTAACGAAGGAAAAAGAGTACAACATTCTCGAAACACGCATAAATGATAAGCTGCCTCGTTAAAACCTTTCCATGGAAAACCCAGTGGGACAAAACCATGGTTAAGGAAAAAGAGTACAACACGTGTCTACTCCCCCTGACGATTACATCCGTTGCTTGACTTGTCTTGGCCCATAATAATGAAACTTTTTGTCTTCAAGAAATGATTCTTCGTAGTAGATAAATTTGAAGCAATCTTTGATCAAATAAACCATGGCCACCATTTTTCCTTTCAAAGCTCGCAATATGCAGAAAACCGTAATGTTCTCCACTTCATTTGAAATAATATTTCGAATTGCTTGTTTGAGAATAATTCTTTTTCCACCATTCATAGGCATACGTGCAATTCGCTATAACACTTGTCGTCCAAACAAAGTGATAGTCACAAATATCGCCAATTTGTGTGTTGACCTGCTGCCTCATTAAAAACCTCGCTAGGAAAAACCCTTTGGGACAAAAACCTAGTCGAAGGGAAAAAGAGTGCAGCAACCATTCATACTTTATTGAATAATTTTATCTTTTCAGGAGATATCTTTTTAGAATAAGTATAAGAATCTAAAATCCGCAAGAAGTATTTGAAGTAGATCGATCACACGGATTAATAATCCCATGGGCGGGTGCCATGGGTGCCATGGCACCCACACTTTTTTGGGGAAAAAATTAATAGGTCTAATTAAAAAAAATTAATTTGTTTTGAAGGAGATTTGAACCCCTGACCAATAACTCACAGATCAACTCTACTACCATTAAACCACTTATATTTTTGTAATTAATAAGTCAGTATTTATTGTATTATATTTATTGTTTTTTTCTTTCCAAATTTACTCCAATTTTACAAAGTTTATCAAGACATTTATTTTACCTAATTTTAATTTAACAATTCATTTACTTTCTATTATTTAATAATTTTTATTTCTTTTTTCTAGACTTAGACTTTATTGAGACCAAGATAAATATAGTCTTATAACTTAAGAAAAACTTGATTTCGAAAACTCATTTTGCAATGACGTTTTTTTTTGTTTCTTTAATTTCTTTTAATTTACACTTGTTATTTTATTTCGTTTAAAATCGCCATCTCAAGTAGTCTTATAATTTAGTTCATTGAAAACGCCCCTCCAATGGCGTTTTGTCCTACGACTCATTTTTTAAAATTAATTTAATCAGGTAAACCGTATCGCGCGATAGTGTTTTATGGCTTAAAAAAATCCGAGTCTACATGCATCCCATAAGGGTAAATAGTTTTATTTCCGACCCAAAACTCTAATATTTTATTTTTTAAAAAAAACAGTATTTTACCAAATCATTCAAAAAAAAGACGTTAAAAACTTGTTTTGATCTGGATTTTAACTTTTATCTCATATTATACCACCGATATTTTTTCTCTATTCATATAACCTGACGAACCTGTTTATCAAGTTTAATCGGCACCCACAGTCCGAAAAGTCTGAAATCGCCCCTGAATAATCCCATCATGAATCGAATTTATCCCTCCAATATTATGGTTCTTCCAAACCGTGAATTCCTTTATTGTTGTAACCATTCAAAACATTTCACAGTCTCAAACTTCAGGTTGAGACAACAAGGAATGAATTTCAACTCTTCAAGAGTTTCAGAGTTCCTCTAAATGAATTCAAACCATAGAATTCAATTATACTACTCCCTCCGTTTCGCTGATTTGTTTACATTTACTTTATACACATTTATCGATGTGAGGAGAGAGGTAAATAAAAAAAACTATAATAATAATAATAATAATAATATAAGTACAAAGTGGGTAAAATAAAACAATGTGATTGGTTAAGGAAGTTGGGTCCACCTCCACAAGTGGGTCACTGACACAGCTAAGTCGTATCGCTGAAATCAAAATAAACCTAACAGACAACTAACAGCAGCTAGTGGTAAGCAGGATCGTATCCACGGAGAAACGGTGTAGTCTTAAGCTAAAGTCGGAGTAAAACAGGTTCAACTCAAAGGTGTGAAAATAGGTTGGGTTGCAATAAGCTATAACTAAAGCAAATAATGTAAAGATGAATATAAATCAATAAAAGGGAAGATTAGGGCATCGGGTTCATTATGACAATGATTCAGAAACTCAAATTTATAAGACGGAAGAGATAAACTGTGCAAATGACTAGGTTAATAAAACGCTCTCTCGAGTCAATTTTAGCCTTAAGCAAATTTAGCGGGCTCTCGCAACTTACTAAATTCAACTTATCAATCTCGCGTAAGTCTAGTTTTAACTCGGCTTTCGATCTTAAATTAAAACTTACTCAGGTTCAATTAAACTCAGACAGATCGTTGATCAGGCGAAACAATCCTAATTCAATTGGCATAAAACGCGTAGAAAGAAATCAAGTGCAGAATTTATTCAACCAATTTAATCCTAAAACATGTTCCTGAACCAAATATCACAAATTCCCCTAAACCCTAATTGGGAAATTAGCTACTCATGGTAAAGATCAAAACAAAGCAATCAAATAGAATAAACATGATGAAAATAGCAATTAAAATTAAACCTGGATGGAATCCTGAATTGCAAAGTAATAATCTTGAAAGCTAAACTAAATTGAGTTTGTAAAGCAGTAAAGAAACTAAAAAACTAAACCTAAAGTTTGAATGTAAAATAAAGCATGAGACTAAGTTTTCGATCTAAGGCCCTATTTATATGTTCCAACTTATTAAATCCCGAAATAAATCAAAAACCCGACAGAAAACACACTATAGCCGGCCGGCCGGCTGCCGGCCTGGCTAAACCGGCCGGACCCAACTTTTGGGTCGGCTCCTTCTTCCTTTATTCTTGAGCCCAATACTTGCTTTGGGCCTTTATTATTTCGTGTATTAGTCTTTGGTCCTTGGTTTCCCGAGCTCTCGTGTGCGCTCGAGCTAGGTCCTGTCATCTCAACTCTCGAAATGCTCCTAACGTCTCGGGTTTTGGCTCAAAACCACCAAAACCTGCAAAATACAAATAAAAGGCAGCAGTATCGAGAAGTATAACATATAGCTCATAAAATCATAATAAAAACGAATAAATGCAAGCTAAATGCGACAGAACCGGGGGCATAAAATGTATATAAATAACGTGTATCAGTCACCATAGACATTTATGGATAATGTAAACAAATGACTCGTACACCCATAAATGGAAAGTGTAAACAAATGACCGGGACGGAGGGAGTACTCCGTAGTATTAACTTGATGCGCCCTACAACCGCAATCATTATAGAGGTTCATGAGTCTCCCGTAAACTCAACTAATTCGTCATTACCAATTTGACGATCATCCATCATATACTTCAATATGGAATTACCAATCTTAGGATCGGAGCGTATATCGCCTTACAAACATTTGTATAGAAATACAACATTGACAATCATGTGCATGCATATGTTACGAACTAAAAATTAAGATATATATCCTCTAATGTATGCAATAATGTAGTATCGAAACTAAAATGTATATGCAAATGATTAACTTATTCTCTAAAAGCACGTGATGACTCGATAATGCAAACTGTACAGTTTTCGAACCAATTACCATAATTTTAATGGACTCCACGTCCTTTGATAAACTTCAAGTCTATGAGCTCTTTTCAAACCATATATTATGTCGACAAACAAGATGGACTTATACATTAGATTCTCATCATCTAGTCCATTAGATTATGCGCGCAAATGCAAATGCATATCAGTTCCTTACACGTATCGATACAATTCTATCATCTCCTGATAGTCATCACTGATTAATGATATCTGAATATATGTGGTACCATAGTCCATTTACTTTCCAATATAGGCCATCTATTGTCATTCAGATATCTATGTCACTTCCAGGACATTCCAATTTCTATAGATGTACCAACTGCTTATTCTTGCCACCAAATTATGTAAACCGATATGACTTTCATACTACACCCCGTGTGTAGGTGTTGTTCAATTTGGCAAGAATTTCAATGTTCATTACAAATACTTTTCATGACTAATCTATAGCTCAATACGCCTTAGACCAGGTCATACATGTCTATAGTCAAATCATAAATTTCAATGAATAAACATACCACATTTCGATAAGGAGATCAAGCCGGTATACTTTAGTACATATCTTAACCAAATGAATACCATCATTTTAGTTTTAATGAACCTCTACATGATGTACATTAGATTTCAAATAAATCACTGAACTTTCAGTTCTGTTGAGGATCAAAACCAATTGTCCGTTTTTTCCAGCTTTCCTTATCATCCTCCCCCTAAGGTGGTAAAAACTATCAGCACCGGATAGATTTATTGGGCAACCGATCATTATAACCACCTTATATCACATCACATATCCTTTTTATGTCATGATTATATATTTAATTTAAAAGGATAGAATATGGGGAGTTAAACCATATTAAGCAGTTGGCTTTTTCAAGTGCTGAATTAAAATGCCTAATTAAGGAGATCAAAGACTTAATGTCATCATCAAACTGTGATAATCTCCGATCACATGAATTTCTCGTATGTGACTAAATGTCACTTAATATATCCATACATGAACATTTAAGTTCTTTAATTTAATTTCGAGTAATATATTCAGATCAGATCTCCAATATCAATATACTCAATCTCAATGTACAGTCTTGCCATTAAAACCATTTATGATACATGTTAGAGTTTCAACACTTTATTGTTTTACCTTTAAGATAAACTCCACGTTTATCAATACGGGTATAATTAGAACCCGGATGGCCTTTATCGTCACATCTTAAGTATTTCATGTCAACATTTCTTTGTCAAAACCGTGACAAATTTTCACAAAATTGGCTACGACCCAACCAATTCGCTTATTAAATACCAAACTTGTTGACTGAAATTATAGTGCTAAACTTCTAGTTAGCAATAATTCATCGTGTAATTTTAACATTTGGCCAAATAAACCACTGATGTGACTTAAGACACTAACCGATGTGTCTCATTTATATTGGCAAGACTTATATGTCTCAATATTCCTTTTGTGAATATATCACATTACTCGCTTTGAATAACATATAAATCAAAACTGATTATTTGAATAATATCAGATCAGCTTTATTCAATTAATTTATCCATCACTCCAGTGGATGTAGCGATTTCAATAATTTTTAATGATCATTCCCTCAACTATATATTGATCACATATCGCTTGCATTTATCCCACACCATTGTTGGTGGATTTATAAATTATAAAACAAGATCCATAGATCTTTGTGAATGTTTAGGGCTAGCCACTTAGTCCCTTAACCACTTTAAATGATACTCCCTCCATTCATATCCATTGGCATCATGATGTCATGGTCCATTTGCTGAGGCGTATTTTGCAACAGTAATATCTATAGTTACGTATTATAAAAAAATTATACAAATTCAGTTTTAATATTGTGCTTAAGAAGACGAATAAAACAAAACCTCACATGACTATATTCTCAATTATATATCAACCAAAATATCGAAAATTCTCCGAGTACATGAATAGTGGCAAATAGTGTATGGATGCTAATGGATATGAATGGAGGGAGTAATATATATCCATTTCAATTTATATGTAATGTCAAATTCTCTTCGGGGAATAATGACCATTTATCAATAAAAAACATTCACATTTTCCATTAATAACTCATCATTTTACGATCCACTAAGAGATCAATATCAATTCAAATTATTGTGGAACCCTTTTGTTCACACAATGTATCGTCCCTAAGACGATATTATTCGAATATGAGAAAGAGTATGATTTTTCTCCCATTTCTCAAATTTGCACATCTCGCATACTGAGATTGACACGCCTTTCGTGTTATGTATCCTTTTAATATACAATTTAGGCTCAAAACACCATGACATTAGGTTCAATTAAAGCCACATATTAGATTTAAGAAAACCACATTACTCATCCTCAAAAGAG
Organism: Dianthus caryophyllus; assembly: GCA_023091065.1. NCBI lineage: Eukaryota > Viridiplantae > Streptophyta > Magnoliopsida > Caryophyllales > Caryophyllaceae > Dianthus > Dianthus caryophyllus. The sequence goes on along the minus strand of CM041520.1, from coordinate 33,854,170 downwards.
GTTTCATTAATTCAATTGCGAATTTAGCAATTCATAAATTACACAAGTGGAACTCCGGCCACTAACATATACATGTGGACTTCCGGCCACTAATTTTACATGTGAACTTCTAGCCACGAACAATATTATGTGATTTGAACAGTATTTCTCAAACTTTGAACTTCAGGCCAAAGTCTTACTCCACATGATAAATATTTGGAACTTCAGGTCCAAATTTATATATGTCATATTTTAAGCCTAAAACTCTTGATCACCCATATCAAGAGTTTTAATAGTGATATCATGGCAAATTTATTTGCTCATTCATGGGATCTCCGGCCCAAAATTTTATTTAAATTAATTGTATTTCAAATAAAAATAGTCCATATGACTAAATTAAATAACACTCATGGGATCTCCGGCCCAAAATTATGTGAACATATCATATACAATCGGCATGACTGATTTGTGCTTTGAGCATTTTTCATCATCCCACTTTCAGGGGAAAGAATTTTAAAGTTTATTTGCTCACTTTATGACCAACCTAAAGGTCATATTATCCTTAGCCACTTCTGGTGGAAGGACAATTTTAGTTAATTAGTTGTCACCTTTGACCATAACTGTGGTCAAATTCTCAACGACCTTAACCCTGGTCACATTCTCAACCTTCCTCTATGGGAGAAAAAGTTTAACCAAAGCTATTAGATCGTCTCCGCGATCATATTCTCAACTACTACACGTAGGAGAAAAGATTTACACAAAAATTTAATTTGTAACTGTCTTTGCGGCCACATCCGCGCCCACGTCCCGTACGTGGGGGAAAATTTTAAATTGTAAGTCAGATTTCGATAATGACCACTTCTGGTGGAAACAACGATATTAGATGAAATCTGATTTAGACCGTCTCCGCGGTCACATCCTCAATCACATCCCGTATGTGGGAGGAAATATTACATTCGCTTCCGGGAATGTCATTATATAAATCTCATAATATTTTAATTAATTTATGTCTCATGACTTTTTCACTTTCAAATTAATTATAGGGAGACAAAATATATAACTTGTACCAAAAATTATTTGACAAAATTATAATCATACTAATATAACCAACCAAACATAATACGGAGTATATCATTGTCACATATCCATACAAATAAAATCTTTACTATATAATTCAATTAAGTATAGTATCTAAACTTTTATTAAAATGGACGCCAGATTTATTACTTCAATATACACTTATACACCATATATCTTGCTTAATAATATGATCCACAGATTAAAAGAATGACAAATACCACAAATATAATTAATCACACAATTCAAGATTCATGTGTAGTTTATTTATGTCCTCTGTGATTTGTTATATACGGGAAAACTCAAAGTGTAATAAAAGGAAGAATGAAATCATATATACCGAGTTACTAGAACAAATTACACAGCACGCAAATTACATCATCGACAAATTGATCATACACGTTAATGATGAAAATAGATCCACATGGCACAAAGTGTACTACATAATTAAGTGGTGATATGTTTGTCAAAATAAAAACCAATGGTGATAAGCGGCAACATACACATCCTCAATTACAATAAAACTATATGTGCTAACAAGCCTATGGAATTATGGATTACTATATTGCAATCAAATTACAGAAGTATACGTACCTCATCATAAAATTCTAATAGCGCACTGTTATATAAACTGTAAAATTGAATATCCCGAATTGTTAAATAAACCAATAAGACTTGAAGGTAAGAGAATAAAAATAATAATGTCTTGCAATAATTCCAATTAGATGATCCCAATAGAGACTCGTGCTGATAACGTGTTGTGAAATAAAGAGAGTAAGAGAGAATAGAGGGAAGAGAATAGATGTATGTTATTCATCTTTCATGAGGGTGTATATATATAGTACATCAGTAATGAGGGTTTCACCCAATCCCTAGATACATAGAGGTAGTAATGGGCTTTGGGTCCGATGGACATCCACACAATATATTATTTATAACAAATGTAAGAGATTTTGAAAATAAGTTATTATCCGATTGATTTATTCGAGAAATTGTGTAATAATGATTACACTTATAATAATTTTAGATCATATACATACATTGATTCTACAAGTGAATTTCTTAAATTAGAGATCGTTCGCTGAACTTTTAAACAGGACATTATTGCAAAATGGATAAATTATTCGATCATCTAATTTGCATGAATTAAAACTTTCTACCTATTTTAATTCCTCGAGATTGATACCGAAAATTAATTACATCTTGAATCAAACTTTCTTAATTAGCAAATACTTCCTCCGTTCCATAATGATAGTCCCGCTTTGACTTTACGCGGTCTCCAACGCTCCTCTTCAACCATGTTTTTCATCGCTTATATACGATTTTTTTGGTTGAAAATTAAATTTTGTGAAAGATATTTTGACAACAAATGTAAATATCTTATTATCATATAACGATTATTTACATATTTTAAGTTATTTACGGTCAAAGTTTTAAAATTTTGACTTTCTAAAAGTGAAACGGGACTATCATTGTGGAACGGAGGAAGTAAATTATTCTAGTCCACGTAAATTCTAAAATTATGCTCTAATTATCGACTTTTAAAATATTGAAATTCTTGCATACAAAATACAATAAAATGACGGCTACATTAACGTAGCACGACAAAAATAAAACACCAATTCTTGTTTGAGGCAGCAACCTGCCTCAAACAGAAAAAGCAGTCAAGAGGAAAGGACAAAGGGACAAGTGGGGAGAAAATCTCCCTCCCCACTGGGTTCCTCGTCTTTTCCCCTACTGCTTTCTCCCTTTAAAACGGTGAACCCGCTTTTTTGAGACCTACACAAAATAAAAAGGGGAGGATATATGCGGGGAATTAAAGTCAAATCTCAAAAGGCAGCCACCAGAGTTGTTGTTGTCGTGGTTTAATGTGTAGTCCACTGTGCATGCATCAACGCATGTTCCATAGCTTTCTACATTTCTACCCGGCCCCACTACTCACTACTACGTCCTTATCAACGCTACAAAATGTATTAGGGGCGTTTGGTCAGAATAAGAAAAAAGAAATGCAATTAAAAAGGAAAAAAAAAAAAGTAAGAAAAGAATGAGATTATCTTAAATTTTTAAATGGAATATTAAAACTCAAATATGAGCCCATTTTACCCGATTCGACCCACCACCGGAAGGTAGCGGGGTGATAACGTGGTGATTGTTATGATAGTAGTCCTAATCACTTAGGTTTGTGGTCGTAACTGGTGAATGATGATGGTGGATGAGAAAGTCATTTGAAGAGGAAAAGAATTTCATTCCTTTAGGGGTGGTGGATAGAAATTAGAGGGGTTTGAAGGTAAGGAAAGAAATTTAATTCTCATTGTTTGTCATACACAAACACTAACAAAGGGAATCATTGAATTTAATTCTCTTTCCCTTTGTTTTAAACCTCTTATCAAACATACCTTTTAATATCTTATTGTAATTAGTACGCCATCAATTTGTGTCATTTGTAGTTTGAAATCAAATCAAATTAGTAAACCACAACCCAAGTCAATTAGGATATTTCAAATATTTAACTCATATTTTTCTACTTTTATTTTGTTATATGTTGATAATCGATTGTTTCAACAAGATTACCAGCATATTTAAGTTCAGCAACTTAAATTAGATACTCCGGATATTTTAGATACACTTACTAATATCGTAAAACAGTCGGATATCAAATTAAAAAAAAAAAAAAAAAAAAGATAAAATTTTTTTTTAGCAAAAAGTAAGTTACTTATAAATAATGAAGGCAAATATGATAGACACAAATATGGCTGACCCATTTAAGTGACTGGGCCATACCCTCTGGGAGTCCAAATAGTTGGAACTTATGTTGGGCCAGGGCCTACTTAATTGCGAGTTTAGTCAGGCCCAAATAAGCTATGACGACCGTCTTGTAAAAATATTAAAAATTATATAAAAGTAAAAACTATTTAATCATATATATAAGTAAAAATTATTATTGTGTTAACTCTGTTTTATAAATATAAAAAGTTTATATTGTTTGAATAGTTATATCATACTCCGTATTCCGTAAATCCGTATATAATTAATTGCTAATAAGCAAACACCAATACTTGTGTGAGACAAGTCTCACAATAAAATTATTGTGAGACCTCTCATAAGGTGGTGGTTACTTTAAGGTTTTTTTTTTTGTTTTTTTCTATTCTTCCTTAATATATGTGGTTGATATTGGTTCGTCTCTGTGGACAAGGGATTTTGATCCACGCGATGTTTTATTTCAAAAACATATTTATTTGAAAAGAGAGTCGCCACTAAATTTTATATGGAATTTAGAAAACCAATTTTAGAGAAAATGAGCTCGTGTGAGTTTACGTCTTAGGAAGTTTAAAAGAATTTCATTAATTTAACGCCTAACCCCGCCCGTTACAGTAACGGTCTCTACTTAGTAAAATCATGGCTATTATGAGTACACATGCGGATATGCAAACAGCGTTTTAACCCTAAACAAAATATATCCATTCTAGGTCGTTTAATGCACATACAATTTCGTCAAAGTTGTTCAACAGGGGTTCATTTACTATTCTAGCAAACAAATAAAAGAAGTAGAAATACTTACCGACAGCATAAGATAGATTAACAAACGTTAGCGGCAGACGAATAAAGATAATAATAATCAAACACAACTAATATACAAGTACGCATAAACGACTAATCATGAATAACTACTCCATATGAATATAAAGAAGCGACAGACAAACATAACCAAACTAATAAACAAGTACAACTGAATTGTCACGCAGACCTACACAAATTGTAACAAACAAATACGGACAAACGTACCCAAACGTGTAAACTAATACGCAGCTAAATAATCATGCAAGCATACGCGAACTGTAGCAAATAAGCACAAACGAGCATACAAATCATTAATTAAATTCCACTAAAAAAACTTGCGGGCATATACAAACAAACGTACGAGTTAGTGACCCAGTACAACTAAATACATACAAACGTGAGCAATTAATCATGGATGCAGCTAGCAATCAACCAATGTCTACACAAGCAAATGCCTAACACGTACATATGTACAAGTAAGCCTAACTAATCAAATCTACGCACACATAGGCAAATAACATACATATTTAAACTCCTCATACGAAATCTAGACCATATAAACCTATAAACGAAACGAAACTAGCAACAACAGAACCGTACCGACTTTACATGATCAACGAGACTAAACACCATACGAACGCTAAACGATGAAATAGGATTACGAAAATTAAACTAACGCACAAATATGAATTACAAGTCTGAGCAAACATGACAGATCAATTTTTCCTAGGCAATTAACGCAACTTAAACATGAATAAAATCCAGTTTTATAATAAGTTAACGAACTAATCAAACTAACGAGGAAACTACGATCATTTTACACAAGGAAATCGAGTATGAATACTAAGCAAACAAGGGACACAATCTATCCATACATATATGTGGAAGCATGCGAGGAATATAAACCTAAAACGAGCAAGGAACGTAACAAGTACAATGACAAACAATGAAGCGACAGAGAGCAATAAAAACGACAGAGGGCAATAAAAAGCGATAAAAGACAATAATTTAAATAAAGTAAAGTGAGTATTTTGCACCCTCAACTTACATGTATCGTTGACCAATTCTTTGAGTCGTAATCGATTGTAAGATTTTATCCCAAGGGGCCGTCGTCGACGAAAACAATTGTAAAAACCGTAGCTTTAAACCAAAGCGACAAAGAATTTTCAAAAGCTTGTAACTTCTTCGTTTCTCAACGAAATTTCGAACCGAAAGATGTTTTGGAATCGTGGTAAAGTGAAATTTAATATTTTGTAAAGGAATCAGAAAGACTATGGTGTTTTCAACACGAAAAACGAGGTAGAAGAAGGGACAGCAGCCCGAAAATCAGAAAAGGGATGCTCTGTTTTTCGAGCGTCTGTCTCGTCTTCTCTGGAGGCTTTTTTGTGACTTGAAGTTATGTGTGTATGCTGTATTTTTCGTATCCTTTGAATGCTTGGGGATGGTATGTATATATAGTGTTGATAAGTAGGGTTTTTAGAGGGAAAAGAGCAGCTTTCCCTCCCTCTTTGAGAGCTGCTGTTTCAAGCTCGTCTTAGGGTTTTGGAGAGGGTTTTCTTGAGGGTTAAGCAAGGGTAAATGGAGTATGTGGATCAGGTGTAGGTTTTTGGTCAGGTATGGGTTTGGTGGCCAGAAAACGGGTTTTGGGCTACTCAAAAAACAGAGTACGGTGTGGGGGGAGTTGGGTTGTTTTTGACGACCTATTTGGGCTGATTCGTGGCTGCCTTTGGTCAGGTAGGGAGGGAGCATGGCTGGGTAAAAAGAGTTGGGTTTTTGGGTCGCTTTTTGGGTTGTCAAAACAGGGTACGAAAGGGGGGTTTAGGACGTGTTTGGACAGGTTTCTTGGGCTGTATTTTGGCCGTGGTTTGAGGTGCGTTTTGGTCAGATTCGGGCTGGTTATTCGAAGGGGAGAAAGGGTAGGGAAAAGGCTTCGAAATTCGTGTTGAAACGGGCTCAAAATCGTTCTTAAAATCGAGCTTAAAACGAGTTATAAAACTTGCTGTTAAGAAAACGAATTCGTCGAATACGATTTAATAAACTGTTTTAAAAGCACGAGAAACGACTTTTCAAGTCAAATATAAGAATTTGTAAAAGCGATTTTCAAGTCGAAATACTTTAAAAAGATTTTTCAAATCAAAACGCGTCTTATTTTCAATAAAACATTACTTGCGATAAAGTAAAAATTTGATGTAACTTATTAAACCAAATATCCTTTGAATTAACAAATATTGTGTCGACAAATACCGCTTACATCGCAATACGAACTCAAATAAATGGTACGAAAACACGTTGTCCTATCATCATAGGGTATTTGTCGGGTTTTCTATAAATTTCCATATCGACAGATACGGGTATCTACAGAGCCCCCACTTTGACTAAGGCTTGGACAGGCGAAAGTCAAAGTAGACCCTCGAGTCGATCGTAGATCACAACTTGAGAGCCTCACGGGTCGTTTATGGTCCCTTAGACCTGTGTATATAAGCTCACCAGCCATAAGAAGAAATCATACCTGAAACTCGATTATGGATGCTCTTATTTTCATCAGGGTGCGGGTTGAGCCTTATCCTTAGGCGCCTACGTATCCGTTGTGACAGAATCAAACCCATATCGTAGTTCGAGCTCGCTGGCCTGTAGCTTTCTGCTGCTTCGGCCCAAAACAAATGATATTTGTTTACTCGATTAAGTAAAGCCAATATCTGCATTCTTTTTGGAAGTGTCACTTCTTTTAGCTTCTGCTAGTATTTCTTCATTTTGAGGATGTCATCCTGTCGTCGGGGTCTAAGGTTGATGACTTTAGAGCCCCCGGTTGGAGCGTTCCTGCTCAATCTTAACAACAAATCATAGCACACGACTCACATAGTGAAATCTGCGACTTTTGAAACAAAAAGGATGGATCATTGATCCGAACTGCGAACTTTATTCGAAAATGGGTCTTCGACCTGCTTTTTTTCAAAAAGGATGGATCATCGATCCGAACTGAGGATTTTTCTTTTGAAATGGGTCTTCGACCTACTTTTAAACAAAAAGGATGGATCGTCGATCCGAACTGAGCACTTTAATTTGGAAATGGGTCTTCGACCTGCTTTTAAACAAAAAGGATGGATCATCGATCCGACCTGAGAATTTTAATTCGAAAAAGGGTCTTCGACTTGCTCTTTAAGCAAAAGGGATGGATCATCGATCCGAACTGCGAATTTTAATTTTAAGTGTTGCTTGAAAATGGATATTGCGCTGGAAATGGGTCATCGACCCGAGCTAAAACCAACATTTGCGTCCTCGATTCGCATTTCAAAATTTTTGTGTCCTCGACCTATTCAAAATTTTGTGTCCTCGACCTATATTTTTAGATTAAAGAGTGGTGGGTCTTCGACCGAAAACTGTAAACATCTTTTGAGAAATGGGTCGTCGACCCGCATCTTGAAAAGTGGATGAGTCATCGACTCGAACTATAAACATCTTTTGAAAATGGGTCTTCAACCCGCATCTTGAAAAGTGGATGAGTCATCGATTCGAACTATAAATATCTTTTGAAAATGGGTCTTCAATCCGCATCTTGAAAAGTGGATGAGTCATCGACTCGAACTATAAATATCTTTTGAAAATGGGTCTTCAACCCGTATCTTGAAAAGTGGATGGGTCATCGACCCGAACTATAAATATCTTTTGAAAATGGGTCTTCGACCCATTTTGAGGAAAAGGTAGATGGGTCATCGACCCGAACTATAATGGTCATTGAAAATTGGGGCCATCGACCTCGATTTTGAAGGAAAAGGTGGATAGGTCATCGACCCGCATAGCAAATTTCATTTGAAAATCGAAAGAGGTCATCGACATGAACTTTGGATTTTGAGCACTTCGAATAATTCGGCCATTACCCTAGTTTAAAAACATCTTTTTTTAAAGTTAGATTGCGGGTCACCCCTAGACTACAAAAATTACTTGGAAATTGACACGGGGTATTGGTTAGCATGCATCAAATCGAATTGGGTCCTCGACCCGCGTTGTAAACATCATTTTAAAAAATCAAGAAGAGTCATCGACTCTGAATGTAGGCATCATTTAGAAATTGAAATGGGCCATCGGCCCGCAAGCATCATTTTGAAAATTGAAGTGGGTCATCAACCCGCATTTGAAATTTGACCTCGGATCATCGACCCAGACTTTGCAAAAAGGTTCTTGAAATGTCTAATATTTTAAAATCGACGCAAGGCTAAGTCAGCATGAAATACGACACGAATGTGACATGAATGCGACAAGAACGTGACACGAGCAACTGACATTTGAACGTTCGACCATGATCGACTCAACCTAAGACAACGTTCTAAAGACGAGTAGACTAGTAACTGTGCAAGGTCTTTTAGGATGATTGACACGTTGTTTGAAATAGACGTGGGTTAATAGTATCGTGTTCTCCCCCTAAACAAATTCTTTGTTGAGGTGCGAACTAACTGTCAAAGTAAACATCTTTGCCAATTCCCGTTAAGAAAAAGATCATTCCAAGACTGGACAATTACTTATCAGAATATTGATTCTCATCTCAATCTAAATTGAGCACTAAGACAGACTCAACAAAAGTTGCTTCATTTGGACTTTGTAAAGACCTGTAAAAAAAAATTGACCAGAAGACAAATTAGATGATGGGTGGTGGTGGATTGTATCCCTTATTCTAAAGGATTGCCTACATATTCGCGTGGGGCGAAATCAAATCCGATGTAGTTCGATCAAGGTGCATAAACATGGCATTTTTTTCGTGTGTAACACTCGAAGGTTTCACCTAAGGTATCATGTTGTATCCTGTTCTAGTTTGTGAAGTACTGGCGGATCCCTTGTGGACCCTAAACGCTTGGGTGCAACTACATAAACCAAAAATTCTCGGAACTCAAGACTATGTCTCCATTACTGTTTTGAGAACGGCTTAAAAGAATTGGTGGTACTTTCTGACCGTTTTGGCTTCGCCTTTAATTTTGGCTTTGATCATCGATCTCCGACGTGTTGCCACTCAATTTTTTGTATTTTTGTATTTTTGTTTGCGTTTTTGAGAATAGGCCACACCCTTTGTGGCTTGGGCTTGTTCCAACTTTCCTTGATCTTGCGGTGGGCGGTCGCATGTGGTCATATGTATATCACGCCGGATTCCTCTGACAAGTTCGTTTGCTTATTAGGCACGCGATCGAGTACACGGAGGGCGATCCATGAATATTCGTACCCTTGGTCGCGATCAAATTCATGACTACTGTGGAGCTCCAAATTAATGGATCCTCCTCCAAAGGCAGAGGAGTAGTATACCACAAGTTGACTACCAGAATTGAAACCCTTTTGATTTTGTTGTTGGAAACCCTTTTGTCTTTGTTTTTGTCTTGAGCACCTTACCATTTAGAATTGAATACGAATTTCTACCCCAGGGACACCCTTCGAGTGCGTTGTGCATTTTTATCAGTTGGATTATGGAAGCAAATTAGAGACAAGATCAATTTCGTTGATTTTGAGAAGGGGTTAGAAATAATTGTGGGAAAAAAAAAATCTTAGACTCAACTCAGACATAAAGACTTGAACACGAATTCTGACTTATAATCACCAACCTCGGCTTTGAACTTTTCTCCTTTCAGGAGTTGATTCAGATGCTTGGTTTGAAAGTTACCCCACTTTTGCAACTTGATTTTGACTTAAGGAGAAGTATTTGCGACTCGGGTTCAGAAATCGACATGGTTTCGATGCTATTTATAAATTAGTAGAGGTTTCAATCTATTTAACAACTCGGGATGCAAATGGACTAGACCGGATTAGTCATGAAAAAAAAAACTCGGAGCTTAACGACATGGTCTACGACCTAACTATGCAAATGAATGCGACATATGGGCTTGAAGACAGACTCACAGTACGGGACTTAGACCCAACTAGACGTGGACTTAAAGTAGTTAGCTCGTTTGAACCAATAAGCTTCTAAGGTTTACACAAGACTTCTAAAAAAACCTGGATGAGATATTACTGTGCCCTGACTCCAAACTAAAAAATGTCAAGCATGACTTGGGCCCAAGAGTAGGCCTGGGTGACCCAACTAGGTAAATCCTTTAAGACTTTTAGATGGACTAGACTTACTATACACGACTTAGATTCCAACTAGACTCGACTCGATGCATTTCATGCTTACTCGCGACTTGAAAAAGAAACCTATTTTTGAAGTTGAGGTTTGAAATGGGCAGCACTTCGACTACAAAAAAAAGCTTACTTGGTTCGAAATTTCAGTTTAACTTGGGCTAGATTTTACCTTTGAAAAAACTTCGTTTTGGTTGGAAAAAATTCTATTCCCAAATGGGTAGCATTTCAAAAGCGTTCGAGATTATTCTAATCCTAAACGTATAGCATTTCAGCTTAAAAACTATTCTTTTTTCAAAAGACGTAGTGTTAAAAATCGTTCGGGATTAATCTAACCCTAAACGGGTAGCATTTCAGCTTGAAAGAATTTTTTTTTTTTTTTTTCAAAAGAGTTAGTGTTGGGAACTGTTCGAGATTATTCTAATCTTCAACGGATAGCATTTCAGCTATAAAAGGATCTTTTTTCAAAAGAGTTAGTGTTAAGAACTGTTCGAGATTGTTCTAATCTTAAACGGGTGGCATTTCAGCTTAAAAAGGATCTTTTTTCAAAAGACTTAGTGTTGAGAATTGTTCGAGATTATTCTAATCTTAAATGGATAGCATTTCAGCTCAAAAAGGATCTTTTTTCAAAAGATAATTTTCTTTTGAAGAAAAAAAAAATTTAGGATTTTCTAATCCTAACGAGGAGCATTTCAGCTAAAAAAGAATCTTTTTCCTAAAGACTTAGCATCGAAGACTGTTCGAGATTATTCTAATCTTAAATGGATAGCATTTCGGCTTATAAAAGAATCTTTTTTTTCAAAAGATATTTTTTTTTAATGAAAAAAGAAAAGGTTTTAGGATTTTCTAATCCTAACGAGGAGCATTTCAGCTTAGAAAAGCTCTTTTTTCAAGAGAGCTAATATAGAAAATTATTTAAGATTGTTCTAATCCTAAACGAATAGCATTTCAGCTAAGAAAAGATCCTTTTTCAAAAGAGCTAATGTCGAAAATTGGTTAAGATTATTCTAATCCTAAACGAATAGCATTTCAGCTAAGAAGAAGGTCTTTTTTCCAAAAGAGCTAAACTTGGAAATTATTTAAGATTATTCTAATCCTAAGAGGAAAATTATTTAAGATTGTTCTAATCCTAAACGAATAGCATTTCAGCTAGAAAGATATCTTTTTTCAAAAGAGCTAGAATCGAAAATTATTTAAGATTATTCTAACCCTAAACGAATAACTTTTAGCTTGGAGGAGATTTTTTTTTCAAAAGAGCTAACATTGGAAAAAAAAAATGTTTAAGATCATTCTAACCCTAAACGAATAACTTTTTGCTTGGAGGAGATCTTTTTGCAAAAGAGCTAACATTGGAAAAAAAATGTTTAAGATCATTCTAACCCTAAACGAATAACTTTTTGCTTGGAGGAGATCTTTTTTCAAAAGAGCTAACATTGGAAAAAAAAAATGTTTAAGATCATTCTAACCCTAAACGAATTACTTTTTAGCTTGGAGGAGATCTTTTTTTCAAAAGAGCTAAAATTCAGAAAATTATTTAAGATTAATCTAATCCTAAGAGGATGGCATTTCAGCCAATAAAAGATCTTATTTCAAAAGAGCTAATATTTAGAAAATATCTAAGATTATTCTAATTTTAGAAGGAAAGCGTTTCAGCTTAAAAAAAAACTTTGTTTTTCGAAAGAGATAGTGTTGGAAAATATTTAAGATTATTCTAATCCTAAAAAGACAGCATTTCAGCTTAAAGAATGATTTTTTTTAGAGGGAAAGCATTTCAGCTTAAGTCAAAAATCATTTTAAAAGAGATATTTAAGATTATTCTAATCCTAAAAAGATAGCATTTCAGCTAGGAAAAGATTTTTGGAAAATATTCAATTGAAAAGATGACGGTTTTGACTAAAAAAGACCAAAAAAACGAGGCTTTGGAATTCATAGAGCATTTAGTCATACGCAGTTTAAGGATGCAATGCATGAGCTAGACTATTCTAAGTCTCGAAAAGGGTCCATGCCAATGATTCCACGTTGTTAGGGAACTTACACCACCACCATAAGTCAGGGACGAAATGGTGTGTGGGCGGTTGCTAACCTCGGCGGAACCACCTTGGTATTTAAACCAGACACAGTGAACGTCATTTCCCTACTTTGAGGTCGACCCAAAGGGAGAAATGGTTCGAATCCTAACAGTATGATGCATAAATAACAAAAAAAAAAAAAGGGTACTCTAAATAGCCATCATTTTACTTTTCAAGTTTCACTGTCCCCAGCGGAGTCGCCAAATTGTGGACAAGGGATTTTGATCCACGCGATGTTTTATTTCAAAAACATATTTATTTGAAAAGAGAGTCGCCACTAAATTTTATATGGAATTTAGAAAACCAATTTTAGAGAAAATGAGCTCGTGTGAGTTTACGTCTTAGGAAGTTTAAAAGAATTTCATTAATTTAACGCCTAACCCCGCCCGTTACAGTAACGGTCTCTACTTAGTAAAATCATGGCTATTATGAGTACACATGCGGATATGCAAACAGCGTTTTAACCCTAAACAAAATATATCCATTCTAGGTCGTTTAATGCACATACAATTTCGTCAAAGTTGTTCAACAGGGGTTCATTTACTATTCTAGCAAACAAATAAAAGAAGTAGAAATACTTACCGACAGCATAAGATAGATTAACAAACGTTAGCGGCAGACGAATAAAGATAATAATAATCAAACACAACTAATATACAAGTACGCATAAACGACTAATCATGAATAACTACTCCATATGAATATAAAGCGACAGACAAACATAACCAAACTAATAAACAAGTACAATCAATTGTCACGCAGACCTACACAAATTGTAAACAACAAATACGGACAAAGCGTACCCAAACGTGTAAACTAATACGCAGCTAAATAATCATGCAAGCATACGCGAACTGTAGCAAATAAGCACAAACGAGCATACAAATCATTAATTAAATTCCACTAAAAAAACTTGCGGGCATATACAAACAAACGTACGAGTTAGTGACCCAGTACAACTAAATACATACAAACGTGAGCAATTAATCATGGATGCAGCTAGCAATCAACCAATGTCTACACAAGCAAATGCCTAACACGTACATATGTACAAGTAAGCCTAACTAATCAAATCTACGCACACATAGGCAAATAACATACATATTTAAACTCCTCATACGAAATCTAGACCATATAAACCTATAAACGAAACGAAACTAGCAACAACAGAACCGTACCGACTTTACATGATCAACGAGACTAAACACCATACGAACGCTAAACGATGAAATAGGATTACGAAAATTAAACTAACGCACAAATATGAATTACAAGTCTGAGCAAACATGACAGATCAATTTTTCCTAGGCAATTAACGCAACTTAAACATGAATAAAATCCAGTTTTATAATAAGTTAACGAACTAATCAAACTAACGAGGAAACTACGATCATTTTACACAAGGAAATCGAGTATGAATACTAAGCAAACAAGGGACACAATCTATCCATACATATATGTGGAAGCATGCGAGGAATATAAACCTAAAACGAGCAAGGAACGTAACAAGTACAATGACAAACAATGAAGCGACAGAGAGCAATAAAAACGACAGAGGGCAATAAAAAGCGATAAAAGACAATAATTTAAATAAAGTAAAGTGAGTATTTTGCACCCTCAACTTACATGTATCGTTGACCAATTCTTTGAGTCGTAATCGATTGTAAGATTTTATCCCAAGGGGCCGTCGTCGACGAAAACAATTGTAAAAACCGTCGCTTTAAACCAAAACTGACAGCAATTTTCAAAAGCTTGTAACTTCTTCGTTTCTCAACGAAATTTCGAACCGAAAGATGTTTTGGAATCGTGGTAAAGTGAAATTTAATATTTTGTAAAGGAATCAGAAAGACTATGGTGTTTTCAACACGAAAAACGAGGTAGAAGAAGGGACAGCAGCCCGAAAATCAGAAAAGGGATGCTCTGTTTTTCGAGCGTCTGTCTCGTCTTCTCTGGAGGCTTTTTTGTGACTTGAAGTTATGTGTGTATGCTGTATTTTTCGTATCCTTTGAATGCTTGGGGATGGTATGTATATATAGTGTTGATAAGTAGGGTTTTTAGAGGGAAAAGAGCAGCTTTCCCTCCCTCTTTGAAAGTCTTTGTTTCAAGCTCGTCTTAGGGTTTTGGAGAGGGTTTTCTTGAGGGTTAAGCAAGGGTAAATGGAGTATGTGGATCAGGTGTAGGTTTTTGGCTGTGGGTATGGGTTTGGTGGCCAGAAAACGGGTTTTGGGCTACTCAAAAAACAGAGTACGGTGTGGGGGGAGTTGGGTTGTTTTTGACGACCTATTTGGGCTGATTCATGGCTGCCTTTGGTCAGGTAGGGAGGGAGCATGGCTGGGTAAAAAGAGTCGGGTTTTTGGGTCGCTTTTTGGGTTGTCAAAACAGGGTACGAAAGGGGGGTTTAGGACGGGTTTGGACAGGTTTCTTGGGCTGTATTTTGGCCGTGGTTTGAGGTGCGTTTTGGCTGTATTCTGGGCTGGTTATTCGAAGGGGAGAAAGGGTAGGGAAAAGGCTTCGAAATTCGGGTTGAAACGGGCTCAAAATCGTTCTTAAAATCGAGCTTAAAACGAGTTATAAAACTTGCTGTTAAGAAAACGAATTCGTCGAATACGATTTAATAAACTGTTTTAAAAGCACGAGAAACGACTTTTCAAGTCAAATATAAGAATTTGTAAAAGCGATTTTTCAAGTCGAAATACTTTAAAATGATTTTTCAAATCAAAACGTCTTATTTTCAATAAAACATTACTTGTGATAAAGTAAAAATTTGACAGAACTTATTAAACCAAATATCCTTTGAATTAACAAATATTGTGTCGACAGCGCCCTGCTTACATCGCAATACGAACTCAAATAAATGGTACGAAAACACGTTGTCCTATCATCATAGGGTATTTGTCGGGTTTTCTATAAATTTCCATATCGACAGATACGGGTATCTACAGTCTCACGTTAAGTTAACGTGAGACCGTCTTTCAGAAGAATTACTCATAAGCAAATACAAGTACTATTGTGTCTTGTCAAAGACGTTTTGTTATTTAACTTTGGGTTTTTTCACAACTCCTATCTTTTATAATATTATAATACACTTTTTTAAAATTCTCACCTTTTATAATTTTTTTTTTTTTCAAAACTTTCACTTTACGGAGTATATGACTAAAATGTTTTAAAACACCAACAAATACTCATTTCGTGAAGGAATTATGAGCATTTGATGATGTGAGTTAAGACTAATCGTAAGTTTAAGAGTCACATAAACAAAAGTTTGGGTCCGCTATAACCGCATCGAATTTAATTTCATGTTTTACATTGTCGGAATGAGAATTTGGTGATCTTTTTAAAAATTGTGGTTATATATGGTGAGAGTTTTGATAAAAAAAAAAAAAAAAAAAAAAAAAAGGGTTTTTCTACGGTGTACCCTCCAATTTTTTGGTTTTCTATCGTGTACCCCTCTTTTTTTTCACTTACACCGTGTACCCTTAAGTTTCATTACTCATTCTATACCGTGACCTAAAGTCACTAAATTGTTAACTAAACACTAACACCGTTAGAATAAGCTCTTATTTCCCCATTTTTATATATTTTCCCTTCAAAATTATGAAATATCCCCCTCTTTTTTTTTAAAAGATCTGACCAAAATCTCCTCTCCTCTCTTTCTTTATTTTTGTTGGGTTATTGTCTTTAAGTTCATGGGCTATTGTATTTTAAGGCCCAAGTTTTATATTTTGTTGTCTGAAATGAGGGGATCCCCAAGTGAGGTAGGGTTAAAGGGATCAACCTAAAAAGGTGTGTTCTATATATATTGTATGAGCTGCAAACAGTAAAATGAATGAATAAAATCATCAAGATAACAACAAACACAAGAACTCTGTTTTCTTCATGAAAATGCAACACCAAATCACCATATCTGAGCCTATGGAATTCTTCATGGTATCAGAGCCTTAGGGCTCCTGATCACCATTGAAGCTTCCATCTTTATCTTCTTTTTCGTTTTGCTTCAGTATCTGTTTTCTTTCCTTCAAATAAAAAAAAAATGGCAGAAAACCAAACCACCATTGATGTCACAAACCCTTTGTACTGTAATCCTTCAGAAAGTGTGCTAAAGATCACAACTTTGTTGACAGGAACTGAAACGTAAGTGAGAGGATCAAGCTTGTCATTATGTACACTCTTTCAGCAAATGAGATATGGGATTTTCTTCAGAGGCGATACATGGTTGATAATGGAGCACGAAAGTTCAAACTAAACAAGGAAACGTATGAGATATCTCAAGGAAGTAGATCTGTTGAGGAGTACTATACCCAGATGCAAGTCATTTGGGATGAATTGGATAACTTGAACAACTATCCACCTCTGACAAGTATTACTGCTGAGATGAAGACTTACTTGGAGGCAGTAAACAAGCAAGTTGAGGAGAAGAAATTGTTCCAATTCCTGAATGGTCTTGACAAGGAGTATGGACCCTTGAGAAGCAACATCCTGCTCATGTCACCTTTGCCATCTGTGGACACAGCTGTCTCTTTCATGCTACAAGAAGAAGCCCAAAAAGTAAATTTTCATGGAGCTAAAGTGCAAGAGATGAGTGCATTCATGATCAAAGGAGAACAAGAGGAAGAGAAATGCAAACATTGTGGGAGAAGAAACCACAAGTCTGAGGAATGTTGGGAAGTGATTGGATACCCTCCTGGTCACCCAAAGAACAGAAAGACAAACAACTACAACTCAAGGGGAGGATTTTCTGGTCAGTACCAAAGAGGAGGCCGCAGTCAGCAGGGCACGTTCAGGCAGAACAACACAAGGCCTTACAAGAAGAATGCGTCAAATGTGAAGTCTGAACACTCAGAGTTGGCCACATCCATTGAAGCAGCCACACAACAGTTGGAGGGTCTCTTGAAAATGGTACCTGGTAACAATGTGACAAACATGAGAGCAAGGATAGACAGTGATGAGGAGCTTGAGTGTAATTTTGCAGGTATGACAGACATATACTCCTCTTATGTTCATAAAAACTGTTGGATAATTGACTCAGGGGCTACTGACCATATGACACCCCATTTGAGTTTACTTGAGGAGGCAAAAACTGCCCTAAACAGGTCCAAAATAAACCTGCCAAATGGAGAAAAGGCTGATGTCACACATAAAGGAAATATCACCTTGAAAAATGGCCTAAAACTCAAGGATGTCTTGTGTGTACCTGCTTTCAAACAAAATCTCATGTCTGTTCAAAAACTTGCTAAAGACAATGAATGTAGAGTGATCTTTGGTGATAAACAATGTGTTGTGCAGGACTGTGTTGAGAAAAGAATCAGAGGGGTAGGAGCAGCTTCTAGAGGACTCTATTATATACATAATACTCTCAGAAAGGATGTGAAAAGAGGTGAAAATTGTCTAGATGATGTGTGTAAGTATAACAAATTGTTGAGAACATCTGGTTTTAAGGTTGATTGTAATGAAAGACATGTTTTGAAAGCTAATGCTGTGAATAAAGATTTCTCTATTTGGCATCATAGACTTGGTCATGCTCCTTATTCTAAGTTGAAACATTTGTCAAATCTGAAAGTTTTGCCCTCTGATAAAGTTTGTGTCTATTGTCCTATGGCCAAATTAACTAAGACACCCTATCCTTTGAGCAACTCTACTGTGGAAAAGCCTTTTGATCTTGTGCATATGGATATATGGGGTCCATATAGAGTTGCTTATCAAGGTAAATATAAACATTTCTTAACTCTTGTGGATGAATATTCAAGGGGTACATGGATCTATCTGATTTCCCATAAGTCAGATGCTTTGTCTCAGTTTAAAGTGTTTTATGAGTTTGTGTACACTCAGTTTGGACACAAGATCAAGATTCTCAGAACTGATAATGCACTGGAATTTGATGACCAATATTGCCAAGCCTTCTTTAAAGAGAAAGGGATGGTTCATCAAACCAGTATTATAGATAGACCTCACCAGAATGGGGTTGTGGAAAGGAAACATAGGCATCTGCTAGAAATCAGCAGGGCATTGAGGTTTCATTCAGGTCTTCCTTTGCAATATTGGGAAGATAGTGTGATGACAGCAGCCTATATTATAAACAGACTGCCATCACCAGTTGTGCTCAATAAAACACCATATGAAATGATCTATCAGAAACAACCTGAGTATGGAAACCTTAGAGTCTTTGGGTGCTTGGCCATGGCTTACAATCCTGATAGAGACAAGCACAAGTTTAGTCTAAGAGGTCTCCCATGTGTGTTCCTTGGATATCCTACAGGGCAAAAAGGGTACAAAGTTCAAGACTTGAATACCAAAAAGAGGTTTGTAACAAGGGATATAGTTTTCTATGAACATATCCTACCTTTTCAGCAACATGATCAGACTCAACATTTGTTATATCCTCTATCTGTTGTACCTGTGCAAGCCAGCCACAGAATTCAAGACCAAAGTAATGCTGATCAGCCTCTTGAATCAGAAGTAGGGGACCAAGGCTCAGCAGAAATGGAACAGTCTGAAAGACAAATTGAGACACATGAAGAAGTGTCACAAGACATTGCTCAAAGAAGGTCAGCAAGAGAAAGAAGGGTACCAAGTTGGATGAAGGATTTTGTTGTGAATACCACAGGAAACAGAAGATCTGATGCAATTGAGCTCACTCCTATAGCTGAAACAGAAGTAGAGAATGCTTTTGTCAACTTGGTGAGCACTGTGACATCTCAAAAGGAACCCATCTATTTTGAAGAAGCTGTGAAGGATGAGAACTGGGTGTCAGCTATGAATAAAGAGCTTGATGCCCTTGAACTAAATGATACATGGGATGTAACAGACTTGCCTGCAAATAGAAGGGCAATAGGTTGTAAATGGCTGTACAAAATGAAGTTCAAACCTGATGGGAAACTGGAGAGACACAAAGCACGTTTGGTGATCCAAGGCTGTAGGCAAAGACATGGATTTGATTACACAGAAACATTTGCCCCCGTTGCCAAGATGGCAACAGTCAGAGCTCTCCTTGCCATTGCTGCAATGAAGGATTGGAAAACATGTCAGATGGATGTAACTAACGCTTTTCTTCATGGTGATCTAAAAGAAGAAGTCTATATGACATTGCCAAAAGGATACAATGGGTATGGTGATAGGATGACTGTCAACAAGGCAGGAAATCAGGAGAATGTTAAGGTGTGTAAACTGAAAAGATCCTTGTATGGGCTTAAACAAGCACCAAGACAATGGTTTGAGAAATTATCTGTGACCCTCACTAATCTTGGGTAC
Organism: Dianthus caryophyllus; assembly: GCA_023091065.1. NCBI lineage: Eukaryota > Viridiplantae > Streptophyta > Magnoliopsida > Caryophyllales > Caryophyllaceae > Dianthus > Dianthus caryophyllus. The sequence continues at coordinate 33,834,149 of CM041520.1, read as the reverse complement.
AAGCAGTCCACAGCAGACCATTCCTTGTTTATCAAAAGTCAAGGGGAGAGCACAACGGCTATTTTGGTCTATGTTGATGATATGCTTATCACTGGAGATGATGACAAAGAAATTGATCTTATCAGAAATAAGCCCAATGAAGTTTTCCACATGAAAAATCTGGGTAATTTGTCCTATTTTCTGGGTTTAGAGATAGCACACACAAAAGATGGCATATTTGTGTCTCAGAAGAAGTACATACTTGATATGATCAGGGAGTTTGGAATGCATAATGTAAGGCCATTAAAGGTTCCTTTAGATACTCACCTGAAATTAGAACCAGAAAAAGGGGTGCCATTATCTAACCCAGAAAACTACCGAAGACTCATAGGCAAATTGATCTACCTGACCGTGACTAGGCCTGATGTTTCATACTCAGTGCAACTTCTTAGTCAATTTATGCAAAAACCCACCTCAGATCACATGCAAGCTGCGAAAAGGGTACTCAGGTATCTCAATGGCACTCCACAACAAGGCATTCTGTTTGCAAATCAAAATTTTGCGAAACTTACCGCTTATTGCGACTCTGATTGGGTTGCATGTCCCTTCTCTAGAAGATCTACAACTGGCTTTTGCATCCTCCTGGGAAAATCACCCATCTCTTGGAAATCCAAGAAACAAACCGTTGTGGCAAGGTCCTCTGCTGAAGCAGAGTATAGAGCAATGGCATTCACAACATGTGAAGTGATTTGGCTCCTGAGTATCTTGAAGGAACTAGGAATGAAGAATATGGTGAGTGCATCATTGAAGTGCGACAATCAGGCGGCTCTTGCAATTGTGGCGAATCCGGTGTACCACGAAAGAACCAAACATATTGAGGTGGACTGCCACTTTATTAGAGAGAAAGCAAATTCAGGGGTGATTGAACCTTCCTATATTCCCACCTACAATCAACTTGCTGATGTGATGACGAAACCTCTCATGCTGAAACACCATCGGAGATTGATGAACAAGATGGGAGTGATGAATCCTCCATCTTGAAGGGGAGTGAAAAGATCTAACCAAAATCTCATCTCCTCTCTTTCTTTATTTTTGTTGGGTTATTGTCTTTAAGTTCATGGGCTATTGTATTTTAAGGCCCAAGTTTTATATTTTGTTGTCTGAAAATGAGGGGATCCCCAAGTGAGGTAGGGTTAAAGGGATCAACCTAAAAAGGTGTGTCCTATATATATTGTATGAGCCGCAAACAGTAAAATGAATGAATAAAATCATCAAGATAACAACAAACACAAGAACTCTGTCTTCTTCATGAAAATGCAACACCAAATCACCATATCTGAGCCTATGGAATTCTTCATTTTCTCTTCTCCAATTTTCTTCATCATTATTCATTTTTTTATTATAATACTTCCTCCATTCCATTTGATTCTATACATATTCCTTTTTCGGAAATTCCAATCAATTCTATACATTTCTATTTTAGTCTCTACTTTATTAAACTAAAAGACCAATATACCCTTCACTAATACCCACTCAACCCACTTGCAAACAATAAAGTAGGGGTATTTAAGTAATTCCATTATCTACCCCACTTGATTTTCTTCTACCTTAATTACCGTGTTTTGGTCAAACGTATAGAATCAAACGGAATGGAGGAAGTATATAACTATTATTTTTTTTTAAAAATTGTTACTTAACGTCATAAATTTTATTGATTTATTTTGTTGTAGAATAATTATGAGTAGATGAATTTCAATCCAATTGGATTAATCAATTCCTCGTAATAGATGATACATGGTGAATAATAATAAACAGGTTTCGTTTCGCTTTTGTGTAAGAGAATAAAGTGAGAATTGAAAGCCAAAATTAATTTGGGACCTCCTCGTCACCTTCTTTATCATGCCTAATTTTGTTTGATTTGATTTAAATGAGGTTCACAATTTACTTGAATTGCTGAAAATTGAAATTAAACTTGTCATTTTTAGTGTTAAATTTAAAAGAAAAAGAAAAAAGATGAAGAAAAGTGATGGAAGTCACAAAAAATATAAAATAAAATTAAAAAAAGGAGGGAAAATTCATAAATTTAGAAGGAAATATTAAAAAGTGGGAGAAATAAAAGCTTAATGTAACGGTGTTAGTGTTTAATTAACGGTTATGTAACTTTAGGTCACGGTTGAGAATGACTAATGAAGTTTAAGGGTACACTGTGTAAGCGAAAAAAAGTAGGGGTACACGATAGAAAACAAAAAAGTTGGAGGGTACACCGTAGAAAAACCCAAAAAAAAATATATATAAAAGGAAGAAATTTTAAAAAAGTGTATTGTAAAAGCGAGAGTTATGAAAAAAAACCTTTGAACAACTTATTTAACTGTACATTTCTCTTCATAATTTTTTTCGAATATATTATCATTTTATCATCTTTTAATTCAAAGAAAAACAATAAAGTCTTAGGTGCAAGTCTACAACCACCATAGTCCATAGACATCGTACTATTATATCCGAGTAGTATTATTCTGTTTACATAACATCCTAGCAATTATGACTTATAATCAACCATATTTTCCGATTTTTAATACTCCACTAATTTCTCCATATTAAAGAACTGAAAACGATTTTTTTTTTTTTCAAATTTATCTTGTAATATTGACTTAGTCTAGTATTTTGGCCACTTTTGGTTGAAATTAATATATTTAGTTTCACTTTGGATTATCGTACATACTATAGGTGTTAAGACTTAAGAGAATCGAAATGTAAAAATTACTCGGTAATAAGCAGGGGCGGATACAGGCCCACACGCATTGGGCTACGGCCCAAGTAGATTTTGGGTTGTTGAAAAAAAATGTTACAATACTATATTTAATTAAAACATTTGTAAATTACACACAAAGTAATTAGTAGTCTGGTGGTTAGTGCGTAGGAACTTTTTTGAAAGGTTGTGTGTTCGATTGATTCCAATTAACTACGGAGTAAAAGTTAAGGAGTTTTTTTTTTATTTTTTTTAAATGCTCCGTATTTGTTTAGTTAAAATTTATACATGATCCAAAAGGTGTGAGTACTCATACTTTGGTATCACTTTGTAAAAAAGTTCTATTTTTTTAAAATATTAAACTCAAATTAGTAGTTTTATAAGTAAACAAAACTTAATTTATTATGCATATAATTAATATTTTTTAAATATGAATGAAAGTTATTTCTTTTTGTGCTCCGTTCTTATCAAATAAGTCTCACAAGTCACAATACACTATTATTCCCTCTAATCCACCATCTTGTTATCATACTATTTCTTATTGAGATAATTTTTCGATTCTAGTCATTTTCTTTTTGAAAAATATTTTTACCCAAACCGCTCCTTAAAAATTGTGTCAAAAAAAAAAAGTGATAAGGATCTAATAAATCAGAAAGAATATATAATAGTCTTATCCAAGTTATTTGTTTGAATTCCGACAACGTTCAACATACCAAATACTGTTTGCTCGATTTTATTCATAAATTTATTTAGAAACTACGGTAGTAGTTGAAGCATAGATATTTGACATCATTCGACATACAAACGTTATTTATTCCTTTGAAATTTGAATGATAATTATGAAGATCGTATCCACATTTTATATATTTACGACCATCTAATTTTTTTTTATCCCAAGATAATTTTGAATCCTAGATGCGCCCTTGGTAATAAGTACGAGTACATGAGAATTTGTGATTGAAGAGAAGGTGTTGCCATGCACAAATTGCATGGGAAATTCACGTGGAAGACAAGAATACGTTACAAATTGTGGGGTTCAAATCAATGTGGTCATCAGTTTAATAATGTGGTCATACCCGCTAGAAAGCTACGGAACCTTTATGAGGCCCTTTATTTTTTGGGGCCCCGTTTCAAGAACCGAACCGAACATCTCATGAGTCGGCCCTGCCAATTAGTAACCAATTTAAATTAGTGACTGAACAAAGATTTTTTGTGACCAATTTGGTCAAAAAATCCGTTTTGTGACCAATTTTATTGGTTGCTAAATTGACTTTATCTTGTACTCCCTACATTCACATCCAAAGACATCCTTTCCCTTTTTAACACTATTTATGTAGGTGAATAATATTCGATATAACTTGTAATGTATAAATAAAAATATAGTCATGTGAGATCTTGTTTTATTCGTCTGGATAAGTACAACATTGATATCAAATTTTTATATTTTTATACAATTTAGAACTATAGATATTGTCGTTACAAAACGCGCATCGGCAAATGTGAAAAAGTGGAGGATGCATTTGGATTTGAATGGAGGGAGTAGTGAATAATTTATGTTTACCTTTTTACACATGTGTCAATGTGTCATCACATGTTTTGTTCTATTAATATCTTTGAGTTAAATAATTGTAAATCTTATAATAGTTTAATATTATTAGTATACTCATGGACGCGTACCAATTCATACAATATACTCCGTAACATATTAACATATGACTATATTTTGAGATATTTTAATGATTCTCATCTCTTTTGAAAAGTATCTAAAAAAAGAAACGTAAATAATTGACCCAAATGGAGGAAGTATATTCTTCATTGATTTGATTATTTTTTTTTTTTAAACATATACTCCGTAATACACTATTTAAAATGTTTAAGTAAGCACCAAAACAAATGTTGTGGCAGTGAGTCATCCACTCATCCTCGTTTTTTCTTATGATAAAATCGATTGTAAATTCTTTAGTACAATTATAAATTATTTAGTACTCGTATTACACTTAATTAGTGCATTTATATATAAAATCGATTTCAAATTGTTCAAATCTATTTCAACTTTTCAAATAGTTTTTGTTTGATATACTTAACTCTAATGGCCTAGTAATGGGGTCTACATTGTGACTTATATCTTCTAGCTCTAACATCTCCAATAATTTATTTCAATCATTATTTCCTTCATTCTCCTTTCATACATAAATTACAAACATGCATCATCATTTCATCAAGATAATGTTTTCACTCGTAGATGATATGGACTACATGTGATATGTTTCTAAATCAATTGCGGAATAAAATCAACTTTTGGCCTTAAAAGCACACCAAAAAAAAATCAACAATGGCAATATTATTCAAAATTTATTTTTCTCAAAATGTATATGATCGAGAATTAATTATTATCCAAATAAATCTTTTAAAATTATTTTTATTTTTTGAACTTTAAAATGTACCGTTCTTTTATGATATATTTTAAGATAAATAAAGACAAGGGTTTTTCCAAATCAGCACTTGCATCTTATCGGGTTTCTAACCTGCATTCTCACAGATATCGTATTCCCAATTGTCTTCAGCTCTTAATTACTCCCAACCATAACTATTTACGCTAGTTCGCCAATTATCACCGTTAAATGCCAATTAGGATGCGTAATTTGTCTACGTGGAGCGCCTAATTTGCCTACGTGGAAGGATTAGTTGTAAATTAGAAGTTGAGTCAATTTATTAACCGTCATTTCTTTTTTTTTTTATTCAATTGTTTTTAACACCCTTTGAAACCCTTTCACCTTCCTTCCTCTGTTCTCTTCATCTCCTTCCTTTTGCTATTGAACTTTTGCAGTTCATCGTCGTTGCAACATCTTCATCGTTGAACTTTTGCACTCCTTCCTTCCTCTGTTCAATTTCAGGTATGATTTCAGGTATGATTTTGGGTAAATTAAAGAGACTCAGTCTACAATGACGTTATTAAAGAAACCTGAGATACAATTGGGAATACGATATACGCAGGAAAGATTAGAAACCCAATAAGATAAGTGCATAACCTTAAAACCCTAAAAACAAAGCTATTGTTGGTACCTTGGAAATATATGTCCTTTTGGTCTTTTAATATTAGTAGGTTAATTGTTTCGCTCCTCTATCTTTCAAAGGTATTTAAAAAGGATTTCGGCGAGTTGTTTTTCGGATTCGAAAGAGAGTACTAGTACTTTGTTTCTTTTGATAACTAAAAAGTGTATCATGCTTGAAACTAATCGGAGTTTGCAATGGTGGAAGAACTAGATCGGAAAAAAAAGGGAATCTATCTAGTTGTGAGAAATTTAATGAAACTGTCGTTGTAATTGAGATTTGAGATCTCATTCAAAGAGAAGTACAAGGCCATGTTAGACGCCTAATGACTGACCAGTTGAACGTATCGGTTTGGCATGACCAAGTGCTAGTTAGTTTAACCCTTTGCTAGTTTGATCTTGAACACCTGAGTACAAAATCTATTTCGATCCTCACTTATCCATTTTTAAAATAATACGAGTAATTTTATTCAACTCAAACGAACTGAATTCACAGCAAACCTTATTTGACTAGATCAAAATCATTTAAAACATCCGATCTATTAATACACAATAAATCATAGAGTAATTGATTAATGAGATTACATCAAATTTTATATACAGTATATAGAATTGTGCTCAAACAATCACCACATATTTGATTTGATGTTAGTAAGACGTATATAATCATGTCGATCAAGTGGATTTATTGAGGAATGTGGGGTACATAGAAGTATCGTGGATATCGTCAACAATGGAGTATTTATTATATTATATTGTCTCTATCTCAGTTATTTGTTTACACTTATCTCAAATTTCCTCGTAAAAAAGTCAAACAGTAAGCAATTCACCGAAACGGAGGGAGTAGTAGGTTCCGACCAACCTTTTTTCTTTAATTTTTGTTTAATACAAATTGTTGTGATAGTTGAGCCTTACAATAAATTATTTATACTCGATGATATAATTTTTGTATTATTTTAGTGATAATTATGATTAATTGTTTCTAATTTTTTTTTTATACTCCTATAAGTGAGTACTAGGGATGTCATCGGGGCGGGGCGGGGCGGGGGCGGAGGAAGGGTCCCCTACCTCCGCATCCGTGAACAAAAATTTACCTCCGCATCCGCCTCACGACCCGCAGCGGAGGTCAATTTTCGCTCCTACCTCCGCTCTACGACCCACTAAACTACGTCCTACCTCCACTCTAACTTGGGCGAATGCGGGACGGTATCCGCATAGACCCGCCCCGCTGACATCACTAGGAATAGGAATGTTTGGTTATGTTTTTTTTTTTTTTTTTTTTTTTCTGAATATGTTAGAGACTTAGGCCCTGTTCTTTTTATAGTTTGAGCTTATAGAATTGAACTTATAGAGTGAAATGAACTTATAGAATGAAATTTGACTTATAGGGTGAAATGAACTTATAAGAGTGAAATTTGAACTTATAGGGTGAAATTTGAACTTATAAGAAATTGAAATTAACTTATATGAAATTTGAATTTATAGGAGCTGAACTTATAGAATTTGAACTTATAGAGTTTAAACTTATTGGAGTTAAATTTATTAGAATTTAAAACTTATTGAATAATAATAATAATAATAATAATAATAATAATAATAATAATAATAATAATAATAATAATAATTTAAATATTAATATTAATATTAATATAATATGAAAATTTTTATTAAATTAATAACAATAATAACAATGGTATTTATAGTAATGATGATGATGATTACAATAATTAAAATCTTTTAATTTATTCAAAATGATTAATTTTATAATAATAAACAATAGTTTTCATAATCGATTTTGCGGTCTAGTATAGTTAAATATCTCAATATATAGTTGATTATAAATATGTTGGCTCGGTTAAATATTTTAATATACTATTATTATTATTATTATTATTATTATTATTATTATTATTATTATTATTATTATTATTATTATTATTATTATTATTATTATTATGCAATAATAATAGTTATATAAAAATAAAACATAATATAATTTATGTGAGACTTATAAGAATTGAACTTATATGAAATGAACTTATAGAATGAAATTGAACTTATAGAGTGAATGAACTTATAGTTCTGAAATTGAACTTATAGAAAGTGTTGAAATATAGAGTGAAATTTGAGCTTATAGAATGAACTATAGGAGCTGGAAATGGTCTTATAAGAGCTGAATTAAGAAAGAACAGGCCTTAGGCCTGCTCTTTCACCAATTTCAGCTCTTATAAGCTCACCACCCTATAAGCTCAAATTCACCCTATGTTCTCACCACTTTTTCACTCCTAAGCTCAAATTTATAAGCTCACCACTCTATAAGTTCACAAATTTCACCCTATAAGCTCAAATTTCACCCTATAAGTTCAATTTCTATAAGTTCAAATTTTATAAGTTAAGCTCCTATAAATTCTATTATGTTTTATTTTTATATAACTATTATTATTGCATAATAATAATAATAATAATAATAATAATAATAATAATAATAATAATAATAATAATAATAATAATAAATATAGTATATTAAAATATTTAACCGAGCCAACTTATTTATAATCAACTATATATTGAGATATTTAACTATACTAGACCGCAAAATCGATTTTGAACACTATTGTTTATTATTAGTAAAATTAATCATTTTGAATAAATTAAAAGATTTTAATTATTGTAATCATCATCATCATTACTATAAATATCATTGTTATTATTGTTATTAATTTAATAAAAAATTTCATATTATATTAATATTAATATTAATATTTAAATTATTATTATTATTATTATTATTATTATTATTATTATTATTATTATTATTATTATTATTATTATTATTATTATTATTATATTATTAATATTATTATTATTATTATTATTCAATAAGTTTTAAATTCTAATAAATTTAACTCCAATAAGTTTAATTTCCTATAAGTTAATTTCATATAAGTTCATTTCATATAAATTAATTTCATATAAGTTTTTCACTTCTTATAAGTTAGAATTTCAATTTATAAGTTAATTTCATTTCTTATAAGTTCAAATTTCACTCCTATAAGTTCAAATTTCAATTCCTATAAGTTCAAATTTCACCCCTATAAGTTCAAATTCATATAAGTTCAAATTTCATGTTCTAAAAGAACAGGGCCTTAGTAGTTGGACTTTTTAGATTTCAAGAATCAAGAGTCCAAGTCCAACTTTCACTACTTTATTTAACTTATTTTTTCTGCTAATTTATTTAAAATTAAAATTTCATGTGTGTGTATAGGCGGGGCGGGGACGGGGCAGAGTTTAAATTGACGTACTCCACCTCCGCTCCACGACCCGCGACGGAGGTCAATTTTCCCTCCTACCTCCGCTCCACGACCCACTAAACTACGTCCTACTTCCACCCTAACTGGGGCGGATGCGGGGCGATATCCGCGTAGACCCGCCCCACTGACATCCCTATAAGTAACGGTAATACATTTATTTCATATTTTTTATATTCTTTTAATTGTAATTTGTGCTTTTATCTTACATTAATTTAATATGAGACTTACCCTTTTTTATTCCATTAAGTCGTAATATTGACCTAAATTTGACCTTCGAGAAAATAAAAATAAAAAAATCTACCAATTAATCCATATAATTAATTAATGGGATATTTCCCACGGTACCCTCGAACTTTGGCAGATTACACATGGTACCCCATGTGTGGGGTTTGTTCACATAGTACCCCTAAACTTTGTAAATATATGCCCAATATGCCCATTTTGTGACGGAAAACTTGACGACGTTAAGTTTAAAGAAGAATGCACCAATTATGAGTTTAGAGTACAATTAAAGCCACATTATCCCTCAATTAAATGTTATTATGTGTTGATTAATTAGTATAAATTTTGTTGATTAGAGTACCAATAATAGCATTTAATCGAGGAATAATGTGCCTAAATGCACTAAACTCATAATTGGCGCTTTCTTCCATAAAATTAACGCCGCCAAGTTTTCCGTCACAAAATGATATTGAGCATATTCACAAAGTTTAGAGTACTACGCGAACAAACCTCACACTGTGCATCTACAGACCGCCAAAGCTCGGCATCGTGTGAAATATCCCTTAATTAATTACTTAGTTAATTATTTTTTTAATTAATTAATTAATTAATTAATAAAATGCGTGAGTTGCGTACAAACATTATCCATATTTCTCTCTATCTCTCTCTCTCCCTCTCTTACTTATTTATTCAAAACACAAACTCCTCTCCATTTTTCACCACCTTCACAATTTCTTCCCCAATTTTTTTCGAAACCCTAATTTCCTTCCTCATTCTCAATTAAATTCACCAAATTTCGCCGGAAACTTCTGAAATTGATCGGAAAAAATGAACGGAAATACGCCGGTGACGAGGACGAGGGTGGGGAAGTACGAGCTGGGGAAGACGCTCGGTGAGGGTAATTTCGCCAAAGTCAAGCTTGCTAAGAATGTCGATAATGGCGATTTCGCCGCTGTTAAAATTCTTAATCGTGATTTTCTCCTTCGTCATAAATTGGTTGAGCAGGTTAATTTTTTCTTATTTTACATTATTTTATGTAAATTTTTTTCTGTTTATTCTTTTCGTTAATCGTTGCTTGGATAAATTGTTGTATAAGACGATTTTACGATAATTTAGGAGGAAATCAATCAATAATCATACGTTCATTGGTATAATTATTTCGTTCCTCCTTATAGTGGGCATATATTAAATTATGAGACGGTCTTATAGATGAGTTGCTGCAGTCGTTTTCAATTTTTTGGTTCGCAGTGTTGCATGATTGATTAGATTTTAATCGCATGCATGAATGCATGATTGTTTTAATCAAGTATTTTAATGTGTGGTTGATGAATTTTGGTGGGTCCATTGTACGGAACAGTTGTTTTAATTATTTTTTTTCGTGATTTTTGTACAATTTTAGTGATAATTGTGTATTATTGTTAAATTTTAAAGTGTAAAAATGCGGTATATAATTGATTGCTAAATCGTAGAAATGAAAATGGACCGTCTCACGATAATTTTATTGCATGGATCGACATCGTCTGACAATGTACAAGCAGATGATTCCTCATTACGAATATAATCGAACAAAAAACAAAACCGTCTTTTAATTAAGATCGGAGAGTTTACAGTTTACACTTTTGACGGTTCATTTAGTGTTTAAGCTCATACTCGTACAACCTCTGTTCCAGTCATTTGTTTACACTTCTCTCAAATACCCCTCGCAAAAAAGTCAAACTGTAAACAAATCACTGAAACGGAGGGAGTAGTAAACTCGAGTGAGTGCTGGCCATTATATGAATACGTCAAAAGTGAAATATCAAATATGTTGTTGAGACGATTTCATAGTTAAACTGAGATTATTTCATATACGGAGTAATAAGTAACCATTTAACGACTCTCTTGATAAGTTATTGTGTAACCTTTTTCATTCGGGAACTACCGATTTGTTGTCGTAACAAGGTACTCCGTATTAGGTAGAAAGGATGGTAGGTGGCCTAGGTTGTTAGTCTAACCACTGTGTTACGTCGTAATTAATTTCTCCATTATTGTGGATGACTCGTATCCGTATTATTATTATTATTGATCATCTGATGATCAAGGGTTCTTATTATTATTTAGCCATTTAATTTCAGTTGCAATAATGAATTTGCGACGATCAGTCAGAATTTTTTTATTGCCTTATGTTGACCTTATATAAAATATGGAGAATTTATAATTGTAAGAATTTAGATAGTGTATATGTGGAGGTAACCCATTTTCCATTTTGATTAGGCTGTGTTAGTTTACTTAATTTTCCTAAGTTTTCGAGTAAAAGTTTATGTTTTCTGATTTTTAATTGTCATTATTTACGTGGTCGTCATTTAAATCTGCTATCTAATTCTAATAAACGACCACCAATCATTTCTAGAGAGCAAAAAAGTATAGATGAATTATTGTACTATGAAGTTGACAGTCCAGCAACAACCTCACATTCTGAAATACTATCTTGTTCTTGTTCGGAACAAATCATTACGAGAAATGACAGTTTAACCTCGTCCTTTTGGTTTCCGCTACGGTCACCATTATCGTAGATCTTGTTTTGTCGCATCTTCTGTTACAAAAACATGTTAGAGTAGTAAGTTGTTTTGAACTTTGAAGTGATCATTTGATACCAGGGTGAAATTGTATCGTAAAAGTTAATAGAAGAAATAATGATATAGGATGGAGGCAGGGTATCGTAATTCGTAATTCACGAAATTTGTATGCTAAAGCTTGGAAATAAAGTGGTCATTAAAATGGGATTGAGTTTAATGCATTTCCGATACGCAAAGATTCCAAGAGTAATTACTGTCAACCAATGTCAGTTTATTGAAGCATCATTACTGGTCGTCTTTGGACTGAAAATTCATTTTGTGTGCATAAGTAATTTTAGCTAAATGGAAAAATAGATGACACTGAAATTGACAATTGTGGAGATTGATATTTTTCTTGCCCCAACCATCCCTACTATGGAGTATAAGTTATCGTTAATTTGTCAGGACACGATCATCGTCTTTCAGAGACCAATATAGTAAATTCTGTACTCTTTTTCCATCTTGTCGTTCATATATTTTTAACCTAACCAGATAAAGCGGGAGATTGCTACGATGAAGTTGATAAAGCACCCGAATGTTGTTCAACTTCACGAGGTACGTGCTTCATGCTATCCATTTTTGTTTTACTTGACGTTTAGATCATCGACTTATTTGAGGCTTTGTTAGTGAGTTAGTTTTTGCGAAAATAGCTTCGCTTATTCCTTTCTTTAAATAAGCAGATTGTTTACTTACCTTTTACAGATTTAAGTACTCGATATGTGTTTTGATCAGGTCATGGCAAGCAAAACAAAGATTTATATGGTTCTTGAGCTAGTTGATGGAGGCGAGCTCTTTGACCTAATAGTGAGTTTTTATCTTTTTAGTTTCTTGTTTAGCGGTCATTGCTGACCGTTATTTGCTATGTGGTTGAATACGTGATGTGTCTTTTATTTTGTCCTTCATGAAACTGTGTGAATGTAAGTGAGTACAATGAACGTGTCTCAGCAGTCATCTTTTGAGCGAATAGTGATTTTTTTTTTGTTATTGTACAGGCCAAGCATGGCAGACTTAAGGAGAGTGACGCGAGGAAGTACTTTCAACAGCTGATTAATGCTGTGGATTACTGCCATAGCAGAGGCGTATACCATAGAGATCTGAAGGTTTTTCTCCGACATAACATATTGTTTCACTTGCATTTTACTCTTGATTTTTTTCCACCCATCTCGGCTGTTTCTTTTTCTTTTTTCTTTTTACATTAATTTTGTTATGTTTCTTCTCTATTTCAGCCAGAAAATCTTCTTCTTGATTCCTTCGGCAATCTAAAAATTGCCGACTTTGGACTAAGTGCCTTTTCCCAGCAAGTGCGCGTGAGTATTCCCTCGTTTTCCTTGCACACTGTAATAATTTATTTATTTCTCTACATCTTGGTGTCAATCTTTTTCTTTTCGTAGGAGGATGGTCTGCTTCACACTGCCTGTGGAACTCCGAATTACGTTGCTCCAGAGGTATTTGCAGTTTGCTTGTGTTCCTGAGGCTTGCATTGCTCTTGCATGCTGCACGTGCTAATGGATTGATGTGTGACATCTGGTTTCAGGTGCTCACTGATAAAGGATATGATGGCACATCAGCAGATGTATGGTCTTGTGGCGTTATTCTTTTCGTACTTATGGCAGGCTACTTACCTTTTGATGACCTGAACCTCCTGACTTTGTACAAGAAGGTGATTACTTTAGTTCTCTGGATTTTTCAAAAATTTTACGTATGAAATTGTTGATAATCGAGTAAAAGAGTTGCCTTTTGTTTCAGATCCAAAGGGCCGATTTTACGTGTCCATCTTGGTTTTCTTCTGGTGCTAAGAAGTTGATTAGATCTATACTTGATCCTAATCCATCCACTGTAAGATCTGTTGATTTATACTCCATGTTATTTCCTAGTAAAAGCCTGAGATTATCACGTCTTCTTATTCGGTAGGAATATGATGGTCATTAATGTGAACAAATACGTATCTGCAGAGAATCAAGCTTTCCCAGATTCTACAAAATGAATGGTTCAAAAAGGATTATCATCCACCGAGTTTTGCAGAGAAAGGGGATGTGAGTCTTGATGATGTCGATGCTGCTTTTAATAACTCTGAGGTAAGATAATATAGTTTGTTAGTGCAGATATGTTATGATGACTGAGTTTGATACTCCCTCTTGTATTAAACGCCCAGAATGCTGCTTTGAAGTGATCTTCCGACATTTGGTTTCGATATCTATCATTTTTTATCGACAGAGTCATGACCTGGTTAACTGCTACAGTTTTCCACGCCCAACTAGGCAACTGCTCCGAAAGACCTAGTTTATTATTGAGAACGTTGCGTTCTCCTTTATTTGACCGTTTCTATGTCTCCCGTGACCTCACCTTTTGATATGTGTTAATTTAGTAATGTGTTTTATACAATGCTTCTCAAGTTAGACAGTAAACTTTTGTTCGATACTCCCTATGTTTTTTAAAGGTTTTACACAAAATGAGGTCTAATGACATTCAGTAAAATTAATGTTAAAAAATACTGTAAAAGTCTTCACCTAAAAAAAACTTTGGTGAAGAGTACATTTGAATGGATAGATACTATTTCGATATGTATTCCCTTACTTCCTGACTAAATCTAAAATACTGTGGATGTGATGAAAGTTTCTTATATGTGCAGCGAGATAATCTTGTTACCGAAAAGCGGGAAAAACCTGAATCAATGAACGCCTTTGAGCTTATTTCTGGGTCCCAAGGTTTCAGTCTCGAGAGCCTTTTCAACAAGGAACTTGTATGCTCTTCTATGTTTCTATTTCGTTATCTCCATTTGTTTCATATCATTTTTCTTTTTATGTTTTGGAATCGATGTCCCTCACATGCCTCGTGTTCTTAAATTTCAATACTTCCAGGGTAGTACTGTAAAACGAGAAACACGTTTTACTTCTCAGTGTCCAGCAAATGAGATTGTATCTAAAATCGAGGAAGCTGCGAAGTCGCTTGATTATGATGTTCGTAAGAAAGACTACAAGGTAACAATGATATAGAAATATTGGAATTTTTGCCAGCATCGTCTGTTTGTGGAAAAACAACTTAGTCTATGACTCTTTCAGATGAAGTTACAAGGTCATACAAGTGGAAGGAAGGGACGTGTGTCTGTGGCTACAGAGGTACTCCTCCGTTTTACTCGTTCAATCAATTTTATTTCCTTTCCGAGGAGGGAAGACATGCAATTTCCTTTGTTTAAACAGTAGCATTTGCCGAGTTTCATGTAACTTAGCAACTGAGCAGAAATTCCATTTTGAGCCGCAGGTGTTTGAAGTTGCTCCATCTTTACACGTGGTGGAGCTGAGGAAGATCGGTGGCGATACACTAGAGTTTCACGCAGTAGGCACTCTTTCTGTGAATACTTGAGAACTTTTCCTTAGCATGGTTTCTTACAATTTATTTTTTTTCATTAAATGACAGTTCTACAAGCAATTCTCGTCGGGATTAAAAGATGTAGTCTGGAAAGGTGACGTATCTGATGAAAACCCAAGGTGCTTAAAACTCTCATACTTTCATCATCCTTTTTTTTTTTTGTCCATTGTCATCTGTCGACAAACTTGTATAATTCATGGCTTTCTTCTGTTCTGGAAAACATTACACCGTACATCATTAAATAAGCCATGAATTTCTGCAAGACGGTCTAAGTGTGTGAGATGGATTTCACAACACCGTCGTATAAATTTTTGTGAGCAAACAAGTACGTTTGTTAGTACTATGAAAATATTATAAGAATCACACCTTTCTAAGATGACTATTTTTTCGTTTTTGAACAGTAAGTGAAGAAGATTGCATGCTTTAGATAGATCTTAAGAGACTCCCTGTTTTATCCGACGTTTCGAGAGAATATCTGAAGCAAGGTTACCGATTAGAGTTGTGTTAATTGTACTACTCCGTATTTGTTAACCCTCCGCCGAAAAACGTGCGTGAAGTGGTATACAAACTCTCAAGTTCTACTTGTGTCAATTGTATCATGAAAAAATTGTGAAACTGCCTGAAATTATGTAGTTTAAAGTCATTGTTTCTCTAGCCTGTCTTCTGTGTATTTTACCTGTGTCGCAATCATCTCGTGAACAGTAGCGACATGGCATCTATGAATTGTTGCTGATAGCCCTCCACTCATCTTTAACAAAATAACCGAGTTTATGACATAACCATGGTCAGTCATCTTCGAAAATACTCGTGGTAAGGCTAATGACGAAACAAGATGGAACGACCAATTTAACTATTACTATTAAAAACCTCAAAAGAAACAAAACAATACCAAACTCGAGTCTTACATCGACATAAAATTACAAATAAAATGTTAAAAAGTTTAGAGGCTTAAAACTGATACAGACGGAAACACAAAACTAGGTTTAAAGACTGTGATAACTATGGTTTACACTAGACTAAGATCACGGCATCTCCAACATCTCCTACAAACATCGATTCGACTATCTCAAACAAATTTAATAAAACTAGCTCAAGTCTCTTAATTACTGCCTCCTTCATAGGCTTATCGCTGTCTCTCCCGCTTCCTACAATGGAGTTCAGCAACCGAAGCTTCAGTATTTCGATGGTGGAATGCATCCTTGTTCTAGTAGGGAAGGTTGAAGATTTTTCTCGTGCCCTACAGAATTAATATGGGCGGTATCTTCGATTACGATAACCATCGTCTCCACCTCCACTACCTCGTCCTCGACTGCCAGATGATCGGTCGTTTCTCTGTGGTCGGGGTGGGGGAGACATTTGCATGCCAGGTTGTTGTCTGCGGATTTGCCGATTTACAAGTTAGAACACATCGCTTTGTCAGCAAAACCAAAAACACTTTCGAAAGTGTTTCAAACAACAAAACTAGACGACAATCAGAGAGTCGGGACTTACAAGACATAGCCGATTCGGCCATCGGGAAGAACCATAGGCACCATTTGCATGTTGGATGGCATCGGCCCCCTTCCATATATCATCGGCTAAAAAAACGACGAAATCCATAAGACGAGATAATGATTTCCAATGCAAGAACAAATGAGGGAGATGTGTAACAGCTAGTTACCTGTTGAAATCCACCCGCAACACCAAAACCAGCAGCCCCGAGGGCACCGTATGGATTTCCACCAAAACCGTAAGCAGCGGCTTGAGGGAGAAAGCTCCCAGCAGCGTTGAAGGCAGCTGCTGGATCCGTCTTCTTATCCGTCTGAGGTTTTGCCATCATGACTTCTAATGACTGGCCTGCGTTTAGCAAAGGTCACAGAAATAATTATTTCTAAATCCATCCCAGTTTGCTCGACTAGACCTAAATTTGCTCAAGAAAGATATTCGCAGAAAGTTCAACCACAACACTAATGATCCAATTCGCACTCATGCGCATAAAGAGATACAGAGAACCGATACCAAAGAGCCAAAAAGTAAAACGATTGATGATACAAAGACTCTTGCCATTATTGTGGTTTTAGCTTGTAAAAGGAATAAACTATCCAGTATAAACTGAAACTTCGTATTTTGAGAAACAAGTAGTTGACAATGACGATAAGAAAACATCTCACTAAACTATCTGGACTTCTGTTTACCGTAAAATAACAGTCACTCAATTATATCCTTTGGGTCATTTACGTCTTTTCGAACACTTAAACCATATCTCCATAACACGAGAGTAAGGTTCCATACATCTATTCCCCCCTTCCACGCAATTTGCAAACGTCGCCGTATAGGCATAGCCGTGTATAAGCTATTATGTAATCGTTGAAGATCCAAGAGTAGGATTGAAAAGAATATTACCATTAATCTCATACTTCTCGGTTTCTTTGATAGCCTTCAGAGCGCTTGACCTTTCACTAAAATAAATAAACCCAAAGTTTCCTTTGCCTTGTCCATTTTTAGCAGGAGGCAGAACAACCTTAGTAACTTCTCCATGGCGCTGAAATAGTTCCTTTAGTTGCTCAGGAGTAGCACCGTCCGGTATATTTTTCACATAAAGTGCCTTAACCTGAAATATCAAGCACATAATCAATAAGAATGGTCTATTGCCACGGCACTCCTTGAACTACTTCAGATGGTACATAGAATTTACGGGAAATAAGAAGAAAACAGATAAATAAAGAAAATTAAGAGCAAAAAACAAAAACAAGAAAAGAAAATACTACCTGAGAAGCAGCAGCAGTGTCAGGCGCAGTCTTCGGATCAGCCCAAGTAACAGTTGGAGTGTTTCCGTCCAGCTGAAAGTTTACAGCAGACATTTTTACTCTTGCGTAATCAGCACAAGCATTGTTGTAGTACTCGATAAATGCAAAGCCACGATTCCGACCAGGGTTCAGAGCATCCTGTAATGAGAAAGAAAGCAATATTTATAAGTTATAGGAGTAACAGATAAGGCTGTTATCTTGAACATAACAATTTCATTAGATAATTAACATCCATAACCTATGTTCAAGATATTACCTGCTTAAGATCAATCATCTCTGCGCCAGGGCCAACCTCGTGTATCATATTCCTAAACTGTTCCTCGGACCAGTCTTTAGGTATATTACCAATAAATAATCTATGCTTCGAATCAGACAACGAGCACCTGAGTGTTTTTCCCTAAATCGACGAATTGTTTGAAAAACCATTGTGAATAACAGGATCAACATGAAACAAAAGCTTTAAAAAATGACGAGATCAAGCTAGAGAACACCCAAACTAACCTTGAATTCCTTATTTTTCAGCTCTTCGATTGCCTTCTGAGCATCGTCTTTCGTTTTGAAAGCCACAAAAGCATACCCCTTGTTTTCGCCAGTATCCTTATTCTTCATTAGCCTGGCCTGCAGGAGCAACAACAAGCAAATTTACTCAGCATTTTTCAATATCAATAACACAGGATGAACGAAAAGAAGTAGATGGTCCATAACCCATAAAAAACACCAAAAAATCAAACCTCAAAAATGTCACCAATTGGGTCACAAAGGTCTGTCAATTCCTCTTCAGTGATATCCTTCGGAAGTCCGCCAATAAAAACTTCAGACCCAAAAGGTGGGAGCGAAAGTAGCTCAGCACGCTTCTCTTTGTCCCCATCACTGATTTCAACATCATGCTTTTCCTCATCGTCACCGTGTTCATCACCAACAGGGCTCCTATCACCTTTCAACGATTGCTCTCTCCCACTCCCGTCAGTTTTTTGATCATCGTACTGCTCTTCCCCCTTGTCATCATCACCAGTTCCGTCATCAGCTTTGTCGTCATCACTACCGTCATCTGCCTCATCCTCAACGCCATCTGCAACATCCTCGTCCGTGTCTTCCATATAGTTATCGTCATCAAGGTCGACACGCTCATCAATCTCTGAATTCTCAGCCATAATTGCTTTATGCAGAACCTCAAGTGTGCTTCTGTGAAGGAACACATGACATGGTTCATGGGTTTAAGATACAAAAATCAGGTCTTTTTATGAAATGGGTGATCATAGTAGGGTTCACAAAAAAACCAGCAATGCTGAAGTACATATTAACAGCATACCAGTTAAGGAAATGGTTTTCTTTTTTCGAAATGGGTTAATGTGTTTGATTTTAACCTCGACAATGAAGACGAGACATTCATTTGACTGTAATCCGAACACTCATTTTTGTGATTTGTGGACATTCATTTTTGAGTGTAATGTGTGAAGTTTCATATTGAGTATATCATTTTATTGGACAGATTTGCTGATTAATACAAAAGTTTCACAAGACACCAACTTTCACCCTCAAAACAAACAGAAGCATAACAGGCTTCACAAAAACCGAAACCCTCGCTATGGAAAGTCTGCTCATAGACAATGCACACGTTCCCGAACAAAGCAACAACTTTTCTGTCGCAAAATTACGCTTTGACACAAATTATCAAATAAGACCGTTACTATAGCATACAATGTCCTCACTATACATTTGTACGCCATATAACGGTCTAAAAAGCGACTAATTTAAGCTTTGGCATGACCGACCTCAAACTCGAAAAACAATGAAAGATCAAATTTTGTGAGTAGTATGAGGAATATCATGGTATATTTGGTAATTTCTATCATTTGGGATTTTTTTTTACATGGAGTAGTTTCGTGAATTTTGTTTATGTTTAGTAAACTTTCTGAACTCAAATTCGATCGAAGCAATCGACCCACAAAAAATTTGAGTAATTAATTTCTAATTAAATCCTAAATTTGAAAGCTTTAAACCCAGAAAAGACAACAATTTCCAGAAAGTTTACAACTTTATTCATGATTTTGTCCAGAAGTACAATTTCAAAGGGGATAAAATTTCTGAAACAAATCAAAAATCAGATCAAATCCCCAAATCAATTTCAAATTCATGAATCATCGACAAACCCTAAAACGAAGGACAAATTGAATCCCAGAACAGCTTTGGAGCAAATTAATCGAGCATACAACAATCTCGATCAAACCGCAATAAAAATAAACAAAATTTATGCGATTTTTTTGAGGTGATTTTACAAGTTTTTTTTCAGATGCGTGACGTAATAATTGTAAAATTGATTGTATCATTGTATGTATGAATGAAAAAAAAAAAAAAAAAAAGTAAGACTAATTGAAACATGAATAATCCAGAAAAAAAAAAAATAATAATAATAATAATAATAATAATAAAAAGAATAATAATGAGAAGAAAGTGATTGAAAAGAGAGATTTATGTGAGAGAATTACCAGTAATTTTGAGAGAGAAAGTTGTGAAGGCTGTGATTGTTGTTGAATCGATTAAATTTTGTTGTTTCCCCCTTTTTTATTTGTCTGACCTAATTTCTCGCCACCCCCAACTGGGCCTTTTGGCCCATTTTGTGTATATCCATATTAAAAACCGTCGTGTATGACGGGTTATTTGTGACTAGAATGTCCCGGCTCCTGATTATAAATTTTGTGTTAACTATTGTCATGTAAAACGTGACTAGTATCAGAAATTTTAAAACGGTCACACTTTGAAGTGGTTACATCAGGCAGGCAGTAGTAGTTCACGGAAGAAATACTTATTGTCTTTTTTTTGGGGGGGCGGGAAGAAGGTAGTCATTGTCTATTACTCTGTAGTAATTATTTTCTTTACCGTAGGTGAGTGTTAGAGATTAACAGCGGGTCAGAAAATTTGTTTTATCCTTATAGGAACAGGATTGAATCACAAACTAGCTTAGTGGCCCGTGAAAATCACGGGTTCTCTTAATAATTTTCGTATTTGTATCGTTTTTATTTATATAATAAAGCGTGTTTATTATTAATGTTATAATTTTCAGCTTCCATATATTTAAACATTACAAACATTTTAGGTCCTCTTAAACATCAAATTGGTATATCAATTTAAATGGACCATGAAATAAAAATAAACAATTGAACTTGTACTTGTCCCTATAGTTCTAATACACTTAGATTTTTGATCAAACTAGTTCCGTGTCCCGTGAGATTCACGGAATTGTTATTATATTTTGCATTTTTAATATGTAAATTAATTTACATGTTTTTAACATATACGGTGAGTTATTTTGTTCATATTAGATAATACGAGTAGTATTTTGTTTTTAGTGCAACTGTCAATAAGAGTTTATATTTAGTGTTGATATTTACCAAATTAAATATTACACTTAATCGATTACTATTACTAACCTAAAGCGTTTGTCTATCGTCATTGTTATAAGATATTGGTAACTATAATGATGATAGTACGAATATTTAACTATGAGTTATTAGATTTATACCAAAAAGATGTGATTAAAATTTATTGGTAAAAATCATTATTGGTTGCATATTGTTCACATAATTTTTTTGGCAAGACAATCACATAATTTTAAAATCAATATTAATATTAATGTCGTATATTCTTAATAGAGAAATTTTCTTATTTTCAAATATTATATGCTTCGTATCTTGCATATTGTCACATTATTCATTTGGCAAGACAATCACATAATTTTAGTATCAATATTAATGTTGTATATTCTTAATAGTGACATTGATTTATTTTCAGATGTTATATGCTTCGTATCTTTTGCGTATTCTACAATATTTTGATTGTTCGTAACCCTATTATTTTCAATGCTTTTTTTTATATACCGTGATTTTGAAAGTATATTAATGTATTTATACAATGTCACTTTTATTTTTTCTAATTATTATAAGGTTACACTACAAGAAATTATGAATGCAATAACATTGACTGGTTAAAGTAATTATAACATTTTTTTATTAATCTTTATATAAATTACATATTCAAAAATATAAAATTAACAGTAAGCTATAAAATTTGTTTGTAGTAATTACTCAGTATAAAACAATGTTTTATTACAATGAAATGCAATTTATAAATTTTAGGTTTTGATAAATTAATTGAAATAAAAAATAAATTTGGGATTGATTAGTAAAGTTAATAAAATGTGAAAAGGTATTATTATGGATGATATTTAATAGTCTTTTGTATTTTTATTTTTATTTAAAATTTTGTGTTTATTATGGTGACATGTGGCTTAATAAAAGGTGATTTTTTGGCAAATAGTGAGATGTGGTTGTTTGATGGTTAAATGTAATTGTTCAACTTACTTTTTAATTATATATATAGATAGATATGTTATACCTTGAAAATCATCCACCTTTTTGTGAATATCATATTTAATCCTGCACACATATAAAAAGTTAGTTAATATAAGAGAATTAAAAATAAAAGGTAACTAAATATCAAGGCGTGAGTTTTTTCAAAAATAAAATAAATTATGTCAAGGTAATTAATAAGTTAATGTAAATAATGCATTGATTTTATAAAGTACTCCCTCCGTTCCACATTGTTAGTCCCGCTTTGACTTTACGCGATTTCCAACGCTCCTCTTCGACCATGTTTTTCATCGCTTATATACGATTTTTTTGGTTGAAAATTAAATTTTATGAAAGATATTTTGACAACAAATGTACATATCTTATTATTGTATAACGATTATTGATATATTTTACTTTATATACGGTCAAAGCTTTAAGATGTTGATTTTCTAAAAGTGGAATGGGACTAACATTGTGGAACGGAGGGAGTAATAATTTATGTCTTTTCATTATCCTATATTAGTAAATTGGTTCACAACAATTAATTCAAATAAATATGGATGTTATATAAATTTCAAGATAGAGAAGACGGAAGGTTTGTCTTTTTTTTATTAGTTTTTTCTTTTAGATGGTGATTGAAAAATAAAAATATACAACTTAAGCTAAAAAAAACTAATTAAATTAAAAATAATGAGAATTTGTTACTTGACTAATAAATGACTTTTAAAATTTTTACTTTTGTTGGGAGTAACTCTTAAATAATACTCCTTCTATTCAATTCCATTCATGGCATTACACTATTTGACACTATTTGAAAGTTTGAGGAATCTTTGAAGTTACGTGAAATATATAAATGAAAATATAGTCATGTATGATCTTATTTAATTCGTCTTCAAAAATACAATAAGTACATCAAAAATTTACAATTTTTTATCTAGTACAACTAAAGATATCGAGTTTACAAAACGCGCGTTGGCAAATGTGCCATGACATCATGCCATGAGTGGAATTGAATGGAGGGAGTATAAATTTAAGTAAACTTATAAAATACTCCGTAATCCGTAATAGTTTGTGTATTATGATTCTATTATTTCAACTGATTAGTTGATGAAATATCTAAAACTTTTGTTTGTTTAAAGATTTTAATAGTGATTAAAATATTTATATGTAAGTTTCCAAAAATTGACATGTGACTTTTACGACTTAAATTTATTTTGATGGTAATACAATAGAAAATCTAACTTATACATTGTAAATAGCAGCAAATGATGGAGTAAGTAAGAGAATTAAGCCTCATAGAATTAATTATTTCCAAATTACTATCTTTCTCAATTTATGTTTAATTAATTTTTTAAGTTGAAATTTTCTTATTGGTTAAAAACTCCTTAAATTAAGGACGACACTTGAAAAAATTCTCTTTTATATATATAGAACGATTGATTGATTTGGATTTTCTATAATAGTTAATTATTTAATTTTGCTTATGTAATTTTAAAAATTAGATAGGGGTTTAGGGAAGTGGTGGATGGTTAGTGCTGGGTCGGATTAAGGATTAGGGCCATGGTGATGGACTACTGTCGGAGATTAACGACGGTAAGGCCAATTGGGTTGGGTCGTGGGTTGAATATAAATTTTTGGCAAGATAATTAGCGTTAATTCTTATATTATCTTTCATATAATGATATTGTGTTTAATAACTTCGATAGGTTTAGTAGGAGTTCATAATCATACCATGTGTGGTCAAATAAATTGAAAAAAAAAAAAAAAAAAAAAAAAAAACTTATAATGAAGATTAATAATTACTCTTTCGTGTATTATTTAGCATATACGACACCATCTTAAAAAAATGTTATTTGATAAAAAGAAATTTAAGTAGGCTTGGTGAAGGATTATTAAAAAAACTTATATTCCTTTCATCCCATCATTTTCTTCCCGCTTTCCTAGAAATTTCATCATTTTCTTCTCATTTTTATTTTTGTCAATTTTAAACTAATATCATTATACAATCTATTTTATTATTTTTCTACTTTAATCTCACCCACATTATCTACCTTTCTTAATTTTGACCAAAAATAAAATGGGAAGAACATGGTGAATCAGAGAGAGTATTTAGAGCCACTTTAATTTTGAATGTCAAACAACAATATATGTGCCAATTCAATATCATATTTTGAATTTTGTATGCAATAGCTAGAGGAAATAAGTGAAACATATGGTGTGCATTATCATATGATAGGTGTACAAATTTCCCACAAGGTGAGTTAAATATATTACCGTTTCACAACGCGTAATCAAATCGATACGAACAATTTCATTATACAAGATTGCATATGAAACACATAAATCTATCTGTATAGTAAACTGACGCATACTTATGCAGTAGTAAATAAAAAAACATTTAAGTTCAATAAAGATTCATATAGCTTACCTCTTTAGGAAGATTTGATTATAGAATGACCTGTGTAAATTTTAAACAATGACTTGATCAGAAACGTTCATGATATGATTATTGGATTTGATGCTAAATGATATGGAAAAGGAAATTAATGCAGTTAATGACAAACATCAATGGAGTTAAATGTTGATTTTTCGTATTTAAAAAAGAGTACATCAATCGCTCGAATTTATAAAATGTTGTTTATAATGGTACTCCGTATATTCTAGGGTAAATTAAATATAACCCCCTTTTATAACATTTTTTTTCAAAATAAATATGTTATTGTTATAACATAAACCTTTTAAGACACTTTTGTTTCAAAATTACCCCCAATGCCGAATTTTCATACTTAAAAACAGCAATTAAATACATTATAGGGTATGTCCTTTTTAAGTTACAACCATCACTGTCTAAAATATGTCGACACCTTTTGAGAAATTCTTATTTAAGGGTGTGAATATTCCATTTTTAAGTAGCACATTTCGATATTGGGGGTGATTTAGAAACAAAAATGTCTTAAAAGAGGTTATGATATAAAAATAACATGTAAGGGGGTTATTTTGAAGAAAAAAAAATGTTATAAAAGGGGGTTTTATTCAATTAACCCTATATTCTATAAAGTTATTTTTAATTTAATAAGTAAAAGAAATTTTAAATTTATAATATGTTATTTATCATGATGATATGTTATTTAATAAGTGAAACTAAAAAGGTGTAATAAAAGATAGTCATTATTTTATATTTTTCATTTTTTTTTAATTGTGACAAGTGGCTTAATATGGTGAAAATATAGACAAATGAAAGATTGTGGTGAGTTGTGATAAGTTGTGCTCTTAAATTGATTTAGTTTTAATATGTATTAGATTAGATTAGATTAGATTAGATTAGATTAGATATCATAGTTGATGTAAACAATCACAAAAATATAGCTAGTTAAAAAGTTTTTTTTGGTAAAGAGAAGCGGAAGCTAGTTAAAAAGTTGAGTAATAATGTTTGCATTTTATAAACGGAATTGTTAACGTTGGTGGGCTAAGGAACGGGTATTAGTCGATAAGATGCGTTTGATTGTACACAACGAGTCCTAGCGATCGAGCACGATAAGAATTACTAAGTATATATCTATCTATCTCTATTTGGTACAGAAACTTTGTCTTTCAATCCGATTTTTCATATTAGTCAGCTAGAGTTTGTTTTCCTTGGATTACAAAATCTTGTGTCGGTAACTATAGTAGCATATAAATCGTTATCATTATATAAATTACAGTGATAATTATTATGTAAATAAACTTTTTAAAACTTATTACGGAGTTCATTATACAGAATACTGATCAGCAACCGTTAATTTACACACTCAAAAACATCAACCGCGTCGCAGGATTTCACCTATATTTACCGTTCATATTTAGGAAAATGTTGAAAAGATAAGATGATATCATATCATATGCAGTTGGAAATGATCAGGACAAAAATAGTACAATTTTTTTTTTGTTAAAAAGGGTAATGAATTTCTGTGTTTTTATGTTTTACTTTGATAAGTTTCAATGAACAGAAAGATACGGTAGATTTACCAAAATCTTTTGCATTGAAAATACGGAAGATGATAGAGATACACCTGGTGTGTAACTCATCTACACACCAACCAATAAGAGCATGACACATCACCTTATTGGGTCACACTTTCATTTTTCCTCATTTTTCATTTGGAGGGAAACTTTGGAGGGAGAATTTATTGGTTTGGAGGTAAACTTTTATGTTGGAGGGAAGTTTTTTTTTTCGATATTACATTATTTTTTACTCCGTATATTTTAATTATACTCTTTTTAAAATTTCTGAATATCATTTAAAAAAAAAAAAAAAAAAAAACTGCAAACTTTAACTTCTTAATATTTTCATCATTTTTACCTCATCTTATTTTTCACCATTAATAATTATTTTAGTTACTGTCTTTTTAAAATAATTCTAAAAGAACGGAGTACTTAGGTAGTGCGTCTAACATGTGTCGACTATTTTTGAATTTGATTTATTAATACTACATGTGACTAAGGTTTTACAAAACGTAAAATTTAAAGTCTCAAGGGTTGGTGAATCTTAAATTGGGAAGTACGGAGTAATTAAATAGTGCGTCTAAGACGTGTCGACTATTTTCGAACTACATTGATTAATACAATATTTGACAAAGCTTTTAGAAAATGTAAAATTCAAAGTGTCAAGGGTCGGTTAATCGAAAATAAGAAATACATAGTACTTAAGTAGTGTGTCTTATATGTGTCGACTATTTTTGGACTTCATTTATTAAGGGATATTTCCCACGGTACCCTCGAACTTTGGCAAATTACACATGGTACCCCATGTGTGAGGTTTGTTCACATGGTACCCCTAAACTTTGTAAATATGTGCCCAATATGCCCATTTTGTGACGGAAAACTTGACGACGTTAAGTTTAAAGAAGAATGCACCAATTATGAGTTTAGAGTACAATTAAAGCCACATTAATCCTCAATTAAATGCTATTATGTGTTGATTAATTAGTATAAATTTTGTTGATTAGAGTACAAATAATAGCATTTAATCGAGGAATAATGTGGGTCTAAATGTACCCTCAACTCATAATTGGTGCATTCTTCCATAAAATTAACATCGTCAAGTTTTCCGCCACAAAATGGGCATATTGGGCACATATTCACAAAGTTTAGGGGTACCATGTGAACAAACCTCACACATGGGGTACCATGTGTAATCTGCCAAAATTCGAGGGTACCGTGGGAAATATCCCGTTTATACAATATGTGACAAAATTTTTTTAGAAAACGTAAAATCTAAAGTTTCAAGAGACGGTGAATCTAAAATTAGGAAGTATGGAGTATTTAAGTAGTGCGTCTAACACGTGTCAATTATTTTTGAACTTCATATATTAATACAATATGTGACACCGTTTTTTAGAAAACGTAAAATCAAAGGTCTCAAGAGTTGGCAAATTTAAAATTAGAAAGTACGAAGTATTTAAGTAGTGCGTCTAACACGTGTCGACTATTTTTGAACTTATTTTAAAACAATATGTGACAAAGTTTGTAGAAAATGTAAAATCTAAAGTCTCAAAGGTCGATAAATCTAAAATTATGAAGTATGTAGTACTTAAATAGTGCGTCTAACACGTGTCGACTATTTTTGAACTTCATTTATTAAAACAATATGTGAGAAAGTTTTTAGAAAACGTAAAATCTAAAGTCTGAAGGATCGGTGAATCTAAATTTATGAAGTATGGAATACTTAAGTAGTGCGTCTAACACGTGGCGACTATTTTAGGACTTTATTTAATAATAAAATATGTCATAAAGTATTTTAAAAACGTAAAATCTAGAGTCTCAAGGGTCGATGATTCTAAAATTAGAAAGTACAGAGTATTTAAGTAGTGCGTCTAACACGTGTCATCTATTTTTGAACTTCATTTATTAATACATTATGTGACAAAGTTTTTTGAAAACATAAAATTTTATGTGACAATAAGTGACATCCAAAAATTATACAATAAGTGTCATCCAAAAATTTAAATTATACAATAAGTGATATCCAAAAATTATACAATAAGTGACAAAGTTTTTTGAAAACATAGAATTTAAAATCTCGAGGGTCGGTGAATCTAAAATTAGAAAGTACGGAGTACTTAAGTAGTGCGTCTAACACGTGCCGACTATTTTTGAATTTTATTTATTAATACAGTATGTGACAAAGTTTTTAGAAAACGTAAATTCTCAATTCTCAAGGGTCGGTTAATCTAAAATTAGGAAGTACGAAGTATTTAAGTAATTCGTTTAACATGTGACGACTAATTTCGATGTTACCGTATTAACATTGACATTGGTTTATTAATTAAATTTAAAAATATTTGATGTAAGGTATGATGTAATTATTATCTAATAGTATCATTTTGTGGATGAAATGACTTAACTTTATTGGATTACATTTTCAATTTAAATTTGGAGAGAAATTTTTGAGGGATAGTTTACTCTTTTGAAATGAAACTTTATATTGAAATGAAATGAAACAATATGTGACAAAGTGTTTAGAAAACGTAAAATTTAACGTCTCAAGGGTCGGTGAATCTAAAATTAGAAAGTATGGAGTATTTAAGTAGTGTGTCTAACACGTGTCGACTATTTTTGAACTTTATTTATTTTTACAATATGTGACACTGTTTTAGAAAACGTAAATTCTAAAGTCTCAAGGGTCGGTAAATCTAAAATAGAAAGTATAGAGTATTTAATTTAAGTAGTGCGTCTAACATGTGACAGCTATTTTTGGACTTCATTTATTAATACAATAAGTGACAAATTTTTTAGAAAACGTAAAATCTAAATTCTCAAGGATCGATAATTCTAAAATTAGGAAGTACAGAGTATTTAAGTAGTGCGACTAACACATGTCGACTATTTTTGAACTTTATTTATTAATACTATATGTGACAAAGTTTTTAGAAAACTTAAAATCTCAAGTCTCAAGGGTCGGTGAATCTAAAATTAAGAATTACGGATGAATTAAGTAGTTCGTCTAACACGTGTCGACTATTTTTGAACATCATTTATTAATACAATACAGTATGAATTAAGTAATCTATACTTTACATTCAATTCCAACAAAATTGAATTAGATGAGGAGTATAAATAAAATTATGTTTGATTCATTCCAACAAAAGTGCATTCAAACCATTTAATTTACATTCCTATTTACAATTCTTCATTTTAATTGCGGATTACTTTTACGGAGTAATTTAGATGAACAAGCTAAATTGTTAAATTACAATTTACAAACATAACCTTCACAATTTTTACGTACAAATCAACAATTACTTTACATTTATTTTTAATCTGAAACACAAATCTACAATTATTTTTAATCTTCTACGAGTATTCTTTTTGGACTCAAATTAACCAAACCGCAAACATCTATGTATTAATTTGTTTTGATAAGAATTCAGCAGTCATCAATTTGATAGTCAATAGAAGAATCTTTACATAAGGTAGATTTTATTTTCTAATTTTTTGAGTAATTAAATTGAAAATTATTTTAAACATATTAATGATGCTATTAAAATTTACCTCTGTACATATTTTTTATTCATTGAGCAAATGGAGAATTATATTACTTTTTAAAAAAAAAAAAAAATAAATAAAGTTTCAACTTAAAATTTTAGGGCCTCCTTTTTTTAAGCACCGGGCCTCGAATTGTTTCAAGCCGCCCCTGACTACCATCATCACTCTCACCTCTGGGCCGGACACCACCATCATCGGTGTTCTTATCCGTCTGAGGTCTTGCCATCATGACTTCTAATGACTGGCCTGCGTTTAGCAAAGATCACAGAAATAATTATTTCTAAATCAATCCCAGTTTGCAAGACTAGACCTACATTTGCTCAAGAAAGATATTCGCAGAAAGTTCAACCACAACACTAATGATCCAATTCGCACTCATGCGCATAAAGAGATACAGTGACCCGATACCAAAGAGCCAAAAAGTAAGACGATTGATGATACAAAGACTCTTGCCATTATGTGGTTTTAGATTGTAAAAGGAATAAACTATCCAGTATAAACTGAAACTTTGTATTTTGAGAAAAAGTTGGTGTCGGTCAAAAATACAATCCAAAGCTACTTTCTTAGCCACACGGTTAAGAAAACATCTCCCTAAACTAGCTGGGCTTCTGTTTACCGTAAAATAACAGTCACTCAATTATATCCTTTGGGTCATTTTCGTCTTTTCAAACACTTAAACCATATCTCCATAACACGAGAGTAAGGTTCCATACATCTATTCCCCCCTTCCACGCAATTTGCAAACGTCGCCGTAGAGGCATAGCCGTGTATAAGCTATTATTTAATCGTTGATGATCCCAGATTGAACTGTCATAGAGAAGCTTAAAAGACTAATAAACATATCTACTTCACTTGTCTCAAGAGTAGGATTGAAAAGAATATTACCATTAATCTCATACTTCTCGGTTTCTTTGATAGCCTTCAGAGCGCTTGACCTTTCACTAAAATAAATAAACCCAAAGTTTCCTTTGCCTTGTCCATTTTTAGCAGGAGGCAGAACAACCTTAGTAACTTCTCCATGGCGCTGAAATAGTTCCTTTAGTTGCTCAGGAGTAGCACCGTCCGGTATATTTTTCACATAAAGTGCCTTAAACTGAAATATCAAGCACATAATCAATAAGAATGGTCTACTGCCGCGGCACTCCTTGAACTACTTCAGATGGTACTTAGAATTTACAGGAAATACGAAGTAAACAGATAAATAAAGAAAATTAAGAGCAAAAAACAAAAACAAGAAAAGAAAATACTACCTGAGAAGCAGCAACAGTGTCCGGCGCAGTCTTCGGATCAGCCCAAGTAACAGTTGGAGTGTTTCCGTCCAGCTGAAAGTTTACAGCAGACATTTTTACTCTTGCATAATCAGCACACGCATTGTTGTAGTACTCGATAAATGCAAAGCCACGATTCCGACCAGGGTTCAGAGCATCCTGTAATGAGAAAGAAAGCAATACTTATAAGTTATAGGAGTAACAGATAAGGCTGTTATCTTGAACATAACAATTTCATTAGATAATTAACATCCATAACCTATGTTCGAGATATTACCTGCTTAAGATCAATCATCTCTGCGCCAGGGCCAACCTCGTGTATCATATTCCTAAACTGTTCCTCGGACCAGTCTTTAGGTATATTACCAATAAATAATCTATGTTTCGAATCAGACAACGAGCACCTGAGTGTTTTTCCCTATATCGACAAATTGTTTGAAAAACCACTGTGAATAACAGGATCAACATGAAACAAAAGCTTTAAAAAATGACGAGATCAAACAAGAGAACACCCAAAATAACCTTGAATTCCTTATTTTTCAGCTCTTCTATTGCCTTCTGAGCATCGTCTTTCGTTTTGAAAGCCACAAAAGCATACCCCTTATTTTCGCCAGTATCCTTGTTCTTCATTAGCCTGGCCTGCAGGAGCAACAACAAGCAAATTTACTCAGCATTTTTCAATATCAATAACACAGGATGAACGAAAAGAAGTAGATGGTCCACGACCCATAAAAACACCAAAAAATCAAACCTCAAAAATGTCACCAATTGGGTCACAAAGGTCTGTCAATTCCTCTTCAGTGATATCTTTCGGAAGTCCGCCAATAAAAACTTCAGACCCAAAAGGTGGGAGCGAAAGTAGCTCAGCACGCTTCTCTTTGTCCCCATCACTGATTTCAACATCATGCTTTTCCTCATCGTCACCGTGTTCATCACCAACAGGGCTCCTATCACCTTTCATTTGACTGTAATCTGAACACTCATTTTTGTGATTTTGTGGACATTCATTTTTGAGTGTAATGTGTGAAGTTTCATATTGAGTATATCATTTTATTGGATACATTTGCTGATTAATACAAAAGTTTCACAAGACACCAACTTTCACCCTCTAAACAAACAGAAGCATAACAGGCTTATGCTTCACAAAAACAGAAACCCTCGCTATGGAAAGTCTGCTCATAGACAATGCACACGTTCCCGAACAAAGCAACGACTTTTCTGTCGCAAAATTACGCTTTGACACAAATGATCAAATAAGACCGTAGAACGATCTTAAAAGCGACTAATTTAACGGTCTTAAAAGCGACTAATTTAACGGTCTTAAAAGCGACTAATTTAACGACTTTTCTAACAAATTACCCTCACTATGAAAAGTCTGCTCATTATACATTTGTACGCCATATAACGGTCTTAAAAGCAACAAATTTAAGCTTTGGCATGACCAACCTCAAACTCGATAAACAGTGAAAGATCAAATTTTGTGAATAGTATGAGGAATATCATGGTATATTTCGTACTTTCTATCATTTGGGTTTGGTTTTTTTTTTTTTTTTTTTACATGAGGTAGTTTCGTGATTTTTTTATATGTTTAGTAAACTTTCTGAATTCAAATTCGATTGACGCTATCGATCCACGAAAAATTTGAGTAATTACTTTCTAATTAAATCCTAAATTAGAAAGCTTTAAACCTATAAAAGACAACAATTTCCAGAAAGTTAACAACTTTATTCATGATTTTGTCCAGAAGTACAATTTCAAAGGGGTTAAAATTTCTGAAACAAATAAAAAATCAGATCAAATCCCCAAATCAATTTCAAATTCATGAATCATCGACAAACCCTAAAACGAAGGACAAATTGAATCCCAAAACAGCTTTGGAGCAAATTTATCGAGCATACAACAATCTCGATCAAACCGCAATAAAAAAGAACAAAATTTATGTGAGAATAATGAGAAGAAAGTGATTGAAAAGAGAGATTTATGTGAGAGAATTACCAGTAATTTTGAGAGAGAGAAAGTTGTGAAGGCTGTGATTGTTGTTGAATCGATTGAATTTTGTTGTTTCCCCCTTTTTTATTTGTCTGACCTAATTTCTCGCCACCCCCAACTGGGCCTTTTGGCCCATTTTATGTATATCCAAATTAAAAACCGTTGCGTATGACGGGTTATCTGTGACTAAAATGTCCCGACTCTTGATTATAACTTTTGTGTTGACTATTGTCGTGTAAAATGTGACTACCATCAGAAATTTTAAAACGGTCACATTTTGAAGAGGTCACATCAGGCCGGCAGTAGCAGTTTCGCGGAAGAAATACTTATTGTCTTTTTTGTTTTTGGGTGGAAAGAAGGTAGTCATTGTCTATTACTCTGCAGTAATTATTTTCTTTACCGTAGGTGAGTGTATGAGATTAACGGCGGGTCAGAAAATTTGTTTTATTCTTATAGGAACTGTATTGAATCACAAATATCATTAGTTGATGTAAACAATCACAAAAACATAGCTAGTTAAAAAGTTGAGTAATAAATTATGTCTGCATTTTATAAACGGAATTGTTAACGTTGGTGGGTTAAGGAACGGGTATTAGTCGATAAGATGCGTTTGATTGTACACAACGAGTCCTATCAAGCACGATAAGAATTACGAAGTATATATCTATCTATCTCTATTTGGTACAGAAACTTTGTCTTTCAATCCGATTTCATATTAGTCAACTAGAGTTTGTTTTCCTTGGATTACAAAATCTTGTGTCGGTAACTATAGTGGCATATAAATCGTTATCATTATAAAAATTACAGTGATAATTATTATGTAAATAAACTTTTTAAAAGTTATTACGGAGTTCATTATACACGATACTGATCATAACAACCGTTAATTTACGCACTAAAATCCATCAACTGTGTCGTAGGATCTCACCTATATTTTTACCATTCATATTTAGGAAACGAATATGATTAATTGTATACGGATTTTACTCATATTGTATACTTTTTTCATTTTTTTTTTCCCTTCCCTACCCTTTTTTACTCATTTGTATACAAAATCCTCTCTTTTATCTTTTCTAATTTTTCTTAAACTAATTTCATACAATTAATCATATTATAATCCTAAATTCATACAATTAATTCAATTATAATTCGATAATCAATTGAACAAATTAATAATTTCTATTTAATTTCAATCTATTTCATAAAATTATGTTTAATATTATCAATTTTGATGAATTTAGGTTTAAAATTAAATTAGGGTTTACATGAATTTGGGATTTTGGGGTTGCCGGCAACGGGTGACGGCCGGAGGTGGTGGGTGGCAGCGGCAGGCAGTGGCGGCGGCGGCAGGAAGTGGGTAGTGGTGGCAGCCTGATGAGTCGTGTTTAGTATAGGTTAGCAATGGAGTTTTAAGCCAAATTTAGAGCGTTTTCGGGTGATTAAATGAAGGTTTGTTGATCTAGGATGGTTTGGATGTTATCATGGAATTGTGGCGTTTTATCATGTTTTGACGTCAGCTACGGTGGTCACAAGACGCGCGGCGATACAAGAGAAGCTTGGACAGGACTACATTAGTGCTAAGACGCAGGCGCAAGCAAGCTTCGCGTACCAATCGCGGACAAAGAAGAAGAGCAGCAGAAGACGGAGTAAGTTGGCAGAGAGCAGATCCGCGAGCGAGCCGCGACCGACCCGCGAGCACTCTGTTTCTCATGTTTCGTTGGGCTCTAATTTTCCCGCCTTAATGTGTTGGGCTTTTGGAAAGTTTTTATTACTTAACTTGGGGGTTTCCTTATATAAGGGGGAACCAACCATTCATTTCAGGAACACTTTTCAGATTATTATCTACTTCACTTTTTATTTTCTTAGTTTAGTTTTAGAATTAGATCTAGTTCTAGTTTAGTTTTGATCAAAATCGGGAGATTAAAGATCAAACTCTCCAAGCATTTTGTAACCGTCGGTATGAATAACTAATCTCTTTTCTCGGTTTAAGTGATTGAAACGGTTGGTTTTAATTGTGAGTTTGAAAGTTCTAGTCTTTGTTTTGATTATTGATTATTGCTCGGTTTTGATTTCTATTTGCGTGATTGATTTACGATTGCTAGGTGGCCAACTAGTTTTCAGATTAATTGCGTAATTGTTAGTTTTGTTAATTGAACGGGATACGTTGATTAACTTAACGCTAGTAACGACTAGGTTTGATAATTGAACGGGATACGTTGATTTTTATTCCTAGGAGCGATTTTCATAACATCTAAAGTACAACTGGATTGTATGTGCTATTTGTTCCTTATCGATTCTCTTGTCATTAAAGCTGCTAACTGATTAAATCTTGAACGGGATACGTTGAGATTGTCTTTTGGTTAGGGTTAGTTAAGAACGGGATACGTTTTAATTAGCTAAACTTAAGGAGAATTAGAATTGTATGATTCACGATAAGGTAGTCAAAAGTATAAACTAGAACCGGATGACCGTGATCGATTAACTTTCAACCGTGGATATTAGCTTGAATCGAGATCCTTTTTATATCTTTTATTCCATTCCTTTATTTACTCTCTGCGTTTGCTTTATTTACTCTCTGCGTTCGCTTTAGTGCTAGGTTTTTAGTTTAGTAAAACAACAAAACCCCCCCCTCTGTCACTCTGTTACTTTGTATTTGCTTTCATCTGCGCTTAGCTAGAATTCGATTAAGCCTTATTTCCCTGTGGTTCGACCCCTTACTTCTGCTTTACTATTTGTTTAGTATTAGGAATTAAGTGTTATAAATTGTTAATTTGCGGCATACGACTTAGGACCGTCACAGCCGGTGTTGGCGGCGACGGTTAGTGGTGGCTCACGGTGAAAATAACGAATAAACCCAAAAAAAAAAAGAAAAACAAAAACACCACCTGCTGCCACCTCACGCCTGACACCACCGCCGGCCACACCCGCCGGCACAACCGCCGGCCACCACCGCCGCCACCTCACGCCGCCCATCTCCTAACCATGACCGCCCTCCTTACTCACTCCCCTCCTAACCCAAGTTCAAAACACCCCTCCCACCACCACAAACAACCACCGCCTGTCACCACTGCCGTTCACCACCGCCGTTCACCACCACACGCCGCCCCTCTCCCCACCCAGACTTACCACCACCGCCCTCTTTACTCACACTCCCACCACCATAAACCACCTTAACACTAATTATAAACCCTAATTTAATTTTAACTTAAATTGACAAAAAATTAATAAAATTCAATAATTTAATGAACAAAATAAAACTTAATAACGATAATTACCTCATTAAATTTATTATCGGAATTCATGATTGATAAATTGAAATACTTAATGAATTTGATTAAAAAAACCTAGAAACTGAATGCAATATGGTTTAGGAAAAGAAAATAAAAAAATAAAAAAATATTTGTATATTATGAGAGTAAAAAAGGACAAAATTGGAAATTAGTGTTAAAAAAAGTATACAATGGGAGTAAAAGCTGTATACAAAAAATCAATACCTTAGGAAAATGTCAAAAAGATAAGATGATATCATATGCAGTTGGAAATGATCAGGACGAAAATAGTACAATTTTTTTTGTTAAAAAGGGTAATGAATTTCTGTGTTTTACTTTGATAAGTTTCACTTAATAGAAAGATACGGTAGATTTACCAAAATCTTTTGCATTGAAAATAAAACCTGAATTCTACAACTGCAACAGCTAAAAATGTACCATATCAGTTCACAGTATATTTAACAACTTCCATTTTGGTTTGATCTAATTAAGGTATTACTAACATGAGACGGACGGGTCCGTTGAACACGACCGCGGTTGTTTTTGACACCGTATGAAGACGAACGCGTGTAATTTGGTTTCAATATGTTTGTCGCTGAAAAAATCGGTAGAGCTGGGTGTACCAGTTTCCGTTGGGTTCGTTTTTTATTTTGCGTACAAAAAAGGGACATACAAGAGTGGAAGACTCTCGTCGAAAATGTTGTACACCAGAGAAACAAAATTGATTTATAAGCTAACAAATCACATAATTAGAGTATCAATCATTCAATTGAATATCAAATAGATGTGATTACAAGATCTTCATACACAAATCAAACTAAAGAGTAAAGAGGGTGAAAATTCAAAGAACAAAGAACCAAAAACAAGGATACAAGTCATACAACTCCCAAAGATCAAAAATTAATCATACAACTACTAAGACACGATTCGACATTTTACGAGATATAAGCCTTATTGTTAGACCGTCTAATACTGATACAATTAATGGAGGACTTCACCTCAACCACCTTCTAAGGTCGGTGGTCGAAGAAGGGGAAATCTCACCCCCTAAGCTATCGGTACAACAAGACGAATAGTTCGATTGTTGCTCAATCACGCTCTTGAAACTAGGGCTCCTCAAATTATAACCCCCAACCCCGACCCCACCACATGGGTCGGGGTTGGGAAACGATAGCCTCTTCTTAGGCCCGGCCAGGCCACCTGCGGTGCTTGGCCGGTCCCTCTCAGGCGTCGAGGGGCGTTGCCTCGGTGCGCTCTGGGACCGAATACGGGCCTTGGCGGATTCGGTGGCCGCCATGTAGTTCGGCATTGATCCATTGCAGTTGACCCCACCTCCGCCGCTTCTAGTGCAAGCGGTCAAATTACCATTGTAGTAGTAGTTTGACCTTAAACTTGGTGTTTGAGACATATTGGTAGGGTAATTATTGTACCCTCTATCCTCCCTTGCACACCTCGGGCTTGCAGACCGGACATGTATGGGTCGGGTTTTAGCCGGGGACGGTGTCACAAGCCCCTGCTGACCGCTGTGAGCCCTGCTATGAAGGGGCGAACCCGGGCGTGGATTATGGTAATTTGGTTGGTAAAGACTTGACGATGATATGGACGACCTTCTAAAGTTTGAAGATAGGTAAGAGTAAGGCTGAGCAGTGTCGATTTCGACAGTTTTGATCGAATCTCTGTGTTGATCAATAGACGAGCGAGCTCTAATTGCTGGCGAAGCTGATGTTGTTGAATCCCATTGTTTCGATGCCATCCATCTGTCCAACCATTTCGGTTTCTCCTCAAACTCTTCTTCTCCCATTGAACTTCTATCACTTCTCCACATCTGTATAGCATTTTCATAACTGGATTCAATTAATCACAAACATATAATCGCAGTCTAATCTTGCAAATTAAGCCGAAATAAGGTAAAATATTGTCACAATTGCGTTTAGGTGTAGCGGCCTTAGAGTTAAAAACATGACAGTTTTAAATTACCTGCTGAGAAAATGCTTGAGAAAGGCTTTTCTGCTTGAAAGCAGCCTCTTTTCTGCTTTGTAGCATGGCTTTCACTTCCTCGATTTTATGCGGCCTTTCATCCCAATCATCTATTACGCTGCTTGGTTCTCTCGAATGTGACTAAAACAAAGACACAGAATTGTTTCGAGTTAAACATCAGCAAATAAATTTCCGTCCCAAAATCATCATTTGGTATCGAAAACAGACTTGCTGCACCAGTTTGTATCCCAGCACGCGTCTTACTACCTTAACCTTTTAACATTAACAGTCTACAAAATCAACAAAAGAAATAGAAGACGGGGAAATCGAAGCTTACGACAGATCTTCTTTCAGCAATATCTTGGAGATAACGCGACTCCAAAATGCTAGTGGTGTCACTAAATGTGGATTTCCGACAACCATCATGCGATAATCTCAACCTTTGATCAAGTACTCTTGCTTGAACTCTCACCAAAGCTTGCATGCATTTCAATGTCATCTTTGCTTGTCTTCTCACATTGTGTCCTCTTACTAATGCTTGCAACTTCACTAACCCTTTTAGTGCCCTCAATGCTCTTCTTGCCTTCAATCGACACAAATTCAAAAATCAATAATCGCGTCAATCAATTTCAACATTCTACCAGCACACGGTAGACACTCCAGGCCATCTAATAGTGAAATTGTTAACATTTGACTAAAATCTCTCACAAAAGTAGGCAAAAGTAAACTTCTCTTAGAAGAACGCAAATTACATGTCCCATTTTCATGTTCCCTTTTGTGTTCCATTACAGCACATGGTAATAAATCTCATTGATTATAATAGACTAATGAGACTGAGAATCCGCTTTGCTTTTAGAATATGATTTGAATTTGTTGTCATATTTGTTTTAGACCGTCTCATACAAGAACGTGTTCAGGGGGGTACTTACTAAGTATCCTCTAAAGGAAGTCTGAATAACAACAGCTGCAAAATGTTGTTTCTGACCGACATTTTTCGTGGCGGCTGTACCAGGCCTGGCAAGCCTAGCCACCTCCATGGCGGCATGGGCGGTGGCCACAGCGGCCTCAGCAGCCGCTGCTGTAGCCACCGCCACCGCAATGGCGTGGCGGTGGTCGGCTACATCGCTTCCACCTGTTGCACCACCACCACCAGTACTATTACTAGCAGTTTTCTGAGGAGGGTTTTGCTGCACTGATGTTTCATGTTGATTTGCTGCAGCAGCTTTTTTGAACAGCCATCTCCTTTTTTCTTTCTTCTGAAAACACGACGACGACAAAATAAATTAATTAAGGTCGGCTGACATGAATCATCGTCTGAAACCGTCTTTAAAGACAAATGTGCATGATATTATTACCAAAATTACCAAAATCAAACTAAAAAATGAAAAACCCACGTGAAATTTATCATCCTAAATTGAAAAAGATTAGATTTAATACAGTAAATTGCAAATTAAATTAATAAAAATGAGACCTTTTCATCATCATGATCTTCATGAGAAGGATGGTCTTCTTTTCTTTTACAATTTCTAACTTTTTCAGGACTTTCTTTAGTTGGAGATCTAAATGCCCTTTTAACTGCAGTTAACCATGAATTACCTCCTTTTTTTCCCATCAAAATCAAAACTTTTTACTCATAAAATAATGAGTATTTTCACCCAAAATAATAAAAAAAAAAATTAACTATTTTAGTTCATTTGTTTGCGGTTGTATGGTATGTTGATGAGGTTTATGACTAATAAATGCATGTGAAAGAGGGAGAAAAATAAAGCAAAATTTTGTCACTCAAAACAATAGTTTTGTGGAGGGAAAAAATTTTACATAAAGTTACACTGAAAAGGTGAGAATTTTTGGTGGGTTTAAACGTGGTTGTTGTCAGAGTATGTGTATATATTAAGGGGTTAAATTTCATAAAATAAAAATTTAATCACTTTTATACACTACTATTTCTTGTATTAATTGAATGTTTGATTGGTTACAAACAATTATAATTTGTCGACGGTTTTGGGTTAGGTCGTATTGAGCTAGTACGGTCCGAGTGGCCCAATGACCCCATATGAGTGGGATCAGTTCGAGTCTACAAGTTAAACACTGAACAGGCATGAACAGATGCAATTTGTGTCAAATTTTTCAATATATTGTATGTTTAGCACTAAACGCTTTAGTTTTGTAACATGCAACTCCCTATTACGATATACAGAGTAAATTTAACGTTGATAAGATTTAATTCAGTCTTTTATATCGGTTCAATACAGTTCAGATCAGTTCAGAATAATCATCTCGAAGATGGTGATGGATATGATGGAGATATATGTTGAATGGTGTGAAATTGAAAAGGATAGTAGTAGTAGTAGTAAAGGCAAGAAAGAGAGGAAAGAAACACAAGAAGCAAGGAGATATAATAGTGAAAATACTATTTTTATGAAAAAATAATAATATTAAATAAGTATGGTGTCACATGGTGTGGGGTGGGGGAGAAAGATATAACAGAGAACATTTAGTAGGGGAGGAGTCACACATATACGGAGTATGACATGACTTACTCACTCACTTTTATTACGTTTGATATGAATGAATTATGAATTATGAATTATGAATTATGAATATATGAATATGAACATGAATGTTAGTGAGCCCCTCTCCACCTGCGGCCTTCCTTCATCACCGTTGTTTTGCATGTTAGGATTTCTTCCTCATTGGATACACCCTTTAACCTTGGGATTCGTGCTCGGTTTGGAATCAGTTCTAACATATTCTTTTCGTTTTAAACTGTTTGAAGTTTCTTGAAGCGTTTATTTATAAAAAAAATTATACGGAGTATCTTTTAAATGTTTTGTACTCCGTATTTTTTAAGTTAATACTTCCTCCATCTTTTACAATTATCCCCAATTACCTTTTTCGGAAATTTTTTCCAATTAGCCTCATTTCCCTTTAGGGATATCAATGGGGCGGGTAAAAGTGGATACCGCCCCGCACCCGCCCCAGTTGGGGTGGGGATGGGTACATGATTGGCGGGTAGTGGGGCGGGTATGGATATTGAAATTGTACCCGCCATGGGTAATGGGGCGGGGGTGAATTTTACATACACGCATAATACCCGCCTACCCGCTTCATATTATCGTACTCCGTATTTTATATCATGAAATAGTAATTTTATAGTATTTTTCAACTTTAATTAATGAATAGTTGTTTTAATCTTTATATTATTAACCTAAACAAAGGTATTCTAAATTAATTTCATATTATTTTAATTTTAATAGTTTACCCGCCATGGGTAGTGGGGCGGGTACGGGTTTGGAAACTTCCACCCGCCATGGGTGGTGGGGCGGGTATGGGTATAGATTTTTCTTGGTGGGTACGGTTGTGGGGAACCTATATCCGCCCCCGCCTCGCCCCAACGACATCCTTATTTCCTTTTTTAATACTTCCTCCATTTCATTCAATTCTATACATTTAATTTTTGTACACTATTCAAAAGTGAGGTGAATCTTCGATATATCGTCTAATATATGAAATAAAAAATAGTCATGTGAGATCGTGTTTTAATTGTTTTTTCGAGAGCATTATTAATATTCATATTTCATATTTTTCAGAATTATGTAACTAAAGATATAAACAAAAGAAAACGTGCACCGGAGTACGTGCAAAAAACAAATGTATATAATTGAATGAAATAGAGGAAGTAACAATTTCTCTCACATACCCCACTTTTTATCACATATACCTACTTTTTCTCACTCACATCCAATTTTTTATAATTAAACTATTTTTTTTTACTTCACCCTACCCCACTTTTTTCACATTTTCTTAAAAATTGGTGAAAAATCCAATGGGGCTAAATGGAAAATATGGAGGGAGTAAGACTTTTAAAGTCTCATGAAGCTATGATAGGGCCATAAGTATGAGTGTCAATAATCAGAGCCGGCTCAACAATCCCTCAAAATCAAATATGTCAAAGCTCGGCTCAAACTCGGTCCAACTGATCTCGAGCCCGAACTGAGTTAGGCCAAATCCGAGCCGATTCCAAGCTTAGGAAAACTTAAATCGGAAGCTCGAATTCAGGCTTATTTTTACTGTCTTTGTAATTTAGTCTATGTATATACATTATTTAATGCTACATAACATATTTTTCTTTGTATGTGAAAATCATTCAATCGATTTTTTTATACAAATATTTTATACATACTATTTTCATAAAAAAAAAAATATTTTAATTGATAGAGAAAAAAAAAAAAAAAACATACTCGTATTTAACAAAGCTCGAATTGAGCTCGAATATACTCGTAATTATTTTTATTAAGTGCTGAGTAATCAATATACTCGTATATAATTTGTATATAATCCGGGACTTTTGAGTAGAGGGTTAAATCTTGTTTTGGATCATTACTTTAGCTAGTTATTTTCATAGGGACAACAACTATCGTTAAATCTTGTCAATCGAATCGTTAGAGCATACATGTGCATTGTTACTTTTGTTAGGTAATCATTGTTTTGGGTTGGTATGGAATATGGATTGTTAATGTGCAACTCAAAAGAACTGACCCAATTGAGTTTTTCCAAACATTTCACATACTCGGTATTATCTAAAGAGTAAGGACCTGTTCTTTCGGACTTTTTAAATTGAATCGAATCGAATCGAATCAATCGAATGAATCGAATCGAATCGAATCAAATGAATGGTGAATCGAATCGAATCAAATAATGAATCGAATCGAATCGAATCGAATCGAATGAAGTTCAAATTTATAACATAATCTGAATCGAATCGAATCGAATCATTGAATGAATCGAATCGAATCGAATCGAATGGAATGCCCAATCGAATCGAATCGAAGTGGTGAATCGAATCAAATGAATGAAAATAATTTGGAAAGAAAAACAGTCCTAAGTCTTCTATAAAACCGTTTCACACATGTGTCGGAATTTTTATGAATAAAATGAGACTATTTTAATGCTTAAAGTGACTACTTTAACGCTAAACGTGACCACTTTAAATTTCTATAAAATGGTCACTTTAAACGTTAAATAAAATAGTCACTTTAATTAAAGTTTAAACCTTAAAGTATACACATTTTAGTTGCAAATACCTCGTCGTTCACGTGAGACGGTTTTATGTGAGCATTTGTGTTATCTAAATAAGCAATTGAGACTTGAGAGTCATTTTGACGCATATACTCTACCAAAATTTTATTAATCGTAACCGACTCAAAAGTAATGTCGTTTAAAGTGAGTTTATACTGTGTTAGACTTACATGATACAAAGTTCATAAACCTAATGCACAATAAATATTGTTTCTACTTTTAATAGCAACTATTCAAAATATCAATAACTAATAATCTCTAATATTCAACAGCTGAGTTGTCCCTGACAGGTTTAGAGAGACAAGACCACAAACAAGTGATGTTTCCTAAAACAATCGATGATAGTATGAGTAGCTATCAACTTTTAAATATTTCACCTCACTATTAATCTGCCGTTGGGAGACTTTGTTTACCCTAATACACATGAGAAATGAGAATAGAGCTCAACACCAAATGAACCTATCTTCACCATTCGTCAAATACATTTCATCGATGCACAGAAAATTACTCATCATATATACATAATGATCAATTCATAATGAAATGTACTCCCTCCGTT
The DNA here is from genome assembly GCA_023091065.1 of Dianthus caryophyllus. Lineage (NCBI taxonomy): Eukaryota > Viridiplantae > Streptophyta > Magnoliopsida > Caryophyllales > Caryophyllaceae > Dianthus > Dianthus caryophyllus. The sequence continues at coordinate 33,790,081 of CM041520.1, read as the reverse complement.
CCAGTGAATTGCTTACAGTTTGACTTTTTTGTGAAGGGGGTTTGAGGGAAATGTAAACAAATGACTGAGACAGAGGGAGTAAGTTTCTTTTATTATTGCCAATAAATTTTACAGAGTAGTCCGTACTTGTTTTTTACTAACAATTTCACCTAAAAATGACACTAATTTTGAAGTACTTTTACAAAGCACAAGAGTCACAAAATGATCAAAAAACACACAAAATGATGCAAGGCAGAGTAAGAAGGGAGACTGGTCAAACAAAAGTAAAGAATGAGAGAGTGTGGTCTTCTTCTTAAGCTTACCACTTTGCAGGTTTGTTATTAACAATGTACGGAGTACTCCTCTTAAACAGTGACCACTGTCCTCATCCCACTTTCCATTTTTTTTTTTGTTTTTCTAAATTATTTTTTTCTTTGTTCTGACTTTTATAACGTGATTAAATTTCTGTGACTCGTGTCATCGTGTGTCAAAAATACTGTCAATAATTAATTTTTTGTCTTTTTGATATTATTAAAATTTTATAATCTTTATTGTCATATAGCTAAAGATATTAACGATATAAAATGTGCATTGACAAATGTGTAAAAAAAAGTGATAACTATTGATTCGGATTTGGGACAGAGAGAGCAGATCGCTTTATATGAATGTCTTTTTGTATTTCAAGTTGAAGTGTAGATGCAATTATAAGTCCGTTTATCTTATGCTGTTACCATATCAGAAATCAATTTAACTAAAAATTTAAATTGATGATTGAAAGGCCAAATTGATTTATAGTATATACAGAGTATTCTCTAACAAAGTGAACAAAATCTATTAATTCATCCATTCAAATTCAAATACAATATTTCACTTTAAATTAAATTTAGGTCGCAAAATTAAATTCACGTCTTCTGCAGTGCCTCCGGTTGGTGCGACTGAAGTTGGGTCGCAGTCGTTAGTTGAGGTTGGTTCATCTGATTCTGGGTACGTCCAGGTCACCCAAGAGGAGTATCAACGTACTTTTGGTGACGATATCGAGGAGGAGATGAATGATGCGGAGGAAGACATTGAGTTAATAGTTGATACGGAAGAAGGTGATGACTGAGGAGGTAGTCTCTACACTTCCTGTGAATTGTGTTCGTAGTGGAAAGTTTGTTTCGATTGGTTCGTCTTCTTTTAGCACGAACACGGAGCGAAAAACTAGTAGGAAAACCTATGAGGATTGGAACGAAAAACCGCATATTTCCCGTTCATACCAGATACAATTTTTAGTGCGAACAAACAGTTACACTTCTTCGTTGTCATATTCTTCCATAACGGAACCCTTTCAGAATCCAAAAACGGCCCTGTATACTTTCCGCCTCTATCACATGTGATTTTGTGATACTTCTTGTTGCCCCTATGTTTACTACTCGTTTTTCTCAACGCGAAACTTAAACCATGAGTGATCGATTGTGCCCACTCGTAACCCTTAATCCAATCATAAAAAAAAAAAAAGAATGTATTCACAAAATGATGACTATAATTTATTCCGTCACCGATTAATTCTTCAACCTACGATAAACAATAATTTTAAATTAATATAATTTATCGCAATTTAAAATTATTAAGAGTGATTACAAAAAAAAAAAAAAGAATTTAAATAAATAAAATCAGTTTTTTCGAGTGCCGTGAGATAATCAAAGTTTATTAAAACTACTAATCTAATATTTGAAATTCTTAATTTAATGTTTTTGATATTACTATAAATTTTGAATATTTCATAATTATAAATTTAATAAATTTCATAATTTAATATATATTTTTCATATAAATTTTGATATTACTAAAGATAGTTTTTTTTATTCCATAACTTATTTTAATTCGAAAAAGTAATGTAAATTCTAAAAAGAAAATCACTTAGTCACGTAATCATATGATTCAAGTTTATTAAAAATCTAAATAAAATATTTTAAATTCTTAGTTTCATATTTTTTTATGTTATTATAAATTTTGAAAATTTTAGAATTTAATACATATTTTTCATATTATAAATTTTGAAAATTTCATATTTATTTATATAACTCTTGACAATGTATTATTTTCATTATAACTAAAAACATATTCGAATTAAAAAAAATTATTTTCATTATTATTTTCAATATATTGAAATAAAAGAAAATAAAAAAAAAATTACAATTAGGCAAAAAAATAGCTCATTCGAGTAGATCACTGATGTGTCATATATTTACGTATATATAGCCCCTTGTTCACGAGCTTTACTTTGCTTTTCCCGTGCTTTTACATGCGTTTCGCTTCCTATTTCTCTCCGTTTTGGCTCTGCTGCGTTTTTGTGTCCATTTTGCAGGTATAAGCAGCTATTTGGAGTTTAGGATGCTATTCGGGAGGTTTCGTGAAGTTTCGTAAAGTTTCGTGAAGTTTGGAGGTGATTCGAGTTGGTTTCGTCGCGTTTCGCTTGCGTACGAGCCTCGTTTCACTAAATGAAGATGTCCCGGGATCTTGGGACGGGATTTGAAACTCACATGATCATCCTAAGCCTTGTCTCTACCCCTTGGGACGACCTTGGCCTTGTCCCTATGCCTTGGGACGAGAAAGAAGCAAAGAAAAACTAAGGAAGAAAAAGTGCATTTTGAGGACTTGAACTGAACAGCACGGGACCAAAGTGTCCCGGTCGGGATCATGCTTGTCCCGGACGGGATGACCATCCCGGACCCCAGGGACGACTCCGACTCTTCGCGTGCTTGAAATAATTCGTCTATTTGAAAGGCTTAAGGATCATATTTTCGTCTCATCTTTTTACAGTACTTTTTAGACAGGTAGAACTTCATTCTCAAGAAAACTTAGGGTTTATACTTTTCAACTTTTGTAATTTCAATTCCCGACTCGGTTTACGCTAGTTTGATCATCTATTTCGGTTTTGTTGCTTGAATTCATCTTGTTCTCCTTGGAATTTCTGATTGGTATTTGTTATTCTCTTCTCCCTTTTCATTTTAATTTCAATTCCAATCATTGTTGATCATGTCTCCTTCTATTTCTATTGCTCTTGTTGTTAATTTCGCTATGTGTGAGTAGTTTACTATCTAGGGAGAAGGGTGAATCATGGGTGCTTGCTTAGGTTGTTTTTGATGATGTTTTGAGTTAGGTTTTCGCGCTCGCTTTGATTGTCTTGTGTTTGATTGTGTTTGTTGATCCCTTGGCCAAGGTTTAGCAAGCGTTTTCCACCCTTAAACTTAAGACCGAAAGCCTAGTTTAAGGTAGGGTACGAGACCAATCATTAGGACCCTCACTTGTAAGTTGCGAGAGCCCGCATTTGAGACCTAGAGGAGCTTAAGACCGAGAGGCCTAGCTTACCCTTAGCGAGAGCGATTTCCTACTCATTCCGATCACCATCCTTCGACCTAGCTTACCCCGTGCCTAACCCGATTCCCTAGACCTTTCTCCCTTTGTTTAAACCCTTACTCTCTTGCTCTAGTTCTAGTAAACCATAATCTTTCGAACCGAGACTAGAATCGCTAAAAATAACCAACATAAGCGACCATCTCCCTGTGGATTCGACCCCGACTTACCCTTACTACCTGTTAGTGTTTGTCCGGTCTATTTTTGATTAGGAGAGTGCGACTAATCCTATCAATCACTCGAATGAGCCATGGTCCATTCGAGTGATGTACTGGAATGGGTCGTGGTTCAGTCGAGTAGATCACGCGAATGGGCCGTGGTTCATTCGAGTAGATCACGCGAATGGACCATGGTTCAATATACAACGTAATTTTCGACTTTTTTCCGACTAAAATTAAACTTACATAAAACGTAATTGTTGACTTATTTATTTTTTTTTTTAAAAAAAACGAAGCATAAAACTTACCGAAATACTATCGTTCGCCTAACGATTCTCATCAAACTCTTCATCATACCCAAAATCTTCACCGTAAGTGTTTTTACCGTCACCCATAAACGATCTTTTTTAGAGTATTTTGTAAATTTACCGAGTTTAGTAAATGTGTATCGTAAATTACTAAAAAATAGGATTTTAACCAACATATCAATCAAGGGCGAAATGGTAATAAATGTGTGGCGCTATTTAGTGTTTGCGGCGCTGTATTGTACCCCAATGAAGTTTTCAACAAACGATAAAAAACGATAATTAAATGACAAAAGCTGAAATTGAACTTAATTATTAAACTTATTAAATTGATTATCGAAATTAATAATTTTTTTGGCAAGAAATCGAAATTAATAATTGATTAAAGAGTAATTTGACGATTACACCCATTGATTAGTGCGTTTTTCAAACTTACACCCACATCGTTTTCGACTTTATAACTACTACCACATTTATTGGTTCGGTTAATGGCTACTACCACTTTTTATCCGAACCTAAAAAAGGCACATGAAATTACTAAAATACCTTTCATTTAACATACCCTCATATTACCTTCATTTTGATTTATTTGTTAAGTCTCCCATTTTTTTTTTACTGTTGTTGTTTTCTGATGTTAACATAGGGTTTTATTTTTTTTTTTACTTTTTACATAAATTTTACTGAATTTCCACAAAATTTATTGAAACTTCCCAAGAATTCGTCTTTGATTTAGGTCGTCTTTTCCGTCGAGTTCATCAGTATTCGTTTCCAAGCTGTCGACGCCGTCATCACGTTCGTTTCCCGTAATTGAGGTATGTTTGTTTGTGTTGTTACTGAAATTCCACAAAATTGAATTGGGGGTTTCAGTTAAATCCAATTTTTATTTGAATTAGGGTTGTGTTCGTTTGTGTTGTTACCCAGAAACCCTAATTGGTTATTGTCTTTCAGTGAAAACGAAGTTCTTATATTTTTCCCCAAATTACCCAGAAACCCTAATTTTTCGATTTTGTATTTGTGTAATTATCGAATGTGTGACCTTTAATTGGTTATTGTGTTTTAGGATGTCGATCACATTTTGCGTCAGGTAACCGTCTAACAAGGTCAATTAGTGTATATTACAATTTACGAATATTATTTTAACACATTATTCAGAATGAAGTTGGTTAATTTCTTTTTTTTTAAAAAAAATTGATGTTGGAATTACATGTATGTTAAAGAACAAAACTTTGCTGTGATTTGATATTGTGTTTTGTTTTGGCTGAAATGTGGAATGTTGGGACTTGGGAGAGTTTAATATTGGTCTGTGTTAAAGATCAAAACTTTGCTGTTGTGTTAGTGACTTTTAATTTTAGTTCATGGTGCATTAAACATGGGATTGCATACTCTATTTCCTCAGCAACAGACCCAAGACCAGCAGCCACTCCAGCAGCCTCAACAAGAGCCCCAACCGCAGTCACAACCACAACGACCGCCACGAGAAGCAAGGAAGCCCCGAAGGTTCGACTCCGCTTGGACTACGATGGTGAGGGAGACCGTAGCTAGCTGCGAGAGTTGCTAAGCGTGCAAGTGAGGCAAGTTTTCTGTCGGAAGCATTTAAGAGACGATACTCAAACCTATCACAAGAAAGTGTGAATGACGGAAACCGTGCTACTACCTCACAGCCACGACGAGCGTTGGACTTCGATGCGTAGACGATTGTTGAAGTTGTTTATCTCTTAACTTCTTTCTAAACATATTACTATGTTGAAGTTTGGTATTTGTAAGGTCAATTTAGTTTATCTTTGAACTTGGTAATTACTATGTCGAACTTTGGTATTTGTAAGGTCAATTTCACGGGTCGTATTACGTAAATGTGACCATATTACTATGTGGAACTTTGCTAGTATGTAATATTAAGGATTTGGTATTTCGTATTCTGTTGAATTACTTTGTTCGTAAATGTGACCATATTAGAGACTACATCAAGTAGGCAAAACGTACTATTTACTTAACATTTTGAAACACATAAATGTAGGGAAAACGTTAATACCGCTATATTAGAAAACGGACCATATTACACACTAAATCCGCTTACATACAAAATGGACCAAACTATGACCAAACTACGTTACTCTATTAAGTTTTCGAATTACGATCGACTAAATTAGTTCGAGAAATGATAGATCGACATATTACATATTTAGAAATATTGCTACGACTGCGACAAACACAAACGATACAATAAACGCGTTTCTCCAATACACTTTCTGCGTCGCTAACACCTTCATTTCTGCCTTGTACCTGTCACACGTTTCCCCAATACACTTTCTGCGTCTCCAACACCTTCATTTGAGTTTCAGTATATTTCATGTCAACTCTTACAAAATTTGATTTATCATCTGAAATTCATTCGTCTTCTTCAGACTCTTCCTCTGATGCATTCTTAAGCCACTGCAGTAAAACGGGGAAACAAACATCAATATCAAAATTCAAAATATTTATTTATTTTTGCAACTCTAGTGATTAACACGTGAATATTAACGGATTGACACTTACGTCGATGAATGATTCAGCCTGCTTCAACAGGACTTTATCTCCTTCGTCTGCGCCAAGTTTCTCAGATTCCCAAGATAATATCGCCTCTTCTTGGACAATATCCATTGAATATAAAAGATGTAGAACCTTCGAATTCAGGCAATACGTTTGTCAAGTAAATTAGGGCATGGGATTTAAGAGATGAAATGTAATAGATTACGTTAAGAATATCGTCTTCTACAAAATTTAAGAGAAATTAAAGGACGAGTTAAATGTACCTGAGAAAATAGAGGACAGAAGGCCTTCACGGATTCGAGGCACATTTCCTCGTACTTCAGAATTACTTCAATCTGCAATTACAACGAGACTGATGAAAACCAAATTTCACGAGGAAAAGCTGCATGTGTAACTGCAACTAAGTTACAAGTTCGTGCACTTTAACTTCAGCTGATAACGCAAAATCATAAATGAAATCGAGTAAAGAGAATATTGTAGCAGAGCGATCAACTGAGAAAGCGCCAGATGCTAAAATATACCTCTTCGTCAATAGAAGGTAAATAGTACTTCAAAAGCTTTTTCCACGTTGTGATTGCTTTGACCACATTTTTATAAAGCTCGCCTGAAAAACAGACTTTCATTAGACGACGATTCAACAAGTAGGGAGTCTTCTGATCCATTGACAGTAAAGATATATTTAGGCACATTCAATCAAGTTTAGAGGAAAGATACAACGCGTATCAGAGTACACACGGGAACTCACTATTGGAAGTGTATGGCTTTTCAGCGGCCAACTTCATCACGGAATAGAATATTGCACCCGCACAATCCGCAGCAGCCATATTGTAAGACAATCTGCAGACATAACAAAAATTAACGAGAAACTATTGATATCAAATCATTAAATTACAAATCTATGAATTAGGAATTAAGAACTTTGTATCAAGCCAGATCCTCATAAGTCTCGAGAGAGCGGAAAGTCAACAACTTGAGCCGAAAATGTTGAGGGAGAAGAAGCTTACCTTAGTGAGTTAACTTCCAAAATAACATTGTCCTCTTTGATGTTTTCTTGCACCTGAAACGTTGCTTCCACTTTTGACGAAATAACGACATCAATGGTGAAGTAAATAAACCCAGAAATTGAAAAATTACCCAGAAATATGAAAATTACATAAACCCTAATTTTGAAATACCCACAAATATGAAACTTACACAGACCTGATATCACGTGAACGAAAGGTGAAGATGAGGAATACCCAGGAAATATGAGGAATACCCAGGAATTTTTTTTTTCAGAAAACTGGAAAAAAAAAAGTAAAAACGAAGATGAGGAAGAAAGAGTGAAAATGGTGACTGAAAATGGTAAGTCAGTAAATGGGGAAAATAAACAATGAAAATGGTAGAAGAAAACAAAGGTTTGGTAAAGATTAAAACAAGGGTAAAATGGGGATAAAAAAACATCAAGATCAACGGCTGAGATCGATAGTTCTTTGGGTTAGAATTAAAAGTGGTAGTAGCGAATTACTTAGAGCCAAATAAATGTAGTCTTTCAGTAGTAGTTATAAAGTCGAAAACGATGTGGGTGTAAGTTTGAAAAATGCACTAATCAGGGGTGTAATCGTCAAATTACTCTTGATTAAATTTAAATAAGAAAAATTTAGTAAAAACCAAAAAAAAAAAAAAGTAAAAAAAAATTGTATATTATCTCACCTCACGACTCTAGTAGTTGTTCATCGACATCGCTTCTACTTATGCAACGCACTTGAGGTCATTTCTTCCCTCTTTATGAAATTTCTGGAATTCCTCAATTATTATTATTATTATTATTATTATTATTATTATTATTATTATTATTATTATTATTATTATTATTATTATTATTATTTTTGCTATTAGTTGCGTTGATCAATAATTTCACTGACTTAATTGTTAATTGTTGAATGGTGCTCCTCGTTGTAGATTTGTCGTTTGAATTATGTTTCAATCGACCATTTCTTAAATTAGGGTTTATGTCAATTTGATTGTCAATTATGAATAGTAGTAGCTACATTGTAATGTATGAGCTTTGAATTTGCATCGTTTATGCCACAATAATAGATTAATAGTTTATTAATGCATCAGAAGATCGAATTTAATCCCCTAATTGATGATATTAATTGATTAATTAGTAATTTTAGTTGTAGAGGAGAACATGGTTTGGAGTATTATAATTTAGTTATGGAGGAGAATCACATACGTGCATGTTAGCGAAAAATCGTCGTCGTTTTTGCCTTTCGTTTATTCCCATTTTCCCCCGAATTATTTGATGTTCATCTTTGACAAATTCAGGAACACGCCGATTAAGGGTTTTTGCCTTTCGTTTTTTCGGTTTTAACTCTGTTATGTTCTTCATTATTGCTTCTCTATGACAGTTATCATGTTAATTGCCATATTTTTTTTAGTAAAATACAAGCTGTTGGATCATTCTAAACGCCATTTCTCCGGAAAAAACTTGCCTCTTGTCCAAAAGGCGCAAACTTTGGTTGTATTGTGTTAGGATAGTTAAGCTTTTTCTTGGTCATGTTTGAACCATGTCGTTGAAGGCGTTATTGATTTGTACTTAACCATTTCCATGAGGTTATGCTGACATTAACGACGTCAACTGTAGTAATGTCGACTTTGATTCTGGAAGGATATCTCATCAGTCATGTTGTGTTGTTACTCTTAGGAATTTAACCGAGTATGAGGGACTTAAGCTTTCGATTTTAGTTGCTATGTTGGGGTTATTCCGACTCTTCAAGACTTAAACCTTCCTACTAGTGTTTGTTTTATTATTTTTTTTTAGAATGTGCTTGTATGAGTTGTATCAATTTTACCGATAACTGGTGCAAAAATTAACCTTTTTATATTGTTACCTTCAATTTGTTCACTATGCTTGTGAGGAATTATTGTTAATGTTGTGATCTTCCTTATGGCAGAATTGTTTATAGAACGAGTGGCCCCGTAGCTCTCTCCTATTCATGAGACGATTTTTTGATCTCATATGTCCTTTGGATTTCCTACTGGCATGACAGTCTCGTGCAAAGTTGTGGGGTATTTTTCCAACCGATTTGAGCATTAGAAGTCAGCCAAACTTTTTAAGGATATAAGGATATATTGGTATTTCCGATAAATGATTGTTAGAGGTCCTACGACATTCTGAAAGTCACGAGTCATGGTTGTAAGGTGGCCGAGGCTACTGAACCCCACCCAGCTTTCGCAGATCATTCGACTGCAGAAGAACCCACTGACAGCTTTGGAGATTTTCAACGAAGCCAAAACCAAATTTCCTAATTATCGGCATAATGGGGTTGTTTATGCCACCATGATCAACATACTTGGGAACTCTGGTCGGTTTTCTGAGATGAAGCAAGTAATCGAGGAGATGAAAGTGGATTCCTGTGAATGCAAAGATGCGGTGTTTGCGGGAATTTTTAAGATCTATGCTAAGGCCGGGCTCCTGAATGATGCCGTCTCTCTATACAAAAGCCTACCTCAATTCAATTGCGTGAATTGGACTGCAGCATACAATACCCTTTTACAGATAATGTTAAATGAGTCAAAGTTGGAGCATTTCTATCGTCTATTAATGGAACAATCTCATGGGTGGGCAATCAAGTCGAGATTGGGCTCAATGAATATGCTAATGGATGCTCTATGTCAGATCAATCGCTCAGATTTAGCTTCGCAGGTTTTCCAGGAGATGAATAATCATTGTTGCTTTCCAGATAGAGAAAGTTATAAGATTCTGATGACGGGCTTGTGTCGAGAAGGTAGGCTAGACGAGGCCACACATTTGTTGTACGCTATGCTGTGGAGGATCTCTCAGAAAGGTTGCGGCGAAGATATTGTAATATATAGAACTCTTCTGAACGCCTTGTGTGAGAACGGGAAGGTTAGCGAGGCTCTAGACATTCTTGGGAAAGTTTTGAGAAAAGGGTTGAAAGCACCCAAAAGTCGATGCAAAATTATAGATCTTGACCAACTTCGTGATACTGACGATCCAGAACGTGCAAAACTCTCGATTAATGACGCACTTGTTAAAGGCGCAGTCCCTAGTTCAGCTAGTTATTCTTCCGTGGCTACCGATCTTTACTTGGAAGGTAAAATAAGTGAGGCCAATAAAGTGGTTGATATAATGCGAAAACGGGGTTTTCGACCATCGCTGAGACTATTTGAAGCTAAGGTGACGGCATTGTGCAAGGATGGTAGGGTAGATGAAGCAGGCGCAGTAATAAAAGATGATATGCTAAAAAATGAGTGTGTTCCAAACTCTCGGGTTTACGACATTGTTGTGAAGGGGTTTTGCAGTCACGGTAAGTCGGATTTAGCCATCGAGTTTCTCGAAATGATGGAGAAGCAGAAAGGGGCTGCGCCTGACAAAGACACACTCGGTGCTATGGTCGACGGGTTGTGTCGGGATGGAAGATTTATGGAAGCGAGCAAGATTGTCGAAAAGATGTTGAGTAAGTCGTGTTGGCCTGGAGCTGAAACGTTTAGCGCTTTAATTAGAGGACTTTGCTCGACAGGTAGAATGTACGAGGCTGTAGTGTGGTTGGAAGAGATGATAAGCCAAGCTAAACTGCCCGACTCATCTGTATGGAGTGCATTAGTAAAATCAGTTTGCTGTAATGAGCCACAGATTCGTTGTTGTGTCGATGTTTTGAGAAAATGTTGACGGGTTTATATACGAAGCGGTTTAACAGAAAGGTTGACATCGATATATCCTCAAAGTCAAATGAGGATGCTGTATCCGAGGTGAAGTGAACGGACTCAATATTAATGGGGCGGTACTGTACTAGAGATGGAGCTGGCGCTGTTGCCGAGGAAAAGAAAGAAGAGAAAAAAAGGTCGATAATTTTCGTTGTTGATTGTATTGTTTTGATTGACTGTTTGTTGATCATATTTGCTCACCTTTATTGCATCAATTTTGTTCTATTGCAGGAGGAAATGGAGGAGAGTGACGACATGGGATTCAGCTTGTTCGACTAGATGGTCGAAAACTATGCCTTCGACTCTTCATCTCGTTTGTTAAGTCTATTAGTACGTAGACAATATATGCCTTAAAAATTATGTCAAATTTGGCCATTGCGTTTATTTTTGGACTTACACTTAACACAAAATCATTTTTCGATTCTATGATCCTGAATGTTCTTCAATCTTGATAGTTGATATTAGCATTTGAATACGAATTTCCCATTGGGTCAAACAAACTTCGTTTTGCTCAAAGGCTTACCAATCGACTGAACAATTACGAAACAAAAGAAAAATCGAGGAACGTAATGCTTTCTGAATATACTAATACTCATTTAAAATGGATATATATATGTCTTAATTTAAGATGAGTTAAGTAGTAAAAATAAGAAGGGAAAGACGGGTCAAGTAATTAGAATAAGAAAGGAGTAGATTGCATAGGCTAAAGCCAAATAGTTGTCTCACGTGCTCAAGTGAAAAGGTATTTAGGACCTGTTCTTTCGGACTTTTAGAAATTTGAATCAATCGATAATGAATCAATCAAATGAAATGACCGAGCAGGCGAATGAAGATCAAATTTATAACATATCATTGTCTTTGGCCCAGGCTGAAGTGGTGATCGAAGCCCAGGCCCGAATCAATTTGAGCCCAGGCGAAATGAAATTTGAAAATAAAATTTGGAAAAAACAGTCGTAATCCGTTTTAAACTTAAAGATAAATATATCCACGTTAAGAGAGACTTATTGTATTAATCTTTATAATGAATATATGTCATCCATACAGTCATCCTCGATTTGAGACATAATATATATATCTAGCAACTTTGGTCGATTTTCTGGCTTTTCTACGTTTACGAGCACCATTTCAGTTACCCAAAGAGCATCTAGGATACACGGCGCAGTGATTGCTGATCTAAAGCTCTAGCACAATACATTAAACTCCCTCCGTCCCAATGAAATGTTTACATTTTTTTTTTGAGGGGAAATAAAGTGTAAACAATTGACTGAAACAGAGGGAGTAGGTATAGCAAAACACATCTTATATTCCTACTTAGATTAGTAGAGGGTGGGGGTCTCGTAGTCTCGTGGCTGCAATCATTCTAATTACGGAGTAGCAACGTTCTCCTTAGCAAGTGGAGCAATTTCCTCGCCATCAATCCCGGGCTCACTGCCTGCTACTTGTAAGCTTAGGAGAGCTTCCTCCCATTTTTTCGCTGGTCCCTGCAGATAATCGTAATTTCAAGTAAGTAGTTTGCGTTGGGGTTTTTGAGCCTTATACATTGCGATCAGAAGTTAAAAGGATTGTAGTTTTCACCTTCCATGAAACGTCTTGAGACATGCAGTTTCTGATCATTTCTGACATGGCTAGAGTGCCATATGTGGCAAGCGCTCTTATCACCGTCTTCGCTAAAGCATTTACGTCTGCAGGATCGACTACGTCACACTGCATAGAACAAGTAATGAAAACGGAGCGCAAAAGAAAGGCTTAATGGCCGTTCAAAAAAAAAAAAAAAAAAAAAGGCTTAATGGAAGAAAGAAAAGATTATTACTTCGACATTGAAAGCTCCCATTTGAAACCCGTTGTAACCTTCTTTTACGGTGTCAACCAGCCCTCCTGTTGAAGCGACGATTGGTACCTGCCCAAAACGCGGGAGTATTTTGAGACTTCTCGACAATGTATACAGCGAAGAACTCTTGCTGATTCAGGTGGAGGAGCAATACCGTTCCATATCTCATGGCCTGTAGTTGAATCAGACCGCAAGGCTCAAATCTACTTGGGATCAACATAAAATCAGCTCCTGCTATCATCATATGAGCTAGAGGTACATTGAATTTCGCTATGCCTCGAGCTTTACTTGGATACTTCAACTCTAACTCCTCGAGTTGTTTCTCCATGGCCTTTTTCCCCGTTCCCTAAACGAAGAAAGTATTCCTCTGTCAGAGCTTTGAGACTCAACTTTTTCAATAAATGCGTGGTTTTCGTCGAAAAAAGAAATTGTGTTAAGACTCACAAGAACGACAATTTGGACATTCTCATTGATCAATTGAGGAATGGCTGCGTCAAGAATGTCGGAACCCTTTTGCTCTTCTAACCTACCGATGAATCCTATGAGAGGAATGTCCTTATCTACTGGCAAACCGACTTCTGCTTGAAGGGCTTCCTTTAAGAGGGGTTTCGCATCCAACACCTGTAAAGGAGATAAATGTGAGAGACGTTGACGACAGAGATTTTCTATTGAAATGTAGAATGAATTTCATGTAGTGGACGATAAATGATTCTTACAGTTGATATGTCGAATTTAACGTTTGTGTATTTGTCGGTCATTGGGTTCCACTCTTGGACGTCCATGCCGTTTACAATGCCAGTAATGCCAGTTTTACGAATGACATTGTCTAGCTCGACCCCCTTCTCAACACCAGAAACTAGCTCGTCTGCGTAGTAAGGGCTGACAGTGAAAACTCGGTCTGATTCCAAAATCGCTGCTTTCATCCAGTTTAGTTTCCTCCCTTTAACTGGCTTATCATACCTGAAATTCAGACGCAATGACAGTCACGACACTATCAATATGCACGTAAATACGCCTTTTAACTAAACAAATACGGTGATGTCGAACAACATACATACCCGTCAATGAAGTCAAAGGAACTCCGAAATTCATCGGGAAGATTGAGAAGAGGAAAGTCAGCAAATGGAAACCTGCCTTGGTATGCTATGTTGTGGATGCAGAAGGCAACCTGTTGAAAGTTGAACATGATTTAGGATCGTGTTTTGATTCTAGATTTCGATGTCGAACATTTGATTGGGACTGAGAGTCTGAGAGTGCTCACCTTAGCATTTTGATAAATTCCCCGAGATTTGTACATACTCTTCAAATAGCAAGGAAGTAAGGCAGTATGCCAGTCGTTGGCAATGAAGACGACATCCTCACCTGAAAAAGGAAGAAAGACGATATGAGTTGCTTGATATTTCCAGTTGCTAATCGATAACAAAGTTTTCCGAAAAGCGCCTACCATATACACCAGAGTAATGCGGATTACTGCTAAGGTTAAGAACTCTCGGTGCTTCCAGAGCTGCCTGAAACCATAACAGATGATCAATCTCTTGATAAGGAAACCTATTACGATTTACGAGTATTCGTTTGCGCATTAAGTTGCCTATATGTGAAGCATCATCAGTTAGAATGAGTAGTTCTTGACAGACAAATATGCAGGAAACTTCAACGACATAACCCTAAATGCCTGAAAAGTTTTTGAGGGTGCCGCGACTGTCATAAAGTATTCGCTAAACCAAACGTGCGTGTTTTAAGACACAATATTCGTTTGACGTCTTTGAGGCACCCAAGTAATGGTTTTGTTGTGTTTTTCTTAAACTTCAGTAAGATTTACCTGACATAGGAGGCTGAAACGGAGTTCGTTATCTTCATAATCCTCACCAGTAATAGGACCGTAAACTTTTGATCCTGTTTTCCCCCATACCTTAAATTCAGACAAGATAAATTTCGTCAGTCGCCTATGAAGAACTACAAACGATCACGCACATATAACACAAGACAAACCTTCTCCAGAAATATTGGGTGATCAACAAAGACGCGGTCTACTCCACGCTTGTAGCAATGAAAGAACCTGACGGTTTCGACTCTATCAGCAACTTTCACCTGCACACGATAACAAATGACTGAGCTGAAAAGGAAACGACAAGCAATGCTAGTTACTTCTTTAGCTATAGATGGAACATACTTCGACTGTGACACTTGTATCCCACGCGTCTTTGTATTGGTCATACCGTGGAGCAATCGTCATAACTCGGTGTCCATTCGCCTGACAACAAAAACATGATTTAGTCCAAATGTAATATGAAGTCCGTTTTCCACTCCTGTAACTGAGAAAAGAACCATATACTTCCTATGTTTTGGTACTGGATATAGCGGAATAAAGCAAAATGGCTCACTAAATTGACTATGCTTCTTTCATTGTTAAGTATTAGTCATTCTATTCAATTATCGACGTAATCTTCACCTTGGGTCATTCGGAAACATCTTGTCTATGTTAAACATTAACATTAACAAAATAAAATAAAATGAAAGGGCACGAAAGCTTACCGCCATAGCCGGTGGCAAACCGCCAAGAACATCTCCGAGACCGCCAGTTTTGCTCCAAGGAGCCACCTCAGCACCAAGAAAGATCAACCCCATACCACTGCCACATACGACGACACCCCATGTCCGTCCATTTTGCTTCTTTTGTACATGTCTTGTGACTTGTCTACTACTAAACTTAGTACCACCAACATTTTTGTGCAACATATCAGCAGCATTGTTCAGAGGCCTTAATCCAACATAACTTAGGGACTGACTTTTTAAGCAGATTTCAGTAGGAGCATAATCAGAGTTAGTAGTTGATCCTCTCAGTACTGAATTAGACGCCACTATAGCCGCCATCTGATAGTTTCTGATACGAAAACATACACGACGATAGAAATGTCAGCTATGAACATAGACTATAGCATTATCTAATCTTTCAGTAAACAACATTTACATCAGTGCCTCAAGGACTCCTGCAGCTATGCATACTTCAAAATAAGTTAATTACTCGACAACTTTTTCCGTAACATTTGCTCAAAATTCCCCTCACGCAAAAATGCAAAGAGTGTCAAATGGGACTATAATTCATTCATCAAAAACATATAAACATGTAATCACAGGCATACAGTACACTAATCAGTAATCAGCAACACAATTCACCATAATTATCAAAATTGTGTGATTAGTTAAGCTTTACTAAAAACAGAGAGAAGAAGTACTTACAGAAAAGACGAGTAGATGAAAATGGTAGTGACTTTACTGTTGTTGTTGACAACTTCACATGCATATGTAGTACTCCGTAGTAATATGTGATGAGTGTCCTCGTAAAGCTAAATCAACTTGGGCCCAAAACAAGTGGGCTTTGGACTTTTGTGATACTCACTTGGGCCCACTTCTTTGCTACCGTTCATTCTTTGTACGGTTTAGACCCGAGAAAGCCCAACTTGTGGTGGGTCCTTCAATGTTTTCCTACACTTGAATAATTGATTTCTAATATGCCATAAATGATAAAACAAGTGTACTATATTTATTATAGTTTTTTTTTTGGGATATTTCACGATCTTATCGACTTTGGCGGATTCTGTAGTGCACGTGTGAGGTTTGTTCGCGTAGTGCACTAAACTTTGTAAATATGTTTATGCCATTTGTGACGGAAAACTTGACGACGTTAAGTTTAAAGAAGAATCTTTCGATTATGAGTTTAGAAAGATAATTAAAGCCTACATTATTCTTCAATTAAATGCTTTATTATGTGTTGATTAATTAGTATAAATTTTGTTGATTAGAGTACAAATAATAGCGTTTAATCGAGGAATAATGTAGCCTAAATGTACTATAAACTCATAATTGGTGCGTTCTTCCATAAAATTAACATCGCCAAGTTTTTCCGTCACAAAACGACATCACATATTCATAAAGTTTAGTGCACTACGCTGAACAAACCTCACACACGTGCACTACAGAATCCGCCAAAGCTCAAAGCATCGCGAAATATCCTTTTTTTTTTTTTTTAAATATTGTATATAGGGTTAGTATTTCAGGGTGGAGAAATTTCACCACGTTTTTCTGATCTGACATAATATCGGTGTGTACTACAAATTTAAAATATGCACACCTCATGTTTTGCTATCGATAAATAAAGTACAGAAAAAATTATAAAGTCGTTGTACGCTGCACGACGGCCTTGCTGCTGTTGCTGGACGGTGGAGGCTAACTCCTCGCTTAGTCGCTTCATCACAGATGGATTCATATTCATCATATCAATTCATATGCAACTCAACCTGAACATACATCTATCAGCTACCAAGGAGTACATGACTAGCATATTCAGCGACAATCAACCCTGTTATCGTAAAACTTCACAGTTTAAAAAAAAAAAAAAAGAAAAGTCAAGTGTAGTTTCTAAAATGAAAGTTTTCAAAACTGAAAATACCTCAAAATATTTATACACTGTAACATACAAAGTACGGAATATAATTTATATCAGTGATAAGAGCGGAATGCAGATTGCAAAACTGCAAACCGATCATCTGATGTACATTGTCTCTATTGTACGGATTACCATACAACTGCACCAAATCTCAACCATAAGCGCCAAGATTACCAATCGCCGTAATCAAAAAGTGTATTCATGAAACACTTGTTATTCAAAAATTTGACGTCATCAGCAAAATTTTGTTACATAAACATAATTAGAGAAACTCACAATAAGCATCGTCTGAACTTTGAACCTTTAGACTAGCATGTTAAGTGCTTTTTTCCTAACTACCTCAACTATGTACAAACCGATAAGAAATTATTTCGGAGCCTGTACTGGAGGAAATTGAAACTCCAGATACCTTAATACCCAAACTAGTATACGAACAGGGAGGGCAAATACTTTTAGATACAGATTTTTGTCAAGGCAGCCCTGCATAAGAACGTGGCGAGTTTCAAGGTTTTTGGCGAGTTTTACACTTGGGAATTTTCAAAAAGCTCGCCCCAAAACACAGAATCCTCATCGTGTCTTAATGTAGGACCGGTTTAACAGGCTTTCGCCCTCCCACCTATTTACAGTCAGTTACCTGCAAGCGTGCAGCAGATTTATGTTTTACTGTACACGGGTTTTCTCCTTTCCTGCAATGAAAAATTTCTGCGTGAGGAGGCCAGTTCACAATCAAACATGTAAGATATTTGGAAACGATAAATGAAAAACTTACCAAAAATCTTTGATTTCAGTTGGAACCGGTTAGAAGATCCTTTCACTTTGAGATCGTGTAGTTGCCTGGTTTTGCTCTGCTTGTCTGTGCTTCCCCCTGCTGAGAAATGGTTTCTTTTGCTTACTTTTTCGTGATAAACAGCTGGTGGTGCCAGCCTCAGCTGAGGCATGGTATCTGTCTGAGTCGCTCTCTGATTCTTCTGGAGACTACTCAACATCTCGAACTGTAAATTTCAAAAACAGCTATTAATTAAACAAACAGCTTATGGTTCCAGTGTCACACAAGACATCAGATCATTTCTCTAACAGCAAAATAGTTACGACATACTCACGTATAATAAAATACCATAAGTAGTGTTCTTTCTTCTCAAAATGATAATGCGGTCAAAAACTACTTCTCAAAATACAAAGCCCTGCAACGCATAATCTGTTCTCTTTTTAAGGAGTAAGGGCCGTCAATCATAGTTACTCATGTTCAAATAATAAGGCAAGAGCAATTGGTTGGATTACTCAAGTTATACGAGCCAAAAAAAAAAAAAAAGCAGACATAAAAAAAATAAAAAATAAAATAAAATAAAAAAATAGGGAAAAAGAGATACGGAGTAAAATGTAGAGAGCTTATTGCATACTCTAGAAATCGGATGAGAGCCTGCTAAGTTCTCCAATGAATCGAATTCGTGTAGGTGTAAAATGGATGTCCCCTGCGTCCGCCATGACCTATGTGAAGACGTGCTCACCAATCCTTGCTCGACTGACTTGCCTTTAGTTTTGTGGCTCTTCTTTTTTATCACACATACAGGACACCCTCTTGAAGAAGTTTGACTTGAGGTCCCACTCTCCTGAATTTCACATTGTAGATGAACTGCATGACCGCAACTGAACATCCGAATCCCCGAGCTTGAAGAACTCTTGCTGAAAGAACAGTTGCATATACAACAAAAGAGATTTCGAGGGGCGTACCCCTTAGATGCACCCTTCTTAAGTGCAGTCATAGTGTAGAATGTATCATCCTCTATCAAACATTTGGCGGTATCCTAAGAACACAAAGGAAAATCTTCAGCAGAAAGCAATAGTATTGAAGAAATCTGATGTTAGTTTTATATTTGTTAAGAAAGATGACAGGTCAACGAATGTTGATTTCTAACAACATAGATATCTAACAATTAAAGAACATACTTTGAGAAAGCAGTGCACATACCAGAATCCTCATTTCAAAGCCGTATGTTCCTAACATTCCTAATATAGTCGGCTTGAAATCACCAAATTCCTGACCACCGTTGTCTGAAAGAAGTTTTGACATGATAGACGGAAGGCGGACAAATCCTATCATTCCCTCAACAATATCTTTGATAAATTGTGAAAACAGCCTCTTCAAAACAGACGCATATCTCACGGTCCCACAAATCCTCCATGTGATCTCATTCACCTTTGGATCATTCTTGAAGCTTGAAGATTGAACGAACATGCCAACCTCCGCATTTTCTTGAGATGTAAGCAACGGTTTGCAAAAACTGAAACCAAGCAGCAGCGGAAGTTATAATCGATGAAATAAAAGGAAAACAAAACTTTCCAAGGCCCTTAGTGCTTCACGTGATATTTGACCTTTTTCAATTTAGTATACTGATTGGGGGGGTGATATGAGAATACTACTAACTTTCCAAGTTCAAATAGCCAATAATAGAACAGTTCAGTACCATTCAGTTCAGTTAAGCTCCGCACCAATGAGTCTAAAAGAACAGTGCCTAACTAGGCCAATCATTTTCAGAAAATGGATTATTCTTAGGGTTTTTAAAAATGAGAGGTACATATCATTCTTATAAATAGGTACAAGACGTCAAGACGAGCAACAAGAAATATTTTGGCCAAATATCTGCATCCAAATCTGCCTAGTCGATCCAGCGCTAGCACTCAATTAGTCAATGCTAGTTCTACTAATTAGAAGCAGTTGCACATTAGATTTTAATTAGAAAATATTCTCTCACTTAAATACTCAGGCAGAATGAGCAACTAACATGCAGCACATGACTCCGTAAAAACCGGTTAACAAAAAAACATTTATTGCATACCCTGCTTCTTGACAACTTTTGTATCAGTAGCAACAGATAGACATCAAAGTCAAAATCTGAAAGAATAAAGCGCTTACGTGTCTAGCAAATGAAACCACAGTGATTCAGACTCTTCAAATTCCAAACGTGACGTGTTGCGTTGGCAAAGGCCAATGCATGCATGTAATATTTTTTGTATGTCTTGTACCTGCAAGGAGACGATCTTTTAAGTATTTCCCCATATGAAAAAAAATATCAAGCAAGTATATACGATTTGTATGCACCTCTTTCAGTCCTGAAGCAGCAAGCAAATAATCTGTATGAGCATGTTTGTCTCCATCCATGTCGGAAACCATATAGCCCACAGCAGTGTCAAGCATTACAAACATATTATTCAGATCAGATAGCACAAGCAAAAGCGCACTACCAACATCACCCACCCTTTCCAAAAGGAAAGCAGCTGCATCCACAATTCCATAGTCTTGACACAGTTGCAAACAGCGGTCCACTCTATAACTTTCAAAAGTTTCTAAAAATTTAAGAACTGCATCTGGTTCATACTGACATAGCCTCTGGAGAAAGAGAAACTAAGTTATCAATATAAAGTCATGGAGTGGAACAATGAGAAGCCTGAAGCAACTCCGTAAATGAAAATGAAAACGCAGTTCTAAGAAAGCAATGGTACTCATTCAGACTCACCTCAAGATAAAGTTCGATTATGTCATCTGTCATTTCCAAAGGATTATCACGTATAATTTTTGGAAATTCAGATACCCTTTCAAGAAAAGCCTCAAAAGAATTCTTCCCGTCCTTCTTTTGTCTTCCCCATGGATTATCAAGAGCATCGTTCACATTTATATTACATAAATTTATGGTGCCTGAAATATGAACCTCGAAAAGAGTTTTCAGATACAGGAATAGGCTTCTAGGACTAGATCGGAGCTCAGAAAGAACACGCCCCCTTTCTTTGTTGAAGTGGCTACTGACCAAGAAAAATGTGCATTCTCTGGAAAGCCAAGTAAAAGTTAGAACGTGTAAACAAATATTTTCAAATTATTAAATTAAAGCCATGCAGTGAATGCGTGAACTATCATGCTAAGGCAAATATGAGGATCACCTGTTCAGGATAACTAGCTCAGGCATCCGAGAAATAACTGCTGATCGAAAAGCAGTAGACTCCATTTCATTAAGTTTCAACAACAGACCATCAATGAAGGAAAATGCGTTCATGGGTTCA
The DNA here is from genome assembly GCA_023091065.1 of Dianthus caryophyllus. Taxonomy (NCBI): domain Eukaryota; kingdom Viridiplantae; phylum Streptophyta; class Magnoliopsida; order Caryophyllales; family Caryophyllaceae; genus Dianthus; species Dianthus caryophyllus. Next base: position 33,768,679 of record CM041520.1, on the reverse strand, counting down.
TCCATATCTTTCATATAGCTATCCAATGCAGCAAGGTAATCACATCTTATGGTGTGGATTAAGCCGCAAACCTAGCAAACAACAGAAATGAAGCCATGGCTGTAATAAAACAATAGATCATATGTAATTTTGATGATGATGCCCACATTTTTTAACCCTTATTTCATTGGTAATGGTAAGCCACAACGTACCTGGTAGAATTGTGCTTCTTCACACAAATGCAAGACATATGAGGCATTCCAGTCAGACTGAGGAACGGCATCCAGCAAAGCTAGCACTTTTTTCTCCCTTCTTTTTTTAGATTTATTCATCTGCTCGGAGTTATTTGGTAAGAGATTATTCTCTGACATTAAGTACTCCAATATCTGGCTCAACACGCTTTTTGACACAATTGCTCTATTAGATGCAATGTAGCTAGCTATAAACTCAATTAGATGACCTATATCTTTTCTTGAAGGCCATGCTCCCACGTCGGCATCGTCATTGCCAGAAGATGCAACTGTTTGGGATATATCAACATCAAGAACAAGAACTAAAGCATCAACAGTTTTCTGAACCATGAGATTATCATTCATCTGAAATGAGTCAGTCTCATCCTCGAGTTTATCATCCTCTGTCAGAGCAATCCTTAAAACATCCAATGAAGCTTCTGTATCCAGCTCTAACAGATAGTATAAATTCAAGTATGCTCCTGCAGAACTTAAGCCTGCACTTGTCTGGGGTTTGGGGCCACCAGAATCCTCCAGAAGAAACAGCACAAGCTCCGTCCTCAGTGATGATAGGCGGCTGTAAGGGAGTGTTCCGTGTCCTGCAGATCAGTTCACAATGGTGATGTGGGCAGATCAGTAGCAGTCATATTATTGTAACAGTAAAAATCGTAGTTAAACTCCGTAATAGTCTTGAATTAGAAAGCTAGCAGCAAGAGAAAGCATGCAAATAGTATGCAAAAACTCACCCGGGGGGAAAGCAATGCCCGAAAAGCAGTACTTCAGATACACAAGTGCCCGATACCTGTCTTTAGAATTTTATCAGTGACTCTAGAGATGAAGATGAACTGTCAGTGTAGAAAGCAAATAAACTTATTTTCCGATTTACATACCCAACAGCGGCGGCATCTCTTTCATGATTTTTCAGCACACTCAATAGTTCCTCCAGGGGTGTCTTGAAATCGTCTAGGCCTTTGTTGAAGAGATATATTAGAGCACCATATAGACCATTTTCCCGACATAGCCGGACTACCTACAATAAAGAAATTTAGGGTAAACGGTATAATCTGAATATCAACATGGCTGACTATAGACAAATCCAAAAACTGAAAAGAAAGAAAGTCAGTATAGTATTACCTGGTTAAAATCCAAAGATGAAATATCCATGTGAAGAACACATTGTTCAACTCGTTGCAACCATCCTTTAGAATTATAGTGCTCAACCAATGCTTGCATAATCTTAAAGAAAGACAACATCCCCGTTAGCTTTTTAGTTTATACGAAGTATGAAGTAGAAAGTACAACTTGTTTCAAACCAATGGTACCTCAGGAGGTAGTGAACCAAGCATATCCTTCAATATATATGGCTCCAGAAGCTCTAAAAATGTATCTTCAAAATAATAAATACAAAGGCGCAAAGAAAATGTAACGTTAGTGATCAATTTTTGGCTAAACGGCAACAGCCATATGAAAGAGCAGAAGCTTATTCTATAGTTCGTAAGATGGGCTATGTAAAACATACGAAAAAAGCATAATAGATCTTTTTAGGTGTACGACGAAGCACAAGGCCAACACAGAAGGGGAGGGGCGAGGGGGCGATTCGAACTGGGGACCTATTGTCCCGATACCTCCATCTTAATAACTAGACTAAGATGTCTTCGGTACATAAAAAAAGCATATTAGTGAGGATTCTTTCTCTCAGATATCAAACAAAGTTTTCACTGCGTACTACATAATAATTTCATTGTTACTAGCAACCCACATTGATCCAAGTCCAAATTCCAGCATACAGTAATTTTGAATACATATGCCCACATCTCAATAAACCTACGAGAGAGTGTGCCATCTCTTTTTTTTCATCTTAGGTCAGTTTGAGTTATGCAACCTATCACTGCGGCTACTATCAACTGTAATAATGTGGCCTGCACCCAAGTACCTATGTAGTTTAATGTGTCTGTATTTAGGTTAAGTGTACCACAAAAAACTGCCATGAGGCTTACATAATTAAAATCAATTATGATCGGACTGTTATACGGAGTAGCTGTTCTCCAATCAGAAAATTAAGTACAAATTTGATAATTTGATGGAGAAATAAAGTGAACTCAGATATTATTGGTTAGTTTTTCTCTCGAATTTTCACTTTCCTTGCATAAATCTTTTATGTATTGTGTAATTAATTAGATACAAGCAATAAGCAACTTTTACAGCGTACCTCTATGATGAACGGCTATGAACTTTGAGAAGATCTCGTCAAATAGAATGTCTGTCCGTTTAATATGAACACAGAATTCAACTGCTACACCACCAACACGAGTAAACTGCTCTTTGATTTCAGAATATGTTGAGTTCGAAGGGTCGACGGTGCCATCCTCATGTTCCTCCTTCCCAATGTGGTTGGAACAGGCAACGGAAATATAAGAGAAAACCTCATCCACATATGAAAAGAGTAACTCCACCAAATAGGGCATTAAAGCCTCTTGTATTGCATGCAAGTCTCGGGGAAGGTCAATCACACCATGCGCCTGACCATCATAAAGCGTCATTGCCATGTTGAAGGCACCCATCCAATCGCCGGCATTTCTCAACACTTGGATACGTTCTCTCCACAGAAGTAGCCGAGAAACAACGAGATGCGTAGGTGAAAGCACATATATACATGCTCCTCTCACTGCCAAACTATTTTGATAAGCTTTCTCGGGGTTGCCAAATACATTTGTAAAGTACGTGTGGTAAGCGATCATATCATCTCCTCCAGTTACATTGTTAATGGCGTAACTCGTTTGGTGGATCAAGGCACCGTCCCTTGTATACAAGCAAAGTTGACCAGCTAATGTCAGGATGATCAACAGCTGCACGTGATTTAAACACACATTTACGTGACCGACAACAGAGCATGTACGACGAAGGATGATATATATTCATGAATTGAGATTGGATTTCGAAAGTTGAGAAGGCATATAGACCTGATCATCAAGCCATGCCACACCTATAGCCGCACTTTCTAGAGTCCACTTTGCAAACACATTAATCTCCGACTTCACCAACTTAGCGACTTGAACCTTCCGATCCCATGCAATTGCAAGCAGTGATATCTTTTCTACAGCTTCGTTATTCAAGGTTTCTGAAAAAGAATATATCATGCTAAACAGTCCAAATTCTAATTTTACTAAAACGGAACATACTTTTGAAAATACCTGCAGAAGAACCACGCAACTGTGTAGTGCATTTCCAAGCAGTATATGGCAAAGCACCCTCCCTTACTCCTTCAGGCTTCGCAAGCGGTGCGCAGATGTGCAGAGTAGGACTAAGTCTCACCTGAAACAAGTAATTTACTACTTTAACAAGAGAAGTTGGTCACTTACAAAAATTGTCGGCATCTATTTGCAGAAAAATTGTATTTTAGACTGCTGAAGTTCAGAAAGTTATAGGACAATTTCGTACCACCAGAGCATTTTGATGTGTGACAAAGATGACGACACCCTCTTCAGACAAAGAGGAACCTTCGGTGAATAGTTTCCAACCTGTAGCTCCCCCGACTACACCACCCATGACACCGCTTAGGCTGCTAGTTGAGCCTGTGGTATTTCCAGATGAAGTCGACGACGCAGCTCCAGTCAATTCATCAGGTAAGAGAGGTGATGCACATAACACGGTGCCAGTATGTTGTCCGTCAAGAAGACACTGTTTCAGTAAAACCGTCAGCCGTCAGGTAAACAAAGAATATAAAGTTTACAAAAGACAGGAGCAACTTTCCGATGACAAGAGCTCACCTGTGACTTGATTTGGAACCCGAATAATGTCATCACAGATATCTCGTGCAACTTCAATATACCCTTACAGTCACCAGTAACTGCTTTGTATTGGCGGGTAACTAGAGGATCCTGCCCGAGAAAAAATGCATGCACCACTGGAGCTTTATGCTCTCCAGTGACGACTTTTGCCACAGTTCCCCTAGGTAAATTCCAAACAGTAATGTGACCGTCACCATAACCTGCTAAAAGCAGATCACCTTGCAGATTGAAACAAACGGATGTTACCGGAACGAGAGATCGATCTCCTTGTGCACCAAGCATCAACATCTGAAAACATATACAGCAACACAGTGACTCAGTTAGCCATTGCTGATCAAGTTGTAATATACTCCGTACTAAATAAGGATATGTTCTCCTCGTCATATATTTGTTCTAAGCATATCAAAAGCTTCAGCGAAACTTTGCCTTAAGAATAACTAAAATTCAAAAACCTTCACGACACTTACAAAAACTTTTAGACTACTTCAGAGGTCAAACATTGTTAGGCGAACAAGGTCAATAGAACAGTTCATAAGACTGACTAAACACTAGAATAGCGACTATCGTGTTGCAAGTCTATTTGCCCACGTCAATCACATAATCATAAATTCATAATAACCATACTAAAAATTTGAACATTGCCAAAATTCAAAACCAGCGAATGGATAAACAGAAAAATACAGAGAAAGCAACAACCTTTGAGTCTGTGCTATCACCATGCTGAACAGAATATTTACTCGGCACAACAACAATAACTCCTTTCGACATTCCCAAAGCAATGTAGTTAAGATGCACAGCCAACACCTGCGGGGTACCGTAATCCCGCCTAAATGTCTGCGATTTAATAGCTCGGCTAATGACATGATCAGCGTTGACGTCAAAGTATCCTAAAACAGTCGACCCTCTGCGCACACCCTCCAACCTCATAGGCTGTGCAGCAGCGCCCTCCTCCCAATCTTGCCCTGTAGACGCCTGCTTTTTCTCGAACTCTTCTGCTAACTCTAGTGGTTTTTTCTCAGGCTGCAACCTCTTTTCCGCCTCTTCACTAACACTCTCGTCATCCAACTCTCTGGTTTTTTCTTCGACTAACTCATCCACTAGCTCCCTCACTTCGTCACTTATCGAACCTGTGTCTTCTCTCTCAGAATGCTCTTCCTCCAAAACAGCTGAACTTTCATCTCCATTCTGCAGTTCCGCTGTCTCAACTTCATTCTCGTCATCTTCATTCTTATCATCCGTACTCATCGTGTTATCTGGCATCAAATTATCCTCGTTTACACTCTCGTTGACCTCGTTACTCATTCCAACATCCTCCATCTCACTCTCATCAACCGCTTTACTACTTCCAACATCCTCCACACTATTTTCAACCTCGAAACTCGTCTCCTTCCCAATCTCCTCAACCTCATTCGCAATTTCATCATTCAAATTCGACACCAAACTTTCCCTATCACTCACCTGATCAACGACACCTACATTGACCTCATCACTACGCTGCGACTCAACGTCAACGTCACCAGAAACCGAACTCATACGCACCGGAGCATCGAACAATTCATCACCATCAGACACTTTATCAACCAAACTCAAACTCAAAGCTCTCCTCGACTTAACCGACCGCGACGCCGCAGCAGCCGCCGCAAGCGCCGCGCCAGGTTTACCGGCGGACCTAATTCCGCCGGCGAACATCGACGCCGGCCTCGAACTCGCCGGCGCCGGCGGCCTCCTACTAGAAACTCCAAAATAATCGTCCGATTTCAACCGCTGAATCAAATCATACTTCACTCTCTCCGAATTCAACGAAATTGAGCTCGAAATTAGGGTTTCCGAAGAATTACTTACATCAACTTTGCTAGCATCATGATCAAAATCAGACGAAGATGAATCAGAATCATTGAGTATGTCATCAACAGTGCGAAATACACCGTCGCCGTCGCCGTCGGAAGAAGATGATGTTTCGCCGGAGACGGCGGCGTTGTGTCGCCGTAGAAACGAATCTAGGTCGAGTTCATCCGCCATTGATGAAGATTTTGTTGGAAAAAGTAAACTTTTTGTCATTGTTTTGGAAATCCAAGTGATGTTTTAGGTTTTCGGGTGATCATGTTATTGAATTAATTGACTGTTTTTGACAAGATTCAACAAAAGTGTTCGTCAGATGAAATTAAAATAAAATAAAATAAAATTTAAAAATAATAAACAGTTAAAAAAAATTGGAGATGCGGGGTATCGATCCCCGTACCTCTCGCATGCTAAGCGAGCGCTCTACCATCTGAGCTACATCCCCATGTTGTTTATATTTTCCCCCTATTAATTACTTCCTCCATTCCGTTTGGTTCTATAAATTTGTCCAAAACACGGTAATTAAGGTAGAAGAAAATCAAGTGGGGTAGACAGTAGAATTACCGAACTACCCCTACTTTATTCTTTAAAAAAGGACATTGCAAGTGGGTTGGGTGGGGTATTAATGAAGGGTATATTGGTCTTTTAGTTTAATAAAGTACGGACCAAAATAGAAATATATAGAATTGATTGGAATTTCCGAAAAAGTAATATGTATAGAATCAAATGGAATGGAGGAAGTATAATTTTATTACTCTTCATAGTTTTACAATGACAATCAAAGTAATGTACACCAAAATAGATAACCCATATATGTTGGCTATTTGCTATTCAATTCTTATTTTCACAAAATTATTTTTTCAAACAAAATAACAATAAGTTCTACTTATTTCAAAGTTTGAGATTAGAGCTGATCATGGCTACCCATCAATTGAATTTAGCTCGTAAATTAGTATTTCAATATACTACTCGTATAGGATTAGTATTCAATCCCAGAATTATTTGGTACTCCACATTATACTTTATACTTATTTTAAAAGTTATAAAGATCACTATCTTCAAAAGAAAAAAAAAAGTTATAAAGATCATCATAGTAGTATTTAGCCAACCATATCCTAAAGTTGTACTCCTTGTTGTATTTCAGTAACCACACTAGGTAGCATTCGTAGCAACAAATATGGTTACTGGATTCGATAATGCTAACGTTATCGACAATGAGAGTCAATGTTATGAAGGTACTACTCCGTATATAACTAGTTAAATTTTCTCCAATAATTCAAAAGTCAATTGGTGTAATCATATTCCCTCATTCCCGAAGTAAAACTACAATTCGACAAAAAAATAAAACAAATATTACTCCTTATTATCCATAATATTTTGTTCAATACATTTTTTACGACAATTTCACACTTATTAATTATTTTTCCAAACGAGCAAGTCATTTGAAAAGATCGTCTTTCACTAAAAAGCAAAAAGGGAAAGATTCCTTATACATAAAATATCTGTAACCATTATCGACTACGGAGTAAACGTTAAGTTAATACAGAGTACCTCTCAATAAGTCGATAGTGGTTATAATTAAAATTAAAATTAAAATCCGTAATAAAAGACGGTTTTTTCTAAGACTTTTTGGCCACTCCAACTGATCACAAACCATCAGATCACCCATCTGCTGAGAAAATCAACAGCAGAGTCTTTGTACACTCCGCCAACACTTCCCCTCTCTATATCACACCCTCCCAACTTCTTTGATTTCTTCCCTCACATCACACAAAAAACATTACATTTTCTCCACAAAAGTTTTTCTGCCAAAAAAATCTGCAGCATTACACCCTTGTGCATTGTAAACTTCACCATGGCTGCATCATTTGCTGCCTCAAAAATCATTCAACCTCTTCATTTTAGATCTGTTAATGAAAACCCTGTTAAATTTTCTGCTAATTTTGCCCCCAAAACCTCCCCTTTTATTGGATCTGTTGAAAGTTTTCGCCTTTCGAAATCGCCCGTTTCGATTTCGAGTCGGGTTAGGTCTGTTTCTACCTCTGTTGTTGCTGTTTCTGAGGTTGTCAGGGAGAAAAAGCCCAAATCTTCTGCTGTTTCTCCTTCTAATCTGGTATAATTTTTTCTAATTTTGTGTTTTTATTGCATAAATTTAGGTTGTTATTGATGTTAGTTAGTAAAGATTGAACCTTTTTTTTAGACATCCTAGCACATTGTTTGTGAAAATGTAACCATGTTGCGTTGTAATCGTAGCAATGATTGATTTTAGTTTAAACGTCTGTCGCACGCATACAACGATCTCATTAGATAGTTACTCGGCGTATTTATGGCTGCTTATTTGCCCTTACGAGTGAAGGTTGAATCTTCTTTACTGTCCCTTGTGAAAATTATGCAACTGAAATTGTATTGGTATCATTGTAATGAAATGGAAGCGGTTTCAGCATGATTATGTACAATTGATGTATATCGATTTTTGATAGTTTAGCTGGGATGAAAGGAGTGTAGAATTTTGTTGACGGCGTTTGCGTGTAGTTGATTACAAAGGAGATGGCTTTGGGTGGAATGTTTGCGAATATATTTAGAACGTCTAGTGACTTCCTCCATTCAGTCTAATTCACTACATTTGTCAAAATACGTGATGGAAATTCTGAATTATGTGCTCCGCATTTGTTATAAGGTGTAAATATTGAACATTTTCTGTTCACTCTTTAGAGAGTCGCCATGTTGGGTAAAGATCAAGCAAAATTCTCTATATTTCTTAGAATATGTGACGGGAAATTTAATTAGATGCTCCGTAGTTGTTATAATGTGTAAAGATCCTACCTTTCTTGTTACCCCTTAGACAATTGTAACAATGTGACTATGTGAGACGATCAAGCCCTATTCACTACATGTCTCAAAACACGGTACTGAAATTTTGAGTTTTGTACTCCGTAGTTGTTATAATGTGTAAAAATCAATCCTTTTTGGTCAAACCTTTAGACACTTCTAACAATGTGAATGATCAAGCCCAATTCACAACATTTCTCAAATATATGGTGGAAAGTTTGTACTCCATAGTTGTTATAATGGTTAAAGATTGAAACCTTTTTAATTATACCCTTTAGACAGTTAGGAGACCAAAATATGACTACCTTAGGCCCTATTCTTTTCGGCTTTTTGGGGTTGAACTTATAGGAGCTGAATTTATAGGAGCTGAAGTTAGAGCTGAACTTATAAGAGCTGAGTTGAGCTGAAATTAAGCTGAAAAGAACAGGGCGTTAGTTGATACCGATACCATATGGAGGCAGGATCAACTTGATTTTGTAATCTTGTTATGGTTTCGGCTTTCTGCTAGTTTAGTAGGGAAGTGGAAATAGAAAGAAAGCTCTGACTTTTTCTGATGTTTTTTTTTTTCTTCGTGTGTATAGTTGATTACAAAGGAGGAAGGGCTAGTGCTGTATGAGGACATGACCTTGGGTAGAGTATTCGAGGATATGTGCGCCCAAATGTATTACCGGGGTAAAATGTTTGGGTTTGTTCACTTATACAACGGGCAAGAGGCGGTTTCAACGGGGTTCATCAAGCTGTTGACCAAGGCTGATTCCGTAGTTAGCACATACCGTGATCACGTCCACGCCCTAAGCAAGGGGGTCCCAGCTCGGGAAGTAATGTCCGAGCTTTTTGGGAAAGCGACAGGTTGTTGCCGAGGCCAAGGAGGGTCTATGCACATGTTCTCCAAGGAACACAACGTTCTCGGCGGGTTTGCATTCATCGGAGAAGGAATTCCTGTAGCAACCGGCGCAGCGTTTACTAGCAAGTACAAGCGAGAGTTGGGGGAGAATTGCGATGACGTGACCGTTGCTTTCTTTGGAGACGGGACGTGTAACAACGGGCAATTCTACGAGTGTTTGAACATGGCGGCTTTGTGGAAGTTGCCGATTATTTTTGTTGTGGAGAACAACTTGTGGGCAATTGGTATGTCGCACTTGAGGGCTACTTCGGACCCGGCTATTTGGAAGAAGGGGCCCGCTTTTGGGATGCCGGGGTACCATGTCGATGGAATGGATGTTTTGAAGGTCAGGGAAGTGGCTAAGGAGGCCGTTGACCGGGCTAGAAGAGGTGAAGGACCAACGTTAGTGGAGTGCGAGACGTACAGGTTTAGAGGTCACTCTTTGGCTGACCCCGATGAGCTTCGTGACCCTGGTAAGCGTAATCATCCAAGTACCGAGTTTGATCAATTCATTTTTTTTTTTTACCATTTGGCTTTGTATATACTTCCCCCCCCGATTCAACAGATTCTTATCATCTCACCATTTTCGTGAGGAGGATTTTGGTCAAATAATAAAAATCTGATGAATTGGAGGGAGTATCAATAAGTGTCCTTGGAAATTCGTTATCCATCAGTCGGTTATCTGATATTCTTCTGATGTTTGTTTCGTGGTTTTAATTCTTTTTCAGCTGAGAAAGCTCACTACAGCACCAGAGACCCAATAGTAGCCTTGAAGAAGTACTTGCTCGACAACAACCTAGCCACAGAAGCAGACCTAAAGACGATCGAGAAGAAGATAGAGGAAATTGTCGAGGAAGCTGTCGAGTTTGCAGATGAAAGCCCTGCTCCACCTCGAAGCCAGCTCTTGGAGAATGTATTCGCAGACCCTAAGGGTTTCGGAATTGGACCTGACGGTAAATACAGGTGCGAGGATCCCAAGTTCACTGAAGGCACAGCCCAAGTCTGACCTATTCTTTACTTTCTCATTCTACGTTTCGTGTATTCTTTTGTCGTAGTCGTTACCTTAAAACTACGCCTTATAAGAAGTTTGATCTTTGTATCGCTATCGAGTAGTGTTTTTAATGTCTGCTTTTATTGTGTAATGGTTATATTTATAAATGAAGAATTGATTTATTTATTTTTACATGTGAGAATGTAATCTTTGCTTTCGTATAATCTAATAATCTGTTGGTGATCAAATGCGGGTTCGGATTGAATGTTGAATTTAAGAGGCATTTTTGGCCTGTCGATAAGCCAATTTATGAGAAATTAGTGAAATGGGCGTCTCAATTATTCGAGAAAATAAAATACTTTGAAATTATATGTCAAATTATTTTTACTGCTTATATCTTGTACTCCCTCCATTCATATCCACACTACAAGTTTCTATTTTTGCCACTATTCACAATCGGATATTCAATTTCAATTATCTATTAATACGTAAGTGAAAATATATTCATGTGAGATCTTGTTTGATTCGTCTTTACGAGTACATAATTAAAATTTAATTTTTATATATTTTGAATAAACGTAGCTAAAGATATTTAATGTGGAAAACTTGCGTTGGCAAATGTGCAAAAAGAAACTTGTAGTGTGGATATGAATGGAGGGAGGATATGAATGGATATTTAATGTGGATATGAATGTGGCTATGAGTTTTAAAAAATTACGAAGTATTATGTTTACCTCTTAAATTAATTGTCCTTACAAAATACGGAGTACTTTTAACTCATGATTTACTATTTGAATGTTCTTTGAGACGGTATTCTTTTTCATACAAGTTACAAATATGTTACTCCGTACTTCTTTCGCATTTTTTTATATTGTATATTTTACGCGTGTATTGCACAATTTTTTTTTATAATGCACGACTATTTACGAGTTAATTTAACAGTATTGACTATAAATGATTCAAAGTAGTACGGAATAAATATAAGGACCTGTTCTTTCCAAATTTTATTTTCGATTAGCCTGGGCCAAATTTCACTTCGCCTGGGCCTCAAAGACAACTATGTTATTTAATTGAACTTCATTCGATTGGGCCTCAATTCGATTCGATTGATTCGGCCTGATTCACTATTTAAAAAGTCCGAAAGAACAGGTTCTATGTATTTTTCACACTCTTTATCCCGATTATTTGTCAACTTTTGTTACCTGTTCACGTATGATAATTTTAACGACGAATTCAACACAATCTCACTCGACATATTCTATGTACTATGTTAATATATTTGATAATGGATATCGAGTATACTTTTTCTATCAGTAAATTAGTAATGTGTAAAAATTAAATACTTTGTATAAGCTATTAATTGAAACAGTAAGATTAATTGGTTCAAAACTTTTTTTATCCCGAAATAAGTTCTAACCACCTTTATCGAAAACGTTCTGGGCTAATGGTTATGACGACGATACCCTGAACATTAGGTTTTAGGTTCGAATTTCTCTTTCTCGTTACAATAGCTTCGTGTTTGCCTATGACAAAAAAAAAAAAAGTTCTAACCACATGTACAATTGTACGAACTACGAAGTCATAGACTCAATGATGCGTAAAAAACTACGGAGTAAAAAATACTCCAAAAAAACTACCCTTTGGATGCGGGCCTAGTCTTAAAAAGTACTCCGTACTATTTTTTTTAGATCACTTTTTTTGTCCACATTTAAATTTATGGTGATTATTATTGAGTATTTAGTAACATACTAACATATGTCTAATATTGGTCCAAAAAAAAGACCGTTTGTCACGAGAATTACTCGCATCATGGGGTCATCCTTACAAAAACCAATCGTTTTCAGCCGTACGATCACTTCTCACTTATCCAATCTCAACCACATAATAAACAATCGCCCACGTGTCACACTCATTCGCCTCACGTTTACTCACCCTCACTACACTCACTGTTAATGGAACCGACACGCACCTTAACTGTTGGTATTCTAGGAGATCGTTTCGCACTATTGAGTACTCCGTATTTAATAACACGTGTCTAATATTGATCCTAAAAAAAAAGACTGTTTGTCACTAGACTTACTCGCATCATGGGGTCATCCTTACAAAAACCAATCGTTTTCAGCCGTACGATCACTTCTCACTTATCCAATCTCAACCACATAATAAACAATCGCCCACGTGTCACACTCATTCGCCTCACGTTTACTCACCCTCACTACACTCACTGTAATGAAAATGACACGCACCTTAACCGTTGGTATTCTAGGAGATCGTTTCGCACTAAATTTATACGTGTAAGTCTTGTGTGAATCGGGTAACCCGTTTCACACAAGAAACGGGTCAAATATTTCACAAAATACAAATTCTTACTTGCAACGGTTGCAAACAACCCATTTAAGCAATCTTGTGAAACGGATTCAAATATAACTCATTTTTAACCCAACTAAGTTAATTAATCTAATTACAACCTCTATTCTCTCCAATAAAAGTTGTTAACCACTAAATAACATTTTTGTTACTAGGATTATACTTTTTGTCACCACTGTAATTTCATATATATACTAATTAAAATGTTTATATTTGTAGTATTTATTTTGTTATCACAACTCATTTTTTTTATATCTAAATACTATTTTATCATTATGTCAAACATTACATGTTATGATTTTGTTAACTGTGTATCACTCCATCATATAGATTTGTCATATCTATATAACATTATTAAAAGGGTAGCTAAAATCTCTAATTAAGACTCTAAACTTAATAAAATTCCACGTGTCATTACTTCCTACCTTCACTAATTTGCTTTCACCTTGACATGCTCATCCATTTGATCTTCCACTACACAAATTCATTTTCATTTATTCACATTCATTTCCACCATTTTAATGAAACTCATTTAAATGACCTTTTCACCTTCATATTCGCCCGTTTCAAAACATTCATGTCATTATTTCCACTAAGCAGTCTACGATTCCATGATTTACAAGTAAACTTTTCAAATCCCCTTTCTTTTAAGTATATTAAGCTCCACTTTTGACTTTTTGTATGCAATTTCTTTCAATCCAAAAATAATTGTTACTCTGTCTTTAAATGTTTGCACTTGAATTTGTCGAATTCTCCATTTACTTGCATAAGTATTCCTCATCTGAATATTCAATTCCATGTTAAATTAAAAATGAATGTCGATATCTAACAATCCGTCATGAAGACATTGGTGAAAGTATTCTTAGTGTAAACCATTTCATAGGTGGGGTATTGAAAAACCTTTTCAACGTAGATAAACAACAATAACCACAGTGCGAAAGATGAAACATGTATGTAAGAATTTTGAGTCCTGTCCTACGGTTATGGAATTCCAACTCCTATGTTATGTTTTTATGATATCTAATTTTTAAGACATTTGTTGAGTGTTTGTGTTGAATATTTTTTTATTATGATGTATTGTTGGGGTAAAAAAGTATGTAATCATACAATAATATTGTCGTTAATTTCACTTCTTATCTTAAATTTTTGATTAACACATTATTTGGCCTCATTATACCCAAAAAAGAAACTAAATAAAAACCGTGAGTATCACAAGTAACAGCATTTTGAATTTGAAAGCTGGAGGTGATATTCCGGCAATAACGACTCCATACAAATGCTCTATCAGAAGCAATATTAAGAAGTTTTCTTTTGTTTGTACCTCATAGCACAGTAAACAAACACCAAAAAATTAAAAAAGCTAAGGCCAGCCCAAAGCCAGAAATAATTATAAAGCCGACCCTCGTTCAAATTATCCGGTATCCATCCACGCCTCCCTCCAGAAGAGGTAATAACCGATACGACAGTTAACATCAGAGAGTTCAAGTAGTACCCCAACGCCGTCGTTAGCAGCGACAGTGCGGTGCAAAAACTGCGCATTGCATCAGGTGATTCATCGTAGAAGAACTCCATCTTTGCAATGTAAAAGAATATCTCTGCAAGTCCAACTAAAAAGTACTGCGGAAATTGCCAGAAGATGCTTAGTGGAACTGCAGCATTTTGTTTAATCAGGCCGAATTTTTCTGCAACACGTAGACGTTTGATCTCCAACAAAGCGGCAGATACCATGGGAAGCATGGACAAGAAAAGGCCGATACCCATCCTCTGAAGGTTTGTAAACCCGGTTTCTTTTGACGTAAACTTCCTAGCTATACGCACGATAACCTTCTCATATATTATTATCCACAAAAGAATGCTGGTGATATCAAACGTTGATAAGGAAGCGGCTGGGATGGAGTAGGAACCAAGTTTTCGGTCCATGACCATTCCTTGCTCGACAAACATTGTTGACATCTGCGCGTAAACAGAAGAAAAGATGATCGACGTAGCCCATATTGGGAACATTCGTATCAAGATCTTCAATTCTTCAACTTGGGTTACGGTGCACAGTCTCCAGTTGCTGAATTTTCGACCGTTCTTTTCAGAATCTGACATCACAGCTGCCTTATCCAAGAACCTGTTACACAATAACATTATTACGCAGCCTAATTATCGTATCAAATACAAAGAGACTGTGGTGCTATATCTAAAGATGGGCAAGAAGATCACTTGAGTCCTTCGGTGTGCTCCAGTTTTCGACTTCCAGTAATAGCCGAAGCATTGTCTGTCATTTCGTACAAGAACCTTACATCTTCTGGAACCTCCAGATTGCACTTCTGAAGTGAAGCGACAATGACCTGACAAATTCTCTTTAATGGGCTTCCACCAGGTTTTTGAAACCGAAAAACTGGAGTTCCACAGAAGAAAATCGCTACTGATATTCCCATGAAACATGCAGGAATACCGAACCCAAGTCCCCAACCGACATTTTCTTGTATCCAAACAATAAAGATACTCGATACAAGACAACCAATGGTAATAACAAAATAGAACCAATTAAAGAATGATACTTTTCCTACCCTTTCACGTGGATCAGTATCGTCAAACTGATCAGCACCGAAAGAGGAGACACATGGTTTGATTCCTCCAGCCCCTAGCGCAACTAGGTAAAGTCCAACGAATAATATTGCGTACTGTAATGAAGTAGCAGAAGGACATATCGAACCTACACATTCAGCAGGCTTAAGTGCGGGAACAACCGCAGATAGAAGCAAAGCAGACATTCCCTATCGTAAATAAGAATGGCATAAACAAGAGTAATTCAGAAAACGACATTAATATGACTTCCACATGAGCAAAATTAATAGATAGGCCACTTATAGACGTACTAAAGACCTATTCTCCTCATCTTATTTACCTCTAACTTATCAATCAACTTTCGAAAATTGTACAGTACTTTAGACAACTTCAGTATACTTTAGATTACAATGTAAGATGAAAAGAGCAGGTCCTAACAGTGTTAACTGAAAACGTCGACTCAATGCAAAAACAAGAAAACTTCTTATAAGCCAGCATCACAGGCAGGTGAACACTGTAGTAGAAGTTGAATAGAAAGCGAAATATTTAAGCAAAAAGAGAATCAGAGAGAATTGTCATATTTTACAGTGAAGTGGATCACGGAGAACGCAGAAATTGTCCAATATTTTCCCCAGTAAGCATCCGCTAAAAAGGCGCCAATAAGAGGAGTAAGATAACAGGTGCCTGACCAAGTGGTAACAGTTCTTGCGGCAGACACATTTCCCATATGCAGTTTGTTTCTGAGATAATTGACGAGGTTCGTATCGATACCATGAAAGGCAATGCGCTCACATACCTCATTAACTGTACAGAAAAGTTGACGAGAGGGTAAATAGTAATTACTTCAAAATCCTTATAATAAGCGAAGCTAAAAGCTTAAAAACGAAATAGCGTTGAATTATACCGAGAATGAAAGGGCAGGCACAATGAAAGGGCAGGCACGCCAATTTCCAGTTTTCCTTCTAAGGACAGAATTCCCTTGGAAATCGACAGATCCATCGCCAGTATAAAGTTCATTATTTTCCTTCTGAAAATTTTCCGCGTAAAATTAAAAACACTAACAATAAATGCACAATAGCTTTTAGATTCATAATTTAAAAAATAAATTGTCCCACTTTTTTGTCAAAACATTTGCAAGTTCAAATGTTTCGTCGGCAAAATAAGGCATCGCAGATCAAATTCAATGCTTTAACGAATTCTTTGCACTTCATCGCGATATATTATCGATATTCATCACTCTAATTGATATAACAAATACCCATTCAAGTAATTTTATAAATTCAATGTCCCACCAATGTTCTCTCCGAAAGCAAACCAAACAATCATTACTACTAAAAGAGACGGGCAGTAAGATTTGAACCCGTGACTTCTGGTCACATGACTCTACTCTACAACGGGGGAGGGAGGAATTGAACCTGTGCCCTATTGTCACGGGTAACTCAACCTTAACTACTAGGCCACGACATCCTCGGTATGATCGATTTTGTACTTAAGCAAACCAATTAATCAACGATCATTTGTCTAATCGAATTTTCGAGTTTTAAAAAAAAAAAAAACATTAATAAAAATTGTCAACAAACCCAAAGAAGAAAAGCAAAGAAAAAGAGAAACCTGTGATAAAGAATCATGTGAAAGCAAGTGTTGATCAACTGATGCATCCATAATTTTTTCACGTGGCTTTATTTTCTGCTGTTATTCCTAATTTTATTGAAGTAAATGCTGTTGTGTTGTCCTTTTGGTCGTTGGTGCGTTCTTTCTTTTGTGGACGTTTATGCTTCTTCTGTCGGTTTCTCATTTTCTCTTCCCTCGACGTTCTTTCTTCCGTATGTGTTCTTGGGGTTTTGTATTCCTCTTTTGCGTTTGCTGTTGTCGGTGGTGGTCTCCTTTTCCTGTTGTGTGTAACAGTCTTTCTTTTACGCCGTTTTGTGGTCTCCGCGTCTCTGTGTTTGATTTTGGTTCGGTACCCATCCTCACCATATGGGAAAATTAATGGGTACTGCAAAGACATGAAACTCGGATGAAGCTCTGAAATTCTTCTAAGACCTCTAGATCGTTCATCAATGATAATATCTCTATTACCCTTCTCATTATCCCCAACACCTACAATCAAGCCTGCTATTTCATCCGTGGTGGGTAGATTGTATTGTCTACCGTCCTTATTTCGACTTGCAATTAGTCGGAGTCGGACAGGGTGTAAGTTAGAGGGATTTATTCGTTCTCTTGCCATTTTGCACACCTTTACCAATGGGTTGTGTTCATATATCATCTTATGTAGGCCTTCCACAATATCGGGGTCAAGTTCAGATCTCCCAGTTGAATCTAGCGAGCTGATCCTATTTGTTACCTCTTTGTCTGTTTCATGAAAATAAAGTTGCATAAATCGAGGTTGTTTACCTTCGGGAGGCAGTAACGACCCGATATTATGGTGGTTCTGGCCACCTAAACGAAAGCAATAGGGCCCTGATCCATTGTTTATTGCCTTGTCTATCCAACCACCCATTGATGTGAATGCGAATATTATGTTGTACGACCTAATTAGTCTTTTGAATTCTCTAGAACGTGTCCCCCCATTTGGGTCTAACAGCTCTTTCAGGAAATCAGGAGGATCTTGGCGTAGAGGGAGCTTCACTTTGTCTTTCTGATAGCAAATATTGAATTTAAGACGCCCTTTTTTTGTTCTTCTTCCAACTGATTCCTTCAACCAAACAACAGCGTTGCAGAAATCACACAAAGCATCTGGTTTTCCAAAACTCCATGGAGTTAAAAATTTCCCTGTTGAGTTAAATGTCAAAAGACAGTCTTACAATGCCAAATGTATCACACTCTTCTACAATTCAAAACGTCAGTAAATTGAAACATTATAGAAGTTTACTTGTGCGTGTAGGAACCGAAGGTGCTACATTTGCATCCAATTCCTCGACATGTACCCCTATATAGTAAATGTAGGCATGCAAGTTAGTCAGGAAACAACGTTGGTAATGCATAGTCAAACATATTAAAATAAATCGGGTACCGTCTACAGTAGTCACACATACCAGCCTCATCAGTTAGGAGGTCAATATTGTTTGTCGTCATTGGTAGTGACTCTATGTCAGCTCCAGTAGCCAAAGGGTTACTTGTTGGACGACGTCGTCTAACTTTTGTACGACTACTGCTTTCACCGATCTCTTCATGGTGGGTTCTCGAGCGTGGTTTACTAACTTTTGATCCTAGCAAGTTTGAAGTTGGAAGGGAGTTCCATCAGACTATATTGATTAGAAGTTTATCCAAACAAAATTGGTGTTGTCGATGGGTAATTTAACAAATTCAAAGCATGAATAAAATCAATAAAGACGGGTCTTACTTGTGCGTGGAGTAGCTAGGCTCACATTTGGGTTATTTGAAAGTAAAACTTGGGTTCGAAGACCTGAGTTAATAGAGGATTTAGGCTCAATACTTGTAAATGTTGACTGGCACAAAAATCTGCAATTGCAACAGCTTAATTGGGATCGTGACATACCTGTATTAGCTGTTGTCATGTTGTCGTTAGTCTCCTTCGGAATAGGTTCTTCATTACCAACACCTGTCAACTGGTGTGCATCCGCGCGACGTGGTCTACCTCTACGACGACGACTACACTCACCAACAGCTTCAGGGCGGGCACTCAAATGTTGACCAACTGGAGGCCGACGTGGTCTACCTCTACGACGAAGACTACATTCACCAATGTCTTCCTGGCGGGATCTCAAATGTTGGCCAATTTGGGACAAAATTTCAGGAGGTATAATACGACGTCTCTGGTGTAGGCCAAGTCTTCTATGCTTCAAGATACAACATCTCAAAAATCTATTTCGCCTAGCTCCATTTGAATCTATTTTGAAGGGCAGTAGCATTTTTGGGTCTGCGAGAATTTACTGAAGCAAAAATTCAAACTAATTAAGAATTTCGAAATTACCCGCAAGTTAGCATTGGCGTAGAGAAAACAAATTAGCAACTATGTCTCAAAAAGTATGTGTCATTTGTTTAGCAAAGTAATTACCATAACCTTGGCATAAGCATTTTTGGGTCTGTGCCAACTATGCTAATGCTAAATGACACATTCAAAAGCAATGACACAAATTAGGCATGCTAATACTTTACGTCTAGCAAATGACATAAATTAGAAAGTATGCTAATGCTAAAGTAATTAACCAATTCTGAAGAAATACTTTACCAAAATGAAATCAAAGAGGTAAGAGGGGGAAAACCTAACCACAACCTCGCTCGAATATTGACGCTTAACAAAGTAATTATCTTCCGGTTGACGCGGGCGGTGTAAAATGTAGAATGCAACGGAGGCAACGACAAACATCTAGCAAAAAGGAACAATCAAGATTGAAAGGAATTTCATAGAAAAGGTAACAAACCGAAGCTTAATAATTAAACATAAAGACAGAAGGGATATGAAGAGTATACCTGTAAATACATGGGGT
Organism: Dianthus caryophyllus; assembly: GCA_023091065.1. Lineage (NCBI taxonomy): Eukaryota > Viridiplantae > Streptophyta > Magnoliopsida > Caryophyllales > Caryophyllaceae > Dianthus > Dianthus caryophyllus. The sequence continues at coordinate 33,748,766 of CM041520.1, read as the reverse complement.
GAAAGAGCCAACCGTTAAGAGGGAAGCCATGAATGTTCCGAAACCAAGGGAGTTGAAGACGAAAGGGTCGAGTGAAATGAATGCCATGAATGCTCAAAACTGAAAAGGATGAAGATGAAAGATGTACTCAATTGAATTTCATGAAAAAGGAGGGAGCAAATTAAATTCAGGAAAAATGAAAGAGTAGGTGTTAAGGAGGGAGTAAATTAAATTCAGAACAAATGAAAGAGTAGGTGTTGGAGATTGCCCACAAAAACACACGTGGAATTAGTAAGGAGATAGTTAGAGGTTAAGCCACGTGGAATTAGTAAGAGAGTAAGTTAGCATTTTTTTTTTTGTCATATTGTTAGTATTATAAGGTCATTTTATTACCATCAGATGTCATTTTTAACCATTGTCACAACAATTTTTATTGTAACCATTTTGTTACCAAATAAAGTTATTTTGCTACCATGTATTTGTCTTTTGTAACCACGTTAAAGTTATTTGGATAGTGTAAATTTTGTATCATCTAATTTATCAAAGTCTTTAATAATGAGAATTTTTCTGTATATTTAACATATATAACTTGATCATCTACTTCCTCCATGCATGTCCTTCGCTTGATCTTTTCTTTCTTCGACCCTTCTTTGGAGGACAAGTTCATCTCAATTCTCCCTAATACGGAAAACAAATACATCACACAACCAAATCAATTTAATCGTAACACTTTTGTATTTTGTTACCACAATCATACATTTTGTTATCACGATAAGTATTTTTGTCACCACTTTAAGTTGGTGACCAAAAATTATGAAATTATAGTTTACATATTCCAAAAACAACTTATAGTCACATTGAATATAAAATATTTTTATCACATATATTTATTTTGTTATCACAACTATTCATTTTGTAACCTTTGAAAAATAAAATCAATTTATTACCAATAAAACCTTTTTGTTACCACATATATTCATTTTGTTACCACGGTTATTAATTATGTTGCATGTTTATGTAAATTCTCTCTGATACGGAAAACAAATACATTACCCAACCAAATCAATTTAATCGTATCACTTTTGTGTTTTGTTACCACAATCATACATTTTGTTATCACGATAAGTATTTTTGTCACCACTTTAAGTCGGTGACCAAAATTTATGAAATTATAGTTTACATATTCCAAAACCAAATTACAATCACATTGAATATAAACTTTTTTTTTATCACATATATTTATTTTGTAACCTTTGAAAAATAAAATCAATTTATTATTTGTTACCCCATATATTCATTTTGTTACCACGGTAATTAATTATGTTGCCTGTTTAAGTTAATCTACAAAAATTACAAAGTCACAATTAGAACTGATAATATTAAACTATCAAATTACAAACACCAAATTGCCCTAGATCAGATGCTACCCTCAATAATGAGTTTGCTGTGAAAAAACATGTTAAATATACATTAAAATTAAAATGAATATTCAAACCTGAATCGGCGTCGTCACTCTCGCAGACGACTCTTTGGTTTCGCCGGCGTTGTTTAATTAGACACATATCTTTTGTTTAGGAACGCCATTCTTTTACTTACTTTTCACCATCTTCTACAAAAATTGATAACAAATACAAATTGATGACAAATTTTTAGAGATAATGAACAAATTAGACAAAAATTAAAATTTTAGGTTGAAGGATTTACTGCATAAAAATTAGGGTTTTAGTTTTTGAAAATTGGGAACAATGTTTACTGCATAAAAAAAAAGAAAAGGGTGGAAAGAGGGTTTGAAAAAGTAAAAAGAGGAATATTTATAAGGTATCCATTTATTATAATATGGTAGATTTACTATCCGTTTTAATAATGAAACGGATATAACCCGTTTTAAGGGAGACTAACTATTCACAAAAAGACAAAGGACAAGTGGGGAAGAACATCTTTCTTCCCCACTTGTCCTTTGTCTTTTGTGAAATATTTGACCCGTTTCTCATATGAAACGGGTTACCCGTTTCATATGAGAATTTGTGAATTTATACGGAGTATTCTCTTTATTTCATTTTCTTCTTCCTATTTTTTTTTGGGTTAAACTTCTAAAATTTTGACCGTCGATAATTAAAATTACGAAATAAATTATACTCCGTATTATGATTTGGCATTAAAGAATCTTTTACGGAGTACAAAATTACATTTCGACCGAAAAAAATTGTGTATAGGTACAAGTGAATATGGTCAAAGTACCGTTTAGAAGAAAAAAATAATTGAAAAGAATAAAGTGAAACGGAGGGAGTATGAGAGTAATACTTTACCACATTTAATTTAAAAAGACAAGATACTTCTTCCGTTTCAGTGAGTTGTTTACAGTTTGACTTTTTTGTGAGGAAAAAAAAGTCAAACTGTAAACAAATAACTGAAACAGAGGAAGTAGGAAAAATGTGGAGGGAGATTCTTACTCTCTTCTACGGAGTATTTCAAACGGAGTATGTTTTTCCTACTTGATTTTGGGGAGAAATTAAGAAACGGAAGATGTAGGGTGAAAGTTGGGGAAAAGAAAAATGTGAAGGGAGATTCTTTCTCTTACTTTTTTCGTATGTACTTTTTTCGTCCCCGTGATTTGTACTTTTTTCGTCCCCGTGATTTGTTTACGTTTACTTTATACATATATATCGATGTGAGGAGAAAACTAAAGAAAAAACTAATAAAATAATACGGAGTAGTATAACTAATTGGTTAAGGGAGTATGAGTCCACCCCCAAATGGGTCAACCAAGATTATTTATGAAAATGTAAGCAAAAAATCCGTACACCTCAAAAAAGAAAGTGTAAACAAATGACCGAGATCGAGGGAGTAGAAAACTTTAAAAAGGAGAACACTAAGCTGTATAATTCACTAAAGTCGAAAAAACAGACAATTGTTTTATCACAAATAAATTTATGCGATATCGTCTCATACTATTGTTTATGTAAAACGTCTCACAATAATGAAGTAGTGATTCTTAATTTTTTGTCTCTTTATTTTTGTTTATACGGAGTAATCCTTATGGTTCTACGGAGTAATTATTTTGTCTCAGGTTAATTTAAAGTGGGATAATCTCTTACTCCATAGAATACTTTTATTGTTTTTTAGTTGACAAAGTTAAAACAATAGGGATATTTTCCACGGTACCTCTGAGGTTTGTAATTTTTCCCGAAATACTCTTTGTTTTGTGGAAAAAAAAAAAAAACCTTTAATTGACCATAACTTGTAGTTACGAATTCAGAATTCGATCATTATTGTTTTCAAAGTAATCGTCTTTTCGAGCTCTTCAATTTGACATAAAAAAACATTCATGTTTAGAACACGTAATTTCAAGTTATGGTCGGTCAAAGTTATTTTATCGAAAAAAAATTGACCGACCATATCTACTAGTCACGAGTTACGAATGTGAAAAATTCGATGTTCAAATTGATCGTCTCAACGAGATCTACGGCTTAGGCAAAACGATTGTCAATTTCTAAACTCGTAACTATAAGTTAAGTTTAGTCAAAGTTTTTTAGCATGAAAAGAGGGGTATTACGGGTAAGTGACAAACCTCAAAAGTACCATGAAAAATATCCCAAAAAATAAGACAATTTCACCTGTATGATGGACTACCAGTGACTAAAATGTTATAAATTTATCGTTCAAAATGACCACTGCAATACTTTCACATAGTAATCACGTTGAACATTAAAATGATTACATAATTTACAAATAACTCGTCGTACGCGTAAAAATTGTATTGCTCCGTAATTAACAACGTGATTAAATTAGTGCCATGACTAAAATGACACGTGCCACCCATAGAATCCAGAAGTTTGAAAAAACAATATCAAAATCTGTGTTCAAAACCGTGCCACGTCAGCACCATAAGTTAAAACCAATAAAATCACTCCATTTGATTTTTATTTTTATATTCCTTTCTCTCTCTTCAATTCTACGCAGATATTTTCCCCGACATTTGCGGCCAAAATTTAAAGCTTTTTACTTTTAGTTTTATTTTTATTTTTTATTCCACACCAACAAAACTATTATAGTCTACTTGTAATAATAATCAAATCAATTCATTGATTGATTACTTGTTCTTCCCACAATTTAATCTCGTTTTTATTAATTTTATTTTATTTGATTTGAAGATTATTTTGTGTTTGTTTTTATTGGATTAAAAAATTGAATGAAAAAACTGGGATATTATTGCGAAATTGTGTGATTCAAGGAAAAAAAAATCAAAAATGGGGGAAAATAATCAAGAGGGTATGGAAATTGAAGAGGAATTCAATCAATTTAAGCCCAAAATGATGATTAGGGTTCTTCTTGTTGAAGCTGATGATTCTACTCGTCAAATTCTTACTGCCCTTTTGCGTAAATGTAATTACAGAGGTATTTTTCCAGTTTAAATTGGTTTTTTATTCGATTTCGATTGTAAAAGTTTAAATCTTGAAACTTTATGAATTTTGGGTTTTAATTCTGTGTGATAATGTGGATTTTTGCTTGTGTATTTGAATAATTTGTGTTAATGTAATTATAAATGTATTCTTGAGGTTTGTTTTATAATTTTTTTTTTTTTTTTGTTATTTTTAGTTTAAATGTGATTGTATAGATGGAAAGTTTATGAATTTTGAGTGTTATTTTGGTATGAAGTATGGATTTTTGTTGGTGTGTTTGTGATTTGAGTTGTGTGTTTGTATTTGATGTGGTTGATTACTGTAATATAGATAAATTGTTGTCAATTTTTCAGGATTAATTATGTTTGAGGTGTGGATTTTTAGTTGCTTAATATTTCTTGTGTGGTTGACTGTTTGTGTTTTGAAAATATTGTTATTCAAACTCGACTACAAGTGTCAGACACGACATCTGCCGGGTGTTTAACTCGGCCATTACGTGATAATATTTCAGAGGTGTCGTAAATTTTATGTCGTCGGGCTTTGTGATTATCGATTTTCTGCCAGTTGATGGGTAATCCTAGCTCAGCTCTTTGAGGTTTCAGGTTAAAAAGCTGTTTTAGGAAAATATAAGAACCGATTCAATGATCCAATACTTGCTATGTTTGTGTCGTTGCAGCGGACTATCATGTCTTAAAAACGAGATTCTCAGGAGAAGTGTTGGAATAACAAAGCTTTAAGCTTCTCCATATCTTTTGTTGAATGTTTCGTGGCGTTTTTATGTCGCTCTTCCTTTTGCATTGTGTGATGATAGTCAGTACTTGCTCTACATATAGTAACGTAATACGGAGTACTATTTTTTGTGTGATCTGCAGTGGCTGCCGTTGCTGACGGTTTACAGGCATGGGAGATCCTGAAGAAGCGTCACAACAACGTAGATCTCATACTAACTGAACTGGATTTACCGTCAATATCTGGATACGCACTTCTGACATTGATTATGGAGCATGACGTTTGCAAGAATATTCCGGTCATAAGTGAGTCTCTTGAAGAAAATCTTTGAACTGTTTTTTATTTTCCCCTCTTTTTATTGTTGTGGCCAGTAACACTAATATAGCATTGCGTTGGTGTCGTTCAGTGATGTCGTCTCAGGACTCTATCAGCATGGTGCTGAAGTGCATCTTAAAGGGTGCGGCTGATTTTCTTATAAAGCCTGTACGGAAAAACGAACTGAAAAACCTATGGCGTCATGTCTGGCGAAGGCTTTCTGTACGTCTATTACCTTCTGTTCTATTGTTTCTTTTGTATATTTTCTGATTGATACTTTCGGGAATCGCGTCTGACACCTGTTTGTCGTCTTCTGTTATTCGTTTACAGATTAACGATGGGAATGATCCTCAAAATCTAGCTACTAAACAGAATAAACTTGAGGCCTCAGCCAATCACTCTGGAGATGATGCCTCATCAAGCCGGAAAAGTAGTAAATGTTTTGAAAAAGCTGCTGATGCTGAAGTGAGTTTATTAAACTAATGTCAGAAATGATTTCTAATTTGGTATTAATATATGATTACATTCTATTTGTGAGGCCAGTTTCGTGGAGTCGTTTCTGGTCTCGTTCTTCAACGTTTACACAGTGACTGCAATTTTTTGCAAAGAGCTCTTTAACAACACCTTATTTGGGAACTAAGATTGGGCGGTTGAAAAAATATGCAGGATATCTCGTGGACAAAGGGCGGTGATGAGACCGGAATGAGTAATAAAGATGTGGAGAATAATCCGAAGAACGCCAAAATGGAAAAAGAATTGGCCCTGCTTACTAGCGCTGCTAAAAGTAAGTCGGGATGTCAGACGACTAACTAATGATAATTCATGTTAGCAGACCCTAATCTCGAGACAGAGGTTTCATCGTGTTGTTTTTTTCATTGACGATTCCAAAGGACTTTTCGCTTTAGTTTGTGCTGATGTTCAATTCATCATCACTTTTACAGGGAAAACCGCTAGATCGGAATCAGGTGATCAATCCGACAATACGCTGAGTGAAGACGACAACGGATCTTGTACAGGCCTGGCAACCGAGGATGACAGTGCTGGCCACACCGACTATAGACGGAAAGCTAATGCTAACGAGTTCAAACCCTACGACCCTTGTCGAGGAGCTATTGACTTGATTGGTAGTATGAAGCGACAGAAGTGCATTGCGGCTCAACCAAGTCAGAACAACGACTTGAGCATTCTCAACTCGACACCTGAGCTGGAGCTCTCTTTACGAAGAGTCCATGATTCCGAGACCAAAGAGCTCGATGAAAGGCCTACGCTTAATCACTCTAATGCCTCTGCCTTTTCATGGTGAGTTTCTTTCTCGATATCTGGGTTCATGGCCTAAGGACGAACAGTGAATATAAAGATGGTTAATGACCTGTAATTGTTACTTTCTTGAGTTAGAGGCAAAGTTGTATCAAATGTACGCCACTTTTCTCATCCCAATCAACATAAAGCCTTTTTTTAAGTGACCATTAATAATAAAACGCTACCTCGTGAAAAACAATGTGCAGTCGCATGAGAGGATGATTAAAATTGATATTTTGGATTATTAAGGATTGTTCTCTTCATCTTAAGTTGTTTGAAGTTTGACGTTTGAAGAAGTTTTCTAAAGTGATCAAAGTTTAGTGTTTTTTTATACATGAAGTTTGTTTAAGTCATTTGAAGTTTTATGATGTGTCCTTATTCGTATGATCTTTATGCTACAGGTATAACAGCAACAAAAAGTCTCAGACGTCTTCCCCATTCTCGATCAACGAACTCACGGAAGTGAAAGATGTCACTGACTCGACTCTTTGGCCTAAGACATACAACAGCAAAAAAGACGACAAATGTTTATCAGGCCATGAAAGTTCCCCTGCCCCAATGCCAGGAGTTGTCTCTGATGGAGGTGTTCGTGCTGGTAAAGCTCCAATAGAGCAGCCGATATTCAATTCTCCTGCGGGCCCAGGGCCAGAAACGTTAACAAAAAGTCAGAACTCAGCTGTCCGCAGAGAGGAGTCGCCATTTCTGACAAGCCCGTCTCTAAATTCTGACCAAGGCACTCGTGGTTCCACAGTCAATAACTCATTGGCCCAAACAGAACCTGAGTTCAGAAACAGCAGCTCGCGGATTGTGAATCCGAGTTGCAGTAGTACTGAATGTGCTAATCAGAAGACGACTAGCGGCTGTGGAAGTGCATCTGACGTTACTGACATTGACGGTGTTGGTAATGGTAATGGTAGTCCCGCCTTAGCTGGAACAAGTGTTGTTAAGGAGCGTGTGATGGATAACGGCAGCAGAACCGTTGAGCTTGATCAGTTCAGACAGAGGACGAGTCATCACTCTGCGCAAAGAGAAGCAGCTCTCGCCAAATTCAGACTAAAACGCAAGGATCGATGCTATGAGAAAAAGGTGTGTAACTGCTGATACATTATATGACTCGATTTTCACCCTCTAGAATTTATAGTAGAATATATTTGAGTTAACGCGCCTGAAATCACGAATATGATTTCTCATTTCGGGACTTGTTAAATGGACAGGTGCGGTACCAGAGCAGGAAAAAACTGGCAGAACAACGCGTGAGGGTGAAAGGGCAGTTTGTCCGCCAAGTTCCAACTCCGAACTGATCACATGCCATTTAAGTACTCCAATATAATATCGTAATTCGTAATACTCAATATGCTCTCCGACGATGGTATTCATCTCACAAAAGGAGAGAAAACTGAAGGAATCGAATTCCTGGATACACTAGTGGTATATTTATTGTACTGACTAAAGTTAGAATCATTTTAGCTGTAATTGCTTTTTTCACACAATTATGTCTTATGGTTTTGAATTTTGATTGGCCTCATCTATATGCCTCCACTTTCATGCCAATTTGGTCGTGGTCGGAGCAGGGCAAGCGAGGGCTGTCGCTTTATCAAGAAATGTAGAAATCGTTTAGACTTCATCGACCATCTCGTCAACATTTTTTCTTAGCAAAAGAAAATGAGTTCATGTCACTCTGAATGATTTATTCGCTATCCACTTTCGATTTGATGCAAATTCTAGCTACGTCATAGAAAATTTGGTTGTATGGGGCATTGGGGTGTAGAGTAAATTATATATATATATATATATATATATATAGAGGTAGGTTATATGGAGTCCACATATAGAATAGAGTCCTAGAGTCTGTCTGGCCAATTTAGATTATGATGATCAAAGTGAGATTAAATCTCAAAAAGGTGTGGGACTAGGTCAGGCCAGACTTTCAGCCAACCGTGAAAATCAACAATTTCATTTTTTTCGTTGGAATTTCATTTTTTGTGGTTGGAATTTCATTTTTTTTCGATGGCCGAAATTTGGACTCTAGGACTCTAATTTTTTTGTGGACTCTAAAGATCCTAATTCTATATATATATATATATATATATATATATATATATAGAGAAGGGTTCTAGCAAGTCAAGGGGTAGGGGAGAGTCATTAAGTCGCAATGAGGACCCTTGGATTGAAGCTAAATGGATGGCTGAGATTCCATCAAGCTAATTAAATAAATTTAAAAAAAAAAAAAAAAAAAAAAAAAACAAACCAACCAATAAAAAAAAAGGGGTTTTCACGAGGGAAATGCAGCCCTCATCTCTTCAATTTCTTTTTCCTATTGTCTCTTCCCATTCATTCATTCATTCATTTATTCATTTTTTTATTGTTGCTTTCTCATCTTCTTCCTTTTTCTCTGCAAATATTCATTATTCATTTCTCATCTTCATTCATTTCTCTTCTTCTTCCTTTTTCTCTGCAAATCTTCGACGGTGCTTCTTAAAATTACAAAAATAAAGTCTGAACTTGTTTAAAAGATGCAGATCTTAATTTTTTGTGAAGGTAAGTTGTATATTAATGGTAGATTGTTGTTTATTTAAATTTTTGTATATATTTTATTAATAATATAGTGTTGAAGATGAAGATGGATGTTATATATTTCTAAAAATTTAATCTTTTGGTGGTTTTCAATCAATTATCTGAAAAATAAATGAATTTAACAGTTTTTAGATAGAAATCTGTAATTTTTATAATTGTAATAGTTGAAACTGATTTTTTTAGTGTTTATAAAATTAGCAGTTTTTTTTATCAATTTTTTTATGTTTATAATTTGGTTTTTTCAGGTTTCAAGTAATTTTTAAGATAATTAAGTTTTAGAAACTTTCTTCAACTCTGTCAGAGTACCACAAGTCGTTCGTTATGTCTAATATCATTGTTGCAGTTTTTTTTTCGTGGTTAAAATACTTTTCCTCGTGTTTAAAATCCTTTTTTGTGTAATTTGTTTTTTGTTCATTAAAATACATTTTTTCTCAATTAAAATCTTCTTTTTTATTTTTGATATATGTGGGTAGTTAAATTTAATTATTAGAACATTGAAATTCTTATTTTTGATATATGTGGGTAGTTCAAATCAATATTTTAGAATATTGAAATTCGTTTTTTCTCTTTTAGAGTCTTCTTTTTTACGTATGTTATTTGTGGATTGTTAAAATCAATTTTTAGAATATTAAAATTCGTTATTTCTCCCTCAGAATCTTCTTTTTTTGTTGATGTTATTTGTGGGTTCTTAAAAATAATTTTTACAACATTAAAATAGGCAGGTGGAGATGATGAAGATGTCGACATAAACATATGAAACAATTGTTTTTCTCTAAAGCGGAGATTTGAAGTTTGTTGAATAGAAGATATGTGAAAACTTTAGGAAGTTTAGAGAGGAGCACAAGTCTTGTAATATTATTTAAGCATTTTGTATTAATAAGTTTAGATAAATCTTTTGTATTTTGTACTTGTACGAGTTTGATATAACATTGTTAATGATATTCTTTTTTTTTCCATGAAATCTCAGATAAAACACCTAAATTTTAAATTTTACTGATACCAGTTTGAGCTTTATAGCAACACAATAAAATATCAAACTCATGTGGGTAGCAAGTTGTTGCAGTTTTCTATTTCGTCCTTAAAATCTCTTTTAGTACGTTTAAAATCGTTTTTTTCTCGATTAAAATCTTCTTTTTTATTTGCGTTATATGTGGGACGTTAAAATCACTTATCTGAACATTGAAATTCGTTTTTTGTCCTTTAGAATCTTCTTTTTATTTATGATATATTTCATTATTTGTGAGTAGTTAAAATCAATTATTTGAACATTAGAATTCGTTTTTTGTCCATTAAAATCTTACTTTTTATTTACGATATGCTTTGAGAATACATATGATTTTCTCAAACAATAGTAGTCCAACAAAATTAGTACAAGAGTACGTTTTGATATTGAAATACAAATGTAAGTATTAAATTAACAAAGTAGAAGTGCCGCTACAAATTGACCAACGAAATAACGTTGATGATTTTTGAGTTAAGTTTCTCTTTAGCAATATTCGTCGGAATCTTCAACTAGGGGTACCATTGTTTGATTGAGATTGATTAAAATCCGCGATTGAGTACGACATATAACAATATACCCAAAATCTTTGGGTTTCTCAACGCCGTCGACATCAACGTTACTCGAATACATCTGTGAATACAAAAACAATTTGAGTGAGAAAATAAATGAACAGCAAAACAGGGAAAAAAAACAACCAAATATAGACAAAAAAACCACATAAATGAACAAAATATAAGACAAAATTGATTTTAACTACTACAAATAACATTAATAAAAAAAAGATTCTAACGAAGAAAAAACGAATTTCAATGTTCAAAAAATTGATTTTAACTACCAACAAAAAACATCAATATAAAAGAAGATTCTAACGGAGCAAAAACAAATTTGATATTACGAACATTGATTTAAACTACCCACAAATAAGGGTTTATAAAAGACTTCGTAAATCTTCGTTTGGACCCCGATTTAGGCAAAACAAAAGCCTAAATTTATTATTTTTTCGAGCTCATCTCAATGGTAATAATTTTGTGAAATATTAAAAATCAATGTTTTCGTGTATGAAGTATCCAACAAAACACGAAAATTAATATACTAAATTCTATAATTTAAAAATAACTTGAATAAAAAAAAAAAATCAACTTATCAATAAAGATGGAGTCTTTCACTGAACAATGGTAGAAGAAAATCAAATCAAGAAGGAGGTAAGGATAGAAAAATCTAATATGGATGAAAAATATAAAAAAATAAAAATAAAATAGAAAAGACAATGGAGAAGATAAATAATTGAAAAAAAAAAAATAAAATCAGTAAATAAACTAACTTTAAGAAAAGTACTGTAAAAATTAGGAAAACAAAAATAGACTAAATTTTAAAAATTGAGACTTTAACATCAACACAAATAATTGAATCATCAAAACAAAAATGACTTAATACAAAGAAATTACCTCGATTAATATGGCACAATATAGGGAGAAGACCAATACCCAAAATCTGAAGCAATGGAGAATGATAAAAAAAACAAACGAATGGAGAAAAAAATGGCAGAAATTTGAAGAAGGTGATAGGTTTAGGTATTTTCTTTTGTTTTTGGTGGAAAAAGAAAAGAGAGGTTGAAAAATGAAAAGTGAATTGAATGGGGAATGATGTTAGACGGTTGAGTATGGGTAAGTGTGACAAATATTTACTTTTTCTTTTTTTTTTTGTTTTTGTTTTTGTTTTTGTTTTTTTTTTTTAATAAAAAGTTGTCATTAATGATAAATTAATCCTAACCATTGATTTAGTTGCATCTAACGGCTGAGATTCCGACTTGATGACTTTCTTAGGGGGGTATGACTCAAAAGAACTTATCTATATATATATATATATATATATATATATATATATATATATACTCCATCCGTCCCGATCATTTGTTTACACTTTTTATTTTGAGGGGTACGGGTCATTTGTTTACACTTTCCATAAATGGTCATGGGTGACCATGTGGAAGGTGGACCCCTACTCCCTTAACCAATTATATTTCATAATTTTAAGCAAGCAGGACCCTTTGTACTTATATTATTATTTTATTTGTTTTTTTTTTTTCCTCTCCTCACATCGATAAAAGTGTATAAAGTAAACGTAAACAAATCACCGAGATAGAGGGAGTATACAATTTTAATACTTACGGTTTTACATGGATTAAATCCAAATCTTATCTCGTTTAACATTAGAGACATTATTTCCAATAACTAATATGCAAAACAAATACGGAGTAGAATATAACCGTCACCCGTGACCGATTTTAGAAAGCCAATTTATATTATTTTGCCATCATAGAATTATTAAGTTTTACTTAAGACGGGTTATCCGTCTTAAGCTTAAGACGGATCATGTAATCTTCCACTTGCACATAAAAGACAAATCTATTACTCCCTCCGTCCCATCTTTTTCCTCCCATTTGAAAATAACACTTAGAATAAGAAATAATAGTAAACAAATGGTAATGAGTGTGTTACAAATGGGTCCCACAAAAAAGTAGGTGTCCATTTTTAGAAAGTTGTAGTGTAAATTGTGAAATGGGAGGAAAAAGATGGTATTTCCTTTTTGGGTAAATGGGAGGAAAAAGATGGGATGGAGGGAGTACATTTTTTCTATCCACTTGTCTTTTGTCTTATTTGTAATATTTGACCTTTCTTAATTTAAGACGGATATACCCGTCTTAAATACGGAGTAAGAATTTGTGTTATAAACATATGTTTAACAAGAAACTTATTTGATACTCCAATAAGATAGGCAATCAAATGTGAATTAAATAGATTTGATGCTTCAATGCTTTACTCCTTTATAATATATTCTCTTCGTACCAGTAAATTGTTAACGTTTGCTTTATTTTGTTAGAAGAAAATAAAATAAATGTTAACAATTGACTGAAACAGAGGGAATAATATTATTCTTAGACTATTTAAATCCAAACTCCCTAATATTTGTGCACAAATTCTTGTTTAAGGCAGATTTTCTTAAAGAACTGGTCAAATCTGCACAAAGACAAAGGACAAGTGGGGAGAAAGTTGTTCTCTCCCCACTAGTTCTTTGTCTTTCCCCATATTTCAATTCAAGCTTTCTAAAAGCGGATAACCCGCTTTTTAAGGAGGCAACACATATTTGTGAGGCCATTGTCAATGAAAGCATATATTCTTCTCCAAAAGTCATCTTTTTTAGAGCATTTTAGAGCTTGCAAAATTTTGGCATCTTTTTTTAATGTTATTTGTCGGTGCTCACTTCTTCTTCAAGACACCTCACTATGTACCTACGTCAACTAATTTATGTCAATCAATTTTGATTCAGATTAATTATTTTTAATGTTGTACATGTGATATGTTTTTAGGTTAATAATACCTATGTTCAACATTTGCATAAATTAAAAATTATAAACATTGGTTAAAAATTTAGGTGCAAACCAATTAGAATAAAAACTATGAAGTACGTTATTGTAACCAAATATTTTTTTTTTTTTTTTTTTTTTTTTTTTTTTTTAGGTGATAGAATGGAGTATAAGTTTTTAGGTGCTGAAGTTGTAATCCGCTAGTTCAAACTTTAGAATTACTCTAACCCTGGTTCAAGGGGTTACAAAACTTGACCATGAAGTGGGCGTCAAAGGCAAACTCTCTTCATTTGGTGATCTACACGGACTGTCTGAAGATAGTTCAGCAAATAAAGCATCCTAGGGACGCTGATCACGCAATTTCCTCCATCCTTTCTGACCTTTTAAATTTAGCTAAGTTTTTTCATTGTTTTTCGCTTTTTTTATATGTCTAGATCCGAGATAACCGATGCACACAACCTTGCTAGGTCGGTGATGCAAAGGTAATTTCAGATTTTGTACCAGCTGGCAAAAAAAAAAAAAAAAAAAAAAAAAAAAAAAAAAACTTGGCCGGGGCTACGATGATCAAGTCAGAATAAGCAGTATAACACTATAACATTTTTTTTTGGTGAGTATAACACTAACATATAAAAAACTGTTTCATCATAATACCATAATATCATTCGATCGGCAAACTCTAAGTTTAACGTTAGTAAGTGTACTCCCGTACTCCCATACCCAATGCTCCGTATATACTAATCAAAGTTCACCCGTCTTTAAACCAACCACATTAAACAACTGTAAAGTAATATGAAGTACGGAGTAGTATTGTTTTTAGATCTTAAAATTACCCTTTTACGGAGTACGGAGTACTATTTTACGACTACAATTACTTAGAATTACACTAAACAAGATGTACGGAGTAGTATTGTTTAGCTACCAAATACACATACTCCGTAGTAATGTAGTACGAGTATAATGCATTGGAGCTTTAGAAGATCATCTTTAATTTACAACACTAGACTATATACACACTAGTACACTAGACATTCTACTACTAATAAAACTTCACACTACCTAAAACAATAATAACCATCTATATATGACTACACAAATGTATCCCGGTAAAGGCATGTACGTTAATGACCCTATTCCTCACCCCCATCACCACCACCTTCCTAAAATGGACGACGACAATGATGACGACGACAATGACAATGATCACCACGACTGCGATCACCCCCACCCCCACCACAACCACCACGGTGGTGGTAATTGTCTATGCCCACCCCAGCACCAGCACTACAATCATCCTCCTAACCACCCTAGGAATACTCCGCCCCCACCCCGCCACCCAACACCACCACCCTGCCAATGTACACCACCACCGTCGAAGCGGAGCACTAGTCTGGCTCCACTTCAGCCTCAGCAACCGCTTCGGCCACCAACACCGCTTTGCCCTCCTCAGCCACTTCAACCACCCACTCCTTTGATCCCCCAACCACCCCAACCACCTATTCCCCTCCAACCACCACTACAGTCATCGCAACCACCGCCGGAAAAACCCCGCCCGCCACCGCCTATGGACCTCAACCACCCCCACCACTACGACACCGACGACGAGAAACACAAAAACCCGAGCCAGCAGCAGCTCGGCGCGGCGATTTTCGTCGTCCTCCTTCTATTAGGCCTCGCCGCCTTAATTTTATGGCTTGTCTACCGCCCCTCGAAACCCCAATTCACCGCCGTCGCCGCCCTAGTCTACTCCCTCAACATCACCGGCGCCGGCGACTTCCCGCCGGCGGTGGCGGCGTCCATGCAATTCGTGATCCACACCCGAAACCCCAACAAGCGGACCACCCTCACCTACGACCGCCTCGCCGCCACCGTGTACTACCGGAACACGGCCATCACACCGCCGGTGGCCCTACCGCCGATCTTCCACCGGAAGAAGTCGTCGGTGATAATTGCTCCGGTGGTCGGAGGTCCACCGCCGGCAGTGGCGGTGCCGGTGGGGCCGGATGTGGTGGCGAGGCTGGCAGCCGACGAGGCGTACGGGGTTGTCGGGTTTAGTTGGGTGGTGGTGGGGAGGGTGAGGTATAGAGTTGGTGGGTTTAAGAGTGGTCATAGTAGGGTTTTTGTGAAGTGCGACGTGGTGGTTCGATTAATCGGTGGTGGCGGTGGCGGTGGCTGTTTTAATGGTGGTGTTTATACTAATCCTAGTGGTCAAGTGCCCTTGCTTGGGACACCGCCTTGCTTTGTTGATATTTGATCTTAAAAGGGTATTTTTTTTCCATTTTGGTGTCTCGTCTTGTGGGTTAAATAGGTATCGAGTTTTCTAAGACACCAGCCATTTGAACTTGAAACTAATTCAATTAGTGATTAATGTGTTAGTCGGTTGATAAGCGAAAATGGCGAAGGCGGGTAAAAAGATGACACACCGAATGAGAGGATTAAGATCTGAAATTTACTTGAATAAACGTGTCGTTTATATAAAAGTCTCTTTTATCATATTAGATATATTGATTTTCTTTTTGTCAGAAATAGGTTTTGTAAGTTTTTATTTGACATGAATGGTGTTTTCATATTATTGTATAGATGCGTGATTAAAAAAAATTGATGTAAGCTTCCGATATCACTTGCGTCTTGAGCCACTTGAAAATTTGAGATGGTCATTAATTTTTTTGAGGTTATTTCGACATCATGACAGTAATTTTTTCAGCATATGTTGTACATAGCATGTCTTATGAGGATTTGAGCAAGGAGGGTCGAGGGTGATCAATGCGATCACGGGCTAGGGTTAGCTTAACTAGTCTTAACCCAACCTCGAGGCTCAGGTCAGGCAGGTCGGACTAGGTAGTAGTAATCCTTGCAGGATTTAGGTTGGGTTCCCAAATCCTTGATTCTTGGTTTCAAAACCCTGATACCATATCAAAAATCAACTCAACCAATAGCCTAAATTGATGGTTGAAGACCAAAAATCGATTTTATATACTTAAGTAAGAATACTATCATAGAAACAGTTATAAAGTTGTTGTGATTTTTTTATTGTCATAATCTTGATTAATGCCCAAGTCTCCTTAGGTACCATGACAATGTAATTTACAGACATCGTAATCCATCCATTACTCGTACTAAATCGTCATCTTTATTACTCCGTATTGTTCTAGTAGAATCACCTCAGAAAGGCAAAAAATGTTACTCTAAATTTTACTCATACGGAGTATTAAATGAAAAGAATGTACGGAGTAATCCGTAGTCGTACTATTTTGTTGTTGATTTGGATCAAGTGCACAGGCCCAGTGAATGGACCTGGGAAACATAGATGACCATTTTTTTTACGTAAGACGGTTAAATTTATGTTTGAAATTTTATCTCATCAACTGAATTTCGTCATCTTAGGAGTTGGAGTTGGCCACTTTTGAATTTATGTTCAACCGGATCTAACCAAATCTTAAAGTTGGCCACTTGAACGGGTCAAATCAACCCAATATCTAGAGGTGGCCATTTGTATGCAAACCCAGGGGTGTTAAATTACTTGATTCGGTTCGGGAAAAATTCGAACCTTAACCGTACTGTTAAGAATTGTTGTTTTACGGTTCTCACCGCGAATTGTTTACTCTTACAATTTAAATTTTTTACATTTTAATTATAGACTACAACGCACTTTTGACAACACACTAACGGTCCAAAATAAAAATGACAAATTAAAAATGTCTCATCGAATGTACTACCATTATCAACTAAATTATACTAGTAAATGGAAAACTATCAATGTAATAACACAAAAATGTGTATTGAATACTAACAACGCAATCAACATGTTGAATTTGAAGCGAGAGTGATACATATGAGATTTTATTATACGAGAATGAGGCTTTAAAGTGTTAGAAAAGTGCGGTAGTGTATACAATTGATATTTGATGAAAGTTTTAAAATTAAACTTTACGCGGAGTACCTTAGTTTGTTAATATAAGTACTCGTATAATTTATTTTTATTTTATTCTTATAAGTGTAGTGCGCCGTTAACTCAAAGGCAAATTCTCATGCGAGACGGGACTTGCAGTAAATTTATGTGAGTCCTCACATGTATGTGGTAGTTATTTTTTTTATTTTTTTTATTTATCTTTTTGTTTTTAAATTTTTTTAAAGGTTTTAGGTGATTGTCTCACACTAAATTAGTGTAGTTCTTGTGGGCAAGAAAAGAAAAGACCTGGCAAAAGTGAGATACCCCCTAACGTAGACGAGTCTCTCAGAATAACTACTCTAACTCAAAAATGCCGAACATAAACCAAATCGTTATGTCTTAACGGTTCGGTTCACCGAACCTATAAAACGTGATGTTCTCGATTTTTTCGGAATGGTTATTTTTGCATACCCATACCTAGAGGTGGCTCTACGGGCCGTGGGTCAGCCCATGGGCGGGCCCGACGGGCCACAACATTTTTTTTGGCCCGTCCATGCCCACACTTTTGGGCCTTCGGGGCGGGGCGGGCTCGGGCCCATTGCATTTTTTGTTGCCATAGCCCGCGGGCCATGGGCCGGCCTAGCCCATGGGCAACCATGGGCTAACTTCGGGCCGGCCAATGGGATTGGTGTTTTTTTTAGTTATTTTTCATTTTAATTTTTTAAATTAATTTGTAAATTGTAATTTTTATATTTTAAGTTTTTTTTTTTTTTTTTTAAGGCATGCCTTTTTTTAAAGTTGTAACACTTGTAAGTTGTTACTTGTTAATAAGTAAGTAATTTTTAGAATTTCATTTGAATAAATAAGTTGACTTGTAAGTAAATAAATAAAATTAAAATAGTAATAAAGAAAATGAATAATAAAAAAAAAAACAAAACAAAACCAACTAACAAAATGCCGTTGGAGTTGGAGAGTATGGTAGTAGATTAGTAGACACTTGAAGATTTAAGAAACCAAACAAATCAACAATGCAAACTAACCGACAAAAAATCAAGAAAAGGACTTTGCCCAAGGGTTGACCCACGGGCTAGATAACGGGCCGGCTCACGAGCCGCCCACGGGCCAATTCAATGGGCCACGGGCCGGGCCGGGCCAAATTTCACATTTTTTAATTGTTGTGTCCACGGCCCGTGGTGATGGGCACGGGCCGGGCCGAGCCAAGAGGATGACGGGTCACGGGCCGGGCCGGACATGTCTTGGGCCGGGCCCAAATTGCCAACTCTATCCATACCCGCCCTGGCCTAACCTGCCTAATGGGTCACATCAGCTCACCCCGACACGACCCGCCCAAGTAACACGTCGTGCACAGGCCATGATTTTTTGAGGCAAGGCCACCGGACTTCCTCTTTTAAGCCAATTTATAATCAATGAGTCGGCTTGAGCCCTAATTTGGAAGACGGGGCATGGCCCAGGCCCAACTCTCCACGCCAACAAGCTCGTTCATGTTCGTGCAAAACAACCCCGACGAAGGCCTCCTCAACCAATATCGTTGTTGGATCTTTAAAGTGAAGAGACAATATTACATATCCAAAACTCAACTAGACCCGCTTTCAAACAATAACCGAGCACGAAATTGAGTTTATACCGCTCTTCCTAACCCTAGAGGTCTAGAAATAGAACCAAGTCGACCCGACTTCCCGACGAGATTAATAACCATCTCTTGGGACTGGATCGTTAACAAGTCAAATTCTCTATCCAATTAAAATCAACCCAACCCAACCCAACTCAACTCATATCCGTCTCAAGAAAAACAAACCCGCATCAAGTCCAACAAGCCAAGACTAACCCAATTCTCAACCGTTCCCAACTCGACCCTTGACCAGGTTCGGTACCGAAGACGTGTCCGGTCATAAAAATAGTGGCGGAATATTTCTCTCACCTCCGGCCATTGGAAACCCTTTATTAAACCTCCGATCTAAATCACCCCTTCTTCCCAATAATTCACCCTCATCAATTTACTCTGTAAGCACTTTTCTCTCTATATATTTTTCTTCAATTTTTTTTTTTTTTAATTCCTTCAATTGTATGTCATCATGTATTATTATGGTTATCTTTTGCTGCGTCACCCACCATTTTTTTTTTTTTTTTAATTGCTTGTAATCATCAAACTAATTAAAGAATTATGTATTCATGTGTTTGTTTTAAGTGACCATTAATAATAAAACGCTACCTCATGAAAAACAATGTGCAGTCGCATGAGAGGATGAATAAAATTGATATTTTGGATTATTAAGGATTGTTCTCTTCATCTTAAGTTGTTTGAAGTTTGACGTTTGAAGAAGTTTTCTAAAGTGATCAAAGTTTAGTGTTTTTTTATATCATGAAGTTTGTTTAAGTCATTTGAAGTTTTATGATGTGTCCTTATTCGTATGATCTTTATGCTACAGGTATAACAGCAACAAGAAGTCTCAGACGTCTTCCCCATTCTCGATCAACGAACTCACGGAAGTGAAAGATGTCACTGACTCGACTCTTTGGCCTAAGACATACAACAGCAATAAAGACGACAAATGTTTATCAGGCCATGAAAGTTCCCCTGCCCCCATGCCAGGAGTCGTCTCTGATGGAGGTGTTCGTGCTGGTAAAGCTCCAATTGAGCAGCCGATATTCAATTCTCCTGCGGGCCCAGGCCAAGAAACGTTAACGAAAAGTCAGAACTCAGCTGTCCGCAGAGAGGAGTCGCCATTTCTGACAAGTCCGTCTCTAAATTCCGACCCAGGCACTCGTGGTTCCACAGTCAATAACTCATCGGCCCAAACAGAACCTGAGTTCAGAAACAGCAGCTCGCGGATTGTGAATCCGAGTTGCAGTAGTACTGAATGTGCTAATCAGAAGACGACTAGCGCCTGTGGAAGTGCATCTGACGTTACTGACATTGACGGTGTTGGTAATGGTAGTCCCGCCTTAGCTGGAACAAGTGTCGTTAAGGAGCGTGTGATGGATAACGGCGGCAAAACCGTTGAGCTTGATCAGTTCAGACAGAGGACGAGTCATCACTCTGCGCAAAGAGAAGCAGCTCTCGCCAAATTCAGACTAAAACGCAAGGATCGATGCTATGAGAAAAAGGTGTGTAACTGCTGATACATTATATGACTCGATTTTCACCCTCTAGAATTTATAGTAGAATACTAGAATATATTTGAGTTAACGCTCCTGAAATCACGAATATGATTTCTCATTTCGGGACTTGTTAAATGGACAGGTGCGGTACCAGAGCAGGAAAAAACTGGCAGAACAACGCGTGAGGGTGAAAGGGCAGTTTGTCCGTCAGGTTCCAACTCCCAACTGATCACATGCTATTTAAGTACTCCAATGGAATACCGTAATACTCAGTACGCTCTCCGACGATGGTATTCATCTCACAAAAGGAGAGAAAACTGAAGGAATCGATTTCCTGCATACACTACTACACTAGTGGTATATTTATTGTACTGACTAAAGTTAGAATCATTTTAGCTGTAATTGCTTTTTTCACACAATTATGTGTATGGTTTTGAATTTTGATTGGCCTCATCTATATGCCTCACTTTCATGCCAATTTGGTCGTGGTCGGAGCAGGGCAAGCGAGGGCTGTCGCTTTATCAAGAAATGTCGAATTCGTTTAGACTTCATCGACCATCTCGTCAACATTTTTTCTTAGCAAAAGAAAATGAGTTCGTGTCACTCTGAATGATTTATTCGCTGAGCACTTTCGACTTGATGCAAATTCTAGCTACGTCATAGAAAATTTGGTTGTATGGGGTGTCGGGTTAGCATTTAAATTCGCACCTTGGTATGGTCCACTCGATTAGGGGTTAGCGTTAATTAGATATATATAACTTTTAATACGTACAGTTTTACATGGATTAAATACAAATCTTATCTCGTCTAACATTAAAGACGTTATTTCCAATAAATAATATGCAAAACAAATATGGAATAGAATATAACGGTCACCCGTGACCGATTTTAGAAAGGCCAATTTATATTATTTTGACATCATAGAATTATTAAGTCTATTTATAAACATATGTTTAACAAGAAACTTATTTGATACTCCAATAAGATAGGCAATCAAATGTGAATTAAATAGATTTGATGCTTCAATGCTTTACTCCTTTATAATATACTTCCTCCATTCCATTTGATTCTATACATATTCCTTTTTCGGAAATTCCAATCAATTCTATACATTTCTATTTTAGTCTCTACTTTATTAAACTAAAAGACCAATATATCCTTCACTAAGGCCCTGTTCTTTTCGGCTTATATGAAATTCTAACTTATAGGAAATTTAACTTATAGGAAATGAAATGAACTTATAGGGTGAAATTGAACTTATAGTGTTCTGAAATTTAACTTATAGGAGCTGAAATTTAACTTATAAGAGTGAAATTGAACTTATAGGAAATTGAACTTATAGGATTTAACTTATAGGAAATTAATCTTATTGGAGTTAAATTTATTAGAATTTAAAACTTATTGAATAATAATAATAATAATAATAATAATAATAATAATAATAATAATAATAATAATAATAATAATAATAATAATAATAATAATAATAATTATAATAATAATAACAATAACAATAATAATAATTTTAATATTAATATTAATATTAATATAATATGAAAAAATTTATTAAATTAATAACAATAATAACAATGATATTTATAGTAATGATGATGATGATTACAATAATTAAAATCTTTTAATTTATTCAAAATGATTAATTTTACTAATAATAAACAATAGTGTTCAAAATCGATTTTGCGGTCTAGTATAGTTAAATATCTTAATATATAGTTGATTATAAATAAGTTGGCTCGGTTAAATATTTTAATATACTATATTTATTTTCTCGAGAATTTTAGTATTGCATTTTGTAGAAATGTTTTATAGGTGTCAATTTAAAGATAACTCAAAACGAGTCGGGAAAAAGGGTAAAAAAAAGAGATTCGAGATGAAAGAAAAATAAAACGAATAAACCAAAATAACCTACAAAAAATTATACTCTATATAATGTGGAAAAATAAAAAATAAAAAATAAAAAACAAACAAAGTAATGAACAAGTTGAATTCCAACATATTCATCGTTCGTCAAAATATTTAACCGCGAATTCTAAATTAAATGAAATCATAAATCAAAATGAACAAGTTGAATTCCAACAATTTATTTCATTTTCGACCCTTAATTTTTTTATTCCACAAAAAAAAAAATATGAGAAACACAATAATAATAGTTATATAAAAATAAAACATAATAGAATTTATAGGAGCTGAACTTATAAGAAATTTGAACTTATAGGGTGAAATTTGAACTTATAGGAGGAAATTTGAACTTATAGTGTGAAATTTGAACTTATAGAGTGAAAAAAAACTGAAATTTGAGCTTATAGGGTGAAATTGAACTTATAGGTGAAATTGAACTTATAAGAGCTGAAATTAAGCTGAAAAGAACAGGGCCTAATACCCACTCAACCCACTTGCAAACAATAAAGTAGGGGTATTTAAGTAATTCTATTATCTACCCCACTTGATTTTCTTCTACCTTAATTACCGTGTTTTGGTCAAACGTATAGAATCAAACGGAATGGAGGAAGTATTCTCTTAGTTCCAGTGAATTGTTAACGTTTGTTTTATTTTGTGAGATGGAATAATATTATTCTTAGACTATTTTAATCCAAACTCCCTAATATTTGTGAGGCCATTGTCAATGAAAGCATATATTCTTCTCCAAAAGTCATCTTTTTTAGAGCATTTTAGAGCTTGCAAAATTTTGGCTATTTTGGCATCTTTTTTTTTTTACACTTTTTCTCACAACCACTATACTTAAGACAGTAAGACACTACATGACTCTATGGTTTGCCTTTGAAATAAAAATTTAAGGATTTGTGTTATCATTTTTTAATTTTTGGGTATTGATTTTTCGTATACGGATTTTACTCTCGTTGTATACTTTTTTTGTTTAGTTTTCCAATTTTACCCTTTTTACTCTAACAATATACACAAAAAAAAAAAATACAAAAAAAAAAAAAAAAAAAAAAAAAGCAACGTAGCATTCAACCCCAGCCCTCCACCACCATCAGCCACCACCACCTTTGGCCACCACCATACCATCTGACCACCACGTCTCACCGGCGGCCCATCCTTGCCGCCGGTCGACGCCTCTCCAACCCCACCACAAACCCCTAATTTACAAACCACCACACACAAACCCAACCCAAATTAACCACCACACACGGCGGCTTCCACCATGCTGACCACCCCGGACCCACGCCGGCGCCGACCATTCACTGCCACTCTCGCCGGCCGCTAGCCGTCCTCCGTCGATTGCCCCGACTACCATTATACAAACCCTAATTATAATTTTCAATTAAATTGACTTAAATTTATTAAAAAATTAAAAAAGAATAGTTAATTTAATGTCAAAAATTGAAATTGAATGTCATTATTGCGAGTTGTTTATGGAATTCACGATCAGTAATCGAACAATCAGTTGAATTTTTATTAAAAAAAGTTGGAACAAAAAAGAGAGAATTTTGTATAGGTTTGAAGTAAAAAGGGCAAGGCTTGGAAATTAAATGAAAAAAGTATAGAACATGAGTAAAATTCGTATACGGAAAATCAATTACGTAATTTTTATACTACTTCGTAATTGTTATTCACATGAAAATATTTGACGATGAAAAAAGTTATCGATTATCCAATAATATATCGTCGAACTTTAAGATAACATTACTTTCAACTGTGAGATTAGATCACGTATATTAAAACTACAATTATATAGGCCGAATCAGATGACGTATATTAAAACTGTAGTTATATAAGTCGAATCAGAAAACGTAGGGGTCAAATAAGATAGGCTATACATAGCACAAGTTGATGAGCAAGGACACGATATTTGGTGAAGAAAAGAAGAGATTTGAAACATAGGAAGTACACACGTAGTCTCTTCCATGCAGATAATTTGAAACATCTCATGGTATTTGTCGGTGCTCACTTCTTCCTCAAGACACCTCACTATGTACCTACGTAAACTTATCTAAGTCAATCAATTTTGATTCAGATTAATGCTACACTTTGTACATGTGAAATGTTTTTAGGTTAATAAAATTACCTAAGTTCAGCATTTGCATAAATCAAAAATTATAAACATTGGTTAAAAAAATCAGGTGCAAACCAACTAGAATACAATGTAACTTTGACCAGGGCCACGACAATTAAGTCAAAATAAGCAATATAACAACATAATAAAAAACTGTTTCATTATATTACCTTCCGATCGACAAACTCTAAGTTTAATTTTAGTGAGCGTACTTCCCGTACTCTCATACCTAGTACTCCGTATATACTAATCAACGTTCACCCGTACCCGTCTTTAAACAAACTGCATTAAACAACTGTAAAGTAATACTCCTACTCCGTATGAAGTATTGTTGTTATAGTCTTAAAATTACCCTTTTACGGAGTAGTCTTAAAACATAATGGGAGCTTTAGAAGATCATCTTTAGTTTACAAGACTAGACTATATACATAAGTTACTCGTTACATACACACTAGTAGTAGACTACACATTCTACTAATAAAACTTCACACCTAAAACAATAACTAACCATCTATCTATATATGACTATGTATCCCGGTGAAGGCATGTACGTTGATGACCCTATTCCTCACCCCCATCACCACCACCTTCCTAAAATGGACGACGACGATGATGACGACGACAATGACAATGATCACAACGAGTGCGATCACCCCCACCCCCACCACAACCACCACGGTGGCGGTGGTAATGGTAATAGTCCATACCCGCCCCAGCACCAGCACCACAATCATCCTCCAAACCACCCTAGGAATACTCCGCCCCCACCCCGCCACCCTACACCACCACCGTTGAAGCGGAGCCTTGGTCTGGCTCCGCTTCAGCCTCAGCAACCGCTTCAGCCACGAACACCGCTTTGCCCTCCTCAACCACTTCAACCACCCACTCCTTTGATCCCCCAACCACCCCTTCAACCACCCATTCCCCTCCAACCACCACCACAGTCGTCGCAACCACCGCCGCTACCGCCGGAAAAACCCCGCCCGCCACCGCCTATGGACCTCAACCACCCCCACCACTACAACGACGCCGATGACGACGACGAGAAACACAAAAACCCGGGCCAGCAACAGCTCGGCGCGGCGATTTTAGTCGTCCTCCTTCTATTAGGCCTCGCCGCCTTAATTTTATGGCTTATCTACCGCCCCTCGAAACCCCAATTCACCGCCGTCGCCGCCCTAGTCTACTCCCTCAACATCACCGGCGCCGGCGACTTCCCGCCGGCGGTGGCGGCGTCCATGCAATTCGTGATCCACACCCGCAATCCCAACAAGCGGACCACCCTCACCTACGACCGCCTCGCCGCCACCGTGTACTACCGGAACACGGCCATCACGCCGCCGGTGGCCCTACCGCCGCTTTTCCACCGGAAGAAGTCATCGGTGATAATTGCTCCGGTGGTCGGAGGTCCACCGCCGGCAGTGGCGGTGCCGGTGGGTCCGGAGGTGGTGGCGGGACTGGCAGCCGACGAGGCGTACGGGGTTGTCGGGTTTAGTTGGGTGGTGGTGGGGAGGGTGAGGTATAGAGTTGGTGGGTTTAAGAGTGGTCATAGTAGGGTTTTTGTGAGGTGTGATGTGGTGGTTCGGTTAATCGGTGGCGGTTTTAATGATGGTGTTTATACTAATCCTAGTGGTCAAGTGCCCTTGCTTGGGACACCGCCTTGCTTCGTTGATATTTGATCTTAAAAGGGTATTTTCGTCCATTTTGGTGTCTCGTCTCGTGGGTTAATAACCCTGTCGAGTTTTCTAATACACGAGCCATTTGAACTTGAAACTAATTCAATTGGTGATTAATGTGTTAGTGGGTTGATAAGCGAAAATGGCGAAGGCGGGTAAAAAGATGACACACCGAATGAGAGGATTAAGATCTGAAATTTACTTGAATAAACGTATCTTTTACATATAAGTCTCTTTTATCGTATTAGATATATTGATGTTCTTTGTCAGAAATAGGTTTTGTAAGTTTTTATTTGACATGAATGGTGTTTTCATATTATTGTATAGATGCGTGATTAAAAAAAAATTGATGTAAGCTTCCGATATCACTTGCGTCTTGAGCCACTTGAAAATTTGAGATGGTCATTAATTTTTTTGAGGTTATTTCGACATCATGACAGTAATTTTTTCAGCATATGCTATACATAGCATGTCTTATGTGGATTTGAGCAAAGGAGGGTCGAGGGTGATCAATGCGATCACGGGCTAGGGTTAGCTTAACTAGTCTTAACCCAACCTCGAGGCTCAGGTCAGGCAGGTCGGACTAGGGTAGTAGTAATCCTAGCAGAAATTAGGTTGGGTTCCCAAATCCTTGATTCTTGGTTTCAAAACTCTGATACCATATCAAAAATCAACTCAACCAATAGGTTAAATTGATGGTTGGAGATCAAAAATCGATTTTATATATACTTAAGTGAGAATACTAATATACTATCATAGAAACAGTTATAAAGTTGTCGTGATTTTTATTATTGTCATAATCATGATTCATGCCCAAGTCTCCTTAGGTACCATGACAATGTAATTTACAGACATCGTAATCCATCCATTACTCGTACTAAATCGTCATCTTTACTACTCCGTATTGTCCTAGAATCACCTCAGAAAGTCAAAAAATGATAACTCTAAATTTTACTCATACGGAGTATTAAATGAAACAATGTACGGAGTAATCCGTAGTCGTACTATTTTGTTGTTGATTTGGATCAAGTGCACAGGCCCAGTGAATGGACCAGGAAATAAAGATGACGATTTAGAGTACCATTTTTTTTACGTAAGACGGTTAAATTTATGTTTGAAATTTTATCTCATCAACTGAATTTCGTCATCTTAGGAGTTGAAGTTGGCCACTTTTGAATTTATGTTCAACCGGATCTAACCAAATCTTAAAGTTGGCCACTTGAACGGGTCAAATCAACCTGATATCTAGAGGTGGCCATTTGTACAGCCTGACCTTAGGGGTGTTCATTAACAGTTCGGTTCGGAAAAAATTCGAACCTTAACCGTACTGTTAAGAACTGTCTTTTTTACGGTTCTCACCGCGAATTGTTTACTCTTACAATTTAAATTTTTTCCATTTTAATTATCGACTACAACGTACTTTTAACAATACATTAACGGTTCAAAATAAAAATGACAAATTAAAAATGTCTCATCGAATGTACCATTATCAACTAAATTATACTAGTAAATGGAAAACTATCAATGTAATAACACAAAATGCGTATTAAACACTAACAAAGCAATCAACATGTTGAATTTGAAGCGAAAGTGGTGCATATGAGATTTTATTTTATGAGAATAAGGGTTTAGAGTGTTGGAAAAGTGCGGTAGTGTATACAATTGATATTGGATGAAAGTTTTAAAGTTAAACTTTATATGGAGTACTTTAGTTTGTAAATATAAATATAACTAGCATAATGCCCGTGCATAAATGCACGGGATATATAAAAATAAGTTAATAATTAATCGAAAAATTTGGTAATTAAATTAAATATTTAATTAGAATAAGAATAATAATATAAACACATCCTAAATAAATATGTATTTTCAGACCCAAAATACAACAAACTGTATTTTACCCGTCCACGTATTTATTTAACATGTAACCCGCGTATATGACTTGTTTAACGTAGTTAAGTATTATGAAAATATTTAAATCATTCAACCCGTATTTGTCTTCTAATTAACCTGTTTAATAGGTTTGAAAGTTTCAATTTTAATTTTTCTTAATTAACTATCAAAATTTAGATGATGGAAACGTTGAAAATTGTAACAAAAAAAATTAGAATAGTGGAACATTTGTTTTTTATACAAATAGAGTTATAATTTTTTTAAAAAATAATCATAATTTGGTGAAAACCGATCAAACTACCGCAATACATTGTCTTAAAATTCATCATTTATAATAATATGGTAAAGCGTGCTTAAAATGTTATATAGAAAACACATTAAATAAAAATGGATAGTTTAAGAGATAAAAAAAAAAAATATATACTACGTATTACATAGAATTAAGAAAACACATTAAATAAAAATGGATAGTTTAAGAGATAAAAAAAAAATATATACTACGTATTACATAGAATTATTTACTTACTTATATGACATAATTTCAAAAAGGAAATAAAAATAAAATAAAACAAAAGGAATAAAAATAAAATAAAAGGGATAAAAATATGTAAAAGTTGGAGGGAAAATTGGAGGGAAAATGGGAGGGAAAATGGTTTTTGTTATATATAATTAATATAGATTTATTTTTATTTTATTTTATTCTTAACGGTTCATTGTACTACACTGTTAACTCAAAAATGCAGAACCTAAACCAAATCATTATGTCTTCACGGTTTAGTTCATCGAACCCATAAAACGCGAGGTTCTCGGTTTTTTCGGTTTGGTTATTTTTGCATACCCCTACCTGCCCATGCCTAACCCGCCTAATGGGACGCATCAGCTCAGCCCGACACGGCCCGCCCAAGTAACAGGTCGTGCACGGGCCACGATTTTTTGAGGCACAACAACTGGACTTCCTCTTTTAAGCCAATTTATAATCAATGAGTCGAGCTCGAGCCCTAATTTGGATAACGGGGAGTGGCCCAGCCCAACTCGCCACCCCAACAAGCCCGTTCGTGGTCATGCAAAACAACCCCGACCAAGGCCTTGTCAACCAATATTTATGTCGGATCTTTAAAGTGAAGAGACAATATCTAATATCTAATATATATATATATAAAGCAGAAACCATGGTCTCTATGGTCGACATTTGTCACAATATAATTGGTCTAAAAAATTAATATTAGTATTATTTATAATTCTACTATTGGTAGGATTTTAGATGAAAAAATATTAACATATGTAACTTAAAATATAAAACTAAATCTACAATTGAAATCTTTACTATATTAGAACTTTCCAAAAAAAATTAATTAAAGATATTTTTAATTGAGAAGAAAAATAATACCTTCAAAATAAACAATTTTATGACACATAATTACCTTATTTAATTTTTAGATAAGTCTCCATCCCTTTTTGTATATATATATACATAAAAAACTTTAGCTAGATCTTTTTAGGTACGTAATTTGTTAAATAGTTTTACTTTATTATGTTTTAATTATGATTACAATTTGTGTTAAATTTATTTTTTTACAGTGTATTTGGTAAGAGTGTTTAAAATTTGAATATTTTTATTTCTTAATTACTATGTTTGATACTTAAACATAGCTTGATTAAATTACTGCTGATTTTTTTTTCTTTGTATGTTGTAAATTTCTATTTTACGTTCAAGATTTGAAGTTTTTTATTGAACAAATTTGATTATAACCCAATAGAAAAACTAATGAATATGTAACATGAAAGGTAAAAATATGTAACATGAAAGGTAAAAGTAATGTACAATATCTATCGATTATCTTATTTTTAAATCAAGTACTTAGATATGGTTGTATAATAATATTTGTAATGCTTAATGCGTAATCTTTTAGTTAGTTTAATAGTAATAAGTTTTGATTTGATTGTTCATCTCAATTTTATATGAGAACATCTGCTAATTAAGAAAAAAAAAAAAAAAAACATGTTTAGTATAATGATAGGGTAAAATTTGATTTAATGACAAAAAAAATGAAAGAACAAAAGAAATATGGTAATTCATAAAATTTTAAAAAGTCAAATAATATTTGATTTAATAAATAAGTTAAGGGAAAAAAATAGTATTAGGTAAGTATTATAAAATATAATTAGCAAATAAACGAAAAACAAATATGATAAATCATAGATTTTAGAAAATTACCATATTAAATACGATAAAAGCCGAAAAGAACATGACCTTAGTATTTATATTTTAGAAATTTTGTCATATTAAATATCATAGAAAATTATATCATAATTGGCAAATATATAAACTAGAAAAAATATATAAAAAAATTACATTTTATACTTATTTTTAAATCTTAATAATAAGATAGATAGCCCGGACGGGGACGGGCACGCCAACTAGTTACATATCCAAAACTCAACTAGACCCGCTTTCAAACAATAACCAAGCACGAAATTGAGTTTCTACCGCTAGACCTAACCCTAGAGGCCTAGAACCTTGTCGACCCAACTTCCCAACAAGATTAAAAACTATCCCTCGGGGTTTGAATGGATCATTAACAAGTCAAATTCTCTATCCAATTAAAATCAACCCAACCCAATTCAACTCATACCCGTCTCCAGTAAAACAAAACCCGCGTCAAGTCCAACAAGCCAAGCCTAACCCAAATTTCAACCGTTCCCAACTCGACCCTTGACCAGGTCTACCGAACCGAAGACGTGTCCGGTTAGGCACGTCTTCACCGCCTTCAGATATCGTAAAAATAGTGGCGGAATATTTCTCTCACCTCCGGCCATTGGAAACCCTTTATTAAACCTCCGATCTAAATCACCCCTTCTTCCCAATAATTCACCCTCATCAATTTACTCTGTAAGCACTTTTCTCTCTATATATTTTTCTTCATTTTTTTTATTTTAATTCCTTCAATTGTATGTCATCATGTATTATTATCGTAATCATCAAACTAATTAAAGAATTATGTATTCATGTGTTTGTTTTACGTCATTTAATTCTCTCTCTCAAGTCCTTATCTTGTTCTTCGGTATTTTCTGTTTTATTTCGGGTTTTAAAAAACGGGTATATCCGTCTTAAACGGGAATTTAGACTGTTTCCTCTTTTGGTCGTCATCCTCTTAATTACTTACTTATTCAGTGCCCACTAACTATATTATTATATTGTTTTTTTTATTGCACAAATATTGTTCAAGCATCTGTAATTGATATTTAAATGTTTGTGTTTCTGTTAGTTTTGTTGAATTGGAGTTTTTGCTGACTTTTATTGGGGAAATTGATCAAAAGGGTATGCTTATTTAATTGTTTTCTGAAGTGGGTAATGATTCGATTTTAGTTTTGTGAATTGAGGTTTCTTGGGTAATTCTGATAGTTTTCAGTGGTGTGCCTGTTTAATCGTTTTCTGGGAAATTTCGATAGTTTTCAATGGCGTGCGTATGTATTTGTTTTCTGAAGTAGGCAATGTTTTCATTCTAGTTTGATTGAAAAAAAGGAAATAAATGAATTTCATAAAACTCGTATGTGATTTCCTTTACTTTTGTGGTCTTGTTTCACTTTGCCGTCCTTTACATGGTAACTTTGATGGTTAATTTCATGTAGACCTTCTGATTTATGAGATTCTACTTTTTGGTTGCTCATAACTCTTATTTAAGACATTTGGTTACTATGAGCTGGCTATATATATCGATAGGTTTTTTGATTTTTTCGTTCATTTGAGATGGGTAGGATTCATGTGATTACTTTTCATTGATTGGTTTGTTAGCAAAATAGTGTGAACTAGTATGAGCCTATATACAATCTGATTGCTCGATCTAATGTTGTACTACTTTTGGTTTATTGTAAATATTGTGCTTGTTTTGTCTTGGGTTGCCATATTTGCACAAGGTATTTCGAACTTTGCAACAAAAGTATGTTAAATTTTATTGATGTCTATGATACCCTGCCCTACATTAATGTATCAAGTTGAAATGGCAAGCTGCAGATATTTTACATCTTACTTTGATCTAAGTTTTCGTTCTGTCAGTGAAAGTCGTTTGATGCTGCTGTGTGTTGATAGTATTTTATTATATAGTCTACAGATCTGTAGAACTAGTGCTGACATAGTGAAAGCTGCATGCTGTGTTTCGCAAGGCAAATATCTTCGTGTAGGGAAATACTATACGGTGATATAACTCCCAAACAAATTGACGTGTTTTTATTTTCTGAAAAGATGTTTGTGTTTGTTTGGACAACTGTATGTTGTGTGGTTAATACCTTTTGCTGAAAAATAGTTCATGGTGATATTAATGCTTTTAAACAAGGTGTTAGTTTGCTAACAAATATTAGAGAATCGTTGAAGCTACTGAATATA
Organism: Dianthus caryophyllus; assembly: GCA_023091065.1. Classification (NCBI taxonomy): domain Eukaryota; kingdom Viridiplantae; phylum Streptophyta; class Magnoliopsida; order Caryophyllales; family Caryophyllaceae; genus Dianthus; species Dianthus caryophyllus. Next base: position 33,716,114 of record CM041520.1, on the reverse strand, counting down.
GAATACACTTCACAGTTCACACCTTTTGCAATTGCAACTGACGAGCTCCGACTTCTCATCCAGCTTTACCTTAAACCTAAGGAAATCAGAGTGGAATTTACCGAAAAGCCTGACCTATAATTTGTCACCCTGAGGTGGATTTATTCTTTGATGAACACATCTAAAAGCCTGACCTATAATTTTTCTTTTGTAGGTTATAGTTTTCCGTAGCTTGTGTTGGTGATTGTCTTGCATATGATTATTTTAGTAAAATAAGGCTGCTGCTAACGATGTATGCAGCGTCTATTTTCTTTCTCATGTAGTCATGTTTCCCTTGGCTGTAGCTTCATTGTTTGTGGGTGACTAAGTGCTTTCTCTGTTCCATTGCTTGTATGTGGGCTATATCAACGACATAGAATCATTTGCATTTATTTGACATCCCATTCTATTTGTTGTTCATTAATATTACACTACTCTTTAAATGTAGTTATTTGATACTCCGTACTAGTCTTTCTTTATCTCTATGCAGCCGGTCTACAATTCTGATCTCGTGTTGCAATGGAAGGAAACAACAATCATGCATCTCACACTGTTGAAATACGAAATGATGCTGCTGATGGTAATAGGCAAGTTCGGGGAGCAAGCAGGTTTTGTGGTGAAGTACATTGTGAATTCAAAAGCGCTGGAGCAAACTCGAAGGATAATGCAGAGCGATCAGCATCCATGCGAAAGCTTTTGATAGCCGTAGCTCTCTGTATTGTATTCATGACTGTAGAAGTTATTGGTGGAATTAAGGCCAACAGTCTCGCTATTCTAACCGATGCAGCACATTTGATGTCCGATGTTGCTGCTTTTGCCATCTCTTTGTTCTCCTTGTGGGCTGCAGGCTGGGAAGCTACTCCTCAACAATCTTACGGCTTTCTCAGGGTAGAAATATTGGGTGCCCTTGTCTCCATTCAGCTTATATGGCTTCTTGCGGGTATTTTGGTTTACGAAGCGGTACAAAGGATCATATACGAGAGTGGTGACGTTGATGGCTTTCTCATGTTTCTAGTTTCCGCCTTCGGTCTGGTGGTGAACATCATTATGGCCCTTGTTTTGGGTCACGATCATGGACACGGACATGGGCATAGCCACGGTCATAGCCATGGGCATGAACCGGGACATGGGCACGACCAGATTGAGCATAGTAGTAGTAGCCACAGCAGCGGCGTGATAGTTACCTCAAGCCCCCGTCATTCACACCGACATTCAGAAGGTGAACATCATCACGATCATGATCATACAGATCCACTGCTGAAAAAATCCCATAATCATGATGAACCCAACGGGAAAGGCGAACACGGAAAGAAGCGGAGGAATATAAATGTTCAGGGTGCTTATTTGCATGTTCTTGGCGATTCAATTCAGAGCATCGGTGTGATGATTGGCGGAGGTCTCATATGGTACAGACCAGAATGGAAGATCGTCGATTTGATTTGTACCCTTGTCTTTTCGGTCCTAGTTCTGGGCACGACTATCAAAATGTTGAGGGATATACTCGAAGTTCTTATGGAGAGCACACCTAGAGAAGTCGATGCATCCAAGCTACAAACGGGAATACTAGAGATGGAAGAAGTTTTGGCCATCCATGAGCTTCATATATGGGCCATTACTGTGGGAAAGATTTTGCTGGCTTGCCATGTTAAAATCAAGCCAGACGCAGATGCAGACATTGTACTTGAGAAGGTGATTGGATACATAAGGCGGGAGTACAACATCAGCCATGTCACGATCCAAATTGAGCGTTAAGCTTTCCCTTTACACTCTTTAGCTTCTTTATTAATTCAACTACCGAAGTAGTTTCATTTTTTTCTTCTGCTCTTCTTGTTTACGAGTAGTTACGTAGGTATATCATGATACATGTAGCCTCTCATTTAGAAGTCTCGTGCTCAGAAAAGCTTTTGTAAACGGGCTACATGATTATGACTAGACTTACGGTACCCTTTCTCTCTGAGAGGATGTCTTGTGTTCAAGTTTGAATGAGAATTTTTCTGGGTTTGCGTTTGCTCATACTTTGGTTTTACTTACAGCAAAAAAAATTCCACATTGCTTTTACCTATTTTCCATATCGTATGTTCTTTATTCATTTCTAATTTTCGAAAAACTGCATGGAGTAATTTTTAGCTGTAGTCACCCCGGCAAAAGTGGAGCCAACTCAACTATCATTTCCCAGTTATCGTCCGTTGATCTTTAGGTCCGAGATAAGATGATTTGTCAGCTACCTTCTATTCAGTTACCCGTCACAGCCTCACAGGTAATGAGATCTCCTTTTCTGTTTTACTTTGTTCTGCATGAGAGCCTGTGGGTGGTAGATTTCTTGACGTCGATCCATGTGACGAAACCAAAAAAAAATCTGAACCACCATCACCTTTATAGATCATCATCTCTGGTGATTTATGCGGAATGCAAAACTATTACGAGAATGTTAAGCACTTTGGCAAAATTTAGAATGTTTCTGAGACGTGGACTCTGCTTTTACCTTCGGTTTTTTGCTCGTTTTATAAGTTGGAGGATTGATAAGGATACTAACGAGTGTCCAAACTATCTTATGTTTGCATTCCGCTAATACACGCATCGTCTTAGGTTTCACATTGCAATTCCGAATGATTGTTAGAACAACTGTGACGATTGAAGTGTAGGCGCGTAGTTATGTTTTCTGATCGTCCTTGTTTTTCCTCGTACAGCACAAGAACAATGTCGTAGTTTGTCCTCAACCAGGGTAAAGAGGATAAGAGACGAAACTGCAGACACCGGGAATCACACCTTCTTGGATAGAGGATAAGATTTCTTAGGCTCCAAACACACATCTGGTATTCTTCATATGACTCCCTCTTTACATTTGTGTTAGCTATTTTATCTTTGTGGCACATGCAAAACTCACTGTCACTGTCGATAACGAAATTTTTTCGTAAAATATAAAGTATGCATATTTTTATTCTTGAATGTGGGGTCCATTGTCTAAAATATGGTCTGTTAGTTTTACAGGAAACTGATTGCCTGGTTTAGTAGGGCACTATATTTATCTTCATTATTCTTTCTTTGGCCTCTGTATCACTCTGAAGTCTGTAGTGTGAACTTGTTAGCTTACGATATTTCTTCTAGCATGGGCTAAACTAAATAAGAAAATACTCGAATGCTATGGAGTAGTATTTTATTGTTTACGTTTTTTTTTGTTTTTTTTGAAAATTTGCCTAAGATCGTTTACAAGCATCAAGACTGATAGAATACTCGTCTTTAGCGATCTATTTGGAGATAAGACTGTTAAGTGTTAGCCGAAAATGTAGTAACTGAAAACCAAACCCGATCACCTGACCAATGGACTCTGTGAACCGGTGAACCCTGCTCATATCGTAACAGAAGTACTGTCAATTAGAACTTGAATCAACTGACAGAAGTACTAGATTGAACTAAGGTTTTTTTTTTTTTTTTTTTTTTTTTCTCTCCTGAGTGTGAACTACATAGATTCAAACCGATATTTGCCAGTGCTTTGGCTGCTGATTTTCTAGTAAGGTTACAGATAAGATTAGATTGATGACGAAGATTTTATAATTCGGTTTTTACCTTAGACTTTGCATCTGTTTTTTTCTTGACTATTTTTTGCAAGTCATTTTCCTTCTTAGCTGCTGGCTGCTGCTACTCATTGCTTAGTAAAGTTTTTTAGATAAATCCTCCGTGTATTTTTCCGATATCATATTCAGACAGTTGTTTTATCGACATATACGGCCAATATGTTTAGGATAGTAGTTATCAAGTAAAGAAAGGGATGAGCTGAATACATTTAGAAACCTGCCTTATAAGACAGCCTACTTGCATCCCTGCAACATGCTTCTGCCTCTGGCATTGTTTTGTGGGGCTGATAGCAACCCGGGTTTTTGGAGCGTTTTCGTTCCTAATAATTACGATAAAATTCGGATAATAATAAATATAGTTTTGATATTAAAACTTTTTGTCTACGAAAATTGAGGCTTATTAGAATCCAAGAGAGCTAATCATCTGTGATTAAGATGCCATATCTTATTAGTATCTTTATTACTGTCATCACTTGTCTTGGTTCGATATTCATCGACATCATCACATACGAATTGGGTCGTCCTGAGATTTTTGGCCGTAATAAACTGCTCTGTAGATGATTTAAACAATAGAGCGTGGATGTGTACGTTATTTCGACACTTCACTTTAATGTCGTGTTTCATGTCCAACACTTGACACCTAAACATTGACACGACAACTCGACACTTTATTTTTGACCAAAACATGGAACTTTTCACTAAATATCCGTAACACTACGACACCATGTCCTGCCCGAGTCCGACACTTGTGGCCGAGTCTGAGCGAGAGTAGGCGTGACGGGGTATGGATGAAAGGGTAGAGATCAGAGCATATAATAAGAAAAAGATTGGAACATTTGAGCATATAGGGTTAGGTCAGGGGCTCCATAATCATCTCTCTCTAAGTCAAACCCCCTATCTTTTTGATGATGTCTTGATCAACTATGAATTATGCAACATTGTCAGAGATAATTGAGTTGTTGCCTTGTTGGTTGCATTTTACTTTTGAATTTTCTGCAGTAAAAAAAAGGCGAAATTGCAAATAACTACCTTTTAAAACCACTTTTTTTCAAATAACTATCTTTTATAATTTTTTTTTCAAATCACTACCTTAAAACGTATTTTTGTTTTCAAATCAATACCAGGTTCTGAATCTCATTTACCACAAAAAAATAAGGATGGAAAGTGCTGAAAAGTGAAAGAATCATTGTTTGATTGAATAATATGAGAGAAAAAATTAAAAACAATGGAAGAAATTTTAGGTAAAGAGGTAAAGAGGATGAAATGAAGATGTTAAGTTAAATAGAGGAAGAAAGGTTAGAAAATGGTAGAAGGGTACAATGGGTATTTGACATGGGTGTTTCAAATAAAAGGCAATAAAAATTTTCAAAGTGGTCGGAATTTGATAAAATATGGCGCTTTCCTAACTCAGATTGATTTGAAAACAAAAATACGTTTTAAGGTAGTGATTTGAAAAAAAAAATTATAAAAGGTAGTTATTTGAAAAAAAGTGATTTTAAAAGGTAGTTATTTGCAATTTCGCCTAAAAAGGTAGTTATTTTAAAAGGTAGTTATTTTAAAAGGTAGTTATTTGAAAAATTTGTATCCTATTTTATTCCAGTCAATTCTATTTATTAATTTTTGAGAAGTCAACATTGGAAAACGCTCACGGCGAAAGCTTGAACAATGAAACTAAAATAGTCAAATTTTGATTTTATTATAAAAGCCTCATTAAATTATACAAAACATTTTTGTTTCCAAAACCGATTTATTAATTAAAAATATGGATGAAGTGTTTTCTCGAATATTCCCATTTAAAAGTAAATGGAATTGGAGGGAGTTTTTCTTACATCTAGTTTTGTACTCCTTCCTATCCATCCATTTGTTTGCACTTTCCTTTTTCGGAATATTCATTCATTTGTTTGCATTTCTTTTTATGGAAAATATTTTCTCTTTCAAAACCTACTCTATTTTCTCTTTTTACTCACTTTACACTACTATTTATATGTTTTTTAAAAAGCGTGCAAAAAGTGATGCAAAGAAATGGATGGATAGGAGGGAGTACAAGATAAAGTGCCATGGTTAATTGATTATGTAGTATCCATAAGTAGAATTAATTTACCAAGAGATTTCATTTACAAAAGGGTAATGGAATAGATTTTAAATGATTCAAAATCTAGTCCATAATTTATTTATTTTAGTTCAAAATAAAAATAACGTCGTACTTGAATAAAATTATCTTATATAAAATTTTATGTTCCGAGGAATTCAATTCTATTATGAGACCATTGTAGGCTTGCAACGGTTAATAAAATTACTAAACACATATTTATGAACAACGTTAAATGAATAGCTGGTTAATTTTATTAGTCGTTGTATTTATATAACGGTTTCTGTTTAGTTATTACTATTAGGTATTATTTGAATTAATTAGTTGAAATAGTATAAACAATGTATGAGTGTACCACACGACCTAGTAGTACCCGGAGCAACACGAAAGTGAACAGTGTTACATGGTCTTGTATTTTTGTTTTGTTTTGTGGGACCCACTACCCTTTATGTTCCAGATTTACTCACATTACAAAACCCTACTAAAGAGTACGTAGTACAATTTTTGAAGGTCCAATCACCTTACCCTTCCTCTAAATAACCATTTCATCTTTGACATGTTAATCTCAAAAGGTCCACTCACCCGTACTACTGGTCCATCGGTCAAATTGTTAAGTGTTAACGATATTCTTATGAAGGATTCAAGAAAATAGAAAGGAGAGGTCCCATTAAGCTTTAATTTACACAGATTTTAGCTCCTATATGTTCAGTTGTTATAAGTTCTGTTCAGCTCCTATAAGTTCAGTTCTAAAAAACCGAAAAGAACAGAGCCTTAGACATGTTGAGTCAGGATACAATAGATAGCTACATTGGGAGGATAATTTTCTTGTTCTAAGTTCTAACTAAGATAGCTATCACGTATTTCCTCTATTTCAATGAAAATGTTTCATTTAAGTTAAATCGAGCGACTTATTAATCGAAATAAAGAGGGTATCAAAATTGTATTTATTTATATATTTAATTATCTTGATTTAATTTTACAAACTTGCATGCAAATGTGAAATGTGGGTGGGAGAAACTTGGCATTGATAAGACAAGAAATGGAAGTAGTGAAAACAAGTGTCAACGGTGGTTTCTTGAAGGACAAATACCAACCAAAGAGGTCCTCTGTACTGTGTACTCTGTTGCACCTAAAGTATTGCCACATGCTTCATTTAACAAAACTGTTAAAAAAGTTTAATTACTTTTGTCTCAATAACCAAAAGTTACTGTACTTGCCCTCCAATATACGGCATTATCAACATTTTAGAGGGACCTTTTTTACTTGTGTGGTAATTTGACTTTAGTTTTGATTGATATCTATACCAAGATTCATTCTGTTATACTACTACTGTTCATGCACTAGAAACACACTTAGATACATAAAAGTGGAGTCATGCTTTTGTTTGATCGGATTCGAGGGTGTGAATTGAGAAGATTAACTGAAACGATTGCGTTTCTTTTTATTATGAAGTGTCTGTCATCATTTGAGGATTTGTTCGGTTTAACTTGCTACTTGCTAGTCGTAGAAGTCATTGAAATACTAGAATAACGTTGTTGTTGTTGTTGTTGTTGTTGTTGTTGTTGTTGTTGTTGTTGTTGTTGTTGCTGCTGGTGCTGCGGGGGGTGGTGGTGGTGATGGTGGTGCTTTTGTTGTTTTATTGTTCAACTTGCCCTGTTTTTTTTTAACTTAATTTTAACTTCTATAAGTTAAACTCAGTTCTTATAAGTTAAACTCTATAAGCCAAAAAGAAGTCTTAAACGTTTATATGTATTAACTCGTTTGAAGTGAACTTTAAGTTTAATTTCGAAATTGGAAAGAGTGACTTGTATTATTTTTGCCATGTAAGGAGGTTGGATGTCTTAGTAAAAACATAAACAAACTACCCATTGAGAAGTAAATAATTTTATTGAGGAAGAAAGTTGCATTGTAAAGATGAGTTTTACACTTTTACTTCAAATTTTACAAGCTTTTATTATTATGATTATTATTATTATGATTATTATACTATTAATAAGAGAGACAAATAAACGAGAGAAGTGTAGAAGAAAGTCCCCACAAAGTGTTTGTCCCCAATTTCCTCCTGTACAAAATGTGCCACGCCAATAATGTTTAGGGGGACCTTTGCAGAAACAGACAACTCTAGCTTTCTCTCTATCCTCCCCTTACCAACTCTCCTACAACTCCCCAGCATACCGTAAAGTTTCTCGTAACACCGTTGTATGCATATAACGTTTTCATATAAAAATACTTACGAGAGTGTATGCTCTCCATGGTAAGTTTAGATGATGTTACCTGGTTCACACGAGACTAATTCCAAAAATATACGAAGACCTATCTTTTCTTTTCTTCATCCTTCATTTTCTGTTGCTTACAATATTACGAGTTATATTTATACGTCTCTCATAAATAAAAAGCGTTTTTTATTTGACTCGTTTTATATGCAAAATGACAGTAATTCCCCATACTATTATATTTAGCCATTTTTTCCCCTAACTACATTGCTTTCTTCTTTCCCAAATTTTCTCCACTTTGTTATTTCCTATACACCATCTTAAAATAGTGCTTGTGTTTGTATTAATTTATATACTATAATGAGTGAGTTTGCATTTAATAGTACTATTCCATTGTAGGAATGTTGGTTTTCTAGGAAAAAGAGGAGCAATTTTTTTTTTTAATTTATTTTTAATTTCCTAAGGCAATTTATTACTCAATTGTGACAGTATATTAAAGAAGTAGTAGTGTGAAGTGACTTATTTATTGCTTCTTTGTACTTGTAATTTGCATTTCACCAAACTTGCACTGTTTGGTTTGGCCACTCTAATGGAGAAGCTCCAAGGTCCCATTAATCCATGTGTATGCTCTCTTTTTTTCATTCTCTTTTTTACGTCGACAACAACGTTACTCCAGTGCCTCAAAGACGTATTTTTCGTATATACGCTTTTGTTTTGAGAACACAGAGAAGTTGTTTCCGAATACTGTCGTAGTGTAGGTTGTTCTTAGTACAGATTTAATGCGTTGCATTTAACTCTCACCTTCCCCCCTTTCTTCCTTATTAATTCCTCTGCATTTATTGCTTCATGTTAAAATCTTCCTAGAAACTGGAAATTTCCTGCTCATTCTCTTACTTGTAGACTATATTCCTGTGTTTTTTATGACACCCATATTTATTGAAGTTTTAGTTCAAAAATAAAATAGTAGGAGTAATAAATTTCCATGTTTTTTTTTTTCTTTTTCATATCTTCCACACTTTCCACTTGTGAATTTACTTAATCTAATCATATATGTCTTCGTTTATTGTCGGTCTTACAGTTTGAAAGTGAAAGACGGGTTTTGATTAATTGTATTTTTCCTATCTTGTCTTGGTGGAAACAGCTGATTGGGGAAGATGTAGATGTGGGGTGGTTGGAAGAGTTTGTGAGCAACACCGGAAGCGCCTTCAAATTCGAAGATTCGTTCTGTGAAGAAGGATATGATTCGACGAGAACGCTTTATTCAATCCCGAGTTTGGAAGACAAAATGCCATTTCTGCAGATGTTACAGGGTGTTGAATTACCTGCACAACCAACTGTTGTTCCATTCATGCATGAACAGAACAACTACTTTCAGTTTCTCTTGGGTCTACAACACCAAAAAATGTTCCTAGACAACAACAGCAACAACAACAACAACTTCAGTTGTAGTTTCACGAGCGAGCTCGATTGCAGCAACGACATTGTAATTAAATCCGAGACAACGTTCAGAGAAGAACAACAGGCTACTCAAATCTCCCCTCCTCCTCAACAATGTGACACAAATGGTGAGAATAAAACGAGACGAGGAAGGTCAAAGCGGTCTCTGAATGGCGCTGGTGGATGCGCTCCTAAGGAAAGGAGGAAGAGAAAGCGACCTGTAAAGGCGACGACAAAGAACAAAGAGGAGGTTGAGACGCAGAGGATGACTCACATTGCTGTCGAACGAAACCGTCGTCGACAGATGAATGATCATCTCAATGCCCTCAGGTCATTGATGCCACCCTCATATGTCCAAAGGGTTAGTTTCTTTTCTTGTTTTTGGAAAACTCCATGCAATGCACTTCTTGGTTTTCAGTAAAAAAAAAAATAAAAAATTTAACAGCAGAGTTTTCTTTTTCTCCAATATAATTTTGTTGGAAAGGTGTTTTACTTTTTGGCCTTTTCTCTCTGAAACTATCCTTACTGTCTACATTGGGTTAATTAAAATTAGTAGTTTAAGTAACTTTTGCACAACTTTTTTGCATAATTCACACTTAATTTTTTTCATGAACTTAATATTGGTTTGATTTTTGTATGGTTTATTTTAAACAGTTAAATGATTGTTTGGCCTGAATAAATTTACCTTATATCCAAATTTTTAGATTTGTGTTAGTTATATAAGTTGGCATTTTTGTGCTTGTTTTATATGACTGTGGAATCATATGAAACTTGATTGATTGATTCATACCCTTAATTTTTTTTATTTTTTTTTGGAATGAATCATTATTTATTTATCTATTTACTAAATATTTTAGTACAGTTCCTTTCAAATCTAATTAAGTTTCGCATTTTCAAAACTTTTTTTTTGGTTTATGTATGAAGTAATACTTGTAGATGGTTTCAGATGATGACTCACGTTAGCCGACCCCATTTCATTTTGTGACTATGTGGTGGTTGTTGTTGTGTCCCTATGAACGTTGACGCCTGTTGCTGAGCACAGTATCATCATCTGTGAATGATTAATTGTCTTGATTAGGGACGATTTGAAAAAAAAAAAGTCGGAAAATATGTAAAAGTAACAGTGTTTATGTGGGATGAATGTTGCTGAATGTAGGGTGACCAAGCATCAATCATAGGAGGAGCAATAGATTTTGTGAAGGAAATGGAGCAACTTCTTCAGTCTCTGCAAGCTCAGAAGAGAATGAGGCACGACTCCGTTGAAAACATCGACATTATTTCAACCACCACCACCACCTCCACCTCCTCCATCTTCATGACATCCCCAACATCCCCACTTCAGTACAGAAATTTCAGCCCAAACGACGAGAATAATACTAATAATAATGCTAATAATTACACAGAAGTTAAGAGAAACAACAACAACAACAATAACAGTATTAATAATAGTATTAATAATGAGGAGTTTAGTGCAGAAAATAGGTCTGCTTTAGCTGACATAAAAGTGGTGGTGATACAAAACCATGTGAATTTGAAGATTGAGTGCCATAGAAGACCTGGTCAACTTCTTAAAGTCATTTTGGCATTTGAACAACTTAGGCTCACTGTTCTACACCTTAACATCACTTCTTTGCATGCCCTTGTTCACTACTCTTTCAATCTTAAGGTAAACTAACTTCTTTCCTCTCTTTGTTTCGGTTTCTCTTTTGGTTATTTTACGTATAATACTGCAGCGTAGGTAGGAACACGATGTTTAATTGATACGGAGTACTTGATTGTATGTTTAGAGATAGTAAAATGGTCACAATGAGGTGAACTTTTGAGATTATAGTACGTACGGGTTGGAAAAGAGACTAAATTGGATATTTTGACGCTCGCTCGGATCATTTTCTAACGCTTTTTTTTGTTGGATTATTTATCAAAAAAATTACGATTTTGTAAGTAAATTTTTTTTGTGATAAATTCTAATTACATAACCATCCTAAAAGCCGATTCAAAAATAAACGTAAAGAAATAAGTAGATTGAGTAAAGCATTATACAATTATACGTAAACGACTAAACAAGCTCCCTATTGTCCTTCCCACATAATGGACCTATAGAAGTTATTAGTTTTGTAACTTTGTGGCGGTACAATACTGTTTTGTGATTGTAACAATATGTTGCATGTTTGAAACCTCCCGGTCGTTATACTGTCTTTTTTTTGTTGTTGTTGTTGTCGTGCCTCGTTTCATACCCAAAGAACACAAATGATTTGTTTTGAGGCCTTACATTTACGAGAAGTCGTATGTACATGTTGTTAAACTTCCTATAAACATGTCGGAATTTCTCAGAGAAAATGAAAAAAAAGGCCAATTGTCGTCGTGACGTGGTTTTTGTTTTCTTTTCTAACTCGTCAATCGTCTCTGATTGATAAAGTTGTGTTGTGTGTAATGGCGCAGATAGAAGAAGACTGTAAAGTAGGAACAGCAGAGGAAGTAGTAAGGGCAGTGCATCATATATTTAGCATGATCAACCTCAGCTAATTTAAAACTAGGTCAAGGGAGTATAACTTAATTAGTATTTTAGCACTAATTTTTTTTTAATGTTTTAAGTGTAATTTTTGCATATAATTTGGAAATTAGTGCACAACATTATATTGTTTGTAGTCTTAAGTAACAATGCACCAACATAACAACGTTGTTGTGCTCTTAATTTGTGTTTGCATGTTTCACAAAGTCTACAAGCCAAAATGTGGTGTTTATTTGCTTCTTTAACTTTGTGGAAAAATAAGGTGCAAATTTAACCTTCATCGACGAATACATGATTATTATTATTATTAGGATTAATTGTCAAACATTACCTTTAAAAAAAAATTGTCAACTACCACCTTTTGGCCTGAATTGACCAAATTCCAACGTTGATTTACCGAAATTAACGTTTTTCTTCATTTTCATCTTCAAAGTTACCTCAAATTCGAAGTTTCATTCTTCAAAACTCAAAATACACCATCTCAAACCAATAATTTAACTACCAAAACCTAGAAATTCGTCTTCCCAACTTAAAAAAACTGCTCCGGTGACCAAAAATGTTGGAATTTAGTTGACTTAAGTCAAACTCAGGCCAAAAGGTGGTGTTTGACAAAAATTAATTTTTAAAGGTGGTAATTGACAAAAAAAAAAAAAAAAAAAAAATTAAAGGTAGTGTTTGACGAAATGCGTTTTTTAAAGGTGGTGTTTGGCAATTAACCGTTATTATTATCAGATTTCTTTTTATCCTTCATTCAGTCGGAATATGGAATCGATTACGTGCTTAATTTCTTACTACGTGGGGTTTGAATATGATTAATCTTGTTTATTAGAGCCAGTCGACCTAGTAGACGCTTACAGATTATGGATTCGATTACATGGAGCAAAACTGAATTTTACAGAAACTGAGCTGAACCTATTAAGCTTGATTTGAGTAAAACGGAATGAGTTTACGGTAAGTCGAAAAGAACACCACCTAAAATTAAAATGTTTTAAACGTTTGATCAAGGAAATTGATGCAGTATGGTGAGGACTGAGGAGGCAATACCAAGGTGTTGCAGTTATCAGATGTGTCTTCTTCATTCATGTCTGTCTGATTGTCTGGGCTTATAAATCAACGTTCTTACTCATAATATATTTACCGTTCAAACGATTTAGACAACTCTTTCTGCCTTTTTGCTGATATTTCATAGTAGTAGTAGTACTACATTGTACAATTCCCATGTTAACTCTTACAACAAATGCTCCCATTTATAATAATCAAACAAATCTTGTTCATATATGTGAACATAACATTTATGTACTAGGGATCATTGTCATAACTCGGTACTCAGAAATCGACTCAATCAAAAGTTTTAAAGCTAGTAGTTGAAGGCTCAAAATCGGACATGTCTCTTCACATGAATGAGATTGAAGTGTGGATGCCTAGTGCTTAATATTTATTTTACTTTGAACTGAATGGGTGGTAAGAGTGTTGGAGATGGATCCAGCCTAATATAAATTCCCACATTGCGTCCCACATCGGTTGTGAGATGAGAGTTGGTCTTGTTTATAAGGCTAGGGGCTACCCCTCCTATTGTCAATTGGTTTTAGGATGGAACCTCCTAGACCTTATAAGCGGACTCTCTCATACTCTCGGGTGTGGCCCAGGCCCGTGTAATTTAACATGGTATCAGAGCCCATGGTTGTGTGACCTGGGACTCTCGTTAAACTGGGCCTTTGTGCGGTTGGGAGAGGACAAAAATTTCCCCCCAGTTTGCGTTGTGCAGCTGGAAGAAAGGCAAGTGCCCCCCAGTCTGGTTTGAAAGTGGGCTCGCATGTGAGGGGGCGTGTTGGAGATGGATCCAGCCTAATATAAATTCTCACAACCGCATCGGTTGTGAGATGAGAGTTGGTCTTGTTTATTGCCAATTGGTTTTAGGATGGAACCTCTTATACCTTATAAGCGGACTCTCTCATACTCTCGGGTGTGGCCAGGCCCGTGGAATTTAACAAAGAGTTAAACCGAACTCTAATACCATATCGGGAAACCAACTTAACCAAAAGTTTTAGTTAATAATTGAAGCCCCAAATCGATTTTCACTAGTAACACTATTGCATATTGAAATATAAAATCATTCATGGAATCTTATCCCTCAAATTTGAATTTTTGGTTGAATTTATGTGTTAATTACTTAAATGTTTTTTGTTTATTTTAAAAGTAATCTCTATCAAATTTTACTTACTCTATCTCAATAATTTGTTTACAATTTCTATTTTGAGGCGTAAGAGTTATTTGTTTACAATTCTATAATTTTTCATGGTTAATGCCATTTGGGTGTTAGTAAATGATTTTCTTTACTCCGTATAACAAATGGACCTCTTTAGTACTTTTAATACTACCTATTTATTCAATTTTCATTTTATTTTCCTTTGTCACACAAATAAATATAATACTAATTAGTATTAATAAATATAATACTAGTTAGTATTAATAATAACTATAATAATAAAAATACAATTATTTGCAAAAAAGTTTTTTAATCTTATTATTATTATCGTTATTATTATTATTTGTTTTTTTTTTATAAACCATAATAATATAATAATAATGACTATTATTATAAGAAGAAGAACATTACTAATAATAATATTAATACTTGACAAACAAGTTTGAACAATTGAATTAAGTTTTAGGAAAAATATTAATATTAATATAAGAATTTGTTTGGTTTAATTTTTGGTGAAAATGGTACAAAATAAAACATTTTTGAAAAAAATATATGTGAAAGAGTATAGTTCGTATATGAAAATGTAATTAGGTATTAAAAACATTAGTGTTAAAAAATATTAATATTAGTATTATTATTTAATATCAATAAAATATAAAGATTAATATTATTAACATTAATAATTAATATTATAATGGTAGTGTTATAAAATAATATTCATCATAAATAAATTAAATTAATACTGTAAAAATTATTATGTTTAAAATGAGTAGAATTTAATGGATTGAATTTGGTAGAGCTGAGCTGAGCTGAACTGGATAAAACTGAACTGAGCTGAGATGAATAATTGAATTGAACTGAGCTAATCTGAACTGAATAGAGTTGAGCTGAACTGAAATGAGCTGAAAATAAGTCAGAAAAAACAGGTCTCGAATACTAGTTCTTTAATTTTCATTAATTTTTGTTTTGTCACACAAATAATTATACATAAAATAACACATAAACATTCAATGAAACGGATAAATATAAAGGATATTTTCCAAGGTACCCCTGAGTTTTGGCAGTTTTTCTGTTTGAACTTTCTTCCCAAGGTACCCCTGAACTTTAGTTTAAGTTCCCAGCATACCCTTATTTTTTTTCGTCTTAACGGTGTTAAGTTAATTAGTTACTCTTTTTTTGAATTTGAATTAATAAATAGACATTGCCCAACATGGTACTCCTTAGTTTTGGCAGATTTGCTCATGTTACCTGTAACAACCCGGATTTTTCAAATAAAATAAAATACCTTTTTAAAAGGGTTTTAGGAAAGAAAATGAAATAAAAGAAACCACGGTGGCGGCATCACCGTGTAATCCGAGTCATTACTCACTAAAACGACTAAACAAACGATAAAAGGTAGGCCTTGTGGCCTAGCAACGGGGAGTAAATACCCCTTAAAACCCTTAATCCAAAACATAAGAGTAAGAAAACAATCATAAGTCTAAACCAATAAGTCTAATCCATGTCTAATCAAAGTCTCATCAAAAGCTAGCTACGGGGTCGTCATTCCTCACAGCTTCCCACACAAACCCGTCCCCGCGCATACCTGCCACAAAAACATGTAACAGCCACAATCAGTGGAGAGTAATTAGGTGCTCCCCAGTCATATTTCAACACCAACAACTCAACCAACAACTCAACCAGTGCTACCTGGCCTACGGCCTATGATCAAAGTATAATCAACATCAATCAACCATAATAGGATACAACAATACAGCGATCAATATACAGTCTCAACCGTCATCAACAAAGTGACATACAATAATCAACAAGCTGATCGAATGCCATCAACAAAGTGATAATCAACAACAACAATCAACAATCAATCGCAAGAGTAAGCACGGAGTACTGGGCGCTACAAAACACCCCAGACCGTACAAAAGATCCAGACCTTATGGTGGCACTACATACAGAATGCCTCAATATATTAGTCTAAGTTTGGCCAAACCCACCCCTACAAAAGAGTGTCGACATTCGAATAACCACCCCTACAAAAGAGTGGCGCCCCTACAAAAAAGCTATCAATAACCATAGTCTCAGAGCCACTACAAAATGGATGAGAACCCACGACAGGAGGCATCGTCCTACAAAAGACATCGTATCTTCTCACGCACGTGCCCAACAGTGCACGTACGCACACTTAACTCAAGCATACAACAAACCAACCAATTCAATGCCAATATAACATGCTCAACCTCATTCTCAAGTTCATACCAATACAATACAGCTCAATGCTATCATCATCAATCCATTACACATGCTTTAGTATCAAGTTTATACTCAATTTCATAATAGTGAAACAACAAGTGAATAATCATAGTACATTAGGTATAATCATGCTCAATAATCGAACTCCCTCAAGGCATCAACTTTATGCTTCGAACCCATCAATAGTAACATTAAACACACAACCAAACATCCTAAACATGCTTCCAGACTCTTTAGTATGAGGCCGACTCCAAACAAGCAATTATGATCACATGCACAACAACACGAGTCAAAGGTCACACCTTTCACGCATACAATCATTAACAACGATACATACAATAACAATGGCCTCATACATGTCAAAATATCACTAGGGCTACACCTAGTTACCTTTGTCAAGCAAAAGATCGATTAGCCTTGCACCTCTTCAATGTAAATCACGTCCTCGTTGTCGAGAGCCTCTTCTCCTTTGATTAGGGCACATACAACACATAAAATATAAGCATACCAACATAAACACATATAATAACATAAAAACTAAGAAAACTAAACCTAAAGCGATAGAGGATTGAAAGATTACCAAGGAGAATGAATAGAGAGAAAATTAGGGTTTGATGGAGAAGAAATTAATGAACTTTAATGGTGTTTGGAGAGGTAATTAATGTGTAATTAGGAGAGAGAATAGAGGGTTTTAGTTTAGGGTTAGATGAATGAGGGAATAATGAGAGATTAGGGCTTAGAGTAGAGTCATTAAAATATAAAGGATTTCGTATAAAAACAAATACGGGTGCACACGGACTCTGCTCGCTGAAACAAACCCGAACCGGGCGGTTTAGACGTGAACCTGGCGGTTCCAACTCTGAACCGGGCGGTTCCAGATGAACCTATAGGTTCCAAATGCCACTTTTTTGGACAGAAAGTTTAGTCTCCGGAAATCTTCCTCCTAACTTAATATTCATACTTCTACTCCTCCAAACTCATCCCTAATCACCTCTACACTCGCCCACACACTTAAACACTCGACCATCCCCTCGAACCACGCAACGCAGACTCAACAACTCGACACGCGAGCTAAGAGAACGACTTTCTCGAGCTAAAATTTGAGAAAATCACTTGAAATGAATTACGAATATTCAAGAAATGAGTTATTAAAATATAAGAAAAAGTTGGGGTGTTACATTACCCCTGAATTTTGTCAAATTTTCTCATAGTAACCTTGAGTTTTCACATTTTGCCTAGTATAATCAATCCAAAAAGGTGGTTGAAAATGAGTAGGTAGTTGAATAGGTGAACTTGAGGAAACTAAAATGATGGGCATGAATCTTTATGAGGTATTGGATACATATGTGTCTCATAAGTGAGTTTGTAACATCGACCACTTAAGATACTATGAACATATTGCACATGTTCTTTCGTATTGTCGTATATTGTTCTGCATGCATGCTTGCATTATATATCACTTATTTGTCAGCTTCTACATAGACATGTACCCTTCAGTATGTCCAAAGGATAAACAAAACTACCATCATGAATCTCAAATTCTCTATCACTTGCTTTGATTAACATACAATGCATACTTTTTAGGCAAGTGGTAGCCAATATACCGTCAGCATATGGAGTTGCTTCAAGCAAATACATCCCCTCTGCCAGTTCCACTCTCTCAGCAATTGTTTTTATAATATGTTCTAATGTTTTCCATAAGAGTTAACACGGGCTTAACTTTTAGGTCATTATGACTGCGTTGAAAGACTCAATAAAATAATAAGTGTTATGGTCATATGCTACGACAGGGTCAAACTGGTGTTTGGACCATGGTTGAGGTACCTTGACTAGATAATTAGCAACCGACTTTGATAACTTCTCTATTTTAGACTAGTGAAGCAACTTCGATTCCATTTTTTCTTTCATGTGACGAGTTATTTGTACTTGCTCCTACCTGTCCGTTTTCAATTGTTGTAAATCAAACATCTGTTGAATTTCTTCATTTGCATTAGAATGCCCACCATTTTGATTTTAAGCTTTGCACCATTGAAATCACACACATTCATCACATTTGCAATATAACTTGTAAGAATTAGACGCGGTATGTCCGAAAGACCGTATGTTTGACCTTCCATTACACCTCGGACATTGTTTATTTTCGACTAAAACTCCGCTTGGATATGAACTTACATGAGATCCAAAAGACATGATTTTTTTTTGCTTGTATGAGATTTTTTTTTTAGTTGTAGTTGTATTTTGTGAGTAATGAGATGTCTGAAATGTTGCTGGTACTTATAAGACTCTATTCCAACATCTACTTTTACAAATATAGCCGTTATTTTTGGATTGGTTATACTAAGCAAAATGCGAAAATTCAAGGGTACCATGAGCACATTTGACAAAACTCAGGGATATCATGGACAAATCTGTCAAAACTCAGGGGTACCACGGACAATATCTAGTTATCAATTAAAATTTATAAACGGACTAACTAACTAAGTTAACACCGTTAAAACAGAAGAAAAAAAAAAAAAGAAAAAAAAAAGTCATGCTGAAAACTTAAACTAAAGTTCAGAAGTATCTTGAAAAGAAAGTTCAAACCAGACATATCCTGAAAAAACTGCCAAAATTCAAAGGTAAACCGGAAAATATTCCTAAATATAATTGGCAACTTGTGGAAGAAAGGTTAAAGGGGGTCAAGGGAAGTGAGGTATTGATGGGATAGAAAGTCAAAGGAAAGAGAGAGAGAGAGTGTGTGTGTGTGTGTGTGGGGTGACAACACAAGACAGTATAAGTGTCAGAGAGGAAGAGTAGGCATCGCAGAACTCATAAACACTGCTCACTTGTTTTCCTCCCCATGCCATGTGCGCTGCCCACTATACTCTCCCTTTCATTTTTCGATTTGGGGAAATACTGGAGTACATATTGGAGTACGGAGTACATATTAGGCTCCATTCTTTTCGATTTTTTGAAGCTGAGTTTATAGGAGTTGTACTTATACGAGCTGAGCTGAACTTAAAAAAACTGAACTTATAATAGTTGAACTTATCGGAGCTGAAGTCATTGTCAATAAAAGCTTAGCGAGCCATAAAGAAGCTGAACTTATTAAAATTAAACCCATAGGAGCTGAACTGAATTTATAAGACCTGAGCTGAATTTTAAGAGCTGAAATTAAGCTGAAAGAAACAGAGTCTTAAGATTATACCCCGTATTAAAACGGGTTAAATATCATACTCCGTATCACTTATGCATATAAGATACGGAGTAAATACAAGTACGAGATAATAATTGTGTCATATGAATAAAGAAAATTACTCGGTAGTTGTCAAAATATCATGTTGAGAATATTAATTTTATTAATTTGAAAGATATCATACAAAACGCGGAGTATATTATTGTGTAAAGATAACTTCACACATGTTATAATAAAGTAGCGAATATGATTTTCCGTATACGGATTTTACTCTCGTCATATACTTTTTTCATTTTTTTCCCTTTCATACCCTTTTTTACTCATTTCCTATACAAAATTCTCTCTTTTATTTTTCTAACTTTACTTAACCTAAATCCATACAGTTTTCAATTATTCAATTATTAATCAATTCAATAAAGTAGTAATTCGATTCAATTTCAATTATTTTCATAAAGTTAAGTTAATTTTATTAAACTTGATAATTTTGGGTTAAAAATCAAATTAGGGTTTATAGAAAATTAGAATTTGGGTGGTTTCCGGGAGGCGGTGGTAGGCGGCGTGAGGCCGACAACCACTACGTGAGGGTCCGCTTACCACGAGTAGTGGAGATGATAGTTGAAGTGTTTCACGTCTTCATGCCTTGGAAAAAATAGGATGGAGCACACATATAACTTATAAGTCCCATTGAATAGAAATTAATAATCTTAGAATTGATTGAATCGGATTATTACTCAATTGAATTCGTTATTAATTTTATCATTGAATAATTGAGGAATTGATTGAATTTTGATTAAGAAAGTTAGAAAAAAAATAAGAGAGATTTTTGTATATTGTATGAGTAAAAAGGGTAGAGTTGGAAAACTAAATGAAAAAAGTATACGACGAGAGTAAAATTCGTATACGGAAAATCAATACCCTAAAGTAGACATGGGCGGATCGAGGGAGCTGTCAGCCTGCCAGGGTGGTCACCCACTCACCCCCCATAAACCTTAGAAAGATTAAAAAATTTGGTTAGAATTTGTCAAAAATTTATCAAATTTACTTTATTACGGATCTACCTCACCCTCAAATCTCAATGAAAATCTTAACTCGTCGCGCAATAGACAAATACGGAGTACATAACACTCTATATACAGTATATAATAATTATCGTCCTTTTAAATAAGGTTACACCCTCGTACTTAAAACCACAATATCTATAGAATTACTCCGATCCCGCGAAATACTCAAATTGAAATAAAACTCATAAAACACAACCGTAATTCACAAATTAATCAATGAGTAATAATCCTTTTATTTTGCCACGCCTATTTAATTTC
This sequence comes from Dianthus caryophyllus, assembly GCA_023091065.1. NCBI lineage: Eukaryota > Viridiplantae > Streptophyta > Magnoliopsida > Caryophyllales > Caryophyllaceae > Dianthus > Dianthus caryophyllus. The sequence goes on along the minus strand of CM041520.1, from coordinate 33,695,329 downwards.
TCATGCACGTAACGTGGTGATGAAATAGAAGATTAAAACAAAATCAAACGAACAATAACATCTCTAAGCAAGAGCCCTAACACAAGAGTACAACCTTGACCACATTGACCTTTGGGAATATTTGTCCAATTTCTCTAAACTTCTCCTTTAATATTTAAAGATTCTTTGTGAAAGTTAGGGCATGATTTATTATTGAGCTCTTGATTCAATAACCATAGATAAAAAAAAAATTATGGAGTAAATAAACCGTGTATACTATTTCATCGATTCAACTATATTCTATGTATTGACTTTTTCACACTTGCCGAGTCAAATGATGATACATCATTACATCATAAATAGAGTTTCGCTTTATAAAAGATTAAAAAAATTGATATTCTTATATAGTACGTATTCATAAGATGAAACAAACAAGTTACCATATGACTATATTTTATTGTATAAATTGCATGAAATATCAAAGAATTAGTTGATTGAGTAGTGTCAAATCGTTAATTGCACAAAATGAAATTGAATGGAAGATGGGATGTGGGTTAGTAGGCTAGCACAGTCCAACATGGCACGCGGCCCACGTTGGCACGGCTGCTTGGGCTTTGTTTTTTATGAAAAGGCGTGTCAAAGCACGACACGACACGACCCACCTTAGACACGGCCCACCTTAGGCACGCATGTCGGCCCACTTATGGTATGCCTTTGACCTGCACAACATGACATTAACCCACATTTTTAATGAATTATTATTAGTTTTTTTTATAGTTTTTTATTATTATTATTATTATTATTATTATTATTATTATTATATATTGAAATTTGTGAGTGTTGATATCATGCATTATACATAGGGTTCAGGTTCTATGAGACCGATTAAGTACCATGGTGTATGTGAGGTCAAATGATTTCGCATTTTAATAATAATAATAATTCACTTTGTATTTGCATTATTTTAAGCTTAAAAAAAAAAATTGATCAAATTTTTAATTGATCGAGTTGAAAAAAGCACAACTAAAAAAATACTGCGGGTGGGCCGCGTGGGTCGGCACGCCAATGACACAAGGCACAACCCACCACGACATGTCGGGCTGTTGGCGTGCCTGAGCCTTCATTTTGAAAACAAGGCACGGCACGCGGCACGCTTAGCCGTGCCTGGGCCATGCCAAATTTTGGCTTCGGTACGTCATGCCGACACGTGGGCCGACACTTCCATCTAGGAAGAAGAGGTATCAACAATCTCATACCTAGAGCAAGCCATGGGCGTGGTAGGGTCGGGCTCAGGCTGGCCCGCCAAGGGTCGAGCTCTAAAATCGAAGCTCGGGCACGGCCCGTTGGAGGTAAGGGTCGGGCCACCAACGGGTCGGGCTTTGATATTTAGGCTCGAGCCCAGGCCTTAGGCGTGCCTGAGAGGGCCGGGGCCTAGCTAGGCGCTTCCAAAGTTAACTTTTATTTTTATTTTTGGGCTTAATAGCAGGCTTCGAAAGGGTCGGGCTTCAAAAATCGGACCCCGAGCCCGACCCTGCAAAAATGCTGTTCTCACCAGGTTTTGGGAGAGCCGGTGCGAGCTCTAATTTTAAAGGCCGGAGGGCTGGTTTAAACGAGTCGGGCCAGCCCGTTCAATTGGCCTGCTCTACTCATATCCAGCCCCCTCCATAGGTATGGGAAATCGAGGTTGGGTATGAAACCTATATAATTCTCAAACAAAAAAAATATGGGTTTGACTCGTTTCAAATACATATCTCATTTCTTTTGTGTTTGAATCAAACACACCCTTTAGTAATTTTAGATAATTTTAGATACTTTAATATGTGTGTATAAGTTATTTAAAAGGGATATTTCACGATTTTGACTTTGTAGATTACACAGTGCACATGTGTGAGGTTTGTTCACATGGTACTCTAAACTTTGTAAATATGTGCCCAATATGCCCATTTGATTTTAAAACTTGACGATGTTAAGTTTAAAGAAGAATGCACCAATTATGAGTTTAGAGTACAATTAAAGCCACATTATTTCTCAATTAAATGCTATTATGTGTTGATTAATTAGTATAAATTTTGTTGATTAGAGTACAAATAATAGCATTTAATCGAGGAATAATGTGGGTCTAAATGTACCCTAAACTCATAATTGGTGCCTTCTTCCATAAAATTAACGTCGTCAAGTTTTCCGTCACAAAATGGGCATAATGGGCACATATTCACAAAGTTTAGGGGTACCATGTGAACAAACCTCACACTTAGGGTACCATGTGTAATCTGCCAAAGTTCGAGGGTACCGTGGGAAATATCCCTATTTAAAACAATAGTTTCTAATTTAACAATATGAACTTTAAATTTGTAGTAAGTGATTGTTCACCTTGAGCCATAATCAATCAATTAAATATCATAAAAGAATATTTTTTTTAACGTGTGTTGACTGTATTCGCTATACAACTAGATTAAATAGTCAAAAATTGAGATTTTATGAAAGATACTCTCAATTAAAAAAAAAAAAAAAAAAAAAAGTTACAAAATCATACTCTGTAAAATATTCATCACACATGTTACGGAGTATATTAATAAGAAAAATTCTCATCTGTACCTCGGAAGATTCATTTTTCTCACCTGCACTCCTGCCTTTTACGCTTTCTTAATTGTACCTTTAAACTTTATAATTGTGTCCCAAACGTGACCTAATTCGTAATTAATGTCAATTAGCTCCGTTAAGTGTCAACGTGACAATGATTTGGCGTGTGACTTGGATTCATTGTCAATTTTTTCCCTTCAATTTGATGAAAGATAGAGTATTTAATGGAGAAAAACAATGACAACGAGTCCAAATCACACGCCAAATCATTGTCACTTTGACACTTAACGTAGCTAATTGACGTTAATTACGACTTAGGTCACGTTTGGGACTCAATAATAAAGCTTATGGGTACTATTAAGACAACGTAAAAGATAGAGATACAAGTGAGAAAAGTAAATCTTTCAGAAGTACATATGAGAATTTCCCTATTAAATGGAATAACATTTGAAAAATGTCGTGTGGCAAATGAGTAATGAAATACTCAGTTGATACTCGCTACCATATGCCATAGCCCAAAGCTTTCAGGAGCTAAGCCCAATGAGTTTTGCGGAATAATATGTGTCATGTTAGATGGTAGGCCGACATAGTACGGTGATCCAAACTCCAAACTCCAAACTCCTAAGTAGATCTAGTGATGATGGCAATGGGTCCAGGACCCAACTCAGACTCTCCGGACCCGACCTAGATGGGTGGGATATGGGTCTAATATTTTCAAACCCAATGGGTTTGGTCGGATTTGGGTCTATGCTAAGCGGGTTAGATTTAGGTTTGGGTCTCGTCAAGTAGAGCCAGATCCGACCCATGGACCGGTATATAATATGTGATTGTTAATTTCTATTACCTAATCTTTCATTTTTATTATTTTAATTTTTTTTTTCTCATATGTCAATTATCTATTATACTTAATAACTTTTTAAAAGTATAGTTCTGGCACAAATATCGTGTTATTTATTTCACGTATTACGAAACACTTATGAAAAAAATTAATGTTTTGAATATATTATTTAAAAAAGTACAATATGAATGAAGTCGAATTTAGATTATCATTGCGTAAACTTCCAAAAATATTTGTTACGATTGTAATACTTAAAAACTTATATTTATGTGTCTAAAAAAAGGATCAACAAAGGACCCAGACCCGACCCAAATCCATCGCCCGGGCCCGGGTCCGGGTCTTGAAATTTTGGACCTCATGTGTGTGGGTCGGGTTTGGGTCCAATACATGCAAAACGGGTTTGGGTCTGAATCTTATAGGACCCGACCCATTGACATCCCTAAACTTAAATTTCCCTTCATCAAGTGTGTGTTACCGGGGTGGATGAATTGTAAAATGTGACACTATTCACGTGGGTGAAGAATCTTTGATATAACTCGTAATGTATAAATAAATATATAGGCATGTGAGATATTGTTTTATTTGTTTTCATAAATACAACATTAATGTTAAATTTTTATATTTCTATACAATTTAGCACTATAGATATTGTCGTTACAAAATGCATCTCGACGAGTGTGAAAAAGTAAAGGATGTCAATCGATTTGAATAGAGGAAGTATTAATGTACATGGTCTAAAATGGAAAGTTTGCTAATAAGAAAAAAATTAGGTAGTGATTTTCCGTATACGGATTTTAATCCCGTTGTATACTTTTTTCACTTGGTTTTCCAACAATACCCTTTTACTCCCACAATATACAAAAAAAATTACAAATAAATAAAACAACAATGAATCAACAAGCTACTCTGCCCACCATCACCTCCGGCCACCACCAAGTTCGGCCACCACCATACCGGTCGCCCACCACGCCGGAGTTCACTGCCGGCTACACATGGCGGTCCTACCCTCGCTGGTGACCGGTCTTACCTAGTTACTCACAAAACTCACTAACTAACACAATTTACTACACCACCATATTGACCACCAACCCACCCACGTCGGCGCCGCCACTTCCGACCACCCTCTTCGGCCGCCGCTATTGCCTCCCGCCACCCTAAGTCGGTGCCTATCGCCGCCCTAAGTTCTTCCTTATGCAAACCCTAATTTTAATTTTAAATTAAATCCATTAAGAATTAATAAAAATTGATAATTTAATAACAATAATTGAAATTGAAGGTGATTATTACTCCATTGAATTGTTTATCGAAATTAATAATTGAATAATTGAACAATTGATTGAATTTAGATTAAGAAAATTTTGGGGAAAAAAAGAGAAAATTTTGTATACCATATAAAAAAAAAAAAAAAAAAAAAAAAAAATCTTAAGGAAACTGAGAAGCAATCCATAATAAAATTGTTCACGGTTAATAACTTGTGCAAGCTGATGTCTTCTGGTAATTGATGTCTTTTATGTAAATCTGCGGCTGAATTTGTTTTCACGTCTTTTTTATTTTTTCGGTGTAATTGTTATAGGCAAGTTTGACCAGGCGTTTCGGATTGCCTCAAAATTCATACATGAACTACGCTGACTTTAGGGATGTCAATATCACCCGAATCCGATTAATTAATCGATCCACCCCATATAAATGGGTGGACGAAAACCATATTTAAATTGGTGAAAAACAAGTGATGGGTGGATCGGGTGAAAAACCGGGTCGGATTCGTGTGGAGGTCCATCCCATTTGTTATCCACCCGTCACCCGATTCGTTATCACTCGTTTTAGAAATCTATGCAAATATTATATATAATCTTAATCTTAATTTTTAAGTCATATATAAGAAAAAGTTATTAAAAATGGAAAAACATAACTAATCACTAAATCAAATAAAAGTAAAATAAAACTTTACCGCCAAAAAATTATCATTTTATTTTAGTGAAACGTTAGAAACTAGTCTTTTCACGAAATTTGTTCAAGTTGGACGCCTTTTTGTATCTTCACCGGAATTTTTTTGTCTCTTTTAAGAAAATCTCACCGGAATTTTTTTGTCTCTTTTAAGAAAATCTGGCTCACCCGGTTTTCACCCGATCAATCCGTTTCACCCACGGATGATGGATGGATCGGATGCGGGTGGTGTATAAATCGGGTGAAAAACGGATCGGGTGGAGCGGGTGAAACTGAATGATGGATGCGAGTGACGCTTCACCCGATCCACTTCCGATCCATTGACATTCCTAGCTGACTTAATGAAGGAAATGAACTTATCACCACCAAAAATGATGAGTTAATAATCCCGGTTACTTTAGATCGTCGACGTTTTACTACAAATCGTCGACGTTTTTTCATAAAAATTACCATCTTGCCCTTGCCCTCTCTCTTCTCTTCTCTTCTCTTTTTCTTCTTCCAAATTCTCTCTTCTCTCTCCAACTTTAACAATATTCATTCAAAAACCTCAAAAAAATATTCAAAACTTTTACATTTAAAATCTAACTAAGAAATCAACAATAGTAAAAGACTTGAACTTTAAGATTAAAATCAATGTCGGATAGAGCGAGCCAATGGATGTGTCATGTTTATGTCGATGATTATGTTCTTGTTATGTACTATGAATTTATATCTTATGTCACGTATCGTTTTTTTATTAATTCTTACGTAAATTACCGTATATGTTGACTGAAATCTGGACGTCCATCCATAGGTAAGACATTAACCTGGACGTCCATCCATAGGTAGGACATTAACCTGGACGTCCATCCATAGGTAGGACATTAACCTGGACGTCAGTCCATAGGCAGGACAATAACCTGGACGTCCAGCAACAAGTAGAATGTAATTCTGGAAACCACTCCATAGAAGGACAATAACCTGGACGTCCATCTGAAATACAATACGACCAATACATTGAAATATAATACGTCCATTAAGTAATTCATTTCACATAAATATTACACATAAGGGTCTACAACGTAAACATTCCAACTAACATTAAATCTAACACTACTACAAAAACAGCTTTTAAAAACGGGTGCAAACCGTTTTAAATAAAAAAAAGCTCCGTTTTAAAGTCGACCGTTGCAAATAATATAAACAACGCCAAGAACATGGAAACACCGTTGATAAAATCAAATACAACGCTCTAAAAAATCCGTTATAATTGATTAAAAACAACGGTTATATAAGAAAAACCGTTATCTTTGTTATATTATAAACAACGGTTTTAACAAAAACAGTTGTATTAGAGCATCAAAATCAACGGTTTGACTAAAGAACCGTTGTTTTTTATATATTATAAACAACGGTTTTAAAGAAAACCGTTGTGGATAATATAACAAAGATAACGGTTACTGACTTATAACCGTTGTTTTCTGGTGTTATTTAAATCGTTTAAGCTTTTATTTGATAACTTAAAAATAACGGTTTTACTAAATAACCGTTATGTATATTATATTAATAATAACGGTTATTTAGTTATAACCGTTGTTTTTGTTTTTTAAATTCTTTTACAGATTTTATTTGTTACAAAATTTACTAACGGGTTTAAGTGTAGAACCGTTATATTTTGGGGTTTTTTTTTTTTTTTAGAAATTTGGTAATAATTTTAATATCCCGTCAATACGACGTTCCAAAATAATATTGCTGCACAAAATCAAACCAATGTATTCAACATCATTCCATATATATACACCGCAATCAAACAACGGTTTCTAGATATATTATATACATAGATATCGCAAAAAATGATTTACAAGACCGCTAATTAATCACTTACGAAAAATCTGCATCTTTTTCTTTTGGATGGTTGAAGACATATTTTGCCCATGTATCGCGTATCTCGTCGATTTCCTGGTTTGTAAATGTTTTAGCGGCTGGCCTTTTTGGTTGATACTACAAAAAAAATTAGAAAACATATCACAAATTGTACGTAAAATAATAAACAAAACAGATCACTAATTAAACTTAAAAATCAACTTAATAACACTTACCCAATTTTTCAATTTTCTACATCCACGGCTTATCAATTCATACATATAGCGACAAACATAATAGCCGCATGAGTCTGAATCGGTTTGTCTGGGACACTAAAAAATAATAACATGGCATGGAAACAAACAATCAATGCGTTATAAATAAATTAAAATATAGTTGACACGATATATATTATTTATGATTTAAATCATATACGGAGTATATAACATACCATGGTCATCTGAATAAATGTAGGGCTACTATTTGTTTCCATCACTTGCAACAATGGATCACGAGCCCTATTTAAAGCATAAGCACTACAAAAAAAATTTAAATATCGCTTAAGTACGTCGACGATTATATATAGCTATTTATAATAGATAGTAAATAATATAATAAAGACATACGGAGTATAATTCAACGCATATATGCATGTGATTTAAATTAACTTACCCATTCACCAAATCTTTAAATATGACTGATGGCCGACCACCACATGAGTCTAACCAAAACACTTTATTCGTCGTAAGCTCAAACGCCGTCAATACCCAATGATTCCTATACATTTACAATATTTAGTTAAGATATAATTAAAATGAATATAATTAACACAACAATACCCAACAAGCGCACGACAACAATTAACAGCATAAAAACCGTAGCCATAAGCAACAAAACAAAGAAATTTCAAACACATAAGTCGCCAACTAACACGACCTTCAATCGCGTCCAAAACTCGATTACAACATCTCATAGTCAATAAACGATCACATACATTCAACAATTCACACACACAATCACACACACAAGCGTATACGTACAATATTGAATCATATACGTACCCGGTTTCATTATAAGGAGCGAAAATAATTTTTTTGCCTTTAGTCAAACGGTCAGCTACATGTTTGGTTCGTTCATTCCAATTGAATTCTTCGATATGCATTGACAATGCGTACGGGCACATAAATCCGTAGCTGTCATAAGGAATGTCCGCATGTTCGCTGATGAACGCAGTTAAGAACCTACACGTTGAGTAAAAATAAATAAAGCATTAGTACATATATATATATAAATATAATTTATGACATAAAACTAATTAATAATCAACTGACTTACTTGATCCAGACGAGCATATGTTGAGCATCAATTTTGCGTAAGCCACACCAATCGAGTAATAAGTCGTAAGACAAAAATGCAATTTCCGCTCTCCCCGTTACTTCCTCTACGAGACTAATTTGAATAAGACCCTCATCATTAAAGCGAGCTAACCCCTCGGTATGCACTCTCTTCATTGTCTCGGTTCTCACCTTTTGCTTAAACTCGATTGTGGTGTAATGGAGAGGTAACGCCCTCTTATCATCCTTAGGCGTCGGTTTGAGCACCACATCAACGTCTGAGCTACTCGCAAGTTTCTACGAAAAACAATATAATCATCATTAACATAATTAATAAATGAAGTCAAAATCAAAGAAGTAAATTAATTAAATTTATAACTAATTTTTAGTAAGGCCTGTATGAATTTTCTTCATGGGCAGGTAGGCCTTAAGGCAAATGAAGGCTGGCTGATGATGCACAAACGCAGGGGGGGATCCAAATTTCAACGTCAGATTGGTTTTGCTTACATTGTTGGCATGATATACCACATTTGGCATGCTCGGAATGAATGTCGACTAATTAATTAAGTGCCCGGTAACTTGCTAATTAATAAAATACCTCGTCGTCAAATTCGGCGTCAAATAGTGCCTTTGCGAGATTCTTTGGAGATGATTGTCTCTCCTGCAAAATAAAATTAATTAATAAATTACCTCGTAACTATTTATTCACGCATTTAAGTTGATAATAATATATATATATATAAGTAATTATTAGTAATATACCGTTTCATCATGTTTGCGGGAATAAGTAATAGTAGGTTCAGGTTCATCAAGTTGTTGTTCAGGTTCAGGAGGTTGTTGTTCAGGTTCAGGTTCAGGTTCTTTGGCTTGTTCAAGTTCATCATCAGGTTGAGGTTCATTGACTTGCTTGCCGTCAACCTTCGTTAACGCATTCAGAACCTTTTCTTTTATTTCCTACAATATATATATATATATATAGAAACAAGTTCAAACGAGACACCTAAATATTGCGAGACACAAACGAGACACAGCATTTTAGCCTTTTTGGTGAAACTTTAACATAGTTTCATGAAACTTCAAAAATTGTGAAACTTTAATGTCTTAAAGTTTCACAATTTTGTTAAAGTTTCACAATTTTTGAAGTTTCATAAAACTATGTTAAAGTTTCACAAAAAAGGCTAAAATGTCATGGTCTCGCTTTGTCTCGCATATTCATTGCCTGATATAACTTTACTCTATATATATATATATATATATATATATAGAGATAAGTTCTAACAAGTCATAGTGTTTAGGAGAGTCATTAAGTCATATTTCTAGCCCTTGGATCTTGTTTAGATGGATGGTTGAGATTTAAGGAGAGATTAAAAAAATAAAGGAAAAAAACAAAAAAAAACAACCAATGAAATAATTAGGGTGAGTTGCACGAGGGAAATGCTGCAAATAATTTAATTCTCTTGGTTAACAACAACGACATTCACACTTCCCCTTTCATTTCAATTCAAATTACCTTTTCATTCCTCTCTCTTCCTTTCTATTCTTCTCTTTCTTCTTCTTCCAGTTATCTCTCCTCCCTCATTCATTCATTCATTTCACCTAAAAAATTTCTGATCTTCAAATTTGATCTCCAGGTTTTTCTTCTCTTTTTTCTCTCTTTATCAAAAATTTAATTAAAAAAAAACGATTTTGATCAACCTTCCTCGCCATCGTCGTTGTCACTCTCTTCGCCATTTTCACAACCATTCGACAGAATCTTCAACAATTATTGTCAACATTCATTGGTATTATTTTTAATATGTTTTGATATTATTTTAAAATCTAAATCTTTACCTTTTTTTTTTAATATTAAAATTGAAAAAATAAGCGTTCTATGTTTCAGATTTGTGGTGGTGGAAAAATAGATGGTGGTGAAATTCAAAAGGAGAAGTAGAGGACGGTGGATAACATTTCATTAAAGTTTCAGATTTATGGTATGTTTTTAGAAGATAATGGTGTTTTTATCATTGTTCATATTGATGAATTTTTTATTTTTTACTTTATTTTTTGTGATTGAAGTTCCATTGAAGGTTAAAATTTGACAGATTCGTCTTTTTTATTTATGATATTTGTGTGTAGTTAAAATCAATTATTAACACATTGAAATTCGTTTTTTCTCCGTTAGAATCTCTTTTTTTAATTTATGATGTTTTGTGTAGTTAAAATCAACTATTAGAACATTGGATTCGTTTTTTCTCCGTATAAAATCTTCTTTTTTACTTGTGATATTTGTTGCTAGTTAAAATTAATTATTAGAACATTGAAATTCGTTTATCTCCGTTAGAGTCTACTTTTTTTTTTTTATGATATTTGTGGGTAGTTAGAATAATTTATTAGAACATTGAAATTGGTTTTTTCCCGTTAGAATTATTTTTGTTTACTTATGATATTTGTGGTTAGTTAAAATCAATTATTACAACATTGAAATTCGTTTTTTCTCCATTAAAATCTTCTTTTTCAATTATGATATTTGTAGGCAGTTAAAATCAATTTATAGAACATTGAAAATCGTTATTTCTTCGTTAGAATTTTTTTTTTTATTATATTTGTGTGTTGTTAAAATGCAGTTGTAAAATGCGGATGAAAGGCAACTGTAAAATGCGGATGGAAAGCATGTGGAGATGATGAAACTGTGGACATAAACATATGAAGCGATTACTTTTCTCCAAAGTGAAGATTTGAAGTTTGTTGAATAGATGTGTGAAAATTTTAGGAAGTTCAAAGAGGAGCTCAAGTCGAGTATGGAAACAGTTACAAAAGAGCAAAATTTTGAGAAGTTGTTTGATTGTAAAGTGGAAAAAACATGTTATCTAGTGAGATTGTAACTATTGTAGAAAGGGCTTCGATATCAATTGAGTCAACTGATGGCTATGGTGACAGAGGAGATAAAGTGCAGTTCTGGTGTAATATTATTTAAGCATTTTGTAAACTTAATAAATTTAGATAAATCATTTGTAGTTTGTACTTGTACGAGTTTGATATAACATTGTTAATGGTATTCTTTTTTTTTTTCCCCTTGAAATCTCGAATCAGTACTTAAAGTTTCAAATTTATTAAGATTTGATATAACCTTGTCAATCGTATTTTTTTTTTCTCTTGAAATCTCATATAAGTAACTTAAAATTTCATTTTTTTTGAGGTTTGATATAACATTATTAATGATATTTTTTTTTTTTTGCCTTGAAATCTCAAATAAAACACTTAAAGTTTTAAATTTTACAGATACCGATTTGAGCTCAACAGTAACCCAAGAAAATGTCAAACTCATGTGGGAAGTAAGTTGTTCCAGTTTTTTTTTTCGTCCTTGAAATCTCTTTTAGTACATTAAAAATCGTTTTTCTCGGTTAAAATCTTCTTTTATATTTGTGTTATATGTGGGTAGTTAAAATCAATTATTTGAACATTGAAATTCGTTTTTTGTCTGTTAGAATCTTCTTTTTGTTTATGATATGTTTATAATACTTAATAAATTTATAATAGATAATAGTAATCATTAATCAACACAATAGGAGTACAACAAAATTAGCACAAAAGTCTTGATATAGAAATACAAATTAGCAAAAAAGTCTTGACCAATGAAATACTCCGTAATGTTAATGATTTTCAAGTTAAGGTTCTCTTTTGCAATATTCGTCGGTATCTTCAACAAGGGATATCATTGTTTGATTGAGATTGATTAAAACCCGCGATCAAATTAACAACCTTTCGCCACCGACATATAACAATATACCCAGAATCTTCGGGTTTCTCAACGTCGTCGACATTGACATTACTCGAATACATCTGTGAATACAAAAACAAAGCGAGTGAGAAATAAAATAAAGAGCAAAAAAGGGAAAAAAAACAAAATATAGACAAAAAAGACAACATAAATGAACAAAAAGCAAGACAAAATCAACAAAAACTGAATAACAAAAACACGTAACATCTTGTTTGAGGGAAGTGCTAGATAATAAAAAAATCAAATTTCAAACTAGAAAAAAACTGAAATCTGAATCTTTTAACTACCCACAAATAACGTCAATAAAATAGAAGATTCTAATGGAGAAAAAATGAATTTCAATGCTCTTAAAATTGATTTTAACTACCCACAAATAATACGAAGGGTTTATAAAAGAGTCCGTAAATCTTCGTTTGGACTCCGATTTAGGCGAAACAAAAGCCTAAATTTATTATTTTTTCGAGCTCATCGCGATGGTAATAATTTCGTGAACCATAAAAAATTTAAAATTTTCAGTATTGGTAGGTAATATTTTCGTGTATTTAGTATCCAACAAAAACAAAAATTAATATACCAAAATCTATAATTTTAAAATAACTTAAATAAAATAAAAAAAAGAATTTCAATGCTACCCATAAATAATAATAGAATCAATTTTTTATAACCCTACAACTCTTTCCTGAAGTCCACAAATAATAATAGAAGTTTCAAATCTGAATCTTTTAACTACCCACAAATAACGTCAATAAAATAGAAGATTCTAATGGAAAAAAAATGAATTTCAATGCTATAAAAATTGATTTTAACTACCCACAAATAACACGAAGGGTTTATAAAAGAGTCCGTAAATCTTCGTTTGGACTCCGATTTAGGCGAAACAAAAGTCTAAATTTATTATTTTTTCGAGCTCATCGCGATGGTAATACTTTAGTGAACCATTAAAAATTCAAAATTTTCAGTAGGTAATATTTTCGTGTATTTAGTATCCAACAAAAACAAAATTAATATACCAAAATCTATAATTTTAAAATAACTTAAATAAAAAAAAAAAGAATCAACTTACCAATAAAGATGGAGTCTTTCACTGAAATTTGGTTGAAGAAAATCAAATCAAGGAGGTAAAGATAGAAAAATCTGATATGGATGAAAAATAAAAAAAAAAAAAAAAATCAGAAAAGACAATGGAGAAGATAAATATTTAAAATAGAAGAATATCCGAGAAAAACTACCGCTATTGAAGAGATATAGGAAAAACGATGATGAACACAAAGAAATATCGATGTCAAAAAGTTGCGGTGTAAAGCCAGGATGATGATTGATGATGAAGATGAATGGAGATGAAAAAATAAAAATAATGAAAGAGAAGAAGTAAAACAGGTGAATTGAAGAGAGAGGAAGTGAAAACAAAATTAAAATGTTTAGGGAAGGGTGAAAATGTCGGGTGATTTGTGTGGGGAATTGTAGATTTATTTTCATTTTTGTTTTTTTTTTTTTTTTGTTGTATTTTTCTTTTTTTTTTTTAGCAAAATTGCAATTATTGTTAGTTTAATCTTGACCATTGATTTATTTTAATCCAATGGTTCTAACAAGTCAAGGGGTAGGGGAGAGTCATCAAGTCGGAATTAGGGCCCTTGGATTGAAGCTAAATGGATGGCTGAGATTCAATCTAGCTTATTAAATTAATTAAAAAAAAAAACAAAAAAAACAGCCAATTAGAAAAATAAAAAAGGAGCAGCCAATGAGAAGATTGGGGTTTAACGAGGGATCCCTCCTCCCTGTTCAATGTATTTTAGTCTATTCCCCTTCTTCTCATTCTATCATCTTCAGTTTTATTTTATCATGCTCTTCATCTTCTAATTTCGAATTTTTTTTTTCCAGAACAAATTTCGTTTTTTAATTTCGTTTTTTTTGAGAAAATTGGAAAACCACGAAATTTCTTGGTTTTCAATCTTTTTCGAATTCCTTTTCCAGAAATTATCTCTGTAATTTATTTTTTGGGGGTTTCAAATTTGCATCGATTGTTCTATCAAAGTCTCCATCTTCGGTAAGTTGATTCCAATTTTCAGTTTTTTTTGTTTTTATTTTTAATTTCAATTATTTTAGAATTTAAATCATAGTTTTCATTGTACTCCGTAAAGAACGCTTCTTCCCTCTTCTTTCTAAGAATTTGTTTTATCTAGTGTTTAATTTTCATTTTTCAAATGAATTTTTTCCGTAAAATTCATCAGAAAAATTAAACAGATTACAAAGTTTGGATATTTTTAAAAAAAAAAAATGTTGAAGATGAATAAATTACAAATAGTGAATTTTAATGATGGAAATTGTGTTTATTTAATTTTTTTTGTTTGTTGTGTACGTGTAAGGTGCCGTTTATGGTGAAAGTTTTTCGGGAACGAGTGAAAGAGGTCGTGTTTTCGATGTTCATTACCATCCAGGTATTAAAATCAACTTGCAGCACATTGAAATTAATTTTATTTTCATTATAATCAATTTTTTTATGACTGTTGTCATTCGTGGTTAATTACAATGTTCTATTAATTGATTTTAACTACCATCGAATTGTGAACAGGGACGTTAAATGTGAGATGCAGTTATATGCTGTAGCAATCGGGTTCGATATTCGTCTTTATACCCAACATAGATGTACAAGAGGAGATAATTTTGTCGGTTGGAAATTGCAGATGCACGGGGTATAAGGAGGATAATAAGGAACAGATTTCCTCAGTGGAAGATGCTGTAAGAGGTCGTGTTTTCGATGTTCATTACCATCCAGGTATTATAATCAACTTGCAGCACATTAAAATTAATTTTATTTTCATTATAATCAATTGTTTAATGACTGTTGTCATTCGTGGTTAATTACAATGTTCTATTAATTGATTTTAACTATCATCGAATTGTGAACAGGGACGTTAAATGTGAGATGCAGTTGTAGACTTTATGAGCGTCTAGGGATTTTATGCAGACACATTACATGGATATATACTGGTCATGGGGTTGAAGAAATACCAAAAATGTTTGTGTCCCGACGATGGATGAAAGATTCGGTTTGTGATGTTGGCGAGAGTATGAAGGGATTGTGTTGGTCGGGAAAAGGGGACGGAAGGCAAGCCGATGAACATGAAGAATAAAGGCTGAAGTGTAGATGTGTTAATTGTGTGAAACATTTTGCAAATCAATTATTGCATCTTTGGCTATACATGTGGGTTGTTAAAATAAATTTTTTTTACGTTGGAATTCATTTATCGTGATTCTGATCTTTTTTAATTTTATTTTATTGTCCTGATTTTTATTGTGTGTTAAAATTAATTACTATTACATTAGAATTAATTTTATTCTTTGTTAAAATCCTCTTTTTTTTTTATTGATTATCGATGTTATTTCTGGGCACTTTAAGTCACTTTGTATAAAATTGTATTTTTAATTTGTCAGTAAGAATGTTGGACTTTATTGAAATAATTTGAGGGTAGTAGAAATATATTTTTATAACAATGGAGTTCGTTTTCTTTCGTTTAGAATGACGGTTTTTTTTGAATAAGTAGTGACGTTGTAGGTTAAGAAAGAGGTTGAAGAATGTCGGGAAAGTATTTTAAACAGAAACTATTGGATTTTAAGAGAAAGAGGTTGGATTTTAAAAAAAAATAAAAAATTGGCATTTTAACCGGCCGATAACAATGCTAATTTTATGTTGAAATCCAATTTCTGTTGAAATGCAAAATGTTTTGGTTAAAATTGATTTTTTTTGGGTTAAAATCTAAAATATGAAATCTGACTTAATGACTTGCCGTACACCATTGACTAGATATAACTTACCTCGTTCGTTAAAACTAATAACATATAATAACAATAATAATAAAGTCAATACATACCAAATATTCATTACAAAAAGTGATAGATCAATAACATTCAGAGAACCGAAAAAGAAAAAAATAAAAACAGTAGCATGTTTTTTTTTCAATGACATAAGTTAACGGCGAGTTTGTTTTGCCACCTCCTTAATCAAGTCACGGTGGTCCTTTATCTTTTTCCACATAGGACCTTTGTTTTCGATGAAGTCGTTCACCTTTTGGAGCAAGTTGTCTCGTACGTTATTAAAATCAGCTAATAAAAGAGCAGCCGCAAGTTCAACAACAAGACAACGTCGGTTCGTCTTCAGACGAATATTTTCATCATCAAACGCGCTGCCTTCGTATTATCCTCCTTATACCCCGTGCATCTGCAATTTCCAACCGACAAAATTATCTCCTCTTGTACATCTATGTTGGGTATAAAGACGAATATCGAACCCGATTGCTACAGCATATAACTGCATCTCACATTTAACGTCCCTGTTCACAATTCGATGGTAGTTAAAATCAATTAATAGAACATTGTAATTAACCACGAATGACAACAGTCATAAAAAAATTGATTATAATGAAAATAAAATTAATTTCAATGTGCTGCAAGTTGATTTTAATACCTGGATGGTAATGAACATCGAAAACACGACCTCTTTCACTCGTTCCCGAAAAACTTTCACCATAAACGGCACCTTACACATACACAACAAACAAAAAAAATTAAATAAACACAATTTCCATCATTAAAATTCACTATTTGTAATTTATTCATCTTCAACATTTTTTTTTTAAAAATATCCAAACTTTATGTAACTGCTTAATTTTTTTGATGAATTTTACAAAAAATTCAATGAAAAATGAAAATTAAACACTAGATAAAACAAATTCTTAGAAAGAAGAAGAAGGAAGAAAGCGTTCTTTACTGAGTACAATGAAAACTATGATTTAAATTCTAAAATAATTGAAATTAAAAATAAAAACAAAAAAAGCGAAAATTGGAAACAATGATCAGAATGAGACATGAATATTGATTTGAACTGCAAAGTTAATTTACGTAAAAAAAAAAAAAAAAAATAAAAAAATACGAAAATAATTGACACTTTAAAGAAAAGATGGAGCAAAAATAACAAAAGGGTCAATACAAACACAAAAAAATGGAGACTATATACTTAATTGATGATTTACTTGATACTTCAAATTAAAAGACTTTATACTTAATTGATGAATGTTTTGTACTGTTAAAGAAAAAATTAAAACTACTATTACAAATGTTAAATAGATAAAAAAAAAAAAAATACCTCGATTACAATATACGGAGAATGATATGCAACACCGAAAATAAGAGAAACGAAGGAATGTAGCAAAAAATCGAAGAGATTTGCAGCAGAAAAATGGAGGATTTCTGGGAGAGAGATGAAGACGAAAAAGATGAAGAATTAGGATAGTCGAAGGAAGAGAGAGAGAGATGAATTGAAAAGTGAATGAATGAATGTAGAATATCGGTGTAAATTTTTGGGGAACACCAGAATACGTTTTTTCTTTTTCTTTTTTTTATTTGTTTTTTTTTTTTTTTTTTCCCTAATTCACATTAAATGACAAGTTCAATCTTGGCCATTGATTTAGATGCATCTAACGGCTGCAATTCCGACTTGATGACTCTCTTAGGAGGGTATGACTCAAAAGAACTTATCTCTATATATATATATATATATATATATATATATATATATATATATATATATATATATATATATGCGAATGTAATTATACAATATTTATCAACAAAAAATAAGGAACATTTAGTTTATTACGTACTAATGGATCATCGGTAGATATAGTCGTTCGTTGTTTTTTGGCGGCCCTTCCAAAAGCCTTAGTGACGCTGACTCCACCTGGCATACCTCTCAAACGACCCTTGTGCTCAGGTCGACCAATTGCCTCAGCAAGTATGTCCTTTTCGGGTCCAGGAGTGAATGTACCTTCTTTCACCTTTTCAACTACTACATCCTAATTCATTGAAAAAATTAATTCACGCAAGTATTATAATACGGTGATAAATTGCAAAAATAGTTAATGAATAATCAAATATAAAGAGTAGTACGTACAATTGCCGCTATTGCCTTTTCACTCGGTCCTGATAATTTGCCGGATTTCGGAGTGTGGCCTAGGACCCATACATCATGTCGGTTTAATATCATACCTGATTCATCCTTTTTTACCTAAACATTCACAAAAAAGAATATAATAATACGTCTGAGACAACAATAACAAAGATCAAAGAATAAAGAAACAAGAAGACTAATAACATACAAAGAAACAAAGAAGCAAAGATCAATAACAAAGAACAAAGAACGACAACAACAAAGAATCGATAACAACAAAGAACTTCAACCACAAGAGGCTTATTTATAAGTCTTCCTAGGGTTTCTAAATTGAAAAAAAGATAGTGTAGTTTATTTATAAGTCTTACAACTTTCTCCATTAGAGGCAGAAAACCGTCTCGACCGGTGCATTGAAAATACTCTTTCTTTGCAATGTTATCCTTGTTTCTTTGACTTACAACCTTCAAATGAAATCAATAAATTAAAGACACACACATATATATATATATATATATATAAATTAGTTAATTTAAATCAACTCAATTATGTATTTTCAAACGTAGTATATACCTTAAATTCAGGTTTTTCACGTTGTGTTTGAAAGTTCTTCCAAACTTGGGGTGTGATCCCGGGATATGCTTCTGGTGGCGTCTTTGGATCTGTCACCTTCCCTTTCTCCTTTTTGTTCAAGTGCTTTTTAGCCACTCGAGTCTTCCACGATCTAAAAGAATTTGCTACCTTGGTCATACAATATTTATTGTATTTATCGGGCACATTGTAAGCTTTCTGCAGATAAAATAATTTACATATAATTAAATACTTAGTTTCATTAAAAAAATAACCATGACAAAAGTTTTAGAATTAATTAAATAATGAATAATATGTATACCTTCAACATAGCTAAAATTTCATCCCTCAACTTGGGATTCAATTGCTTTATATTTGGTAGATCGAAAGGAACGTAGTGTTTTGTGACAATCCCAATGAAAGAAGCAAACTTCTTTCTCAATGGTCCATTTGGCAAGCCAAGATCATCGTTCCAAGTAAGAGGAAGCGGTTTACCATCGGCAATCGCCTGCATTGCCTCTGGTGCTTTGGGTCGGCCTCTACCTCGGCGTTTGATTGTCTTATCATTTTCACGCTCTTTATCGTCCATAGCAAGCCTTCAAAAACAGAACATATTATCTCGACAAAGAATAATAATAAAGAATAATAAAGAAGATCTACCAAAGAATAACAAAGAACGACAACAACAAAGAATAAAGAATAAAGAATAACAAAGAATAAAGAATAAATGTAAACAAAGAATCTGCAACAACAAAGAATAAAGAACAACACTAACCCTAAACCCTCACATCCCCTGCCCCACCCTAAACCCTCATACCCACCCTAAACCCTCATACCCACCGTAAACCTACCCCTCATACCCACCCTAAACCCCCATACCGTACCGTACCCACCCACTGTCACCCTCACGTAAAATTAACAACACTAACCCTAAATTAACAACATGCACTAACCCTAATTTAACAACACTAAACCCTCAACACTAACGACAATAATTCAACAACAACAACATTAATTCAATAACAACAACATCAATTCAATTCAGTAGGGTTTAAAAAACGGAATAAAAGGGAAAGAAAGAACCTGTTTAAATCAACTAAATTAGGGTTTAAGCCCAACGTCGAACAGAGTACGAACTTTGAAAACGAAAAAGCAACGGAGAAATTAAGTTTGAATCTTGGTGCGAAAGAGTAATGAAAGAAACTTTTAAACTGAGAGTAGAGGAGAAAAATGGTGCGAAAGCGTAATGAAAAAGACAAAGTATAAACTTTTAAACTGCCTAAAATGAAAATATATATGAGAGCAAAAAAAAAATAAACAACGGGTTTTTAAAAAACCGTTTTAAAAAATACAAATAAACAACGGTTTTAATTTAGAACCGTTGTTTATATTACTTTTAAGAAACGGTTTCTCATAGAAACCGTTGTTTTAAATTGATTTAAAACAACGGGTTTATAAAAAACCGTTTCCAAAACATGTTTTTTCAAACGGCTTTTGAATAGAAACCGTTATTTAAGTTGTTTTTTGAAATCTAATTATAGTAGACATAAAATCAATAAAATAGTACACTGAAAGTTTATATTAGGTTCAAAACCGTTATTTAAGTTGGTTTAATAAGATTTAAAACAACGGTTTTTATTTACCACCGTTTTAGAAGTTTGTTTTTAAAACGCTTTTCCATTAAAAACCGTTACTTTTTTTTTTTTTAAGAAATTACATTATTTATACAAACTCAATACATTAATCAACTACAAACTCAAAACAACTAATTAATTCATACAAATACATTATATTTATTAAAACTAGATTACATTATTCACACATAAATTTTTAAAAAAAAAAAAAACAACTAATTCACTACATTACATTATTCATACAAACTAGAAACACAACTACAAACTAGATTACATTATTCACACATAAATTTAAAAAAAAAAAAAAACAACTAATGCACTACATTACATTATTCATACAAACTAGAAACACAACTACAAACTACAAACTCAATACTTTATTATTACATTACCTTTTCTAATTCACAAACATTTCTGGATAAACACTTTTAATAGCATCAAAAACAGCAGAATAAACATCTTCCTCATCACGTGGTATCATTGCATGTCTTTCAGCAGTCGATAGTAAAACACAATCTTTGGGACGATTAAATAGATGCAAGTCTTCTTTTCTTGCAACCCAACAAATTGGACCATCTTTGGGTCCATCTCTAATATAAATTCCTCCATTATGACCCCGTGAATTGTAGTAAAATTTCCACTCTAATTTCCAAGCTGATTTTTTATGATTCTCAGACATTCCAAACTCTATTAATATTTTTCCCTTGAAACTGACCTCCCTTCCAAACAGGTTCAATTTTTTTTAACTAGAAACCCCATATTAGTTAAACAATCTCTAACTCTTTTGTAACTTCTACAGACGACTATGCCATTTTCTTTATGGCTTGGAAGATTTGATAAAATGCATGTCCATGGTACAATATACTCAATTGGAGCCATTTTTATTTTTAATATTTTTTTTTTTTTTTGGAAAAAGATAAAAATTGTTTGAATGTTTTTATGTTTACAAGAGTTTACGTTTGAATATATTTATAAGCAAATATAGTGTTTGTTGAAAAAATTTATTACAATTGGTTGAAGAAATTTATTACAATTGGTTGATGAAAATTATTACTATTGGCTGATAAACAACGGTTTTACAAACAACCGTTTTTAAACCTTATTATAAACAACGGTTTTAGTGTGAAACCGTTGTTTTAAATATAGTGTTGGTTGATGAAATTTATTACATTTGGTTGATAAAATTTATGACAATTAGTTGATTAAATTTATTACAATTTCTAGATAAACAACGGTTTTAAAAGCAAAAACCGTTTTAAAAACATATTATAAACAACGGTTTTATACTAAAATCGTTGTTTTTAAGTATTATAAGAAACGGTTTTAATATAAAACCGTTATTTAATGTGTTTTTAAAACGTTTTTTCCTTAAAAACCGTTACTTTTGTTTTTTGTTTTTTTTTAGAATAATAATTGAAGAAATAGATTGCCACATATCCTGTACGAATATGCATTCATTTTTCCTGTGATCATACAAACTCAATACATTCAGATCATCAAGTACAAACTCAATACACAGCAAACCCAATACAATGCAATTCAACTCAATAACTCGTCTTGTGACCATAAAAACTGTCGTCCATCTCTTGCGTTTATCATTCGAGTCCATGATATTCTTAGCAACCGGCCTGCAAGTACCTATATAAACAAAAGATTTTATAATTAAATTTGTATTAATTTTTACATGTAATTAAAGAAGCTAAGATAGAAAAATGCTGAATTTAAAGATAATGCTGAATTTAAAGATAACATTCATACTCAAGATCGAAGACGTTTTTTAGATGGAGCAGTGTCTTCATTTATCCATATTACTTCATTATGATCGTCACGTACATAAGGGCTCCGAGTCATTGTATCATTATCATTATGTACATCATCATCAATGTGGGATAATGTAATACGACGATCCACTCCCTCAAAAACGACTTCTTGAAAATCAGCATCATCATCACCAGACAATGCACGTCTACTACGTGCAGACAAAACAATTGACCATCTCTTGTCGCAAGGATCAACGACATAGAAGACCTGCTTAGGTTGTGACGCCATAATGTAAGGATCTTGTTTACTGCCGACCTTTTCAAAGTTCACCAACGTAAAGCCTAAATCATCCTTTCGCACGCCGTTGTTGTTGTCAACCCACTTGCATCGAAATAAAGGAATATGAAAATCAATGTAATCTAACACCATAATGTCTTCAATGACTCCATAATAATACATTTTACCCAAAACAGGTCGTTTGTCTTTCGAACTGGCAAAGTGCATTGCCTCGGCTTCTAAACATACACCACTGTTCTGCGTAGTACTTCCTTCATCTTGTTGCCGAGTATAAAATGTATAACCATTAATAGCATAACCAGAGTAAAAAGTAGCAAGATTGTTTGGACCTACGGCCAACTTCAACATTCGAGGAGTTATTTCATCCTCTTCTTTAGGCACATCATCATTTAACACAAAATCCTTAAACCATTCACTAAAAGTCCGATTGTGCTCATTCGCAATCCACATCTCACTTTTTGTTGGGTGAGCGGCTTTAAGATCAGATTTGTGTTGAAAAATGTACTACCGCACTTCATCATCATTATGGAGAACGATGTGTGAAATTGCTCGCAACATTTCGAAGTCATATCCTTACGAACACGACCTCGATACCCTTTCCCGTCATCCACTACTATGACGATGTTTAGGAACACCAATTAACTCATTTCTTGATAGGTGGGCATAACAATATGACAAAGCTTCATCGATTATAGCACGCCTACGATAGAACCTTCTGGGCGATAACGGTTAGAGGTGTAATCCTTATAAACTTTCATCAATCTCTCAAACGGATACTGATATCTCAAATATACAGGGCCAAGATACGAAACCTCTCTAACTAGGTGAACGGTTAAATGGACCATGATAGTGAAAAAAGAGGGTGGAAAATACATTTCAAATTGACAAAGAGTTGTCACAATAAGGTTTTGTAGAGATGCAGTGTCACTAGGGTCAATGACTTTGTCACATATGGATTGGAAGAAGAAGCAAAATCTAGTAATTGCATATCGAACTTTCTTAGGCAAAATAGAACGGATAGCAACGGGGAGTAATTGTTGCATCAAAGTGTGACAGTCATGTGACTTCAACCCAATCAACTTGAAGTCCTGCATCGATACAAGGCTGCTGATGTTTGACGAATATCCCTCTGGCACCTTAATTCCCCGCAAGCACTCTAAAAATTGAATTTTCTCTTGTTTTGAAAGTGTATGAGCAGCTGGGGGCAAGTAAGTACGTGCTCCCTTCTTTTTTGCTGCTAACTCAAGTCTAATACCCATCTCAACCATATCATCCCTAGCTGCTTTGTTGTCTTTCGACTTACCCGGAACATTTAAAAGAGTATTCGTGATGTTATCACAAACATTCTTCTCAATGTGCATGAAATCTAGACAATGCCTCACCGCAAGGTCGCTCCAATACTGCAGTCTCGTGTAAAATATTGACTTTTTCTTATACCCACGAGTTGCCAACTTAGAACCTGCCTTCTTTCCGAATGTCATCTCGATTTTACTGACTTTCTCAAGAACTTCATGTCCACTCAAAATCTTAGGAGGTTGACGGTGCTAAGATTTTCCATTAAACGCCTTTTGTTGCCTACGATAACGATGGTCAAGGGGTAGGAACCTGCGATATCCTTGGTAAGCATGCTTACGAGAACATTTCAAATACTCTGATTCTAGGTCCTCACCACATAACGGGCAAGCCTCTGCCCCATGCACAGTATGCCCAGATAGATCACCATAAGCAGGAAAATCGGTAATAGTACACAACAACATTGCCCTCAAATTGAACGTTTCTTTCCTAAAAGCATCAAACACCTGTATCCCCTTATCCCACAAAAGCTTCCAATCATCGAGAAGGGGTTCCAGGTAAACATCTATATCGTTTCCAGGTTGTTTAGGACCAGAAATTATAGATGCCAACAGTAGATATTTACGCTTCATGCCAACAGACGGGGGTAAATTATAAATAGCTAACACTACCGCCATGTCTTTGTGTTGGCTACTCATATTTCCATGAGGGTTCATTCCATCTGTTGAAAGAGCAAGGCGTAAGTTTCTAGGTTCTTTGGCAAAATCTGGATACATCTCGTCGAACGACTTCCATTGCATACCGTCTGCCGGATATCTTAACTTTCCATCGTTGATTCTACCAGCGATATGCCACAACATCATCTTAGCATCTTCTTCATTCGCATAGATTCGAGTAAATCTTGGAAGGGGTGAAAAATACCACATAAGCTTCATGAATCCCTTCTTTGCCTTTATAACGCCATTCATTACATTTCTGACAAGACGTTAAGTGCTCATATTGTTTTCGATACAATATGCGCCATTACAACATGCATGTATTTTCTCAGATTTCATTCCTGCCTCTAATTAGTTTTTTGGCGTCATATGTCCTACTAGGTAAGACATTACCTTCAGGAAACATGTCAGTAAGCAATTCGAGTAGATCACCAAATCCCTTTTCGCTCCAGCTATTCGCCCCCTTCAAATTGTACAACTTTACAACCGCCGACAACTTTGAATACTTCTTGCAACCAGGATACAAAGGCGTTTCAGAATCAAGCAACTTTCTGACTAGTTCATTCTGGGCATCTGAATTACTTGTTGCATCACCTATTAATATATCTTCAAAGTCCTCAAATAATGCATCATCATCAGGTGAATTAATAGCGTCTTCATTTATGTCAACCCCAGTATCATCAGGTGTATTACCATATGATACTTCCACATCATCACCATCATCAACAAATTCATCATCTTCATCGCCGTCGGTCTCATTATTACCACCCTCGTCTCCCTCTAATAATGATTCTCCGTGAAAAATCCAACGTGTGTAAATACTACTAAATTTATACTTCTCTAAGTGAATTTGAACCTCAGGAAAACTCATATACGTAAAATTAACACACCTCTCACAAGGACACGAAATTTTATTTAAATTACCTTTCATATGGATCGCAACGAAATCGTAAAATTCAGCTAAACCGGCATTATACACTGGATCACCCTTACTTGATTCGATCATCCAAGTTCGAGCCATAATAATATATACCTGCACACATACACACATATGATTCGATCATCCAAGTTCAACCACGACAACAACTACAACGAACAACAACAACGTACAATGCAAAGCCAATTAACAATTACGTATGTAACAATTACAACAACGTATATCACGTACCTTTTCTGAAAGATGAAGTTTGATCGAAAATTTAAGCCACCCTCGATCAAATACGAAAAATTTGAGTAAAATTTGTAATAATAAAACGCTAGAACTGCAAATACACCAACGAAAGAGATGAAGTTTAATTTGAGAAAAAAAAAAATAAAACGCTAGAATGAACTGTAAAGTAATTTCTGGGTTTTAAATAAACAAACCTAAAATAACGGTTTTTAGACCCAACCGTTATATAAAAGGCTTTAAACAACGGTTTCAACAAAAAGTGTTATAAATAATTGTTTTCATAACCCTTTTTTTCAAAAACCCGTTGTATATAGTGTTAAACAACGGTGTTTTATAAAACCGTTATAAAAACGTTTATATAACGGTTTAGTAAAAAACCCGTTACAAAAAAGTTTAATAAAACCGTTGTATATATTATGTATATATAACGGGTATTACTAAAAAAACCGTTGTTTTTATAAACTTTAAAGTAACGGGTTTGCATTCAAAACCGTTATATTTATTAAAACCGTTACTTTTTAAAAAATGCGTTGTTTTTTATGAGGAGTTTGATTTGGCGCCCCTTACTTTTAACAACGGATATTTATGGTTCGTTGTTTTTAAACCTATAAACAACGCAAAACCATATTTGGTGTTGTTTCTTTGCCGTTGAGGATGCTCATATTTGTAGTAGTGTAAGTCGACATTAAACATTACAAATTAGTAGTTAGACATCTAATCTAATACATATAAAACACACAATCATTTGTATTGGTTTTTTAAGTTTTGCTTCTAATGTTGACAACTCATCATTTTTTACAAAACATGAAGCCATTTGTCAAACACTTAGAACAATCAATTAATGTTAAGTTAATTAATGAAAACTTATGTAAAACCTTTTAAATAAATGATGGAATATAAAAGGATTTTTTTTGTATTTTGCATCATCAAACTATATACTCACTTAGTTATAGTATTTGAAAAAAAAAAGATGGTGGACAAATTATCAAAACTTAAACGATAATGTTCCTGTCAATAAATAATAATAGAAATAAGCAAATTTCAGTTAATTTCCCTCATTAGTAACATAATTTCTAGAGTGTGACATAGTATTGTCAGAAATAAGACAGGGCCTAAAGTCAAATTTCGTGTCTAGCAAATTTCAGTTCATTTAAGCTACCTAAACAATAATCTTTAACTTTCTTACTAAAAATAATTGCTACAGTTACCGATAAGGACATGTTCTTTCTTACTTTTTAGAACTGAATATAACTGAACTGAATCGAGCTAAACTTAACTTAACCTAACTAAACGGAACTGAAACGAGTTGAGAACTGAACTAAATCGAGTTGAGCTGAAATGAACTAAATGGGGCTAAACTGAACTGAAATGAATAAAGTTCAATTAAATTGAACTAACTTTTGTGTTATTGTGGCATAAACTGAATTTACGTAGATTTATGAGTCAATTTGTTTCTTATAAAATAGTCTCACATCAAGATAACATAGACAACATCGTATCTTTTTTTTTTTTTTAAAAAAAAACCCATAAATGTGTGAGGTTACATGATAATGTTACTTACTTCCTCCATTCCATTTGATTCTATACATATTCCTTTTTCGGAAATTCCAATCAATTCTATACATTTCTATTTTAGTCTCTACTTTATTAAACTAAAAGACCAATATACCCTTCACTAATACCCACTCAACCCACTTGCAAACAATAAAGTAGGGGTATTTAAGTAATTCCATTATCTACCCCACTTGATTTTCTTCTACCTTAATTACCGTGTTTTGGTCAAACGTATAGAATCAAACGGAATGGAGGAAGTATAAAATAGTCTCACATCAAGATAACATAGACAACATCGTATTTTTTTTTTTTTTTCTTTTTTTGAAAAAAAAACCCATAAATGTGTAAGGTTACATGATAATGTTACTGTGAGATTGTTTTATTAAAGAGCTTAAATTTACTACGAAATAATTTTTTGTATTTTTTTTAATTGTAAAGTAAATAAATAAATAGCCAAATACTTTATAATGTAATTTTGCATTTGAAACCCAAACACACCATATGACATCGAAATAATTTATATCGACCAGAAATTTCTAATTTCTAATGGAAACTTATTCCAATTGTTTTGTACTTTTTTTAAAGAGTGATATTATCAATTTTACGTATAAACTATTGTCTGTGAGATACGACGTAATTTGTAATATTATACGGAGTATAATGTTTCAAATTAATTTGTGTATTCCAAGAGAATTAAAATTAGTGAATGATAACACAAATTTCCGATCATTGCAGTGATTATCACGGGACTTAAAACTAGTGAAATTATAAAAAAAGATTAAAACATTTAAATAATTGTTGGTAATGACAACAATTCTATGTAGTCTAACTGAACATGGCTTGGTTAGGTGAAAAAGAGTATTTTTGGTTATTTAGGGGTCAAACTCAACTACTCAAGAGGTATGTATTTTTGGGTAATTATTTTTTTTATTTTTTTTTTTTTCTAAACATAGGAAAATTAATGATTATGGAGTATAAAGAAGTGACTATTCACTACAACAATTAGAACTTGTGCCACAAATTATGCCACATAAATTTTTATAATGTGGCAAAATTTTATTTAGACACAGAAAAAAACAGTTTTGATTGTCACAAAATAAATTATGCCACAAGAGAAATAATTTTGTGGCAAATAATCATTTGTGCCACAGAAATATTTATACGTGTGGCAAAAAATATCCATTTTGCCACAATCAAGTTATTCATGTGGCAAAAACACCTTCGTAGCCACATATCAAGCCATGCATGTGGCAAAAACCCCTATTTAACCACGAATTATTTTACATATGTGGCAAAAAATTGCTAGCATTGTTAGTGAAAAATGCAAATGTAGTGGAAATTTGTGAGAAAATATAGACATGTCGTGAGGGCAAATAGTTGAAGCTGAAAATACACATTTTGATTTTAACATATATCAGAAATTTTAGCTTTCTTTTTGACGGCAAATTTTGCACACTACGTGAGGGCGACTCGACTGACCCCAATTCAATTGACCCAAAAAATTATTTTAAAGACTCAGTGTATGTTTCAACTCGAAACTAATATGTTGTTGTCAAATGATATATACAATTGACCCATATAGTTCGCAATGTGGGGATCTACGGCGTTGTCCCATCTGCGCCGCAGAAGCCATTTTTCCAACTGCCGTCGTTTCTACCATGTTCAGACGGGATTTCCGAAGAAACTTAACAATGTGGATGCATACTTTTTGGCCAACCACAGTCGTGAGTTGGCCAAATTTTACAAATCCTATCCATCCAAGCCACAGTTTCTCCGGATTATCAGCCGTGAAGACTTCTTAATTGGTTAGGCTAGGTGTCCTCCTCCCTACAAGGAGGACTACCTAGATGCCCTCAAGTCAAAGACGATCGTGGTAGAGGACAACCCGACTGTGTTCCCGTGGCCGATACCTGCTGTCTCGAGTCTCCGGTTGCCAATTATTTTTCTCCCCGCTCCTACAGCCCCCGACGGCTGGTTGCTTTAATTTTCGGATTTTGCCGGTCGAAAACTTCAACTGCCAGGGCAACCACATCAATTTTCAGGCACGGCGGCGTTTTATAGAACAAATCAGAAAGTAAAACCTGTGTGCAGGGTTAAAAAGCTAACGGTGGACAGGATTGAGCGTGGTGAGATGGTAGCATTAAAATTGTCGTTGGAGGATGCGCTTCACAAAGGCCATAAGAAAATTCACTTTTTTACTGATTGCAAAAATGTAGCGGATTGGGTAAATGGGGTGAACACCCATCTCATGCCATCTTCTATGGACGACGAGCTTGGCAACATTTTGAGCTTGTTCACGAAGTGCGAAGATTTTCGTTTGTCTTTCATCTATCGAGAGGGCAACACTATTGCTGACAGTTTGACCCATGGCCTCCCTCCTAATGTGAAGTCAGACATTCTCACGAATCTTAAAAAAGAGCTACTCGGAGGCAAGGCCAGATTTGTAATTAGGTTCGAACCAAAGTAATATCAAGATTCCAACTAGGTTAACAAGTACGAAGTTTTTTTGTATAGATTTGGTTTTATGCCGCTGATCAAGTACTTGACTCATATATAATAGCGGTAGGGTAGCAGTATGTAGTGTGGCTATGTAGGGTGGCTTGAAGGCTTCGGAGTTTAAGTTTCCTTGGTAACTTTTAGAGTTTTAGTTGTTGATTTGCAGAATGAAATTTGAACTAGGTTGACAGTGAAGTTTTTGTATAAACCTGATGATATTGATGAACTTTTTTCAAAAAAAAAAAAAAAATAACCAAAGTGCTTGCAGTCTAGTGGTAGACTTGGGCAACCTCAAAGCTTGCAATGGCAGGAATTGCGAGGTCCTAGGTTCGAGACCCACGGATGTGCAAATACATGCGGTATCTCGGCGGCTCTTTGGGGTGGTTTACATGGTCCAGGTGGTGACGCTGGAATGCCTGGCCCCGGGGGGACTAAACCCCTCGTCACAAAAAAAAAAAAAAAAAATTGATATATACAATATAATATGAGTGTCATACAATTTTTGTGCATATCTAATACATATTAAATCTCAATCATTGACTAATTCATTGACTTTCAATTATCCAAGTTCCTTCAAAACACTCTATTTGCATGCAACGTAACCCAAACTTCATATTATATCTCATAACTCCCATGAATTAATTATGTCCTTATAACTACTCGATCTTTTGTGTCGATGTTTTAATCAAAAGTTTTGAAGACACTACAAATGTATTTTATCGTATTTATAAGCAATATTGGTTGAGTTTAGCGTTATAGTTTGCCAAGGATTATTTAGGACATGTTCACTTTGTCTTAGTTGATTTTCTAATGTTTAGTAGGTTTCAAGTACGAGAAGTTTTTTTTTTTTTCCTTATTCCAGAAGTCATTCGAACTTTACTGTATTGTTAAGTAAGTTAAAAAAAAAAAAAAACAGAAAATGAGGAGAATAAGTCCTCAATGAAGGCAATTGTTTTTTTGGGAGCATTTCCAGATATTCTTTGAAGAGATTTCTAGCAGCTGAATTGGGTATGCGGAGTGGTGACGAACTTGCAAGAGTGGTGTTTTTTTTTTTTGTTCTTTTTTTTCTTTTGTTTTTTTTTTTTTTTTAAAAAAAAAATTCCTATATTATGCTCTACCCTAATTTTCATCCATTCAAGCCGATCTAGCTGCATTTTACACGCCGACTTAAAACCCTCAAATGTACTTATTGACTACAATTATGTGTGCAAGTTCAACAATTTCGGTTTTTGCTGCGTCTACGCAAATGGCGAGACCTCGGTTGAGCAAACTACATTGTTCTTTACGACTAAACCTGTTAATTTTATGTACGAATCCTTTCCACCAAAGAATCACAGAGAAGTCTGATGTCTATTCGTTCAGAAATTGGGATTATTTTGCTACGGCTGTTGACAGGAAATCAGCCTTAGGGATTGCCAACGACGTGTAGCACGCTTCGACGTAAGGTACTCTACAAAGTTTGTTGGGAATTTCAAGTGTAATATACCTTCACTTTTTTTTTTTAAATACTTTTTCGGTGTTTGAGTTATTGTGTCATTGTGTGAACTATGGTTCCTAAAGGTTCCCCGTGAATTTCACGGGACGCATCACTAGTTAGAAATTAAACATAAAGAAAATAAACACCTCCATAAAGTGCATAAAACCACTTTAACACATCACTAATCGACGGTGGTGGAGCGCGAATCGACGGTGGTGGTGGAGCACGAATCGAAACGACTCGACGGTGGTGGTGGAGCACGTACAGTGGTGGCGGAGCGCAACTTCGATGAGCGTACAGTGGTGGTTGACGATGGTGGAGCTTTAATTTGTGGGTTTGAGATTTGTGGGTTTCCTTTTTCAGATTTGTGGGTTTCAGATTTTCCTTTTGTGAGCTTTGATTTTATTTTTTTGGGTTCATTAAATTTGTGGGTTCAAAAGATTTGCTACAACACAATTACTAGGATTCATTACAATTGATTTCAATTTCTTTTTTAAGATTGACATCAATTTTTTTTTATTTTTTTATTTTTTTTTATTTTTTGATTTTGGTTTTCAGAATAAAAGAGAAAAAAAAAAGTTAGAGAGAAAGGCTTAGAGAGAGACTAAGGGTAGTCAACGTAATTTTTATGAAAAACGTCGACGATTCGTAGTAAAACGTCGACGATCGAAAGTAACCCCCTTAATAATTAACTAATTTGTTATAGGATATTTCTATGAAAATAACCTAACGTTGAATTATTATTGTTAAACTCTAAAAGTTATAATTTTAATTGTTTAAGTAAGACTTTGTGTTTTCCTAAAAATTATCTCATTAGACAAATTCTAAAATGTAACCATTTTATGCTTAGACGGCCAATAAAAGCTTGTTTTTCTCACTAGATTGTTCAGATGAATCATTGGCCCAAAGAAAATACTGGGTGAATGAGAGGTTGAAGCGCGTGCCAGATCAGCTGTCCTACGCTCAGGGGCGGACCCACCTTAGCGTTTGGTGTTGCTTGTGCAACACCAAACAAATTGGAAAGAAATTATTCTTGAACATATGAATTGTAGGTGGTGTATTGGTTTGATGCAAGGGAGTAAGGACTCTATGCGCATGGTGTTTGGGGTTCGAATCCCTCTTCAGCAATTTTTACCCCTTCTTTCCTTCCTATTTTTGTACATTAAATGTCATCTCTTAATTATTTTTTTTGGTAATTTGTACTCATTTAAATCACTCTTAATTGTAATCATGAAATTTCTAATTTAATATGGTTATTCCATTGTATTTAAAAAAAAAAAAAACATACATTTTGAAAAAAAAAAAAAAAAACCCATTTATTATATTAAAATTTTTAATCGACGTTTGTTTAATATTACATGTATATAACTATTATTTGATACGGAGTATTTATTAGTCTTTAGTGACCGTTAAAAAAATTGTGAGGGTCAAAAGTACGTACAACTTATTAAGATACGGTGCTACACCATAATTCGTATCCTGGGTCCGCCCCTGCCTACGCTCACGAGTTACTGAATACTCCGTATCAATGTTTCTTAGCTTTAGATATTTTATATATTATGCTTTATCTTCTAACTGTTAAAGTTTGTACTCCGTACTTTTTTTTTATCTTTGAAGTCAAGGAGTAGGTCTTGCGACAGACGATTTCTTTTAAGATCAGTATTAGACAAATATAACTAATACTCCCTCCGATTCACCAGATTCTTAACGTTTTTCTTATTGGGGTGATTTTCCATTTCTTAACATTTCCCTTTTTGGAAAGTTTTTTATCTCACAATTAAATATTCCCCCACTTGTTTACCCACTTGTTCACCCATTTTTTTGGTCCACCTTAATTATTGTGCCAAATACAAATGTTAAGAATCCGAGAATCGGAGGGAGTACTCAAAAGTAGTCACCATGTATGTAAAATAAATTATCTAAAAAAGACCGTCTTTTTTAAGACAAAGAAAAAGTGGAGACCATTGGACCACAGAACAAGACCATAATAGTATAATCACCACTAGTTAGAGTAATGAGTCACATAAGTGCAAGTTGGCAAAAAACGTAAACGATGTTCTTGACCATATAAAATTCAAGACTCTCTAAGAAGACGCCACATCAGCAGGGATGGGTCCCACTAAAACTAAAACCCCGTGTGAATGTCCCTTTTTATCCCCACAACTCGGCCTCTCGACTCACTCCTTGACTCGTCCTCCAACCGAGTTTGTGGCACTTATTTTTTGTCCATTTAAATATTACAAAAAGCGCAACACTCATTGCTTTTCCATCCAAATCACCCCCGCTAGTTTTTCGCCACTTGTCACTCTCTCGTGCATCCTCACTCACCTCCACATCTTATCTACCCGACTACCCATACTTCCTACGGAGTATTTTATTTTTTTTTTTTTTTTTTTTTTTTTTTTTCATTTTTTTATAAAATTAAATAAAAACATTACGATTAATAAAATTTGTCACACCTTAGTCATAATAAATTCTTTAGTGGCATCGTGTTAACATAAAATACTCCGGAATACAGAATAGATGAATACGGAGTAATTATTTTTGAAAAATACTTGTGTCGTTTTTTATATATAATGCGATTACGTTTGTACACAATAATTATAGTGTAGAGATCCTCTAGAGTTGTAAAATAACTCTACACCGTAGGGTTTTTAATTTTCGCCATTTTATTTGCGTAAAAAAAAAAAAAAAAATCTTTTAACTAATTTCCCAAACGGGTTCACTAATTTCATGTTTTGTGTCTTTTGCTTCGGGTTCGGCGGCGAAGCCGCCGGAACATCCTGAAAAAGGGTTTAGGGTACGATTTCGGAAAAAAAAATCATTTTAATACGCATATGAGGGTATTTGAATAAGAATAATAAAAAAATTAAATAATTTTATTATAATTTTATGGTGTAATATGCGAAACTCTATGGTGTAGAGTTATTTATAAACTCTAGAGGATCCTAACTCATAATTATATATTGACGACAATATAATTATGAGATAAAAAAATACAGTTCTACTTTATATCGACATTTGCTAGATAAATTTTGACGCAAACATTAATACTCCGTAATTAAAGTAGCTCGATATTTTATTTTAGTTATTTATATTTAATATTTAATTTAATTTAATTTAATATGGAGGGTAAATTAAAAGATTTTGTGAGATCTTGTGTTTTTAAATTGGATAAATATAAATATTAAAAAAAAAAAATTAAAAAAAAAAGGAGAAACCACGAAAAATACTCGTGGCTGAGATTGTTTCAGAGTCTGAAGCTGCTTTGGGTTTCTCTCTCTTAAAACAAACTCATCTCTGTTCGACAACACTTCGCACATCAATCCCCTCTCTCTCATCGTCATACTATAATAAATTTTTCAAGTTTTTTCAAACATTTTTGATTTTTTGTAAGTTTTAATTTGATATATATGAGATATTTCTCGAATCAATGGAGTAATTTTGGCGTTATTATTGTTAGATGATCGTTCATGTAGCCTCATTCAAAGGTATGTAATTTACTAATTTTCAGTTGTTTTTTCTAGGTTTTGAGATGTAGTTTATGATGATTTCAAAATTTGCAGAAAAAATTTAGCAAGGAAAAAAGTGATTATGATGAAATATTCATGTTCTTAAGTCTAGTATTTGATTATTTGCGGTGAAATTTGTACGTAATGAGTTCATCATGTGTGGAAATTTGTGAGAAAATAATTGATAAATGAACTGAGGAATTCATATATAAGTTGAGTTTTGATTAACTGCTGTTGATTTTCCGTATGATGAATTGTAACAATTTGAAGAGAAGTTGTAGAATAATAACCTGTTCTTTCAAACTTTTTAGAGCTGAATCGAGCTGAACTAAATCGAGCTGAGCTGAATCGAGCTGAGCTGAATTGAACTGAATGAAGCTGAACTGTGTTGAACTTAATAATATAGATGAGTTGAACTGAACTTAATAGAGCAGAGCTGAACTGAACTGAACTAAATTTTGTATAATCTGCAGAA
Source organism: Dianthus caryophyllus (assembly GCA_023091065.1). NCBI lineage: Eukaryota > Viridiplantae > Streptophyta > Magnoliopsida > Caryophyllales > Caryophyllaceae > Dianthus > Dianthus caryophyllus. Next base: position 33,660,158 of record CM041520.1, on the reverse strand, counting down.
AAATTATTGAAAAAAAAATATGTAAAATCAAGAGAGAAATTCATGTTTAGGTCTGAATATCTCCGGTAAATTAGGTTAATTTTCGTCTTTTAGGCGGATCTTAATCAATTTGTGTGCTTTAATACCTTTAATTGAATTTCTGCAGAAATTACTTCTGATCAAAGCTTCAACGATTGTGAATTCGATTCAACTCCACGATGATGTTCGAAGTGTTTAGAGCAGATTATAGTTGAATCAGTTGTGTTTATTAATTGAACGCGCAACTGTTCGTGAAATGGACGCTTATTCTTCCGGCGAAGAGCTTCTTGTTAAGGTGACGATGACAGTCTGCTTCGTAGTTCTCTGTACATTTTTCCTACACCAAAATTCATGTTAGACAGTTGTCACAATTAATTTATTACGAGACAGTTTCATCATATTTTATCGTAACCTCTCACATGACACGTCGTCATCTAATCTGGCGTATTAATACTCTGTGAAATTCGGTTATCAAATAATTATGTTTATGGAAGCTTAACAGTTTGGTTAGGCCTTACCCGACCAGGGTTCAAAATCTCGGCCGTTACGTCTCGTCTCGGCCGATAAGTATCGGACTCGGACGCCGGCAAGACGAGATTGACCGAGATTTAACGGGTACTTTCAAAAGAAGCCAAAATCGGCCGAGTTCACCGAGTCAACTCGGGAATCGGTAGTCTAGGCCGAGTTGAAAGGTTAACTCGGGCCATCTCGGTTTCCTTGACCGTTTTTTCTTTTTGATTTAGTTTTTTTTTTTTTTGTTTTTTTTGAGATTTTGGTAGTCATGAAAGATCAAAAGATGAACTTACAAGTTTAATGGGAAGGTCTCAAGTCGCAGGAATTAATTGCTTTTAATTTTTTTTTTTAGTGTTCTTGAGTAATGGAGTAATGGCAGATTAGCAGAGAAGTGAGGAAGAGAAAGTTGGTAGGGATGGGGAATATGTGGTCCTAGAAACAATAACGTGGGCCGTGCTACACTATCCACAATTTCTTTCTTTTTTTTTTTTTTTTTTTTTATTTGTTTAATTGTTTAATTATTTAATTGTTCATTTGTCTAATTGTCTACGGAGTATTTGTTTACGAGTACTTGTTAAATGTTAATGTGTGTTAATTTTTGTAGTTGTTAATTTGTTAGTAAATTTTTAAAGTGTGTTAATTTGTGTTTGTTTAATTGTCCATTGTCCGCATATAATGATATAACAATTTATTAGGATTAGTTAATCAATAAAACTGACTAATGATTTATTTTGGTCCAATTTCACTTCCTCTCCTCTTTTCATTTTCATAAAGAGGCTAACTACTCCAATGTAAGTCCTTTGACTCCTTTCACCATTAGAACGCCTAAACGCATATATTGTACCCGACCGAGATTTTCATCCGACTCATAAAAACATTGTTTTATACATATTTACACATAATATGTCATTATAAATAAATGTACGTAAAAATATCATTAAAAAAGCTTCTAAAACAAAAATCGTCCGCGACGAACGAGTCAGAGCCCGAGACAAGCGATTCAAGACCGATTCCGATACACCGCGACCGCAACCGCGATCGCGACCGATACCGATATTTAAAACCCTGTACCCGACAAAACACGTGTTGAACTCATGATAAAGTTGTTTACTTATCGAATTATGGATCTTTTGTTAAACTGTGATTAGTTAGGGAGGTTTTGTTCAAGCTTGATTGAACAAAAGTATTTGTTCTGTGATAATTTGTTGTGTTGATTTTATGTTCTTTTTGTGATTTTAGACTAGGAAACCTTATACGATTACAAAGCAACGCGAGAGATGGACAGAAGAGGAGCACAATAGGTTTCTCGAGGCCTTGAAACTATATGGTCGTGCTTGGCAGCGTATTGAAGGTGTTCATTCGCTTTGATCTAATTGTTACTTTCCTTTTGTTAAATCAACCTGCTTGGCAATGACTATCACAGATTCAATAGTTGAATATAAATTTTAACGGGATTTTTTTTTGTTTGTTTGACCATTAAATTACTTTTATCATTTCTTGATCACTACTTGTATGTAGTTGGTGTTGATTCAAAATAGTAAATAAGTTGTAAATTGATAGCGTTGAATGAAACTACTAATCTACATCAAGTTTAGTTGAATTACATCCTTTGGAGCTGTAGTGTTCAAACATTTCAGCTAATCCTAAAACATTCTAAAGTCTTAGGCGAAACAATTTTTGGCTAAATTTGGGATGAATTTGGCTGTGTGTATTTATTAGAAAACCATCTCAACTAAAACCTTAAGGTGATGGATGAGGTACAATGATCGATTCATATACCTAAATTATGTGGTCACTGGTGACGCCTTGATTGATGCTTCTCATAGGAATCGAAAGACCTTAGGGCATGAGGCTCTAGGCGCTGATACCATATCAGAAGACCAACTCAACCAAAACCGTAGGTGGTGGTGGTTGAGGTCCAATAATTAGTTCATATAACTTAACAATATTCTTTTACGTCCCAAGAGGGAATATATTGCTGATTACTTTTGAAATTTATCTTACTTGAAAGACTGTTCCTTCCCTTCTTTCTGTTTGTTTTTTTGGTGGTGTGCAGAACATATTGGGACAAAAACGGCTGTCCAGATAAGAAGCCATGCTCAGAAGTTCTTTTCAAAGGTCTATTGGTATCTCTAACTTAATGCTTTGTAGGGTCCTGTCTCTCCTATTTCTCAGTGAGGGAGTGAGGGCGCGTGAGGCTGCTTTTATTCAATCTGCGAGTTTAGTTCTGTGAGCTGTGCTGTGTTCTCTTGTGTTAATACATATGAAAAGGAAGAATGTGTGTGTGTGTGAAGAGCTCAACATGAGTCTTCACTTCCCTACAAAAGATTTTACTTGAAAAATAATAATTGCTCTCTTATAAACATGCTTTACTTGATTGGTTGATAGAGATCTTTGGTTTTTAACAATAGAGCAAAAACTTGTGTCAGACCATTTGACACGTTAGACGAGCTTTTAGTGCAGTAACTGTGACCATTTTAACTTAGCGTGACCACTGTTTAGTCAAATGTAACCAATTTTTAGAGGTTTAAAAGTAATTGCATTTTACTTAATAATGGTTGTAAGCATTGGCGGATGTAGGTTAAGGGACTTGGGGTCCCGGGACACCGTATCGTAAATTATTTTGGTCAATTTTGTCCAATTTTACTGTAAGAAAATTATTTTTATTATAATTATATAAGAAATATTTAAAAGAAAAAATTTTAGGACCCCATAATAATATGATTTTGGGTCCGCCACTGGTTGTAAGCTTTGAACGGTCATGGTTCATGCACAAAAACTCATCTGACTTGTCATGGAAGACCTACGGTTCATGCACTAAAATTCTTACCTTCGGATGTCGTGACAAATTTTGATGTTGAAACCTTACCGTAGTCAGATAACTGCCCTATGTGAAACAAGTCCTTCCCCGGTTTAGTGTCAGATCTCAGAAAGGAAAATGGACTATGATTACAGAAAAGAACTGAAATCTCTTTCAATCATATCACGAACTTCTCTGTATAGGTTCTGATTCGGGGTTGTATACCTGTATGCTGTTGTAAGAATTTGCTAGATGTCTCGACATTAAGAAAAGTATTTATATTATAATTTAATCTTATGCGTAAGAAAAACAATGTTGATTTAGTGTGATTGGGATCTTTGTTCAACTTGAGGACAGTTAGAGCATGTAGGAGAATGTGATTTCCCTCTTTGTTCAACGTGAAGGTAGACCAAGCTTATGGAAAATAATTGTTGAGTCTGAAAATTTACCTGAGGATATGCTTCTTAAACACAAATTTATCCAGGAGATCATTGTTTCAGACCAAAATGGCGAAGAGCAAGGTTTACCATAGGTTAATAAATATCATTGCATGTGATGTTACACGTATAGTGAAGTATTGCCTTCCTTAGTTCTTTAACAATCCCACGTAGCAGCATACCGCCAGTGAAATAAAACTTGTCTTATACCTCTATCGTATATATGCATTTGCTTGAGCCCTTTGTCCATCTCCGAATCAATTCAATGGTGTTCATGGTTCCACCAATTATCTCAGGATTGCAATTGAAGATCATGTTGTTTACTTACCTGCTAGAGGTGTTAGTGTATTAGAAAATGACCAATTGTGGACTTTGGCGTCATTGTGATACTCCGTAGCATTTATAATGGGAAATTTATCATTAAGATCTGCAATAGTAGGACAATATGGACACAATCTTTCGTGAAAACCACTCCTTTAGGCTTAAGAGTAAGGTGTTAACAAAGTGAGGCAAGGAGATATGTGTACATGGCATCGCCCATTGAAATTTTTATTGATTGATAGTGTACAAACTTACTCAAAATCATTTTAAAGACGTGGTTGAACCTTCATGTTCAATGAAATCCCTAGAAGGTCTTTCTTTAGTCATGAAACTGATTGAAAAATTTCTTGTATATCATAGAATGAGAATCTAAAGCATATGTTGCGAATTTGTGATCTGATTGGAGAATATTAAAGGGTTATTTCAAATGTTTGTTTTTATTGTACTTCATGAAGGTAGAAGAGGAAAGTTGGTTTTAGCTGATTGTTAAATAACTTTTGATGAATCGTGGGAAAAACGCGACAATTATTGAGGTTTTGTTGATTTTCGGCAAGTTGTTGCTTGTACATCACTCTTAAACGTTGAGTAAAGTTCAGACGGTTTCTCTCTTTGTCCGTTGGTATTGCTCATAAATCGGAGTAGTTTAGCCTCATCCTCACGGAACTAGTGTCTTTCAGGCTGATTGCTAGTAGGATATCTGTATGATGAACCTTTCTGTTCAGTTGTCTTGTGCTATGGTGTTCCTTTGTTTTATAGAAATTTCTGAAAAACCGTAAAAGATTTTTGGAATTTGAAAATCTAAATTGTTGGATCTTTTATCCAGATGTATGTTGCGTAAAGCAGGAGAACTTTAACTTACCAGCATTGGAGCATTCAGGTGTTAGTCTGAGTTTCTAGGTAGCGCATCCCTTCATTACTGAATATGCAATGCGTCCTCCCTGTTTAGAATGAATTTTGAAGTTTCTCAACTCATTTCACTTCCGAAGTATTTAAAAACATGTTGTACAAACTACAAAGGGAACTGGTTTGACCGAGCTCTAACTGAAGCTGAGTCAAACCAGACTCCTCTTTTTTTTTTTTTTTTTTTTTTTTTAAATGCTGAATTCTCTCGTCATTACGTGCATGTTCTGAGCTGTTTTTCCGTATCTTCAGTGATAATTTTTAAACAGGATTCCTATACAATATTCAATTATTGTTCATGATATTTTCTAGCAGTAATTTACAGTTTGAAGGTTTTAGGCTCACAGGCCTTAAATATATAGTGATGCAAAAACCTTTTCTGATGTGTTTATGCAGTAGTCTTTGGGGTTACGATATGTTTCAAGTTCTGATCTTTTAGATTTTGAAGATAAATTGTTTGGGACTTTGGGTAATCTTGAAACGTATACCAGACATTTACTTTTGGACAGGAGATTTAGTGTCGTAACGCTCTACATGGCCTTAAAAAAAGGTTTGTTGAGAGTTTTGTTGAATGTTTGACCTGTTCATGTTTTCAGTTGGAAAAGGAAGCTCTTGTCAAAGGTGTTCCGATAGAAAAAGCAATCGACATAGAAATTCCCCCTCCACGCCCTAAAAAGAAACCAAGCACTCCTTATCCTCGCAAGACTGGTGCTGTTTGTTCCTCAAGTGCTCAGGTCATCAGAGCAAAGGATGGGGTGCAGCTACCATCCTGTTCTTCACATTCTTCGCTACAAATGGTAGCCGTTGTAATCGAACCGCAGCTTGAGGTATACGTCTCCATTCTTCACTTTCCTCTTGTTACGGTTTACTCAATTGCCACATTTTCTTAATCAGCTAACTTAATCATTGATATTCAGAAACATGTTGGCGATAATGTGGAGCAAAAAAGTAAAGGGACCTGTGGCAGTGAAAAGCGGTCCGAAGCCTTTACGCTCTTCCGGGAATCCCCATCGTCAGAAAGCCCTGCGAGTGTTACAGAAGAGGTACGACAGTTCTCTAATATGGAGTTTGTGCCGGTGAAGAAACCATTGATCAACAATGAAAAGTGTGAATCTCATGTTGATGATGGGCCTGCCAAACCCGATTCAACGGAGATAGTTCGTGATGATTCGAGTGAGATTGAAATTATTTTCTATTTTCCAAATTGTTTATGCAATTGGCTTTTTACCTAAGACATTATTCTGACAGAGTAATATTGTCAGATAACAAAACGCACACTGCGAAACAATTTCCGAGACATGCTCCAGTTCAAATTCTTGACGGATGCCAAGTTACGTGCAGTCAGGGTTTCTCTTCAGACGTGTCGTATCAAGAACCCAGAGTTCAATCGGAGCTTGCAGTCCATCCTGGATTATATAACAATGCAGCAGTTTCGTGTGCCGCAGAAAGCCAGAACAGCGCCTCACGGTCCAGTAATCACCAAATATATCCAAGTTTTCATGCTTCATTTGGCCCTTTGCCGAACAATCAAGAAGACTTTAATTCCTATCTGCAAATGTCGTCAAACTTTTCAAGTCTGATCGTATCTGCTCTACTTCAGAATCCAGCTGCACATGCTGCAGCTAGTTTTGCAGCTTCTCTTTGGCCCACCACTCCAACTGTCGGAAATTTACCCAATTCTAACCCCGGCAACCATGGCCCGTTTATGCCTCGACCAGTGCATACTGCTCCGAGCATGACGGCTATTGCTGCAGCCACAGTGGCGGCTGCTACTGCTTGGTGGGCTGCACATGGACTGTTGCCTGTGAGTGCGCCTTTTCATTCTGGTTTCTCGTTTCCCCCTGCCTCGGTACCTGTTACATTTGGCAATGTCGGTCAAAGTTCTGGGGCAAATGAAGAAAAGGAAGGTTGCAAATTCCAGTTTCCTGATTCTCAAGTTCATCATCAACCTGGGCATGATCTTGCTGAAGCTTTACAGCCCGAGAATTCAGCTTCTAAGAAATCAACGAGATTGTCATCTGATTCAGGAAATTCTGCTGATAAAAAGGATATCGGAACAGGACCCACCAACGAGGAGCAGGGTCCTTCGATAAGCGAACAAAAAGATGTAAGCAAAGGGAAGACCAAGAAACCGGTAGATCGCTCCTCGTGTGGGTCCAACACACCTTCAGGTAGCGATGCTGAAACTGATGCTTTACAAAAGAATGAGAAGGTAAATGAAGAACCTAAGGATCCTGACGTAAATACGTATACCAATGAATTAAATGTTCGACGCTTCCGAATTCCCGGGAATGTACTTGATAACTGGAAAGAAGTTTCTGACGAGGTAATTACTCATTCCTGTTTCACAAATGGCTGCTGAATTGTACTCGTAATACTCTTATGAATTATGATTAATCAGACGTCTTCTGCAATTTAACATTTCAGGGTCGTTTGGCATTCCAAGCATTATTTTCGAAAGGAAGATTGCCACAAAGCTTTTCACCTCCGCCCGATTTCACTAATTGTGCTGAAAATCACGGACAAAATCCTGTGCTACGCAGCAAAGAAATATCGCAACTGGATCTCAACAGCACCGCCTGGGAATCGACTTCCAGTTATCAAGGCACGGAAGAAAACAGATCGATAGTTCAGTGTAATAATAATGTTAATAACGACAGAAAGCCGACAATTGGGATTTCTCCGGTAAATCTGGCAAGTAACAGAACTGGTTTTAAACCGTACAAGAGGTGTTCCATGGAGGCTAGAGAAAGCGGTATGACGAACTCGAGCAATTCAGAGCAGGGAAACTGCTCGAAGAGATTACGAGTTGAAGGGGAGACGACTTCAGTGTAACGTCCGATGCTGTACAGAATGTGTGGATTGGGCGAATGAGAGTTCTCCAAGGTGTCGTTTTAGCTTAATTACGTTCTTTGAAATTCAGTGGACTTTTTTTCGTGTTTTTGTGTACTATTCCGCATATGTAACACTCTTATAAGTTCATGAATAGACGACAAACTCACATTATCCTTGCTCGTAAATTTGACATTGTTTTAAATAGATTAATATACATGATTATCTTCACCATGTTCCCTGATAATGGCATTTATTTGTGGCTAGCACAACAGCCATAGTCATTTTAGAGAGCTCATCAATTATTCTGCCGGAGATATGAGAAGAATCGAATTCGTCTCGGTAGCTGACACGGGATTAACTGCTAAATACAAGCTGCGGAGAGCAGAGCTTCCAAGAAATTAAAGGGCCAACCTCCGGTTATCAAATGTACGATATGGTATTCGAAAATTGAGGCAATCAATTAGCTTCAAATCGGAATGAAAATTATTGAAATCAATTTTTTTTTTTTTTGGGCAGAAGTTTTGTCCCTAAATACTTAACAGGGCTTCCAATTCCTTAAACATGCCCAAGAAACCTGTTAGAAACCCGTTTACGTAATTTTGAAATGTTTATACAATAGTTTTATGTGTTTGGAGATTTGGTTTCATACGACTCCAGTTTCATGGTAATTCCGGTTAATCTTACATGAATCCTGAATTTTGTGGCTGATGAGACGCGGGGTTTAAAAAATACGAGGTTCGAGGTTTATTTCTTGATCTTTGTCCAAATGAATCAAGGTTGATTATTCAATCTTCTCTCGGTAAGTCGGTAGTGAACTCATCAAGCTTGAGTGGCATACATGACATGGGGATATTACTCGGCATTTGGCCGTTACTATATTTGGCAATCATCGAATCGATACCACGAGACAATTTCTATGATAACGTCAAGAATAACAAAACCTTAAAACAATCTGATATTGTTTCTATTGGAATACATAACTTAACTAGTAGCATAAAATTCTAGCTGAAATTTCCCACATACTCTAAAATTTACCTTCAGTAATTTTTTTTCCCAAAATAGCCGAAAAATAAAGTAAAATAATGGCAAGAATTTAGACATGTTGATATTTGACAAGGGAATGTTTTACCTTAATTCAATGGCCTACAAATTCTCTTTTGAGGACACATTCAACGGTTCAAACACCATTTACCCTTAAAGTAACTTTGAAACATTCTTATTTGTGTCCGTTATTCCACAAATTTCATTATTCCACAATTTTATTTTATTTTTTTTGAATTTTTTAGGTATTGAATTTTGTTGTCATTATACTCCAATTATTACAAATTACAAATATATGATTAAAACTTGATTTTATTTCTATCTATTAGTTTGTCTTTTATCCTATGATGATGATGATGATTATTCGTGTTCGTATTGTTGTCATTAAGACCCTTTGACGATATTGTTGTCTTGTGAACAGAGATGGCCGAAAACAATGTCACAAATGAAGAAACAATGTCCGTGACTACACCTCGTCGACCTGCAAAACTGAATGAACGAATACTATCGTCCTTATCCAGGAGATCGGTCGCAGCGCATCCATGGCATGATCTCGAAATTGGTATGTTCGTTACATGCCCAACTCATTACTCAATACCATGCAAATATTTTACAAAAATGAAGAATTTTAGGTAAACGATGATATAGTAAAAGCTAATGAAGAAAAAATGTCGCAAATTTCTTGTTGCAGGATCGGAGTCACCAGAGATTGTCAATTGTGTAAGCTCTTAATCCGACTAGCGACATAGAAATTTCGACAAATATATTCTCAACTTCAAGTTAAAAATAGGAATTGTACGATGAATATAATCTTCTCTCGTGATTGTGGGCAAAAGTATCACATCTCGGGTAGAGAAAATCGAAGACAAATACACGCTTCGATAGGGAGTATTTGTAACATAAACTTGGACGAGGCCATTGATGATTTAATAATTCTGAAGAACGGAAAACTCAAATCTGTGACGACTGACGAGTGACAAGGATCGGTGGTAATATTATGTTGATAAATCTGGCTACTTATGCATGCAATGTAGGTAATCGAGATCACGAAAGGAAGCAAGGTCAAGTACGAACTCGACAAGAAAACCGGCATGATCAAGGTAAAACAACATATTTCACAATACGACGCCAAAACGTGCGCACAGTCTATATTTGTCAGCGGGCGACACCATTTCCTTTCCTTGAAAGACGTTGTCGAGCTGTAACTTATAATGCATAATTGCATACTCCAAAACATTTTGTTAATTTAATGTATCGCGGTACTAAAATATATAGGTAGATCGCATACTATATTCATCAGTGGTCTACCCGCACAACTATGGCTTCATTCCTCGCACATTATGCGACGACAATGATCCTCTTGATGTGTTAGTCCTCATGCAGGTACTTCCCTTGCTGTTTCATAAAAGTCGTTTTTTTTCATTTTTGCAAGAACTAGAAAGATCCTAACGATCACGTTTATAAACAGGAACCAGTGCTCCCGGGTTGCTTTTTGCGAATCAAGGCCATCGGACTGATGCCGATGATTGATCAGGTATGAAACTGTTTGAAGCGTGGCCAAAACGCTAAACTCGTCACAGCCTCATAGGTAAAGTTTCTAATTAAAGCTTAATTCAATGATGCAGGGTGAGGCCGACGATAAGATCATAGCAGTTTGCGCCGATGATCCAGAGTACAAGTATTACAATAACATCAAGGAACTCCCTCCTCACAGACTAGCAGAAATTCGACGTTTCTTTGAAGATTGTATCCTACTAAACTTTCCAAAAATTCAATATTCAAGTGCAAAACATTTTTTTTTGTGTGGAGTACGTCTTTTGAAAAACCGTCTTTCCAAAAATCTAAGACCACATGCATCATATGAGTAGATAGTTAAAGGGTAAAAGAAAAACCATCTCTTTTGAGACTTTACGCTTTCGTTATGCATCATCAAAAATCACGCTTTGTATTTATAACATAAAGTGGAATTATCCACGAGCAACAGTCATGTTTTGCGAGTAACTCGAGTTTCGGTAGGTTCACCTTAACTAGCAAAACAGACAAGAAGAACGAGAACAAAGAAGTTGCAGTGAACGACTTTCTGCCAAAGGAAGCTGCCTACGAAGCTATACAGCACTCTATGTAAGATCATTCCTCTCTACAGATGATTGCACTTCTTTTCTACCATCTTATTTCATTGTTGACGAGCATCATTACCCGTGAATTGCAGAGATTTGTATTCTGAATACATCATGCACACTCTGAAGCAATAGATCGTGCGTTTGCACGAGGCTTCAATGTTGAAATGTAGTCTTCATAAAGATTAGGTGATGAAGTTTATAGATTGTCAACAGACATCGTCACCAATGTATAAGAAAGTAGGTTAAATATGTAATGCGTATGTTTATTTTCGTTTATTTCCCGGGGAATCGGGATCTCTGAAAGGACACTGTACTATGGTTGCGTTCATAAATAGCAATATACGTAATTGCTACTTGCTGCTAAGCGTTTTACGATGGGGAAAATTCTGAAGATATATTAAAAATTAGTTGAAATAAATTACCAGTGCACATCATGTTTGAGAGATTGTCGTAATGAAAAACTAACAGATAAAACCTGACAAAATGTGAACAGTTACGCCACTTTCGTGCCTTGAGATCCATGGTAAAATCACAGGAAAAATCTCCTCCGACTTGTGTCCATCTCCGGCTGTTTCAAACAAAGTAACAGCGTTACATTAAATACGTAGTAGAAATTTAATCGATGCAGAAAGCGGACAGTTAATGAAACTACCTTATGATTCCACTCAAATTCGCCGCCTTTAGTATCAAATGTTCCGTGCTGGAGACTAACTAATTTCAAAACGAAGCGAGGCCCACATTCCTGCAATGAAGAATAAACTTTAATTGATCTTTGCAACCGACATCACAAGTCACAAATTAAAGGAAACAAAGGATGTGCTGTTATGAGTTATGACTTATGAGCAAGAAATGAAGTCTCGATGTCTAGATAATTAAGGACCTGTTCTTTCGGACTTTTTAGAGCTGAAGTGAACTGAACTGAATCGAGCTGAAGTGAACTGAAATGAGCTGAACTGAATGAAGTTCAAATTTATAACATAGCTATGACCAATCAATCAAGTGAAAGCCGAATCAAGTGAGTGAGCCGAATCAAGTGAGCTGATCTGAAATGAGCTGAAAATAAGCTAGAAAGAACAGGTCCTAAGTGTGCAAGTCACAACCAAAACATGTACACCGTATTTCCATCGAAATTTTGTGCAATAACACTATCATTTTGGATTTGACAGTTATGAAACCATGACTAATAAGTCATCGGGAAGAGCATAGAAGTATGCCTTCCTACAGGTCCTAGCTAGCTATGCACCATATACATAGCGTGCTTAGGATCACTTATTAGAAAAAGAGGAATACGAAACCCAATCGCGAAATTCAACTCTAGATTAGTTGCAAGCCAAACCATTATACGCAAAAGAAACAGTCATCAATCAAAAAAAGGTCTAGGACGAGCCACAAACCTGAAGACGAGCCACCACTTTCTTTCCTGCAATGAGTTCATTGTCCTTCGTCTTTGATTCGACGCCCTTGACTTCTTTTTCATCAAATATATACCTTACATGATAGCAAGACACGATGATTAATACACTAGAATCAATCGCTCAAATACAACCAGCTAGTCCAACTAAATTGAGCAAGTACCTATGGTGGCGGAAGAAGATATAATCCCGCTGATTGTGGAATGTTACGACACGACGACCTCGGAATTCAGGGTTTTTGGGAAAGAGAGACTGCATCATCCTGTATAAATTACAAAAAGCAAGAGACTATAAGAAACCATCTAATGACCCTACAATATTAATAATCTATTAGAAGTAAGTTTTAACTCAAGGCGTAAATTTAAACATAGGAGACCTTCCAACACGGCATCCAAGCCTGGTCGTAAAATTGTTCATAACTAGCTCAGGCCAATGGCTGGTTGGATTACCATGATTCTGCACCAACATAAGACGCGTGTGAGGACGAGATTGAGGATGCACTTTCAAGAGAAAATTAAACGAAGCAAAAAGGTCACTAGCTCGACATAAAAGGCTCAACTAACCTTAATATCCTTACGCAGAACAAGCTTTGAAAGCTTAAAGTGAGCAGTTGGTCCATCAGGTAAGCCAATAATTAACAGAGCATCTACAAACACGAGATGGAATTGTTACATGTGAGAAGATCATGAACAACACATTCCTTTGGAAGAGGTCAATACATAAGTTGAAGTGAACTATCGGGTAAAAAAGAACTACTTTTACGAGAAAACTTTGTTTTCACTAACCTGGTTCCCGTCGATTTGTATGAACAACAATAAGAGAAGTATAGTCCTTTTTCGTTGCATACGTTACAATCTGGACAGATAATAAAAAACCACATCAAATATCAAGCGCAAAGGGAAAAAAATACTTATTACATTTACAAAGGGGAAGAATTCGCGCAAATAAGTGCTACCTTCTTCAAGTCATAAGTCCCCCTTTTATAATATTCCGAATTCGGAATCACTTGGAGAAGTTCCTTTATAAACTCGGGTCCCCTCTGCAAAGTATTGAATATATGAATAAAGTACTACTCGTACAATTCCGGGAATTTTTCAGACAACAAATAGTTAAAGCTTGAACGAAAATACAGACAATGAGCGCAATCAACCATATACAGCTCGAAACAGCATCATACAATCAAAAATACAGACAATGAGCGCAATCAACTAATGCAATGCCGCCTTCATCGGAAAGTTCTAACACCAAAACAATCGTAAGACAGACTAGAGAAGAAAGAAGATGATTACAGTTGAATGATAACGGCAGGTAGTGATCAAAACTTTCGGAAGACGGTCTCCTTTCAAAACCGCGCTGAATTCATCCGTCTCAATTTCCGCAAACAGCTGCAATCAACAAAACAATCGCACACAATAATCTCTCATCAAAACCCTAACCACATCAAAATCAACCGAAAAAAAACCTCGAAAAAATTCACTCGACATTAACAAAATCAAAACCTCTTCATCATCAGGCTTACAAACAGTCTCATCAGCTTCTCTAGTATTCTCAATCGTACGAGGAACTTGCCTCGCAGGCGGCTACACAAAAAAATCTCAACCGTCAGATCAATCAAATCTAAAAAAAAAAATCAAACGGCTGACAAAAGGAGAGAGAAACAAAAAAACACGAAGAAAAACCTCTTCGCCGAGTTCAACGGCGCGTTTTTCGGCGGCATCACGAGCTTTAATCTTCTTACGTTTGTCGACCTTCTTCTGCTGCTTAAGTTTGGAGTGAATTTCGGAACGTTTTTGCTTGTTTTTGATCATTGAAGGTAGAATTTGAGATTGTTTATGATCGAAATTTGAAGGTTGATGTTTCGAGGATGAATCTCCATGTCCGCCGTCGTCGGAGTTTTCATCTTTGTCGCGCCGTTTTCGTTTTTCGCCGGCCATTGTCGACGGATTTGCGGTGGTTTTGGATGAAGTGAGGTTGTGGTGATGGTGGTTTTTGATAAAATTAGGGTTTTTGAAATTGGGGATTTTGGGGTTTTAGGGTTTTGGGTTGGATATACTCCGTAATTCCGTATTAATGTTTATGGTTTGGGCCAAAAATATGTGGAGTTGGATTAATATTTGTATGAGACGATTTTACGATATTATTTCAATGATATTCATTTTTACAAAGTACGGTACGTTTTTATTTAAATTATATCCTTATACTTCTCTTTAAGTACCGTGTCATGAAAAATGCTCTACTAAATTGCACTGAACATTTTGCAAGACACTGAAATAACATTAAACTATTAAAGTGTACACATAACTAAAGAAGGATCAGTATGACACAAATGTAATTCCTCCATTCCATTAGGTTCTATACATATTCCTTTTTTAGAAATTCCAATCAATTATATACGTTTCTATTTTAGTCCACACTTTATCAAGTTAAAAGACTATACTACCCTTAATTACTACCCACCCATCCACTTGCAAAGAATAAAGTAGGGTTATTTTGGTAATAATATTCTCCACCCCACTTGATTTTCTTCTACCTTAATTATTGTGTCATGGTCAAATGTATACAATCTAACGGAATGGAGGAAGTATTAAATAACACGGTTTCTAAAATATGCCAGCATGGCACATGTTAAAACCATTAGGAAATATTTGACCAAGGGAAATGGAACCTCTACATTTTTTAAAAAGAAATGGATGGTCTATTTCTTAATCAATGGGTTGAGCTTTTCTAAAACAATGATCCAATGGTGCTAAATATTCGGTTGCAATTACATAAATTCATCATGCTCATTGTGCCAATATGGACATATTCTCGACATGATTAGTAATTCGTCTTACAAAAGACTTCTACATGATCATATTTTATAAGTTATTCTGAAGCATATATTAGTTACCGTCTTACAAAGTACTCAACTTTACTGTAGGTAGTGTTCACCGTACATTGTCCGCAAAGAGTTATGTTACTCCATAGTTAGCACCTTCGAGTTACAAACTTACAAAGTACTTCGTATATTGTAGAACAAATCGGACAACTAACAATTACACCTTGAGTCAGAAGTCGCTTGATTACTAACATCTTCCGTGATCACAGTTGCATGTGCAGTGACTCCGTTGCATTCGACAATATCAGGCGGCTTATTGGTGATGATGTTCTCTTTAAGATTGATGCTTTTACCCCACAGTAAAATATATAGACCACAAACTACTAAGACTGATCCTATAACACTGAAAGCAAACCAAAGGTACAAATATCAGTCATTCTATTCGAAAGTGACCTCGAAAACTGAGGCTCTAATACTATATTAGAAGATCAAGTCAAACAGAACCCTAAGGTGATAATTAAGATCTTTTATATTATATATTATCACAACGTTTCATTCGTTAACTCGATTTCTGAATTTAATCTCTCTTAGCTAAGAACATAAATCTTTCACTTTTATTGGTATACTTTGTATCAACTTCACCCTAAATTTACTTATACAACTTTCAAAGCGAGCCATGTTTATATTAACTTATCATTAAACTTTTTTCTTATTTTTTTTTATTAAGAATTGTGAAAAACTTTATGGGAGCTACTTGAATGTCTTGTACCGAGTCAAATACCTTACAAATTGACCTCAGATGTTACTACAACTACTTATGTTCAAGTTCACCTAAACTACAAAAACTTTTAAATGTTGTGTCCGATATTTATAACCGAGTCTGAGTAACATATAACAAAATGCAGCTAAGTAGTTGGATATTTAATCAAAAACATAAAAATAAAAATTAAAAAAAATTGAATAAATGACATACCTTCCAAAGTAAATTTGTTCATGAAAGAAGGTTAGATCTAATATCATAACAAAAATCTGTATAAAAGGAACGAATGCTGCTGTAAACACTGGTCCTCTTTGTTCAACACACCATGATATTCCAACATAGCATAGCCCTGACCCAAAAATTCCCTGCATTTCATATACGATTAATACAAAGTCTCGAGTGAGTCGGTCTCTAGTACACTCGACTTTATAAATTTCAAGACGGTTTAACAGTAGACTTATTACTTAATTAGTTAATCATCTGTAAAGTCTTATATAGAAAAAAATGCTTATAGAATAGAATATCTGAGATCTACTGATTCCTTTCAAAGTCATATCTTAATAATATTTTCAGTAGACTCATGTACGCCGAGTAAATTCAGACTCGTTTAGAAATATCAGATCGAACTGTCGTGTTGATATTGAGGTGTCGGACACGAGTGTCGTACGAGTTAAAATTAATGAAGTGAAAACTCATACTCACAGCAAACAACACAGTTAAAATCTGCAACTTTCCGGTGAGAACCCACAATCTGATTTCTCTGTTGATTGCAAAGCAAACAATCCCTGACTGCACAGCACCAAAAGCGGACATCACTGCTGTGCTTGTGTATTTGCGAGGATATTTCTTCCCGATTCTCGCTTGTATCAGAAACCATGTGGCCCACGACAACACACTCAGCACGAGGAACGCTGATCCGAGAATCCAATTTGGTTTGTTAACTTTAGCGGCTGTCGCTGAGTTGTTATTACTGTGGTGTGACGACGTTACTGTATGGTTCAGCGGAAATCCTCGGTACAGTATCAGAAGTATCACTCCACCTATGCAGATTAGTGAGCCTGACACTTTGGCGACCCCGCTTTTGGTTCTGAAGTTGACACTTTCTTGCCTGAAAAATGGCTCGATGAAGTCTTAAACTGTTTGATGACACATAATGAAAATTGCGTGAAGAAAAGCGCACCTTAGTGGTAAAGCCAGAAGGAAAGTGAGCACAGGAGTTATGTTGGAAAATGCTGTCGAGTATGCAGCAGTCGTGTACTGGATTCCGAGAAGAAACAAGTACTGTGTAATTGTTGCCCTGAAAACATATTATGAAATACGAACTGTCAAATGTTTTTGGCTTAAAATGAAGCGTCTAGTTAATTTTCTCTCCGACTTCTTACCCCATCAAAGCACTGAAAAAGAGGTAGAATAGTATCGGAGTCGTGAGTTTGAAATTGCTTTTCCTGCAACACAGACATGCAATAAACTTAATGCTGCTTCATACGCACAGAAGGCGCTAACTCGCTATGCAAGCAAATAAGCACAGAACTATACTACCTTTCGAAGAAATAAGCAACAGGCGCCAGAAAAATTGCACCAATAGTCAAACGATAAGTGATCACGACTAATGCATTGCTTCCTTCGTCGACAATTTTTTTAAACAGAATGTTTAATACAGCCATCACAAAGTAAACTACGAGAATTACAACGACAGGTTTCCATTTCTGACATGTTAATGCCATTTCAAAAGCTTCAAAGTTTTTATCCTTTCTTCTTTAGGTATTTGTATAGTGAGCAAAGCATAGAAATATTATTTATAATCCAAATGCAGCTATATATATATATATAAGTGCAGGAAAGGCAAATGATTTAGACATCCACAAATAGGCCACGTCGAGCCGTTCACTTTATTAAGCGTAGAATTTTGTCTTAACACACATTCTCTTATTATTTACTTTCTGGTTGATTGTTCCATACAACTGGATGTAACATTGTAGATTTCCGCAGTCACACGTCTTTCCCATAGTTCGTGTAACAAGTTGAACACAGATAATTACCGCAAACTGACTTTTTTAAGCATAGCTAATAGACTACCTTCTAAAGATGCGGCTCATAAACCCGATTGCTATGTCAGTCATAAAAAGCCAGCTACACAGAAAACGGTAACGAACAAAGTGCAAGAGGATGCAGACTGCAGAAGTTCGATTACAGTAAACCAAGTTATTTAAGCACGAACAATCAAACATAAATCTCATTCTAAACGATTCGATACAACAAATCGATTAGTACGTTATTCGTGAAATGTCAGCTACGTGTCTGGCAGAGGAAAAGAACAGGAAACTGTGACGAGAAAACCGTGAAAGAGAGTGCAGAAGCTACAATGCTAGATAGATTCATGACTATTATATTGAATAAACTTTGTTCTTGCCTAATTGGGAAAATAGAAGTGTGATGTAAAAAAACACAAAATCCTTCTTTATGCATGGAATCATATTCTTGAAAGACATTCACAGAGAGCAAAAGACTCCTGATCAATAAGACAAGCAAGAATAAAATGTCGTTTCTATTAATATGGAGCAGCATTTCGAAACCACTTCATATTTCGTAGCACTATCACGACGATCACATGTTCCTAACTATGCCCGAATAATGTTTTGGCTTTATTAGCTACGTTACTAGACTCGGCTACAGGTGTCAGACACGACAACTAAAAAAGTTTGATTCGAAATTATTTAAACTGAATTGAATTGATCTGAACTGAAGAACTATCGAGTGTTAGCCAGAGAACATTACGATATCTTAGTGAAATGAGTAAAGAACATATTTTATGACACGGCGTCACTGCACTTTTACCCGAAGAACAGTGGAAAGACACTGATGGAAGCACAGTGAATCGAATAACCAGGTTTTATGGCAGCAGAGTTAACCACAACAATTGAATGAATAAACAAATACGATATACTCCAAAACTATTAAAATAATAGTTCTTTAGTATTACCTTGATAAAACAAAACTGTTTCAAAGAGTCTTTAGTGGAGGAACAAATCTTTGAATCCTTTTTGTATTGATTTTCTTGTCTGTAGGAAGATTATATACAACTTGTGTGTAATTAGGTCTCACAACTTCTGCAGAATAAAATTGGAAGTGAAATTAGTATTCAATATGTCGGTATGATCCTCTGAACTTCGACAGGAACATTCAAGGGGAAATCTGTGACTGATGGTTACTGGACACGGGACTGTTTCCGTCAGATTCGACTTTTCTTTTTTCAGAAAATCGTGTTTCTGACAAAAGACGAATTGTCAAGTGTATGTATATCTGACGGATGAGCCACATGCAGCTGAATGTCAGCAAACTACGCTACAGCACGACATGGATATTTTTCGATTAATATTTTTCACAGCGTCAATATATTTACATAATTTCTACAGTTTCGAATCCTATATGATTTGAAAAGAGCAGAACATTTTTCTACTTTCTAATGCTAAAGAAGCAGATATCTCATGCAAAATACCAGCAAAGGAGACTAAAATGGTCGAAAGACGGTCCTATTCACCAGAGGCGCTTAACCATGAGGATTCTTCGCTTTCTTCCGATCCAAGTGACCCAAACAGGGTCCCGAGACACCAGTGTATACCCAGCATTCGTGTACAATGTCCGTGCACCTAAATCGTCCTCATATGCTCGTAACACCAGACACTCATACCCCCATAACCTCGACATCACTTCACAAGCCTGAAGCAGAACTGTTGCCACTTTCCGTCTCCTGCACAGATTTACGAAATTCAGCACATTTCAAAATTGAAATTCATATATGAATGTTATGAATGACAGGTGAGGCGTAAACCTGTAGTTGTCGGAGACTGCAATGCCGGAAACATAGAGATATTCTCGAGTTCCTTCGAGGTGTTGAATTACGTCGCTGTCTCTTAATACTGTGATATCGACTACTCCCACAAGTTCATGATCATGTTGTGATTTTGCTGACGCGTTGTCCTCCTTCGCTGGTTCCGCTACCAGACACGCATACCTGTATTATTCATTAGTACTATTCACAGAAGCGGAAATCGATTTACGAGCAAACATTATTTTTTCGGAAAACTATATACTAATCAACAAGGATCGGCCATTAAAAACCAACTTACAATATATTCATTTACTGAATTTAAATTCGACCTAAACTGAAAAAAAAAAAAAAAAAACAAAAAACAAAAACTTTTAGTCAATATATTAGAAGTTCTAAATAATCCACCATTTTTTTTTATCTTATTGTTCCATGGAAAAACCAACACCAGCATCACCATCGTTGTGGTTGTCGCCATATCAGCTTCTGGAACGAGCGGGCACGCGACTAAAGCCGCTAAAACAAGTGCACGGCCACCTGATCATCACCGGAGCATACCGAAACAAATTCCTCCTCACGAAACTCGCCATTTTAGCTTGTGCAGCAAGTAACTCAACTTCCTACACACGAAACATTTCGCTCTCGATACCGAACCCGGATAGTTATCTGCTCAATTCCCTCATTCAGGTCTCCTCCAAATTACGTTCCGGCCAAAACGACGCCGTTTTCTACTACAATGTGATGATTTCCTCGTTTTTAACTCCTTCAAACTACACTTTTACGTCACTTATTAAGTCGTGCGCCACCGTTTCCGTGGCGGGGCTCGGGAAATGTGTGCACTGTCACGCGGTGGTTAATGGGTTTGGGACGGATTTCTACGTTCAAGCGGCTTTGGTTGCGTTTTACGCGAAATGTGGTGAGGTGAGGGTTGCACGGAAGGTGTTTGACAAAATGCCGCAACGAAGTGTCGTAGCGTGGAATTCAATGGTTTCTGGGTATGAGCAAAATGGGTTTGCTAAGGAAGCGGTTGAGGTGTTTGGGTTGATGCGAGACGAGGGGGTTGAACCGGATTCAGCTACGTTTGTCGGGGTTCTGTCTGCGTGCGCGCAGTTGGGTGCGCTTGAGTTGGGGACTTGGGTTCACGACTACGTTGTTGAACGTGGTTTTGAAACGGATGTGGTTCTCGAGACGACGTTGATTAATATGTATACGAAGTGCGGGAATGTGCGGAAAGCAAGGGAGGTGTTTGATGGGATGAAAGTGAGGAATGTCGTTGCTTGGACAACTATGATTTCGGGTTATGGAACTCATGGGTACGGTAGAGAAGCTTTGGAGTTATTTGAAGCAATGAAACGTTACGGACCAAAACCTAACGAGATCACGTTTGTTGCTATATTATCGGCTTGTGCTCATTCCGGGATGGTTGATGAAGGGCGTAAAACATTTTCGGCTATGACAGCTGATTATGGAGTTACGCCTACAATTGAGCACCATGTTTGTATGGTGGACTTGCTTGGGAGAGCGGGATTACTTAATGAAGCTTACGATCATGTTCGAGGGATGAAACGGCCAGGTGCGGCAATTTGGACAGCGTTGCTAGGGGCGTGCAAGATGCACAAGAATCTAGATTTGGCTGTCGAGGCTGCTGAGCATGTGTTGGCCATTGAGCCCCAAAATCCCGGACATTACGTTATGCTGTCTAATGTTTATGCATTGGCGGGAAAGATGGAGAAAGTTGAATCAATCCGGGATAAAATGATAAGAAAGAGATTGAAGAAACGTGTCGGTTATAGCATAATTGAAGTTGAACGAAAGGCTCATATGTTTACCATGGGCGGGAAGTCGCACCCTGAAATGCGTGAAATTTACCGTTATTTGGATGATTTGATGAGGAGGATAAGTGACGCGGGGTATATTCCTGCACAGGAATCGGTCCTACACGAGCTCGAAGAAGAGGAAAGGGAGTACGCGCTAAGGTACCATAGCGAGAAGCTAGCAATTGCTTTTGGGTTGATGAAGACCAAGAATGAGACTGTCATACGAATCGTCAAGAATTTGAGAATGTGTGAGGATTGTCATTTAGCTATCAAGTTTATCTCCAATGTGACGGAAAGGGAAATTATCGTTCGAGATAAGCTTCGGTTTCATCATTTCAAAGATGGTGTATGTTCTTGTGCTGATTATTGGTAAGCCATTTCAGCTATAGTGCTACATCAGCAACAGAACTCGGTGATTCAACAGGGAGTTTATCATTTCGGAATTTGGGAACGAATTTGTAAATACCTGTCAGGTGGAGAATTCCGCAATCTGTAATATAGACCAGCTAGTACTTCAGCCTGTAACATTTTTGTAACATTGTGTTACCAATTCATCATGTAATACTCAGAATAATTCGGAATAATGTAATCATAGCGACATAATGAAATGTCGAAACAATAAATTGATAACCGTTTCTTCTGCATTCTAGCTCGAGGATGTACGTGACTCGTGATCATTTACCAGTTCAATCAGCTTCGTAGGTCGTGTCGTGAAATTCAAAACGAAACTGGCAAGCGTATGTATGTATTACCTTAAAGAAATGGAAGAAGAAGTCATCAAACAAAAGAGAAGGTTCATGAAAAGCATGAGCTTGAATAAGAGCAACCATGTTCATCTCATTTTTACACTCAGCCATCCTCCTCACTTTCCAACCATGCTCCCTCGCCAAACACTCTAAATCCAAGCCCTCCATTTCATCGCGGTCACGTGGTCGTCCTCTACTCTCAATCTCGACCGTCTGATCACTCGTAACCCCATCTGTGTTGGGTGGGCGCTCGTGCACCAGCGTACTACTACTACTACTACTACCGCTGTTACTACTTGTAATTTCACTTGTACAGTTTGTTACCTTAAACTTGACATTATGTAAACTTCTATGCTTATGTTGTAGCAATAATTTTGTGTTAGAATTATAATGTTTTTTCAAAATGTTGGTTATTTGATTATTTGCTTGTAAATTAGCCATCATAATCATCATATTATACTAATAATATTATATTATATTATTATATTAAAATTAAAATTAAATGTCATAAGTCAAGTGTTATTGTAATCCATTACTGCTAGTTTTTGTGTAAGATGGATTCCATACAAAGAGGTTGGAAAAGGACGGGAAATTAAATAAGTGGTTGTGAATTGTGAATAAATACGGCCATTGATTCTTTGAATTGTTATGTGGATGTATTTTTAGCCTATCATTTTTGGGTGATTCAACTTTTTGTTTATAGGGTTAAGCTCGTCGTAGAGGTGATTAAATACTGGTTCGAATTGAAATTCGTTAAAATCATACTCCGTATAAATGTTTCGTACAAATTTTATCTCTTTATTGGGTCGTAGAGTACAATTTTGACGTACTGAATATGAAACCGTCTCACGAGCAAATTTCACAAGGCCGAACCGAAACTCAACTCGGGTCCCACATGATTAGGTCCAATACAGAGCGTAAAACAACATGAAAGTTGGGTCATGAAAATTGAGAGAGCCTCAAAGGCCCATTTAAAAAGCAGTCCAAACTAAGAAATCTAATTCTAGGCGTTTCTAGTTTGTAGCATTAAGTTATGTCCAAAAATCAATCAATTCTTCAAAAAATGAGTCATCATCTAAACAATCACACATCATTTTTATCCAACTTATGGAATACCCTAGACTCTCCTACTTACACCCAAATCCCACAAACTAACCAATAAATCTATCTTAAAACGAATATATCCGTTTTAAATTAAAATGAATCAAGTAGTCTTTCGCTGGTGGAGATAAGACAAAAATAAAATGTCTAAAAAAATATACTCCCTCCCATTTTCTTTGATCTTCCCATTTGATTAAAATAATACACTCATTTAATAAACAAGTGGGAAGATCAAAGAAAATGGGAGGGAGTAAAATGTTTGTCTTATTTATGCAAATGAGTTATTATTTGACCCATTTTAAGCGCAATAGAGATACATACTTTATAATATTTGTGCAAAATTAAATGTCCAACTAATTCTTCTTATTATGGTTTCAAGCTAGACCTTTGAAAACTTTACCATGTACGGAGTATTAGAGTAATACAAATGTGAAATGTTAAAATGACATAATTTGGAGTAGCAAACATTTTTTTTTGAATCTATATTAATTATCTATCAATCTATCTATATTAATTATTTTAATTATATACCAAGATGTCTTAGCCTAGTTGGTTAAGACATGTGATTCTGGATAGGTCACAGGTTCAATCCCCTCCTTATCAGAATGCTAACATTAAGGTCGCTTGATTGACCAAAAAAAAAATTATTTTAATTATATAAAACGAAAACCACCTTCCCCAATTTTCCCTCTAACTTTTATCCCTTTTATTTTATTTTATTTCCTTTTTCAAGTTATGTCATATAAGTAAGTCAATATCTCATATGTACTATATATTTTATCTTTTTATCTCATAAATTATCCATTTTTAATTAATTTATTTTAAATATAACACTTTAAGAGCACTTTACCATATTATTATAATAAATTATGAATTTTAAGACAAAGTATTGTGATATTTTGATCGGTTTTACCACATTATGATATTTTAATTTTTTTGTTACAATTTTTAACGTTTCTATCATCTAAATTTTGATAGTTAATTAAGAAAAATCAAAATTATTGACATTTTCAAACCTATTAAACGGGTTAAATTGACATTTTCATAATACTTAACAATTTTAATGGACTTTGATCCAAATTTTGAAAGGTTAATTTAGCACATGTTAAACAAGTCATATAAGCGGGTCACATGTTAAGTAAATACGCGATCGGGTAAAATACGGTCGGTTGTATTATTGGGTTTGAAAATACATATTTATTTAGTTTGCGTTTATATTGGTTCTTATTTTAATTAAATATTTAATTCAATTACCAATTTATTCAATTAACTATTAACTTATTTTATACATCTCGTGCATTTATGCACGAGCATTATGCTAGTTTAGGTAATATATGCAGATATGTTCCCCTTTATTTTTACGTAACTTCCCCTGATTTAGATGCATTGTGTATAGTCACTACACTTCTAAACCAAGGTATAATTAGACCTGCAACACGCTTCATTTACAAAAACTATTCCATAAATAAAAAATTAATTTTAGCTCGAGATGAAATTTTAGCCTGTATGTGATGAAGTAAAAGATTTTCATGTCACTGTAAATCTATGAAAATATTTCATTGAAATTCGATTTTTTTAAAAATTCGAATTAAGCAAGCCTAGTAAATTGTCTCTCTCAAAATTAGCCGTATGCCCGTATCCAATACTCTATTGACTAGGACGATTATATCATGAATCGCAAAATTTTCCGTCCAAATTCCCACTCCTTTCAATTGTAATAACTTGTCTTTCTAAAAAAGTACAAATTCTTTTTTAAGACAATTTCACAATAACAAAATATTTGAGTGATTTTCTTAACTAAATAGTACTCGTAAGTTTTTCGTAGAGTTAGAAGTGGGTCGTGCTATGTCGGCCCACGTGCCGGCATGGCATGCCGAAGCTAAAATTTGGCACGGCCCAAACACGGTTAAGCGTCTTACGTCTTGCGTCTTAGTCTTTGTCTTTGGGTCATGCCTTGGCTCATTAGCGTCTTGCTGATCCACATTAATATATGTTTATCTCGAGTTTTTTTAAATAAAGAATTGAAAATTTGAATGAATTTGATTATTAATCTTAAAATAATGCAAATACAAATTGAATATTTATTATTAATTATTCAAAATTACAAAAAAAATTAAAAATGTTAAATGATATGACCTCATATACAACCACTGTACTTAATCGGTCTCACAGGACGTGAACCTAATATATAATGCATGATATCAACACTAATACATATCAATATATTATACTCCGTATAATATACGGAGTATAATTAAAAAAACTATAAAAAAACTAATACAATAATTCACTAAAAATACGTACAAAGCGCGCGCTACAAGAGGCCATCATGCGCGTTTGTCTGGCAAAGGCCCAAGGCGGGTAGGCTCACGCGCAAGACGCTATTTCATAAAAATAAGCGCCAGACATACGACCCATAACCATCGTGTTGTCAGGCCGTACCGATATGACCTCGCTAACTCATTGAAGACTACACTGACCGTGCGCCCATACTAACCCACTAGCCCACGGCACAACTTCCAACTCTAGTTTTACTTTTTCGTCATGACTCATTTGACTATGTTATGTAAAACACACTCCGTACGTAGTGACAACAGAAAGGAGACACTGACTACCCTTACTCAATCCAACACTGAAGATCATTCTAGAACACACTCACCTATCAAAAACTCCTCTCTGTTTTTATACTACATGGAATGAAATACATGATCATTTCTGACAACACTGAAAGAAAGTATCATCTGAAACTCACAACACTCAAAGCATCAAACTTAACAACAACAACAACAACAACAACAACAACAACAACAACATTCCTCATCTAAACAACACAACATGGCAACAGCAACTGCAACAACACGACTAAACTTCCTAGGAAACAACAACATCAACATCAACAACAGAAAAACATTCCTAGGAACAAAGCTCAACCTCAAAACCACCACCAACAACACCACCACACAAAGACGCAGGAGAAAAGCGTTACGAGTCGTAAACGAGAAGGTGGTGGGGATAGACTTGGGGACCACCAACTCTGCTGTCGCCGCAATGGAGGGCGGAAAACCCACCATTATAACCAATGTAGAAGGTCAGAGGACGACACCATCGGTCGTGGCGTACACCAAGAGTGGTGACCGCCTTGTGGGCCAGATAGCCAAGCGACAGGCGGTCGTCAACCCGGAGAATACCTTCTTTTCTGTCAAGAGGTTTGTAGGTAGGAAAATGGGTGAAGTCGACGAGGAATCGAAACAGGTTTCGTACAAGGTTGTTAAGGATGATGTTGGTAATGTTAAGCTTGAGTGTCCTGCAATTGGTAAACTCTTTGCTCCTGAAGAAATTTCTGCACAGGTACACAAAAATTCACGTTTATTAAACGGGTATATCCGTCTTAAATTAAGACGGGGTCAAAAAGATTGTTTTGTATGCCCAGGTGGAATGATATTTGACCCGTTTTAAGCTTAAGACGGATATACCTGTGATGGTTGGCTTTTGTGTGTGAAAATTAGATTAGATTGCTGAACTGAGATGGCTGTGAATGAAGGTGTTGAGGAAACTAGTGGAGGATGCATCAAAGTTCTTGAATGACACAGTCAACAAAGCTGTGATCACGGTACCTGCGTACTTCAATGATTCTCAGAGAACAGCGACAAAAGACGCCGGTAAAATTGCTGGCGTAGACGTGCTGCGTATCATCAATGAACCCACAGCTGCGTCGTTAGCGTATGGATTTGAGAAGAAGAACAATGAGACGATTCTTGTGTTTGATCTTGGAGGTGGTACTTTTGACGTCTCTGGTACGTGACCTTTCACTTATGCTGTTAGTCTTTTTTACGTCGTAATTGCACGTGTGTCGGACTGAGTGGTTATACGACGTTGTTTGATGTGTGATACAGTGCTTGAGGTTGGAGATGGAGTGTTTGAAGTGCTTTCTACGTCGGGTGATACTCATTTGGGAGGTGACGACTTCGACAAGGTTTGTAGCCTAAACAATTTCATGTTTTCAAACAAGTTTTCGGTTTTAAGACCTATGACAGGGTATTTGGTTGACACTCACGAAATCCGTGATTTGCAGAGAATTGTTGACTGGTTGGCTGACAGTTTCAGGAGGGATGAGGGCATAGATCTTCGGAACGACAGACAAGCTCTTCAACGTCTAACAGAAGCAGCTGAGAAGGCAAAAATCGAGCTTTCTACTTTGACTCAGACTAGCATCAGGTAAAGCTTCTCTTCTGCTTCAATAATTTGTCAGTTTTCGGTTTTTTCATGTGGAAACTGTACTAAGATCAATGTGGAAACACAGCTTGCCTTTTATTACTGCAACACAAGACGGGCCTAAACATATCGACACAACGCTTACCAGAGTGAAGTTTGAGGAGCTATGCTCAGACTTGCTCGACAGGTGCGTACTTTATATCAGTAGACCTCCCGCGCGATGTTTTGTTAGCATATGACCTGTTGCTGATTGAGTGATTGATGCTGCTTATTATGCAGGCTGAAGACGCCTGTTGAAACGTCTTTGAAGGACGCAAAGTTATCGATTAAGGACATAGAGGAAGTGATTCTGGTCGGTGGGTCCACAAGAATACCAGCTGTTCAGGATCTTGTGAAGAAGATGACTGGAAAAGATCCCAATTGCAGTGTCAATCCCGACGAAGTAGTCGCACTTGGGGCTGCTGTCCAGGTATGCACATGTGGCATGCGCTTTCTGTGTAATTAAACACTTAAGAAAACTAGACATATGCAATTATGCGTTCATTATTGATTTTCGACGTTGATGAACCGACATTTTTGTATGTCAGGCTGGAGTTTTGGCAGGAGATGTTAGTAACATAGTTCTACTGGATGTTACTCCACTGTCTCTGGGTTTAGAGACACTCGGTGGTGTTATGACGAAGATCATCCCAAGAAACACGACTCTGCCTACATCCAAATCAGAGGTGTTTTCGACTGCAGCGGATGGGCAGACGAGTGTTGAAATCAATGTTCTTCAGGGAGAAAGGGAGTTTGTCAGGGATAACAAGTCGCTAGGAAGTTTTAGGCTTGATGGAATTCCCCCAGCTCCTCGTGGGGTACCCCAAATCGAGGTTAAATTCGATATCGATGCTAATGGTATCCTCTCAGTCGCTGCTGTCGACAAAGGAACAGGAAAGAAGCAGGACATTACCATAACAGGTGCTAGCACCTTGCCTAAGGATGAGGTACGATACATCGATTTTGCTGAATTTCTGCCAATGCAAAATTTCCATGAGTCGTTTATTCATCTAAACCATCGTTCCAGGTTGACCGCATGGTTGAAGAAGCGGAGAGATTTGCAAAGGATGACCAGGCGAAGAGAGAAGCCATAGACACGAAGAACCAGGCTGATTCGCTAGTGTATCAAACGGAAAAACAGCTGAAAGAGCTGGGAGATAAAGTACCTGCAGCGGTGAAGGAGAAGGTCGAGGCCAAACTGAAAGAACTTAAGGATGCCATTGAAACCGGGGTGACTCAGAAGATCAAGGACGCTATCGCTGCTGTCAACCAGGAAGTAATGCAGATAGGGCAAGCTCTCTACAGTCAGCCTGGAGCTGGCCCCACAACTGCTGATACCACGTCCGGTGCAACAGGGACTGCTGGAACTTCCTCAGATGATGGTGGAGACGTTATAGATGCAGATTTCAGTGAAAGCAAGTGAGAAGCCAAAAAATGAATCAATGAATCAGACTTATATAAAATGGATTACGGGAATTTACGAACTGTCTTCAGAAAGCCAAGTGGTGTAAATAAGTTGTTTGCGGGTAGTCTTGAGTGAGTAAGCCATGTGTTGTAAATGAATTGTTTACGATATGTTTAAGATATGCTAATTTCTGAAGTTTGCTCCTCTCTTCTATTATCCACGACGACTCTCATGTTGCTATGTTGCTAACTACCAAGTCAGGTTAAGTGATGGCAGAAACAGAAATGTATCGATGAATAAAATCAACCTTTAGACAACGACAACTAGTCGTCAGTCCTGAAATCATTCGACCCCGAGTAACACGCATAAATAAACAGCTCATATATAACAATCAGAGTGTGACAATTAAGTAACAATGTAAAACAAAAACACTTTATTAAGGGTAACAACAATTATGGTGCCCAGAAAAGCCATTTATTCTTCTACTAAACCTTGAGATGAATGGTAAACTCAAGAGGACAATGTTCTACCGATCAAAAGAGCGGTTTCGAGTAGTAACGCTAGCGATAATGCGAACTGTACCCGAGGAACAGCATTTATTTGATACTACTAGTACCGAAAAAATGAAGTTAAATGGGATCTGACCAGGGACGTCATCCTTCCACCATACCTTCGTGAATCATACAATCACACTGAAAAAATAAGACGGTTTTGTTTACTTGCATCTGAGCTCAAATCAGGCTAGTTCACCAGTTCTATTTCAAACAATGGTCTCCCTTCATGAAGCTGAAGAGCGACGTCCCCAACTACCTGCACAAGTGTCAGTCGTGCTGTCAGTATCACAAAGGCGGCGTCTGTAAATATCGTTAATGGCCATCATGGTCGCAAAGTCGTCTAATACTTGTCGAGGGCAGAGAGAATTTGATACCTTTGCCATTGATCTGTAGGAGTGTTCCGTAACCCCTGCAACATGTGGTGTGAATATGACATTTGGAAACTGCAGTACTGGATCATTCGGGTCAAATGGCTCTACCCAAGCGACGTCTATTCCTAGTCCTCCCAAGTGTCCAGACTTCAGACCTTGCAAAATTGCATCATAATCTAAAAGGCCTCCCCGTGCAATATTTACCAAATAGGCACCCTGTATAACAATGTAAAAGAGATAAAAACATATTGGCCAAACAAGTAGCTGAACAACCGAGAATCACTAATTGTGAGTTGTGGCACGAAAAGCGATTATATAATGGAAGCAACGTATAAGACGGTACAAATAACATTATGCGTAGAGGAGTACCTTTTTCATGGATTGTATGAATGAATGGTTTACAATGCCAGCCTACAAGTAAACAAACAGTTAGTAGCAGTGCGTACGTCAGCTATACGTGGAAGAAATGGGCCAAGTATAAAGTAGCCTTACTGTTTCGCGGTTCATATTCAAGCAGCAAACAACGATGTCTGCCATGCTTGCAAATTTGTATACATCATCATGTGTACCCTTCTCGTCAACAAGATTAGATACACAATCATTCTCTGCTGCAGAACATGAAAAGTATATGACAATTAACATAACCGATGAGGATGCAAGTAGTAAAAGATGTCGGAAAAAGTCTGACAAGAATCTCAATACCGTTTGAAGTCCAACTACGTTTTGTAGCAATGATTCTGACATCAAACGGCTTCAAACGCTTTGCTAATTCACAGCCTATACTTCCCAACCCCATTATGAACACCTTCACCAGCATACTGGATGGTTAGGTGCTAAAAAGTCAAAATTAACTTATTATATTGGTACTACAGAGAAAAATAGAGAGAACCATAGTTACAACATGAATAAGGCATCTGTTTCTGTTTGAGTATTACAAAAAGAAGATAATCTTAATCACGCTCGTAAAAATGGAGCGACGAAACGTTTATATGCCAGGCGTGCAACCTGACTTTTCAGTATCAATTAAGCAAAGTGTGTAAAACCATATATTGTAGTATCAGAGGAGTTCAAACTCACAGTTTTCCCAAATAGGGTTGAACCTGCCGGTTCACCAAGCCTTCTCAGTTTTACCGAAATCTCCATCTGCTTCTGCAAAATGTAATACGATTATGAGAAAACAGAAATACAAGATAGTCATGTACTTCGTGTTAAACTAGTGAAGCATGAAGCACACAGTCAGTATGCGTCAGCTTCCACTTCAAAAACATAATCGGATAAACGCCTCGAATCAGAGAAATACAAGACAAAGTACAAACGGAATCCATCAATCAAGAACATTTCCCTTTTCATGATACAAGTAGTTAAGACCACAAAATCTAACGACAAATAATCGGAATTGTGCATCAAAAAATTAAATCAAGTAGAAAATCATAAAACTAACTTCACCATGAGAACTCAATAGTCAATATAACGACTATACCATAAGCCTTAACAAGTTCTTAGCCGTAAGAAATAAAATATTTACTTGCATACGTAGAAGTCCCAACGTCAGATAAATTGCCATCTCAGCGCAAGAAGCAGCATTTCCTGTATTCTGAGCAGGGATCCTACCGACCTTTATTCCATGTTCTGTTGCGGCATCCACGTCTACACCTGTTTACAGATGGCGGTAAATCATGATCTCAGTACTCAATGTCAAATTCCTCCTCTCAAATCCTTACAAAGAGCAAATAGTATAAAATAGAGTATAGACAACCCATAAAAAAAAAGAAGCGGATTTTACCCTCTAAACCGACCCCAAACTGCAATATGAGCTTCATTTGTTTCGCACGAGAAATAACATCTGAAGTCATTCGCATCATTTTGTGAACGCACATGTGGTAGTTGCCAATTACACTGGGGACATCATCAAGTGGAACTTCATCAACCTACAAAAAGAAGGAATTCGAACCTCTATTACTCACATAGCTATCGTAACTTGTAACTTGGTAGACAAATGAGGCTAATGAGCACACTTAGGGTATCAAGGTCATTAACGAGGCTATAATTTCCCGTAGTATAATTGGGCATGGCACTTGTTTGTTGACCAAGGGAACCAAAAAATCAATGAGTTGTGAAAATAGGAGTTCTTTAAATATATATATTGCCAAAAATAGGAATATATATTCAATTGACATGAAATTGAAGTCCCGACTAAATGGAAGAAATAGCTTACGTACTCCTCCTTGATCATTTTGACAAATCACGCGAATGCCTACTTCGAAAACCATATTCAAGCACGATCAATTCAGATGAACTCAGATGAAGAAGATTGTTTCAAGTGACTTGGAACTCCATATAAATTGTCAAATCCTGTACCAACAAACGATAACTCTAGTCGTGGTGTTACACACGTTCGTGGGGATAGTTTACAATTTTTGAGAAACCCTTTCATGTCCCAAATTCCCAATCAAAAGGAGTATATTTCCTTAAACTCATCATAATAACAAAGCCAAACACAAAATAATAGCACCAATTATAGCATAAAAATGACAACAACAACACAACAACAACAACAACAACAACAACAACAACAACAACAAAAACAAAAACAAAAAAACAGTCATTTCAAGGACACAACAACTCAAACAACGTACAGTTCCATATGTTTGACCACTAATTGTATTTATTTCTGAGACAAGAAGGTCGGAAAGCGACTGTACTTAGCATTGCTCTTCTAGGATATTAGGTATCCTGTGAAACCATCTCACTATATGAGACCTACTAATTATCGAGGAAAATTACGCAAACAACTCAATAACAATCCCTTTGCGTGAGATCACAATAACGTTATAGTGAGACCGTCTCATCAAAGAATTTGTGTTACCTGAATATGAGGGTATTTACTCAAATACTCGCTTGTATAAAGATATGAAGCGGGAAAATGATGCCCACAAAACAAAACTTTTGTCACTTCATTTCCACACTCAACGATTTTTTCATCACTACCCATGAAAGCTGCGACGAAAAAGAAGGCAATTGAACCCACAAAATCAGTAGAAAGATTAAAACTTTGCAATCATAGTATCAAAAAACAAGATTGAAATTACAAAGAAAGATTACAACTTTGTATGAGGAAAAGGTTGAATTATACGAAAACAAACAACCCAAATCACTAAATTAGTGTTTCAAAGATTGCATCGAAACGAATACAAATACAAATCAAAACAATTGCCATGACTGAAAGCATATCATAAAATGAAAAGGGAAATTCGAAAACAAGCGAATAACAGTAACTGAAACACAGTACATTAAAGAAACAAAAAAGGGTAAATTGAAAATTACCAGAGGAAGAGTAAAATTGATTGATAAAAGTGGTAGTTGAAGAAGAAGAAGAAGAAGAAGAAGAAGAAGAAAAGGAGTGGAGTAGAAAAGGTAGTGAAGGTGCAATGTTGAGGGAAGAAATGCAGAAACTCACTCTCACTGTCACTCGTTTTAATATTGGGAGCATCGTTCATGAATGATGATCATATGAATTATCATGGTCCAATTGTTGCTATTCACTCGGCTCATAGGGCCTAAATGGCTAAATTTATAGGAACCTATAAGAACGGAGTTGAACTTGTAGCGGCCGAACTTATTAGAGCCCTGAAGTCGGTTGAATTAGAAGTACTCCGTACACCGTACTTGATGTATTTAGAGGTGACAATCGGGTCAGTTGGGTCGGGTTAAGTCGGGTCGGGTCGGGTCATGTCGGGTCAAAGTGTCCTTCGGGTCAAGTCGGGTTCGGTTCGGGTTGTTATCGGGTCGGGTCATATCGGGCTAAATAGTGTATCGGGTCGGGTATGGGTCCGGTCATTACCGGGTCAGCGCAATTTTATTAAATTATTTCAAGTTTTACTTACTAAAATAGGTATTTCGACCGTTATTTTATTTAATTACTTCATTATTAAGTCAAATATATCGTTCAAAATAATCAGAGTAATTTGCTTTCAATTTAATCAAAATTAAGCTTAATAATTATCGAGTCGTCAATTTAGTTGGGTCGATACCGGGGTGGGTCGTCATGGGGTCGGGTCTAGGTCGGGGTCGGGTCAATGAATATAAGGTCATGTCGGATTACAGGTCATCATCGGGTCGGGTTGGGTCGGTTCTCTAGTGACAATATTTTCAGGTCAATCAGATTAAATTTTGCTCGGATTCTGGTTGGATCACTCGAGTCGGGTCAAACTTACCGCCTGTAGTTGTATTTGACAAGAACTAAAAAAAATTGTATTAGCTGAGATTTTGACAAGAACTAAAAAAAATTGTATGGTATTAGTTAAGATTTTGTCTCGCTAGATTAGGACATTAGGCTTGGATTTATTTCAATAGACCCAACTTGAATGACACATTACTAACAAGATCTTGCAAACGGTTCAATCAAATTGGATTTGGGTCAAATCATTCAAGTCGAGTTATTTCCTAATATATCGGATCAGATTAGGTCATTATGGTGTTCATGTCTATTTTGGATTGGTTTTATCGAGTCATTTCGAGTTCACGTCAATTTGGGTCTGGTCGGGCTGCTTTCTAGTCAAATTCAAATTTAAGTAGAAAAAGGACGATTTATTTGTCAGAGGGTTACTTTTTAAAAAATTTAGGGTTTTCCGATGGTGTACCTCTCAAGTATAACTTTTTCTATAATATACCCCCACCTTTTTTTTAAATTGCACAGTGTACCCCTAAACTTCATTAACTAGCCTTAAACGTGACCATTAGCCAAAAAACGTCAAGTTTACGCCGTTGATTGCTGAGTTGGCGTTGCTAGTGTGCCACCTAAGAAAATGTCAATGCATTTTATCCTAACTAGTTGTTGGACCGCGCGCTAGCGCGCGCGGTCCCCCAATGCGGTTAGAATTGTCGGACTCGGCTTTGTTGTAACATTTTAACCGGAATTTACTTTTAGAATGTACGTATTTTGCGATTTACAGAAGATACTTTGAGATGAGGTAAATAAAATGGTCGTTGTTTTTGTTTTTTCCCGATTTGCATGTATTTGTGTTTGAGTCTTTTTTGGTTACACAAATTCTTACGTGAGTCGAGTCTTACAATAAATTATTGTAAATCCGTCTTATTTGTACCCGTTTATATACCTTTTGTACTATTTAAGTGATAATTATGATTAATTGTTACTAAAAATTTTTAGTACCTTTGTACGTGATTTTAGTAGATTTGTTTCATGATTTTGTACCCCTTTAACTGCAATTTGTTCTTTGGTCTCACATTAACTTTATGTGAGCTGTGTCTTACAGGAAAATTACTGGATTATAAGTAGACACTTTTTAATATTCTAAAGAGAGACTATAGTTTTAAAAATGATACATAATTTGCCGCGACTATTCTTCGCATACAGTTTTTTTGTGGTACATATATGTATCCTATTGGCCAGTTCATTGACGGTGTTAGCGAATCAATGGTAGTGCTTTTTCAAAATGGTAGGAGTCACTCATGTGGTGACATTTTCATAATATTTTTGGGTATTGGTTGAGCAAACATTTCACATGCAGTTGTTTTGGTTTGGTGTTTATGTTTGTTGCGTTGTTTAATTTCAATTATTTTAGAATACGTATAGCGGTTTCTTACGATTTATTACGACAGTTTCTTCCATTGCCGTTACCTGTTCACGGTTGAGCAAACATTGCGTTGTTTAATTTCAAATATTTTAGAATACATTACAATTTCAAACATTTCACATTGTCGTTACTTGTTCACGGTTGAGCAAACATTTCACATGGCAGTTTCTTCCATTGCCTTTTTTTTTTTTCCTTACCCTTCATATACTACTACTATAATCCTCATTATTAGTGTTTTTCTTTATTACATATTTCTCTCTGTGTCCGCTCGCCTTACTAATATTTTCCCGATTTCTTATCCTCCTCCTCTTCCTCATATTTTTCTTTATTATAGTACCTTTTTCCTGCTCATTTTTACCTCGCTCTTTATATTCTTATCCTTCATGCTTTTCTTTTTTCACCTCTTACTAATTTTCCTCTTCAGTTTCTCCCTCATAATACTCTTATTTTTTATTTACCCCTCATAATACTTTTATTCCTTTTTTATTTCTATTTTTCTACCTAATTATCTTACACCTCATGTCATCTCCTCTCACACACTCACCGCCATTTCCTTTTATCATCATGCTTCATACCTACCATTTCCTTCTTGTTTCTCATATTGGTCCTTATTTACCATTTCCTTTTTCGGTATCCTTCGTTATTTAATATTTATTTTCTTACCTCTTTTAATAACACAAATTTGTCCTCTTTTTTTTTCCCTTACTCTTCATTCTACTGTCAATCCCCTATTTTGTTTGTTTTTCTCTTTCAGTTTATTTTTCATTGTCTTTTCTACTCTTACTCATTTTCTCCTATTTTTCGCTTATTCTTTTCTTACTCTTTTCTCCCACTACCTATTTCTCGATAACAACCTCTCTGCCTAATTATTCATTACCTTTGTAATACTTTTTTTTCCTTAATCCTTTGCCTCTTCTTTTTTTTTCTCGCATGTTACTCTTATAGCCATCATTTTATTAAATGTTTTCTTTTTTTTGCATATTTCTCCTCGACTTCGGTCGTCTTACTCATATTACCCTTATACCCTATCCTCCTCCTCCTCGTCATCATCATCATCATCATCATCATCATTAGCATTATCATACTTCTCTCTATTACCTTTTTTCTTCTCATTATTCTCTAACTTCTTATTTCCTTATCTTTCATGGTATTGATTTTTTAGTACCTTTTACTCATCTGCCTTTTCATAGTCTATCTTATAATGTTGTTATTATTCTTTACCCAGTATAATACTCTTATTTTCATTATTTTTTCTATTTTTTCCTAAACATCTTAGACCTCATCTCCTCTTATATTCTCTCACTCACTTCCCTCCATTTTTTTCATCTTCATGCTCCTTACTTAATATTTTCCTTTTGTTTCTCTTATTGCTTCATACATACCATTTCCCTTTAAGGTATCATAGGTTATTTATTTTCTTAACCCTTATAATAACGCAAACTCTTCCTTATCTTTTCTTACCCCTCATGCTAGCGTTATCCTTTTTTTTTTTTTTTTTTTTTTTTTTGTTATTTTTGTATATATTTTTCCTCACCTCCTCTATTAATATTCATTTTCCCCCATTTCTCGCTCACTTTCCCATTACTCATTTCTCCCACTAACTATTTCTCTATCGTATCTCCTCCGTCTTATTATTCATTACCTCTTGTAATACTCTTTTTACTTTATTTAATATTTTGTCTCATCTTTCCTTACCCTCATATACTACTCTTATAGCCCTCATTCCTAATACTATTCTTGTTAACATTTTCTCACCGTCTCCGCTTGTCTTACTCATATTTGTCTGATTCCCTATCGTCTTCCTCCTGGTCTTCATACTTTTCTCTATTACCTTTTTCCCTCTCATTCTTTCACTCCTTATTTCTTTTATCTTTCATGATAGTCTTTTGTCACCTCTTACTCATTGTCTTTTCATTCTCTTCCATCATAAAACTCTTAGCTTATTCTTTTGTACCTCTTATAGTATTCTTTTTCCCGTTTTTCTTTCTATTATTCTTCCTTATCATCTTATACATCATATCATCTCTCATCACTCACTCCCTTCCATTTTTTTTCATTTTCAGGCTTCATGCTGACCATTTTCCTTTTGTTTCCTCTAACCGCTCCCTACTTACCATTTCTCTTGCAGTTATCCATTGTTATTTATTTTCTTACTCCTCATAATAACCTAAACTTCTCCCTCTCTTTTCTTCTCATTCAATTGTCATTCCCTTACTATTTTTGTTTTTCTTTCTCATTCAATTGTTATTCCCTTAATAACGCAAACATCTCATCTGCCTCATTATTCATTACTCTTAAATACTCTTTTTACTTTCCTTAATTCTTTGCCTCTTGTTTTCATACCCCTCATATATTACTCTTTTAGCCCTCATTACTAATGTTGCCTTTTTTACATATTGCTCCTCGCCTCCTCTAGTCTTATTCATATTTCCCCGATTACATGTGCTCCTCCTTCTCATCTTCTTCCTCCTCCTCCTCCTCCTCCTCTTCCTCCTCATCCTTATCATCATCATCATCATCATCATCATCATCATCATCATCATCATCATCATCATCATCATCATACTTCTCTCTATTACCTTTATCCCTCTCATTACTCCTTCACATTCATT
Organism: Dianthus caryophyllus; assembly: GCA_023091065.1. Taxonomy (NCBI): domain Eukaryota; kingdom Viridiplantae; phylum Streptophyta; class Magnoliopsida; order Caryophyllales; family Caryophyllaceae; genus Dianthus; species Dianthus caryophyllus. Next base: position 33,621,906 of record CM041520.1, on the reverse strand, counting down.
CTCTCTCTTATAATACTATTATTCTTCTTTACCCGGCATAATACTTTTGTTCCTATTATTCTTTTTTTTTTTGTATTTTTTTAAGCGTTTTACACCCCATCTCATCTTTAATCACTCACTCCCTCCATTTCCTTTCATCTTCATGCTCTTTACTTATCATTTTTCTCTAATTTCTCCTATTGCTTCATACTTACCATTTCCTTTTTATTTATCCTCCGTTATTTATTTTCTTAACCCTTATAGTAAAACAAATTTCTCTTTCTCTTTCCTTAATCCTTATACTACTTTGATTCCCGTATTTTTTTTCTTTCTCAGTATACTTTTCCTCGTCTTCTCTATTATTACTCATTTTTTTCCATTTTTAGCTTAGTTTCCCTTACTCATTTCTTCCACTACCTGTTTACCTATCACATCTCTTTCACCTCATTATTCATTATAGTCTTCATTCCTAATGTTTTCCTTTTCAACATATTTCTCAACGCCTCCGCTCGTCTTACATTTATTTCCCTGATTCCCTATCGTCGTCCTCCTCCTCCTCCTCCCCATACTTTTCTCTATTACTTTTTCCCTCTCATAACACCACACGCATCTAAATACTCGATTTATTCTTTTTTTCTAATTAAAAGTTGTGGTCGGTATTGTATCTTGAACTTTATGATTCTATATATTTTTTTTGAGGTGCTCATAGGTGTCAATACTCACCCAAATGTTGTAATAAATTTGAATATTTAGTATGATTTTGTCATTCTATCGGATCGGGGTTGCTCAAAATCGATTTTAAAAATGGTTTGTTTTATATATGAAGAACCATCTTAACCAAAAGTGTAAACTGATGGTTAGGGACCTAATGTTGTTTATATATTCTAATACGCACTCTCACATGAATGCTCCTATGTAAGCTTGAAATGTGGACACAACGGTATAATCATTATACCTTATATTATTCCACTTTGAAAGGGTGGAGTGACGAGTGGTGAGATTCGAACCCGCGATTTTTAGTGATTAGGATCTGGTACCATATTAGAATTACCGAGAAGTGAATTCATATGATAAAGTTGTTAGTATTATGGTTTGTGTCACAATAACAGTATGAGACATCGATTACTTTTATTTTCCTGATTCCATATCCTCCTCCTCCTCCTCCTTATACTTTTCTTTATTACTTTTTTCCCTCTCATAACACCGCACGCATCTAAATACTCGATTTATTCTTTTTTTTCTTATTAAAAGTTGTGGTCGGTATTGTATCTTGAACTTTATGATTTTTTTTTGAGGTGCTCATGGGTGTTAATACTTACCCAAATGTTGTAATAAATTTGAAGATTTAGTATGATTTTGTCATTCTATCGGATCGGGGTTGTGCTCAAAATCGATTTTAAAAATGTTTTGTTTTATATATGAAGAACCATCTTAACCAAAAATGTAAACTGATGGTTAGGGACCTAATGTTGTTTATATATTCTAACACGCACCCTCACATGAATGCTCCTATGTAAGCTTGAAATGTGGACACAACGGTAGGATCATTATACCTTATATTATTCCACTTTGAAAGGGTGGAGTGACGAGTGGTGAGATTCGAACCCGCGATTTTTAGTGATTAGGATCTGGTACCATAGTAGAATTAGCGAGAAGTGAAATCATATGATAAAGTTGTTAGTATTATGGTTTGTGTCACAATTACAGTATGAGACATCGATTCAAAAAAATGGTTTGTTTTTTTTACTCACTGTGACTCTGTGAGGAATCAATGTAACCAAAAGGTTAAAGTGATAGTTGGATTCCCAAAAATTGTTTTATACTCTAGCACGCTTCCTTACATGAATGCTCATATTTCAGTTTGAAGCGTGGACGTAACGCGGGAACTTGATGCCTTATTTCATTCCTTTCTGAAAGGGTGGAGTAGTCTGTGGTGAGATTCATACCCGTGACCTTCGATCTCAAGACTCTGATATCATATTAAGTTATAGGAAGGTATTTCGCATAAAAGAGTTGTTAGTACTCCGTATTATTGTTTATGGCAGAATTTCAAAATGAGACTTTGATTTTAAAATTAGTTTGCTTTTTTACTCACTGTGAGAAACCAATTTAACCAAAAGGTTAAACTGACAATTGGAGTTCCAAAATCGATTTTATACTCAAACAGGCGTCTTTGCATGGATGCTCATATTTGGGTTTGAAGTGTGGACAGAACGACGGGATTCTCATGGCTGATTTTATTTCATTTTGAGCAGGTGGGGTGGTGTGTGATGAAATTCGAACCCGTGGTTTCTAGTCATAAGGCTATGATACCATATTAGAATTATACGAAAGTGAATTCATACATAAAAGTTGTTAATATTACTGTTTGTGTCACAACTACAGTGTGAGACGTCGATTTTAAAAATGGTTTGTTTTTTTTACTCATTGTAAGGAACTAACTTAACCAAAAGTTTAAACTAACAGTTGACGTCACAAAAATTAATTTTATACTCTAATATGTCCCCTTACATGATTGCTCCTATTTGAGTTTAAAGCGTGACGACAAGATCCGTATACCTTGTTTTATTCCATTTTGAAAGGGTAAAGTGGAGTGTGGTGAGATTCAAAATCGTAACCTTCGGTCACAAAGTAATAGTCATGACTATGGGAAACGAGCACATGTCAAATTTTTATTGTCCGTTTTGTACCTGGCATCAAAAAGTAAAGAGAAGGGATAGAGATATTTTCCTAGGAGGGATACAGGAGTACATATTATTTTGATTCTTATCCCAACGTATTATCGTGTATTTCATGTTTCCTTTTTTTAGTTAGTTTTGAGATTTTTTAAGGCACATTTAGTTTGTTCATACCAAGATATTAAAATAGGGCAAAAGGTCTAAAAAACATGTTTTCCCCAACTAAGGGCTAAATTAGTCCCCTAGTAAGGCTTAAATACAAGGCAGTGAAATTAAATTAAAACACGCGTTGAGCTTGAAATAAAGCATCATAAAAGAAATCAGTTAATCGTGTGATCTAAAAGTTCAATATTTTCTTGAGTATAGTCTAAATTCTAAAAGACGAGAATTAAAAATTTAATCCAATTCCATCATGTTACGACATACAACAAGATAATCCTTCATATCCACATACAACACTCGCAGTCGGAATTACACGCTGCGACAAGTATCTTGGTTGAATCACACCGTTCTACCAAAAGATGACAGGAACAAAGAATACACCACAAAAGAATACATCAACGTGATAACTTACACGACAAGATACCCCCTACACAACACCCAACTAACCCGTAAACTGTATGGTTTATGTACAACACTACAAGATATGAAGTATACAGGCGACCAGCAAGGTGCGCTGTACAAAATCTACAAATAATTGGCAGTTCGGCACCAGATCGCTTTCAACACTACGCAGATTCATTATGGGGCGACTTTTCTGACTTTAAAGGCAGTAAATTTGTGGGGTTACCTGAGGGAACGAGGGAGGAAAGGAAGGTTTCCCATGATAATCACGTAACTGGTAAACGCCTGTCATTCAAAGTAGTTGGTGTTGTGCAAGGTTATCAGATGTTCTTCTTCATCTTCGCTTTTTTGGTCTTCTCCAGACGTGTATCTTTTTATGGTTCTGCAATGGCTAAGCAAGTTCACTCTCAAATTGTGGACACAGTCGTGAACGATGAGACCTTTCCGAAACGAACAAAAGAGAAACTCACTTAATGTACTTGCTGTCATTTGGTTCCTCGCTCTGCAATCGCAATGCGATATAATTGTACCACTAAGAACAGTAATGAAGCCACATATTTCGGAAGCGATACTGCTTGCATCTTGACCTGACCAATCCTGCAAGAGATCACGGATATTAAAATTGATATCTCAAAACTGTAGAAAACCACAAACGAGATGATGAATAAACGGAAGTGTAAAGCAGGAAATGTAGTCTGCGATTCTACCTTAAGCCTTATTGGCTTATTGCACTGGCGACAATAGTTAATGTCGTGAAAATCACATAATAGATTGGAGACACAATTGCAGCATTAAATGTATCAAAAGATGGTGAGATACAGACAATACAATGTTGCCTCAACATTACACACGTCAACGTTGGTCATCTCGGAGGTCAGAAACACGAACTTTTAGAAAATTTCAAGCCTCAAAGCTTAGACAAATTAAGACGAGGAAAACAGGTCCTAAGAAGATGAAAGGGATTCAAGAAGCGATCAAATAGAAACAACCAAAGTGCGCCACAAATAGATGGATGTGAACGTTGTTCAAGTAGTTTAACTGTGTAATGACGCAGATTGCTCCGACAGTCATGAAAAACCACGTTTGAGGAAAAATCAGCTGCTTTATACCTTCCAAAGTGAGCTTTATAGCAATTCCTATCGCCTTTATGCTTACAACCTGAAGAACAATATAAGATCATAAACGCAGAGACGACAAAAAAAATGTGAAGAAGTATTTAGGTCATAAATTACACCTCTATTAAAGCTGGGATCAAGGTGTACAAAAACAAATCACGCATTGGATCATGATAGAGAGTAAACTCAGTGGCTCTTTATCATAAGTTACACCTTTATTAAAGCAAGTGATAGTCTGATAACATACATAGCAAATCCTGATAGCTTACTTCCAACATCAAAAGAAGGAGCTGGCCCACAAGATTCAGAACGCACAAGAGATCACAACGTTTATTGTTAATTGACTTGGTCAACCATTAAAGGCGAATTGGGGTGGAGGATTAAAAACTAAGCATGTGAAGGTTGCCAAAACAAGGAAAACAATATTGCAAGCAATTAAAAGCATAATGTGTACCGAGGTGGTCAGCATTGTAATTCGGAGGTATCTCTCGACCAGAACTTGAATCAATCAAGAAAACTGGACCTGAATTGCAATTCAGTTAGTGATGTTGACAAGAGATAAAGACGCTAAAAAGTGAAAAAGGTTGCTACCCTCCGTAACTATTTGCGCCTGCAAAAATGGAGTTCCAGAGATAAAATAGTATACCTGGTAAGCAAGAGCTGCATGGATTAGGGGTGACAATTGCTTCACTAATAGATCCAGGTAGCCACACGACATTCCTGCACTGAAAATTCAACCACCTCTAGTTAGTATTGGCCCAAAATATCCATGTCGGATATATATGGTTCCAGAACAGAAATTATTAGAATAATGACGCGTATTCTAGCAAGGATAATCACAGAATATAAACAATGTTGTAACAAGAAAACAACGGCAACATTGCTTATCTCAAAACATTTTGCGTTCGGCTAGTATATGTAGAGGCCAAATCTCAGCTAACACAATATATAGGAAGTTTTCATAAAGGACAGTCTGAACAAGATGTGTATGATGATCCTTACTTAACAAGGTTCAAAGACAAAATTCAGTCACAAAATGAGCACATAACGGATCGTTTGATTAGGAATATCAAGCTAACGGTATAACAAATGATATCTCAAATTAAAGCATGAATAAGGTGACCAACCAGAGGATAGCCCAGGCATCCAACCATGAAGTTTCCATCCTGCGCATGATTAGTTTTCACAATATTAGAGAGCAAACACATTACACATATTCTCCTTGAAATTTCACTTATAAGGCAAATATGCTCCGATAGGTTCTATCCTATCATTACTCCAAGTTCTGTGGAAAATTTAGTAAAATTAAAATCTCTCAATGGCATACATAGTGAAGTGATTATTCTGAAGATTAATTATGGAAAGGGGGGACAGTTGGCTACCAAAATATGATTGTAAATCATCAATTATGCTAAGAGCATAATATCACTGGAGCGCATAGTTGGCTACCATAATCTACCATAATATGATTTATTCGATTGACCCATCAAGAAAAGTACTGTATGATTCTATCTATCTTAAATGTCTCACCGGCTTCCGCTTCAAAACCATATCAGACTGCTGGCATTGGCTACAACGGCGAACAACTCCTATAGTTTGCTGCTCCTCCACATGGGCCCTATTAGTTCTGTATAAGATTATTGGTATTAGGTGACCGTAGAAAATAACGTTTTGAAAACTTCTGACTGGTTGTGGAACCATATCTATAGTAGAATCAGGCACGTTGTCGCATTCTTCTGAAGAAGATGAAGTAATGTTAGGCAGAGACATAGAGTAATAAGCATAAGCAAGCACAAGTATTTACGAGAATATTTTACAAGCGGAGGGATTTTGTACTAATATGATACCTTTGCCACTGATCTGATCATCTGGTGAAGGCGTGAAGCAGATACATTCCTACAGTTAACAAAATGGATACTGAGTATAAAACAGCAAAAGAGAGCACATATTTGCCAATTGCCATATGTCCAACAATATCACACCTCGTAACACATCAAATTTCACATGAAATAAACCCTCACTTTACGAGAGAAAATCATCAGCTTTAGGCTGAACAAGCTGAAAACGCCATAATTGATCTTCTTACAACATCAAACTCTACAATTAAAGACATCCTTATCAAGTACTACGAAAATAATCACCAATCGACTAATAAAACATTAAAAACAACTCCTAATCAAAAGTCCCCAAATTGTAGGTCAAAAATCCACGGAATTGAATGAGTAAAAAGCGACTTATACCTCAATTACTCCACTAATGTAGGAAAGACCTGAGAAAACCGATGAATTAGAGCAAGAGTAATAGAAAAGCGGCTGGAATACGAAACGCTACCTGGCTGTTGTCGAGTGCTACGGTGATTTGCCAGTAAGAAACATGTAAACAAGAGTGCCAAATTCTGAATAAAAGCCTGAATAATCAAAGAGTAAACGAAAATGGGTAAGATAAATTACAAACTTCCAAAGACGAATAATCAAAACCAACATTTCTAAATTATAACCCTCATGAATGATAACAAACTTTACTGACTAAATTGTTTGACTTCGGATACTTATTATACTTGCCAAAATTCCAACTTAAATTCCTAGAAAAGAAAGAACAAAAATTACGTATCCCAGTATCATAACCCTAATTTATTAAAATGACCAGAAAAATCCAAACTTTCAAAGAAACATCAAAATCTAGAAATATAAATTACGAGTACATAACATCAAAAACATTTCTACCCAAAACGAAACCAAACAAATAAAATTATAATTCCAATACAATTAAAGCGATATTAAAATTTAAAATTTGAATCATAACACATGTGATCATACCTGAAGATGCAAAACAATCAAAGAATTCGGGAGCAAATTAAATCAAACCTTTTGGATTGAGGAATTGAAGCAGGTTATAGGCACTTCTAAGTAATTTCAATCAAATTGTTGGGCGTTGTTCCTCCACCAGTTCTCTGCATCTGGTGACCTACAATATTCACCTTTTCAATTTCAATTTAACCCCGAAAATATCAACTGACTCCATAAATATAATAATTTCTGTAAAATTATCAACTTTTGAGATTTGTATTAGGTAGTTATGCAGGGTGAGGATATTTTGAGCATAAATTTAAATTTAATTTGAAATTAGAAGAGGAGATGGCGTGGTGGAAAGGAGAAGAAAAGGCAACTGGGTATGGGCTTTAATTTGTGTGGATGAGATGAAGAAGTGGGGAAGTGAAGCCCAAAATGGGGGTACAGCAGAGGCAGGGAAGAATGGGTTGCAGGGAATGGGGAAAAAGTAGGAGAAGTATGGCAGTGTACAAAAGAAAGGACTATATCACTGTCGTCTACAGTTTAGTCAAATCAGCAAACTCTGTGCTTTTTAGGAAGTATAGATTCTCTCCAAAATTAATTATTTTTCCCTCCAATTTCTTTCTACTATAGATTACCAAGTTACCAACCACTTACCCCATCAAAAATCACCTTCTTCGTCCCTACCATCAACCAATTATAAGTATGGTTCTTTATTCTTTACGACCATCTCCATCAAAATCACGCAAAAACAAACAACGATAGAGCAAAAGGATCCCAGTTTCTGCCAAAATTAGACAACATGCACTGTTGGAGATGAACCCAACGGACTCTCTCATAATGTCGAGTGTGGCCCAGGCCCGTGAAATTTAACATGCACACTAAGTCACTAACTAAAGTTTCAAACTTTGTATAAAAATCAAATAAAATAGCAAAAAAAAAAAAAAAAAAAAAAGTACTCGACCTTTGAAGAAAAATCAAACAAAATACAAAAAGTTTTAAGGGATATTCTATTTGGTACCCCTCAGTTTTTTGACTTTCTACATGGTACCCCTACATTTTTTAAAACATACATGGTACCCCTAATTTTTGTCATTATCCGTAAATATACCCCTGAACTTTGTTTTTAGACAATTAAACTCAATATTAAGCGTTACATGATTACTTGGGCGTGTAACAAAGTTTGGTTTTTATCATCCCATGACAGAAGGACTCTATTAGGCTCAATATTTATCTTAGACGTGATAAATTTGAAGGAGAACAATAACTTATTCTTCGTTAAAATTTTTAATCCATATATATCAATAAATATTATGTTGTTGATGGATATTGAGCTTAATAGAGTCTTTATGTCATGAGATAATAAATGACAAGCTTGGTTACGTATCCAAGTCATCATGTAATGCCTAAAATTGGGTTTAATTGTCTGAAAACAAAGTTCAAGGGTATACTTAAGGATAATGACAAAAATTAGGGGTACCATGTATGTTTAAAAAAATGTAGGGGTACCATAGAAAAAGTCAAAAAACTGAGAGGTACCATATAAAATATCCCAAGTTTTAAACTTAGATGAATATATCAGAAATTATGACAATCCTAAATTAACCAAATCAAAAAAAGAAAAGATAAAGAGAAGTAGTTTTTGAAAATAAAACTTACTTTGTGCCAAGAAGTTGCAGCAAGTAGATGATAAAAAGCAAGAGACAACAGGTTGTAACGAAAAGATGACCCTCAAAACCAATAAGATGAAAGAGTTTCATAATTATAAAGGAGAAAAAGAAATTGTTTTTGAAAATAAAAAAAGTAATTGATTTTCCGTATACGAATTTTACTCATGTTCTATACTTTTTTCATTTAATTTTCAAGCCTTGCCCTTTTTTACTCCAACCCTATACAAAATTCTCTCTTTTTTGTTCCAACTTTTTTAATAAAAAATCAACCGATTGTTCGATTATTGATCGTGAATTCCATAAACAACTCGCAATAATGACCATTCAATTTCAATTTTTGATATTAAATTAACTATTTTTTTTTAAATTTTTCAATAAATTTAAGTCAATTGAATTGAAAATTATAATTAGGGTTTGTATAATGGTAGCCAGGGCAATCGACGGAGGATGGCCAGCGGCCGGTGAGAGTGGCAGTGAATGGTCGGCGCCGGCGTGGGGCCGGGGTGGTCAGCATGGTGGAAGCCGTCGTGTGTGGTGGTTAATTTGGGTTGGGTTTGTGTGTGGTGGTTTGTACTAATTAGGGGTTTGTGGTGGGGTTGGAGAGGCGTCGACCGGCGGCAAGGGTGGGCCGCCGGTGAGGCGTGGTGGTCAGATGGTATGGTGGTTGCCGAAGGTGGTGGTGGCTAATGGTGGTGGAGGGCTGAGGGTTGAATGCTACGTTGCTTTCTCCTTTTTTTTTTTTTTTCTTTTTTTTTTTTTTTTTCTTTTTTTGTATTTTTTTTTTGTGTGTGTATATTGTTAGAGTAAAAAGGGTAAAATTGGAAAACTAAACAAAAAAAGTATACAACGAGAGTAAAATCCGTATACGGAAAATCAATACCCATAAAAAAAGGAGATTTGTTAATTAGAAACAGAAACAAACTGAACTTGACCCATAACCAACGCCAACTCAGCACTTAATCGTATAAACTTGACGGTTTTTTGGGTTATGGTCACATTTAACGCTAATTAATGAAGTTTAGGGTCAATTCACTTATTTAGAGTTCCCGTTTCCCAATCCTAAGTCATTAATATCATATCATGTTGGTAGGGATGACCATGGTTCGAGTCTAAGTCGAATCCAATAGAACCTAGATTTGGACCCATTTTGCATGTATTGGAACCAAATGCATAGGGTACAAAATGTATATTATACCTTGTACAAAGTAAATCGTATTTGTTGGGTACGATTGAGTAAAAAAGTTGAGTATAATTGAGTAACACCCAATGAGTTTGGGTCAAATACATGCAAAACAAGTATTGCCCAATTATACCCAACTTTTTACTCGATCACATCCAACAAAGGCAGTTTTACATCTTCAGAAGACCTTTTTTGAAACTTTATATATTGACAAAACTAAGTTCTACAACTTTTTAGAGAATTGGGATTCGAACCTTAAACCTACTATTTAGGATAAACTCCATCCCGACCAACAGGACATCTTGTAAATACTAAATATGAGAGAACCCGGACCCATACCTAGCCAGCTTATCGCAGACCTACTCCCAACTAGACCTATCGATATAAGACCCAAACCCAACCATGTCGGGTCTAGGTCAGGTCCTGGATCCATTGCCATCTCTCCATGCCGGGTTCAAGTTGTGTCAATGTTTGTCACATCTATGCATGAAGTCACACAACTTCATGGACTAAAGATTTTATGCCCTGCCAAAGCAGGACCTTGGTAGTCGTGTTTGGGCATTGGATCAACTGTTCCGAGATTAGAGTACGACATATTGATTGCTGAGTAAAGGGTTCTGAGACCAGTCGATGCAACGCCATAGAGGAAAAAAGTCCTGAGCAAAACCAAAATCACTCGACATAAAATGGGATCTGCCTTACGACAGTTCTCAAGCAACCAAATCCTTTCCATTGCACCAAAAGACCATGCTGCTCGAAAATCATTCAAAACTGAAAAGCATTCATCATACATACTGTTCCTGCAACCAAATGAAATGACGATATCGTGCTGACAAAATTGTCCAACAGCAAAAAGCATGCAAAGCCACTATCACGTCATTCACGGGAATAATTTTTAGGTTCAGCTTTCGATGTTCTAGCTACGACGGTTGAGCAATGACTTCGACAATCTTTCCCCTAAGGAGTACTCATGCCCGATCATCGAATCGAATCTAAGCAATATCGTGTACAAGTCGTAACGACCACAGAGTACCTCGCAAAGTGAAAGGTTAATACGTCGATCATTTACTCGTATCAAACATTCAAATCAGGTACATCAAAACAAAAAAATCTATGCAGAGTGACCTAATAGTTAAGACGGAAATACATTTCGTAATCAGTTGCCTAGGACTTAGTTTCGAAAATGCAAAGATCGAATCGATAATCTGGGCATATACACCATAGGCAAAGCATTGCAACTTCATTCAATTTACAAACAAATTTCATTGATTCATCGATATCATCAGAACATAAAACAATTCAGCTAATTTATTAGAGTACAAATTTCATCAAGAACAATACATTGTAGTAAAATTAATCATAATTTTGATTACTTAACAATCAATTTATACATAACATAGCAAAGGATTCGTTTTAAGCAAACAACACACAACGATTTCATTCAAAACTTCCGATCATTTCATACGATTCCGCCACATTCCTCTACATTAAACAACAACATACCAAATTTTTTTACTGCATTTCTGACACCAAAAAAATAATAATTTGAAAATTAGGTCAACTAATCGACGAATTAATCGGCGACGCTGTTGCTGGAGCTAGCACCATTATCATCATGTGAACAACAATCATCGCCGTGTTGATCAGAATTAGGCTTACGATTATGATTATGATCATGATTATCTTCATCGTCACTGCAATCTTCATCGAACGATTTCTCCTTGTGGAAAATGCAGCATTTCTTCGAGCTTTTCTTGTTCATGAATTCGTTGTCGACGGTATCTTCGCTCCAAGTCACCTTTTTCTTGCGATTGAGCCGAAGAACTAGGGTTTGTTGTTGTTGTTGTTGATTTGGGGATTGCGTTGATTCTAGGGTTATGGTTTGTGTAATCGATGGAGTCGATGATCTTATTGTTGTCATTATTGATAGTTTTTGTGAATTTTTCTGGAATTTGGGTTCAATTGATTTGGGGATTTTTCTGAGAGAAGTTGATTAGGGTTTCGATTCTCTTGATTGAAAATTAATTTGGGGATTTTGTGGTCAAGCGTTTTAATTCATCCATTTTGCTATATATAGGCCACAAATGTATCATACGCGGTGTTTTGAATGCTAGTTGCTTATTAAAAAAAAGTTGGATTTATAATATGGGTTTATTGTCAAACGCCACCTTTAAAAAAACTAATTTTGTCAAACACCACCTTTAAAAAAAAAAAATGTTTGTCAATTACCACCTTTAAAAAAAATATTTTGTCGATTATGACCTTTTGGCTTGAGTTGACTAAATTCCGACGTTGACTTATCGAAAATCGTGTTTTCTCTTCACTTTTTTCTTCTTAGTACTCTCAAATTCGAATTTCATCCCTCAAATTCAATAACACACCCCCTCAAACCAAAAGTTCTACCCTAAAAACCTAGAAATTCATCCCAAAATTATGTGCTCCGGTGACAAAATATCGGAATTTAGTTGACTTAAGTCAAACTCAGGCTAAAAGGTAGTGTTTAACAAAACAAATTTTTTAAAGGTGGTAATTGACAGAAAAAATTTTTAAAGGTGGTGTTTGACAAAATAATTTTTTTAAAGGTGGTGTTTGGTAATAAACCCTTATAATATTATGTATTTATTTTCGATAAATTTGTTTTTAGATTTAGCCACGAGTCCTGTGAGATATAGTCAAACTCGATAACGAATTAGAGACAGATTGATCAATTTTAACCATCACTGTGGACAGGGCCGTAGTTTGATTTTCGGTGGCCCGGTTCTAATTGTCAAATTGAGGCCCTAATTATACGAGAAACGAAACTTAAAATACTTTCGCTAAAGAATAAGTCATTTTTCTTCTAAATATCCAGAAAATTTATTAGATAAAACTATTTAAAAAAAAAAAAAAAACTAATTGTAACACATCTTAGATATCCTACCCAAAAAAAATAATAATAAAATAAACACCAAAATGCACTAACATAGGCTTGAACCTGCGTGGAAGCTGTAACACAAATGCTGCCAAACCACTACACTACTCCACAAACAATAAACATTCTATCATTGTGATATACGGAGTATATATTGAGGCCCATCTAAGATTGGGCCCCGGTTCTTAGAACACTAAGAACGCCCCAATCTACGGCCCTGACTGTGGATTCATATTGAATTGAATTAGAGTTGGTATAACAAGACTTTAACCTTAACCCAACATCGGGTTTAAGCAACTTAAGATGTAATATGAAAACCCTGGCAAAGTTAGACTTAGAGTCGAGGAAACAATTTGCAAGGGGTCGGGGTGGGCGAGCTAACCTTCTTTATGGTCTATTAGGGAAGATGAATAAGGTACTCCGTATATAATTATGGCTACCATATTTACTAGTTTAATGTGTGACCTTTAGGTTATCTCCTTAAATGTATACTTCCTCCATTTCATTCAATTCTATATACTCCATCCGTCTCGGTGATTTGTTTACATTTACTTTATACACATTTATTGATGTGAGGAGAGATGTAGAGAAAAAACTAATAGAATAATAATATAAAGTCTGAAAAGTCATTTGCTTAAAATTATGAAATGTAATTAGTTAAGGAAGTAGGGCCCCACCTCTCACATAGGTCACTCACTCACTCATGACCATTTATGGAAAGTGTAAACAAATGACCGTAACCCTCTAAATAGAAAGTGTAAACAAATGACCGGGACGGAGGGAGTATTTGGTTTTTGCACGTACGTCGATGCACGTTTTTTTTTGTTTATATCTTTAGTTACATAATTTTGAAAATTATAAAATTTGAATATTAATAATGCTCTCGAAAAGGCTATTAAAACAAGATCTCACATGACTATTTTTTTATTTCATATATTAGACGATATATCGAATATTCTCCTCACTTGTGAATAGTGTACAAAAACCAAATATATAGAATTGAATGAAATGGAGGAAGTATAAAGTCATGAATGTAATGATCCAACGAAGCTCATATAACACAAATCATCAATTTCTCTATAATGCATTATCCTATAAAACTTAACATGGTTACTTCTATTCATTACTTCGATTCGTTTAATAAAGACATAAAAAGTTTATTTCGGGGTCTAAATAACTAAAGACTCACATTTTTTTTTTTTCTCAAATAGAAAACAAATATTGTTTCATCATTATCTTGGTATATTTAATTGAGCGTAGTGTAAATACTCAAAATCTATCAAACGAAAAAGAGCATTTGTTTCAAATCATATAATTTGGAAAGTCAAAAATATTGGTCCAATGGTCCACTAAGTATTCTACAATGAAATTTAAATGGCTAGTTTAATTACTCGTATTTTTTTACATCTAATTTTCGTATCGTGTTAAATACTACACTAATAGATGGAATAGACCCTAGACGCTCAAATTGAGCCCACCATTGTATTACCCTTTGACCGTTAAATAAGAGACTCCCCAAATTGTGTAAGGTGAAATGGTCGAATCTATTCGATCTCATCCTATACAGATGTCATATACGTGCAATCTCTAAAAGTCCGTAAATGAAAATCACTCCTACCTCAAAATAAAAATCATTATATACACTGAACATAAACTTATACTCGTAGTAAATGAATTAAAAAGGAAGTACTAGTCACATTTTGTATCAACATTTGATTTATTTTACAGATTGAACGTGAAATCTACTAGCTAAAATACTACTACTTGCACAGATAATGTTTCTTTTACTTATTTCACGTCCAAAGATGAATATATCCGTCTTAAAAAAGGAACTTGCCTAGAGACGGTACGATCAAAGATTTGCAGCAAATAATCTGGTGTGCCTAAGGTGATGAGCAATATCAGCAACAGAACCAACACCAGAAACAACAGAAACAATTAGAGCAATGAAGCTCAACCCTTGAAGCATAAACCACTTGAACTCCCCTTTCTTGATGTTCGCCCGTCTTCTGTACATTGTCACCGGCAAATACACTGTCAGCGGCCAAAACGCGACTGATCCCAGCAGCCCCAAAACAGCGTTGAAAAACGGGAACATCATTGCTGTTAGGATTGTCAGTACCACGATGACTGGTCGAAGGAAGAGCTGACATAGGGTGAACTTGTACCGTACTGCTTTGGTTCCTGGTAGTCGTAGCGTGTATGTGTCGTGTATGAGTGTCGCGGATGGCCATTGTGTGGCTAATGACTTCTCGACTGTTGCGAAGATCGGCTGTGCAAATACCTGAAATTCAAGTGTTTTCAATTCAGTATTCACCTCTAGGTTAGTTGTCTAACGTATGTGGTCGTAGTAATGTACCTGAAATGCAGCGGTTAAATGTATAACTACGCCGACATTAGCAAGGTCTACGAGCCAAAAGGGTTCGTGGAAAGCGGTAAGAACGTTTCCTGGTGCATCATTTCCGAAAGCAAGGTAACCCATACAACCCAAGGAAACATAGAAAGCTGTTGTCAGAGTAATGCTATACAGCGTTGCTCTTTTCATCGTTTTGCTCTCAGCTGGCGGACTTTTCAGCGTGTCCTGACACCAGTTTAAATCGATAAATCATATTACGCCTCAGTATCGAAGGAATTTTAATTTAAGAGTAGGTAATTATGTATACCTCGATTTCGATCAGTAACTGGGCATAAGTGTAAGAGAATGCAATGTTTCCCAGTGCTTGGAATGATTGCCAGAGTTTGGAGGTCAACGTGAGCCCGTTTACGCCTATCTGTACACCGGTAAGTGTACCTTTAAGCTGAGGATGAGACGAGAACTTAGCTATGCACAAGGAGAGTGCAGCGAATGAATAGCATAGCGACATTGTGGCCGCAATCACTGATAGAAAGGTCACTTTCTCAAGACTAGGGATTTGGCAGAGTACGACGTGTATTGCTCCAAAAATCAGCAGGAATGAGTTGCCTGACGGTTCACAGTCTGCGTTTTCTCCGTGTGTATGATAGCAGTTCGTCCTTTTGATCGATCTTAAGAAATGACCCAAAAGTTGGACACTTTATTAAGACGGTCTTAACACTAAAAATAGACATGACGACGAATTTAAAGAAGACTCACAGCATGCTTGTAGCTGCTGTAATCGCATAACCAACCATAGTACCCCACAGCAAAGTATACTGAGCAAAAGCACATATAAAAACCTCTCGTTTTCCTGCATCACCAAACCTTCAAACGTGAGTACGTCCTAGAGGCGTGTAAACTGTAAAAGTATCGAGTAAACATACGGCTAAAATGAATACCTAGAGTGGCTTTGACTACATCCATGTAGGATGGGTTGCGCTCCCCTTTAATAGGGTCAGGAGTGCGATAACAGTCGCAGAGCATACGCGCAGTTATGTAGGTAATGACAGCAAATCCGAAGAGGGAAATTGGGCCAAATATCCAACCCATCTGAGCTACGCTCCATGGCACTGCTAGCACTCCCGACCCTATCACCGCTGTTACTGCGTGCGCTGTCGCTGTCCATACTGTCCCTGCATCAGCACAACATCAGACTGTTCGGTTAAATTTCCCTTGTTGGAAGCCCTGTACAGAAGACTCGACACACTTTGCTGTCGAGGAACTGTATACGATAGTTGTAACGTACTTCGTAAACTAGGAAATCGCAAGAATCATTACCTGTTCTAATGCGTCCGTTGTCTTCCAAATTCATTGCTGTTGATGACTTGGTGACAATAATCTTACACCTCTAAAAAACACATGATGAATGAAATGAAATGACATTGATATAAAACGAAAGTTAATAATTGATTAGTGGGGTAGATTAACCAATAAACTACCCACTAAGTACTAAAGCAGTGGAATCTTGTATTATCTACCAATGAATCTTTGAGTTAGATCACCTGTTCTTTCGGACTTTTTAGAAATTTAATCGAATCGAATCGAATCGAAATGAATTAATCGAATCGAATCGAATCGAATCGAATCGAATCGAATCGAATCGAATGAATCGAATCGAATCGAATCGAAATGAACAAAAATCGAACATTATGAATCGAATCGAATCGAATCGAATGGAATCGAATCGAATCGAATCGAATGAAATGAACAAAAAACTGATCATTATTATTATTATTATTATTATTATTATTATTATTATTATTATTATTATTATTATTATTATTATTATTATTATTATTATATTTATTATTATATTTATTATTATATTATTATATTTATTATTATTATTATATTATTATTATTATTATTATTATTATTATTATTATTATTATTATTATATTTATTATTATTATTATTATTATTATTATTATTATTATTATTATTATTATTATTGTTTCGGGTGTAAACTCGGGGCCTTGAGGATGACGTCATGGGTGGCCTCCAGGGTCTTGGCCCGCTCCATGTGTGCCCTGCAAGGTGAACTCCGGGCCCGAGGGGTTTGCCCCCGGCGGAGCCTCCGACGCCCAAGTCAGTACCGAAATCATATAAAATAGTGTTTTAGTGGAAAATGTAAGAGTGGAGAGAGTAGGGAGAGAGAGAGTGGGGAGAGTATAGTAAAATCCAACCCCTTTACCTTTGCCCCCTAGGGGCTATTTATAGAACTTGTTGGGCCTCTTGGGCCTCTTGGACCTATTATTTGTCGTCTTGTCACCGTAAGCGTAATCGGATATTCGACCCCCAACAATTGCCCCCACCGGATTCGCATGTCATCGTGCGGATTCGGTGTCGGACGTCGGCGTCGAATAGAGTGCGCGAAATCGTTGGCCTTGGGCGATATAAGTAAAAGATCTCACTTAAACGAGTCCTTAGCGATAGAAGTACCGCGTGAAAGTGGTTGTCTAGCCGTGACATACCAATTATAGAACAGGCATCGAAAGCTACACGATAGTTATTGGGGGTGGCGTCTCCCGGGTCTGGCTACCTCGGGCCGGAGGGGTCGTGAGCCGGGAGCATCCCATGTACCCAGGGGACCATCAGTCCCTCCCGGTGCAGAGGCGAGGATGTCTCACCCGGTCCGTGCCGTCTGATCGATAGCGGTCTGCGGTCTGGCGAAGTCTCACGGCGCGATCGGAGTTTCGTGGCGTGGCTAGGGGGCGACGTTGAGTACGCAACATCAACGGAATAAAAGGGCTAGCGCCGCGAGGCCATCCTGGCGCGCTAAGGTGGCGTAAGTGAATCTGCGTCACGCGAGTAAGGAAGGCGCCGCAGTGGGAATCTTTGCGGCCGACGTCGGCCGGCTGCTAGGGACTCGGGCCGCTGTCTTCCGAATCTTCCTGCTCGGGATGACCTGATGGGTCTCCCTTTAGCCTACATTTTGTTTGTTTTTTATTCCAATAAGACTTAAACCAGTCTGCAGTAGGCGGGCCTTTTGGTGTAGACGGCTGCCGGTCTTGGTAGGTCTTTTAGTTGTATTTTTCCTTTTACTTGCATCCATCTGCTCTCGGCCCGACCTGTGGGTTCCGAGGCAACAGCCTTGTAATATACTCTCTTTTATTTCGAGCGTTCTGTTTTCATCAATATTGTTGTCCTCTCGCCTTTCTATACTTAGTTTTATTTTGCTTTACTTGTATCATTCTTGTTCTTACCCGGGGCAGGGTAACTTTAGTTATGCTTTCTTCCGCTTCTATTGTTCTTCCAATATCTATGTTGCTCTCGCTGTTTGCTCCGGGCCCGGATGATATTGTTTAGCTTTGTCGTCTTTTTTACTTAGCCAAATTTCTTTTTCTTGGATGTTATATACTCCGGTACCGGGTGGTAAATATCGTCCACTTTCGTTTGATTTTTGTACGTATTGTCTTATTCCGGGGCCGGGTGGTATTTTAGGTCATGGCGTATTGTTTACATTGTCAAGCTTGTGAGCCCGTGGGTTTACCTTCTCGGGACCACGTGCCCGTCTTAGCTTCTGGTTCTTTTGCGTAACAGCACCCTCATCCGGGCCTGACGACGCCGGATGAGCATTGTGCAAGGCCATACGTAGGGCGCGAGCCGCCCAGGCCTCAGGCCATGGACTCTCAAGGCGCGATGTTCAACCTACGCAGGCATGGGTTGCCTAGGAGGTCTTACCCATGGGAGGTCCGCAGCCGCCACCGCCATAAGGTCGAGATCGACATCTGCGGTGAGCGGCCTTCACGTGGGCCATCATAGACATCCCGGCTCTTTTGCATAAAAGCGCCCTCATCCGGGCCCGACGACGCCGGACGAGCATTGTGCAAGGCCATACGTAGGGCGCGAGCCGCCCAGGCCCCAAGCCTGGACTCTCAAGGCGCGATGTTCATCCGTATGTAGGCAATGTGTCATACGCCGGGCGCGAGCCGCCCAGGCCCCGGGCCATGGACTCTCAAGGCGCGATGTTCATCCGTACGTAGACATGGGAGGTCCGCAACCGCCACCGGCTACAAGGCCGGCATCAGACACTGTGGTGAGAGCAGCCTAGGCACGTGAGCCATCATAGACATCCCGGCTCTTTTGCATTAAGGCACCCTCATCCGGGCCCGACGGCGCCGGATGAGCATTGTGCGAGGCCATACGTAGGGCGCGAGCCGCCAGTGCCCCAGGCCGGACTCAAGGCGCGATGTTCATCCTACGCAGGTATGGGAGGTCCGCAGCCACCACCGGCTACAAGGCCGGCATCAGACACTGCGGTGAGAGCAGCCTAGGCACGTGGGCCATCATAGACATCCGGCTCTTTGCGTTAAAGCACCTCATCCCGCCCGACGGCCGGATGAGCATTGTCTGAGCCATACGTAGGCGCGAGCGCCAGGCCAGGCCCGGACTCTCAAGGCGCGATGTTCATCCCTACGTAGGCATGGGAGGTCCGCGGCCCGCCACCTACAAGGCCAGATCGACACTACGGTGAGAAGCGGCTGAGCACGTGGGCCATCATAGACATCCGGCTCTTTTGCATTAAGCACCTCATCCCGGCCCGACGGCCGGATGAGCATTGTCTTGAGGCCATACGTAGGGCGCGAGCCGCACAGGCC
The DNA here is from genome assembly GCA_023091065.1 of Dianthus caryophyllus. Taxonomy (NCBI): domain Eukaryota; kingdom Viridiplantae; phylum Streptophyta; class Magnoliopsida; order Caryophyllales; family Caryophyllaceae; genus Dianthus; species Dianthus caryophyllus. The sequence continues at coordinate 33,602,024 of CM041520.1, read as the reverse complement.
CCAGGCCCGGACTCTCAAGGCGCGATGTTCATCCTACGTAGGCATGGGCTGCCTAGGAGGTCTTGCCCTTCTCCGGTCTTTTATGTCTTTTAGCTGCTCCGGGGCCTGTTCTTGCCCCCGCTCTGTTCCAGGCGGGATTTTGGGTGTTTATCCTCCTTTTCCTGAAAGTGTTAGCAAAAATTTTCAAAAATTCCTATTTTTGAATCAGACTATCGTGATTAGCCGGGGTCGGGGGTAGTCCCTCCTCGCGCCCGCAGCGGCTTTTGTGTGATACAAATCTAAACAAATGCTGGGCAAAAATTCTACGAAAATTACAAGGAAAAGCTCGCGGTGTCAACAATCCTGATCACTCGCTTTACAAATATAAATATGGCGGTTTTTGAGTATAAGGTGATTCTTGCGGAGCTTTCGTGGAGTCTCGGGTGATTAAAAGTTGACTAAGCGTCATAGGGGCGTAGCTCATATTTCTTTTATCACCGCTTTATCTCCATTACTCCTGAAAAAATGATTCGATAAAAACTTGTAAGTATCCTCTCATTTTTGATATAACTCAATTATAAGTGTCATGTTGCGCGAATAGTGGCTATGTACACGTGACAACTTGCAAGACTTTTACTCATGTATCACTCTTTATTTAGAGAAAGCAAAGTGGCCTTTTATACTCAAAGCCATCTTATTCTAATCAACTTATTAAGAAATAATATTGTGATTGATTCTATAAAACATGCTATAATATACTCCGTAGGAAATGATTTTATAAAACATGGCCTTTGACCAACTTTTACGGAAAAATCTAATACCATGCTATACCACTTGCCATTCTTACTTTTATTTTGTTTTTTATTTTAATCATTTCATCAAATGACTTAAACTAAGGAGATAAGGCTTCCACATTAAAAAAAAATTAAAAAAGACGAGACTTATCTTTCTTGTACTAGACTCGGTGGTGATCGTATGGTGCTCCCGGTTAGCGAGTGGTTTGTGGCAGCAGACAGGCATTCCCGGCGGCGGTCACGGTAGCTCTCGGGAATATGGAGGCTCCCGGGAATGTGGACGGTCCCGGCGGATGATGCGCGGTTCCGGTCCCGGGAATATGGTCTGTCCAGGTGGTGTCAGGCCTTCCCGGCCCCTTCAGGTGTCTCGATGGTGCCCCCGGTCACGGGGATCGATCGGTTACGGTCCCGGCGGCGAGACGCGAATCCGGCAAGGGTGAGTATGGTCCCGGGAGGGTGGTGGTGTCCCCGGTGGCCCGGGTCCACGGGTCTCCAGCTCCGAGTAGGGTCCACGGGTCCACGGGTCTCAGGTTCCGATTAGGGTCTACGGGTCTGTTCCTCCCGTCCCGTGAGGATGGCGACTATGGGAGGACCTCGGCGGTAGCAGCGGACCTGGAGTGTTGGTCAGATATTCAAGCGGTCCAAGCGAAAGGCGGCGATGAGTAAGACTCCGGGAATGTGGTGGTCCGGTCTTGGTGGCGGCGGCCCTCCAGCTCACGGAGTATGTTCACGGGAGGCCGGCGGTTTCTTCAGTTGCCGTGAGGGAGGTGGTGCCGGGAGCTTGTTTATGTCGCCGGGCTGTGTGGTGTTCATGGTGCCGGTGACGTTTGCGGTATGAGATTGCGGCTGCGGCGTTCGACTGATGAGCCGGGAGCGGATACCGGCTGGTAGTTAACGGAAGTTGGGACTCCTCCCACTAATTTTGTGAAGACGGCTGGTAGTTAACGGAAGGTGGCGACCGGGTACATCGTGGCTGGTGGCCGTGGCCGGGACGTCTCTATCCCGTGAACATTTTTTTTTTTTTTTTTTTTTTTTTTTTTTTTTTTCGCTTGCCTTCTTCTTCTTTGGTCTTCTTTTTCATTGTCCTTTTTCTCTGGCTCTTCTTCTCAGTTTTGTTTTGACTAGGGGACCAAGTTCTTTTTGTGAGAGAATAACAAATTCATTATTGGTGTTGCACATTTGGTCAGCCAACCTAGGAAACTTGTTGACCTTTTCAACTTTTTGGGTCGAAACTTATATAGGTAGTGTAATAATATATATGTATTATAATGGGAAAGGTGAACTTGGGGAGGTGCAACTTGACAAGGGTCCTCTTGCTACACATACACATGTAGTGTTTGCTCAACACACCTCCTGGAGTACTTCTCTCCCTTATGTTATTTATACTATTATATTATGTATTACACTCGTGTTCCGTGTACTTGCATCCCGATGGTGGCCAAGAAAATCACGGAGTCTTTGTGCTTTGGCCTGGTTAGCGAAGCGAGCGAAGGTGGCGGTAGGGTAAGGATGGCCGTGTGATGGGACCAGGGTGATGTTTCACAATTCACATTTAAGGAATTGCTCTGGTTTTGGGTTGTGAAGTATAACTACTCCTCCACCTTGCCCGGAGCCTTATCTCCGGGTTGACTCAATGTTTTGCTTCCCTCTTGTACATTAAAAATAGTAGCTTTTTTTGTTTTCTTTTATTATTATTCTTATTATTTATTACACACTTGTGAACAATAGTAAATGCAAGGGCCCAAGTGTTGGTATTAACAATAGTAGATGCCAGTAAAGAAAGTCTGAGGTACCTATTTTATTATTAGCATGAAATGACTTTGTCTTTCTATTTCTCAAGAAACTAGCACGGCCATTCTTGCTATTACTAAGCATTAATTATACGTATGTGTTACCGTGTGTTTTTGGAGGTTGGCTTTTTAGTGGGTTCCCGTGAGTAAGACTATCGTCCCCACAGACGGCGCCAATTGTTTCGGGTGTAAACTCGGGGCCTTGAGGATGACGTCATGGGTGGCCTCCAGGGTCTTGGCCCGCTCCATGTGTGCCCTGCAAGGTGAACTCCGGGCCCGAGGGGTTTGCCCCCGGCGGAGCCTCCGACGCCCAAGTCAGTACCGAAATCATATAAAATAGTGTTTTAGTGGAAAATGTAAGAGTGGGGAGAGTAGGGAGAGAGAGAGTGGGGAGAGTATAGTAAAATCCAACCCCTTTACCTTTGCCCCCTAGGGGCTATTTATAGAACTTGTTGGGCCTCTTGGGCCTCTTGGACCTATTATTTGTCGTCTTGTCACCGTAAGCGTAATCGGATATTCGACCCCCAACATTTATTATTATTGTTATATTTATTATTATTATTATTATATTTATTATTATTATTATTATATTATTATTATTATTATTATTATTATTATTATTATTATTATTATTATTATTATTATTATTATTATTATTATTATTAATAATAATAATAATAAGAATAATAATAATACTAGTAATAATAATGGAATCGAATGGAACCGAATTGAATCAAGTGAATCAAGCTGAATCAATCGAATCAATCAAGTGTCTTTGGAATCAATCAAATGAAATGAAAATAAGTCCGAAAGAACATGTTCTTAATTTACTGCTGAATCTCAAACCAATCTAACAAGAAAGTTTAGAGTCTGTCAAAATTCTGTTGTTGTGTTGACGCTACGACATGCCTCCCCATGCCCAGTAATATATAATGGACGGTAGTGAGATTCAAGCCCATGACCTTTGGTAACGAAACTTCAGTATCATGCCAGAAAGTAACTCACCCAAAAACAAAAGTTGATGGTTAAAGGTCCATAATCGATATCAATCAATATTTATATTGAAACACAAAATTTCTAGGCCACTACAACTGGAAGGATTGTTAGTGTATAACACCGATTTTGGGTTTTCAATCATCAGTTTAAACTTTTTGGTTGCGTTGGTTCCTAACAATAGGCTGACATGGTATCAGATTCCGTCTTATGACTAGAGGTTACTAGTTCCACTGGACCAGAACATGTTCGGTGCGTACTAAACTAAAGTCGAGTAGGTAAAGTATTCAGTTTTTTGGAGATTCATATGTAGTTCACACCCAAGGATAAAAGGTTCTTTACACAAAGCTATTTTTTTTTTTTTTTACCAACCAGGCAACCACCACTACTGTAATGTCGCACCATCTTTTGTATAGTTGGGTCCGAGAAATGATGGATAACAACTGAAAGGCCAACTACATATGCACTATGCCACTATCGTAAGCTGCTCACAATGATACGGATTGAAATTAGTTTCTCATGATCGTTTTATGACGTATAATAGCTTCAAAACAACCTACGGCGGTGTATATGTTAGAATATATAATCGATTTGGATCTCCAACCATCAGCTTAAACTTTTGGTTGAGTTGGTTCCTGACATGGTATCAGAGCCTTGTGACAAAAGGTCACGGGTTTGAATCTCACCACCCTCCCTTTCAAAGTGGATTATTTCGCACCAGGTAGGCGAGCCTGTAGTTGCGTCCACGCTTTAAGCCCAATGCAAAGGGCATTCGCGTGAGTGGCGTGTTAGAAAATATAATCGATCTTAGGTCTCCAACCATCTGCTTAAGTTTTTGGTTGAGTTGGTTCCTGACAGTATAATATTAAAAACCTCCGCATTCGCTTTCCTCATTTTTCACCCACAAAATAGGAAAAATGTATATAATTCACTTGAATGGTGAAGTTGTTATTGAGTCAATGAGTTAGCCAACAATCTTTTTTTTCTACATTTTTATGGAGCATCATAATTTTCCTCTTATAATCTACTATCAAATCATTATTTTAATATTAGCAATGAGGTCTTTTTTTTAGGAAACCAATTTCCATTGTAGTTTTTAATAAGAATAACAAAAATTGAATAGATTTGACTCAACTACCCAAAATCTATCTTCTTAAAATTGACATAGAATGTGAACTGAAATGATTAGATCCAAATTGACTCAATACAAAATGACTTGACGGATACTCCCTCCCATTTTCTTTAATCTTCCCACTTGTTTATTAAATGAGTGTATTATTTTAATCAAGTGGGAAGATTAAGGGTGTGTTTGGATTGAGGGAAATGAAGGGAAAGGAAGGGGAGGGAAAAGGAGGGATTGAATTTCCATTGTTTGGTTACAAAAAATGGAAGGAGGGAAATGGAGGGGGAGAGATTTGGAGGGATCCATTTTCCCTCCTCAAAGCCTAATTGGAATCCCTCCAAAATAGGCAAGATTTAGAGGGAAAATGGTATCCAAACACCACCATTTCCCCTTCCCTCATTTCCCCTCCCCTCCCTTTCCCTTTTATTTTGCTATCCAAACACACCCTAAGGGTGTGTTTGGATAGCAAAATAGGAGGGAAAGGGAGGTGAGGGGAAATGAGGGAAGGGAAGAAGGAGGAGGGGAAATGGTGGTGTTTGGATACCATTTTCCCTCCAAATCTTGCCTATTTTAGAGGGATTCCAACTAGGCTTAGAGGAGGGAAAATGGATCCCTCCAAATCCCTCCCCTTCCATTTCCTCCCCTCCATATTTTGTATCTAAACAAAGGAAAATCAATCCCCTCATTTCCCTCCCCTTCCTTTCCCTCCATTTCCCTCAATCCAAACACACCCTAAAGAAAATGAGAGGGAGTATAAAATAACTAATCTAATACCGTATAAATTATTAGAAAAAATAACCAAATTGGAAAAAGCCTACCTACAAATCATGCTAATTAACTATTTTTGTATGAAGCCCCACCCAAATTGATGTAAAATTACAATGACCAGATAAAATTGAAATCGAAACTCGAAATAATTCAACTCAAACCTAATATAATTCAATAAGTCTCTCTTAAGACGGGTTATCCGTCTTAAACTTAAAACGGGTCAAATACTCATCCACTTGGACAAAACACTTCACTTTTTACCTTTGTCTTATCCTAACTATTTGACCCGTTTTAAGATTAAGACGGATAACCCGTCTTAAATGAATTTTGTGAATCTAATTAACCCATTTATTAAGACTAATAGGGACAATTGCTTGATGCAAATCCACCAGACATGACCCAAAATGATCTAAAATTTTTTAACTGTTTGGTAAATAAAAAATACAAGTTACAAATGGGACTCCGATAGAGATGTCGTTGGGGACGGACGCTGGTAACCTGTACCCACTAAGAAAACCTTCTACCATATTTATCTCATCACTCATGGCGAGTACAAGTTCCAAACTCGTACTCGCCCTACTACCCATAGCAAAAATATAATTAAAATTACTCTGTATGTTAATATAAAATTAATTTTAAAAATCTTTTATTATGACAATAAACTTAAAAATTATAACACATTTTTTCCTTCAAAAAAGAAATAATTATAATACTCATTCCTAAAGGCGATATTGTTGTTGTCGCTCCTTTTCCCTCAATACTTAGTTCTTCACTATTGAGTTCTCGGTGTCAAAGATTGACCTTTCTATGGATACTGAAGATATCAGATGTGCGTTGTATTCTATTGACTCTAATAGTAGTCCGGTTCCAAATGGGTTTTCGTTAGGATTCTTCCAATCTACTTGGGATATCACTGGTCTGCTTCTTTATAAGGTAGTGCATAGTTTCTTTGCTTCTGGTAAAATTCTCAAACAGGTCCGCTCTACTCTTATAACACTCATTCCTAAAGGCTCTCATGCGCACACAATCCTTGACTACCGTCCCATCTCGTGTTGCAATACCATTTACAAAATCATTAGTAAATGTTTGGTTAACCGTTTGCAAAATGTTTTGGATTCTATTATTGGTGTTGAGCAGGCTACATTTGTGCGAGGTCGAGACATTAACGATAATATTAGCTTAGCTTTTGAATTGGCTGGAATGTACATGATGAGTCGGTTTTTGTAGGTGTTAATTATGTTCTATTAGGTGAATAATGCGGGTTTTGGAGCGATTTTGAGTACGTTAATGGTGAAATGTCGTATTCCATCCCGAGTCTTTAATTGTCGATTTTTAAGTGCAAACAATGTTGGGCTCAATTATGAAGACTTCAACAAATATTCAAGGCCCAAGAATGAAGTTTAAAAGAGGCCCAAGAATGAAGTCAAAGAAAGTCAAGTCGAAAAAGCGGAGAAAAATGAAGAAATTTACAGCAGCTTTCGGCGCGACCCGCGCCCACCCTGGCGTGACCCACGCCCACCGGCGCGACCCGCGCCCATCCCGGCGTGACCCACGCCGACTGCTAGCTCTGTTTTTCCGCGTGGCCGCAATTGCTTGTTTTGAAGTAGATTTTATTCTCTCGTATATAAGGCTTATCTAGGGTTTGAGAGAGAGATTACTACATATCATAAAACATCTTTAGACATCTTTTTATCATCTACAAACTTTTAAACATTAAAATTTTTAGATCTAAGATTGGGTTTTCATGGTAATGGAAGGCTAATTCTTCCTAAACTTGGTGTAATCTTTCAAGCTTTCAATTAATCCTTTGTAAGACAATTCTCTACTTTTTCAATCCTTGTTTAATATGAATCTCCTTGATATTATTGTTGTACTTGCATGATTTTCTTTCTTAGTTTGATCATTTTGGTTTGAATTTGTGCAAGTTCATGTCTTTCTTTATCAATAGTGGGTATTATTATTGATGTTGATTTTTGAGACAAACTTTCTCTACATTGAAATGGATGTAATGGAAATGTTGAGAAAGTGGGAGATTCATATGTGATTAAGTGCTAAATGCTTGTTTTAGTGCTAATTATCTTTGCCTCTTTCCCAAGTTTTAATCTTTAATGTTTTTCTTTGGATTAAAGTTGTGTGCTTTGCATGATTTGTTCATTGATTATGGTAATTTATGCATGGATGTTATCATAAATTGCTAATTGTTGGGAAAGTTTTAATCTTTGATTATATTGGTTGAGTAAACAAGATTGTTTTATGTGAGAATTGTCAAACTTTGGTGGGTTGAAAGTAAGATTGATTATGCCAAGTCTTTTCCTTTAATTGTTGAAATCATCTTTTACTTGCTTTTACTTGTTGAATTTGTCTAAATTTTCCACTTGATTAGTGTTAGTCTTTGCTTGATAACAAAACCTTTAAAACCCCCCTTTTTGTTTACTTTAGTTGTGACATTAGAAATTCGCATAGCTTAATTAATAAGTCCTTTCTTTGGGTTTGACCCTATTCTTACCACTCGACTACGTGTTTTGTGTGTACCGATTAGGTTTATAAATTGTTAATTTGGCCGCTTTTATTAACGACGTAAAAGTGCTCGTCAGTACACTAGGAAATACCTCACTCCCCGATGTTTATTGAAGGTTGATATTCGAAAAGCTTTTGACTCTATGAACTGGTGGTTTTTGGAGCGATTACTATTATGGTTTCCCTCCTCTGTTCATTCGGTGGATTAGGAATTGTGTCTCCTTTGTTGATTTCTCGTTGAATATTAATGGTCGTACTGAGAGTTATTTCAAATGGAAATGTGGATTACTGCAAAGGGATCCGCTCTCGCCTTACCTTTTTGTACTCTGCATGGAATATTTGTCGCGTATGCTACGTATGCTCCCGGGTGAAAATGGTTTTTCTTTTCATCCGAAATGTTGCAAAGTGAATCTTATTCCCTTAATATTCGTTGATAATCTCCTTGTTTTTTTCTCGAGGTGACGTTCCATCAGTTATGTTTATTCATTTTATTCTATCAGACTTTGCTCCATAATCCGGCTTAAAAGCAAACCCTTCCATGACTAATATTTATTTTGGAGGGGTTGATCAGCAGGTCGAAAATTAGATCCTTCTGTCGACGGGTTTCAGCAAATGGGAGTTTATGCTTCGGTATCTTGGTCTTTCGCTACATTTGTCGAGACTCATGGTGGCTTGTTTCCAACCTCTTCTCAACAAAATCCAATTGAAAATCGAACACTAGGCAAATCATATGTTGTCATACGTTGGGGCGAATACGGGTGGTACCCGCATTGACCCGCCCCATTGACATCCTTAGATGGAGTATGTGACCAAGGCTCTGATACAAATCCACCGGACTAATATTAAGGCCAATAAAACTAGTAGTGAAGCCCGAAAGTGAAGCCCACAATCTTACCTGTCTTCAATTCATAATCCCTAACTTGGGCCCACCAACCTCTGCAAAAAAAAAAAAAAAAAAAAAAAAAACTCTAAGTTTCCACTTCTCTATCCTCCGCCGTACAACACGTCGTAAATCCGCCTTTCGCGGTGGTTCTCACGGCGAAGACAGAGAAAAGAAAACCTCAAAGTAGCCGAAAATGACGTCCTTCGTAGGTAGTTACACTCTTCCATTAATGGCGAATCCTCCAAATGCTCGTAATTCCGCCATTTTCGCTCCTTCTTCATCGCTTCTTCACTTGTCTTCTTCTTCGCTTTCTCTCTCCTCCACACGACGTCGTTCTACACTTCGCTTTGCTTCTCCTCCTCATCGTCCTCGATCTATTCCGCTTTTCGCGGTGATTTTGCTCTCCTTTGTTTTTATCAATCATCGATTTTTGAGCTTAGTTTAATTAGTTCGGTGTTTTGATTATGTTCGTTTGAATTCTTTTGATTATTTTTTGAATATTACGAAGAAAATACGAAGTTGAAGATTAAGCTTTGGTATTGTATATGCGTCATATCATTCATAGTTAAGTTTCGATGATTATTAAATTAATTGTAGATTGTTTTTTATGATAAAATGTTGTCGTACATTCGATAACTGTTTATGTTGTTGAATTTTCAATTAATTTTTATGAATGCTTAATTAGTTGCTAATTGTTTCGATGAAACTTATGTAATCATGAGAAATTCACTAATTCAGCAAATGTTGTTCATAATAATTAGCTTTAGTTTCGATTATTAATATACTCCGTACTCCGTATCTCCTTATGTCATTTGAATGATTTATCTTTCTTGACGACGAAGGAAAAAACTACGGAGTTCAAAAATTGTGATGAGGTACATATGCGTGATTCTATACATAGTTTAGTTGCGATGAATGTCTGAATTTGACTAAGTTGTAAATTATTTTTAATTATGCGAATAATCATTATAAATTGAGCAAAACATTCATAATTAGGTTTCTTGTGGAGTAATTTTAACGATTGAAATGCGAGCAGGTGATGGCGAGTAGTGATCCTACAAAATCGAAGCCTCTGAAGATAATGATATCAGGAGCTCCAGCTTCTGGTAAAGGAACACAATGTGAGCTAATCACTGCCAAAGTATGTTTTGTTATGTTATGTTCTGTAACGTTTTGATTTGTGATTTGATTTCTGATGATTTATGTTGAATTTTTGCTGAATTTGCATGGTAATATTTTGACATTGTGAATCGATTGATGAATTTTTCTTAGGTCAAATTTCTGTTACTACAAAAACCTCAAATGCGGTTGTTGTTTGTGGACGCCAACCTGTGTATACGATAAGGATTCGTTTAGTGGTCAGATGTAATGTATATTTCTATGTTTTATGCATATAACGGTTTACACGATAACTTAGTATGATGACTTTTGATCCTGCTATGGTAACGTTTAGTTTTACTAATGCTACTTATCCAATTTTGGCCTCGCAAACCAAAATAAAAATTGATTATGTTCTGTGGTTTTTTTTATAAGGTGTGCTACCTATGCATTAAAAAAAACTACATAAATTGTTTTATTTTTGTGGAAGTTTTGTATCCTAGATGGCGACGTGACAGTAGCGTTGCATGATTATTTAATAACGTTATTGCACCTTGAAGACAAAATAGATTGAATCTGGTAATTTTTTTTTTTTCGTATATGCAGTATGATTTGGTGCACATTGCTGCTGGAGATCTGCTGCGAGCAGAGATTGCATCCGGTAGCGAAAACGGTAAACGGGCTAAGGAATACATGAACAAAGGACAACTAGTTCCTGATGAAATTGTTGTGATGGTAAATGACTTTAGTCTACGTTTGCTGAATTTATGTCGATAACTTCATAACGATCCTCTCGTGATGTAGATGGTTAAAGACCGTCTTTCGCAACCAGATTCACTAGAAAAGGGCTGGCTTTTGGATGGTTATCCAAGGAGCGTATCTCAGGCAGTTGCTCTTAAAGAATACGGGTTCCAGCCTGACCTCTTTATTCTTTTGGAAGTGAGCTTTCTTTACGGTTTCACTCCATGATTGCCGTTATATTTCAAAAACTTCGTACATTACCTACTCTTACAAACCGCCTTTATATTTAAACTTTTTTAGTCGTGGATTTTTGTTTTGTATCACTCATTCTCTATATGCATTAACGAGACTCTCTACTTTTAATCATCCATCCTAGGAAACTGAAAGTGGTCTGTGTGAACAAAATAATGTTCAGGTTACACTTTTAACATATTTAAGTATATATGTATGTAGGTTGCTGAAGAACTACTTGTTGAGAGAGTTGTTGGACGGAGGCTAGATCCCGTCACTGGAAAGATATACCATTTAAAATACTCACCGCCTGAAAATGATGAAATTGCTGCCAGGCTAACTCAGCGATTCGATGATACCGAGGAAAAGGTTTTCCTCTAAAATTCTCGTCTTTTAAATTCGAACTTGCACTTGCTCATTTATTCAGCATCCGATCGATCGGCTACATATCAATTGTAATAATCTTTGACCTCCGTTAGATTTTGTTTTTGTTTGTGAATGATTGAAGGTGAAGCTGCGCTTGCATACTCACCATCAAAATGTGGAGGCGGTCCTATCTATGTACCAAGACATAATTTGCAAGGCACGCCTTCTACTCTTTTGAATTTACGTCTTCTTTTCTCCGTCTTAAAGTTGCACAATATGGTGTTAATGAGAATCATCACTGTGTTTTAAGAAATACCCGTGCGCATACTGATACCATTGACTCTTAATTTGCTCAAGTCGCCAGGTCAATTACTGACCTCTTGGACTCGTTTGTGAGCTTTTTTTTCACTCGAAGCTTGCAGCACATAAAGTTGCTTGAATTTTCGTTTATAAACTCGTCCCGTCTAATTGGTGTACCAAATGACTGCAGATTTAAATTATACTCCGTACTCCATATTTTATTTCAGTCTTTTTTTTTTTTTTTTTTCTTTGGTTGTGTCGTTCTTCCATAAATTTTAAATCCCCGGAGCTATATTTTATACGACTTGCAGGTAGATGGAAACGCTACAAAAGAAGAAGTATTTGCTCAGATTGACCAGGCGCTCTCCAAACTCATGGAAGAGCGGCCTGTTTCAGAATCTGTGGCAGCTTAAACGTATACCAGTAACAGTCAGATTCACGGGAACTTTCCGCCTCTCCGCTTTTCTGCATGTCGCTTCAGACATTCATTTTCCAGGGCTCTCCAGAGTCTAGACCATCTGTATTCTTTTGTAGAATCGGGTATATAATAGTGCAGCCTCTGTAATTCACTTATATTTTACCATGATTGTCGTCTGCTGAACGACGCCGACAAAATTTGAAGTTCGATATTTATTTGTTTACGAAAATTCCGAGACCGATTTCAGCATGTACAAACACTGCACAGTGTACACTGGTCAACAGACTCAACACTTACCTAATGCATTGGCATTATACGAGTAATTTATAAGGTGAGGTATGAGTAGTTGATAATGAATGATAAGTCAAGTTGTTTGAAGTATGTAGCAAGTCAGCTCAATATTATACTCCATATATCTTATTTGACTTTTTTCTTGACTGCTTTTGTAAGTTGTGTTGAACAAGTCTATATATTAACAATATGGTTGGTAAAATAGCCAAGTGGTATTCTAATTAATACTCGATTTCAGCTAGTTTTCCCGGCTCTGTTTGGAAAAACTAGCTGAAAAGGTAGCTGAAACTGAAAAGCTAGCTGAATAAGTAGCTGAAAATAACAGACTGCTAAATAACAGACTGATAAGATAGCTGAAATTATTATATTGTTTGGTAAAACAAGCTGAAATAATAACTGAAATAAATTAATTGACATAAAAGGACATGATTTTTATTTTATAGATGGAGTTATAAGGGTATAATAGTAAACATCTTGTAACCAACTAGCTTATTTTTTAGGAAAATTTAACATCAATAATCCAACCTTTGAGTGATCTTCCAATAATAAACCATTCTTTATTTAATCCCATAATAAACCCACCAATCACTCTTATCTTCTTTTAACAGACTATTTTACCGGATACCTGTTCAACAGGTCACACTTTTCTTAAAACTTATTCTCTTCAAATAAGTCACCATTAATGATGCTTAATCCGGAGACCCACCTTCTTGCCGGAGCATCACCATGAGGTGGTCGGGAGAAAAATGGTAGTAATTGAAAGCATGTAACCCTACATGGGTTAGTTAAGTGGACCACATTCACATTTGTATACAAATGACTGAATGACTCCATTCTTCAATTGTCGGTTTCTGCTTTGCTTCTCACCATTTTCAGTACCTGCTCTTCATCATCACCAGCCCATTAAATCAATTTTTTTGGTACACGACCTGAACACTGCCTTCCTCATCTGTCATTGCCACCGTCATTTCCATTCACTCCACCACAATTAAACATCGCTAAATCGACATCCATGGTCACACCATCGTTGACCTCCTTTCACTCCCTTCTAGCTCGTCCTTCCTAGTGACCACCATGTTGCTTTTTAGGATAATGAGCAGGTTCGTTTGATTAGTTTCTGGTAAATTTATTGGTGTCGAAACTCGAAAGCCTTTTGACTTGTAATGTGTAGACTCGTGTGTAATTTGATACTTCGTACAATACTGTCACATTGTTATGGTTTTTACATATAGTTATAAGACGAGAAAAACCGAGACATTTTGCGAAAATTTGAATGTTGTATTAGTGTGATTCATTTCCAATGGACAATTAAATACTCCGTAAGATATATGTGACGTTTTGGATTTTAGGTAGTACGAGGAACGTCACTTAATGTGGTGCTTTGGCATGATGGTTGCCGAGTAGTTTTTAGTGGTTGTAAGTTTGTAACTTGGAAGTAAAATCCACAAAAGGGGTTGTTACGCTATTCGGTGTTCGTAATATGTGCTATTTTCACCCGTGGAGGCACTTAGATGGTCATATCGCCCTGTTTCTTGATTTTCCTTGGACCACGGGAGATACAGTGGGAAAAAGGGATGCCTTAGGAGTGGGAGGAGAAGAAGTGTAGGTGGTGGCAACAATGGTGGAAGGTTCAAGATGGAGTGGATCACTAAATGAAGGGGGGCTGATGCATTATTTGGGAGGAAGAAAGGTGACCTGTTTTTGGAGGTCACCAACAGGTAAAAGTTGAGGTGAGTTCATTTAGGGGTAATTATGGTAATAGTTGGGTTTATTGTAGGATTAAATAAAGAATGGTTTATTTTTGGAAGACCACTCAAAGGTTGGATTATTCATGTTAAATTTTCCTATTTTTTAATAAGCTACCTAAATTATTTCCAGTCAACCCTCACTAGGGATGTCGTTGGGGCGGGGCGGGGGCGGATATAGGCTCCCCCACATCCGTACCCACCAAAAAAAACCTCTACCCATACCCGCCCCACCACCCATGCCGGGTACAAGTTTTCAAACTGCAGTCCCACCATCCATGGCGGTGCAGATGCGGGTATTATGCGGGTATATGAGTATAAATAATATAAAAAATGTTTATATGAAGCGGGTATGCGGGTATTATGTGGATATGCAACATCCACCCCTGCCCCATTACCCATGGCGGATACAATTTTAATACCCATACCCGCCCCACCACCCGCGAAACTTATACCCATCCCCACCCCAACTGGGGCGGGTGCGGGGCGGTACCCACTAGTACCCGCCCCATTGACATCCCTAACCCTCACCAAACACTTCCAGGTAAAATAGATAGCTGAAATTTTGGTCAAACCAGCGAGCTGGTCAAATAAGTTAGTTGATTTGTGCAACCAAACAGGACCTTCTTTTATACGATATATCTATAAGAAAGGTGATTTTCTTATTGAATGAATAATTCTGATTTACAAGCCTAGGTTTATATACACAAGGATGGATTGTTACACAAGACTAGAATTCCTAGATTACAATATTATCTTGGTGTATTTACTATTATCTTGTTATATTTACAGTTGTAAAATATATGCAGAATCTATCCTTTAGGAGGAGTTTGACTTGCTCGGGAAGTCGTCTTTTGAGTTGTAGACGTAATATTCGTAATACGCCCCCGCAAGATGGACGTCGGGGAGAGAAGGCCAATCTTGTCTCGAAGTTCAGTGAAGCGCGACCTTGGTAGCGGTTTGGTGAGAGCATCGGCGAGTTGATCTTTGCTGGCGATATGTTGAATGCGAATGTGACCGAGCTGGAGCTGTTCTCGGACAAAGTGAAAGGAGAGAGCCATGTGTTTCATGCGCGAGTGAAAGACGGGGTTTTTGGCGTACAGAGTAGCGGACAGATTATCACAGTATACGACCGGTGGTTTTGTGATGGTGAGGTGAAGCTCAGTGAGGAGGTTCCGGAGCCAGAGAGTTTCAGTGGTGACGGCAGCAACTGCACGGAATTCCGCCTCAGTGGTGGAGAGAGCAAGACCTTTCTGTTTCTTGGAGGACCAAGAGATGGGGTTACGGCCAAGGTATACGATATAGCCGGTGGTGGACAGGTAGTCAGACTTGTCGCCGGCAAAGTCGGCGTCGCAGAAGGCATGAAGACACAGGGGTGAGTTGCAATGTAGCTGGAGACCATAATCTTGCGTCCCTTGTAGGTAACGTAGCAGACGTTTTAAAGCAGACCAGTGAGCTGTGGTAGGGTGGTGAAGAAACTGAGCAAGGCGATTAACGGTGAACGCAATGTCAGGACGGGTGAGGGACAGGTATTGGAGGCTGCCAACGAGAGTCCTATAGTCAGAGTGATCTTGTACAGGGTTGTCATCCTCACGGATGAGATGTGTGTCAGTCGCAATGGGCGTGGCTGTGGGCTTGGCTTCGGCCATTTTCGACTTTTGAAGAAGATCATGGATATACTTGGACTGGGTGAGATGAAGACCAAGGTTGTTTGGTGTGACTTCGATGCCAAGAAAGTACGAGAGTGGACCTAAGTCCTTTATCGAAAAACGTGTGGCTAGATTAGTAATAAAAGTTTGTAAATGTAGTTCATTTGGTCCTGTAATTATAATATCGTCAACGTAGACGAGCATATAAATGCACAATGAATCGGTTTTTAATATGAATAAGGATGAGTCGGAGAGTGATTGTTTAAAACCATATTTGATGAGATGTGTTTTTAGCTCAGTGTGCCAGGCACGAGGAGCTTGTTTGAGACCGTAAATTGCTTTGTTCAATTTACAGACATAGTCAGGGTTGGATTCATCGACAAAGCCTTGGGGTTGAGCCATGTAGACGTCGTCAGTTAATGTGCCCTGTAGGAAGGCATTGTTTACATCAAGCTGACGAAGTGACCAGGATTTGGTGACAGCAAGAGAGAGAATGACACGGATAGTGGTGGGTTTGACTACAGGGCTGAATGTTTCAGTGTAGTCTAGACCAGGGCGTTGGTGGAAACCTTTCGCAACCAGACGGGCCTTGTGTTGTTTAAGAGACCCGTCAGGATTGTATTTGACCCGATATACCCATTTGCAACCAACTATATTTTGAGTTGAATGTCGAGGGACCAGGGACCAGGTGTTGTTTCGAAGAAGGGCGTCGTATTCAGCCTGCATTGCCTGTCTCCATTGCGTGGAGACCAGGGCTTGCTTGACGGTTTTAGGTAGGGATGTAGGTGAGTCAGGGGCGAGAGCTAGGTGAGCATATTTAGGATTTGGTTTGCGAATATTGTTATCAAGACGAGTGACAACATTGCGAGGAGGGGGAGGAGGACGCGATTGCCGAGAGGGAGCAACAGAAGGTTCGGGTGAAGGAGTAGGAGAGGTATTGGCAGCGGGAATATGGACGGTGGTTGGCGAGGATGAAGTGGAGTGGTGTGCCGTGGTGGTTGTTGGATCAGGAGTGGGATTTTGTGTAATTGGTTGGCGACGAGTGTAGACCTGGGTGATTGGATGTCGTTCTCGAGGGGGTTTAGTAGCAGGTGTAATGTCAGTAGGTGAAGTGGTGGGAGAGAGCAGCGGAATCATAAGTTGACACCAATCATCAGGGTCGGTAGAAGTAGACGGTTGTGCGGGGGAGGCCATAAGCCGATTGTATGGAAATTCATCTTCGATGAATTTGACATGACGAGAGGTGAAAAGACGATTTTTCTTGGGTTCAAGACAATGATAGGCACTCTGTGTGGAGGAATAGCCAACAAAAATACACGGAGTGGAACGGTAGTCAAGTTTGTGTTTGCTGTAGGGGCGAAGCCACGGGTAGCAGAGACACCCAAAGTTATGCAATTTAGCATAGTTGGGTTCAAGCTTATGTAGTTTAAAGTAAGGAGTGAGGTTGTTGAGTGTAGAGGTAGGGAGTCGGTTTATGAGATAGACAGCAGTACTAAAGGCAAAGGGCCAAAAGGTGGTAGGAAGGTGGGCATGTGCTAATAAAGCAAGGCCGGTTTCAACAATGTGTCGATGACGACGTTCAGCGTAGCCATTATGTTCTGGAGTATGAGGAGGGGAGGTTAAATGACTGACGCCGTTGTCGAGGAGAGGCGAGGTTAATTTTTGAAATTCACCGCCATTGTCGGAAAAAAAACGTCGAATGGGTTTGTTGAAGTGTTTTTCGACTAGAGCTTTAAAGCGAAGAAAGACTTGCGGTGTTTCAGATTTGTTTTTAAGCGGGAAGAGCCAGACATATTTGCTGTAGTGGTCTACAAAAATAACATAGTACTTGTATTTTTCATTAGATAATACGGGACTAGTCCATAGGTCGGAAAAGATAAGCTCAAGTGGTTCGGAAGTGGTGAGTGACGAGGTTGAAAATGGTAGTTTTGTACTTTTACTAATTAAACACGAGTCACAATAAGAAAATTTAGGCAAGCTAAACGGTAAATTTTTATTAATAACCCGCATTACATCATTGGTTGGATGACCAAGTTTATGGTGCCATGATAGGCCCTTATTATTAAAGCAACAAGAATTTAAATTTCTAACAGTAGGACTAGGGGAGTCAACATGACTCGTTTTATTACTAATGATACTAGTATTACTAGGTAAACTAAATGAGCCCATTGGGCCTTTATTTGTAGAATTAAAATCACTAAGAGAAGAAGAGCCCAGTTGTGATGATAAAACGGTCTTGCGGGTCGGGCTCCACTCGTAAATTCCGTTGCTAGTTTTGCCTTTGAGGAGGGTTTGGTGGGTCTTCATCTCCTTCACACAAAAATCAGAGGAGGTAAAAATCACATAAGCATCATTATCCTTGCATAATTGGTAAATCGAAATTATATGTCGAGCTATATTTGGTGCGTGCAAAACATTAAGTAATTTAAGAGATGAGTGAGGTAGAGAGGTGTTACCTATATTGGCGATGTCAAGCGAGGAACCATCCCCGATGAGGAGGCCGTCAGATCCGGCATACGGTGAGTGGAGGGCAAGGGTGTCGATGTCATAAGTGACATGGTTTGAGGCACCACTATCGAGAAGGTAAGCCGGATTCGGCGTAGTGACACCGTGGGTGGTGGCCATGTGTGCCTGGCGGTTGGTTTGGTTGTGTTGACGGGTTGGGGGTGCTGGAAAGATGATATTGGGGAAGAGTTTACGAAAGTTGGGGCAGTCAGCGATGACGTGACCCACTTGACGACACCACTGACAGCGACCTTTGAATGGGTTGGGCTGCTTGGATGTCGAGGGAGCAGTGGCGGTGGTGGTGGTACGGTTAGCGCCACGGTATTGGTTGTTGGGACGATACCCAGCATTAACAGTAGGTTGAAAGGGGTCGGTGGTTGAGCTTTGTTTGGTTAAAAGCTCATGTTGAAGGAGCTTTTCATGTAAAGCTTCGAAAGAAATCGGGTTGTCGCGAGCTCTAACGGCGTCGATCACAGGTTTGAAGACATTGTAATCGAGGCCTCGGAGGACCTTCGAGATAATGTCCTCGGGATCGAGAACTTTGCCCATAAGGGCGAGTTGGTCAATACATGCTTTTATGGCATGCATATAATCGGTTATGGTTTGACCGGAGGTTTTGACAATAGAGTCAAGTCGGTCTTTGATTTGAAGAATATGCGTACGAGATGGGTTGGCGAAGGTGTTGGCCAAGATGTCCCACGCTTCCTTGGAGGTTTTGGCGCGGACGATCAAGGCTTGAATGGTGGGCGTCAAGGTACCCATGAGGGCGCCGAGAATGAGGCCATCCTGCTTCAACCAGGTGTGATAAGCAGGGTTGGGTTGAGGTTGGTCCGACTTGTCGTCGGAAGGAAGGGTTTCAGTTGGTTGCGGGGTAGACCCGTCAAGATAGCCAAGAAGGCTAAAGCCGAAAAGTATGTGTGTGAGTTGAAACCTCCAGGATGTATAGTTTGTGGAGGTTAGTTTCACACATTGGCCAAGGTTGAGAGAGGTGAGAGGGGTGTTGGCATCATGAGGGTTAGGCACGGTGGTGTCAGGATTGACCATGGTGGTTATCGAAATGGGGAATTTGGTGGCAGAGCGTTTGAAAGCAGTAGGGCGTGGAGAAAGGTGGAAGAGTTTGGATCGATGATGACTGTGGGATACCATATAAGAAAGGTGATTTTCTTATTGAATGAATAATTCTGATTTACAAGCCTAGGTTTATATACACAAGGATGGATTGTTACACAAGACTAGAATTCCTAGATTACAATATTATCTTGGTGTATTTACTATTATCTTGTTATATTTACAGTTGTAAAATATATGCAGAATCTATCCTTTAGGAGGAGTTTGACTTGCTCGGGAAGTCGTCTTTTGAGTTGTAGACGTAATATTCGTAATAATATCGATTTATTTTAGCGTGTGATCGACAACTCAAAAATCACCATATTACTAAAGAATATTATGTAAAATTTACGACTTACGAGTATAAATTATTTTATAAAGATAAAAAGAATGAAAGAATGGTATACTTGTAGTCATGTATCTATTCGTATTTACAAGAAAAGAAAAGTCCTTTTGAGTTTTGACGTCAATTATGGACTTGGTTTCTAGAACAAAAATTAGTCATCTTGAGGACGTCTCTGACGACGACGACAGTGTAGGCCGAGCAAAGCAAGCCGCCAAGGCTTGTTCCAGATACGGTACAACATTAGACATCGAAGGTCGATCTCGACCTTCTAGACTAACGCAATCCACAGCTAGGTAGCCAACCATCATAACTGCTTCTATCTCCACCGGCGTTGGAGGTGGCACATTTCGGTCCAACACCCTATGAATGTCGCCTCTTATAATATATGGCACCATAAAATCGACCACGTTCCTTGGCGCCTCGTCTTCACATGCATGAATAGCCTTGTACCCACTTAGTAGCTCTAACAGAACTACTCCGAAGCTGTAAACATCGCTTTTCGTGGTTAACTGGTGTAGTCTGTAGTACTCAGGATCAACGTATCCAAGGGTTCCCGCGGCCTTGAGGGAGAGATGGGTTTCCCCATCTTGAGGACCCATCAAAGACAACCCGAAATCAGACACTTTTGCAGTCCAATTATCGTCGAGTAATATGTTGGATGGTTTGATGTCGCGGTGTATGATAGGTGGCACTGCGTAGGCGTGTAGGTAGTCAATCCCTCGAGCCGCGTCGAGAGCCACTTTGATTCGGTTAGGCCATGACGCGAGAGGAGACGAGTCCTTGAACTTGTGAAGGTGGTCATGAAGGGTGAAATTGTTCATGAACTCGTACACAAGCATCCGTTCATTCGCATCCTCGTAAAACCCGAGTAATCTAACAAGGTGTTTATGGTTAAGCCTCGAGAGCACCTCGAGCTCGGCCACAAATGCCACGTCTTTGTCTTCTTGACGCCGGTTGGTTCCCACCCCATGCGTCCTTGTTAACATTTCCGCTCGTTTGATTGCCACTTCCCTACCGTCGTCTAAAGTGGCGTGGTAAACCGACCCAAAACTACCTAACCCAATCTTACATTCTTGAGAGAAGTTTTGGGTGACTTGTAACAACACCTCTAGGGAAAACTCTTCTAGGACGCCGCCTTTGTCGATGCTGTACATATGGCTCAACCGCTTATCTAGGACCGGGGGTTCAAAAGACGCCATTTGCCGCTCATCATGTTCGTGTCGGGATTTCTGAGCATCGACTCCTTGGCTTTGCGCATTCGTGCCTACCTCAATGGGTCCTGAGTCGTGAACACGACAGCCTTTACCCCGACAATATCGCCACAACACGAACACAATGACTCCGATCAAAGAAACCGAACCTACACACCCCACCACTAGAA
Organism: Dianthus caryophyllus; assembly: GCA_023091065.1. NCBI lineage: Eukaryota > Viridiplantae > Streptophyta > Magnoliopsida > Caryophyllales > Caryophyllaceae > Dianthus > Dianthus caryophyllus. The sequence goes on along the minus strand of CM041520.1, from coordinate 33,580,999 downwards.
ACACCACCATTTTACGATTCCACGTACTACTACCACCCGTCTTAGGAACCGTAGGTGAAGTCACATTGTTACCATTTCCCGCAACACAAGGTTGACACACCATCAAATCATCCTTACAAAACCTCCCAGACCCGTCCAAAGGACCACACAAGGGACATTCCTTCACACAATTCCCTGGCATTACACTATCGAAAACCGACACATTTGCATCAATCATGTCATTTCCCCAACACACCAATGAATAGTTTGACGCAACAACACCACAAAAAACACCCTCCTTTGCCACAACCCCAATGAAGTACGTCCACTGCAACGCCCCCGGCAACTCAAACCCGTCTTTTCCCCAACAAAAGACGGTCCCATTCTCGCGCAGAGCGCAACTTCTCTCGTCTCCCGACGCCAAATCCTTAAAAACCCCCTTAGGTTCACTCCCTAACAATTTTCCCCAACAATGTAACTCCCCACTTAATGATATTGCACAAGCATGATTTGCACCAGCTGAAATTACACTAAAATTTCCACTTGGGTAATTTTTAATTACATTTTCATCATCATTTACTAAGCACTTTATATTACCATTATTTTCAATTAACCCACATATAAAATCATTTCCAACACTAATTTTTGAAAAATTTGGTGAATTTTTTTTGGATTTCATTTCCCTCCATTGCCAACATGTCAAAATATTATTTTTATTAGAATTATTATTATTATTACCATTAATTACACCACAAATATGATCAATACCACTATCAATTTCACTCAAGATTCCACCTTTATAAATTCTTTTGGGAATTAAATTCTTCCCCAAATTCAAAAACCTCCAACAATCCAAAATTGATTGAGAATTTTGGGACCTAATTCCACACAAAAAACCCTTTCCACCCACAATTCTAGAGTATGAAACATTGTGGGAAATCAAATTAAATTGAATTTTACTTGGAAAAGCTGTGCAATTTATGTATGTTTCCTGGGTTTTTGTTGGGATTATGGCACAAATTAGGGTTTGATTATCATTAGATGAAAATGAAATTGAAACTGTTGAAAGGCAATTAATTTGAGCTGAAAATGAATTTAAATACAAAAGTATTATTATCACAAAAATTTGACACAAAGTTGAAAATTTAAGTGAGAAATCCATAGAAATGTTAAGCTCATTGTTTGGGAAAAAAATTTAAGTGTTTCAATGAATGAATTAATTAATGGAGTATATAAATAAAATTAAGGGTGAAATTAATAACATAATCCTAAAAAAAAAACACACAAAAAATTGATAGTCAAAACACAGTCAACGCGTTTGTTTATAAGAAGAAAGAACAAGGAAAAGAATATTATAATAATAGAAAAATATATTGACTGACTAATTCTACGTTTGATTTAATAATAAATAATAATGCACTAAATAAGCATATAACACTCTCTAGTGATTAAAAAACAAAAAAAAAAAATATAAATAAAAATTGACTTATATTTTATAATTATATTTTTGGTCTAAACGATGGTATTATGTTGAGCGATATGAGGCTATGAGCGTGTTGGTGTGAACGAGTTATGTTACTCGGCTCGACGGGGGTTGGTGGCGGCTGTATCGGTTAACTGAGTGGCGAAGTAGAATATCGTAAATGTAAAGAAAATGTCACTATTATGTAAAGCATGGAGTATCTGATTAGACAATTATCTTGAGTTTAGTACTCGAGTTTGTATAAAGAGATTGTTAGGAGCGGGTAATTCGCCCATTGAAATGACCATCAATTAAAACGTTTGACAGTACAGAGTTTTACTTTATATTAACAAAAATACAAAATGGGTGACCAACTCGTGTTACACCTTGTTGAACTATCGTGGGTAATATTCTCGATCCTAAGTTGGGGTACGGCTGTTAGGGGACTACAGTATAAATTGTATTTATGAGGAAATTTTGTTTTTCTCCGGTTCTCTTTGGTTCGAGTATCTTTAATACTCCGTATGAATGTAGAGCTTTTTACTAAATTATGATCATTTTAACGCTTGTTGTGTTAATTTTAACGTTTCGTGTAACTATTTTTTTTTTTTTTTTTTTTTTGTCTCTGTGAAGAATCCCTTATTAATATGCCCACATGTAAGTCCCACATCGGTTGTGGAGAGTTGAAATGTCCACCTTATAAAGCCTAAGGGCTACTCCTCCTATTGCCAATTGGTTTTAGGATGGAACCCCATGGCCATGAGGTGCTTTTCTCTACCACTGTGGGTGTGGCCGCCTCGATTTCACATGGTATCAAAGCCTATGGTTATATCCTGGGTCTCTTTGATATGAAACCGGGCCAATTATATGCCTCCGGATTTAATGGGTTACACGTTATCTCGTGTTTGTTAAAATCACCCGTCCTGCCTCGCCAGATGCCATGGAGAAGAATCCCACCATTGTTGGGCTCCAAAGATAAGGCTTGTTAATGGGCTTACATGTGTGGGGAGTGAAGAATCCCTTATTATATTCCCACATGTAAGTCCCACATCGGTTGTGGAGAGGTGAATTGTTTACCTTATAAAGCCTAAGGGCTACTCCTCCTATTGCCAATTGGTTTTAGGATGGAACCCCTTGGGCCTATGAGGTGGGCTTTCTCTCTACCACTTGTGGGTGTGGCCCGGGCCCGTCTTTGGTTTCACAGTCTCCAACATAAATTAAATTTTAAAACGTAATAATCACGGAAGGCAATAAAATCGACATCTAAATATTTGTCTAGATTCTAGAACTAAATTGAATGGTGTAAACCAAAATTATAATAACATCCACCACTATATGTACTTATGAAATTTCTAAAATGAGAATGTAAACTCATTTTGTAGCCTTCAAAATTTCAAATGATCCATAATTAAAAACATTCTTGAAACAGCAATGGGCCTATACAATGTGAATGCTTCATATATTTTTCCTTGTTGGGTTTACGAAAGGTGACTAATTGAACTGATGTTAAGCACACTACTAAATACTCGTCGTCATTTTCAACAATTCTTTTATAAGATCGTCTTATCGTATAAGATAAACTCAATTCAGAAAAGGTCCAAAAATTACGATAATTGTTAAATTGGTCTTATAATACATTATAATATGAACATCGTATCCAACATTTTGTGTTCTTTTTTTAAGCGGTCTAGGGTAAGTGTTGGGAATATACGGTGTATCGATATATGAGATGATAATGTATCGGAAATATGAAAGGATTAGTATTTAGTGGATATTGTTATTATTGTTGGCATTTAACAAAAAAAAAAAAAAAAAAAAAAAAAGATCCATTTCTAAATGGAAGACAAACAGCTATTATCAATGATTCTTTTCCTAATTTGTCCATTGATAAGTGGGAATTCACTACATAATTTTCCAAGTTAGTTTGTGAGAAGTTGGATAATTAATTTTAAGTAAAATTAAAAAAAGAAAACTACCTTATAAAATTAATTTTTTTGTAAATAACTACTGTATGTAATTTTTTTTAGCAAATAACTACCTTATAACGTTTTTTTTTTTTTTTTGTTTTATTTAGATCACTGACTAAATGTTACAAATGTTAGGGTTATGCATATCACTACCAAGACAACTGAAAACAGTCTAAAAATTCAAAATTTCGACCACTTTACATTTAAAATACTCATTTTGCCCTTACTAAACATCTCTCTAGTGTTGGGGAAGGCAAATAACGAGTGACAAAACGATCACAAAAGCATAGTATTTTTTTGGGTTAAAAAAGAATCAGGCAAAATGGTACCATTGTGAATAAAAAAAAGACGTTATAGGATAGTTATTTACAAAAAAAATATAAGTTAGTTGTTTGCAAAATGTTGCATTTATAAGATAGTTTTTTGTAATTTTACCTTAATTTTACGGTAAAATCGATACTAAGTCTATCAAATAAATATGCGATACTATCTAACGTAATCATCCTGTGACGGTCTCATTAGCATGTAAGCTTAAAAGGTGAAACTTTAATATATTTACAAGTCTGTAGGTCTTAAAATGAAACGGTTTCACAGGAGACGTAACAGACGGGTATACTACTTACTACTCCGTACTACATTTAAACAGGCAGTCAGGCACATTGTAACAAGGTTCAATTGATGCAAAAAATATTTGTCTCCAACAGTTCAATGCACTTCTGAAAAAATTCATAACGCAGAACTTCTTTCAGTTTTCCCGGAATGATCAGCGGAACCCTGTGAACTGCAAGGGTCAGCATCGGACAGCATCTTGACGACGTCTCTCATTGTAGGACGGAGTGATGGAAGTTCGGCTGTGCAGAGTGTACCGATTTTTAAGACCTTCAGCATGTCGTCTGTGTTGTTGTCTTCTGATTTCAAGTTAGGATCGAGGACATGAGTGTCGTCAGTTTGGTCGTCATTCAGGTTACTCAAAACCCAATGCACGATGTCTCTCCCTTCTCCGTACTCGTCCTCAATCGGTCTTCTCCCTGTCACTAGTTCGAGAAGTACTACCCCGAAACTGTAGACATCACTCTTTTCTGTGACTTTTCGAGTGTACGCCAGCTCTGTAAGAAACAAAATAAAACATTAGATTTTCTGACTGTTATAGTATTAATTATCTGACAGAATTCGAAATAATATAAAAAGGAATTTACCGGGTGCAATATAGCCGTGAGTGCCAGCGAAACAGCTGAAAATTGACCCGTTTGGTGAATCATCCGAGGCTCTAGCAACTCCAAAATCAGCCAGTTTCGGCTCATAGTCATAATCGAGTAAAACATTAGTCGACTTAACGTCTCTGTGAATGATAGGAGGCGAAGAATCGTGGTGAAGATAGCCAAGAGCTTTCGCAACACCCAACGCAATTCTATATCGCTTAAACCAATCGAGTTCCGACCCCCCACCCTTGAGCTTACGGTGAAGCGCCTCAAACACGTTACCCTTCGACATGTACTCGAAGATCAGAAACCCCGTGTTTCCTCTCAACAAACACGCATACAGCTTCAGTATGTTCCTGTGTCGAATTTTCCCAAGGATGTTCATCTCAGACGATAGGACCTTTAAGCCAAAACTCTTTGACAGTTGTTTAACAGCGACAATTCCTCCGTCTTTCTTCAGCTCTACACGATAAACCTTCCCTGTGCCTCCGCTCCCTATCAAATTCGCTTCCTCGAGATTACAGATTTCATCCACGTCGAAATCCAAATGTTGAAACGACTCGACTTTCCATTTTAGATCAGTCCCATTTCTAGCTTCGAGATCATCAGCATCTTTAGAGACGTAGTAATGTATGAAGTTCATGAACAACAATGCCGATAAAATTACAACAAGCACCGACAGAATAATGCAAGTCGCCATCAGTTTAGTCGACATGCCTCGTCTGTGTACACAGTCACACTCGGTATTACACACACTTATCCCGAAACTCCCTGACACTTTAACGTTTTTATCGGTACAAAGGTCTTTGTTCCCGAGGAATGCGTCCACTCCCCAAATTGACAGCAAATAAGGAGGAATACTCCCCGACAACTGGTTTCCCGATAAATCAAGCAGGCTCAATTTCAAATCTCCCAAACTAGTGGGGACTGAACCGCTAAGTCTATTACCCGAAAGATTAAGAGAGTTCAAAGAGGTTATCTCGGAGAGTGTGCCAGGAATAACACCTTCCAACGAGTTTGCAGCGAGATTTATGTCTACAAGTTTGGTGCATTCTCCTAACTGCGAAGGGATTTCTCCGTCAAAATGATTAACTTGCAGCTGCAACGACGAGAGCTGCATGAGGGATCCAAGTTGAACCGGGATTTGACCCGTAAATGAGTTATTACTCAAATAGAGCCTCTCGAGTTTTACGAGCTTTCCAATTTCTGGTGGGATAACACCTGAAAACCTGTTGTTTTGCAGCTGCAACTGACCCAAATTCAAGGAGTTCCCTATCTCGCGAGGCATGTGTCCCGTAAATTCATTGTCGCTGAAATCGATAATTATCGCATCAGGCATGTCCCATAGACCGTCAGGAAGAGACCCCGATAAACGGTTTAAACTGATTCTAAACCTCACCAGTGACTTACAGTCAGCGTAAGACACAGGAAATGTGCCTGAAAAATCGTTATCGAGTGCAAGCAAAAATTCCAGGACTCGGCTTTCACACAGGTATCTCGGAAAGGGGCCCGTAAAGTTATTCTCGGAAATGTCTATGCTGTTTAACGGAGAGAATCTCCCAAAATTCTCAGGAAATTCCCCAGAGAAGAAGTTCCTGTAAACTGAGAACGCTTTGAGATGACGTAATTCACCAAATCCACGAGGAAGTTCCCCGGTAAACTGATTGCTAAACAGTTGGAAAACCACCAAGTTTTTAAGATTTCCGAGCTCAGGTGGCAACTTCCCGTAGAAATGATTCGCTGAGATATCGAATTCCTGTAGAAACGTCAGGTTCGACAGCTGCGCAGGGATCTCACCCGTCAAATTATTTGCAAAAAGTTCAATCTTAGTCACCTTCCGCAGCTGAGAAACCGCCCCAGACAACACCCCGGACAACTGATTCCTTGACAAATCCAAAGTCGTGAGCTCTGTTAGCGCGAAAACTGATTCCGGGATCACTCCTACACGCTTACAGTTCGACAAGTACAGCCACGTCAAGTTCTTCAAATTTCCTATATTCTCTGGGATTTCCCCTTCCTGAAACCTGTTATTTCCGAGACCCAACGATACTAACCGCGTCAAATTCCCAACCCACGCAGGGAACTCCCCGCTGAAGAAATTCCCCGACAAATCAAGCGCCTCCAGAGACCGTAACCCCGACAAATTAGGCACTCTCCCCACCAACTTATTTATGGTCAGATTTAAAACCCTCAAATTACTGCACAGGCTCAATTCCAAGGGAATATAACCTGATATCGAAGTCGACGTAAGGGACAGTTTCGTAAGTCCTTGCAGCCTGCACAATGAAGGCGAAAGCGGCCCTGTCAACGACACATTATCAATTGAAATTCCGCTGACACGCCTCGTGACAGGCTCACAGAAAACACCAGAGAAGTCACACACAGAATTTTTTTCAGTCCATGATGTTAAGTAGTGTGTTGGGTCCCTGAGATTGGATTTGAACTCTAGTAGAACCGTCTTCTCGACTGACAGAGATTCAAACTTTGGTGCGAAGACGATTAGTTGAATGATGATGCTCAAGAACAGCATAATCTGTGCCATTTTGGTCATTACCACCAACTGCTTCAGTTCCTAATCAAAATAGATAAGATCAAAGAATTAGCTTTTAAAACGAGTTTTTCTAACATATGCCAATTTTACGAGTTTATTTGAGGATATTTCACGTGTGTCCAATGGGCACACGTTAGAAAAACCGAATTACGAGAAATTATTTTTCAAATCAAGCAATGATTGTTAACTACTACTACTACTACTAATATAAAAAAAAGACTACTCAATTTGGTACAAAATTTAGAATAAAATGATTGCTTAAGTGGGGTTATGAAGGAATTATGTCCACTGTCCTATAATAATTAACCCGCTTAAGTCTATGTGGTCAACACGTCTTGCTAGAGACCAATGTTGATCTGATACATAAATAAGTTATGTGTCTAGTAGCTCTTAAGTGGGCCCATTGGGTCACACACAAATGTACAGGGTAATTATAATATGAGTAGTATTCATTAATTAATTCTTAGGGTCTAAAAAGCTAGTTTAAGCATTCTGACTCTTCTACAGGTTTATGGAACCTCTTGGGATTAGGTTTATGGAAACCTCTTAGGATTAGGTTTATGGAACCCAGATCTTCCTCTTTACTATATATATGGGGTTCACTTGTGAAGGAATTAATTCAACTCAATTCAATTATGAGAATACTCCACATATTATATAGAGAGAAAATAGTTTCTCTAGAGAGGTTGGTAAACTCTTGATTAAGCATACCAGGTTGTAGCTCAAAATGCGTGTGGATACTAATGGAGCATCACAATTGAGGTGTTAATTATTATTATGGGATTCTTCTTATTATTATTCAGGTTCTCACGATTTCTTATATTCTACATACTTTTTATTATTATATTATTCATTGCGAGAAGGTATGTAATTAAATGCCTTACTTGTATTTGTTAATTCGTTCAATACTTGCGATTTGATCTTGGCAAATTGGGTTTGTATAAAACTTGTTTATGTCCTCAAAACCCTACAGTGGTATCAGAGCCAATTTCGCGTAGTATTGTTCAAATTAACTATTGAATCTTGGCTCATAATTTTGTTGTGAGAGATTCAATTGATTTGATGAATTTGAATATTTGAGATCCATTAGAAACATGTTTAGGGTTTTTCAATTTATGAATTTAATTTGTTGAATTGTTAAATTGAGTTTTTGATATATATATAAAACCATGTTGTTGTTTTATTTTATCGCCCTAAAACGTTTTCTAAAGGGCCCTAAGATATTTATTCCTTTGTTGACGATGAAAGACTCGATTGGAATAAATTGAAGGGACAATTTTAAGAATCTAGAAATTAATTCCATTGTTGACGATGAGTTCTAATGTGTTAGAACAAGACTCGATTGGAATGAATTTTAAGAATCCTAAAGAATTAATTTCATTGTTGACGATGAGCCTTAATTTAAATTAGGGCAAGACTCGATTGAAATTAATTGAAGGGTCAAAGAATAGTTGTGAAGAAAAATCACGAAAAACCTCTGTATAAAGCTAAAACCTATCGGTTTACGAAACCTACTCGGTTTTAAATGATACAGAGGCGGCAATCTGGAAAAATAAGACCTATCGGTTTGGACCAAACCGATCGGTTTAAGTCCAAAGCCGGTTTGGACAAAGGAACCGATCGGTTCACTTGTCGACGCCTTGCTCGCTTTGTTCTTGTGATTTTTGTGTATTTTCTGTTTTTATCAACCAAATTAATGGAATTTAGCATGATTATGAATTGTCTAACAATTATGAATCATGAATGGGTTTCATGATTTTGTGTATTTTCTATTTTCCATCGACTAAATAATTTAAAATGAGTTCAATTATGAATTATATTACAACCGTGGATTGTTTTATAATTATGAATTGAAGTGAGACTCAATTTGACTTATGAATTGTTTTACAATTATGAATCATTAATCGGCTTAAGTGATCGGTTTATGTTGAAACCGACCCGTTTAGCAGCGATTTTGAGAGTGATTCTAATTTTGTTGAATTTACGAATTAATTAAATCACGATTATGAATTGTCATACAATTACAAGTTGTTATACAATTATGAATCGGATTTGGTATAATTTACGATTATTGAATTGTTGTACAATTGTAAATTGTTATACAATTATGAATCAAAATTTGAAGCATTGTTTTATTTCTCAAGTTTGAAAAGGAGTTTTCTAAGAGAGGAGAAATACAATGCTCATTGGAGGTCAAATTTAGCTTGACTTACAATAAAGATTAATTTGGGTACCATGCTTTTCTTAATGATAAATTGAGATTTGCATGCTTAGAACTCATACTTATAATCCCTCCGGAATATTAAGCATTGTCTTTCCATATTAGAACACCACAATAAGTTTGCTACGACACGCTAAGTGACTGCTAAAGCAGTGCTTAGCGAGTAACGTACGTAAATTGAGTGGAAAGGTGAGTAATGGTTTCATCGCAATATGTTTGCTATATTGGTTAAAGTGACCGCTAAAGCGGTGCTTCGCCAGTAACGTAAAATGAGTGGATGAATAACCGTTACTCATAAGATCTTTTTGGTTCGCTTAACGAGGCCGTCAGGTGAGGCCTGAGCCTTGAGGCAAGAGGTCGTTTTCAAGTCATGATTGACTAACCGACCGACCAAGAATTACATGGAGATGTAATTGACATGCGAGGATGTCTACCTTTATGTTTTGTGTTTTGGGCGATGAGCTAAAGCTCACTCAAGACACTTAATATTTGGGATCTTGGAATAATTGTACATGTATGAGGGAAACGTGTTCAATTCATATTAATTATCATTCGTGTTGCATATATTTAGTCATGTGTTATCACAATTTAATAAACGAGCGATTTGAAATGGTTCAAACTCATTGATTGGTGTTTTGAGAAAGAGTTCTCAAGAGTGAGAGATATGATTTGTCCTTATAAAGGAATTTCATACAAGCTAAAACCGATGTTAACATACGCTTTGATCGTGTGGTTAAAGTCATGGTGATGGCTTTACGTTTCAATTAAACAATCGTCTAATTGAGAAATTGTTCCCATTAAGTGAGAAAATAGTGGAAACTATCCAATTAGCTTGCATGTCATACGTTGATGACAAGATTATAATGATAATCTAGAATGATTGGATATTTCTATTAGTATTCTTGAAAATTGTTTTCAGCTTATGCTTGAGTTAAAGTCGGTTCATCATGAATGAAACATATAACTTGAATTTCTCATTTAATAGTATAAGATGCTTTAATTAGCATATGATACTCAATATAATTAAACGTCATATCAAGAAGGCCAAATTATAATGATATTTGAGTTCATTAGGTAAATGGCTTGAGATATTGGACTTAGACGATGTTGAAGGGCTTAAAGTTCTGAATTAATGATTGTTATCTGACCTAAAGCCTAAGCATGGTTTAATTGAGTACGTAAATATTTGTCGTTAGTGGAATGATTTAATCATTGATGTAATGATAAATTAACATTGGAAGAGCAACTCCTAGAATTATCTAGAAGATCTGTAAATGAATTTGAAGTAGTGACTTCAAATATGTATGTTGTGAATGTAAAAGTCAATATTCTACTTTTGGTATGAGGTACCAAATGCAGCTCTTACATTGATAATGTAGTGAGTTCGAGAAGAGTAGAGTAATGACAATTGACAAAAGTAAAGTGATTATGTATATGAAATGAACACATTTTGTTTTTCATCTACATAAAAGGGATCACTTGACTTAATTTTAAAGTTTAATGCTAAGATTGGATAAATTGTTATTCATGTACCTAATATAAGCAAGGGTTGAAATTCTGGTTCATATTCAAACATGAATAGAATTTATGTGTTTTTGAGCAAACGTTGTTGTTCAAGTACCTTGCTAATATACAGTACTAAAAGACTAACTTTAATGTTGAGTCTTATATTCTTAGTAAAAGGTAACTTATTTCACAAACATAATGATCAGTTGAGTGCAAGTCTTACATTTTGTGTTTCACTAATATGACACATCTTTAAGGTTGTAAAGATGATAAAATGGCGTCTTCTACTTGGTTTAGTGGGAGGACGGCCGATTTGTTTGATCATACATATACGAGATATGTGTGCATCAATAGTCATATCGTGAGAAAGTGAAATTCATTTATACTTCACCACATTTACTATGTTCTAAGTTTTGTGGTCAAGTTCATTTAATGATGAAACGTAAATTTGAAATACTTTGAGAATCTCAAGGATATTCATATGGAAGTATATGATCAGCTTGAAGAGTTGTTCAAGTAAGGCGCGCAGAGCTCGAGAAAATCATTTGTGATCATCGTAGAAATTAGTGAAATGAGTTTCACGTTGAATCTTTTAAGGTTCGTTCTACTATGAGTCATTCAGATCTTAATGATATTTTTGGAGACTTATGCACTATAAAGTCTACGTACACGAGTAAGATTGTGTCCATACAAGTTGGTAAAAGACATGATATGGGATATGGATTGAAAAGTTCCTAATTTTCTTTTATGATTTGAGTTTTGAAGTTACAAGAAAAGTTGTTTTCTAAAACTTAAACTCAAAATTCCAACATATGCTATTATGAGGTATTCTTAAAGGATTTATATTCTACCACTTGTCCAAAGAACAAAGTTATATTTTGTTACGTGGATCTATAAGTTTCTATTTGAGATATGTGATCTCTAAAAGAAACGGTGGGGGAGAATAAATGTCACGTAAGTTTGACCTAAGCAAGCATTGATGGGCTAGAACTCCGTTTATATGAAACATGGATGGACATAAGAAATCTATTGGTATGATGGATATATGATGTTAATGAGCAAGGTTGGTAATTAGAGTTTGATCATATAGTAATGACTATATTGGAGATTATTTACCATATGCTTAAATCCATGAAACTAGCAAATGTCATCATAGTCACATAAAATGAGATGTGGTGGTTGAGTGTGAAATTTAGTTTTACATCAATAAGAATGCGCTAGTTGTTTGTGAAAATTTCAAAATTGTTTGAAATAAGTAACTTGGAGTTGAAACCTTTGTTCTTGAAATTTTGGTTTAAAAGGCGTTTTGATCCATTTAAAACAAAGATTGCTATATATTTGTGTACATGAAGACTAGTGGGAGTGCATATGCATTCACAGCTTGTTATGTCTATGACATATTTCTTTTATTGTTTGACTTTTATTGCTTGAAGTACTTTGTACTTAGCATAAAAGTTCTTCAATGTGTTCATGTGAGAAACACAAAATCAATCAAATGCTATTTATGAATGTTTCCATGTGTTTAAGAAGTCTTGAGGAAATCCTATGTACTTGAGGAGTCATGAGGAAATCTTATGCGCTTATGAAACCTCAAGGAATCATTATGAGATACAAATTGTGATAAAATATATCATTGTAAATGTGTTACAAGTGATTTAATTTTCATACAAGTAAAGGTGGTCCTTGATGACTATCTAGGTACCTCTTTGTTTATATGAAATAAGTTATGCGTTGGAAACTGTTCCAAACATAAAATGATGACTAATACTGAGTGTCTTGTTCTGATAAAGCAAATGATAGATGTTTGATTTATAAGACATTAGCACACTCGAATAATGTAGTTTATGAAGTGCTTTATTAGTGCTTATGAAATAAAAAGCAGTTTATCTTATTAAGAGAAGGTAAATTGTGTATATGCAAATGTTATAACTCGATGCAATGGTGATTGCATGTCACGCTAAATACCTTTACGCAACTAGAAACATGTTGTTGCGAATTGTATAAGACGATGGGCAAATGATCTTGATACTAATAAGAGGTGTGTATTTCAGTGGGAGTTATTTACGATAATTGATATAAATATTCGCATTTATTTAAAATGCAGTCCCAAAATAACAATAACATCGATTGATAGGTTTGCTAAGTACGTGACTTAGTAAGTGGAACCCTATTAAATGGAGGATGTAGTTATTTTGTCTCTAGTCAGAGTATTATGTTGGGACGAATCGAATACTTGAAAATGACTAGTATGTGAGTTGGTTGATGGCTACGTTCCATGAGTCATAGGTAACGATGTACCAAGCCAGGCACATAGGTGTGTATATGAGGATACGCACTAGACTGACCCGCCGAGAAGAACTTTACTAAGGATTCGCCTAGTGTCAGTAAAGGTTCTTGGAAATTGTTTGTTTGGTCTTTTGACCTGAGTCTTTGACTATTCTGTACATGTGAAGTGTATGCTTTGATACTAATCCTCGTCATCTGTAAAAGGGGGCTTCGGATGGTCATTGGGTATGCATGAATCATGTGATAGGATGTGGTTAGACAAGATGGGATTTGCTCCTCTCTTGTTAGAGAGTTTATTGTTTCTTGGCCCCTCGAAGAGTGTGACTTGTGTAAATCCGTGGCCGCGGTCAGATGGAATGCGTTGTCATTCATCTGTCTTTTGACAAGTCAACTCGGAGATTCGAGAAAACGATTGAGACATATGAGGATGACACTTAACCTACCTCATTCTCAATTGGAGACAGTAGTAGCAAAGAGACTTATTGATATTCTTATAGGGACATGTACAAGTGGGAGACTGAAGGAATTATGTCCACTGTCCTATAATAATTAACCCGCTTAAGTCTATGTGGTCAACACGTCTTGCTAGAGACCAATGTTGATCTGATACATAAATAAGTTATGTGTCTAGTAGCTCTTAAGTGGGCCCATTGGGTCACACACAAATGTACAGGGTAATTATAATATGAGTAGTATTCATTAATTAATTGCCGGGTCTAAAGCTAGTTTAGCCCAGCTACAACTCTTACAGGTTTATGGAAACCTACTAGGATTAGGTTTATGGAAACCTACTAGGATTAGGTTTATGGAAACCTAGATCTTCCTCTTTACTATATATATGGGGTTCCTGTGAAGGAATTAATTCAACTCAATTCAATTATGAGAATACTCCACATATTATATAGAGAGAAAATAGTTTCTCTAGAGAGAGGTTGGTAAACTCTTCGGTACTAGCATACCAGTTGTAGCTCCGTACGTGTGGATACTAATGGAGGCATCACAATTGAGGTGTTAATTATTATTATGGGATTCTTCTTATTATTATTCTGGGTTCTCAAGGATTTCTTATATTCTACATACTTTTTATTATTATATTATTCCGCTGCGAGAAGGTATGTAATTCGTCTTACTTGTATTTGTTAATTCGTTCAATACTTGCGATTTGATCTTGGCAAATTGGGTTTGTATAAAACTTGTTTATGTCCTCAAAACCCTACAGGTTAGAAATTATTAGGTGAATTTTAGCCCCAAAAAAAGTCACAAGTTTCTTAGAAGTTACTCATCACACAACAGTTTCACTTCTATGACAATTTCTCAAAAAAAGAAAAAAAAAAAGAAATACAAACTTGCTTTCTAAATTACTTCATTAGTTGAGTTAATAACTTCACATACAACCAAAATTCAAACAAAAACTCAAAATTTTAACGTTACATTGATCATCGACCATATGTTAGAAACAGTAGGTCTCTTGTGAAACCGTTTCAAGTTTCTAAGACAACACAGACAAATTTGTAACTACCCTTTATGTAGAAACAGTATGAAATTTAAAATTTCGTACCATTTCAAACAAGGAAAAACAAAACAAAACATAACATAAACGTTAAAAAAAATGAGTTAAATATGTTGCATAACATAACATAAACGTTAAAAGGAAATGAAGAAAAAAATTACCTAGACAAGTAAGAATGTAATTATAAGTTGGTAAATAAATTAGAAGAGAGAAATCATAACAATAATAATTTTTATGTGTTGTGTAATATTTGTGTGTGAAATGTTAAGTTTGAGAAAAAGAGAGAAATTAATAGAGAGAGTTAATATGAGAAAAAACGTGAGGAGTTTTCCATACTTTAAGGTTGTCAGGTAATTGGAATGTAGTCTATTTGTCAGTTTCACTCCCCACTCCACTCCACTCACTCTCTTATTTTTTTCTCTTTTTTTGGTAAAAAATAAAAATAAAAATAAAAAATAATTCAGACAATCTAGAAGTGTCGATAACTAACAGAAAAATTTGAACTCATAATATTGCACAAATTATCATCTCGGATGTGATACGATTTCACATGAGATGTTTAGAAATAAAATGAATTAGTAGTCACCATATTAGATTGGGCTGAATGGTGACTTGATTTTTTTAAAATCGTATTTTTTGTGTTTTTAAACCTAAATTGAGTAGGACAAATTAATTGAAAAAATACAAAGAGTTACGTCGGATATAGAAAAAGATTTTTTTATATTTTTTTAGATTGTACCTTTATCACTATTTTTTATTTTATTTTATTTTTTGTTTTCCGACTTAATTTTTGACTTTTAGTTTAACAAAAATTGTTTTATTTATCTTGTTTTTAAAGAAAGTTGTAGAGCATCCATATCCATGAATATCACTCTCTTCATAAGTTGAATGGAGAAATAAATCTTTCCAAAAAATTGTATATATCCATGGAGAAAGTCTCCATTAGAATGGAGAAAAAGGTTTTTCTCCACATACAAATGTGGAGATCTCCATGCAAAAATTAATGTGTCCCACCTAATTATTATTATTATTATTTTATTTATTTATTATTTTTTTAATAAGGAAAATGGACCTAAATACATTTTATTATAGCTTTAATTAAATGTAGATTCACTAATGGAGAGAAAAATTTATCCATTGATATGAGTGATTTTTGAAATGGAGAGAATATGATGGTGTATAAAATAACTTGAATTTTAGGTCCCACCATGAAGAGAAAAGGTCTCCGTTAATAAGCATGCTAATCAGTTGCTTTTATATAGAATTGAATTGTGTAAAATCAAACTAAAGTATGTTTATCCGCGTGTAAATTAAATTATTTTGAAAAGATATAGGGAGTTACTTATTTCTATTGATTCACAAGAACATTGCATCACTAATTTTTAATTTCATTTTTCAAATAAATTTTTTTACTTCTAGTTTAATATACGGAGTAAATTGCATTTTGAATAAAAAAAATTATAAATAGTTTTGTATATTTATACTCCGTAACATATAATGAGCCTAATACGAGTAAAAGATAGGCTAATAAAACTTTACTTTATTTAATATTCCGTATTTTATTAATATTATGACGATAATTTTGATATATTAAGGGCAAGTGCAATGGAAGAACATTTTATAAAGTTCTTCCTTTGCCATGTCATTTTTTTTTTTCTGACAATGGAAAAACTTTACCTAATCTATTTCCATAAGAAAATTATTAATTATTTGTTTTAATTGATTGGTTAATCATTCTTGAAGTTCCTAGTTTTTTTAAAAGAACTTGGTTCTTAATATCAAACCAAGTTTGTTTATTTAAGGACAAACTTTTTCATGCAATAGAAACAAACTTTTTAAAAAGTTCTTACTTACAAACCCAATACAAAAAACTCTCAATTGCAATTGATTTAAAATCATTACAAACACATTCAATACAAATAATTACAAATTGAATATGTCAATTGTCTAATAAAATATATAATTCTTAAACTATAATTACATAATAATATATATCCCGTATTATTTTGGACATCATTTGATTTTGAGCTGGTCGTATCACGTGATCTTATTTCATAACATAAGCTTAATCAAGTAAATACTCCGTATACAATTATTGTGACATGCGAAATCAAATATTACTCCGTATTTGATAAACTAATTGGTAGCCCATAACACGACAGATTTCACGATTTTGCCGACAATTTGATTTAGCCTTTCTTGTCAAGGATTGGGCTTTGGTCCTACTACTATTACTCTTGAAATGGAACACAATTGTTTTTTATAAAAAAAAAAAAAAAAATAGATATTTTTCTATATCAAATCTTCTCTACAATGCAATCACCACAAGGACACATGTCACATTGTGGTAATACATTGCCTATTTAAAATGGGACCCCCCACTAACTCCTTATAATTAATTTCTCATAATTCACAAATTAGGAATAGTTACAAATTTTACAACATAATTAACAATATACAATATAGCTTAGGTAAATTACATAATTACAATTTGCATTTCTCTAAATTTATTTTTGTAACACAAATTAATATGGCAGTTGTACTATTTCACTTATGTATTGCGTACTATTTACATTTGCATACTTTACTTATGTACTCCGTACTATTTAAACTATTCTTTCACATATAATTATTTAAACAATACGGAGTAAGTTTTTTGCAATTGCACGGGCATAAAATTATACATTCATAAACTTTTTTTTTATGTAATTTGCACGGGTATAAAATTATTATTTGTCATATAATAGTACTCTCTCCATTCTTTCCATTTAGCCACATTTCCCTTTTTAGAAATTTTTTCCATTTAGCCCCATTTCCCTTTTTAGTAACTTTTTCTCTCACATACCCCACTTTTCTCTCACATACCCTACTTTTTCTCACTCACATACAATTTTTTATAATTAAACTATTCTACTTTTTCTTCACTCTACCCCACTTTTTTCACTTTTCTTAAAATTGGTGAAAAAGGGAAGGGGGCTAAATGGAAAGAAGGGAGGGAGTAATAATTTGCACGGAGATAAAATTGTTATTTGTACGGGCATAGAATTGTTATTTGTCATATAATAATGAAAAATTGCACGGGTACGTATAAAATTCTTATTTGTCATATAATTAATAATGATAACTTGCATGGGAATAAAATTTATACATTCGAAATTATTTATATTTTTTTTTTGCAATTTACACGGGTATAAAATTGTTATTTGTCGTATAATAATGATAATTTGCACGAGTATGAAATTATTATTTGTGCGGGCATATAATTGTTATTTTTCATAAAATAATGATATTTTGCACGGGTAAAAAGTTGTTGTTTGTCATATAATGATGATAATTTGCACAAGCATAGAATTGTTATTTGTACAAGCATAAAATTGTTGCTTATCATATAATAATGTTAATTAGCACGGGCATAAAATTGTTATTTGTACGGGTATAAAATTGTTATTTGTCATATAATAATGATAATTTGCATGGGCATAAAATTGTTATTTGTACGAGTATAAAATTATTTATTGTCAAATAATTTTTATTTTTTTGGAGCTTTTGCTAACATTAATTCATACTGGTTGTTTCAAATGACGTCCTTTATATACTCATTTTAAAGCTTACTTCCTCCATTCCAATAGATTCTTTACGTTTGCTTTATGCACGTAAATCAATACTCGTTTTGTTTCGTTCATATCTTTGGTTTCGTATTCTTGAAAATTCTAAAATTTTGATATTAATAATGTGCTCGATAAGACAATTAAAACAAGATCACACTAGACTATTTTTTTATCTGTATGTTAAAAGTTATATCGAAAATTCTACAGACTTATGAATAGTGTCCAAAAAGTGAAACGTAAAGAACCTATTGGAATGGAGGAAGTATTTATTATTATTATTTGTCCCTATTTCAAGAGTCGCAACTAAAAAGGATCTGAAAGTTATGATTCGCAATAGTGAAAAATAGGTCTTATATAGAACAAATAACGTAGTTTATAAGGAAGTCTTTGAGAAATTATAATACGTTTATCATCGTTGTATTATTTCATTTTATCATTACCTTTCCTGTTTTGGTTTGAATTTTTCTATTATTTTTCTATTATTTATGATTGTTTGGTTTTTTCAAAAGACCTTTTATTAAACTTATTATACAACGCCGTAATTATTCATATGTATGTTCCTACTTTATTTTTATAAAGAACATAAACCCGTGCAATTTGCACGGGCATAAGACTAGTTGGTTTTATAATGTACTCCCTCCATTCAAGTCCAAATACTAAATTTACCTTTTTGACACTATTCATAAGTGTCGGTAGTCTTTGAAATTCCCGACAATCTATAAGTGAAAATATAACCGTGTGTGATCTTGTTTGATTCGCCTTTATGCGTACAATATTAATATCTAATTTTTAAATTTTTTTATCGTGAGAAATTATAGATATTCTCGTTCCGACATTCACTTCGACAAATGTGATAAAGCAACTGCACCCTTTGGTCTTGAATGGAGGGAGTATGAGTAATTATATACTTATAGAAATCAAATTATTTTTCTAAAAGTTATTTCTTGTTCCTTTTATTTTTCTAAAAGTATGTAATAATATAATTATTAAAATTTAGCATCATAAAAATAATATAATAATATACGAGTAATTGCATACTCCAAAAAAAAAAAAAAAAAAAAAATTAAACGTACGTGCATGCACAGGAGTGAAACTTGGCATTTATGTAAATTATGTACGTAGAAGTGGTAGAAGTACATGATCAAGTGCATGCACTTTCACATATTTCCATGTTCTTTTAATACTAAGAATTTACTTGTGACTACTTTGTGAGTCATGTTCTTTTAATTTGGCAACCAAATCTAACAATGGCTGGGCTTATTAAACCAAAGAGAAGAATATTTCACGTGTCGAAGAAAGTTTCATTTTAAATTCAATTGATTGACAATACGAGAAGTAGCATCTTGACTTATTAAATACTCAGTCCTCTTTAGCAGCTCGATATGAGACCTCACATATGGAATTATTCTTCTCAAATACCATAATTCGATGTTTATTACTCCCACCGTCCCGGTCATTTGTTTACACTTTCTATTTAGGGGGTTACGGGTCATTTGTTTACACTTTTCATAAGGGTGTTACTCAACTGTACCCGAGTTTTACTCACTTGTACCCAACTTTGACTCTATTGTCCTTGTCATTTTTTTATCACAATTATCCTTTACTTCTTTTTTCTCCATTCTCTCTCCAAAAATAATTTTAAAAAAAAAAAACTAAAACCACCCACCACCTGGCAGCCACCTCCATCAAGCGCGCCCCTCCACCGGCATCACCCCTACCGAGCAAGATCCCGCCAGGGCAAAGACCACCCTCCTCACCGCCGTGACGTGTCGCTCGCCTCACTCTCCTCTTCAATCGCAACACCATTGTCCCGCTTGAACCAACCCACCCACGGTGGACCACCACCGCAGTGCACCACCGTGAACCTACCTAATCGCCTAAACCACCCAACCTAACCAACCTAACCCACCCAACCTAATCTGGCCCTGACCCTTCCCCCACCACCGACAACCCTTGGCCCAGCCCCCACCCTAGAGAACCCTAACGAATAACCACCATGGCCCGCCTGGTCCAACACTAAACACGCCGCCAACTACCAGAGAGCCACCCCTTGCGCCGCCTTGACCAAGCCCGACCACCCTAGACCCACCACGACCCAAATCAATAGAGGTGTCTCAAAACCCTAATCAATGGAAGCTATTGAAATTTTAATCGACAAATAAAAAAACGAAAATAAAACTTGTTTAATTATGTATATTCAGATTTATAATCAAATATTTCAATGAATTGATTGAACTTGTTTGAATTTGGTTGAATTTGGTTGAATTTGTTTGAATTTGATTAAATTTGGTTGAGTTTGAAAAGAGAGAAAACTAAAGGTAGACAAGGGTATTGAATGGAAATTTTATGGTAAAAAAGGGTACAACAGAGTAAAAGTCGGGTACAGTTGAGCAATTACGTTTCATAAATGGTCATGGGTGACCCATATGGGAGGTGGGCCCCTACTCCCTTAATCAATTACATTTCATAATTTTAAGCAAGCGGGACCCCCCTTTGTACTTATATTATTATTCTATTAGTTTTTTCTCTACATCTCTCCTCACATCGATAAATGTGTATAAAGTAAATGTAAACAAATCACCGAGACGGAGGGAGTATATTTACCTATCCAAAAACAAAATTATATATTGGGTCACCAAAACTCACATTTTAGTTTATAATATATATACTCCGTATATAGAACAATATAGCATATACGAGTACTAGCATAATACCCGTGCATAAATGCACGGGATGTATAAAAATAAGTTAATAGTTAATTGAATGGGTAATTGAGTTAAATATTAAATTAATATAAAAAGACTTCGTAGTAATAATATAAACGCAACCTAAATAAACATGTATTCTTAGACCCAAAATATAACAAACTGTATATTAGCCGACCGCGTATTTATTTAACATATAACCCGCTTATTTGACCCGTAATTGTCTTCTAATTAACCCGTTTAATTTGTTTAAAAGTGTCAATTTTGATTTTTCTTAATTAACTATCAAAATTTAAATGATAGAATCGTTGCAAATTGTAACAAAACAATTAGAATAATGGAACATCTAATTTTTTTTTATACAAATATAGTTATAACTTTATTTTGAAATATATCATAATGTGGCAAAAACCGATCAAAGTATTGCAATACACTGTCTTAAAATTCATCATTTATTATAATAATATGGTAAAACGCGCTTAAAATGTTATATTGAAAACACATTAAATAAAAATGGACAGTTTAAGAGATAAAATTAAAAAAAAATATTCTGTTGTATATAGAAGATCTTGACTTAACATAATTTCAAAAAAGAAATAAAATAGAAGGGATAAAATAAAATAAAATAAAATAAAATAAAAGGGTAAAAAAAAGTTTGAGGGAAAATTGGAGGGAAAATGTGTGTAGGATGGTTTTGGTTATATATACTCCGTAATTAATATAGATATAGGTATGATTTCATTATTTTGGCACTTAATAGTTGTTGCTTACTATTATTAACGAATAGTAAAAATTAACGTGAGGTAAAAGACCATATACTCCGTATCATATTGTAATCTTTCACGTAAACATCACACATATCTCAATTTTGTCCGTTTCTAATTACTTTATGATCGTCACTTAAATTTGTAGATTTTGAAGATCAAATCAATTTTGACCAATATGTTGTCACTCTATATATACATAATCCCTGCTGTTTTAGTACTCATAAAAATGATTAAAAACGACATTAATTTCATGTCTAATATTGTTGAAAAGATATACATACTTCGATGTAACATGTATAGTGAAATGCTAAGTGTCTCGTACAATAACCACAATGATTTCATATTCAATTCGATTCAGTAGTAATGGAATATTGTCTGTCTCCACTTTCTGTTAGTTGCGTAACGTTATGACTATAATACGGAGTATGAAATAATTACTCGTATAAAAATTGTAATTGACCAAAGAACTTTAAAAGTATTGTTGAGCCAAATAACTTTAAAAGAACTTTAATATCCTCCAAAACCAACTACAGTGATAGATGAGCAATGAACACTATAGAACATAGGCTAAATCCAACTTGTATACGTACCCACTAAATAAATTTAAAAAATAAAAAATAAATAAATAACAAAAAGAGAACCGTAAACTTTTTGTCGTATTGCAGGGGTTGAATGTACGCAGCCTTGTCGTATTGCAGGGGTTGAATGTACGCAGCCTTTTATGCTACGGATAAATAATGGCAGAAATATTCTTATAAACTGAAGTATGAAATATGTACATGGAAGCATTTAATTTCATTCCAAAACAATAGATAGTTTCGATTCATTTTATTATCGCGATTTTTAGAAAGGGATTCATCGAAGGAGAGACGACATGCATGTTGAACAGGCTATAGTTGGCTACCAATATACGATTACAATCTCAGTAACACATCATTACTCAAAACTCGTGTCGGGATAACAACTCTTTGTTCGAAAGATCCGGGACTCAAGAAGGTACGAAAATGCTAACTGTTTACAAAATGACCGGCTAATTCAGTAGACGTTTGATCCTCAGACATTTCCTATAATATGTTGAGACTTGACAGTAAAGAGAACTTCATGAATCTACTCGGCCTCCATGACGGAAAACTAAAACAGACCGATAAATGGCAGCAACGTGAAGGAAGCAGATCAGCAGAATGATAAGATCGTCCAGAAGACCTATAACTCCAAGTACAGCTGCAAAACAGTATACGTGGATTATTTACACGTCATTTAGTGACGTTCATGGTATGTATACAGTCGTGAAGGTTTAACAAAGGTCACGGTATGTGTACCTTCGGGAATGAGGTCGATAGGGCACAGTAAGTATATGACGCTCAGGAAAATCTGAAATCAAACGCATTCAGTCAAATATATGTAACAATTTTTCGGATTTGTGTGACTAATATGTCGGATTATATAAGAGAAGTGCAGGAGGTTCACTTAACTGCCACATAAACACGGGCCTTAATGACTAGAGG
Source organism: Dianthus caryophyllus (assembly GCA_023091065.1). Lineage (NCBI taxonomy): Eukaryota > Viridiplantae > Streptophyta > Magnoliopsida > Caryophyllales > Caryophyllaceae > Dianthus > Dianthus caryophyllus. The sequence goes on along the minus strand of CM041520.1, from coordinate 33,557,733 downwards.
TAGAGATCTTTGAGGATCCAGCATATCGCGTACCAGCCTCCGGAGAAGAAACGGAAGATCTCGTACTCTCTGAAATATGAAACCGACTAATATATCACTGCCAAATGAGATACTCAGATGCAAAAAAAATGTACCTGTAATTTGAATATATCGTGTACCTGAATGAGTCCACTTGAGCGTTCACCGTACAAACGATTATATGATTCCAATCTCGCAATTATATTTCCAACCTCGGGGTTAGCACGCTGCCTCACGGATGCTTCGGTAGGGATCAGCAAATCAATGGGACGCCGACACAAAGGACATCTACATGGTTGCAGAGCTGATCCATAATCCCAGACTCTCAATATACAGCGGCCTGGATTATCGGATAACAACAGAGTTAACAAACCAGAACAGGGAAGCAAAACGCCTCCCATTATCAATTTATCTGTTGAACTATCTATCTATTTCATCGGACAAACATTCATCAATATTGGTTGACTGGCGTTGACTCTAAATGGTAAAAGCGACATATTGTTGGTATTCATCAGTTTCAAGAGTACAAACTGTAAACTAATCTACACATAGTACGGAGTACCAAAGATGTATGTTTCGACTAACAATTTGGGAGACTCGAGAGCCAATAGAAAATGTCTACACTCTAAGCAAAATGGAAGCTGAAGACATTAGATGAATAGATCATTTTAAACTGCATAGTTTGGGAGGCAAAATGTAAGCTTTCACTGACGACGGCCCAAAGGTCCATGATAAATCATATGGAGTAATAAACTATGGCACGTACGATATATCCACCAAAAATATGTAGATGGTGATGAAGATTTAGCAATCGTCAATGTGGGCTTAAGGAGCTGTTTTCCTCGTCTTATTTTTAACGAAGCAATACGTGGACGTTACCGCTCATACAGCTGCCAGCCAGAAAGCTTCAAATGCTTTCAGCAAACGTCAACAAAAAGACTACTTAAAAAACACTAAACCTCAAAAACTTCAGACGACTTCCGACAATTTTCAACGAAGAGAAAAAACCCAAATGCCTGAACAGTACTTTCGGTTAACAAAATTTATTCTTGCCAATTCGGAATCATATATCATACCAACTCCTCATAGTTCCAGTAAAGACAAATGCCACTAAAAGGCAAGTGGTACTCCTTAATGTTTTAAACTTCAATACAAGAAACACCGTCTAGACATGAGTTGGTCGCCATTAACTCATCAATAAACCTTATACATTGTGCAAAAGAAGTCCAATCGAGTACCGTCTAGACATCAATTCATTGGCAAAGGAACAAAGCTCATTTCACCATATGCATCTGTGAAACCAGAGACGGGCGCGGGCCATACCCACGAATGGAAAGAGAGAGCCCGCTCCATAAGGCCTAGAGGGTTCCATCCCAAAACCAATTGGCAATGGGAGGAGTAACCTCTAGACTTATAAAGTGAGCAACTCTCACTTCCATGATCAATGTGGAACTTACATGTGAAGTGTTATTAAGAGTCTTTTCACAGCATCATATACAAAAGAAGTCCAATCAAGTACCATCTAGACATCAATCCAAGGCAAAGAGCTCCTAAACAAATCATATGTATCATACAATAGTACAAAAGAAGTCCAAACGAGTAGCGTCTAAACATCAACTAGAGCCAAATCTCCTCTACAAACCATAATCATCATACACAAGAAGGCCTTGTCGAGTAGTCGAGTACCATTTTACCCACTAATCCAAATCATAAGATAAATAAGCCCAACCCCAATGAAGTACCATTTAGGCATCAATTCGAAGCAAAGGACAAATTGTTGATTAAGATGGTCTTACCATACCAATCCATCTACGAAAACAATTGGATCTTTTCCTTGTAAAAGATCTATAAGACGGTCTAACACGAGAGTTACAACAAAATAACAAATGCATTCACCTCATCGCTATAAATAAATAAATAAACATTTTTTTACCATCAATTTCCAAAACCCCATAAAAGAAAACTGCTTGCAATGATCCAAAACCATGTAAACCCCAAAAAATCAAACAAATTTATCAACAAAATCAACCCAAAAAAACAACCCACTTCAATTCACACCATAATGAACAACACCCATATTACAATTTGCAATATATCAATGCTAGAACCATAAAATCTTGCATAAAGTTACAATCTTTATTACACAAAATGAAGAAATATAATGCAAATTACACAATTTAAATCAAAAATTGAAACGGAAAATTCAAAAAGAAAAGACAAATTATACCGCAAAACCAATGAGAACAATTAGCTTGACAAGGGACGTCGAAATTAGAATGACAAATTGAGCAGCAATCATTCAATGGTGGACCATCATTCTCCATTTTATTTTGATTTAATTCGTTCTTCCAAATCAAAATTTCTGTGTTAAAATGTAGTAATTTACTATTGAATTTTGTTTGAAATGAATTTGAGGTATTTGTAATCTGAAATTGTTGTAATGATGGTGGTTTTAATTCTTCGTTGGGAAGTACACACTAGAAAACGTTGATGAAAAATGTAATGCTTTGGTTGTGACGTTGTGTGTTTACAATTTTTTTGGGCCGACTAACTACGATCCATCAAAAGAGATATAATAAATCGTACTGCGATCCGGCCCATTTTGTTTTAGGATATGTGATTTTGAAACTCGGTACCAGTAAATCGCTACATTTCATAATAATATGTTCCAGCAACTAAGAAAGAGAATGGGTAAAATATGGAGTAAGAGAGAGGTTCCGAGACACGGTATCATCAGGTGACGTCATTTCATTTTTCTTTATTTTATCCTGATTCGAAATATTTGAATGAATCATAATAACATCCCTTTAACATCAACAACCCGTTAATTTACTATATTGGTTGATTGAATTCACTTGAGGGTTAATATTTTTTATCAGTGAATCAATTTTTATGGGGGCAAGTTCGATTTTTAGTTTGATCCTCGTAATGTTCAATTCAGTTTTTATGAACCATATTAGTAATCTAGTATCCCATATGAATCAAACTTTCAAATATTTCTTAGATTATCAAAACTTTTCGTCGATGTATATTACAGTGAACATAAACTAATTTATACCCCATTATTGTTAGAGATCCATCTAATCTTACTTAAGAGTACATTATTTTTCTTATTTTCTAAAATAAAACTCATGAATTCATCTAGCGCCAAATATTCACCTACTAGTACGGTAATGCCCGAAGCTGTTCGAAGACGTTATTCGGGCCGCGTACCCCCTTGAAAAGGTCCATGTGATAAGCTCAAGTGACCTAGTGCTTGAAAGGATTGTAATTACTACTCATATCAACAAGATGCATCTTCTTTTCTGGTGACTCATCTTAAGAACTTTCCAGTTAAGCGTGCTTACTTGTTGGGGAACAATCTTAGGATGGGTAATCTCCTGGGAAGTTTTCGTATACAGCCGGGCGAGCTACTTTGATCAATTGTCAAAAACTACCTTATAAATACACCTCTTTGAAAAACACTACCTTGAAATCATTTTTTTGCAAAACACTGCCGTAAACATTTATTTTTATGTCGAACACTACCAGAACAACATTTTCCGACCAAAAAAAGTCAAAATTCGATATTGACCACCGGAGACACGCGACTTCTTTTATTTCCCTTAACAAACTCTTAATTTTGCTTCATTTCTTCCCTCATCTATTTGTGACTTCTTTTATTTTCATCAATCCTTAACTCGGACCAGACAGGGCCTCTTAGGACCGAAGATCGGACCACCCAAAAATTCCCGAACTGGACCGGACCTTAACCTTTATGTTCGAATTTTGGACTGGACCTGACCGACCACTTAATAGAGGGTTTAATTTAAACGGTTGAGAGAAGTTCTAATAAGTCTCTCATATATTTTGAGTCCGTGAGTCCTCATTTTAGCCTTTGGATTAACAAAATGAATGACTGAAATTAAATCTCAGAACAAAGGGGGAAGGGCGGTCCACCACAGGCCGCTGGTCAACCGGCCTCATTTTGGCTTTCTCTGACAACAGTTTCAATTTTTTTGTTTACAGTTTCATTCTTACAGTAATGTAGTTTCAAATTTTAACAGTGAGACTCACGGACTCAAAAGAATTTATTGGACTCATTTGATCTCATTTCTTAAACGATTTTTTATCAATTTTAGACCAAACTAGACCGGACCTAAGACTAATTATCCAAATTTTCAAGACCAAAGACCGAACCTGATTGTATCCGTTCCAACCCGAAACGGACCGAAAAGGGGAAATTTAGAAGGAGATGCATATATTCACGTGTCTCCAATGGTGAATATCGGATTTTGACCTTTTTTGGGCCGGAATTTGCTTTTTGGTAGTGTTTGTCTGTTTGACATAGAAATATATGTTTAAGGTAATGTTTTGCAAAAAAATACTTCCTCAATTCCATTTGATTTTATACGTATTCTTTTTTTGGAAATTCCAATCAATTGTATACGTTTCTATTTTAGTCCATATTTTATCAAGTTAAAAGACTATACTACCCTTAATTTACTACCCACCCACGTGCAAAGTAACCTAGGGTTATTTTGGTAATAATATTCTCTACCCCACTAAATTTTCTTCTACCTTAATTATTGTGTCATGGTCAAATGTATACAAACTAACAGAATTGAGGAAGTATTAAAAGGTAGTGTTTTTGTAAAGAACTGTATTTGTAATGTAGTTTTTGACAATTGATCCTTTATTTTTCATTAATTCTTTTTTTCAATTAACTTACTTATTGTATATTGGTATATTTCCCATGGTACTCACTTTACCCATGATACCTTTCTTTTCATGCTAAAAATTTTTGACTGAGCTTAACTTGTAGTTACGAGTTTAGAAATTGACAATCGTTTTGCCTAAGCCGTAGATATCGTTGAGACGATCAATTTGAACATCGAATTTTCCAGATTCGCAACTCGTGACTAGTAGATATGGTCGGTCAAATTTTTTTTCGATAAAATAACTTTGACCGACCATAACTTGAAACTACGTGTTCTAAACATGATTTTTTTTTTATGTCAAATCGAAGAGCTCGAAAAGACGATTATTTTGAAAACAATAATGATCGAATTTTGAATTCGTAACTACAAGTTATGGTCAGTTAAAATTTTTTTTCACAAAACAAAGGGTATTTCGGGAAAAAATTACAAATCTCAGGCATACCGTGGGAAATATCTCTTAATTGTAGTTGTACGGTGTACATACGAGTATATTTTTTGACGTTTTCCTCATGATACTTCCTCCATTCCGTTTGATTCTATACGTTTGACCAAAACACGGTAATTAAGGTAGAAGAAAATCAAGTGGGGTAGATAATGGAATTACTTAAATATCCCTACTTTATTGTTTGCAAGTGGGTTGAGTGGATATTAGTGAAGGGTATATTGGTCTTTTAGTTTAATAAAGTAGAGACTAAAATAGAAATGTATAGAATTGATTGAAATTTCCGAAAAAGGAATATGTATAGAATCAAATGGAATGGAGGAAGTATTATTATTACCTAAAAAAACAAACAAAATATAAAGTGTTAAAATAGTAATGATGACAAACACTACAGTTCATAGATAAACAAAACACACATCTACTAATTGACTAAACACTCTTTTTCTCATCTCATCACTTACTCATTAAATTTGTCGTCCACATCTTCCACCTTCTTCTTCTTCTCTCCCAACTAACAATATGTCCGGCGAAACCCCACCTACCCAACCACCGCCTCCCGAACCTACTTCCGAACCTACTCCTACACCCGAACCTACTTCCGAACCAACACCCACTCCTGAGCCTACTTCCGAATCTACCGCCCAACCAGCAGCTTACGAACCACCGCAAATCACTGAATCATCAACGGAAAAACCACCGTCAAACCCTAAATCATTCATACAACCAGCAGTTTCCTTCAAAGTTGAGAGCAATCTCCTCTCCGATCTCACCGATTTCCAGCGAAAATCACTCGACGACCTCAGAAAACTCGCCGTTGAAGCTTTCTCCGGCGAAACTCCGCCGTCGATTTGGGGAATACCTCTCCTCTCCGACGACCGCACTGACGTCATCCTCCTCAAGTTCCTCCGCGCGCGTGACTTCAAACCCTCCGACGCCCTCTCCATGCTCCGCAAAACCCTAACTTGGCGCGCCGACTTCAAAATCGACGACCTCGTCTCCGACGACGGCGGAGATGATGTCGCCGGCGACCTGGAGAAGGTGGTCTTCATGCACGGTCACGACAGGGACGGTCACCCGGTTTGCTACAACGTGTACGGCGAGTTTCAGAACAAAGATTTGTATACCAAGACGTTTTCGAGCGAGGAGAAGCGGCGGGGGTTTCTGAGGTGGCGGGTTCGGTTTCTGGAGCGGAGTATCAGGAAGCTGGATTTTGCGGCGGGCGGGGTTAACACGGTTTTTCAGGTGAATGATTTGAAGAATGCGCCGGGCCCCGGGAAGCGGGAGCTTAGGATTGCTACTAGAGATGCTCTCTCTTTGCTTCAGGATAATTATCCTGAGTTTGTTGCTAAGCAGGTTGTTTACTTGTTTCTTACTTTCTCGCGATATTGATTGTTGACATCAATTGATGAATGAATGAATGAATGATCGAGTTTGTTACTTGTTTTTGGTGTACATTAGTGTGGTTATAGTAGATTTGATTCCATATTTGTCTGTGATTGCTGTGGAAGTATCATGTGGAAAGCGGAAACTTTTATGATCTAGAATCGATTTTTCGATGATTTTCTATGTTACTTGAACTACGCTACAAGTGTGGGGGTATTAGACACTGCCGTTTTGTGAAAAAGTTTCGTCTGTTTGGTCTTATATGAAGTGTCGACTCTTGTATTTGTGCTTTTGGATTGAAAGTAGTGATGCCATACTTTTGTTCTTATGAAGCATTGTATATTTGCGTATATTTTGGAAAAAGCAAAAGTTTGAACGAGATTTTTATGCTTTGTTTAAAAGGTGTTCATCAATGTACCGTGGTGGTACGTGGCCTTCTACACCATGATGAGCCCGTTCATGACTCAGCGGACCAAGAGCAAGTTTGTATTTGCTGGACCGTCGAAAACTGCTGAAACTCTTTTCAAGTCGGTGTCACTCTCTACTCATATTTGCTGCGACTTTAATACGGTTTTTACTGATTAGATGAATAACAGATTCCGCATATTGAATGCGCCAGGTATATATCTCCGGAGCAAGTCCCGATTCAGTACGGTGGCTTGAGTGTTGACTACTGTGACTGCAATCCAGAATTTACTGTCGACGATACTGCTACTGTGATCAATCTGAAACCCACCACCAAACAATTCGTGGAAATCATCTGCTCTGAGGTACACTCAAAATTGAACATTACATAAATCGTGTGCTGATCTTTCTGTGGCCAAAAGGTTCAATAACTTAGTGTTGGATGTTGCAGACGTGTGTTATTGTGTGGGAGCTTCGAGTCGTGGGGTGGGACGTGACATATGGTGCCGAATTCGTCCCCAACTCCGAAGACGGTTACACCGTGATCATCCAAAAGGCAACCAAAATGGCGTCTAACGACGACCCTGTTATATCAGGAAGCTTCAAGGTCAGTGATTTGGGTAAGATCGTCCTCACAGTCGACAACCCGTCTTTCAAGAGAAAAAAGCTCATCTACAGGTACAAGGTACTACCTTATACATCGTGAGTTCAAAGTTCACGAAACCGTATCATGCTCAGAACCTCGACATGTTTGGTTTATTGACGCTACATCTTTGCTCGCTTACTCGTTTTGATTCCCGTTTTTTTTTGCATCAGTTTGAAACTTGTTTTGATTTGTCCATTTTGTCTCCTTTGTTGTACGCACATATGGTTGATATTGTAGTCGGTCACTTCGACGAGTGAAGGTTTGTCAGCGAGTGTATCGGTCAGGGAGATAGAAGTATAGGACTTTTGTTGATTGTAAAAAACACCCATATCTTTTGTTGAACATGGTTGGTTATAAAACCCTTTGTATTTTATAATTTTGATGTTTTTTATTGATATACATTTTGTTCCTTTCGGAAAGCTTAATTATTTCATAATAAAGTTTTGTGATTGTTTTTAATGTTCTACCAAATTTTGTTTATACTATTAGGGTATTTAATTTTATGGTATTCGAAATACTCCGTAATATACTGATATACTTCAAAATGTATTACAGTAGCAAATGAAAAATAGAATAATTTTTACAATCCTGGTCTAATTTGTTCATGAGATAGGTTTTAATGAAACATATACGAGAAGTTGCTGAAGCGAACGCAGCATATTCACCTAAGACGGATGGGAAATGATGAATTGATGACTACGTCAACTCGTCAAGCACGAACCTTCTTGTTGTAGACGTATGACTTTGCAGCGAAAATGAAGAGTATTAATCCCTTAGCACTTAAACCAGCAAGCAACCAGTAGAAGTAATCTAGATGCCCTTGATTCAAATTACTGGATAGCCAACTGTGTCGACCGCCTTTGCCAGTTTGTTTGTCGATGACGGAAACAATGGCGCCACTTATAAGAGACCCCACGCCAAGGATACTCAGATACATGGACAATCCGACACTGCGGAGCTCGTTTGGGACCTGGTCATAGAAAAATTCCTGCAGACCAACCATCGTAAATGAGTCTGCGACCCCGAGCAAGGTACTCTGCGGAATCAACCACCATATGGCCATTGGAACTGTCGCTTTCAGCGAGTTAGTCAACCCGTGTTGCGCTGCTGTGTTACGCCTCTTAATCTCCACAAGAGCGGAAACTGCCAGGGCAACACTCGAGATGAACAGACCGATTCCTATCCGTTGTAGCATTGTTATGCCTGATGGTTGTCCTGTGGAACGTCTGGCAAGCGGCACAATGATCTGATCATAAATAGGAATGAAGATGATTACGGAAATGCAGATGATTCCATTTAATGCTGCAGGTGGTAGTTTGAATTTTGACCCGATTGATCGCTCCATTGTCGCACCTTGCTTGGTAAAGAAAGTCTGTGGTTGTGCAATCAGTATCCCAAAGACCAAAATAGTTAACCATATCGGAATCAACCTTAGTATTGCCTTTGCTTCTTCTACGTCGCTCTTGCTGCAACCGCTTACACCTCCATCCATTTCGACCAAAGCTTTGTCGAGGAACCTGAACTGTCGACTCCTTTGATGTTCTTCGTCTCCGCTGTCTTCTTCACCACCAGGGTACATGGGATTTGGCTTGCGCCAATTTCTCGCAGCTGTCACGAACACCCTCGCAATCCTTTTGAACGGGCTTGGACCGTCGCTCCCCAATTGGAATCGGTATTTCACTGTCCCGACCACAAACACAATCAGCGCGATGACCATGAGAACGCCGGGAATGCCAAAGCCGAGTCCCCAGCTAAGGTTGTCTTGAGCATAACTCAAAACCAAAATTCCTATCAAGCTTCCCACAGATATCCCAAGGTACCACCAGTTGAAAAAGGAACTTTTGGCCTTTCTTTCTTCGGGATTTTGCTCGTCGAATTGATCTGCACCGAACGCCTGAATACACGGCTTGTGCCCACCTTGTCCAAGACCCACCATATAGAGTCCAAGGAAGAATATTATACTCTGCTTTTGAGGCGAGCATTTGGAATTCCCTGCAGCTGCTGCTGCGCAGTTCAGGGACGGCAACGCCGCTGACAGAGTCATCAAGGCAAGCCCCTATTCCAAAAGTAACAAATAATTAAGACTGCGTACATCTGACCGATGTCAGAAATTGAAAGGGTGAAGTACAAGGAAGAAACTAACCATGATATAAATGATGGAAGAAAAAATAATGGTGAAGTATTTGCCCAAAAAAGAGTCAGCAATAATAGCACCTAAAATGGGGAGCAGATATGCAGTGCCAGTCCATGTATTTACTTGACTGGCTGCAACTGCTGTTGACTGTCCCAATTTCAGTGTCAAAAAGTTTATCAGGTTTGCTGATATTCCATAGTATGTCAGCCTCTCCCCTACTTCCACTCCTATGCCACATTTCAAATCATTTATTAAAATATTAGTACTCGTATTTCCGTTACTAGAGCTGGTCAATTGTGCGGGCCGGCCTAGCTCGACTCATCTAAGCGAAGGGTTGGGCACAGGCCGAGATTCTCTTGTCTAGGCTGAGAACTCGGCCTCCACCAAACAAGGCTGAGATTGGGATGAGCCCAACAGGGGGTTGAGGGGCTGACTAACCCGAACCCCCTATATCCATCATAGGATTAAATTTTACATAAGACAGTGTTTTACGGATTAATACTCCCTCAATGTTGACTCAATGATATTTCAAAATATCATCATCACTGGATCTTGGCAAAAAAAAGGGTAGACCAAACTGAACCTGTGATCTCATACTCACTAATTTAGTTCTTTACCAACTTAACCACTTAATTGTTTTTTTTTACACTCTCTGTCTCATTTATTAGTTTACACTTCTCTTAAATCCCCCTCATAAAAAAGTCAAAGTGGAGACAATTTGCTGAAACGGAAAGAGTACTAGTTTAACATTTTAGTATATATGTTGGGGTGGGCCGGGCCTAGGCCCAAGACACCTAAGATCCGTCACTGATCATCACATTCGAGAGCTATGACTATGACCCGTTGTCTTGATTGGCCTGGATCCACCTAGCCTGTGGCTACCCCTAGTCCCAATGGTGCATATAATTGGGTCATTTATTAGTTGGTTCGAGTAAGATGATTCGTTGAAGGGAATGTTGAGAGGATTTAGAGGTAATCAATAGTGATTATAATCATGGTAATGAGGCTTAACACAAATTAAGTTCCAAAATGATACAAAAAAAAAGTTCTTTTGTACGGAGTATTAGTTTTATACCAGATGTTGCCTAAAAGGTTGTTTACTAGAGTCACAAGTTCACAACATTATTCGTATCAAAAGGCTTGAGGTGAATCGGTGATTAGTAAATTTATGTATATTGGAATATTTTTTTTCCTAAAATCAAAATAAATTATACTATACTTTAACTAAATTAAAATATATATGGACATACACGTAATAGTGAATAAGTGACATGGAGTACGAGGAACATACAAAATTTCCTTAGAATAAAAAGAGAGATACCAATTATGAAAGTAGCGGATTTCCAATTTCCTTGCTTTGATCGGATGATGGGGCGTCCTTTGTAGTCAACAAAGTCCGGGACCACGTCTTCATCACTTAGTTTCGAAAAATTACTACTGGATGATTGCATTTATTATTCACACGACAATGTTACGCTGATACAAAAATACCGCAAATAAGTTTATTTAAACAAGACCTATGAAAAAACACGCGAAAAATATTTGTTCAATGAGGTTGTTGTCAATAGTGAGTGTTGACCAAAAATCTAAAACACAATTTGAAAAATGTTTGTTGTGATATACATTCAGATTTAGGCATGTAGTTCTACATCGGGAGATTGAGGTCACAACTATAGGAGAAGTTGGCGTGTGAGATTATTCAGACTAGATATCAAAACAAGTTATATTTATAAATAAATGTAAGATTTATATAAAATTAATAATCTTAATTTTAGATTTTGTTTAGCAAATATAAGAATATTGAATTACTAGCGAGATGATATTAACACATGAATTAAAAAACTTAGTTCAACTAAAAGTGTAAGTATTAAGTTATTTAACGACTCAAATTTTTACACTTTTATTCCAAATGTAAGACCGTCTCATATATTATGATACAATAAACTGTGTTACTTTTTAAATATAATGTGGTTACGTTTAAACGTATTGAATGTAAATTGATTTATCGCTTTTGAACGTAAGTAATGTTCATACATTATATCGACCTATACTTAGACAAATCTTGTTACAAACATCTAGTACTCCGTATGAAGTATTGACAACAAACCTTTAGTCACCACTCACTATTGACAATTTTTCAAACCTTTAGTGATGTTCCATAGTCCTTAGACCTAACAATTTATAGACACATTTATTATACATTTATATAGTTGAATTTATTTAATTTCTTTATTTCAAGGGTTTTCTAACAAAAAAATTATGCAAAATTATTATGGAAAAATTTAAATAGATTAGTACAACTCAAGTGCTCCGATTATTTTCATGAATAAAAACGAAATAAATATGCATAATATTTTAAAACATAGTGAAGCAACAAATCACATGAACTGTTTTCTATAAAGTAATTTGCTATCATTTTATAATTATAATTTTAAAAACTCTCACTTTTTTGTAAATTTTTTTAAAAACTCCCATAAAAATGCAATTTTTGTGAACATTAAAGATTTTTTTTCTTTGAATATTTTCATTATGAATAATGTAATCTATCATGCACCGAAACTCAAAATGTGAAAAAATAAAACGAGAATTTAATGTTTTCATAAGTGAAAAATAGAAGTTTAATAATAAGGTGATAATGAGAATTTGGTGGAAATTTTTGAGAAAATGTTACAGTACGTGAGAGTTTCTAAAAAAAAAATATAGAAATGGTGAGAGTTTTTCGAACAGTGTTTAGAAACGGTGGGTGACAACACAATTAATCCAAAATATATCAACTTGATTACACACTTTTCTCTTAGGCCCTATTCTTTTTTACTTAATTGAGCTGGGTTAAACTGAATTGATTTTATATGAACTTACCATTAAAATTAAATAAATATTGAAAACCTTGATATAATATAATATAATATAATATAATACGGAGTATATTAGAATAATAATAATAATAATAATAATAATAATAAGAATAAGAATAATAGTTTCGATGATAAAAAAAATAAAGCAAAATGATTAGACATACCTTATTTTTCGTAAAACTTTTGATACAACCTAGACTATTTTGTTAGACCTTTTTTTAGAGAACTATTTTGTTAAACATTTAAATTGAATTCTTTTATAAAAAAAAAATGTTTGTTTTGAATGGAATGAAATAATTGGATCAAAAGATAGATATGTTTGAATACGTTTGATTTGACAAGTTAAAGAAAAATATAATGCTGAAGATCAATGATTTTCCTTGGATTTATTCATATTTCTTATGGTGTTTATATATACAAAAGGAGTGCATCTTCCTCAATAAAAAAAAAAAAAACTACAGCAAATGTTAACTATAATACACACCTAAGAACTTCTAATTATAGCATGCAACATGCATACAAAATAACTAATTAGTTGTACAAATATGACCAAACTGAAAAACGTCGCGTACCAAATGACAGTCAATTTCAATGTGTTTTAAACGCTCATGGAAAACGGGATTTTGAACTAGATGTAATGCAGATTGACCGTCACAAGACAATTTCATAGGAGTATAGCATGTCAGGTGATCAAAACATATCATGTTATTTGAAATAATATATATACTGATGTGCTTCGAAATGTATTAAGGAGTAGCAAATTACAAATAGAAGAATCGTCTGTTACAATCCTGGTTTAATTTGTGAATTGATGACTACGTTAAGCGCGAACCTTCTTGTTGTAGACGTACGACTTTGCAGCGAAAATGAAGAGTATCAATCCTGCAGCACTTAGACCGGCAAGCAACCAGTAGAAGTAATCTAGATGCCCTTGATTCAAATTACTCGATAACCAACTGTGTTGACCGCCTTTGCTAGTTTGTTTGTCAATTACGGAAACAATGGCGCCACTTATAAGAGCCCCCACGCCCATGATACTCAGATACATGGACGCTCCTACACTGCGCAGCTCGTTTGGGACCTGGTCGTAGAAAAATTCCTGCAGACCAACCAACGTTAATGCGTCCGCGACCCCAAGCAAGGCGCACTGTGGAATCAACCACCACATGGTCATTGGAAGTGTCGCTTTTGGCGAGTTAGTCAACCCGTGTTGCGCTGCTGTGTTACGCCTCTTAATCTCCACAAGAGCGGAAACTGCCAGGGCAACACTCGAGATGAATAGACCGATTCCTACCCGTTGTAGCATTGTTATGCCTGATGGTTGTCCTGTGGAACGTCTGGCAAGCGGCACAATGATCCGATCATAAATAGGAATGAATATGATTATGGAAATGCTGATAATCCCATTTAATGCTGCAGGTGGTAGTTTGAATTTTGACCCGATTGATCGCTCCATTGTCACACCTTGCTTGGTAAAGAAAGTCTGTGGTTGTGCAATCAGTATCGCAAAGACCAAAATAGTTAACCATATCGGAATCAACCTTAGTATTGCCTTTGCTTCTTCTACGTCGCTCTTGCTGCAACCGCTTACACCTCCATCCATTTCGACCAAAGCTTTGTCGAGGAACCTGAACTGTCGACTCCTATGATGTTCTTCGTCTCCGCCGTCTTCTTCACCACCAGGGTACATGGGATTTGGCTTGCGCCAATTTCTCGCAGCTGTCACGAACACCCTCGCAATCCTTTTGAACGGGCTTGGACCGTCGCTCCCCAATTGGAAGCGGTATTTCACTGTCCCGACCACAAACACAATCAGCGCGATGACCATGAGAACGCCGGGAATGCCAAAGCCGAGTCCCCAGCTAAGGTTGTCTTGAGCATAACTCAAAACCAAAATCCCTATCAAGCTTCCCACAGATATCCCAAGGTACCACCAGTTGAAAAAGGAACTTTTGGCCTTTCTTTCCTCGGGATTTTGGTCGTCGAATTGATCTGCACCGAACGCCTGAATACATGGCTTGTGACCACCTTGTCCTAGACCCACCATATAGAGTCCAACGAAGAATATTATGGTCTGCTTGTAAGGTGGGCATTTGGATTTCCCCGCTGCTGTCTCGAGCCTCGTGCAGTTCAATGAAGGCAATGCTGCTGACAAAGTCATCAAGGCAAGCCCCTATTCCAAAAGTAACAAATAATTAAGACTGCGTACGTACATCAGACGGATGTCGGAAATTGAAAGGGTGAAGTAGAAGAAGGAAGAAACTAACCAAGATATAAATGATGGAAGAAAGAATAATGGTGAAGTATTTGCCCAAAAAAGAGTCAGCAATAATAGCACCTAAAATGGGGAGCAGATATGCAGTGCCAGTCCATGTATTTACTTGACTTGCTGCAACTGCTGTTGAATATCCCAATTTCAGTGTCAAAAAGTTTATCAGGTTTACTGATATCCCATAGTATGTCAGCCTCTCCCCTACTTCCACTCCTGTGCCACATTTCAAATCAAATCATTTATTAAAATAATACTACTCGTATTCCGTTATTAGAGCTGGTCAACAGTGCGGGCCGGTCTAGCTCGACTTATCTAAGGGAAGGATCAGGTAGAGGTCGAGATTCTCTTGTCTTGTCTGAGAGCTCGGCCTCCACCTAACAAGGTCGGGATCGGGTTGAGCCGAACATGGGGTTGAGGGGCTGACAAGCCCCAACCCCCTCTATCTAGGAATGACGATGGATCGGGTGAAGCGTCACCCGCATCCATCCGTCTAAAAACATCTTTATCCAATCCACCCGTCCTCCGCGAATATTATCATCCACCTCCAACCCGTCCGACATCCACGGGTGAATCGGGTGGATCAGGTAACAAAATGGAGGATGAATTAACGTAATAAGAATATCATAAAATATAAAATCGTCTTGTTTCGTTAAAAAAAAAAAAAAGTAATAAGTGTTTAAATTAAGATAAAAAGTGGGAAAAGTGCAATGTTAATTAATTATTGGTTAAAGAGTAAAAAAGTTATGATGGTAGGGTGTCATTTGGTTCATTTGGGAAGTAGATTAAGTGTGGCGATTCTGATTAGCATGAATTGAAACTATAAATGCTCATGTGAAATTCCAAAATTGTGTTTGGTTGTCATGTTGGAAGTTGCAATTCATGTGATTTAAGTTATCAAAACTTGTTTAGTTATCATGTAGGAAGTTATATTAATTTGTTATAAAAGTACCATTGTATCCTCCATTTACATTATTGTTTTTAGAGATTAGATTTGTAAAGCTTCTATTTTCATAATATATGGTACTATCTCATAAGTCTGAACTATATCCAAAAAGTCTAAAAAATATTCAACATGAATTGTCCAAAATATCTAAAATATATACTTCGTATAATATTATTCATAAAACAAAAATCCTCAAAACTAATAGTCAATTAAAAAACAATGTAATTTGCTTGTTGCTGCTACAATGGAAGATATGGGCTAAAAGAGGGATAAAAAAAATGAGAAGAGGGTTTATTAGAGATGCATTAGAAAAAACTAGAGTGAAATAACGTGAGGGAAAGTGAATAATAGGGTATAGGGTAAAGGGTAAAGGGTAAAGGGTAAAATAGTAATTTCATAATTTCTAGAATGTGGTGAGTTTAACTCATAATGGGGGAAGAAAAAGTTACTAGATCTATTTTCTTTCAGCCTATGAGATAGCGTACTGGCCCCACTTTTCTCCTCACAAAAAGTGGAATCCACGCTATCTCATCGAATGTATGAAAGATAAGTATTAACTACACTTGATTTTCTCACTTCCTGGAAGTTCAACTTCCTAGGAAAATAAGGGGAAATCAAACAATCCTAGGTTTCGTATAATATTTTCCATATAAAAAATATAAACTTACGAAGAAAAAATTATTAATAAGAATCATGAAACTGTCTCAATTGAACCCTGAGTGGAAGAGAATGAGCTTGCCATGCTCTGCAGATCCACATTTCTCAAAACCAATTGGCAATGAGAGGAGTTCCCTTAGACTTTATAAACCACACCAAACTCTCTTCCACAATCAATGTGGGACTCTCACATGTGGGCAATAACACTCCAACACTACCTATATCCATCATAGGAGTAAATCTTATACGGAGTATTAAACAATTTTATACGGATTAATACTCCCTCAATGTTGAGTCAATGGTATTTGAAATACTATTATCATCACATTTGAGAGCTAAAAAAAAAAAAAGCTCATGTATATATTTATAGTTTTTCGCATGCTGATCAGGTTTAGGGTTGACCGCCATGACTATGACCGGTTTGTCGTGATTGGCATGGCTTCACCTGGTCGATGGCCACCCCTAGTCTCAATGGTGTATATAAATGGGTCATTTATTAGTTGGTTCGTGTAGGATGGTTCGTTGAAGGGGGTGTTGAGACGATTTAGAGGTAATCAATACTGCACTGGCGGATCTTCAACGAAATTTGACGGGGGTCGAAACGTAATTTAGTTAAATTTAATGTACGGAGTAGTACTTGTTGACTTACGTGACGAAATTTTTAACCTTTGTAGTATAGTGCAATGTACGGAAAATTACTCCTTATATAACGTGTTTGTCACTTGGAATAAAAGAAAGCAATAACATTAAGGATTAATAAAATATTACTCCGTACCTTGTTAAGAAAAATAAAAGTCATACTAAAAGATTGTGAAGCAAACTTGAAGTAGCACAAATTTAATAATTCAAAAAGTAATAACTTTATAATTGCGAAAATAAATCACACAAGGCATAAAAGAATAAGGTGAAATAAGGTACTCCCTCCATCCCACCTTTTTTCTCCCATTTACTTTTTCACGGTCTCCTAGGCACTACTTTGACCGTGTTTATTTTTATCAATACACCACTTTTTTAGGTCAAAAGTATAATTTTGTAAAAGATATTTTAACGACAAATCATAATATGTTAGTTTCATAATAAAATTTATATTATAATTTTAGTTATTGACGGTCAAACTTTACGAAGTTTGACCTCCAAAAAGTAAATGGGAGGAAAAAGGTGGGATGGAGGGAGTATAAAATAAGCAATCAAAAGAATGAAGAATTTTTATTGCCAAAAATAAATGAGAAATAAACAATCAAAAGAATAAGGTACTTCCTCCATTCCATTTGATTCTATACGTTTGCTTTTTTGACACTATTCACGAGTGAGGATAATGGTCGATATAATTTTTAACATATAAAATAAAACATAATCATGTGGGATCTTGTTTTAATTGTCTTTTCGAATACATTATTAATATCAAATTTTTATAATTTTTTGAAATACGTAACTAAAGATATGAACAAAAGAAAACGTGTATCGACGTACGTGCAAAAAGCAAACGTATAGAATCAAATGGAATGGAGGAAGTATAAAATAAGCTGTAATCAAAAGAATGAAGAATATTTATTGCCAAAAATAAATGAGAAATAAGCAATCAAAAGAATAAGGTATAAAATAAGCCGTAATCAAAAGAATAAGGTACTCCCTCCATCCCACCTTTTTCCTCCCATTTACTTTTTGGAGGTCAAACTTCGTAAAGTTTGACCGTCAATAACTAAAATTATAATATAAATTTTATTATGAAACTAACATATTATGATTTGTCGTTAAAATATCTTTTACAAAATTATACTTTTGACCTAAAAAAGTGGTGTATTGATAAAAATAAACACGGTCAAAGTAGTGCCTAGGAGACCGTAAAAAAGTAAATGGGAGAAAAAAGGTGGGATGGAGGGAGTATAAAATAAGCAATCAAAAGAATAAGGTATAAAAATAAGCAGAAAAAGGGGTGTAGGAAGAGGGAAGTGATTTAGCCAAGGATGATACGGAGTAATTGACTTGTGCAAAAAAAAAAAAAATAATAATAATTGATTTGTGTAAGTATATTTTTTAGTTTTTCAAAAATGCCCTTAATTTTCCCAGACGACTCTGATAAACCCCGAAATGCCAGACAGAAATTTATAAATCAGAGACGCTGCGTCAACCCTTTTTTCGCAAGAACAGACTCGTGATCTATTAGGCATAGCCTTTGAAACCATGAAAATTTCACCCATGTTTTAACCACTAGACCACACCCTTGCGAGTGATACCCTTAATTTTTCTATTCGCATTAACCAATTTTATTTTTTTAGCATGATTCACTTCTTTAGTAATTATTTTTTTTCATTTTTTTTACTTTTCATGTCTACCCTTTTATTACTCGCATAACATAAAAAAATTCTCTTTCTTTTAGTGAACTTTTTTTTGGTATCCAAAGCTTAATAAATCTCCAGATTACTCAATTTATAAAAATGAGGATGCCCTTTGAGCTTAGGGTAATGAAATTCGAACTTGTGACCTTTGAGCTTAGGGGTGGTAAAATTCGAACCTGTGACCCTTTAGTCACAAGGCTTTGATACCATGTTAGGGACCAAGTCAACCAAAAACTTAAGCTGATGATTGAGGACTCAAGATCGATTACATACTCCAACACAAATTAATTTCTAGAATGTTATATAAACATTTTCTTGTGACTATTTTATTATATTAGATGTTGACTAAAAGGTTTTACTTGAGGTGATTAGGCTAATTCATGTGTATTTGAATTTTTTTTTTTTTTTTTTTTTTTTTCTGAAATCGACTTAAATTATACTATGCTTTAACTAAATTTCGATAAAATGGACATACACGTAAGTCGTAACACAGTTAATAAGTGATATGGAGTGCCATACAAATTTGTTTAGAATGAAAAAGAGAGGTACCAATTATGAAAGCAGCGGATTTCCATTTGCCTTGCTTTGATCGGATTACGGGGCGTCGTTTGTAGTCAACAAAGTCCGGGACCACGTCATCATTATTTAGTATCGCCATCGAAAACTCACCGTGTGATTGAATTTTATTATTTAGGTGACAATGTTTACGTTGATATAAAAATATCGGAAATAAGTTTATTTAAATAAGAACTATGAACGAAACATGTGAAAAATGTTTGTTCAATGAGGTTGTTGTTCAATATTATTGAGTGGTGATTAGAACACAATTTGAAAAATATTTGTTGTGATATACATTCGGATTTAGGCATTTATTTCTATATTAGGAGATTGATGCATGTCACAGTTTTAGGAGAAGTTGGCGTGTAAGATTTTATTCAGACTAGATATCAAGACAAATTATATTTAATAATAAATAGGTTAAACTTTATAGTTGTACGACCAAAATAAATTTATATAAAATTAAGGTTTTTTTTATGGGGTACCCTTGAAATTTTCCGTTTTACATGTACCCTTATCCAGGGGCAGACCCACGCTGTAATGGTGTAACCCGGGCAACACCAAAGAAATTGAAAAAACGTTAATATATTGGTCATCATTATTGACTTGGTTATTTATTTAAACTACTAACTTACTCTTTAATCCAACCGATTGCTTATTAACCATTTCATTTGGTTATAATAGCATTCATTACACGTTGACTTGTCTAATTATATATTAGATGATTAAAAAATCACGCATAAAGTTATTTAACAATTTATGAAACAAACATTATTTTTCATGCTAAAGAAGCGTTATTAATTAAGAGTAGTTTTCAAAAACCTTTATGTAATAAGGCCACTTGACGTTAATTGGTAAGAAAAGAAGTTAACCGAAGGACACTCGAAAGGAAAATAGCTTAAGCGGGTTTAAAGATGGATAATTTAGAGAATAGATGTGAAGTTTAGGGGTATATTATAGAAAAACATTAAAGTTTAAGGATACACCATGAAATATAAAAAGGGTAAGGCTACAACATAGAAAACGGTGAACCCCAATGATACACCAAAGAAAACCCCTAAAATTAATAATCTTCACTTTATTAACTTTAGATTCATTGATTTTGTTAAAATTGTCTGTTGCTCATACAATTGGCAACATATTATTGTTAAAACTCTCTATTTATAAACTTAGCAAAAAATGAAATAAATATCTTGCTTGATTTCCTTAAAAGCAAATATATGAGACATTGTACATTTTCTCATTGTTGTTATTAGACAAAAACACAACCATCAAATTTCTTAATTAGGAAGGTGATGGGTGGACTTTATGGAAGCTAAAATTGTCCCTTTGTCCACTCTATCTCACGTTTTCGATTTTTGTGCCTAAACTTTTGATTCGAGCGTTCACAAAAAGTTTGATAATTAATACGGGTTATGTGATTATAAATCAACGTTTCACAAATTCAAAATTAAATTATTTTGAAATGGTTCCCAAAATAAAATATCGTGTTTTGAAATTTGAAATCGAAACAAGTTGTCCAAAGTCACCATTTATTCCTTTGTAAAAGTTTTTATATTTTAAAATTTTATATTTTATTAACAAAATATTAAATTAGAAATCAATTTAAAATTCATTTAAAGTAAAATAAAATAACATAATAAAATAATCAGGAATAGTATTTAGATATTAAAATTTCATATTATAACAATAAACAAAATGATTACAAATATAATCAAGGTTGAAAATTTTGGTTTAGTTTTAATAAAATGGAAGATGATTAGATGAACTTTGGTGACTCATCTGAGGTGTCTGAAATGGGGCCCATTTAGCTTCGTTTTGCGAGTCGAAGTTTATTGTAGAAAATTTTGTTGACGATTTGATATTTTATTTATCGATTTCAAAGAATTTAAAATAAAGTTTTGAAATGATCGTTTAAAATAAAATGAAATTTTGTAAAGTTTAACAAGAGCTCTAAAAATAATTTAAGTCTCAAAGAAAATATTTTTGAACAAATAGTTAAATTTTATTTCATTTAGAATTCAAAAGTTTTATTTTGATCGAAATTTTTCAGCTGCGTTTTTAAAACAAAGGGAAAATGTTAAAATAAATTTTATTTTTAAATATTTAGTCAAAAAGATTAATTTGTATTAAAATAGCACGAGATGTTACATTTTACCCTTTATATTAGGCAGCAGCTAGGGATGGCAATGGGTCCAAGACCCGACCCAGACCCGCTAGACCCGACCCTAATGGGTCGGGTTTGGGTCTAATATTTTTGGACCCAACGGGTCTGGGTCGGGTCTGGGTCTATAATTAATGGGTCGGGTATGGGTCTGGGTCTCGTCATGTAGACCCAGACCCGACCCATGGACCCGTTTATATATACAATTTTTATTATTCATTACTATAATGTCTCACTCTTAAGTATAATGTTTTTTCTCCCAACTATTAGTCATATGTTCTATACGCTAATTCTATCGGAGTATGTTTTAATATCAAATATCATGTTATTTATTTTAAGTTTTACGAATCGCTCATAAAAACGTTTAATGTTTTGGATATACTTTATACAAAGAACATCATAAATGGGGCGGAATAAAGTTTTTTCAACATGTAAAGTTTTGAAAATATTTATTGTGGCAATAATGTTTACAAAATACTATTTTATGTTTATATTAAAACAAACCCGCGAAGGACCCAGACCCGACCCAGACCCATCGGGTCCGGGTCTGGGTCTTAGAATTTTAGACCCGACGGGTCTGGGTCGGGTCTGGGTCTAATACATGCATAGCAGTGCAGGTCCTGGGTCCTATAGGACCCACCTGCACTCCACCCATCGCTATCCCTAAAGAAGAAGCGGATGAGGTTACCGAGCTCAAATTGCTCCTCCAAAATGGGGAGAATGAGATCTCGATTCTAAATAACAGTCTCGCCGAGGTTTAACCAACTTTTGCTAGGAGGATCAATCGTATTAGCTTATTAGGTACGACTTACGGGTCTGTTACTACTGATGATCATGAGGTGGCAGTGTTTCTATGTCAGTTTACTCGGTTGCTTGTTATGGTGCCTCTCTTTTGGACTCTAATTGATGAAATTCGCGTTGTACTTGATCGTCGAGGATTGGTTTTGGTTTACAGACACTGATATGTGAGGCTTGTTGTCTTTTTTTTTTTTTTTCTGTCTCGTAACACGTTTTCTGTTATCTAGTTCAAGTTATGGATTAGGTCTTATAAATATTGTTTAAAGAGTTCAAGTTTAATTTTACCATATGTAATTGTGACCTTGGTAAAATTTTGCAAAAAATCGAATGTTTAGGTTTTAAATTAAGAAAATAATATATATTCTTATCGATTTATTTGTATCCAATAATAGAGATACAAATTTGTATTGTTCATAGAAATCCTTGGTTAAATTTTGCAAAAAATCGGATGTTTAAGTGAGGTGATTACTAAAGTTTTAGGATTTCATTAATATATGCTTTTTATAATTATGGCTATGCTACAAATTTTTTTGGCACGAATGTAGCACAATTTGTGACTATTTAGACGTTTTTCGTGGCTAAATTAATCTTTTATACCTTTTTTGTGGCTCAAGTGATTCTTTGACATGATACGAATTCTCACATGCAATAAAGTAATTCAATGGCAATGTAAAATAGTTTTTCCCATAACTAAATGATATTTTGTCACGTTTCACAAAAGTGATACTATTGTTGAATCGTACAACAAAATATTGTATTTCATTATAATTACTCACTCAATTTATATACTAAATCAACACTCATGCAAATGGACGGTTCATATAGTACTGTAGCTCGCGGATTACATGCATTGGTCAAGAATACCGGTGATGCATTCGACTCGAGTAAGGATCCTCTCCATTTCTTAAATGGAGAGTCCATTACTTATCAAAGGTTGATGAGATAAAAAATATAAAATAAAATAATAGGATGTGAGAGGAAATGAAAAAAAAAAAAGAAATGGAGATGATCCATTTGCATTCGACCCCGTTATTATTTTTTCAAGACCTACAAAAGTTTTTTCAGATGTGGTTCTTCTACGAGTTGATCGTGAATTTTGACATGCAAGCTCCCACGTCGCGGATTATACCAACCCAATCTTGACGACAACATAATAGTGTACTTCTAGGCTTAGATCCAATTGCATTATAAAAAAATCTTTTCTCCTTAAGATGAGAAATTTACCAAAACAACAAAATAACTCTCTAAAAAACAAACAAAAAAAATATGTCAACAGAGAAAAGCAATTAAACAATAGATTTTAAATTAAAAAAAAGGGGTAGACAAGAACAAAAGTGCTTGCAATATCGGCACAGAACTCAGTCGTCTTCTTATACCAAGCAAATAACTCATTAGCGCCGCCACCAAAACGTTAAACCATAGATTTTTAAATTAAGAAAATGATATAACCTCTTATTGGATACAAACAATATTTTTAGCTTATGTTTATATAAATTATCTTTCTCCTATTTAATATTACTTGTATTCAATTTAGTACTTCGTAACATTTATTCATCTAAAATTATAATAGACAATTAAATGTTTTCCATCAAAAGCCATTAAGTATTGACCGTGTGATGATGTCTCCTTAAATTAATACTAGTTTTTGGGCCCGTCCCAGGCCGGGCTCTCTATTTGTAATGAAAAACTCTTAATTAATAAAATATTGACTTTATTATCTTATTTATCAAAAAAATAAGTAACTATGAAAATTAAAATCGCGCCGAATATTTCAATATTAATTATGCACTACTTACTTATTATATTCAAATTATGTATGAATTAGATAACTCGCAGTTATAGTGAGCTTTCATTAAACTCTATCTTTTAAATTATTAACCAAACTTAATGAATATCTATTAGACAGTCCTAATAGGATAAAATGATTAACTCAAAATTAAAACATATTCACTATTTAGTTGGTTTTATGTGAGATCGTCTCATATCATAGACACTTAACTAACTAAATAATTGTTTTTTTTTTAGTAAGATGTATGCCAATATATTTATTGTGAGACTATTTAATTAGTAAATTTGTGTTCACTATTTAATACTTCTTTATTATTCTAGTAAAGATATTGATACTACTACTACTACTACTACTACTACTACTACAACTACTACTACTACTACTACTACTACTACTACTACTACTACTATCAGTTTTCTACCTTCACTTCCATCACCATTAATTCAACAAATATTATTACTATTATTTTATGAAAGTCACATAGGTGATTACTATTTCGTTTACTATGGTCGTTATATTCACGTAATTTTATATAATTTATTTCCGTTTACTATGGTCGTTATATTCACGTAATTTTATATAATTTATTTCATCTATATTAGAAAGTTGTTTACCTTACTCTATTTTATGAGAGAAATATGAAGCAATTGTAAACAATTGACTAAGACAAAGGGGATATTTTATTAAAATTACATTACATGTTTTCATCTCTTAAATGAATTCACACTTAATTTTAATATATATCAATAAAACCTTTGGATTTTAGTTTATATATATAGTACTCCGTAGTAGATTAATTTTTTATTTACTGTCGTACTACTAATAGAATATTTTAATATATTAATTAATTTGTATATTTAAAAAAAATATTATTTCTTATTTTTCAATTATTAAGATTACCTAATTATTAATTTTTAGTGGTGTTCTTAAGAGCATTATTTTTAGTAGAAATATAGTAAAAATAATAATTTTTCTATATTTATTTGGAGATATTTCAAATACTAATTTATAAAAACTTCTTATATATGATATTAAGATTATCTTTTGACGATTTCTAATAGTTTCCTTACTGGTATTATTATTAATTCTATTAAAAAAAATCAATGCCTATCAATTGTTTGACCAATGTCGATGTGTACGGGTTGTGATCTATATATATAGTACAAATTATAATTATACAATGAAACTAACTAAAAGATTAAGCATTTTAAATTATAATTTTATTATAGAACCTTAACTAATGACTTGATTTGAGAATAAGATAATCAATGAATCTTGTATATATATCTTTTTTACCTTTCATTTGATACCTCTTTTGTTTTTTTTTTTTTTTTCCTCAGTAGCTCTCCAATTTATATGAATATATAAGTGTGACTTATAACAAATAATATTAAATACTATATTTTCCTAATGTGGGTCATAATATTTTTTATGTAAGTTTTTATTTAAATGTCATAGAAAATTAGTTGTTTTGGTTAACACTTAGAATTAAATACCAAATTTTCCTAATGTAATCTTACTATTTTAATTTTTATTAAAATATATATTACTTTCAAAATTTTATTTATTTTTATTTTATTTTGAGTTTTCACACCTTCCAAATACAATATATCTATTTTTTTCAATTTTAATTTGAAAATATAGATTTGTTTAGATATTTTTAAGTATATTTTGATTTTATTTAAGGTAAGTTTTTTTTTTTTTTTAATTATTCTACTAAAAAAATCTTGTCTTATTTTAAAATTCTAATAATATTAAAATATCCAATTATATTTAAATTAAGAAGTTCTTTTATATATTAGTGTAATAACTTAGATTATATATATTAAAATAATACTTTTTTATCAACCACTTATGTTAGGACAAATGTCAACCATATATAAAGACTATGATTTCGACTTGATAGATACATAGATAGATAGATAGATAGATAGATAGATAGATAGATAGATAGATAGATAGATAGATAATTTTTTTTTTATATTAAGTCTTATAATTTAATATGAAATATATAATTTGAATTTTAATTCATAAAAGAAATATTAAATTTTATCCTATATTTATAATCAACCATGCCGAATTTTTTTTTTAACCTAATTTTCAGTAATGCTCCTACAAAATTAACATGAATAATTAAATAAAAACTTACTACGATAAAGCTAACTTAGATATCAAACATTATAAATTATTATAACTATTATTATATAATCATAATTAATGACTTGATTTAAGAATAAGATAATTAATAGATCTATATCTCCTTTACCTTTCACATGACATATTCATTAGTTTTGCTATTGATTTTATAACTTGATTTATTCAATGAGACTTTAAAATCTTAAACTTAAAATTTAAATTTGCAACATACAAAGATTTTTTTTATCATGAATTTAATTAAGCTATACTTAAATAACAAATATGGTGACTAAGAATGAAACTGTTAAAAATTAAACACTCTTATCAAATTAAATACACCATAAATCCAATCTTTATACTCCACCGCTGATTTTTTTTAACCTAATTTTCAGTAATTCTCCTACAAATTAACATGAACAATTAAATCAAAACTTACTACTGAAAGACAATAAAACTAACTTAGAGATCAACCATTATAAATTGTTATAACTATTATTATATAACCATAACTAATGTCTTGGTTTAAGAATAAGATAATTAATAGATCTATATCTCTTTTACCTTTTACGTGACATATTTCATTAGTTTTACTATTCGTTTTGTAACCAGC
Organism: Dianthus caryophyllus; assembly: GCA_023091065.1. NCBI lineage: Eukaryota > Viridiplantae > Streptophyta > Magnoliopsida > Caryophyllales > Caryophyllaceae > Dianthus > Dianthus caryophyllus. The sequence continues at coordinate 33,530,887 of CM041520.1, read as the reverse complement.
TTTTTCCAATGAGAATTTAAAATTTTGAACTTTAACTTTAAATCTGCAATATACAAAGGAAAAAAATCATGAATATAATTAAGTTATGTTTAAATAACAAACATGGTGACAAAGAAATTAAACTATTAAAAATTAAACACTCTTATCAAATCAAATACACCTTAAAAAATAAAAATAATACAAATTGTAATCATATTAAAGCATAATAAACTAAAACTATTTAAATAGTACCTAGGAAGACCAAACTAAAATTTGACATATATATACAAAAAGGGTTGAAGATTTAATTACCTAAAAATAATCTAATGTATCATAATTAAGTAAGGAAATTATGTGTCATATATTATTTACTTCCAATTTTAAAATTCTATGAATCACCATATTTCTTTTGCTTTTTTTTCCTCATATTTTAAAAAATATAACTTATATGTATTTTTTTTCCTTAAATTATTTATTTAATTAAACATGGTATAAGGCAACAATATTTCTACTTCAATTTTAGTATCCTTATAATTAATTTTAATCTACTACTATAATAATATAATTAAAAAACAATGACCAATTATTTGATAACAAATTTCATACATTGGAGTCTTTGGGTTCTGCTTTATATATATATATTAGATGGGTATTGATTTTTCGTATATGATTTTTACTTTCGTGATATATTTTTTTATATAATTTTTCACAACTACCATTTTCTTTTTCTCATCATATAAGTTTCTCTCTTTTTTTCTTAAACTTTTCTTAATCAAAATTTAATCAATTCCTGAATAATTCAATCATAAAATTCAATAATCGATTCAATTAAGTAATTAATCTACTTCATTTTCAATTTTACTCTTAAATTATCAAGTTTTATTAGATTTTAATTAAAATTAGGGTTAGGGTTTGAATAAGGTGGTGGGGTCGGAGTTTTGGCCGCCAGAGGCTGGCATAGCCGGCATGGCTGGCCGGCGTATGTGGTCGCCGGGGTGGGTCGGGATGGTTAGCTGGCCGGGTAGAAGAGGGACGTGGATTTGGGTGGTTTGTTTTTTTATTTATAATTATTTTTTTTATTGGAAAAATTCACGGGAATAATGCCAAGTCAAAAAGGCTATATGTACACCTAGTGTACCAAGCCCTTTTGGTACATTACTAATAGGGAGCCTCCATGTGAATTTTCTAAAAATAAAAAATAAAGATAAATTAATTAGAGATGATTAAGTTCCCTCTATTGTAATTAGTTTCAAATTTGAATTTTAAACTAATTTATACTTCTCACAAAACCATCCATATTACGTTTATACTTCTACAACTTTCCTTTTCATTTACTTTTTTATTTTTGATATTTTACAATTACATAAAAATACAAAAATTTTGAGATTTTTTTGATTTTCATGTGATAGTTTTATATCATCTTCATCTTCTAATCCACTATGTGGTCTTCTTTTTTAATCGAAATTAGGGTTTAAATGTGATTTTCTTTTAAAAAAAATTTGCTTAATAAATTAAATAAAGAAAAATAATTAAGGAAAAATATGAGTTTGGAAAATAAAATTAATTAAACTAAATTAGGGTTTTATTTTTCCAAAATAAAGAATTAGGTTAACAAAATTAATGATTTATTTACCAAATTAACCATGATATAAATTTCCCTATTTATAAACTTAGCATAAAATAGTATGTTGCTCATACAATAAGCAACATATTATTGTTAAATTTCTTTTTTTTTTTGAAAGAATTAGTTCAGCTTTTTATTTCATCCCAAAAAGAACGTACAAAATTTTTAGCCATTTAAGGCATTTACAATGACCATCTCCTCAACTATATTTGGACAGTTGACTAAACGAAGACTAACGTCCAACTTGATCCTACGTACAATAGATTCCAAAGGCAGACTAGAATCAGTAAAAATACGTCGATTACGCTCCATCCAAATATGATAAATCGATGCCACAATGCTAGAGCAGAACCATTTAGCACGCCAATGTCGACTTCGCAACAAGTGCCTCCCATACTTCAACTCATACTTCAAACTTCGAATTGGCCTACCCAAATTCATCCACGCCAAGATTTGCTTCATTACTTTACCAATCTCAGGGCAATTAAAGAACAAATGATCATGACTTTCACAATTGCTCTTACACATGATACACCAATTTACCAGGAACATACCTCGTACACAAAGCATGTCAACAGTAGCAAGCTTTCCTTGGACATCCATTACGCCAATATAGCAGTGCTTTGGGATATTCGAAGTGCACCAGATTACAAAAGTCCAAGGTACAACAGGGGATTTGCGTCTGAAAAATTCATATGCCTTTGTAACCCTGTCACTCCATTCCTCCAGCATACTTCCAGCTCTAACAGGAGAACCAACAGATTGAAGAATGTAATCTCGTACCTTAAGTATGTCAGACCAGCCTTCAGCATCAGAAGCAGAGTGTGCAACTGTCCACAAATCAACATTTCTCAACTTGTATAACCTCAACCATTTCAACCAAATGCTTGATTCCCCTACTTGCAAAGCAAATAAGTATCTACACATCAAAGTGTAGATACCTGATATCTCATTTATTTACGTATATTTAGCCCCTGCTTCACGAGCGTTTCTCTGCGTTTCCTGCGCTTTTACTTGCGTTTTAGCTCCTATTTCTCCCCGTTTTGGCACTGCTGCGTTTTTGTGTCCATTCTGCAGGTACACGCACATATTTGGAGTATAGGATGCTTGTCGAGAGGTTTCGTGGAGTTTCATAAAGTTTCGTGAAGTTCCGAGTTGGTTTCGTGCCGATTCGCTTGCGTACGAGCCGCATTTTGACGTTTGAATGTTTCCCGGGACCATGGGACGGAGCACGGAGCTCACTTATTCACTTTAGACCCCGTCCCTACCCTTTGGGATGAACCATGCCTTGTCCCTAGGCCTTGGGTCAACATACGACAAGTTAGGACCAAGATCAAGGTCATAGTCAAGTCAAGGTGAACTAAAGCCGACGCAAGGTCAACTTCAAATGGTTATATCTCAAGTTTTAGACCTCCAATGGATGCAATACCAAGTGGAGATGATAGTTCGTCTCGATAGCTTTCCAACGGCAGGTCACACGCTTAATTCCGCCAAGAAACGAGTGAGATATGGCTTTTACAAAATCGGCTTCCAAAGCTGAAAAAGACTGAAACCCACGGGACGCCACCATCCCGGACGGGACCACCTTGTCCCGGACGGGACCACCTTGTCCCGGACGGGACCACCCTTGTCCCGGTCGGGACGGCCCTGTGACGCTTCGTTTGCTTGATTTCTTCGTCTATTTGAAGGCTTACATTATAATTTCGACGGCACTTCTTCTTTAGCTTTTTCTTCTGCAATTTTTTAGCACATTAGGTTTTCTCTCCCAAAAACTTAGGTTTTATATTTTCAACTCTTGTAATTTCATTTCCCGACTCAAGCACGTTAATTTGATCGTCTTTATTTGGTAATCATTGTTTTCGTTCTTTGATTTCTCCTTGCATTTTCTGATTTTGAGGTATCTTGCTCTTCTCCTTTTTATTGTTATTTCATTATATCTTGTTTTAATCATGTTTTCATCTATTGTCCTTGTTGTTGTCGTTGTTATCGTCATGTGTGAGTAGTCATTTATCTAGGGAGGAAGGTGATTGCTTGGGTGTTGTTTTGGTTGAGTTTGGTTGATTGTTTGAGTTAGGTTTTTGCGCTTGCTTTGTTTATGTCTTGCTTGATTGCTCTCGTCGATTCCTTGATCACGTTTTGGCGAGTTTCTAGCACCCTTGAACTTAAGAACGAAAGCCTAGTTTTAGGGTAGGCGCGAGACTAAACATTAGGACCCTCGTTTGTAAGTTGCGAGAGCCCGCATTCGAGACCTAGAGGAGCTTAAGACCGAGAGGCCGAGCGTTATCCTTAGCATGTGCGAAACCTACTCATTCCGTTCATTATCCTTGACCTTGACTTACCCATTGCATAACCCGAATCCCTAGACCTTTTTCCTTATCGTTAAACTTTACCTTTTACGCTCTAACTTTAGTAAACCTAAACCACTCGAACCGAGACTAGAATCGTTCAAAATAGCCAACATTAGCGACCATCTCCCTGTGGATACGATACCCGACTTGCCCTAGCTACCCTAGTGTTTAGTTCGGATTTATTTTTGATTAGGAGACGCGATAAATCCTATCAATACCCGTATCCGTCCCCCCCAAAAACAAACCCGACGATGAAAAGGACTTTCGTGCATGCTTTTAAAAGAGTCGAAACGGTACAAAAGTGTCTAAAACGTATTAGTCATTTTTAGCGTATTAATTTGGATTTGCATAATCATGAAAATGAATGTCAATTTTAGTCATCATGAGCGTAACACGAGCACAATATAGGAACGTCTTATTAAGCCAAGCCACAAAACATTGACTACTAGCTACAAAACGGCCCAAACTTACAAAAATGACCCAAAAACGCACACTAACACAACACTCAAAACGGGCCAAAGTGCGTCCCGTGTCACATTTTCACAAAACTAGACTCTACAAATACCGTAAAATAATATAACCCAATATTATTTTATTTTAAGCCAAAATCGAAAAACACGACAAAAACCAACGAAAACCGAAATTCGGACCAAAACTGAACAAATACTTAACCCTTAAGTAAACAACAAAACATAATCATTACTTAATCAAACGTCCCAAAACTAATAGGCGGCTAAAACAGCACACCAAAACAAAATACAAATCGCCCGGTTAATGACGATTAAAAACTCGCTTTGTCAACGGGCGATTAAATTTTGTTTTGGTGTGCGACCTTGTTTTTTTACAAAAATCTGACCCGGATGAAATTAAATTCGCCTGTTCACAGGCGATTAAGTTTTTGTCCACCTTCAAATCAGCCAACCTCTATAAATACCAACCCACTTCATTCATTTCAAGATATATATCGGTTTTACAAAACACACTAAAATACTCACAAAATCCACTCAAAAATACCGTCTTTGCATTTTCGAAAGGTAAACATTTTACCTACGTTTTGGGACGTTTTGAGACTCGGACAAAGGGGTTACATTAACCCCAACCCGATATTGGCATTAGCGAAGCCGTATTCGTAATACGGTTGTAGTAATTCGGATTCATAATCCGTCTAAACCCCGCCAATATCGCATAAATAAACGACTCATTATCACTAAAGCAAACCGACGTCACTTTTATAATTATGCAAGTCCTCATTCATGCATTAAATAACGACTAGAATCACGGATCCAACACTAAATTGTACCGTTTCATAGTGTCTTTTAGCATGTCAAAACTGAGGGTTTTTACAAATTCTTAAAGAGTCAAAATACGAGGTCGGAAAATAACGTTTATAGTAGTAATTTAGTCAATAAATTATTATTTAACGTACATTTCCCATAGAAAGGTCATTATTTTGACGATTTACATTATTTATGCATTTTAATCGAGTCATATATATTCGCACTTGTACGTAGCGTCATTTTAGCCCAAATATCGAAATTAACTAAATGTTTTCAAATTAGTAGAGACTACTTTTACGTAGGCTTTTTGATTTCAGTTTTCAAAAACACATTTTTGTCAAAACTTTTGAAAAGTAACCTCACTCCGAATCTCTTCTCTGGTTTCAAACCTCAGATTGATAGATATCGACGCATCTTGAAATCTGAGACACTCGTGTCTTATATTTTAAGACGCGTTGAATAGGTTCCAAATTCCTTTAATATTTGGTGGCGACTCCGAAAATACATTTTCAAAAAGGATTTTTCTACTTTTCTTTTTTGGTCACAAATTCATGCAATGATCTCCCCCATTTTTACAAAAACATCGCGCACATTTCCTGCGAGGCGCATTCCGCACCCTACACCCCCGCTCGGGGCGAGGTCGGGCGCGCGCAGGGCGTCGATAGGTTTCTTCCCGGTACCTTCACAAAGCCTTATTCCAGGAGAGTATTTCTTTGATTCCAAACCCACCTTCGTTCTTTGCTGACATATAGCTTTCCAGCTCAGAAACGTAAATCTCCTGTCTCCTTCTTCAATGTTCCACAAAAAGTCTTTAAACATCTTTACTATCCTCTTGACAACTCCTTTAGGTAGCAAGACTGCTGCACACCAAAAATTTTCAATCCCAAACAACATAGAGTTGATTAGTTGAGTTCTTTCTGCATATGAAAGACTATGATTTGCCCAGTTTGAAATGTGTTTTCTGATTTTCCCCAGAAGCTGTTGATACATATCAGACTTTAGGTTAGTGGAAGCTAATGGTATCCCAAGATATCTAAAAGGAAATGACCCTTCTCTAAAACCTGAAATCTGTAAAATCTGATGCTTCACCTCATTATGCACACCACCCAAGTAAATTTTTGTCTTTGAAGGGTTTGCAGCCAGACCCGAATAACCAGCAAACAGATCAAGAGAACTACATACAGCTGTAACAGAGGGTACATCTCCCCTTGTGAAAATCATCAAATCATCTGCAAATATCAAGTGTGTCAAGTGAAGCTTTAAGCATTTTGGATGATAAGAAAAACTTCTGAGCTTAGGAATATCTCTTAGAAACCTAGATAGAATCTCCATGCTAAGAACAAATATGTGAGGGAAAATTGGGTCCCCTTGTCGGATACCTCTTTTACCTTCAAAGAACCCAAAATTTGTACCATTGATCTTCAAAGTATAGTGAGGTGTAGTGATACACTGCATAATCCAATCCACAAAGAGGCTAGGAAACCCCAAAGCTTGAAGTGAGCTTGAGATAAAACCCCAATCAAGAGAGTCAAAGGCTTTCCTTATATCAACCTTTATTAAGCACCTAGAGGACACATTCTTTCTTGTATAATCCTTTGCCAAAGCTTGTGACAACAGGATATTATCAAATAGAGACCTACCACTCACAAAAGCAGCTTGCTCTTGACCCACCAATGTAGGGAGCACCTCCTTCAATCTATTATCAAGGATTTTACTAATAGTTTTGTACACAGTTGAGCAACATGAAATTGGTCTATAATCCACCACTGAGGAAGAAACCTCCTTCTTGGGAATCAAGGTGACCACAGTGACATTTGCTGGTTTCATTAAACGTTTAGACCTGAAAAAATCTTGTATAGCAGCAATAAAATCAAACTGAACCGTAGACCAAGCCTTCTTGAAAAAATCTGATGTGAATCCATCCTGTCCTGGGCTTTTATTAGGGTAAATGTCCCATAATGCCTTCTTGATTTCCTCCACAGTAACACCCTGCACCAATTTACTGATCTGATCCTCCCCTAAACACCCTTTACTCCTGATAAAGTCAGTGTTCAAAGGAGCCACAGTATCCCTTGAGCCAAGTAGACCAATATAATAGTCAATAAAAGCTTGAGCAGCAACATCTTCACCAGTATGACAAGTGCCATTCAAATCAGTAATCTGACCAATATTATTGGTATGCTTCCTTTCAGCTATTCTTCTAAAGAAATAGCCTGTGCTATCATCATCCAGAGTGACATGAGAAATCTTTGCTCTCTGCATCAATATACTGAGCTCAGCCCTTCTAAGCTTCATGTAAGCGTCCTTAGCAACCTTCTCTTCCATCAAAAGTGTGCCATCCATAGGACTTGCCCCCAATTTCCCTTGAATACTAGCTAAGAGAGTATCAGCTTCCTTTACCCTGAGAGATAGGTTAGAGAAAAATAGACCATTTAAGGTCTTAAGTTGAACTTTCACCCTCTTCAGCTTCTCAAACAAGACAAACATGGGAGTCCCAAAAACAAGCTCCTGCCAAGCTGCTGCCACTATGTGACAAAAATTTTCATGTAGAGTCCAGCAGTTCAAGAACTTGAAACTTCTGTGACCTACTTTCCTGTGAGGATTAAGAGAAATCAAGACTGGGGAATGATGTGAAACCCCTGGAGGTAAAAAGTTGGCAAAAGAATTATTGTTAAATTTTCCTATTTATAAACTTAGCATAAAATGAAATAAATATCTTGCTTGAATTGATTTCCTTAAAAGCAAATATCGTACCATTTTCTCATTTTTATTATTATTATTATTATTATCAACCGCAGCCTTTATTATAATGAAAGAAATTTACACATCGGTTACAAAAAATTGGTGGGGAGCCGAGATACAATCTGGGCCCCCACTCCCTTTGCTATTGCAAAGCTAAGTCTAGAAAAAATGTACGCGGCTACACGAGCCCCTACATCATGGGACGCAGAGACTTTTTGTATCCGCTTCTGCAACGCCACAGCCTCCGAGTCCAGCTCCCCCAAAGAAGAGAAAGAGAAAGGCAGGAAACCGTAACGGTAAGCGTCATAAACCCTCAGATTTAGCACATTTTACGGCGGAAGATCAACCACAACCCGCCAGGCTCAAACTCAGTCATAGCCGACTGAGTCAAGGGGGACGACCCCGTCAGATCAACGCAGACGTCCCGCCCCTCATCCCATGAATACAGCAGCAAATCTGCAGGACGAAGAGACCCACCATGTCCGTCAACCAGACCAATACTCACCTCCTTACCAGCCGAAATGCCGGCACTAAAGCAAATGTCCAACAAGGTGTCCCGGACAAGGTTATGGCAATGCTTAACCCCCACTGCGGTCAAAGAGGAGACAAAGATGATCCCCAAAACATCGTCGGGGCCAAACGAGAAGCGAGCGAGGGCACGGCCTAGAGATCGTGAAAGCGGGACGCCCACCCGATAACCAAGCGCGCAACGGTAAGTCCGCCCATTCATGGTCTGCCCTACCCCAGAGATAGGCACCGCTCGCAACCAATCACACGAGTGGGCACCCTGCTGAGACCGCCACAACATAACCTCGTCAGCGGGGTCAAAGAGAAACAGATTCGCCAGACGCAAAGAACCTTCGCAAAATATATATCTGCCAATTTCTTCATAAGTTTGGTGGCAGCGATTTCACTAGAGTTACGCGGAAAAGCAGATCCTGTAGTGTCCACAAACACCCGCAGGGCGTGATCAAAAGCCGGGCCATCAGCAACAATACCCGAAGGCCGAAGGAGGGTAGCCTGCAACCCAGCAGTCTGTCAATGAGAAGCCAAGAAAGCATAATGCAGAACGTCCGCCGCAGCATAAACTCCAAGCCCGCCTAGCCGGAAAGGGAATGTAGCAAGGCGCCACTGCCAATCCCCAAAACCAGGCCCAGACGCAGTGACAATACGCTCCAAGCTGGAACGTAGCGCCTCATCAAACAGCAGATGGGCCGTCCCAAAGACTTGCGGCGAACATGTACGAAGAGCAAAATAGAGCTTAGAAATACCAGTACAAGCCCACAATAAAAGCAACTCACACTGTGGGTCCTCGATCCTCGCAACCAAGTCCATAAGCGCAATGGTCTTAGCCACTCTCTTCTAACATAGTCTCGCGATCAACGAGGTTAAAAGCATTCTGGAAATCGACAAGCAGCATAGAAAGCCCTACCTCGCCACCCCGGGCCTCGACGAGCCGGTTCAAGGCATGCAGAATAGCCTCTCCTCCACCGGACACCCCAACCCCAAACTGAAGCCCAGAAAAAATAACTAGACAGAGACGGACCAACCATAAAAGTACCAACCTTAGAGACAAGACGCCTCCAAATAGTTCCAACTGCAATAGGGCGGACACCACCACCTGGTTTGATGAGCGGCGTGAGGGGCGCACTAGCGATGAACTCCCCTAGCACGAACGGGCAACGACCCTCAAGGAAAAGATTAACCACCCTAGTAATAGAAGCGGTTAAATCATCCGAAGCAGCCACAGCCGCCCCACTCAAACAATCAAGCAGGTGTTGGGCCTGAAGTCCATCTACTCGCCACACGTGCCGGCCGGAAACCACGAATCATATCAACAACCACAGCCGAAGAGACAGCAAGAGGATGACTGTCCACAGGCAAAGGCGACAGAGATGGGGAAGGGGCCCCCGGGTGCTTGTCCCGCAAAGCCTCTAAGGTAGCTGCCGAATAGGGGGCAACGCCGGAAGAAGAAAACACCCGAACCGCAGCAGAGTAATGACCATCACAAATCTTCCGCCGACACTGACGGAGATTAAGATCACCCACAACATCCTCAGCCTCAAACGAAGGAGGATCCACCGAGAGACAGCCCTGAAGGAGCTTCAAGCTGCCACCCGGCGAACCCCAAGCAAGAACGGCCCTGGTAATCGCCTCCTCCTGACGCTGCCGCCGAATGGTGGCCCTACACTCAAGGTTACTCCGAGGAGCAAAGACCCTAAGTAAACATATTGGCAGCGCAACCAAATGGACCCAGCACGACAAGTCACCCGGGGACTGTGCCACATCATCCAAAGCACCCCCCAAAGCCCGCGCTGTTGGAGTTAGTGTCCTCCACAGTGAGTGCAATAACATAAATAAATCTCTAAAGGTACACAGGGTACGTTTCGTATTTAATCAGTTGATTAACGTTTATCGATAACGGTTGGCTTGCTAGATAAGTTTGACGTTATTGTCATACAGATGGCGGTGATCAACTGGTCCCTAAGAGTCACACCTAAAGGATGTGTTTGAGAGATATGATTATTTGAGAAAATGATCATATTGATGCCTTACTTAATGACTAAACGGTTAGTCAGTGTTGTTGACTAAAAGGTTAGTCAAATGTGACTAAAATGTTAGTCAAGTGTGATGATGTTACTGACTAAAATGTTAGTCAGTATAATGTTGGTACGGCTATTTAATACAGATTAAATAATGTTAGCAGAGACGAATTAAATGTAATTCGCGAATTGAATATAAAATGTTATATTTAATTGTTGTGTATAATGCAAGCTAATTAAATATAAACCGTTATAATTAATTAGTAAATTATAAATATAAGGATATTTATAACATATTATAGTCGGTCCATACAGATGACACTAGTAATATATTGCATTATATTATAAGCTAAAATGATCAAGAGAAAAGTGTCCAGATACATTGTGTCCCGATACACTTTGTATCTTGATCAACAAGTGAAATATTCGAGGATAATTATACTCCCCAAACACTTCTAAAGGGGCCAGCCATTAGGGTAATATTAGGAGTATATTAGCTTTCCTAATTCTACTCTAATTGATCTCTAATTTATTCATCACAATTCATTCATCAAAAACCTACAACACAAAACTTGAGAGAAAATAAGTTTTCTTCTCTAATTTTCTAGCAAATCTCAAAGGGTATTTCTCAAAACATCTTGGGTGAGATTATTAGGAGATACCATAATTTTGGTATTGTTCTTAGGCCAATTCAAAGGATTAAAAGGTTAATTCTTGAATCTTTATTCTATGTTATGCAATTTCTTTTATGACTTTAAATCTTATAAAGTTTTTCATTATAATCCTGTGATTTTAAAGGTCTATATACTGATATAAACCTACAAGTGGTATCAGAGCCTTAGGGCATATGAAATTTTTATAAGGTTTTCATAAAATCGATTTTGTATATATTTTAATCAAATTCATAAGATGGCCGAATGGTTTTGATGTTTGGCCGTGTGGTTTTTGTAAATTTTTGGCATGTTTTGGTCTTTTTGATTCATAATTATCAATGTTTTAAGATGTTAAAACTATAATATATGAATTTGTGTAAGTTTTGATTTAATACCGATTGAATTAAAATATAAAAGGATCAAATTTTTGTATGTTAATGAACATATTGTTTGCTAATCATTAGATCTATCAGTTTTAAGTTGTTTAATTTAAAAAGTTAAATTGAATCTCTAAAGTCAATGTTTAATACGGATTAAAATTGAGTTAGTATCGATCTAATTATTAGCATAATCGAATTAAAACAGTTTAATTCATTATTTCATATGTTGGCCGAATTAAAATTTTTATTTTTGGTAAATTTTTTTTTCTATTTAGTTGGCCGTGTGTTTCAAATTAAAAAAAAAAAAAAAATTTAATTTTCGGATTTTTTTAATTTGGCCGAATATATTGTTGTTTTTGGAAAAATTTTTTGGTAATATTTGTTATAAAGATAATGAATATTGTGTTATTATGAAAAGGTTCATAATTTTGATACCAAATATTTTAAAACAGTTTAAAATATTTTGTGACCTAATTTATGTTATACTGATAATATAAATTTTGGATTATATTTTGATTAAAAGATATTATGAACAATTAAGGAATTGTTGCATAATTTTAATCATTTAAAAAGGGTGGTTTGGATTTAATCAATTCGTTTTGCATTGGTTTTATTATGTTTAGTTGATGCTTTTGTGAATGAATGTTTGAATGATTGGTTTATTTTACGCATTAATTTTGTACAAACGGTTGTAATTTACTAGTGTGGCCTTAGAAGATTGTGTTTTCGTAATGAAGGAAACACAATTTTGGTTGTATTTTGAGATCTCGAATCTCCCATCTTGTAATATTTTTAATTTTGGCATATTTTGAATTAGAATGTAAATAGGTTTATTTTGTAATTCAAAAATGTAAATTTGAGAAGATTCAAGATTGAAGTTTCAAGATGGATTCCCACTTAAAGCCCAAGATGAAGAATGAAGACAGCTTTAGGGTCCATGGATGGATTCCAATTTGTATTTGTCTTTATTTTCATAGGAATAGGCCACACTAGGTGTTTTTCCTTTTGCGTTTTCTTTACCGTTTTGCATTGCATTCACGTTAGATAATTGCATCATATTCCGCCTAAACTAAACCAAACCACCTAATATGCTGAAAATGGATCATTTAGTTGCATTTTTATCATGGACATACGGATGTCATTCATTTAGGGCTATCATCTCAAATTAATCATTCACGTAAATGCTAGATATTTGTTCACTTAAAATGAATTAAAATGAGATGATGGGACCTTCCTCTATTAATAAAATTGAGATTAGTCTTTATAGGAAAAGCATGTTATGAGCCCCTTCTTCGTCGGTAGGCATGTAGGACCTTACTCTCCACATGACCCCTTCTACGTTGGGTAAGTAGTATGCGTTGACCTATTTTACCTCAACACTATAGTTCGAGTAATATCTCGTAGTTATGGTGGACTAATAGATAGGATTTACTGAAATCTATCGACCAAGAATTCTAACAGTAGAATTAGCCAAAAGGTTGGCTTATCAATTTAAAGAAATTGAGTCTTGGGATCACTTATATAATTCTCAAGGGAGGTCGATTATATGAGTGCGCGAGTCATTGCATTAAATCGTTATTGCTTACGACTTAAACCTTTAAAACGATGTTTTCTTATCTTCTCGCTTCTTCTTTTTTTTTTCACGGTATCGAATTCGTTATATACAGATATAACTACTATAACAAATGGTACATGCGTCTTGTGAACCAATGCCAAGTGCCACACTAACACGCGAATCATGGCTTAGAATTTTTATGGGCCGGTATGAATCGATCCTCTCATTGAAGAGTGATGGGTCCAATTTTTTACGATTGGGAGGCGCATTCTTGAATGCCGCCATCGGTGACGGTAAGCTCAAGTACTTGGCGAGCCATCTGCCGACTAAACCGACTCCGTCTGAGGAGCAGATGAAGTCTATCTTTATAATGATTTCATGATGGAGGCGGGTGCGATACTGAACGTACTCATCTATTCAATGGAATCCAATTTATAAAGACGATTCATCACCCAAGGTGCAAACAAGATTTTCACCACCCTAACCAAAGAGTTCTCGAAAGCATCGAGAATCAAGAGTTACGAGTATACCACTCGTTTCTTTGAAGCTAGACTCCAGAAGGGCCAACCGGTTGGTCCACACCTTCTCGACATGATCGAGAATGTTGAAAAACTGGAGGAGCTTGGTTGCAAGATCAATGAGAAGATCATCGTTGATCGTGTGCTCCACTCTCTTCATGATGGGTATGCCCTCTTTAGGGCAAACTATTACATGAATGACATGCAGAAAAGTCTGCATGAGCTTCACTCACTCACCGTGCAGGCGGAGTGATCTGAAGTTGAGTGGGAGCATGAAACAAGATGTTCTCATGATAGGCAACAAACACAAGGGCAAGGGTAAGGCTCCGGCTAACCTAACTGTAGGAAAGCCAAAGTTTAAAAGGCCAGTGATTGCGAAGAGTGGGCCTGGTGAGTCTAGCGGTAGCTCACAAGGCAAGGCAAAAGCAAAGCCGAGCATGGAGTGCCACCATTGCCACAAGTCTGGGCATTGGAGGCGGATCGTCCGTGTATCTTTGAGGACATAAAAGCAGGTCACGTCATTCCTGTTGGTATGTCTTCTTTTATTCATATGATTGAGATTAACCATGCAAGTTTCAGAACTTGGGTACTTGATACTGGTTGTGGTTCTCATCTGTGCGAGTGGGGATGGAGCAAGAGTTGCTGCCGTTTCAGTAGGAACATAAGTAATCCAACTCTCGGGGGGATTTGAGTTATTACTGAATAACTGTTACCATGTACCTAGTTTATCCAAAACATTATTTCTGTATCCGTACTTGATAAAGACGGATTTTCGTTTTAAAGAATAATAGCTGTATTTTCTCTTTAAACGATATGATTCATGGTAAAGCAGTTTCCATGAACGGAATTTATGTTTTAGATCAAACCACAGATATAATGCATGTGAGTAACAAGAAAGCAAAGGTTGGTGACAAGATCAAACATATCTATGGCATTGCCGTATGGGACACATGAATGAGAAACGCGTGAAAAAGCTCATTGATAGTGGGATAATAGCCCCATTTGACTATGAAACTTTTGGCACGTGTGAATCATGTCTTATCGGCAAAATGTCTCGAATTTCCTTCAAAGGTGTTGGAATGCGCGCTGCTGACCTATTAGGACTCATACATACTGATGTGTGCGGCGCTATGTCAATCAACGCTAGAGATGGCTATAGGTATTTTATCACTTTCACGGACGATTTGAGTAGATATGGTTATGTCTACTTAATGAAGCATAAAAGTGAGTCCTTTGACAAGTTCAAGGAATTCCATAATAAGGTTGAGAACCAACTGGATAGAAAGATAAAAGCACTACGTTCAGATCGTGGTGGCGAATATCTTTCAACTGAGTTTGATCGACACCTGAAAGACCGCGGGATAGTATTACAGTTAACTCCACCCGGAACACCACAACTGGATGGTGTGTCCGAGCGAGAATCGAACATTACTTGATATGGTTACGACCCATGATGAAATCACACGGTTGTACGACTCGTTATGGGGCTATCTTTCTTTGTCGATTCTCTTATACTTAACCGAAGTCCGTCTAAAGCTGTTGGCAAGACTCCATACGAGTTATGGAAGGGAACGGTCCCCAACTTGTCCTTTATTCGGGTTTGGGGGTGCGAGGCTTATGTCAAGTAGTTGACACGAGGATAAGCTCGGCCCGCGATCGGTCAAGACATACTTTATTGGTTATCCAAAAGAAAATTTAATGTTTTCATAAGTGAAAATGGACTTTTAATAAGGTGAAAATGAATTTTGATGATAATTTTTGTGAAAATGTTATGATACGTGGGAGTTTTAAAAAAATTTAGAAAATGTGTGAATTTTTAAAATCTTGTTTAGAAAAGGTTTCTCCTAGGCGATGCTCTTTTGTACTTGACTGAGTTGAGTTGAACTGAAATAAGTTGATTTTATATGAACTTATCGATCAATAGAATAAAATAAATTAATTTTTGTTAGGCTTAAATTTGTCGTAGCTAAATGAGCGGGGATCATATTGTGTCTCAATTTCCCACTAATTATATGTAAACTTTATTTATACAACAATAAAAGCTACGTTTCTTTTTAAGATAAAATAATAATAATAATAATAATAATAATAATAATAATAATAATAATAATAATAATAATAATAATAATAATAATAATAATAATAATAATAGTTCGGATTAAAAAAAATGATTTTACTAATAATAATGAAACTACATAGAGAAAAATGATTAGACATACCTTGTTTTTCGTAGAATTTTTGAAACAACCTTCGACTAATTTGTCAAACATTTGAATTGTTTTATAAAAAGAAAAAGTTTGTTTTGAATGGAATGAAATAATTGGATCGAGATTGATATCTTTGATTTGACATTTGTAAATAGTTACTCCGTATCTTGTTATGTAAATAGTTTAGGGTCAATTATTATACCATACACATGTGTGTATGGTACTACAAATACCCATGATGTGTAGTTACCTTTTTACCCTTTTCACTTTTAACCTAGTTTAAATTAAAAAAAAAAAAAAAAAAAAAAAAAAAAAAAAAAAAAGGTCAGTTTTAAGCATCCAGCCCCCTAAACCAAAACAACTTCCATTTACCCCTTTTTTCTTCTCAATCTTCAATTTTTACCCAAAATCAACCTAAACATACATTAAATTTTAATTATTTGCACAATTATTCAATGAAAGGACATGCAAGAACTAATCGGTGAGTTTTAATTTGATTTTTGTATTAATTTCGTTTTATTTTTGTATTAATTTCGTTTTTTATTTTCAATGGTGAACATTATTTCGGTACTTTTTTGTTATCATTGTTGTTTTATTTGTTTTAGGGTTATGAATTTGTCAATGTTTTGATTTAATAATTGGGGGAAATTGTTGATTATTAAGTTAGGGTTTATGAATATGTTAGGTTTTAGAAATATAATTAGGCAAAGTTGCATTTTTTTTTTCCAATTATGAATTAAAAGTATTGGTTTTTCAAAAAAAATTCGGAAATAGACAATTAGTATCGATTTTTTTGAATATGAATCCATTAATTTTGATAAATTTTTATAATGAATATGGTGTTTTAGAATTGAATATATTGAGTTTTGTAAATGAACTAGTGATGCGACCCCATGAAATTCACGGGGTGTCTATAAATCATGTTTTTCATAATCATTGATAGAATACGTAAGCACATTGCTCATCCAATTTGTTTAAAATCTTTCTTAGTTTGTCTATGTTATCTAAAAACATTGCGCACATTCTCGATCTTTTTTGGCTTGGTATATCTTTTGATTCTTGTTCCCCACACTATGAACCGAGCTGATAATCATCTTAACCAACACCTCGTCAAGTACCTCACTCTTAACTTATCCAAATTCCGCCCGATGACGTCATAAAAGTCAAGCTGCCCATTAGACATCATGTAACTCAAAAAGTCTTCGATGAATGATGTCACGACTCAACAGCAGTCAAGTACATTGATTGAGAAAGCGGCTACGTAAGAGAGCGCATGCTTAATTTAAGACGACCGCAGCAATAACGTCATCACATTTATCGGGCACTTGTACTCTTTCTTCATCAACATGTGCTCAATGCCTAAATCGTATTAGTTGGCCATGCATCAATAATATATTTAGGCCAATCCAACAACAGAAGCTCATGATAGTTATCATTATGCTTGTTCAACACATCTAGCAATGCATCGACAGGGTATCCAAACCTCCTTAACGAAAAATCGAGCAAACTCGCTGCACGTAATCCTTAATCAACAACAAATGATTTGCCTATGGTAGAGGCCGATTTAGTGTAAAGTAAAGCGAAATGTTTAGGCTTATAATTTCCCACAAGTAATTTTAAAATAGGAAACTCAAAACTTTTAAACACAACAATATTAGTAACCGAGAAACCAAAAGTATAACATCAAACATTGAAAATATTGATATGACGTAACTGTAGAGCTCATGTTTGGTAATTGGAAGACCTTGTAGAGTGTATTTACGAGCCTATAACTATAAGCACTAGGCACCAGCTATCTTCCAGAGTACACGCCTACACAAACAACACAATAGTCATTAATTTATAACTGCAAAGTATTCAACTATAACTGTAACATCCAAAACAACAATAGATAAAAAAGTTTACGATTATACAGACCAAATTTTGTAGAACGTCATCTCCAAACACTGAAATTGTCAAGAATGGGAGCTTTTCACTTTGTACACAGGTCAACATGAAACCAGATAAATTTGCCATTTTGTCTTTGCACAACATGAGTTGATGCCACTACTATCAAGAAGAGAAAATGAGTATAATAGAGAAAAACTTGTTCAAGTAATTGGGTGGAAAATAGAGACTTAGCACCTCAATAATGTATTTAGAATTTAACTTAAACTAACATGACATTTCTACCATAAGGTATGCAGAAGTGGTAAGATGTGCCCACAAGTTGTTTGCTAATAACATACGAAATTGCGTCATAATTCATAGGACTTTCTGGACAAACAATTTGGTTTTGATTCGAATGACGATTAAACGGCAAACTAAATAGGATTTTATATCAAAGACGACAATGTTGAAGAGGCCAGACAACATAAAGTTTGGAGAGCATTTGTTCAGGGCATGTGTTGAATGAAAACATGCTCAAAATATATGCTCACATATGGAAAGAGCTCAATCATAAAAGCTGAACAACCCCTATGGCAAAATATGTGATCGCTGAAGACTTTTTAGAGCTAAAGTGATATGATCATAATAGAAGTGAAGAGCAAATTTGTATGGAGAAGATTTGAACTGAACGACAGTCAAGTGAAATTAAGCCAAAAAAAACAGTGCTTAAGTATTCAGCTACAAATTTACTTTCATTTTGATCGAGTTACTATAATCTAATAGCACGCCAAGTACTCCCTAAAATGCAATTCATGAATGTCCGGATCAAACTGCACACAGTTCATCTTACTCTACCTGATTAAGATAGTGGCACAAACAAACTTCTTAGATATTTTAGCCTTTAGGATGTATCTAGTCACAAATTACCACGAATTACTTCTCTATTTCTAAAGAAAAGATTGAGATTGTCACACATACAATAAAACATAATCATTTCTAAGAAGGTTCTTTTAATCATCAAAGAGCTATTTCCCATCTTCTATATAAAAAATTATATTCTTACCTTCAAAACAAAGCGCTTCTAACGATCTTTTCTTGTGACCAAGATCCTGCCACTACCTATAAGTGCGTAAAGACGACGTAAAGTCGTGTACGATTCCTAACCATTCACGCAAAAAAAGTGTATTGTTCAATCCTCTGTCATGCATAAGATAACGATCCAATTTACCACGCAATCCAAACACCGACAATTTTAAAAGTAACCGTATGCCTCTTCAAATAACCAAGACACCAGCTTATTTGCAACTTAAAAGTGTATTTGTGTATCATTGAGGCGACCAACTACAGACATCCATCGCGTCTTAATAAGCTTCTCATGATTATCTAAAGTTCATATACTATTGTTTTGAAAACATGTTTCACTCTAAATATGTTTGCATACGACTACCTAAGGCTACAATCACATGTAATGGAATATGTCACTCCCGATCATACCCACTTTTAAGAAAAAAGAGGCGGCTCAGGGTTTTAGTTAACCCGAATCCTCATTTCACGATATTATAGAATGATTGCAATAATGAAGTGTTAAAAGCTAAAAACCAAATATAATATATATAGCACATGTAACATATATAGAATGACTTAAGAAGCTATAAAGTTTTTATATAAACAGGCAAACCACACTTGCATATAACAAAAACAATCAAGGAGTATATGCACGAACACCTTACCTTCACTTTTATTAATTTGGTGCAAATCTATCTCTGTACACAAATTCTACACTTAAATGAACTTCTCTTGCATCTAGATGTTGAAAAAACTCAATATCAGATGATTTGGATGATTGATGTTGCGACTTGCTTCGATTTCAACGGTTCATGTGTACAATTTTCAGATGTTGGAATTGACATGGTCACATGGTAATGGGTAGGATCGAGTTTTTGGACTTTTGGCTGAGGCGGCTTGTTTTGGTGCTTTGTTTGTGCATCTAGTTTTGCTTAACTATGGAGGGACTTCAATTTGGTCAATTATGTTGATTAAATATTCTATATTTACGTGTTATATAAATATAGATATAGATTCTACTTTTTACTGAAAAAAAAAACAATTAATTTATGTCCATTTTCAAAATTAGAAGGAAAGCAAATGACTAATTAACCACACGGAGTACAACACACATTTCCAAAAAATATACCCTTATGTCCAGTGAATACTACTTAAACCCAAAGAAGAAAAGAGATCCATCTGTCGAAAACTGCGACACATAAGTATGACTATTCATCTGACCGATTTGCCACCACCCACTAACAGGCAAAAACCGGCTAAAAGTATGGTAACGATCAACATACATAAACCTCCGCTCTACACGAATAATTAGCCTCATGCGGGCCAACATTATTATCAACACAACAAAAACTCAAAACTAAATTTATAGACGCTCCGTGAATATCACGGGTCGCATCATTTCAACACAACAAAATCTTAGCTTCTATAGAACTTATATCAACCAAAGTGGATAATCTCATTTTTTCCACCAAATTAAAGGCAAATTGCTCTCAAAATCATTGAATAACTCAAAAATTTCATAAAACCACTTCAGAAGATTTAGAAGCAACGGAAGAAAACCCACAAGAGAAGAAAACAATAAACACAATCAAATCAAATCAGATAAATTAAAATACCCGCAAGTGAATCTTGGTAAGAAAATTGTCTTCCAATACAATAACAGTTTGCTTTACACTTTGTCAATCACTGTTGATTTGGGGATTGATTTGGGAATAATTACAATTGGAAGTTGGGAATTGATTTGGAAATTGATTGATTTTCCAAATATTGAATGAAGGATTAAAAGAAGGACTTTTGGATTTTCCGTCGATGAAACGAATGATTGAGGCGCGCGGGAGTCAGTTTCACGTTTTGTTGACGTGGCAAAACTAAATGACGTGGCGGCATGAGAGTAGGAATTGAGTTGTTTTTTGGGGTACCTTTTTGAAAGATTGCCTTTTAATTATATATATAGATATATAGTGTTTTAGAAATGAATATATAGTGTTTTGTTAATGAATATATAGTGTTTTGTTAATGAATATATAGTTAATGAATATATAGTGTTTTGTAAATGAATATATAGTGTTTTAGAAATGAAAATATAGTGTTAATGTTAGTGCACATAAATTTGTTAATGTTTATTGTTTTTTATGATTTGTAGCAGTGGTAGCACTAGTGGAGATTCAACAAATGAGACCCGAACCAGGCTAAGGGCAAAAAGAGATATATAATGAATATGTAATGTTTTAGAATTGAATGTATTGGGTTTTGTAAATGAATATATAGTGTTTTGTTAATGAATATATAGTTAATGAATATATAGTGTTTTGTAAATGAGTATTTAGTGTTTTGTAAATGTATATAGTGTTTTAGAAATGAATGTATAGTGTTTTGTTAATGAATATATGTAGTGTTTTAGAATTGAATATATTGAGTTTTGTAAATGAATATATATTGTTTTAGAAATGAATGTATAGTGTTTTGTTAATGAATATATAGTGTTTTAGAATTGAATATATTGAGTTTTAGAATTGAATATATTGAGTTTTGTAAATGAATATATAGTGTTTTGTTAATGGAGGAAATAAAAAACAAGAATGGCTGAGAACAGTAAAAAAAAAATATTAATTTTACCCAAATAGAGTTGGTTACAAGAAAAAGAAAAAAAAAAGAAAAAAAAATATAAATCCCTAAAGTTTAGTAATAACTATTGTAAAACAATGTGGTAGTTTTAGGGTTTAGTTATTAAGGGCAAAATATAATTTGCCGTTTAGGGTGACCTCAATTCCATGAATACTTTGTATGTACTTAACCAAGACATCAATCAGTTAAGATAAATAAGGATTGATCTTTGGGTCATGAACACGCGTAAGTCAATTAAGATAAATAAAATATATACCATTATTTTATAACCAGATACAAACTTTTTCTTTTTGGATTTATAAGGATTATGATTACACGAATCATGTCAAATAATTTCAAATGTTGGGCTCGTGCTCAAGCCTCAAGTAAGGTGAGCACAGAAACTTGTTTTAGTTGCGAAGATAACAAAAATTAGGAGTATGCATAATTCGGTCCGAACCGTGAAATCGGAATGAAATTACTGGGACTGAAACACTGGAAAATAAATTTCTGGTCCGGTCATCGGTCCATGATTTTGCGGATTTCTGGTTTCCGGTCCGGTCTTGACCCGGTCCTAACCGGTCTGGACCGGAAAAGCTAGAACAATGTCAACTTTTTATCTTAAATATATTTTATATAAGATTATACATAAAAATTATTTGGATTTGCTTAGTCTAACATTATCACAGTAAAGTAGTTCATATTTTTTTTTTTTTATAGCTAAAAAATTAATCATTTCAATACAATCTCTTACTTCATTTCAATCCATATTTTTTGTGGGTTTTATTCCCATTTTATCAAAGATTCATCCTTTACTATTTATCTTTTCAAATACTCCGTACCATATTTTCATATTTTTTTTCTCTCAAAACTTTAATTATTTATCATTTGTATTCGATCTGTTACTTAGAAATTCAATACTTCACTTTATATTCAATTTTTACTTTTTTTTTTTTAACTAAAGATTCAACTTTACTAGTATTGTTCTCTCCAATACCATGTATTATTCATATGATTTATTTATTAATTTTTTTAATTTATTTTTTCAAGTTTTCTTTATTAATGTCAAATTTGAAAACTGCAATTTATTCTAATTCTACAAAATATTTTAATTAAAATAGTTGGAGTTGAGCAAAGAGAAGTGAGGTGAGTAACGCGTACCAATGGGAATACTGGAGACAGCACACACGGATTATCAAAGAAACACAGAAATATAATCAAACGGCTGAGGGTTACAGTGAGTGAGGATTGCTGACGTGGAATCCCATCAACGGTGGAGATGAGCCTGGATTTTGCATCAATCAGAATCAAGTATTCAATAGCACACGGATTCAGATAACCTCTTTTAAAATCAAGGGTTGATATTGAAAGTTAGGTAGATCTACGGCTATAATTGAATTGAACCTCACCTCAAGAAATATTGCGCTAATTATCAATCAATCACGGATTACCACTTCAAAGTTCAAATTTTGGCGCGACCACTATAAATAATTCGAATGTTTAATCATCATCATCATTTGATCATTACCTATTATAATAAATTCGAATGTATCATCATCATTTGCTATGTTGGTATTTTGTGCGTGGCTAGATTTATGGCAAAAAATAGATGTTTTTGGCACAATCTTAACTATTTATGCGGCACAATAGATTATTTTGGCACAAAATTTTTTCTCGTGGCATAAATATATGTTATTGTCACATGTGTGGCTTGATTTGTCGCTATATAGCTGTTTCTGCCACGATTTTAACTATTTCTGTGGCATAAGTGATTATTTGCCACATAATTTTTTTTCCGTGGTAGAAATTTTTCTTGTGGCAATCAGAATGGCTTTTTCCGTGGCACTTACCTCTCAATCAAGCAATCACTCATCAATATAATTGTGTTCACATTGTAATTAGAAAGTAAATAAAATCATATCTTTGTAATTAGAGATTTTATTCTAGCTAAGATTTATCATGTACAACTATATATATGTATCACCTGTTGATATTGTAACTATGCAATTCTGAATTAATAAAACCTTTGTTACTCTCCATTATTCTATCAAATATATTATATATATTCAATTTTTGGCAGGGACCAAGGTCACAATTACATATGCTAAAATTAAACATAAACTCTCGAAAATATATATAAGACGAAAACGTGTTACACGACCAAAAGTAATCCTCGACGATCAATTACAGCCTGAATTTCATCAACTAAACTCCAAAACTAATCCTCGACGATCAACTACAGCCTGAATTTCATCAACTAAACTCCAAAACAGAGGCACCATCACAGGCGACCCAGTAAAGTGACATAAAAACACAGCAACCTCAGGATCATCACTAGTAACAGGCCCGTAAGTCGTAATTAAAAAGTTAATACGATCGAGCCTCCCACCAAAAGTAGCTTGAACCTCAGCGAGACTACTATTTAGATCCGAAATCTCATTCTCCCCTTTGTGGAGGAGTACTTTGAGCTGGGCAACCTCGTCTACTGCCGACTGATACAACGGGTAAAGCGACTCACGTTTGCCCTCAATTCGAGCACTCTCTAGGCGATCAATAGTGCCTCCAGTAGCTTCAACATTCACTTCAACCATCTTATTCCTGAAGATGATGAAATTTCGACTTCGAATCTTGATCTTCTCTTCAATGGATGCATTGCTATCCTCGGCAGCTTTGATCTTCAGTTTTATTTCTCCCTCTTTCGCCTCCAATGTCATAGCTTCTCTTACAAGCATATGAACTAGTAAATTATTGTCGATTGGGGGATCAAGTTCAGCGTAAAGGGAATCGAAAAGGCCAGAAGAAGGCCAGAAAAACCTAAATTGAAATGCCCACTTAAAAGGTGAAATGCACACTTGAGCCCAAAAGGTGAAATGCTCACTTAAACACAAAGTTTTGTTATCAGGATGGTGGGTAAAATCATTTATAAACTTATCAAACTCCCTTTGCTCCCTAGATGTGAAATATCTAAACTTGTGAGGTGTTATAATGACCCCATTTTGATCTAACACAACCATAATTCTAAAAAACACAAAATTGGCGCGGTCCAAATCAACCTTGTAACTCCCCCCAACTAAAACCTATGATCTAAAACACCACCCGCGATTGTTCGTTAGGCTGTATACAGACTACATAGCTCTCAAAGCAACACAAGTCATGTCTGATGTATTTTAGTTCGTTCTTAATGTACACCGGCAAAAAATATACATGAATCTTGTTGAAATGAATGTTGTTTAACACTAGTCAATTGAGTTGATTATACGGACCTATTCAACCACGTATGCGACTTTTTTTTTTACCTCTCGGACTTTGTTGAATGTTACAAGCCTAATTGCACCCACCCGATTGACCTTTCTGCACATTTCTACGCCAATACAATTGAGTGAATTGAACAATTTGTCAAGTCGAGTAAACCTCCTATTTAAAGTCTTCTTCCCATCCTTTAGATTACTAAGGCGTAGTCCAATATATGAGTTCATGGTCCAGCATTAATTAGTGTCAAGTTCATTTGCTCTTTGTAGCTACTGTTTGTCCGCGTTCTATGAAATTGAAAAACAATTCCAAATTTATCTATTAAATTTACAATTTTGTAGGGTAATTAGTATTATATTCACACTAGGATTACCATTACGTTCATATTGTAAAAATAGCAAATTGTATATTCACATTAATTAGCATACTCCTATAAATACCTGTAACATCATTCAATCATATTATATAATGCAATTCTGAATTTAATAAAACCTTTCTTACTCTTCATTATTCTATCAATATTTGCATGCTTTATATTTGTGCCAATGTTGATTTTATTCCTAAACTCTTTAAAAGCAAAGAAGAGTTCCACTGTGAACAAATGCTGGTTACAAAATTTAGTTGGAAAACTTCAACTTTTCTTAACTGGACAAAGTGTCCCCTAACCTAACTATTCACAGTGTTTCCCCCTTTTTCCTCCTGCTATAGTATACTTCTTCTGCAAGAGTTTGTATTTGCTTGCACGCTTCCTCCCTTCTCTTCTTCCTCTGAAATCTCTGATTATTCATTCTCATCCCCATACCTTTCTCCCATTTCTCGGTGTTCTGATATTTCTTTCTCTTTTCCTTTAATTTCATTTGAATTTTTGAATTTGGGTTGATAGATGTTGGAGGTGATGCCTTGAAAGAGGCTTTATTCAACAATTTTATAGTTGAGTTTGTCCCACATTGGTGAGGAAACTCTTCTTCCTCATGTTTATATAGACTCTTGTTCTTTTATTTATTAATAAGAGCAACAAAGAGACTTTTGTTGAGAGTGGTTGTGGGTTTGGTCCAAACACACACACACGCGCGCGCCGGCTCGAGCTCGGGCTCGGGCTCGGGCTCGGGTTTGGGTTTGGGTAGAGCACCTGCGGTGCAGGCCTTGGCCCACTTTTATCTTTTTGGGCCTTGCGTGGGTTGGACTGTCCAGGTTCATTGTTTTTGAACTGAATTAAACAGTCAAATGTGACTGTTAGTGGGAGAGTATTTAGCTCCCTATAACTCGGTCATGGCAGAGTTATAGGAGCGGTTTTTGGCTCTCTCAACTGCTCTATTTTTCTTGTATAAATAGAGCATCAGTTTAGTTTATAAATCACAATTAACAACTCTCAAAATGTTCCTCAAAAAATTCGTCTATTCTGGGTAAAGTGTTCTGTCGTTCCAAAGCATCTGGCCTCGAGTGGTCGAGTCTGGTTGCTGCAGTGTTAACCCTTGGGGAACTACCGGTCACTGCTGATCGCCACCACGGTCGGACCGAAATAGTTTTCAAGGCAGAGGCTTCACCTCGTCACTGCAAATTTCGGTTCTTTCTTTCTTTACTTTCATTGTTACTGCGATTTACATCCAACAATTTGAAAACTATTTCGTTGCTGTAACAATGTCTGTTTTCTCCAATTTTAATTAACATAATCAACTTAAACAACCCAATTAACTAATTATTTATAACTAATTCAATTAACTTAACAAAACTTTAAACTAATCAACTCAAACATAATAAACAAATTCAATTAACTCATTATTTATAACTAATTCAATTATTTATAATCAACTTAAAACTTAACATAATCAACTCAAACTAATCAACTTAACATATATTAACATCATAAACTAATCAAATTAACTTAACAAAACTTAAAACTAATCAACTCAAACATAATAAACTAATCAACTTAACTCATTATTTATAACTAATTCAATTATTTATAATAACTTAAAACTTAACATAATCAACTCAAACTAATCAACTTAACATACATTAACATCATAAACTCAATCAAATTAACTACACAAAACTAATCAACTCAAACATAATAAACTAATCAACTTAACATATATTAACCCTAATATCAAACTTAATCAAATTAACTCAAACTAATTAAATGAAAACTTAACATAATAAACTTAAATTAACCTAAATTAACATAATAAACTGATTAAATCAAGTCATTTTCACACTAAACTACTTAATTACAAAGAAAAAATTATAAAAAACCATACTCTAATTAATTTGGAGAAAGGATTTCGCCGGAGTACGGAGGCCGCCGGAGGAGATAGGGTCGCCGGAGTACGGAAGCTCGCCGGAGTGTAGTGGTTGGCTAACGGGACGGACGAATTTGGGGCGATTTGGGGCGGTTTTGTTTTTTTTTTTTTTTTAAGTCAGAAAGTTATGAGGAAGGAAGAGGAGTTCGCGAAAATTTAATTGGATTTTGCGACGGAAACTTGCGACGGATCGCTTTATCCGTCGCAAACGTCTGACACAAAGAATATGCCAGCGAATATTCGCTGGCATCTTTATGATTTGCGACGGAATTTCTAGTCCGTCGCAAATTTTGCGACGGTTTTTTTGGTCCGTCGCAAAAATCCGTCGTATAGTGTTAGATTTTTTCGCTCCAGATTTTGGCGGGAGTACTTTGCGACGGGTTTGCGACGTCTCTCCGTCGCAAACCCAAATTCCGTCGCAAACTACGTTGTCCGTCGCAACTTTCTGCTGTTTGCGACGAAATTTTTTTTCCGTCGCAAACTCCCTCGCATTTGGACTGTTTTTTTGTAGTGATAGCCCTAAACAAATGACATCCGTATGTCCATGATATAAAATGCAACTATATGATCCATATTCATGCATATTAGGTGGTTTGGTTTAGTTTAGGCGGAATATGATGCTACTATCTAACGCGTGAATGCAATGAAAAACGGTAAAAGAAGACACAAAAACGAAAAACACCTAGTGTGGCCTATCCCTATGAAAATAAAGACAAAGTACAAATTGGAATCCATCCGTGGACCCTAAAGCTTGTCTTCATTCTTCATCTTGGGCTTCAAGTGGGAGTTGGGCATCTCCATCTTAAATCTTCATCTTAAATCTTCTCAAAATACATTTTGAATTACAAAATAAACCTATTTACATTCTAATTCAAAATATGCCAAAAATAATAAAATTACAAGATGGGAGATTCGAGATCTCAAAAATACAACCAAAAATTGTGTTTCCTTCATTACGAAAACACAATCTTCTAAGGTCACACTAGTAAATTACAACCTTTTGTACAAAAATTAATGCGTAAAATAAACCATTCAAACATACATTCAAAAATAAAGCATCATCTAAATTCTAAACAATATAAAAACCAATGCATACGAATTGATTTAAAAAAAAACCAAACCATCTCTTTTAAAAGATTATAATTATGCAACAATTCCTTAATTGTTCATAAAATCTAATCAAAACATAATCCAAAATTTATATTATCAGTATAACATAAATTAGGTCACAAAATATTTTAAACTTCTTTAAAATATTTGGTATCAAATATTATGAACCTTTTCATAATAACTTAATATTTTTTATCTTTATAACAAATATTACAAAACAATATAATTTCCAAAAAAAAACAAGACTTTCGGCCAAAATAAAAAAATATCCGATTTTTTTTTTAATTGAAAACTCGGCCAAAATTAAAAAATAACCAAAATTGGAAAAATTAATTCGGCCAACATGATAAAAGAATTAAACTGATTTAA
Organism: Dianthus caryophyllus; assembly: GCA_023091065.1. Classification (NCBI taxonomy): domain Eukaryota; kingdom Viridiplantae; phylum Streptophyta; class Magnoliopsida; order Caryophyllales; family Caryophyllaceae; genus Dianthus; species Dianthus caryophyllus. Next base: position 33,502,495 of record CM041520.1, on the reverse strand, counting down.
TTCGATTATGCTAATAATTAGATCGATACTAACTCAATTTTAATCCGTATTAAACATTGATTTAAGAGATTCAAAATAACTTTTTAAATTAAACATCTTAAACTGATAGATCTAATGATTAACAAACTAATATGTTCATTAACATACAAAATTTTGGTCCTTTTATGTTTTAATTCAATCGGTATTAAATCAAAACTTATACAAAATCATAGGAGATAGTTTTAACATCTTAAAACATCGATAATTATGAATCAAACGGACGAAAACAAGTTAAAACAAAACAACAAACTCACGGCCTATCAAAGAAAACATCTCGGCCAAAAACCAAAAATTGTTTAAAATTATACAAAATCGATTTTTTATGAAAACCATATAAAAATTCATATGCCCTAAGGCTCTGATACCACTTGTAGGATTATATCGGTATATAGTCCTTTAAAATCACAGGATTATAATGAAAATTTTATAAGATTTATAGTCATAAATAGAAATTGCATAAAAGAATATAAACTCAAGAATTAACCTTTTAATCCTTGTAAATTGGCCTAAGAACAATACCAAAAATATGGTATCTTCTAATTGGAACACCCAAGATGTTATGAGAAATACCCTTTGAGATTTGCTAGAAAATTAGAGAACAGAACAATTTCTTTTCTCTCAAGTTTTGTGTTGTGTGCTAAAGTGATAATGAAATTAGGTTAGATGAGAAATTAGGTTAAGTAGAGAGGAAGAAAACAACTCCCTCCCCACCCTAATTCACACGTCCAAAATAGGTCATGGGGTGGACTTTTCCTACTCAAAATTAAAAGCCCAATCTAATTAAAAGGTTTAACTAAACTCATTTAATTAGTTTCTTTATCTTTTAATATACAATGTAATTATAATATCCTTATATTATAATGAATCATAAATATCCGTATATTTATAATTTGCTAATTAATTATAACTGTTTAAAATTAATTAGCCTACATTATACACAAAAATTAAATATAACCTTTTATATTCAATTTCCGAATTACAGCTAATTCCTCTCATCTAATATTATTTAATCGTTATTAAACAATATTCATTATCACATTTGATGACTAACCTCTTAGTCATATTTGACTAACCTTTTAGTCAACAACACTGACTAACCGTTTAGTCATTAAGTAAGGCATCGATATGATCATTTTCTCAAATAATCACATCTCTCAAACACATCCTTTAGGTATGACTCTAAAGGACCAGTTGATCACCGCCATCTGTATGACAATAACGTCAAACTTATCTAGCAAGCCAACCGTTATCGATAAACGTTAATCAACTGATTAAATACAAAATGTATCATGTGTACCTTTAGAGATTTATTTATGTTATTGCACTAACTGTGGAGGACACTAGCTCCAACATTATTATTATGTTTAGAGATTGGAATCTTCTAATTGTTTAGAGTTGGACTCTTCTAATTGTTTAGAGATTAAAATTGAAGTATTAATTAAATTTTAATTTCTTAAATTATTTTAAAATAATAAATAAGATTATTTAGAGATTTTTTTTTTAAACTCTAGTAGGATTTAAATGATCTAAACTATAATAAGATAATATAATAATATATAGCATAATTAATTTACTTATAATAAAAGATAGCCAAATAATATAATATCAAAAATATTAAAATTTTAAATGAAGAGTTTTGAAAAAGTTGGATTATCTCACGTCGCTCGAAAAAACCTTCAATTATATAGATATATTGATTGATTGTATACGAAGTATTATTTAGGGGAAAAAAAACTACTTAAAAGACATTTTTCGGCGGATAGTGGTCGTACTGGTCGATTTTCCAACATTGATGCCTATGTGGCTGCTTACATGTACTTGTAATAACATTTTTCATTGATTCCACTAACAAATTTCAGATTATTTTTAACTAACACACTTCTTATTCCCAAATAAACTCCTCCATACTCTTTTTTTTCTTAATAATCGTTCTTGTTTCTCTTTTGGTAGCTTTTGTGAGTCCATATAAGTTGTCACATAGGCGTAAGCGTGGGAAAAATTGACCAATTTTGTTGGAAAATGCTTTTGATAGTTTTTTCCAAAATAAAAAACAATTAAGGTGGTACTTTTCAAAATTTTGGAAACAAAAACAATATTTTCGAAAGAGGAGTGTAAATTAGGTAGTTCTTGACAAATACCCTATAAAATTATATTCCTTATTAGAATTGATAAATATATGAATTAGACAAATATACGCAAATTATATTTCACATAACACTAAAATCTAAAAGTAACTACAAATGACTCGGGCGAAGCTGGGCACAAAACTAGTTATATATAAACCCAATGTAGAAATAAAAAATGTATCACTATTACTAAACACTTTATTCCTATTACTAAACAAATAGTGAAGAGGAAGTATGGGTGGAAACCATCGGGAAAAATGACTAATTGTTATCGTCTAAAATGTACATAACACTGTCTAAAATAGAATTCAAGACCGAATTAACGAGGATTAGGGGAGATATTATTGATTTCTACTAAAACAGTAAAACTAAAGAAAGTAACTCACTAAGATGGACTCAAATAATACGATAGGTCTAGACTCAAGCAAACATCCACGGTTTAAAGGCAATTGATCCTCGTAATCCGGTTCTAACTTATAATACCGTTGTCTTAATGTGAATTATAAAATTCTAATTCTTACAATTAGCCAGTTAAAACGTATCTCGCTCTTAGTTAACCCCTACTGGTAAAATTTAAATTAGAAAAAAAAAAAAAAAAAAAAAAAATCCTAAAAAAATATTGCAGTGTTAAATAAAAACGGCCTTCAAAACCCAAATGTTGATTGCTGTGTGGAATTTCAGATCTCATCTCTCAACCATGTTCCTTCCATCAATCTTCACCTTCTTCATCTTCACCATCACTTTAATCTCATCTCCTGTTTTTGCATCTGAATCTGATCACAAGGTTACATTAATCCCCACACTCCACTCCTTAATTTGATCTACTTTTTTGTTTTTCAGTTTGATTTTTTATGTGGGTATTGTTTTGATTTGCTAAATTTTGAATTTTTTCAACTGGGTTCTGTTGGTTTAGATCTCTGTTGTTTGATGTGATTGATGGGTATTGAAATTGTGGTTTAGGGTTTGTGAAGTTGATGTTAATCTGTGGTTGATTTATGTGATATTTTTGGATGATTTTTCAGCTCATTTGCTGTAATGTGATGCTGATTGATCAATTTTGTTGTGTGATTTTCGGGAGAAAGTTCATGTCTGTCGTCGTTTTTTCTTTCTCGATTGTAAGTGTTTTGCTGTGAATTTTTTGTGGTGGGATTTAAGCTTGGCAATGTGTTTAGGTCTTATGTTGGGAAATTGGGCATTAATTAAGGTAGGATCAGAATTTACTTTTCGAGATGTTGAGCTCGTAGTTGCATTGTCATGGATTTCACGATTACCTTTTTGAGAAGTACTTTAGGTCCCTTTTCATGGATTAGTTACAAGTTAGCCGAGGTTTGATTCGTGCTAACTACAATTCGAAAACAGAAGATGTTATAGTAGGTATGATTGTGTGAGTGCAGAAGTCATGATGCCAGAGGAAATATCTGGTATTCTGCTCGTTCACCTGCGACCCTGTCAGTGATACTATTAAATAAAAGCGTATTTTTGGTATTCTGCTTTATTGAATGTATGCTTCATTGGATGTATGAGAGATTCTGGAAGCTCAAATCAAGTACTCTTTTGAATTGTAGTATGAAGCCAGTGAACATGTAACGCTTTGGGTGAACAAGGTCGGTCCTTACAACAATCCACAAGAAACGTACAACTACTACAGCCTTCCGTTCTGTCATCCATCAGGGAATTCTGGTCACAGGTGGGGTGGTTTGGGTGAGGTTCTTGGTGGTAATGAACTCATCGACAGCCAAATTGATATCAAGTTTGGAAGTAAGTTCGACTTCTTTCCAATGGATGAGTACCGTATTATCGTTTGGGTTTGTAAACTATGTAAATGTAAATGTATTCTGAAGCATTTGAATTTAATATCGTACCCTTTCTTTCCTACAGAAAATACTGAAAAGACCACTATATGTGAGCTTGAGCTAGATGCTGCCAAAGCAAAGCAGTTCAAAGATGCAATTGAAAATTCCTATTGGTTTGAGTTTTTTATTGGTATGCCTTTTTCTTATTTGAGTTTCAGTCATTGTTTATTCGTTACTGCTATGTCTTTCCTTTCATTCTTCGTGTTTATTTTCAACATTCTTCGTGTTTATTTTCAACATAATACACCAAGCCATTGCCTTATGTCTACTGACTTATTGTTTTTCTATATTGGGTTGCCGAACAAATTTCAGATGATTTGCCATTATGGGGTATGTTTCTGTCTTTCCCTATTGAGACGGTCCTTTAGAATAGTCTTTTTCTCCCTTCTCAGTTTCTATTTATTTGTGCCCAGGTTTTGTGGGAGAGTTGCATTTTGATAAAAACAGTGAGAACGCCAAGCATGTGCTTTACACAAACAAAAACTTTATCATCAAATATAACGCAAATCAGGTGTTTTATGTGGACTCTCTGTATATGAGCTTTATCGTTTTGTTTGGACCCCATTTCTTGAGCTATAACATATGTAGATTGTTGTTTCTTTTGCAGATAATTCATGTTAATCTCACCCAAGATGGTGCTAAGCCTGTAGAAGATGGGAGGGTGTATGATATGACTTACACGGTTAAATGGATTCCTACAAACATTACTTTTGCAAGGCGTTTTGATGTGTACCTGGATTATCCCTTCTTTGAGCACCAGGTCTATATCTAATAATCTCTATTTCTGCAGTTACCGTTGTATTCGTATTCACTCTGAAATGCATCGTCTAAATTTGAATCGCAGATCCATTGGTTTTCTATATTCAATTCATTCATGATGGTCATCTTCTTAACTGGGTTGGTGTCTATGATTTTGATGCGAACACTTAGAAATGACTATGCAAAGTACGCTAGGGAAGATGATGATCTGGAGACCATGGTAAGACATTCCGCAACTTGTTTCATTTGGGCGTGCTTGCGCTGGGACTTCATTAATTCATATTATATAGCGAGTCCTGTAGGGATCACTGAAGCTGGTTTGATATTTACTGTTCAGGAAAGAGATGTGAGTGAAGAATCTGGCTGGAAACTTGTTCATGGAGACGTTTTCCGACCTCCTCGCAGTTTGGCCTTGCTTTCTGCTGTTGTCGGCAATGGAGCCCAGCTCGCCACTCTGATTCTCCTCGTCATCGTATTGGCTATCGTTGGAATGTTATATGTAGGGTATGTACACTCAATAGTTCTGATTTTCCTCGTCATTGTACAGCCTTTGTACAATATTTCTGAAATTGCATGATTGTCACGGTGAACAGGAGAGGAGCCATTGTTACAACGTTTATCGTTTGCTATGCTTTGACATCGTTCATATCAGGCTATGTGAGTGGGGGCATGTATTCTCGTAATGGCGGTACGTGTTTCCACTTTGTTTCTCCAATTCTCTCAAAGTTCATTTAAGTTCAAGCGTAAGTGAAGTTTATTCTTGTAAATATTCTTGTTTCAGGTAAAAGTTGGATAAAGGCAATGATTCTCACAGCTTGCCTTTTCCCATTTATGTGCTTCGGGATTGGCTTTGTTTTGAACACCATCGCCATTTTCTACGGATCTTTGGCAGCTATCCCCTTTGGAACAATAGTCGTCGTTTTTGTCATCTGGGCTTTCATCTCCTTCCCTCTTGCACTCCTCGGCACTGTTGTTGGAAGGAACTGGAGTGGTGCACCTAACAATCCATGTCGAGTGAAGACGATTCCACGACCTATTCCCGAAAAGAAATGGTATCTAACGCCGTCAGTGATTTCCCTCATGGGTGGATTGCTTCCCTTTGGCAGCATATTTATCGAGATGTATTTTGTTTTCACGTCTTTCTGGAATTACAAGGTATGATGCAATTTTCTTAATGCCTAGAATAATCTGTATGATTTTGTTTGTGTTTTTTACGATTGATTATATTTCTATGCATTTTGATGCTGTGTTTCCTTGCAGGTATACTACGTATACGGCTTCATGTTACTCGTATTTCTGATTCTCATTATTGTGACCGTTTGTGTGACGATTGTGGGGACGTATTTCTTGTTGAACGCTGAGAACTACCACTGGCAATGGACTTCCTTCTTCTCGGCCGCATCTACTGCTATATACGTCTACTTGTACTCCATTTACTATTACCACGTGAAGACGAAAATGTCGGGATTTTTCCAAACCAGCTTCTACTTCGGATACACTATGATGTTCTGCCTTGGTCTAGGAATCCTTTGTGGTAAGTTTCCGTTTAATCCGTATAATATTTTACTGTTATTTTTTTACTGCATTATTTTTTGCATTACACTCTGTAAACATATGGTTGATCTTAATTAATCAACCCTAATGTGTTTATATTTATAAAAACCAGGTGCCGTTGGATTCTTGGGCTCCAATCTTTTTGTAAGAAGGATCTACCGAAACATCAAGTGTGATTAGGTTAATCAGTTAACTGCCCACAGTTGCGTTTTTGTTGTTCCGATGATGCTCCGTTTACGAACTCAGAAGGAAAACGAATTCTTGTCTAGGGATACGAAAATTGCTCCGACAATATCCAGGAAGAGAAATTTAGGTAGAAAATGTGGTGAAGCATATTGTGAGATTATGTGTAATTTTGTCTTAGAAATTTGCCAATTTTTTCATTGTAATTTTAGTTGATATACTGTAATGAAAGAGATCAGATTTAGGCGATAGACGATATTTATATGAATGCTTCTAAATTTTTTTCAGCCATTATAGTGTGTTACTGACATTTCTTATCTAAACATAGCAACACCATCTGTTTTTTGTTTGGAAATGCTGTTTTACTCGTTGCTAAAGCCAGTCGTACTCTTAGATGAACCATGTCTAATTGCCCCGAAAAATCACCTACGAATCTGATACGATCTCCCATAACATCCCGTAACTGTAATGTATCCTAAGGCAATGTCCGTACAAAAAGTACAAAAAGAAAACCGTCGTAATTTGTAGTAATCCATACATAGCAATGTCGAGCGGAGGACACTGACCAAAAACCCCTTTAAAATTAAAATCTCCTTTCATATCTCCAACTATTCACAACTAGATCAGACGGTCGTTATTGTCCTGATCTCTGTTGCCCACCATGATCACTGTCGTCCGATCGAAGCCAGTATCTTCCTTCATTGTCGCCTTCTTCATCATTTTCACGTCTTCGTTTTTACTCTTTTCTTCACCATTCTTCTCAAATGTCTCTGATCACAAGGTAGGTGGTCTTTTTTTCTGTTCTTTTTTCGATTATGTGATCTCAGTTTTAGTTTGTTATACATGAGTTTTGTTTCGATTTGTAATCTGTTAGGTAGTTTGATGTTATGTTTCTTCGACACTTTACCTTGATACCGTGTCCCATGTCTCACACTAAACACCAACTAACTACCTCGACACTTTACTTTAGCCAATAATATGGAAATTATGTCGACAATTACATTGATCGACAGTCGAATGATACGAAACGATTTACAATGAATTTTGGAAATGTCTTTTTTTTTTTTTTTTTGTAGTTTGAGGCAGGTGATAAAGTGATACTATGGGTGAACAAGGTTGGACCGTACTACAATCCGCAGGAAACCTACAACTACTTCATCCTTCCATTTTGCCATCCAAAGGGCGACACTGCGCATAGGTGGGGTGGTCTCGGTGAGGTTCTTGGCGGAAATGAACTCATTGACAGCCAACTCGATATCAAGTTCAGAAGTACGTACCCTTCACAATGTTTTGTTCGACTTCTGATAAATAACAACTTGTGTTGCATTATTTACATTTCCGTATTGTCAGAAAATGTTACAAAGACTGCCGTGTGTGAGCTCGAACTTGATGCTGCTAAAGCCAGGCAATTCAGAGACGCTATCGAAAATTCGTACTGGTTTGAGCTCTTCATTGGTATGTTATTGTTCCAAGTCGACATTATTTGTCATGCAGAATTTATACTTCGACCTGTAATGCTAAAATGTTCCCATTTTTCTGATGTCGGTCTGTTGCTGCGCGCCATTCATCAGACGATCTGCCTCTATGGGGTAAGTGTGTTAGCTTCTCGTCCCTCGTAATCTTAGACTGTTAACACTCAAATTAGTTTACCATACGTTCCTCTTTTGACTGTATAGGTTTTGTCGGACAGCTTCAGTTCAATGAAAATGGCGATAATCCTACGCACACGCTGTACACGAATAAGAATTTCTTCCTGAAATACAACGGAAACCAGGTACATTAAATTTTTAGTTGTTCCAGTTCAGAGGCTCTTTTTCGAGATTGATCTTATTATCTTTCTGAAATCCTTTATCCGCAGATCATCCACGTTAATATGACTCAGGATACCCTTAAGCCTGTAAAAGACGGGAAAGTGTACGAGATGACGCATACTATTACATGGATTCCTACCGACATCCCTTTTGCTAAACGTTTCGATGTTTACTTGGATTACCCCTTCTTCGAGCACCAGGTCTCGTAGATCTTCTCAACCGTTCTACAATTTCCACTTTTGTCCTTAGAAAATGTGAAATTGATCACTTGATGCTTTAACCTCTGCAGATTCATTGGTTCTCGATTTTCAATTCGTTTATGATGGTGATTTTCTTGACGGGTCTCGTGTCAATGATAATGATGAGGACTCTAAGAAACGACTACGCCAAGTACGCTAGGGAAGACGACACTTTGGAGGGCCTGGTAAGAGTCTCGTAACTGCTGACTTTTTTTGTAGCTGTTTAAGCATTTCGCTGAACACGAATTTCATTCTTAGGAAAGAGATGTCGGTGAAGAGTGTGGCTGGAAGCTTGTGCACGGTGATGTTTTTCGACCTCCACGTTACTTATCCCTACTTTCAGCCCTCATTGGCTCTGGTGCTCAATTAGCGATGCTCGTTCTCCTTGTGATCATCTTAGCGATTGTCGGGATGCTTTACATAGGGTACAATCATTTATTTACCTTTTATACGCCATAACTCTACTGACAACATTTTCATCAATAGATGTTTCCCTTTTCTTTTCTTTTTTTTTAATTCAGGAGAGGAGCTATCATTACGACTTTCATCGTCTGTTACGCCTTGACATCATTCATATCAGGCTACGTCAGTGGCGGTATGTATTCTCGTTATGGTGGTAAGGCCTGGATAAAGACGATGATCCTCACGGCATCACTCTTCCCCTTTCTGTGTTTCGGTATTGGATTCCTGTTAAACATCGTCGCTATTTTCTACGGAACTCTAGCAGCAATCCCCTTTGGAACTATGGTACTCGTGTTTGTCATTTGGGCGTTTATTTCCTTCCCTCTTGCATTTCTCGGGACTGTACTCGGCAAAAACTATAACGGCGCTCCAAACAATCCGTGTCGAGTGAAGACCATCCCTCGACCAATACCCGCAAAGAAATGGTACCTAAACCCGACGATCATTTCTCTCATGGGCGGGTTGCTTCCCTTCGGTAGTATTTTCATCGAAATGTATTTTGTTTTCACGTCATTCTGGAACTACAAGGTGTACTATGTTTACGGCTTCATGCTGCTCGTGTTTGTGATCCTCGTTATTGTGACAGTATGCGTTACCATCGTGGGGACGTATTTCTTGTTGAACGCCGAGAACTATAACTGGCAGTGGACGTCGTTCTTCTGTGCTGCATCGATAGGCATCTACGTGTACGTGTACTCGTTTTATTACTATCAATTTAAGACGAGTATGATCGGCCTTTTCCAAACTAGCTTTTATTTCGGTTACACTTTGCTCTTCTGTCTCGGCCTGGCTCTTCTTTGCGGTACGTCTTTCTTAATACGCTCTTATTGTTTACCTGTTCTAGGTCGCAGCCTTATAACAGACTTAACTCTTTTGAATGTGTTTGTCGTTGCATTTTTTAGGAGCGGTTGGACATATGGGTTCGAATCTATTCGTAAGAAGAATATATCGGAACATCAAGTGTGACTAGTGATTCAAAGGTCAAGTGTGATTAGACGACTCCACACGATCTAACCTGAGATGTTATCAGATGTGACGGGTGTATGCGTACGATGAAACAGTCTCAATTGTTTGCAATGACTCGCGGGACAACATGATCAAGTAAATGATGTTCTCGACCACGCGTTTTCGAGTCGACGATTATGGCATCAGTGGACGATGAAACAAAGTTTTTTTACTTTTGTTCACCAATTACAAAAATTACAGAGATCAATTTATCGTACAACAACATCAATGCGTCACTCTATTTTCAAATTGATAACTCCGTATAATTCACGCGCGCAACTACCCGCGTGTGGAAATCTCCCTACAGAAAGTGCTAAATCTTCGTAATAATAGGTCACATGTTCAAATCCCTCCCTGTTGTATTACCCTCGTGACTCATATTGGAAAAAAAAATTAAAAAAAAAAAAAAAATTCATTTCAATCCACCATCAATTAGGGCATGTTTGGTTCGCACGATGGTATGGGTTTGGAATCAGGAATCATTCCAAGGTGGTATGGGTTTGGGACTTGATTCCTGAAACCTTGTGTTTGGTTCAATTTCGGGTTAATATTCATTCCTATACCTAGTGTTTGGATGAAGACTTTTGATATCAGGAATCAAATCAAATTTTGTGGTTTTTTTTCCACACAATTCACCTAAACTAATTATTTTTAGAATTTTTTTTTTACAAGTTAGGTATATAAAAATATAATATAAAACCCCTATCACCCTAAATATAAATATAAATTAAATGTCAAATATTTAAAATTACATAAACTAGACCAAACTAAATGTCAGAATTATTAAACTTAAAGCAGTATTCAACTTAGTAGTAAAATCATTATTCAATATTTTTTTTTCCAATTTTGGTAAAAAAATTATAAATTATACATTTTGTCGCAATAACTATATATACCATCAAGAATTTTCAGTACATTTCATGTAAAACCGCCTCACATGTGAGATTTACTAGTTATTACAAAGACCTACCCTCACTAATTAAGTAACTACCCCTTATTGTGAGAGGTTTCACGATAATATTATCGTGAGACTGTCTCATTCAAGAATTTTTTTATAAACCAAAGTACAGAAAAACATTATTTACCTACCCTCACTAATTAACTAACTTACATCCAAAAACATTATTTACCTTGTAACAAAAAAAATTGTTTTTATCCAAAAAAATAATAGTATAATTAAGAAAAATAAGTATTGATAAAATATTAATCTATTTACGATAAAAATAAAATTAAAGTATAGTTAAGAAAAATAAGTGAAAAATCGTGTTTTTTTTTTTTTTTTTTACATTTTGATTCCATGGGTTTGGAATCACCCATACCCACCCCCTCCCTAGGGTTTCTAAAACCCATACCTTGAGGGTTTGAGGTATGGGTATCAAAATCACAAAAACACCAACCAAACACATGGTATGGGTTTAAGTGATTCTAAACCCATACCTCATTCCACACTAACTTGAACCAAACACGCCCTTAATGTATCTCAAGTAGACCTGTCAAACGGGTCGGGCGGGTCGGGTTCGGGTTCGGGTTATACGGGTCGGGTCAAAATACGGGTCGGGTCAATACGGGTTCGGCTCAAATACGGGTCGGGTCGGGTTCGGGTCGGGTCGGTTTCGGGTCAAAATACGGGTCAAAAATACGTTTTTCGCGCCTTTTTATTTACTATTTTTTTAATTAAAAAAATTCTTTTATTTTTATTTTACATTATGTACATAGTTTATTGTACATATGTAATACTAAAGTTGATATATATTCATTTTTGTGATTTATAAAATTAAAATAGTCTATTTATGAATATATTCATAATATTTCAATCATAATTTTCATTATCATTTTGATATTCCAACTTGTAATATTGAGGTTGTAATAATTATTAATATTAAATTATTATTTTTCATGAAATATTAATTTTGTAGGTTCAAAAAGTCTTGTTACACAAAATTACACTTGACTCATCGGGTCGAACGGGTCGGGCGGGTCTTGACCCTAAATTAACGGGTCATTTCGGGTTCGGGTCATTTCGGGTCACGGGTCAAATTTTACTAGTCTTGACCCTAAAAAAACGGGTCGGGTCGGTTTTTCGGGTCGGGTCGAAATTTGACAGGTCTAATCTCAAGTTCTCAACCGTAGCAAAAATAAATTCATAAATAAAAAAATAAATAAATAAATAACTTTAGGTTCAATAAATCTAGATTAACCCTTCTAATTTCAACTCGATCACTATAAATTCAACTTAATAACTATAACTTGAATAAGCTGAACCGGATATGGCCATGAACTAGTGAAAAAATATTTTAAATTAACTAAAATTTTGAGTTAAGTCGTAAAAGTATACAATAATGTCGTAACCATAATCAAAAGTTGCAGAAAAAACTATAATAAATTGAAGTAATCGATTTTCTTAACAAGAATTTATAACAATTAATCAATAAATTATTGTATCTAGATAAGATTTATTGCCATATATACGCGCTAAAAGAAATCAAAAAAAAATAAACACGATAATCTCAGTTAGACCATCAACAACAAATTTATAAGCATCAATATGACCAAATCTTCCTCACATGATCGTCACTTGGCTTTCTCTTTCCATTGTTTGTGGATCGCTTTTTTTTTTCCCTAGATACTAGATGATGCGTGCGCAGATCTTACTAGATATGCTGCACGAATTTAGGATATGATTGATTTTAGGGTTGACAAAATAAAATGATAGCCATATTTTTGTAGCGCTTACTCAATTGTAATCACTCGTAGTGTTGATCATATGTACTCCATACTTTATACGTGGTTCAACGTGACATTTTATAAATTTTACTAGTCAAGGCGTTCAAACTATATCAAGTTTAACTACTAGATTTCCGTTTGCCTCGACTTAATTTCAACTTTTATAAATTTAATTTAATTAATAGTAAAAAGCGGCTAAATGAATAAAATAAGAATAAAAAAATAAAAAAAAGTAAGGAGAGTGAGTTTGTGAGAGTGCGTGAAGCTGGACTCCGCACACTCCTCAAAAGCCACACTTTTCAATCCCCCAATTTTCTAGAGAGACACACAAACCCAAACCCAAACCCAACTCACTTCCCCCTCGACAGTGAGTGACACACACGCACCACCACCACCATGCAGGACCCGCCCGGCGACCCGACCCGACCCGGCCTCTCCCGGTTTCGTTCCGCCCCTGCCACGTGGCTCGACGCCCTCCTCGACGACGACGACCCCCTCAAACCACCCCCCTCCTCCTCCGACCACCACCACCACCACCACGGCGGCGGCGGGTCCCTCACTCAGCTCCTCTCCTCCGCCGGGCCCGACCCGAGCCCGACACCCGACCCGGAAGCTCCCGTTTCGGGTCCCTTCGTCCAGCCTGTTAACCCGGATCCGGGATTCTACGGCGGAGCTCCGGCTAGCTTTCAGAGGATGAACAGCTCTCCGGCGGACTTTCTGAGCAGTAACGTCGACGGATACTTCTCGAGCTTCGGAATTCCCTCTGCTTCCTACGATTTCGCCACCGGCGGCGGTGGAGGAAGCTCCGGCGACGTTTCTCCGGCGGTTGGTCAAAGGGTTAGTCTATTTTCCGTCAACTTTTGTTTCTCTCTCTTTTGACTTACCCAAAAAAAAAAACACTGTAAAAAAAGTTGCATTAGAATTTAGGATTTCACCCATATATATATATATGAATCAAGTGGATGTATAATACGAGTAGTACATAAAGTTTTGATCTTTTTGATTTGAAGTGTGTTTTTTATTGTGTGTTGGTCAAGTGGGGGGTGTAAATTTATTTAATTTTATGGTGTAGAGAGGAGAGTTAACAACAGCAAACAGTTTGGTGGAGATGGAAATGGAGAAGCTTCTGGAGGATTCGGTGCCATGTCGGGTTCGTGCTAAACGCGGTTGTGCTACTCATCCTCGTAGTATCGCTGAGCGTGTGAGTAAGACCGCTTTTTGAGTTTAATTATTGGATGCCCTCATGTGGATAATGTTGGGTTGATTGTGGTTTGTGGCGTTTTGGTTTTCAGGTACGAAGAACGAGGATTAGTGATCGTATAAGGAAGCTGCAAGAGCTTGTGCCTAACATGGACAAGGTACGCTGCAATGTCGTGTTTCTTAGTCTTGGTTTGCTGCTCCTATCTACTCCATTGCCTAAAGACTTTGTGTATGTGTTTGTGAATACGTTTTGCCAACCCTAATCTCGATTAAGTACTTGTTTAAATGCATCGGTGTAGGGGGAAAGGGATGTTGCGGGAACAGAGGGAACTGTTAGATAAATAGTCTATAGATTAGATTTTCTTTGTTGTACTGTCATTTATTGCATTGTTGGTATAGTTGTTTCTATGGCTTGATTGTATGATTATGTCCATTAGGGTTGATTATGTTCGTGATTTAAGTGACTTAATTCTCGTTTAAGTGTAATTGGAATCTAATTGAAGTGAAAACGTGTCTCAAATGATATCTGCTAAAACTGTGTATTTATACATGCTATTTGTGCATGAATGCATGATTATAGAATAAGAACATGAGAAAATAAATCACATGTTCATGGTTTCAATTTTGCAAACAAAAATAAATCTTCATTTGTATACTCTCAATTCTATTTGTCTATGAGTGGAGATTGATTGCTTTATTATTTGAGAGCTCTTGTGGAATCTGAGGCCAATGTAGAGGTCGAAGTACCGCTCAAAGGAAAGCGGTTACACGATTCCATCATTTTCTGAAAAATTCACTCGTCGGCATTCGGCGGAGTGCCAACACCACCGACATTTCCCACAAATTCCAACCGTAATGTTGCTATTATGTGACTAGTGACATTAGGGTCAACATTAGGGTTGATTCCAACCGTAATGTTGTACCCCTCCATCCTAAAATAAGTGTTCCTTTTTCTAATTTTCAAAGGATTAAAGAGATGATAATGAAAATGATTTTTTTTTTTTAAATTCTTTGTTAAAACTCACTATAAATAGAAAGGTGACACTAAATTTCGGAAAAAATTTAATGGAAAGGGGACACGTACTTATTTTTGGGAGGGAGGGAGTATTATCTAACCAAGTAATCAATACATGGATACAATCAAGACATAGATACAACTATAAGCAATGCAATAATGATAGTACTATATATATATCTATCATGGAAATTTATGATGCTTAGATAGTAAGGTTGGTGGAAACTGGGAAAGGACGGAAATAGAGTGATTCATTATTCTCATCCCAAGCCATATCAGACTCCTTCGGCCTAGATAACAATTGAAGGGAAACAAATTTTGTTCCATTCCCCTTCCGTCCCCTTTTTTTTTGTAGAATCTTTTTCGGGAAAAAGTGCTTGTATGTTGTTGTTGCATTTCAATTCCGTGATTGTGTCGGTAGGTGAACCAACGTTCCTTCATGTATGTACTGTAGGTGGCAGGGTGCTTTTGTCGTACTAATATGTCGCTAAATTATTTCATTCATATTTATTTTTTTTACTCCATATATATGAAAAACTTCTGAGATATTGGAAGGTGTATGACGTCTGAGTGACTATGCACACATAGAGTAGAACACTATGAACAAAGGTTGAGTGACCTGGTGACTCCCTAATAAGCAGTCGAGGCAGTTTGGTGAGCTAGTGACCTCCATTGAATGTACTGCCGACTTCTGATTTACAAGAATGTTGGGTCTATCAGTAGAGTTGTCGACTCATTCGATGAAATTTACTGCGTAGCTAGGAATGACTAAGTTCACCATGTCCATGTTCACTTATATCCGTCCGACAGTCCCAACTGTTTTATTTTGAGACAAAACAGACGGTTTCTTGTTCTCAACTCCAGAATTTCTGTTATAATGATTCAATGCCATGATGAAATTTTGTTAGCCAGTAAGGTCTCATGTTCTCGTTTGTCTCTACTTCGTTATTGATCCCTAGACTCGGTTTGTGATAAAATTTCTTCGTTGTCGTGATCCTTCAGAGCTTCTTTCATAATCCAGTCAATCTCTTCAGACTCGTCATTTTTTTGTCTCTGCAGCAAACAAATACCGCAGACATGTTAGAAGAGGCCGTGGAATACGTCAAGACCTTACAAAGGCAGATTGAGGTATTTGAACATATCTTGGTTTTCATTTCTTTCGTTCTTGTTTATAAAGCATGTCGGAAATTAGGTTTACTCCGACTATTCATACTTCCTGACATGCAAAGTATTTGAATCCGACACTTGGACGACCACATACCTAGGTGACTACGTATGTGTACAGAACACGGCTTTCAATTAAATTAAAATAAAAGTAAATTAAAACACTTTGCAGGAACTTACGGAACAAAAGAAGAGATGTAAATGCAAGGCTGAAAGCTAACTCGGGAATACAAAATAAAACCGCGCTAGCTTCCATTACGTTGCCATTGTGAAATGAACTCTAGGAAACCGAACGGTGTGCAGAAAAGTGCGGCAAAATTGTGTCAACTTTCATGGCAAAAGTCCCCCGAATATTTCCACATACAAGGTGCAAATGTTGTATAATTTGCATGGGGAAGTTGTACATGTAATATGGTGTAAAACAAATGCATGCAAAATAGTTTTAGGAGATGCATAGATTATTTAGTTTGAAGTGTATCATCAACATCATCATTTTATGCTTTGCTTTGCACATATGTATAAGCCCATTTAAATGGGAGTAGTCATTAGATAGTAGATAGATAACATTGATTGTCTCGTCGTCACCGCATTTGTAACCGCTGCAATGTACTCAATAATGGTTACGATAGCCGTAATAATGGCTAGATTTCAGTACGAAATAAATCGTTTTTGTTATGTTTTATACTAGAAAGTATAATTTTATCTTGCGGAAAGAAAATAGGTTTATGGTCGCTTTATGTGACTGAACTTTCTGTCTAGTTAAGGGAAATGCACGAAAATCGAACAATTTTTCATTCTCGACAAATCCCTCGAAAGATTATTCTATGTTAACTTAACGTGAAACGAACAGATCAATTACTAGTTTACTACCTAAAAAGAAGTGTGAAATTTATTTTTAAAAAAAAAAAAAAATCAATTACTTTCTTTGTGATTTTCTGATTTCAATAACTAGTTTTATGCAAAATAAATGTAGTTTAAAGCTCAACTCTTATGGGCTCGTGATGTGGATCAATATTGGGCCTCAGAGAACCCTTGCACTGGGCCTTGTAGTTTACATGAAAGTGCCCTAGTGTAAGATGATTTATTAATATGCATTTTCTGTCTCAGTTATTTGTCTTCCTCGACTAATATCAACCATTTTGTCTGTATTTTTTATACAATTCGATCTTTAGAAATTCATGTGGAACGATGTCAGTTTTGCTAATAATCTTGAATGATAAGTTGCTTAAATTAGTCGGAGTATTTGTGTAATCATATATGTATGCAGCGGTTAGACTATAAAATTGATCATGGGTTTTTAATGATCATGTTGTTGAGTTGATTACCGAAATGGTATCAAAACCTCAAGTCACTGGTTCGAATTTAACATGTAAAATCAATCGTGGATCTGCAGCCATCAGATCCACAAGATGATCTGTAACAGTAATGACCTATTAACGCTCCCCTAGAAAAGAGCTTTATATCCATTAAATTATATGACCACTCAAATCAATTCATATTCTATAAACCTTGACTTTATTGGCATTTACAAATATTTAAGTGCAAGTGAAAAATAATTAATTAATTAGTTAATTTATAAATAAAGTATGAGAACGCAGGAGGATATGGGCAAACATACTCAAGGAGTAATTACAAAATATTCTAATGGTTTGACGACAAAAATCTGCATCAAACTTAATCAAGCTTTTGTTTGGTAGAAAACTTTCTCATGATTTTTGAAGGGTTGTTGTGAGTGTGTGAGTGTGTTTTCAGCGCAAGCCATGGCATTGCCTTCGGACGCGCATCATCGTTCGCTCTACTTTTTTACCCCTCCATTTTGTGACCAATGGTAATATTGTCCAGTTACAAATTTATCCAGATAATTTTACGTCAGTAATATCTCTAATTAGTTGTTATACGTTATAAAAAAAATGTATAAAAGTATGATATTTATATTCTATTTGTAAAAACAAATCAAACAAGACCTCACATAACAATACTGTTTTTATTATTGCGATTTATAACAAATAATATTCACTAGCTTAATTGAATTGCGCCAAAATTTCCAATCGGAGGAGTAACTTTTAAAGAAAACAAAGTATGAAGAAAACTACTAAATTTGTAATTTTCCAATGGTATTCGGCGTAAAATAAAACAAATGTCTTTCAATTCATCCTTATAAACACCTTACGTTACCAACATTTTTAAATCATTAATTCTCATAGAATACTGTTATATACTCCGTACTCCGTAGCTAGCACAATGTAAAAATATCATGTATTATGGAGTATTACATATTTCTATTTTCAATTATGTGGGAAAGCAGCCATATTAAAACTCATGAGTTGAGAACTTTACTGTCCTTTGTAATTTTTCTAGATTGTATATGGACTAAATCGAAGTATGTAGATTCCAAAAAAAGGAAAAAAAAATACTAATTCAAATTTAAATTTTTTTAAATTTTAATGATAAGTTTGAGTTTTCCGAAGATAATATCTCATAGTTACTACACGTCTGTCAATGCTACATACTAATTCCTCCATTCAAATCAATTTTATACATTTGTGTTATGCGTGTACATCAATTATCATTTTGTTTTGTTCATATCTTTAGTTACGTTTTACTTTTTTATGTGTTAAAAGTTATATCGAATATTGAATACAGTTTCGGGTATAAAGTTAGGAACTAAATACCAAAACTAAATACAAGTGATTACAAGTTGACTATGGATTATAAGCTGAATGAACTAAGTCCTGGAGCGGTCCTTAGCTCACGGTTCTCTTCTCCCTTCCTCTCCTCCTGAAATCACGTAGCAAACCTAGCCCCGGGGCCTTCCGGGTGATGGCCCTCCGACGCTCAAGTCAGTTACAAAGACAAATAAATCTAGAGAGAGAAAAGAGAGAGAAAAACCTTTTTGTGGTGTTTTTTGTGTGTGTAAAACTTAATGATTTTTAGGGTTTTAGTTGCCTTTTATACTTGTTTCAGATTTGTCTTCTTGTGCCCCCGCTCCGTACAGTACGGCCCTGGGTGGGCCATACATGCCCGGACCCGGGTGGATCATTGGGTTCCTTGGTATATGGGATGGTCCGGTCAATAATCCTCCCGGCCTCGAGTGACCCGACCCGGGAAATACAGATGGTTCAACGAGTGTAGGACCATCCTCCGGTCTATAGTCCTACCGGCCTGATGGCGTGGGACCCGGGAGAAGTCACCCCCAACAATCGCCCCATACAGGGAAGTCGCGACTTGCCTCATATGACTTAATTTCCCAGGCGGGTGGCTTCCTCCCCCAGTCTGGATGAGTAAGCTCTCCTCGTGTTCCTGCTTCCTGCCATTGCGTTTCCCTCGTCCCGCTCAGATGTGGTGTGCTGAGCAAGCTTCCATTTTGGCGCAATTTTTGAATTCCAGATCTCAAGGTAACGACGTTTCGTCTCCCCCGGCTGACACGTGTCGTACGATGGCTTGGGGTGCACTATTCACGTCCCCCTCTATATATACCCCCCTTATTTCGACTCATTTCTTCTTTACAAACCCCCAAAACACTTCAAATCTTCTCAAAAATCCTCCAAATTTCATCATCCTTCGCTTGCACTTCGTTCCGGCTTCGTCCCGCCTTTGATTCCTTCTTCGTTCGTGCTTTTTCAAGAGGTAATTTTCGTGCTTGATTCTAGATTTCGTAAGTTTTAATCACTTGATAGAGAATTATGAGTGCTTCAGCCGATTCGTCTTCTAGAACCGCTACCGATATTAACGTAGTAGTAGATTATGAGGTAGAGCCTGAGCTTGAGGATCTGACCGTAGGCCGGGAAGGAGTGGCCAGAGCATGGAGGCTCGGTGGGACTTCCCAGGCTGGCCCTTCTCAGGCCGAGCCTTTACATGTACGGATCCTAGAGCCCTCGGTATTCCAGATCCCCATGAACACTAGGATTAATCTGGGTTACCGAGACTTTTTGAACGAGAAGACTAGTCCTGAGCAGGCGGCTATACATTATAACTTGCCCGAGGAATGGGAATTCGTCGTGCCGGGAAGGCACCAGAATGTGGTCAAGCCTCCGAATCTTCACACGGCCGTATACATGAAAGATCTGGAACATGGGCTGCGATTCCCTCTTCATCCCTTTATCGAGAAAGTGCTCAGTCGGGCCAATATTGCTATATGCCAGATGACACCGTTTGGGATGAGAGTTATAATTGCCTTTGCTTGGACTTGTCTGTATCTGGGATTCCCCCTGACGATAAATCTCTTCCGCCGTCTTCATCACTTTCGGCCCTGTACCAATAAGGCGACTAAGGGGTGGTGGTCACTGGTAACGGAGTCGGGATACCTGACCCACTTCCCGGTTAACGACTCGATGAAGGGGTGGAACGAGAGGTGGTTTTTCCTCAAGTCTCCTGTTCCCTTCGACCACCCTCGCTGCTTTCATAACGATGTGAGGGGTCGTTTAGAGACCCGAGAAGAATGGGTCCCGGGGAGCATTCTTCCCTGGAAGGACGTTCCGCTGACCAAGGAGGAGTCGAGAGCTGTGCGCTACTTCGAGGCTTACAAAGCGGGGAAGGATTGGTTCCCCAAGAATTGGCTTCCTCCAGCGGACACGATCTCCGAGGACAAATTTCTGAGCGTGGTTGGCCTAGTCCCGACCTCAAAGCAGAAGCGGTAGGCGGCGGGATCCCAAAGATCTTAATCATTTTTGACTTGTGTTTATTTAGCTTTTCTGATTCTTCCGGCTTTGACCCTGCTTCGTCTTTTGCAGGTTCCTTGGGCCATCTCACTCCGAAGGATTTGGCATCCATTGGTGCGGCGAAAAGAATCGACCGCTGATCAACCGATCCGCCGTGGACTTGAAGCGACGTAAGCCCACGCTCAGGGAATTCATAAAAAGCATGCAGGGTGAAGTTCCTGACAGGCCGATGGGTAGAAAGCGCGTATCCTATAAACCTCAGTGGGAAAAGGAGGCCGAGCAAAGGGCAAAGCCGGCCGGATCTGTTTCATCCCCCGCCCGCAACCGGAAGATGACGTTGTCGATCCGGCGCTTTGTGGGGCGTGTCCGGCCATGCGATTCTCTCCCACCCGCCTGAGAGGTCGGGGTTCCCGAGGCCTTTCGTCCATAGAGTCCGAAGTCTCCTCCCTCGGAAGACGCCTGGCCCCGTAAGAAGCGAAAGAAGGTTAGCTCCACGCTCGTGGGAGTCTGTCTGGCGCCTGGGCGTCGCCGGACGGTCTTTCCTCCGTCTTTCCTATCGCGAGCGGGATATTTACAATCGCTCTCTTTCTCCATCCAGGGCTCTTCCTCCAGGCTGGCGCCGGCCAGACCAAGTTTACGTAGAGTCCGGTCGGGATAACAAAGTGGGGCAGCCGGCGGGTTTCGTTGAAGAGACCCCACCTATTGCCGGGGGCCTTGCCATCCAGGCTACGGACATGGCCGTGCAGCTCCGTCGCAGCGTGGATTCTTTTTGTAAGCTCACGCTGGACACCGCGAGCTCGGCCGCTATGCGGCGCTGGCGGCCCCCACCGAGGCCAACAAAGAGATGATGGAGGCGGCTGTCCGCCTGAAAAAGGCCATAAAAGCCCGCGAGCAAGAAACTGCCGCCTTGAAGAAGGAGGTGCAGACTCTCCTGGGTAAGTTGAAGGAGAAGGAGCTCCAGCTGGGGGAGCTTTCCAAGGAGAAAGAGAGCCTGGCCCTCCAATATACAGAGGTCTCTCAAGACCGGATCTTTATCGCCGGGCGGGCGCCGAGGTGGCATCGGCGGGACAGGCTAAGGCGACCCGTCTGGAGCTTGAGATGGAAAAGATGAAGGCGGCCCATCAGGTTGAGCTCGCCCAGGTTCGTGCCAACTCCTTTTATGACGGGGTTGACTTTGGGTCCAACGAAACGAAAGGGTTCATCGACAAGGTCGATCCCAATTTCAACTTCGACCGCCTCGCTGAACTTGAGGAGGCTGCGGACCGGGAGAGGGAAGCCAAGAAGAAAGCAGCCGGCGGCGGAGCTGGTTGCTAGGAATTCGGGCCGCTGTCTTCCGAATCTTCTTGCTCGGGGTGATCTGATGAGTCTCCCCTTAGCCTACATTTTGTCTGTATTTTAGCTTCCAATAAGACTCAAGCCAGTCTGCAGTAGGCGGGCCTTTTGGTGAGGACGGTTGCCGGTTCTGGTAGGTCATTTAGTTGTTCTTCTTTCTTCGTTTATTTCAATTTGCTCCCGGCCCGACATGTGGGTTTGGGAGCGACAACCTTGTAATATATACTCTTTTATTAATGCTGTTTTGCTTTTCTTGTTTCTCCATACTTAGTTTATTTTATTTTCAGCGTTTGTGTTACTCGGGACGACATTGTTCAGCCATGTTGTCTTGTTCATACTTAGCTTATTTTATCCTGTTTTTACTCGTTTTGCTTTTATCCGGGACTGGAGAATATTGTTTCGCCTTGTTGTCCCGTTCATACTTGGCTTATTACGTTTTTACCTGTATCGTTTCCTCCGGGTCAGGGTGATGTTGTTTAGTTCCCTTCACGTTTATACTTAGCCAAACTTTAGGCTTTCTTTGAATGCTATCACTAGTAGAAAATATATCTATTGTGTCGATGCTATTGTGGCGGTTTAATAGTAAACCGCCACAATTGATAAACCAACAGGCATTTGTGGCGGTTCTAAAGAAAAACCGCCACAAAAATTGTCAAATTAGTGGCGGTTTTAAGTAAAACCGCCACAAAATATGTATTTGTGGCGGTTCTACTTAAAACCGCCACAAATTTGTGACACAATATTTTGAGAGTTATGGCATTTGTGTCGGTTATAGTTAGAACCGCCACCCTTTTATTCACTTTCACTCAATTACAAAAATCCAACCAAAAAAAAAAAAAAAAAAAACTGGAGATTTGAGGGTCTCCTTATTCGACCTGTTCTTTTCTTCTTCTTCTTCTTCTTCTTCCTATTTCATTCAATCATCATTCATCGTCTCATTCGTCGTCTTCTTCCTTCATCATCATCGTTTTCATCATCATCGTTTTCATCATCATCATTTTTACATCCTCCTCTCACCTCGTTCAACGTCATCGTGCCGTCCTCATTCTGCTTTGGCCGCTGTCCTTGTTCCGAGCTTGATTAAATGCCTGATTTTGTCGATTTTTGGTGTCATTCTACGAGTAATCGAAGGTATAATTAGTATTCAATCGATTTATAGCATAAGCTAACCCTAGATTTTGGGGCTTTTTATATTTAGAACGATTTTACTAATTTATTTGTCGATTAGTGAGTATTTTAATAGTAATTGATAGTGTAATTGTTAATTGTAGAGTTTGATTTCGTGAGGCGCTGATTTTGACGGTTTTAAGCTCGGGTTCGCGGATTCGCTTCGAGGTAAAGGCTTGTAAGTTCGATTTCGTGAGGCGCTGATATTGGTATGTTCATGGTTGTGTTTTTATGTTAGTTTTGATTCTAGATGTTCATATTGGTGTCAATGTTAGGAGGACTTGTAAGTTGTAAGGATAAACTCCTTACTTAGTCCGATTTATGTAAATGTTGTGTGTGGTGTGTTTGTGAGTCGTACGCTGTGTTTGATGAGTCCGTGATGTTATTATGTCCAGTACTTACTTGTTGTCTTTGTCAGATTATGTGGTTTCTTGCGACTTCTTTTGTGTGTGTGTGTGTTCGTGACCTTGTTTTCAATCGTGGACTGCTGTTAGGCCAATGGTTATGTTTGGTGTTGGTTGTATGAGCGTAATGTTTGTTTGGCAAAAAGTGTTGAGCTGAGATTTGTTAAGCTGTCATGAGATCGGATGTTGTTGCTGGTGTTGTCGATAATAAATTGTTGGCTGCACCTTATGTTTGCTGCCACACGGTTTTGTTGCTGCTGTTACTTGATCGTAGCTGCTGTCCACCATCTGTTGCTATTGTTTTTGTGTGCAATTTAACATTTATAAGGGTTGTTTGAGTGGGAGAATGTATTGTAAGCATAAGAACAAAGCAATGCGTTGCCATAATGTAAAAAGAGGTAACCATATGTATGAGCTGCTGGTCGTGGCTATTAAGCTACTCGTTGAGCTCGTTTTCCTTGAGTTTTGGCATGAAAGTAGGTTGGATTTGTGAGTCTCTCGTGTCATTTTCACTGATTTAGGGAGGCTGGTCGATTGATAATTGGTTAGTCTCTCGAACGTACGTCTCTCTTTCGAATTGAGTTTGTTCTTGTTGGTGTTCTGTTTTTGTTTCCTTTCTGCGCTGTTCAGTTTAATATTCAGATCGTCGTCTGCCGCTGAGCTCCATGTCGTAGAAGGTCAAACGACATTGTTTTTGGTTCAAATAAGAGCATCGAAGTGTTTTTGCACGATGCACACCAAGTGTTCGACAAAATGCTCGAGAGAAACTACAACAAGTATGTGATGCGGTGAGTTAACTGAACTGAACTTAATGTATTTTAATTTCATTTTTTTTTACTGGATTTGACTCGAAAACCCAAGTATCTTGTGACCTTTACAATAAGGTAGGATCAAAGGGAAAACATTAACGAGTCAATTAAAAAGGTTTTACTCTTCCTAAAGCTAATTAAGATATACTTCGTAAGATTTATCCATCTTCTGCAAACTTCTTTTTGTAGGACAATGCTGATGTTCTTTTTTTGTCGTTTTAGTTTTCAGATAATTTCACTGTGATGCGTTTCCATTATGATGGGAAGACAAGTGAATGGGAGGAGTTCGAGTGGTCGAAACGTGTTATCCATGTCAGTGCTCGGAAACAAACTAAATGGTGAGGTATGAGTTGTCTATAAACTAAATGGTGAGATATGAGTTGTCTGCTTTTTACCGCTCTTAGGTCCTATGGTACTCGAACATAAATATGGAAATCTTGTGTCCAACATATTATTTCAAAATGTCCAACTTGGCATATTTTCATTCACAGGTATGTCATGTTGTCGACTTTTCCAGTTGGAGAACTTTTAACAATGATAACTTTTCATGATTGATGTTTGGTTGTTGCTTGATTTTAATTAGGTAAACTAATAAATGGAGCAGCAGTCACACTGAAACTTGTATACCATGTGTTTTTCAATTTATTGTTATACCATGTTTAAATGTAACTTTGTGGTCGTTGTTGTCAGTATTAGGTATTGGTTGTCACTACCTAATTTTGAAATTTCAGGTACTACAAACAACTGTAAATGAGAGTCCTTAGGAGAGCAAAGTTGAACATCAGTCCGTGATCTACAAGGTTTGTGAAACTTATATTACTCAAACTTTCACTAGTACAAAAAACATCAAGCAAAATTGTTGAATTGTAGAGACGATGTGCATCCCTAAAGACGGTTTCGATAGCTTCTTACTCAGTCCAGGTAAGGGTTAAACCTTACTTAGCTTGTAGGTGTGTTTTGTATGTATGAATTGTTGAATTGTATGAGTGTATGTGTGTTTGTGTAAAGCCTTGCTGTGATTGAGGGCGGTGTGGTGACTGTTTTGGCCGTGTATTGGGCTGCTAAGGACAACCGAGTGGGTTGACTGTGTTTCAGTCGTTGCTGCTGTACTCTGCCATCTTACAGCTCTGTTTTAAGTGTTGCGGTTATCGTATTTGTGGTTGTTATTGCTGCTCTGTTGAGTGTTGTTGTGGCCATGAGTCGTTGTCGCTGCTGTAGGTTGTGTGTAGGGCTGCTAATAGCCGTGTATTCCTGTTATTTCCAGAGTAAATTTCTTTGCTCTCTGTAGTGTAGGCTCTTTGTTGTCTTGTCGTAATTTTTCTTTGACCTATCTTTGTGTCATTCTTTGTTCTTCTTTGTCGGAAATTTCTTATTCTGTTGCATGTAATGGCCAGTAGTGTATTCTGCTATGTAAAGTCGAAGTTTGGGCTCTTTGTAAATTTGTTGCTTTTGGTTGTTATCGTGGTTGTAGTTGGTCAGATTCTTTCTTGTCCCTCATTCAGTAATCTACCCCATTAAATGCCCATTTGTTAGTGTTTTAGGCTCTTTGAAATTGGGTACATTAGTGGTCGCCCTCTGTATTAATTTTGGTACCTTTTTTACTCAGGTGTGATCTTTGTGTTTTTGGGTTGTCTTATTTCTTTGTTAGGTGTGGCTATGAGTTGTCCGTGTCCTCTCCTACAAGGCGGGGTCGCGTTGTTAGCCGCGTTAGCATTGCAATCGTGAGGATAGTGATGTTTTGTAAACGGAATGTAGGCCTTGAGTGTAGCCTATGAACTTGCATGAGTAGTGTGACATATTTAACTTTGTATACATCTTATGACGAGTAAGGTCGACGAGGAGAAATAATACTTAACGGATGATTAAAGCGTGTATGAATATGCGTGGAATGGTCGCGTTAGCCTCTTTGAAGGTTTATGTGAATGTTTATGATTGTATCGTTTCCTTGCCATGTCGCGAAGTACGGTCTTGTATGAATATTACTTACCCTTTGACGCACTTTATTTATTTTTGAACGTGGACGCTAACTAGGGTGTTTGTGTCGTGTCTTTTGTTCCCCACCCCGTAGGTACTCGGACGTAAATCTGCTATATGCCGGGACGCTTGGAGGGTTCACCGGATTTTCTCTTGTATAGACATCACCTTAGTCCTCTCGCCTCGTTGTTGCCTAGAGCATTTGTCGCCACTCTTGTATTTATTTTGTAGGAACACTCGTACGAAGTTGAACTTTATTATGACGGATGATATGTGTAATTTCTTGGCATAAAGATTCAATTTTATTACTCTTTTGAGTTCATATTTGATTTGAAGGTATTCATTTAAAAGATTTGGTTTAGGAAATGAATAGTATAAGATGTAGCCATAAATTTTGGAATTAATTTGAAAAATAAAATAATCAAAAAAATATATTATTTGTGGCGGTTCTATTATAAAACCGCCACAAAATGCTTAATATTTGTATTCACAAAAAATTACTATTTGTGGCGGTTCTAATTTAAAACCGCCACAAAAAGCTTACTATTTGTGGCGGTTCCTTATTACAACCGCCACAAAAAGACTACCATTTGTGGCGGTTTTATTAAGAAACCGCCACAAATGGTAGTCTTTTTGTGGCGGGTGTAATAAGGAACCGCCACAAATAGTAAGCTTTTTGTGGCGGGTTTAAAATAGAACCGCCACAATGGTGATTTTTGTGGCGGTTTACAACCGCCACAAAAAGTATACGACCCCTTAATATACGACGCCTCAAAACCGCCACAAAAGGCCTATTACAACCGCCACAATAGGGTCTTTTTCTACTAGTGTATGCCCCGGTACCGCTTGCCGGGTAATTTTATGCCTAGCTTGTTTTCCACACTTGGCTTTTTTCCTTTTGTTTTTCCATACTTGGCTTATTATTTCCGCTTACATTTATATTGACGTCTGCCGCTGCCGAGTAGCTTTTCTATACTTAGCTTATTTTTATCTTGTTTTTACTCATGCTATTATCTTCCGGGACCGGGTAATTTTAGGCGTATTCTTCCTTGTTATTATCTCTCTCTTAATGCTTATACCGTTTTTGCCGTTTGTGCCGGGGCCGGATAATATTGTTTGGTCCCAGCGTTCTATTCATACTTAGTCAAATTTCTAACTTTCTCTCATTGTGTTGTCAATACCGGGACCATGCACTGCTTAGTGTCCGGTGATTGTAACTACTCTTCCGTGCGTTCATACACTTGCCCCCGACGACCACGGATGAGCATTGTGCAAGGCCATACGCAGGGCGCGAGCCGCCCAGGCCCCAGGCCCGGACTCTCAAGGCGCGATGTTCATCCTACGTAGGCATGGGAGGTCCGCAGCCGCCACCGACTACAAGGCCGGCATCAGACACTGTGGTGAGAGCAGCCTAGGCACGTGGGCCATCATAGACATCCCGGCTCTTTTGCATTAAGGCACCCTCGTCCGGGCCCGACGACCACGGATGAGCATTGTGCAAGGCCATACGTAGGGCGCGAGCCGCCCAGGCCCCAGGCCGTGGACACCTCAAGGCGCGATGTTCATCCGTACGTAGGCAGTGGGTTGCCGCGGAGGTCTTACCCATGGGAGGTCCGCAGCCGCCACCGGCTACAAGGCCGGCATCGACATCGCGGTGAGAGCGGCCTGGCACGCGTGGGCCATCATAGACATCCGGCTCTTTGCATTAAGGCACCTCATCCGCCCGACGACCACGGATGAGCATTGTGCAAGGCCATACGTAGGGCGCGAGCCGCCCAGGCCCCAGGCCGTGGACTCTCAAGGCGCGATGTTCATCCGTACGTAGGCAGTGGGTTGCCGAGGAGGTCTTACCCATGGGAAGTCCGCAGCCGCCACCGGCCATAAGCCGACATCGACATCTGCGGTGAGAAGCGGCTGAAACACGTGGGCCATCATAGACATCCCGGCTCTTTTGCATTTAGGGCACCCTCATCCGGGCCCGACGACGCCGGATGAGCATTGTGCAAGGCCATACGTAGGGCGCGAGCCGCCCAGGCCCCGGGCCTGGACTCTCAAGGCGCGATGTTCTTCCGTACGTAGGCATGGGCTGCCTGGGAGGTCTTGCCCTTCTCCGGTCTTTTATGTCTTTTAGCTGCTCCGGGGCTTGTTCTTGCCCCTGCTCTGTTCCAGGCCGGATTTTGGATGTTTATCCTCCTTTTCCTGAAAGTGTTAGCAAAAATTTTCAAAAATTCCTATTTTTGAATCAGACTATCGTGATTAGCGGCCTGGGTAGTCCCCTCTCGCCCCTGGCCAGCTTTTGTGTGATACAAATCTAAACAAATGCTGGGCAAAAATTCTACTAAAAGTTTACCAAAAACTTACAAAAGCTTGCGGTGTCAACATTCCTGATCACTCGCGTTACAAATGTCTACACGTTGCCTCGTTAAAACCTTCCGGTGGAAACCCAGTGGGACAAAACCACGGGTAAGGAAAAAGAGTACAACGCTTACACGTAATATTTCTTTAACGTATCAGAGTTCCAATGGGACGGGAGGTCGTGGCCGCTCATATCTCTCAGCATGAAGGTCCCCGGCTGCTTTATCTCTGTGATCTGATAGGGCCCTTCCTGTGGGTGACAACTTCCGTGATTCTTCCCTTTCCCGGTGGCGGATGCTCGTCTTAGCACCAGGTCTCCCAGCTCAAACTCCCTATGCTTCACTCTTCGATTGTACATTCTCCTCATTCGGTTCTGGTAGACCGCCAGATTTTCTCTTGCTTGGTCCCGGACCTCATCTAGCAGGTCCAGCGACTCCTTTCTCGCTTGCTCATTCATGGGATCGTGTAGGTTTGCTCTGGCCGGGTAGAATTGCTTCATCGGGAGTAAAGTTTCGACCAGTAAACCATGTTGAATGGGGTATGCGGTGGATTCTCGATCAGAAGTTCTGATTGACCAAAGAACGCTTGGCAACTCATCGGCCCATGCCCCCTTGAGCTCGTCCAGTCGTTTTTTCATGCCGCTCAACATTTGTTTGTTGGCGGCCTCGGCTTGTCCGTTGCTCTGCGGGTGGCAAACTGATGAGTATGCCACAATTGTCCCGTTCCGCTTTAGCCAGTCCCGCATGTTGTCATTGTCAAACTGTTTCCCGTGATCAAATACCACCACCTTGGGCACCCCAAACCTTGTGATTACGTTTCTCCAGATAAACTTTCTCACAGCCTGTTCAGTGATGGTCGGGATAGCTTCTGCTTCTATCCACTTGGTGAAGTAGTCAATAGCCGCTACTACGTACTTCCTGCCCCCGGTGGCCGTTGCGAACGGTCCCAGGATGTCCATCCCCCATTGGTCAAAGGTACCGCTCGGGGATGCGAGGTCCCTGGCGAGGTGGATGTCCGGCGAAGATCGACATCGCCGCACCGCTACTCGGTTCTTGGCATCCTTTAGCATGGTGGGCCAAAAGTAGCCGCTCTCAATGCTTTGTGGGCTAGCGTCGCCCGGTGGCGTGGTGACCGCAGACCCAGTGTATGTCGTTTAAAATGAATTGTCCATGCCCTACGCACTTTAGTAGCGGCCGAGAATGATCGTCAGAGCTCTCCGCTCTACGAGGATGAACCATGGGGCTAGTCTCTTGATTTAGCCGCCTCAATCTTGTCTTCCGGATTTCTCCCTCGGCTTGTATTTGATGTCGGCCTCATCCGGCCATTGTCTTGGAGATGGCATTGGCCAGATTAACACTCCCTTTTGGGATATCGACCGTGGATCGCTTTTGACTTGTTGTCTGTTTGTTGCCGGGCGAGTTTGGCGAGTGCGTCTGCTTTATTATTCTCGGTCCTGGGGATATGGTGGACGTCCAAAGATTTCAATTCAGAGGTCAACGTTTTTGCTCTCTGGAGGTATAACGCCATCCCTTCTTCCCGGGCCACGACTTTCCTTAAGTTGGCTCGCCACCACCGCGAACCGTTTCTCGATTCAATCTCTTACGCCCCATGGCCTTTGCCAGTTCCAGGCCTGCCAGCACCGCCTCATACTCAGATTCATTGTTTGTGGCTGGGAAGGCAAATTTCAGGGCATGCTCAAACTCGTGTCCTTCGGAACTGATGATTATCACTCCGGCCCCGGAGCCATGGATGGTGGCCGACCCGTCTGTATACACCTGCCATACTCCTTTCGGTGCATGCCCCCTGGCCGGGTGGGTGCACTCGGCGATGAAGTCTGCCAGGGCCTGAGCCTTGATTGCCGTTCTCCCGGTGTAGGTTATGCCGAACCCTGATAGCTCGATTGCCCACTTGAGGAGTCTCCCGGATTTTTCAAACTTCTCGAGTGCTTTCTCAAGGGGCTGGTCCGTGCGCACCTCCACCGGGTGGGCATCAAAGTACGGTCTAAGCTTCCGGGTCGCTATGACAACAGCGTACGCTGCCTTCTCGATGATTGGGTAGTTTCTCTCTGACTGACCCAGTGCGTGACTGACAAAGTAGATTGGTTGTTGTTGCTTTTCTTCTTCCCGTAGGATTACTGCTGATATCGCGCTCGCGGTCACGGCGATGTACAAGATTAAAGTTTCGCCCATGACCGGTCTTGCCAAAGTAGGCAATGTTGTAAGGTGTCTCTTCAACTGTTCAAAAGCTTCGTCTTGCTCCTTCCCCCATACAAACCTCTTGTTTCCCTTCAGGACCTGGAAGAACGGTGTGGACTTGTCAGCGGACCGGGAGATGAACCTGGATAATGCTGCCATCCTCCCGGTCAGAATTTGAATGTCTTTAATTGTCTTCGGTGCCGGCAGGTCTAATATGGCCTTGACTTTCTCGGGGTTGGCGTCAATCCCTCTTGAGCTGACCAGGTACCCCAGAAACTTCCCTGACCGGACTCCAAAGGTACACTTCTTCGGATTCGCCATTTGGTATTCTCTGGAAATGAGGCGAACGTTTCTCTCAAGTCTTCCAGTGTTTCTCATCTGACTTACTTTTCACAATTGCATCGTCCACATATACCTCCATGTTTCTCCCTTTCATTTTGCGAACCACGGCATCCACCCGGCCGATGCGTGGCCGGCGTTCTTGAGTCCGAACGGCTTCATCTTGTACATGTAGACCCCGTGTCCTGTGATGAAGGCGCACCGGGGCCTGTCCTCTTCTGACAGATAGACTTGGTGGTATCCCGAGAAGGCATCCAGGAAACTCAAGGTCGAGTGGCCACTGGTGGAGTCCACCAACTGATCAATCCTTGGCAACGGGTAGCAGTCTTTGGGGCACGCCTTGATTAGATTTGTAAAATCAACGCACATTCTCTACGCCTAAGCTTTTTCACCATTACCACGTTAGCCAACCACTGGGATAGTCACAACGTTCAATGAAACCTCGCTCCAACAACTTGTTTATTTCTTGAGAATGGCGGCGTCCTTTTCGCACTCATGGGCATGACCTACGCTTGATTGGTTTGTAGCTGGGGTTAACGTTCAGCTGGTGTACAATTACTCCCGGGCTTATCCCCGGCATCTCCGCCGCTGAGTAAGCAAACACGTCCTTGTTTTCTTCCAAGATACTAATCAGACTGTCTTGGAAGCCGGGGTCTAGCTCCGCCCCGATGATTACACTTCTTCCTGGTGACAGCTCAATTTCTGTTGTCTCACTTTCCGGTCCCGGAGTCACATCCAGACCCTGCTTCTCCTTTTGTTCCGGGAGCTTCACCTCTACCACTGTCTTCTACTTTGTTCCCCGGGCCGATAGGGAATTGCAGGATCTCCCGGCCTTCTGGTCGCCATAAACTTTCCCCTCGGTCCAATTGTCCATTACATAAACCATAGCCAGCGTTCGAATTGACACAACAAAGATGAATGTGGTCCAAAGTGACCGTAGATGAGGGCGTTATGCCGATGGGCGTCAACGACCACGAAGCTTGCGTCTACGCTCCGGGCCATGTCTTCCTCCCCTATCGTGACCCGGAAGGTTATCGTCCCCATTGGTCGATCCGATGCTCGGCCCGAAGCCATCTGAGCCTATGTATGGTGGCAGTTGCTCCTTCTTCAGACCTAACTTTTCGAATGTCTCCCGGTACTGGAGGTTGGTGCAAGCTCCGGTATCTATCATGCACCTGTGGACTAGATGGGGTCCGATATCCATGGAGATCACCAACGGTCATTGTCTTGAGTAAGAGACCCACCGATAGTCTTCCTGGCTAATGGTCAAGTCCGGATGGGAGGTTTTGGTGCCATCCTCTCCGAATATATGCCCATCCTAGGCTGCTCACGCTTCTCCGCTTTTCTTTTCCTTCCGACAAGATCGACTCTTAGATCCGTGATCATATGGATTTCGCCTATTCTTTACTTGTTCTTTTCGGACTGTTTGACCGGATCACCACTACCTTCGCCACCATCTCTGTCTCGCTTGTCCTTAACAAAGCGCCCGCAAGGTGCCTTCTTTGTACCAACCGCCGACCTCGTGCTTGAGGGATACACGGTGTTAGATTGCATGGCCATTTGCTGGTGGTATTCGCGAAAAACCGACTTATCATTCCCTGGTGTTTCTGCGGTCGAGGCGGCCCACTTGATTTCGTTTTTGGTCATCTCAAAATTTCCGCTGGGACTCGATGAGTGGTGTGTAGTGAGTCCATTCTTTGGAGCGTTGGTCGCTTCCTCTTGGCCTCGGCCGTCCGGTTATCCGGCGATCGTTGTGATTGTTATTCTTCTGCTGCGGTTGAAATTGTTGCGGATGTTGTTGTTGTTTTGCCTCCGGCGGTCCTTTCCATTCTGTTGGGCTCATACTGGTCTTCCTTCTTATCACTTTCTTTGAATGTTTTGTGGAGCTGCTCTCGCACAAATCCTTGACCATCTCGTGGTTGCCATCGGTGGTGGCCGTGATTCGATCGAGACTTTTCGACTCTCCTCTTTCAAATTTCTACCGTCGAGGCATGGACCCTATCTTGGAGTCCAGGTCTACGATTTCTTGTGATTCTCTGTCAAACCGGTCATATACTCCTTGACTCTTCACTCTTCCCCTGCACCACGTTCAGGAGCTCCGTAGCCACCTTCTCTCTCCTTTTGTTCCCGGCATACTGCTGGCGGAACACCCGACACATGTCCTCATATCCATAGATGGAGCCAGTTGGGAGGTTACGGAACCAGGTTTGTGCGAGTCCCGTCAGGGTCGTAGGAAAAACTTTGCACCAAACGTAGTCCGTAGAGTCGTACATCAACATGTGGCTCTCCTGAGCCGCCAGATGTTCCTCCGGTCTGTTTTTCCGCCATATTGTATCGTTGGAATTTTCATCTTGGGAGGAAGAGGTATTCCAAAGACCGAAGAAGCCAAAGGCGATTTTACTGTGACTTTTCTTTGTATTGTGTTTCCTTTGGGTTTGTTGCGTTTGGGCCTCTCGGTGCGTGGAACCTCAGGCTTGGACACTTCCTGGACTGAGGGTGATGACTGGGACGTTGAGTGAGAATGTTCCGACTCTCTCCACGTACTATCATTGCTTGACGTCTCATTGTCCTCATGAAAAAGCTTCTTAGGTGTCACGGATGGGATGGGATCTCTTCTCGGTGGAGACTTACATTGACTTGGCTCGGGCGAGGAGTCTGGTAGGGGGTGTCTTCCCCAGTTTTCCGAGGAAAGCACCCACCATCCTTTCCTCCTCTGGAGTCGAGGGCGTTTGCAGCTCGGTCTCCAGGGGAATGCCGCCGGCACCTCCTCCCGGGGAAAGTTCTTCCATTTGTTTTCTCGGCTCTTGTGTAGGGTTTGACATGGCTTTGTAAGATTTTTGTGAAATTTTTCCCCACAGACGGCGCTAATTGTTTCGGGTATAAAGTTAGGAACTAAATACCAAAACTAAATACAAGTGATTCTGAGTTATTTATGGATTATAAAATTTGAATGAACTAAGTCCTGGGCGGTCCTTAGCTCACGGTTCTCTTCTCCCTTCCTCTCCTCCTGAAATCACGTAGCAAACCTAGCCCAGGGCCTTAGGGTGATGGCCTCAAGCCTTCAAGTCGATTCTGAAGACAAATAAATCTAGAGAGAAAAGAGAAAAACCTTTTTGTGGTGTTTTTGTGTGTGTAAAACTTAATGATTTTTAGGGTTTTAGTTCTGCCTTTTATCTTTGTTTGATTTGTCTTCTTGTGCATTTCAAAATGCAGTCACGGCCTGGTGGGCCATACATGCCGGACCGGGTGGATCATTGGGTTCGCTTGGTATATGGGATGGTCAGGTCGATAATCCTCCACTCAGTGAGAGCAGGAAATCTGAGATGGTTCAACGAGTGTAGGACCATCCTCCGGTCTATAGTCCTACCGGCCTGATGGCGTGGGACCCGGGAGAAGTCACCCCCAACAACACTTATGAATAATATTCGAAAAGTAAACTGTATACAACTTCTAATCATTTTAATTTATTTTTTTAATAAGACTTTTATACGAAGTATAACATTATAATATAAAAATCAATATTATTAAGTCCGCGATTGCGAATTATAATTGTTTTTAAAATATGATTGCCTAAAAAAACAATGAAATAGACTTATAGATCAAGTATAAGAAATGGCCAAAATTAAAAAAGATTTGAAGCACATGGATCTTGCGATACCTCAACCCTTGATTCCCGACTTTCCAATTTGGACCATTTGGTCCCCTTCCTATCGAGTGTACTTTAGACCGATTGTTTTTTTAATTATTTACAAACATTGTACGTAGAACTGTCACATAATGTAAGGCGAATTATAATTAAAAAATGAGTTTAATGTTATATTATTGAAAATTTGAGAAATTTCATTTTATTAAACTAAGTTATAATGATTGAAATTGTTTTATTTGACATCATATCATTTCGCTGGAATAATTTACTCAATTTTACTTGATTTATTTACGTATTGTCGAGAAAATGCTCACTTAAAATGTCATATTTTAATATTTTTGCCATCATTATGATTCAATTATTGATAGCAAGAAATTTACCCAAGTGACAAACGCATGTATACAAAATTACAAAGAGATCATGTGTGTCCTTTAGGTTAATGTTCAAGTTTATGTTTGTTTTTACATGCTTAGCTCCTTTGTCCTTTAACTAGGTTAAGTTTCAAGCTTTGTATGTAACATGTTCATGCTAAAATGTAATATTGTTTGAGGATTATCAAAGATTAGGGTAATATTAAGACGAACGAAATTCATATAATATTCTTAAAACTATGTGAAAACAATTTTAGCAGAAAATAGAAGCTCAAACTAACATATTTAAAGTACTTTTTAATAGCGTTATCTCATACGGAGTACATTAATAACATTTTAGTTTAAAAGTTTACATACGTTCATAAGAATACAGTAAAAAAGAAAAAAAAAAAAAAAAAGTTTGGCCTAAACACCTGCTTTGTATTATGAGAAAATTCCATGAAAATATTTAATAATAGAATTTTCTTTTATTATGTATTTCTCTAAAATTAACCTGTATTTAATGAGCATACGGTAAAAGAAATCGACTAAATTACAAAATAACAAAAGGAAATTTACATAGAAATTGGTAGCCCAAGCATTGTGCTCTCCTTGTCACACCTCACTAGGCATATGAAAATATGAAACACACAATAACAACACCACCTTCGTTAATTTTGTCCTTTTATTTCCTTCGAAATACCATTCATTAGACACCAACTAACTTAAGTAGAAGTGTACTACGCTAAACACCAAATATACACTCATTCACCAAAATAGATCGAGGAGCCAAAATAGTGATTGTGGGATAATAAGAAGTACTTATACAATTTCCTACTGTTTCGGTGAATTATTTACACTTTGATTTTTTTATGAGAGAAATGTGAACAAATGACTGAGATAATTAAAGGGAGTATCTACTTTTGCTTCTTATCATAGCAAGGTTTTTTTTTTTTTTTTGGTGACGAGGGGTTTAGTCCCCTGCGTGATTCCAAATACACCACTCCTGACCACGTAAACCACCCTGTATGTGGCCAGTGATCTGCGTGCCCACTCAGGAGTCGAACCCGTGACCTCGCAATTCTCGGCCATTTGCGCTGCACTTTGACTGGCCACTGACTTGGTTATCATAGCAACGTTTAATCACATGTATTTCCTTCATTTTATTCATTTAATTTAATGATTTAATTTTTTTAAAAAGTAAATCCATAAAAAATTTCCTTAAATGGAATGAGTATATTTAGTTAATAATAATTGTAATACTTTGTATATTAACATATTCATATGAAGAAAACAATATTATCTTATAATAATCTGCGTATTATGTATATGTATAATATACAGAGTGAAAAATTAATTAGAATAGTAATGGTGTAGTGGTAGAATTGGTTTTGTTTTGTAGAAAACTCCAAGGTTCAATTCCCATAAATGACATTCTTAATTTTGGTTTTTTTTTTTTTTTTTTTAAGTTTATTAATTTTGGTAATTGTGATCACATTAATTACCTCTTTTCAAAATTAACTTTGTTCTTTGAAAAAATTATTTATTCACAATTACTCATAATACTTAAACTCCTCCCATTTGAATTCTTCTTTGACAAAAAAAATTAATTTTCAATTGATTATTTAGATTAATTGAAAATTTGCTAGAATTTAAATTTTAAATTTTATTGATTATTTAACAACTTATACTACTCTGTATTTTTTAGGTTTTATGATCTTATAAAGAAACTAATTACCAAACTCTTTCTCTCCATCTAAAATTTCATAAATTTTTCATGGAAGAAAAAAAAAAAAAACTTTTATTATCATTTTCATTAAGTCTTAAAATAATACGATAATAACGCATATTCATATGTCGATCCAATATTAAAAAATTTGTCCATTATCGGAGTCTTAAAGTTTTTAATATTAAAATTTGTTGAAAATAACATTGCATGACAAAGGTAGAGAGTTTTATAACAAGTCATTCTATTGCATTTGCTACTAGAGAATTTCACTTGGTCGTAAACTTGTAATGAATTTGTTGTTCGATAGATTATAATTTCTCCCATTATTTATTGTACAATACACTTTTGTTATTTATATTTGAAAAATAATTGTGAATATATTTTGTTACTCGGCAAATAAATAAGGGCCTCATTTTAAAAGTCGCACAGGGCCCCCAAAATTTTCGAGACGGCCCTGGCATGAAAGAATGCTCGTGGGCTTTGATCTCAAACACTCTCTTTGATTACGGTCATAATGAGACCGTCTCAAAATATATCGTAACAAACTTTCAATTCGTAGACTTAAATATCTAATACACGTTTTTTGTTTTAGAGAGAAAAGTAGTACTCCGTACTCCGTAGTAGTATAGAAAATTAAATGAGAAAAGAGAGAGAGGTAGGAGAAAGAAGTGGGGTTTGAATATATGAAGTAGACGTGAATTAGGCAACCACATGCATATACTCTTAACAGATCATATTATTAATGGTCGGACCACTTCACCTTTAATTTACAAATACTAGTCCGTAGTACTCTTTGTCTTTGATTACTACTCTTCCTCTTTTTTGCATATTCCCTTATTTATTCTTCTCCTCTTTTCTTTTAAATTCTCTTCTTATTTTGGGTTCTAAATCTCATTCCTTTGTTAAAAACAAGTTTCATTTGTGATGGTCGCTATAATATTTTATAGTAATAAATTTTTTATCAACGAATTTTTCATGTAAATATTATAAGATGAATGGATGATATATATCAAGGTAAATATAATAAATAAATAAAAAATTACTCTTTTCGTGTCAATTAAATAAAAAGGTTTATCACTTAAGTCGTAATTTAAGATATAACTAAGTTATGTCCAATTAATAAAACTTCACCAAATAGATTAAAATTTAATCAAATTAGAAAATACTCGTAAATCAATTAGCATCATATGCGTCTAAAATTAAATTTGTCATCGATTTAAATTG
Source organism: Dianthus caryophyllus (assembly GCA_023091065.1). Lineage (NCBI taxonomy): Eukaryota > Viridiplantae > Streptophyta > Magnoliopsida > Caryophyllales > Caryophyllaceae > Dianthus > Dianthus caryophyllus. Next base: position 33,464,179 of record CM041520.1, on the reverse strand, counting down.
AATGTTGATGTAGTGTATAGTAATGACCGATACTACATGTTGAATTGGATTCTGTATATTTGAAATTCCGTGCATTTGGTGAAGTTTACTTAATATAAGATGAAAATATTTTTTTTTTTCTAATTCTATGTGTTAAAATATCATACAAATATATTTTTCAATCTAATAACGATAAAATTCAACAAATGCACAAAACATTAAATTCTTGAAACTCAAATTATAAGACTACGTATTCGAAATATTTTTATTGTTGAAGATATAATTATACTTCCTCCATTCCATTTGATTCTATACATATTCCTTTTTCGGAAATTCCAATCAATTCTATACATTTCTATTTTGGTCCGTACTTTATTAAACTAAAAGACCAATATACCCTTCATTAATACCCCACCCAACCCACTTGCAATGTCCTTTTTTAAAGAATAAAATAGGGGTAATTTGGTAATTCTATTGTCTACCCCACTTGATTTTCTTCTACCTTAATTACCGTGTTTTGGTCAAATGTATAGAACCAAACGGAGTGGAGAAAGTAATAATTATACACAATCACTATTTCCCGCCCCTTTTTTTACTATTTATCGCCCCTTTTACCATTTTGCGGTCCCCTTTATTTGTTCATTATAGCCATTTCACTTAAATAAAGGGGGCGAGAAATAGTATAAAGGGGGCGATAAATAGTAACTCCCTAATTATAATATACTTGGTATAATAATAAGTCAAGTAGGAGTAAAGTAGATGCGTCATAGAATAGACCACTTAATTCACCTACATATTAGTTAGATGATTCCTTCATTCTGAAGAAAACGTACACCATATCAAACATACATATCATATACTCAATCTATATCATCACCAAAATTATTTAGTGTGTCATGCATTTGTGGGATTCATATGCTACCTACATCTTTTTGTACCTTGTAGAATATCCCATATAATATCTTTTTTTTTTTTTTTTATTATTATTTAAATATTGTTCTCAAATTTTGGATGGGTTTATCAATTGAATATTATATTCACATATACGGAGTAACAAATCAAATATAGTAACTAGCCTAACCTAAGTGTCTAGAACTCTAGATTATGGTTGATATGGCTCTAACATTTACTCCGTATAATACAAAATACTTCATCTGTCTCAGTCATTTGTTTACACTTTTCTCAAATTTCCTTCATAGAAAAGTTAAACTGTAAATAAATCACTGCAACGAATGGAGTATATAGTTATATGACTATAAATCTAGTGAAATTGTATTAATATTAAAAGTAATGTTCAAATCGAGCTGGTTGATTATATCGTGTTGGTCGATTATCTTCAAACTGACATATTAAAAAATTACGGAGAACTTGAAATTTTCAAAAGATCAGTTTGATCTTAAAAGATACTCCTTACAAGTTAAATTTATTCAAGTGGTTCTTATTCTTATTTAACTTAATAAGGAGTACAAAGCTATCTAAAAATACAGTGATCGTATATTTTTAAAATGACTTATTTATAGTATGTTAGTATGCATTCCGTATAATTTTGGGATTTCTAGGTCTAATTCTAGAATCATCTTTTTCTTACGAAGGATATACTCCACTTAATATTAGACTCTTAGATGTTGTTTTACAATAAAAAGGAATTTGACAAATATACTAGAGTAGTAGAGAGTTGAAAAGTAGGATAGAGTAAAGTTAAAACAAAGAGAAAATAAGAGGAAGGCTTGAAAAATAAAAAAGTGTAGGAAGAGGAGCCTTCATCCAAAGTGTGTTATGGTGTGGCACCGTGGCATGTTTGTTATACTCTTTCTGTTTCAATCATTTGTTACACTTTTATTAAAAAAATTTATATAAAAATTAAAATGTAAATAAATTACTGAAAATGGAGGAAATATTTTACTTATACCACCTCTTCATTTTAGTCCTCTTGTAGTATCACTATTTTGACCTATTCTACTCATTAAATTCACTACTCCTATAATGCTATACGCATCTAAACTACCTACTCAAAGACAATGTATGTTGCACATTTGCAATATCAATTTCTCTTCGAGCTAATCATAATTTTATGGTGGAAAAAAATATATACTCCCTTCGTTCTAGTGAATTATTTACAGTTTGACTGAAATGTAAACAAATAACTCAAAGAAAGGGAGTATAAATATCTACCTCCTCTATACATTTAAAATCTAATTTTACATCTGTTCATAAACATAATTAATATATATAAATATCTACCTTCTCTATACATTTAAAATCTAATTTTACATTTGTTCATAAACATAATTATTAAGAAACGTAAACAAATTAAATAATTTTACAACAACCTATCAAGTAATATTTATTATAAAAAATAAAATGAATTGAAACTCAAAAAATAAAACCAATTAACAAACATACTAAATATATAAACCATATTTTTAGAAAATTAATAAATAATACTAAATGTTAAAAACTACCAAATACTCCTCTCTCGTTAAGAAAATATTATAATACAACCATTTTTACATAAAAATTAAAATTTGTTGTGTTTGGTTATTAATGTACATTATTTGAAAATTTTATTTTTAGTACCTTTTCCTATATTTCAGTAAAATTAATTTAATATGAGACTGTCCGAATCAAGATAAACCAGAAGTAAATTTCCCTCCTTCGATCTCACAATCAAAGACACACACAGTTTTTGAAAGGGGTCCATTCCAAGCTCACCACCACTACACCAAAACGACACATTTCACACACTGACACACACACAACTCACCACCTTCTCTCTCTTCCTTTTTACTACATGTGTCTCCTTTTCACTCACAACCACCACCTCCTTTTTCTCTCTCCACCGTGAAAACCACCACCACCACCACCGCAATGGCCGCCCTCGTCGTGGAGGTCCTTGACGCCGCCGACCTCATGCCCAAGGACGGTCAGGGGTCTGCCAGTCCTTACGTTGAAGTAGACTTCGACAACCAAACCCGCAAAACGAGTACAGTGTTTAAGGACCTTAACCCTGTCTGGAACCAGAAGCTGGTTTTCCAGGTCCCGAGTCCCGATCCTCGGGACCTGGAGGATAAGACCGTCGAGGTCTCTGTGTACCACAACGGGAAATCTGAACAAGGCCAAGGCCATGGCCAGAAGCAGAAGATTTTCCTTGGCCGTGTTCGGATTTCCGGGTCTTCCGTTCCTGTGACGGAGACCCTGTCGTTGGTACAGCGATATCCCCTTGATAAGAAAGCTATCTTCTCTCATATCAAGGGCGATATCGCTCTTAAGCTCTACTTAGATAGTAGTGCTGCTGGTTTCTCTTCTGCTCCTCCTCCTCGTGGGGTCGAAGAGGAGCAGAAGAGAAACGAGGACGTAATTCCGAACACTTTCTCCAACACTTTCTCTGGTGATGGAGAAAGTGTTCGGAATTACGAAGATGTGGAGAAAAAGAAGAAGAGCGAGAGGAAAGTGCACCCAGAAGTGCGGACTTTCCATTCTATTCCAGCTAAGAGTCCCGCTTCCGGACCTCAAAACAACCACCAGAGTCACAACAACCACCACCACCACCACGAAGAAAAGCAGTCGCAAGCGCCGCCACAGGCGACGACGGTGCAGTATAGGGCGGATTACATGAGACCATCACCGCCACAGGCGATGATGATGCAAGTTCCGGGTAAAAAACCCGACTACGAACTTGTCGAAACGAGGCCGCCAGTGGCGGCCCACATGGGGTACAGAAAGGGGGACAACATCGGTTCGACATACGATTTGGTAGAGCAAATGCATTACTTATACGTGAGCGTCGTAAAGGCGAGAGATCTCCCTGTGATGGACATTACGGGTAGTTTAGACCCGTATGTGGAAGTGAAATTGGGGAACTACAAAGGCGTAACGAAGCATTTGGAGAAGAACCAAAACCCGATTTGGAATCAGATTTTCGCGTTTTCCAAGGAGCGGTTGCAGTCAAATTTGCTGGAAGTTGCTGTGAAAGACAAGGATTTTGCTAAGGACGATTACGTGGGGAAGGTGTTGTTTGATTTGACGGAGGTACCGCTGCGTGTGCCACCGGATTCTCCGTTGGCACCGCAGTGGTACAAGCTGGAGGACAAGAAGGGAATGAGGGGGAACCGTGGCGAGGTTATGTTGGCGGTTTGGATGGGTACACAGGCCGATGAAGCGTTTCCGGAAGCATGGCATTCTGATGCGCATTCGATTAGTCATCATAATTTGACCTATACGAGGTCGAAAGTGTACTTTTCTCCGAAATTGTATTACCTTAGGGTTCATGTGATTGAGGCACAGGATTTGGTGCCCTCAGATCGAGGGCGGGCACCAATGACGGTGGTTAAGGTTCAGTTGGGGAACCAGCTTCGGGTTACTAGGCCGTCACCTGCCCCAGCATTGAACCCGATTTGGAACGACGAGTTGATGTTTGTGGCGTCTGAGCCGTTTGATGAGTTTGTCATTGTGCAGGTTGAGGATAAGGTGGGGCCCGGGAGGGATGAGGTTTTGGGTCGGATGATTGTCCCGGTTAGGGATATCCCTCATCGGATGGAAACCCATAAACCACCCGATACTCGGTGGTTTAACCTTATGAGACATCATATGGGGGACGAGGACCCTGAGCGAAAGGATAAGGTGAAGTTCTCGAGTAAGATTCATCTTAGGTTGTTTTTGGAGGCGGGTTACCATGTTTTGGATGAGTCAACGCATTTTAGTAGCGATTTGCAGCCGTCGTCGAAGCATTTGAGGAGGCCGCCAATTGGGATTTTAGAGCTTGGGATATTGAGTGCAAAGAATTTGTTGCCTATGAAGGGGAAAGATGGTCGATTGACTGATCCGTATTGTGTGGCTAAGTATGGTAACAAGTGGGTTCGTACACGGACATTGCTCGATACTTTGGCTCCGAAGTGGAACGAGCAGTACACTTGGGAGGTGCATGATCCGTGCACTGTGATCACTGTTGGTGTTTTTGATAATTGCCATGTGAATGGGCGAGACGACGTGAGAGATCAGCGGGTTGGGAAGGTGAGAATCAGGTTGTCGACGCTGGAAACTGATCGGATTTACTCACATTACTACCCGTTACTTGTTTTAACCTCGGGAGGACTGAAGAAACACGGGGAGCTTCAGTTGGCGGTTAGGTTCACGTGTACAGCGTGGGTGAACATGGTTGCTAAATACGGAATGCCACTTCTGCCAAAAATGCATTACCTTCAGCCGATACCTGTCAGGCACATTGACTGGCTAAGGCACCAGGCAATGCAGATCGTTGCTGTGCGTTTAGCACGTGCAGAGCCGCCCTTGAGACGAGAGGTAGTCGAGTACATGCTCGATGTCGACTACCATATGTTCAGTCTCAGGAGAAGCAAGGCGAACTTTTTCAGGATCATGTCGGTGTTGTCCGGTATTTCCGCTGTGTGCAGGTGGTTCAATGACGTGTGTGCATGGAGGAACCCGATCACCACCTGTTTAGTTCACATACTGTTTCTGATACTCGTCTGTTACCCGGAACTCATCCTGCCGACTATTTTTCTGTACCTGTTTGTTATCGGTGTGTGGAACTACAGGTTCAGGCCGAGGACTCCTCCCCATATGGACGCCCGTCTATCTCAAGCGGAACATTCACACCCCGACGAGCTCGACGAGGAGTTCGACACATTTCCAACGTCTCGGTCGAACGACATGGTCAGAATGCGGTACGACAGGCTCAGAAGTGTGGCTGGAAGGGTTCAGGCCGTAGTCGGGGACCTTGCAACGCAAGGCGAGAGAGCACAAGCGTTGCTGAGCTGGAGGGATCCGAGGGCAACTGCGATTTTCATATTCATCTCGTTGATATGGGCTGTCGTACTATATGTTACGCCTTTTCAGGTGGTTGCAATGCTGGTGGGGCTTTACATGTTAAGGCATCCGAGGTTTCGGTCCAAGATGCCTTCTGTTCCTGTCAATTTCTTCAAAAGGCTGCCCTCTAAATCTGATATGCTTTTGTAACGAAAAAGCAAATGGGGGAATATTTTCCGGGGTTCCAGTTTTCCGATGCAATGATTTCTTATAAATGATATTCATGTAGTGTTATGTAATGTAAAGAACTCTAGCAATTGTTCTTTTGTTTTCAAGGGTTTTTATTTCAGATTTTGTGTTCAATTAGTTAAAATTTATGAATAAAGTGAAATTTCGACAAACAATGTATTAATGCTGCAAAATTGTGCAACGAAAAAAAACATACATACGGAGTACAACAATTGGAAACTCGGTTTGAGCACCTTACGTTCAACAGCTCCGGGAAAAAATACTCAACAGTACAACAAAATGTACCTAAACTTTACTCTCGAAACCGAATACGCAGAAGCAAACATATGGCTGTCAGAAGGCTCAGAACAATACCGGCAACTAGAGCTTTATCGACTATGTCCCACCGTCCCGTGCTTTCTTTTAGCTTGCTTGGCTCAACTTTCAAGTTCGATTCTGGAGGATTTATGTTTTCTGAACCATTCGTTATTACATGGGTGCGCTGATGTAAACCATGAAGATGCTGAACGTCTTCTGATGGCTTGCTGCTCACAGTTGAACAGCATGAACCTGGCTCGACAGAGTTTGCACAGGGCTCGTCGGTTGCACCACAAGGTGAACATTTATCGTGACTCGATTTGGTCTCGTCCAGATTTGTCTCATGAGAGTAGGGGTTGAGGACCTCAATTACTTCTCCGAAAACTGACCATCTACCGACAGAAGTGATTCGTACTTTGGCTGACGCACCGAGAAGGGTTCCTGGAGCATCTACCAAAACTTGTATGTATCCTTTGGTATGTCCCACCTGAGTAACAGCAATGTCTTAACATGTGAGATGTAGACAAACTTTGATGTGGACACTAGGCACAGGCCAAAACCAGGGGGTTCAAAATTGACGGGTCAGGTAATAATGAAAGCAGTAAAAACCAAGTATACAAAAGAAGTAACCGTCTTACCAAATGAACCCCATCTGTAGCGACGTCAGTTATCCAAATTCTCTCAGTTTGCCCTTCCATTCCATTATACGGTGTGAATGACTCAAAAACAGCAGTCAGTTCACGACTCCGTTTCTTAACAACTGCACTTGGGACTTTTTTCATCCTTGCAGCCGGGGTTCCTTTATAACAAATTGATGAATGGAACAAAAATGAATACAACTTCTTGGAGAATGTCGATTTTCTTGGTTACTAGGTAAAAGACTAAGAATTCAGATTACAGTTCATAATTACTCCCAAAAATATGAAAAAAGAAAGATTAAATTAAATGGATAGCAACAACAAGCGAAAATCCACCATACCAGGTCGAGGGTAAAATTGTGAAATATGAACTTGAGAAAATTCGTACGCCTTGATAAGCTCAACGGTCTGAGAAAAATCATCATCTGTTTCACCTGAAGACACAGAAAAGACCACTGTCGGTACCAGAAAAGCCTGATATGATCATAGATTGGTGTGACAGAACTCCTAAGTTGATTTTTATGCGCAATGGGTGTACATGTGAATATCAAAGAAATTAAGCGAAACACCTATAAAACCTGTATGTCTAGAGTGAAGGTCCCGAACACTTTGAAGAGTTGGAACCGTCACAACCAGCCTATTTTTTCCCATGCGATTATTGTTATGTGATCTACGCAGGTGAAATGCTGGGCCATTATTGCCGATCTATCCCTTTGAAGTTCTCCGCAAGTTGTAACGTCATTTTAGGTTGTAAACTATCGGTTAATTAAGCACTTAGAAATTATTCACTCTAAAAATTAGAGCTTAGCTTAGAAATATGGTTTTCGTAGTGAAAAATCTTTTAAATTTAATCAAAAAGGGTCCGATTGTTATCAATAGGGAGCAGAAGTGTACGAAATTACCCGGAAAACCACAGATAATGTCAGTAGCAATCTGCATTCCAGGAACGAGTTCCATCAATGTATCTACCACAGTCTTGAACTCTTCCACAGTATACTCCCTATTCATAGCCTGAGACGATAACATTATCGCAAATTCGCAGAAGTTTTAAAAAGTCACACATTGATGTAGGCACAAAGGTATGGTATGCTCCTTTAAGACAGGACAGAAGAAATCTTTTGAAGAGGGGAATCGATAAAATTAGAAATAAACGTAAAAAAAATTATGCCAGAATTGCACATACACTTAGGACGGAGTTACTCCCAGATTGGACGGGAACATGCAGAAAGGAATATACACACGGGTGCGACAATGCTTGAGCTATCTCTTTTAGGTGTTCTAGAATATACGGGGGATTTGTCATCCCAACACGGAGCATAGTAGTACCATTAGCGGGGAGCTCGGCAATGATAGCATTCAGAAGAATAGGAAGATTAACTCCAATGTCACGCCCTGTGGAAATTGGAGACAACAAAAACTCCGTAATTTAGTACACAATTTTACGAACAAAAAGTCCGGAAGGACAGAAAAAGATGCGAGTAATATGGAATAATGGAAATAAACTCATTAACAGAAGCGAAGTACTTTTGGCTAGATTTCACGTAAAAATAAAGGGTATTAGAAATTACCGTAAGCACCGGTATCTTCACTGCTAAGCCATATTTCTCTGACTCCCTCAGCTATGGCCGTTTTTACACGCCGAACCTAGAACATTTGGGTTTGAGTCAGTGCAGCAAAAACTTCACACCATGTGAATTTAGTGACAATACAAGATGTGGAGTACTTACAAGGCCCTCAACTGTATAGCTTCCGAGATGACCACGTGCATGCTTTGTTTTACAATAGGTACAAGCACCTAAACAACCGACATTAATTGGAAGAATCTCGACAAACTTGTTCTTCCTTACCTGCACAAGGCATATTGATTTGTTCCCAGCTATATTGAACGAGCCTAACCCTAAATATAAATGACAAAAATCACTCTTACCTTGGGAAGATCGAGAGCTGGCAATGTTTTTCGACTCAAAAGCCGCACCTCATGACCTTTTAAGGTCTCTTCTACAACTTCAACAACACGATCAATTTGCTGGACTCCAACTATGCTCACCCCCTCGAGCTCTTTCAAGTTACGGCTTCCTTGTGGCACACACCCTGCCACGACCAAAGGCTTCTTCGCACTCCTACCTTTTGACAGAAGAGTATCCATCGCAGACTGACTGGGTGCTTTAACTGTGCAGCTGCATCAAATTAGATTTATGACATCGTTAGAACTACCAGATACCTCTTCGAGAACTAACTAAATGAGTTCTTGTGACAGGAGAGATATGCATGCGGAAAATATGAAATCTCACGTATTTATGAGCCACAAATCTGCATCTTCTGAATCATCAGATAGGGTATATCCATAAGCCGAAAGTTGACCAGCCATGTACTCACTGTCACTCTGCCAAGTGAATCGAAGCTCATAAGCAATGTAAGTTGTAGATAGCAGAATGGCCAGTACAATGTCTGTGCACATACAAGCATTCGGGAAATGAAAGAAAATGTAATTTTGAAATGGTAAAGACAATAGCTATATTCCGAGAAAAGCATTGCTCTGATGGAAATTATCTCTAAAATGTTCCATATGCGCCATAATGCTACAAGCCGCACCATTTTATTATCATACATTTGTCTACTATGACATGAAAACAACAGAGTGTAATGTCTGATAATAATCAAAGACATATACATCTGACTCTATAGATTCCACAGTCAGTCCAATAACTCATAATCCTCAGCATTCATTTTCTTCATGTATCAACCGTACTCAAACTCAGTAGTACTCAGATGACTCGCATTTCATGAGAAGACTTACGAATCACAAGTTCTCATATATTTCCTAAAGCTATGAATGGATTAAACTCAAATTGGAACAGTTCTCGTCTAATCAGTAACCATCTCATCGACGAGACATCCCCATCTTTAGCTTACATAACACGACGAACCAGCTTCGGAAGCGTAAACAGAACTAAACTCGTCAAAAGTCATTAAACAATCACAAAATGGTCCATAATGTGCAAGCATCCTATATGGTACACATCACAAATACCTGGGGTCATGAATCCTCCACTTAGTTATAAAAGTACGGCTTGTACTTTGAGGCACTATCCAAAACGCCTCGAGCACCTCAGTTGCGCCTTTCAGACAATGCACAGCTACCAAGATACACTACTAAACAATCTCCATATCGTTTTCATCTAGATGCTTAATCATCCATTCAACGTGACCAATTATGCCTACTTTCACTACTTTAGCTTGTTAGCTGACTTTAAAACACGAATATGGGCATTGTTGCCTAATTTATTTATTTATTCGAAATATATAATTCTGTTTCGAAAAATAGAGAGCTCGTGTACATAAGGCATGTGCTTTTGCGTTGCACATCATCGTATCAGACCCGCATTGCCCTCGCCTCTCGACTTTAAAGACTAAGACTCTAGCTTCATTATCTGAGGTATACCCATGTAATTTTGCAGCCAACAAATCCCAAATTACAAAATACAAAACTATAATCTTTGACAAAATCCAAAGTTTGCAACTTACTCAAAAAACAAATAACACCCCACAACAAAATATGAACAACAAAACATGAACTAAAACCCCCAAAAAAAATGTTACCTGATTATGTGAACACCCAAAAGTTTTAATATAAATAGTCTGCAAAACAAATAAATAAAGCACAAATTATACAAAAGTGAGCTAACATCAGAGAAAAGATTGAAACTTTGGGAAGAAAATCACAAAAAACAAACCTGGGTACCAGGGATTTTGATGGATTGAAGAGGGTCTTGAATCAAAGACTTAGATTTTTGGGTTTTTTTTTTAGGGTTTATCCCAACTGATGTCACAGGTAACCTAAACCCTGGTGCAATTCCACCATCTCCTACCAATAAATCTTCGATATCCTCCATTTAATTACTTAATTTTAGATGCAATAACAATGAAGAAATCAATCAACTTTTCACAAAAGTGCTTGAAATTTTAGATGAATCAAACAGCTTTATAAGTTCTGGGTTAATTACTTTAATTTACCACCACTGTGTTATTCTTTTGATTTTGTTTGTATTTGTGAATTGTGATTGGGATGAATTTCTTGTTATTTTGAAAGGGCCTAGTCCACTTTCAATTGGGCTTGCACAAATCTTGATATAAAACGGGTAATATCCGTTTTATATCTAAAACGAGTTATCTAATTAAATAAGACAAAAGTAAGATATCTAGAAATTAATAAAAAAAATTGTCTTATCTATGTAGGCGTCTAACTATTTGATATGTTTTATGCATAAAACAGATAATCCGTTTTATGAGAGACTAACTTGGCAGCTTGAATTCCCCCAATCATTGGTTTCGGCATTTACAACAATAGCTCCTGTGTAAAACCGTCATAATAACGATTGTGTTTAACCGTCTAATTTTAGATGAATTGTAAATGACAAGTTCAAAAGGCTAATTTTTAATTCGGATTTAATTAAATCAAATTAAAAGATTACTATATATATAAAAGCCGATGAGTAATTTTGAGTTGCAATTTGTTAACGGTGAAAAATTGAGAAGCGGGTTATTATCGTGAAAAGACACAATAATGCAAAGTAAAATGACGATTATGTTTAACGCGTGTTAAGGATAACAAATTGAATGACCAATTGGGTAATCTGTCTCGCAGACGAGGAAAAATAGGGAACGGACAAACAATATGGTTCCTGAACAAAAACACAAGCACCACAAATCGCCCTCGATAGTTGATAATTAGTCCAAGTAATTTACTCGTTCATACAACTTTATCCAACTAGATATTTACGCGAATAGTTTAGTCTCATAATAAACACATAAAATCGCGGCTCTCTTGTGGCGAGGGTGCTATCTAAAACAAACTCCATCGCACACACGAAAGATATTTACATGATAAACTCCACAAGATATTAGACGGAAGTTTTCCTTTTTCTCGATAAGTTTTATTAAGGACAACGCCAAAAGAGCCATATCGTTAGTTGGCGGAGGTTACGTCACATTGTAAGCAAACTTGTCTTCTCCAATGAGCCATCTAGTTAGTTGGCTAGGATCTGTGGCTGCAGATCGACACATCGGGGCAATGCCCAGATCAAAACCGACTTGATCGTACTCCTTCACAGCTGCCTCCATTTCCGCCTCAATGGCTGCATCGTCAACGTTCTCAATCATGGTCCTTTGTAGAATTTCCGCGTAATGTTGTTCTCTCTCTGCATCGTTTTCAAAGGGTTCCAAGGATGGGCCCTGCATACAGAAAAAAAAAAAAAAAAATTATATAAATATATAATAGCATGGCCTTTATTTCATCCTTAAAATACCAGAAAAAATATTTATGCATTTATTTTTCTTCTATCAAATACTAAATGGTCTGCGCAGTCTATTTGAACGGTGACATACAAGTAAACAGATGGCGGCGATGATGGAAAATATAATGTTAAATACCAAATGATCAAGGAATCCAATCGATTGTGAGGAAAAATCCATCCATAACTCGAATTATTACCTGACAAAACTGTGCATAATGCTTATATATCTCGCTATTTTCATCAAGATCGCCAAGTAAAGTTCCACCATACCAACCATTAGCGTCATCCACTGACGACATGCTAAGGTAACTGCACAAAGATAAAATAAAAAGAGTGTTACGACCTTACGGACTTGAAAGCTCACAGAACAAAGCAAAATAACAAGGCTACATTTCGGTATTTTATTTACCATTAAGTTATCTTAACTAAAAATTATTCAGGCTTTGCAATAAAAAAAAAAAATAAATAAATAAATAAATAAAAAAGGATCTAGTACCTCTGGTAGATGTCCTCTTCATTTAAAGTGTCATCTGGAGAAAGCCAACTGAGCTCACACAAATCATACTCGGTCTCGTCATGTGTAGGATCGTATGATTTTTCGCCTGATGCTTCTTTTGGAGTTAAGCCAGTTTGTTCATCCTTCCTCTGGCCAAAAAGCCAATTCGGGCTTTTGAGCTGTATCTCACTGCAAATGAAAGAATGGGGTATTTATTTGCAATTTTGAATACGTCAAAAGAAACAAACACACTAGTTAAATAGTGTAAAAACCATCAAGAGCAGAAGTATAAAGAAAGGAGATTAATCGTACAAAAAAAAAATGATTTCTTAAGCAATTTAGTCTCGCTTAACCCCAAGGAGGCAAGGGAAAACGAGATCGCATAAAAAGCACCACCAAGTTTATCGAGAGAAGTTAACATTCAGAGCTCATGGGTAACATCTAACAATGTCAGGAACAACAACAATTTAGGACGAGGCAGGGAGGTCCAAAACCAAGCAGATATACTTAGGTGCCGATAACATACATCGCGTCAGGTGCTACTACTGAGGCCGCTGCGCTGCCTGAAGGTCTTTGACCAGGCTCACTACAGAGTCTTACATTCTTGATCAAACTGCAAGTTTTCCCGATAAGTTTATCGAGAGATGTTAACTTGATCTTTGAGAAGTCCTCTCTGCAAGCAGGAACAGGTTCCAGGGAAGCTTGAACGCCTAGAATCTGGCCATCATCTAAAGAGCTGCAGAAGTAGAAAGAAAACACATCAACATCATACTATATAACAACATCCTCAAAGCCTTATTTCCAAAATGTTTGGGGTACACAATCATCGTTTGGAACCGTCTATACATCATTCCGTATATGTAAAAAAAAAGTTTTAAAAAGTTAAAAATAGCGTTAAAGGAAATAGATGAAATACACCCATAAAAAATAGAAAGGCGAAAAATAAAATAAAAAATATATAGGAATATTTTAAAAAAATGATATTTTTCAAAAGTAAATTTATTAGAGTACTGATTAAATAAAACAAAATGAATAAAAATTAAGATACAAATAAATAAGGGTAATTCCTGCATTTAAAAAGTCCCAACTATTTCAAAACCAAAGAGAAACATCAAACGTTACCCTCTATCCATTACGACGTCATCTCCAATTCCAGCAACATGGAGATAATAATCAGAATCCAGCTCCCAGAGAGCAGGTTTCCCTTCTTGTGGCTTAAAGTAACCCAAGAATCTGCCAAATCAACAGATACAAGCTTGTAGAATGTACGGAGTAGTATAGAATGACCCAATTATAAATCAAACTTTTTCTTTTTATGGGACTGAAGTTGAAATTTTTTATAGAGGTTACTCAGTCTTCAATAAAAGTCGTAGAAATTATCATTTTCCAGATATATATGACATATCTATGTTACTTTGATTTGTTGATTGAGAAGCATCGTCTTTATTCCCAACATGCTTACATCAAACCCAGACCTTTCCAACACCAACATACGTGGGTCGAGCTTCCTAGGGTGTTTCCCCGGGAACATATACTATATAGATTGACCATAAACAACATTCAGTGAAGCAGGACAATGTCGAATCAAATTAGTTATGTGCCAAACAAATACTAAGATGGAAAGGTTACAGATTGATTGCATCCTGCTTTTCTCCATCAGTGTAAGCATTGCTGTAATATCTCTTGATTGACTTAAGAAACTCTCGGGATTGAGTTGTGGCCTTCCATTTCCCTTGTTTATCTGGAAATACCTGGCATCATGAGAAACTTAGTTACGCCATTACGTAAGGCGTCATGGAGAAAGGACTGAGACATGATCATAGTAACAATAAAGGATAATGTAAATCACATATTCCACACATAGTAAAAGCCGATGAATGAAATAAACATATAGGACGCATACCGTGTTGTGAGCCGCAGAGCCACCATACTGTTGCGCTAAAGCATCACCCATGCTTTGATACATATCCATGAGTGCAGCAGCAATGCTGCTATCTGGATCGACTTTGGGTTCGCCAGACATCTCCATGGCCTGGAGCTGGCGACCCAAAGCTTCTAAGCCATAAGCATACTGAGCTACATTTGTGCGATCCAAGCAATCAATACAGTTTGTTCGCAGGACCCCACTCTGAAAACGCGGTTTGAACCGCATATGGCTACCCTTGCTATGCTGCATAGCATCAAGATCTCGCTCTTTATTTGATACCAAATTAAGCATCTCATTGGTGCTTACACTTCGTGAAAGACTTCCTGAATTAGCACGGATATCGTTTAAAGAAGCCTCCCTGGATATCAAAATATCATCACCATGAGAGTAATGAAATCCCTAAAACCAGGAATCCCTAAAATCTATGAATATCAGAGTACAAGACGTAAATTTCCTAAAGAAAGAAGACTAATTTCATTCACTTGACAAATGACACCCAGCCCAGATAAAAACCAGAAATTTCATCATCAAGACTCTGAACAAGTATAAATTGATTCAAATGCCAGTGCTTCCCAAACTAGTTGCCAAGACGACACAAGGCCCAAAACTTCGATCACAAATATTAGGAACAGAGGATTAGGGATGGAGGAAAAATAAAAAGCCTATATGTCCTCTTTTGTCAACTTAAACCGTAGGTATCTGAGTAATGTATCCTCTCCATTTCGTAATCCATACAAGCTGTAAGAAAATCCTCAGTTATGTAATTGAACCAGGAAATACTGAGAATAGCATCAAAATGCACAATTTTTTTTTTCTAAATCATTTGACGACAAGGGAGATAGAAAATGATATAGCTCCATACCTGAGAGTGGTGGTTCTACTTAACAGTGTAGCACTCTTCTTTAGCACAGGAGGCCTACCACTGAAGTAAAATCCAGTCATATCAAGTGCTGCACTTGCTACAACACCAAGGACCCCCAAAACGTTGGCAGTTTTCCTGTGGCCACAACATGACAGCATACGTGAGCCATCAGCATTATTGGCTTAAAAAGTACCCCTTTTTTTCATGATAATGTGCTTACGTCTTTGCAAATTTATGGAAATCCCAGTGAATAAACTTGAGATGCTTTTCTTCAGAGAGTATCTCATTCAGATATGTAACTGCATTGGCAAACTCACGTCGAAGCATCATTTCCCTGGGCCTTTTTTCTACAGTCTGTAACAGTGTAACATAAAGCTTATCATTGTATGCCAAACACCTGAGCCTCCGACCAAAGTAAACTAGAAAAGACCATAGCAAAAATTGTCATGCGTACAAATCAAGATTCCCCTCCAACACCAGCACTCTTTTCTAACTACACAACAAATTATCAAATCTTGAAAAATTGTGATAATTTAGATTATACATGAGATGCACAAAATTTGTTTGTTTAGAGCACAGCTCATCATCAAATTAGAAGCCTCACTGAACCTTCTGAAAGAATGTTGTGTTGGTTTTGGTAGACACCTACAAAGCTCGAAACCCTCTTCTCTCTCCCACAAGTACACCCATATGAAGCAGAATATTATTGACACCACGATAAAGTAAGATATTAAATTAAACCTTAATTAAATTAAGCACGATGATCGGATTGCCATATCTCTCTGCCAGGTCATCAAAATGTAACTTTGTTGCCTCATAAGTAGGATCATATCTCTGCACTGACAACATAGAAGAGAAAAAAGCCTTGTCAAAGACAATCTCTGTGAGTATGTATTCAGAAATATTTTGCAAAACACTTACAAATTATATCTGGCTTAGGACTGAATCTTGAAGCCTCCTGTGACCAGAAAAGAGGGATTGAACCCCGCATCTGCACAACCGAGCTCATTTTCCCTTTGCAAGATCCAGCGTCTTCATCAAGCACGATTTGTTCAGTTTCTACATCGTTCGCAACCCTCCCTTTATCATTCACCCCTCTTTTCAAGTACCTCAACCAAACAAAAAAAAATGAAACCGTCACATTAGAATTTAACATATTAGAGTAATGTATCATTTTCCCATCTACACCCCTAGAAAAAGAGAAAAAGGAGTCTCATACTCTGGAGGCCAAACTTTAGCATAAACAGGAACAAAAACAACAAATTATTGGCAACTCCATCCAGGACAACATGTATCAATGTTATATTTATCATGACGCGCTCTAGAAAGAGAATAAGAGAATGCGCAGTACCTAGTTCCAGCAAAATGACGAGAACGCCTAGAAACCAAAGTAACACTAAAATCGCGCCCAAAAATAGACATCCTCATCTGCCACAAACATTTGCAAAAGAATCAAGCATTGAACATGTGCAGATAGCCAAGTACAAAAGTAATATAAGTTGAGTGAGTGTGTGAAGTTCTAGCGATGTTTTCACATGATGACGGTAGCGAACTAGAGTACCCATGTCAAATACTCAACAACAGTCAACATTAACGCACAAGTTCGACAGTTGGCCACTTCAATTTACACCAAAAATAATAAAACTTTGAGCAAAGGCATGACGTTAACACTCTGGGCAACATCAATATACAAAGTCAACATGTGTAAGATCAAAAATAAGATGTGAACATAAAATAAGATCAATAATAAAAGTTGAAAAACGTAGAAAAGTACATACTTGCTTAAAGTGCCCATGGACAAGTGCAACAGTCCAAATATTGTTTTTGCACCTCATACGAACAGCTTCAGTAAGATACGAATTCCACACAAACCTACTATCATAATGGATTCCAAACGTATCCTTCGACTGCACATTCTTTTGCAAGCTTTGCATAATAGGATAGGTGTAGCTATAGAAGAAATCTTTCGTCAAATCAACACTAGATAGAAGCTTTTTATACCTGAAACATGAGAAAACGTCAACGGGTCGTGAACTCAACGAAGATCAAAAGTGTAAACTCTGTGTAACATTAATCGAGCACAAAGAAAAGGATACCATAGCAAAATTCCACATTAATCACAACCTCCTAGTTATTCTCACTCAAGCTCAATCATCAGTACGATCGACGATACCAGAATTCCACATTTACATCTATTTGTAATACTTTTCTGCGTAGCAAACTTTGAATACGGAGTACTTCAAAAACATTAAACTTCTAAAGTTTTGAGAGGGTACTTCTGAAAACTTCAACTTTTGGACAAATTAAGACGAAGTGAACAGATCCTAGAAATCAACAAAAACAAAAGTTCGTAAAACGACTTGGGGACGTCAAAATTAATACCTAAGCTCGGTCTTAGAATACGCAACATCGGTCTGAACAGAAGCATGAGGGATAGTGATCAACTGGCTTTCGTCAATAGCGTAAATAGCATGACCACAAATACAACCAATTTGTCGACGTTTAGTGACCAAAATCAAATAATAAGACTCCAAAAACTTGATACAACCAGCAATGCCGTATACTTTCGCAACGAAATTCAATCCTCCTGTGGCGCGATTCCCCTCAGCAATTCTCTGCAGCAAATTCTTCACCTCTTGTGGCGAATACACCACCGGATCTTCGCTTATGCTCAAATCCGACTGCTCCGATCGATCGATCTTCAAAACACGGAAGAATCTTTTGTTCCGATCACTCCCGATCAAATAAAATCTCTGAAAAAATTCAAACAAAATTGAATCAAAAAAAAAAAAAAAAAATCAATGAAATTAGGGTTTCATCAAATTGAACAAGTAGAGAAATTGAATTACCGCGCGAGTTTCGTAGAGCTTGAATTTCTCCAGCAAGTATGAGCTGATATCGACTTGAGGATCATCGGAGGGATGAACTTTGCCGGAAGATTGCGATGAAAATGTTGAATTAGGGTTTGCATTGCTATCCAATTTTGCTGTCATTGTTGCGAAATTGAAATTGTTTGGAGTTAATCTAGCATCGGAGTATTCTGGAGGGTGATCAATTGAACGAATTAGGGTTTTGAATTGGGAAAGTTAGGGTTTACAATTACATACGTTAGAATTGATTAATTAATTAATCAAAGAAATAAAAATAAATAAAAACAAGGTCAGTAATTTCCCCCAATTTGATCGAAAACCCGTTATGGCGGTTATAAAGTTAGGCGCTATGCCGCTATTTTTTTTTATTAATTTTTTTTTATTTTTTTGAGAAACGCTATACTGTACTCCGTATTTTTTAACAAAAATTCAAGTCATTTTATACCATTTGACTTCTTTTAACTTTTTCAAATTTTAAGTGTAAATGTATTATTCTTGAAATTTATAAAATTTTAAATATAATTGGATTTTATTTTAAATGTATTCTTATGACACACACTAAAAGTTAAGAAATTCCTCTTAAACATGATAAAATAGTTAGTCATTTTACCGTCACCTTGTAATCTTTGGCAGTTATTCTACTTTTGGGTTTTAACATGTGTCTCTTGACTCTTTGTACTCCACCAACACATATTTAATGCTTGAAGCTATTTATGTAGTAGTAGTTTTTATGCTCTATTGTTTGTAATTTTCATTTGTAAGTACGGGTTGGATCGAGTGTCGTACATATAAACTGTAATCACTTTGTTTCCAGCTGGCAAAAAAATAAAAATAAAAACATGTGTCTTTCCACGTCGGGCACATTGTGGGAAAACTCCAATATAATAAAAAGTACATTTTTGTTTAAATAGTTTTCAAATATACTCATTTTATTGTATTCCATACATATGTTGTATTTATAGGGAAAAATATGGTCAAAGTATTGTATTAGAAACCATTTATAAGGAAATATATACGCTCCATATATGTTGTATTTATAGGAAAAAAATGGTCAATATCTCACGCATTTAAATGATTTGTTTCCACTTAAAATACGCTCCTTATTTGCAAATTTTATTGTATTACCTATATAATATTTGCCTTAGGAAAAGATTTAGTAGGGGCATCTGCGACGTGTGCAAAGGGGGCGAAGGTTCCAAACCTGTCATAGGCCAAAACTTAATGTAAAATAAATTTATCTTTACAAAATATCAACTTTAATTTTAAAATATAAAAGAAAATAATATTATTTCATTCTATGGTTAAAAACATTTTTTTTGTGATGTTATTTGGAAATAACCGAAAAAGAAACGAATATTTCATACTATAGTTATGAATGATATTCATGTTTATGGACTAGAGTATTACTCCTAAGTAAATTTTAAGTTAAGATTTTATAGGGCCTTAACTAATACGGAGTAATAGTTTTAACACATGAGCGCCCATTTTTCACAATACGACTAGAGAATTTATAGATACAATTCTTTACTTCATAAATTACTAACAAAATGTGTCGTGTAACTGATCATTCATAATACACAAGTGTATCTTCTTTATACTTTCATCTAATACTCTGTATTTCGTATGATACTATCATTCATAATTCCTGATCCAATATACCGAAAATGTTACGGCGCAGTAAATCGAGGCAGAGATATCCCGGAAAGAAGAGGCCTTATGTTCGATTCCCTCCCGTCAGAATAAATGACCCAATGTCTAGTGGTTTTCTTGGCATAAAACAAGGGTGGCCACTTTTCCAAGGGCCAAAGATACTCTTCCACGCTATTTCTCTACAAAAAAAAAAAAAAAATTGAGAGTTTTTTTCATTCACTTATAAATCCCTTGGCAAAGTACATTTAAGCCTTGGATTTATCAATCCCCTAAAACAACCAAGGGTGTCAAGGGAGCAATCATATGTCCGATATGCTCGTTTTATAGGCTAATAAAGTGAGGGGAGAGGGTCCGTAAGGAGCTCGCCGAAAAGCAATAAAGATCAGAATGAAGAGTTGGCGAACTATATGTTGGAATATACACCCACATGTGAGTGTCCCACATTGATAGTGAAATAGAGGTTGGTG
This sequence comes from Dianthus caryophyllus, assembly GCA_023091065.1. Lineage (NCBI taxonomy): Eukaryota > Viridiplantae > Streptophyta > Magnoliopsida > Caryophyllales > Caryophyllaceae > Dianthus > Dianthus caryophyllus. Next base: position 33,443,687 of record CM041520.1, on the reverse strand, counting down.
TTGTTTATAAAGTCTAAGGGAACTCCTCTCATTGCCAATTGGTTTTAAGAAATGTGGATACCCTTGGACTTGTAAACCGGGCTCGCTCTCTTCCATTCGGGTTTGGCCAGGCCCGTTACATGATTCTAACATGGTATCAGAGCCCGGGTTCGCCCTGGGTTCGATAAAGTTTAAACTGGTCCCTGAAAAATATGCCACGGAGGAGGTCCTTTTTGAGGGTTTTGTTGAATCTGGCTCAGAGTCTTGTTCCCATGGTTTCGCCTGGGTTTAGAAAAAATATACCACCGTAGGAGGTCCTCTTTGAGGGTTTGTTGAATATACCACTACGAGTCTTGGCTCCATTGGTTTCGCCAAGTTTCAGGGGACCTCACATGTGAGGGGGAGTGTTGGAATATACACCCACATGTGAGTGTCCCACATTGATAGTGAAAGAGAGTTTGAGAGTTTGGTGTTGTTTATAAAGTTTAAGGGAACTCCTCTCATTGCCAATTGGTTTTGAGAAATGTGGATCTGCGAGCATGGCAGGGTTATTTCTCTTCCACTCGGGTTTAAGCAGGGCTATTCGTGATTCTAACATAACAGTTCCGATGAACAGTCACTCACTTATAGATTGACCTTTTGTCAAGAGGCTTTGATACCATATTAGTAACCAACTCAACCAAAAATTTAAACTGATAATTAGAGGTCTAAGATCAATTTTAACATACTCGTATTTTTCCAAAATAATAATAAAATTGACATGATTCAAATGCATAGTCGTTCCATGTATCATCCACATTATTGAATCAATAATCATTTAATAAAATTTCCATGTGGGTATCTCAAAATACAAGTTGCAAAAGGAACAAATTGACTTGTCATGTGTGCAAATTAAAGGCAGTTACCACATAAGATTGGGTGTCCATAACAAACGCTTTATCATCATCTTATCACACAATTCATTTCATAATTTCGATTCATTTTTCATACGCTTTTTTTTTTCCTTTCTCCAGGGTTCAAACTTTCCCATGATTCTTCCCATCATTTCTCTCTAACTTCGACTCACTTGTTAGTTTTCTTCCTCCTCTTCTTTTTTCCTATCATTTCAATGATTTTTCATGTTTTTTTTGGTGATTGTTTTGTGTTTCTGCGTTGAATTTTGATTGTATTACATGAATTCTGAAATGGGTTTTGATTATCGTGGCAAATAATTAGATGGGTTTGTTTCAATTTCGAAAATTTAGCTACCTTTTTTTTTCTGGGTTTTTTTTCGTGTTTTTGAAGGTTTCGAAAGTTTGTTACTTTGGATGTACTGAACTCAGATTGAAATGCATTTGACGGTCTTACATTGCTAAGACCATTTTCTTTACAATCTAACTATGTATTTATTGTCGGTTTCGCAATTTGATAGTGTAAGACCGTCTTTTAGAAGATTTACTCGCGTTTCTTCTTATGTGGCTGATTGTCTGGTGCATTTGGTGATGTTTCATTGTAACTACAGAGAACAACATTAAAATCTCTGTGATGTTTTGTGTGGCTATAATTTTTGGACTTTTAAGTGTAATTGTTCAGTTATTTTTGATGTTTATCGTTGCTTGGCATTGATTTCACTTTCAAGGCATCGAGTTTACATGTTTGTTGAATTAGCAATGTAGTAACAATCTTCATTGTGTGGAAGTTTTGAGAGAATTAGTTAGTGAGGTTGTTTGCTTTAGAAAAATTCTACATTGTGTGTGCTTGTATCTTGTATGGAGAAAAAGTTAGTTGTTTTCTTCGCTTATCGTTTCTTTGATGTATGATGTCAGCAATGGCGGATGTACATTACGCCATGTGGGTTCTCGGGATCATACGTGTACTCCATATTGTTTTGTTTTGTTTTGTTTTGTCCAATTTATTAAGAAAAAAGAAACTCCGTGTTACATATGTATAGCCAAACGCGAAAGAAATTTATAGTGGCCCTAGCTTACTGCTCCATTTGTTCAATCGTTTCACTCAAAATTGAAAATTCTTCGTATATAGGGAGTTGGTCATTATTATATCCACCAAATCATATGAATTAAGTACTCCATTAAACACTATTATGCATCTATTTTCGAAAAAATATGAAAGTGGTGATGTGTTTTCACTTATATTGCTTGTATAGCTTCTTGTAGTTTTTTTTTTTTTTTGGTGGTTGTAGAAAAGCATAGTCATGCCCACTCAGACTTCTTTATGTATATAGGGACCCTTCACTTGGGTAGAAGCATTTCTACCTTTTTTCGAATGTACTTTGTCTAGCAGTTTTATGTTTGGCTTGAGAGTTGAGATAGGGTGCGTTTTGTTAGTTAATCGCTTAACGCCTTCTATGCTTGTTTATATATTTTCTTAGCTGTGTTTTGAATCTCAATGACATTGTTATCAGTCTTCAACTCGTAAGATATGATTATCCTGACTTTGGCTTTTATTATTACAGGCGAAGCTGTTGCGTACTTATAATTCTATTTTTCGGTGTAAAAGATCCAAGGTGGCTTCCTGATATTGAATTCCTGAAGTAGCTGGTGTATTTTGTCGGAGATGATCATTTGCAGCAGATTCAGTGGATGATGTATCGATGCAGAACTAATAGGTAATCAAAGCAATAAACTTTGGAATTTGCAAGTACTAAGTAGATAGCCTATGTGCAATCCCCTGATAGTCCTTTGCTTAGTGTTTTAAAATCCTCTGGGATATTTGTTTCTCTGTTGAGGCTGAGAAATAGCACTTTGGAAACTTTTTCCTTTGTTTCCCTGTCTTTCTGTTATCTCAATAGTCGTGTTCTAAAATACGGTTTAGTGATCCAGTCTCGTATCTCATAAGTGATTTCTGAAACAACTTTTTGTACTGTCGGAAGCTTGGCCTTGTTAAACAGAAGTTGGTAGTAGTAACTAAGTTGATTTTTTTTTTGTTGCTGTACTGATCGCTGAAATTTTGTGATGCTTTGCAGATCTACAATATCCGATGTTGAGTTGCGACAGAATGATGGTTGATTTGTCACCGAACTTTAAAGTGACTCATAAGAGATGGTGGCTTCTCGTAGCTCTCAATATATCCTTCCTTCTTGTAGGCCAAACCTCAGCTGTTCTTCTTGGCAGATTTTACTACGCAGAAAGTGGATCGAGTTTGTTTCTAGCCACCCTTATGCAAACTGCAGGATTTCCGATTCTTTGCATTCCGCTCATTCTTATTCCATCGAGTCCCGAAAACAATTCAGCTCCGTCGGATCCAGTCGACAAGAAGTACATTACCCTTGTCTATCTCTGTCTCGGTGTACTTCTTGCTGGTGACAATTTGCTTTACTCTGTTGGAATTATGTACCTTCCATCCACGGTGTTTTATCTCATCCGTGCAACGCAATTGGCTTTTAATGCAATATTCTCGTATTTCCTGAATTCTCTAAAGTTCACGGCATTGATTCTAAACTCGTTGGTTGTTCTCACAATATCTGCGGGACTTCTTGCCGTGGGTAAGGGTAACAGTTCGAGTACGCCAGCTGGAGTGTCACAACTAGAATACGCCATGGGTGTTCTCTGCACGCTAAGTGCGTCAGCAGTGTATGCCCTTCTGCTCTCTCTGATGCAAGTCTCCTTCCACAAAGTTCTCAAAGCAGAAACGTTCGCCGTGGTTATGAAGATGCAAATCAATACGTCGTTAGTAGCCACTGTCGTGTCCATGGGCGGACTATTTGCAAGCGGTCAATGGAGCACGTTGGGAAGTGAAATGGAGAATTTCGATACAGGCCCCGCTTCTTACGTGATGACCCTAGTTTGGACTGGAATTTCCTGGCAAATAGGTTCCTTCGGCATGGTGGGGTTGGTTTTTCTGGTGTCGTCGTTGTTCTCAAATGTTGTCAGTACAGCTGCTATGTCTATCTTGCCAATCGCTTCTACGATAGTTTTCCATGATCCTATGAGCGGCGTCAAGGCTCTCGCAATGCTCCTTGCTCTCTGGGGGTTTTCTACCTACTTGTTTCAAAACTATCTCGATCAAAGAAGAGGAATGATTTCGCAGACGCAGATACCGACAGACGATACTGAGATCGCTAAGGTCCCTTCGTGTGTTGTATCGTTGGCGTAGGCAAAATTAGTAGCATTGTTCCCATTATAATAGTTTTAAATTTCTCCAATTGTAGATTTGACAAGTTATATCAATGATCTAATTTTGGTAATCGCGGAACTGTTAATATTTTGTTGCTATACAAAGTGATCTCAGATTCTCAGCTTTGGCCAAGGGTCGCTGTAACAAACGATTTTTGGTCTGCACTTCCTTTTTGTCGTGAAGTCACAATAACTCCATCCAATTTTTAGCAAAGTTTTCATCATCGATTATTTCGTAACATAGGCGTCAGTCTGCGCACATCCATGATCAATCAATCACGTTTTACCTTTCCCGCTCACAAAGTTGGCGAAGTCTATGAAGTGCTCGGGTAACTTTGTAGTACCCATAGCCTCTTTATAGACGATAATTTTTAACACCGTCAACGACAAAGCCTTAGTCCTAGAATGACAAAGAATCAAGTAAAAGACAAACCAAGAAACAGACCAAAATTTGTGCAGTTATTATCTAACATATGAGCCACAAAATGTTAAGTGGTGTTGTATAGCTTGTAACAAAGAAGGCCATAGGATTCTTCTCCTGACCAAAGTCCTATGGCCTATGCAGCATCTCCTACGTCACCTCTATCTCCGTTTCTTGACCGAAAACGCGATCATAAACCATGGAGGAAGCGATTTAGCAGCACAAGGACGGTACCTACACGAAAGAACCTTCCTGTTAACTTCTGTGTATCTGCCACTGCAGAGGATGCAGGAACGCGAAAACAGAAGGCGTCTTCTCCTGGGGTGGACACGAGGATTCACTGGGAGAACGAAGACGAAGGATGGATCGGAGAGAGTAGCTCAAAGGTAACGGAAGAGCAACTCGAAGCTGAAGTCGAGAAGGGAAATTTGTTGGGTGAGAAGTTCTCAGACCTGCTCAACTCTTCTGATTCTCATTATCAGTAAGTCCATTTTAATACCCGTCTTTTTGTCGTACTTGACTACTTGTCTTTGCGTCTCAATGATGCTGAAACAAAAAACGTTCAGGTTCTTAGGGGTGCCACCAAACGCAGACCTAGATGAGATTAAAGCAGCGTTCAGACGACTGTCGAAAGAGTACCACCCAGACACGACAACGCTGCCACTGAAGACAGCATCAGAGAAGTTCATGAGACTGAGGGAAATATACAACACGCTGAGCGATAATGAGAAACGACGGTTCTACGACTGGACGCTTGCGCAGGAGGCAGCAAGTCTGCAAGCAGAGAAGATGAGAATAAGGCTGGAAGATCCCTTTGTGCAGGACTTCGTTAACTACGAACCTGTTCCCGACATGGTTGACAGGCTTGGTGGTAGAAACATGAAGTTGAGTGATCAAGCAATGACTGCTCTCACTTTTGATTTCTTTGCTATTTTTGTCTCTGTTTGTTGCATTGTTTATGTTATCTTCTTCAAGGAGTACTAAGCTAAGTGTGTATATATGAATTAATTCTTATGTGGAACTGTCGCACGCATATAACGTTCTATGATATATGTATATATTTTTGTTATATATGTGTATATAAAATCGTCCTCACAAGTCACAATTAGAGTGACTATTTTTCTTTAAATGAGTACGGGTGAATTTCAATGATTGAATTCTCTCGTAACATCATTATACACGCATGACGCATACGATTAAGTGATACGGTTTGTGTAAAAATAAAATCATACTCAGATTAGAGCGACTTTTCTTTAAATGAGAATGAGTAAACTCCGATTTCTATGTTTTGTTACGCCCAAGTCTCATGTTCCATCCAATACTAGCGTCTACGTTGTCCATTTCCACATACCTTTGCGAGTAAGTCATTAGGATCCCTTTCGAATACTAAACGAAGAGCCATTTTACAAAACTAAGAGCTCATGAAGTTTAAATTTTTAACCAATTTTCTAGCTAAATCGGTATGCTTATGTATAACATTGTATCTGTAATCAAAATGACAATAACAGTAACTCTATTTGTTTCGGGTTACAAACACTAAGAGTATTTCTTAACTCGAATCAAGTGATGAATGTCGTATGATTTTCTGTGGAGGCGGCACTACTTGTCTCTTTCCCGTCTGCGTGTCCTGCACAGCTAACAAACCTAGCCTCGGGGGTGTTCGAGGAGAACTCCCCGATGCTTAATTAAGCAAGTGTGAGTGAATAAGAGTAGGAAGGTAGAGAGATAAAGTCTAAGGAATACATTTTGTGTTTATGCTGAGTATATGTGAATGATTCATTAGCCGTGCCTCTCCTCCTCTACTTATAGAGGTCTTCATTGTTCTTTTGTACTTTGTGTCAGTCCAAAAGCTGGGATCTTGTCCTATAATGTTGACTAAGACTTGTCTTATTATAATAAAGTACAGATAAAGTTTGACACACCTGTCTCTTAGCTTAGGTGGCCGTCCACGTTAACCAAGGGCCGCAAGACTAGGGTGGACATACGGCCTGGGGTGATATCCAACCTCCTCTGGGGTTTTTAGTGACGGAGATCGTGTGACCTTATGATGACCAACGGTACGACCTTATGAAGCCTCGGCTGACCATGCCTCATCACTATTATAAGACTACCTCAGTAAAATAAAATATTCTCCACTTACTTCCTACGAAATACGAGTACTATTTTAAATATTTTGTTATGTGCACTCAACGGTCTCGCCAGAGAATTTGTGTACAAAAACTTGTATAGCCCATGAAGAAGCAAATAGGGTTTTACAGTTCAATTAAAAAATAAACAAATTAAGATTTTAAGCCCAATTGTAATTGGAAATTAGTCAACATTATTTCAATTTTCAATCAAACATTTTCCCCTCTTTTTCCAACTCTTCATTTCTCTCTTTTCAGTCGCTTAATTTCTCTCTCTAAATCTGCAACAATGGCGATGTACGCCGGTTTACGATCATGCGCATCCAAGTTGATGAATTCATCTAAGCCAATTTTGTCGAATTCAGGTATCAATTTGATCGATTTACTAACTTAGGGTTTCGTTTCAATTTCGTCTATTAAGTGATTTCATAGCAGTATCTTATGATTTTCGTAGATCTAATTACTGGGTAATGATCATTTTCTTTTAATTTTCATTCTAGTTGATAAAGTTCATACCTTTTTTTTTTAATGTTTATGTGGGTTCTAGTTTGTTACCTTAAGTTGTAGAAAATTACTGGTTTAAATCTTTCCAATTTACGCTTTGAATGTAATTTAGACTGTATATTTTCGCTTCGAATGGATCCGTGAAATTATGATTCTTCGGTTTTGACTTATGAAGAAACAAAGCAAAATTACTCAGTAAACCAAAGTGATTGTGCTTCTTTTTGTTTTTGTGGTGAAGTGCGGTATGTAAGCGTCATTTTTACGCAATGATTGAAACCTAAGATTGTCGTAATTATCGTAAGGTTTGAGGCACTAAGATGGTAAAGTGATTGTGGTTCTACTTGTCGTAAATTTCAACTTCATTATATCGGAAAGGGGCACGAATTCACTTAGAAGGTTTTTGATTGATGAAATTATTGATTGGACGAGGTTTTGTATCTACTATTGTGGTTGGTGTTTATTTGGAGATACCATTGGAGGAGATGAGGTTAGAAATTTGGGAAAGGTCGAAAGGAAATTGGGTGCCATGGATAAGGAAAACCGTGTTTGTCGTAGATGGTATCAGGGGCGGATCAGGAATTGAAAGTACCTTGGGCTAATTTTATTTTATTTTTTTGAAAAAGCTAATTTGAGTTCAAAATTTTCATGCAAAGCGTAAATATCGTTTGTGAATACATTTATCTATTGAACGACCCAAAATACTTGCACTACAACTAAACCAAGGTCGTCAAGGTGGACAAATAACATCAATGTAAATTGTTTGTATTATTGTTAAGTATAAATTATTAAAAGCATTAGTTCAAAAATATCGAAGAAATTTTCAATTAAACCTTTAATTTTATTATTATTTATTATTCACATTCGAAACTAGAGGTAATATAATCATATGCATACAAGTTGAATTTTTTTTTTTTTTGAAAAAAAAGACATGCTCTGAAAATATAATGTCAAAGTAAATTATTTCACTTCTCTCACCTAAATGGAAGGGAAGATTTAATAGGAAAATAATAAAATTAAAATTTTCCCAAAAATAAGGCTCATGGGGTTTGAACCCCTGACGTAGCAAAGATAACCAAACAAAAGTAATGGCCAACCAACTGCACAACCAAATACTTCTTGAACCAAGTTGTCAAAATTTATATATAACTGTTAAATATTGATTTTTTTCGAAGCCCAAAATCTACTTGGGCCATGGCCCAGATGGCGTTACCCTGGATGGTATTGTACGATATTTATCCATCACTGTTCTCCTATTTTGATCTCTTTTTGCATTTGTCGATGGCGATTTAGACTGAGATATTAATCGCTGAACTGAGTTTTATCGAAGATGGATGTGATGAGTTAATATATACGGAGTATTTGTCATCTTTGCTAACATAGTTTCACCGTTAGTTCTCGTCAAAAATGATAACTTGTTGCATTTGTTGGAGATTTGGTTATGTAAAGATATTGTTTATGGAAGGTGGTGAACAAGTTATTCAATGAAGGTCAATACGTGTAAGTTCTAGTTGGAGATTTCAGTTTGTATTCGGCTTTCGGAAACAGAGTGGGGAAGTTAACTTACACTCCGTATCTGTCATCTGTGGAACTGAAATTCGAGAACGAGGGAAATAGAACTCGAGCGGTGTGTACTAGCTTAATCGAGGCTACGTTGCTGAGATTTGTAAGTTGCAACGTCTGATTACGCCAAAGTCGGTTAATAACATAGTATATGTGAATGCTATCGATGCTGACCTCTATAGAAACAAAAACTTTCTTGTCTATAAGAAGCATCCAAATGTATGCGCTTGTCTCTGACGCAAACATTGCTATTTTTGAAAAATGTTAAACGAATGGATTTTGCTTTAAGTGGAGTGTTCAAGTGGAAACAATCGCCCAAGTTTTATGTGTCGATTGTATGATACTTGCAGGAAGTAGAGGAATTCACTCTAGCGGAACCAAAATGATGGGAGGACACGGGCATGACGAGCCGTTCTATATGCACTCAAAGCACATGTACAACTTGGACAGGATGAAGTACCAGAAGGTGAAGATGCCGCTCTTTGTCTTCGCTTGCTTTACAGTTGGCGTTGCTGTGCCTGTTTACGCTGTCGTCTTCCAGCAGAAAAAGACCTCCTCTGGTTGATATTACCATGTCCGCCTTTTTTGTTTTTATGCCTTTGCGGAAAGTGCTTTGAAAATCAGACAATCTTTGACAGCAATTGCTGCTATACTTTCAAATTCAATTGTTTAGTCCTTGTTTTAAGCGCAAGTGTAAAACTGTTTCACTGCAAAGTCGTGTTACTTGCCACAGATTGTTAATTTGTCGCTGGATTTAATTCCGAATAATTTCAACTGGTGTTTAGTTTGGCTATTGGCTTATCATAAACACAGTCGATTAACGTTTGTGCTGCAACGCGAAATCAGCTCTTTGTTTGACCAAAGCTACATTGTGTCTGTCTAGATGGTTAAAACTTTTTATATTAATTATTTCAACAATCTACAAGTCATAGAGGATATTTCGTACGAGGATATTATTTTTAAATTTTCCTTGTGAAAATTAAATCGTTTTCAAATTTTGTACGAGGATATTATGCGACAAAAAGTTCGATAATTGGCTTGGAGTTAACAATTTTAGTTATGAAACATTTTTGAGAAAAATTGTCTTTCGACATGAACATTAAGAAGTAATCAATGGAGGATAAGAAGATAGTAGTTTCTTGGGCACTATTGCATGTACACAAGCAGACCTTACAATAAGCCCAAGAATGGCAACAAAATGCCGAAGAATGAACATTGTCGATATTACACGTAAAAATCTTTGCACCTCTAGATTCGATTTGCTGTATACTTACTGATTTCGTTTCGGCTCAACAAGTCCAAGATGACGATCTCTTAAGCAACGGTTTCATCAACTTGTCTTCTTCGTGGGAGATCATAGTCAAGTGTGATGGATCCTCTAACATCATCTTTGCCACGAGATATCCCGCTATCGACCATGTCTGGAATTTCCGAGCTTGTTTGCCGATATATCTACCAAGTTTCCCGTCATAGTATTCTGGCCAGCCGTCTTTAAGTAGACGTTGCTCGGTAAGATCGATGGCCTTTCTTGCTATCTGAGGTCGACCAGTCTTAATGCAGGCTGCTGTCAGTAACCATAGAAGAACTGCAAGTAACACAAAAAGATGTCAAATGACGACAAACGGTGTCAACAAGATATATGCATCAAAGTTGACATTTACCTGAACACTTTCTTTAGCTTTTCAAAAATAAGGTGACAATGAAAGTAGGGGATGTACTATGACGATAAGCGGTGTCAGCAGGAGCAACGTATCATACGTCGACATTTACCAGAACACCTAAGAAATTAACGAATGATAGACGTACATTTTTATATTCATTGTTTCTTTAGATTTGGAAAGGCCACAAGCATGATTTGGACCACAATTCTAAACATGTATGATGACTTCATTACATATTAAAGCAAACTAGTCAACGAGGCAACAGAGTACGAAGTAATAAATAACGTTAAGTTAGACATCCGACAAGCGTTTTCGCAACAATTTGCATACAAAGTCAAGCATACTCCTTAGATTCTCAAAAGACCAACTCGAACCGAGAAACCATGTCCCTATCATAGCATCAACTGAGCAATAAAAAAACAAGTGCAGAAGTTAAATGAGCACGAAAAAGGGTTAAACCTGGCCATGACCCGCCGTTGTGGTAGCTCCATCGGGTATTTTTAGGATCACATCCGGTGACAATACGCCATTCATGACTTTCTATAGCAGGGTAGCAAATTTTCAAAGGCATTTCTCCAACCAATTCTTCCCACCGTTCTTCGATGAGATCCATGATGGCTGTAGATTGCTCTGGAGTTGCGAGAGAGCATAGAATGGCAATACAATTGCCCAAGGCGAACCATCGAAAATCCATCCTAGCTGGACTGACGTTACCAATGAAGTAACCCCCACGACAAGGCATGAAATCGAAAACCCACTCTGGAATTGAGTCGGGGATGACGTTAAACTTATTCACTGCTGTATGAGAATATTCCTCCGTTTTGTAGCGGTAGATATCATTAAGTTGACGGAAATCAAGCCAAAAGTAGCTTCTCATGTGGAAACTTAACGCGTGTAATCGCTTCACTATTCTTTCAATACACTCTTTCCCTTCTGCATCATGTTTGAGCAACGCTAATGCGCATCTCAAGGACATGAAGAAAAGGGCTTGAATTTCAATAGGATAGCCATAAACACCCTGCAACAATCATAACTTGTCAATGGAATGTATATGAATTGTGAGATGAATATCAGAGTTTAAAGGCTAATAACATTAATTGACAGATGTCAGAGACAGTCTCCAAATACAGCTCCTAGAGATAATCTCGCTTAACAAGAAATGAAGGAGATCGAAATAAGCATAAAAGAAGCAGTATTACAAAAACATCTAAAATACGATGGAGGTTAGCAATGTAAGAAATCTTAAGGAGGTACTATACCATTCTCCGATCAATCATCGAGCAACCATCTGCACAAAGTAAGGTGGGAAACGTATCGAATCCCTCTGACAAACACAGAGTCAAAATAAGCTTTATTCCCTTCTGACATTCTGGTGATTCTGACAGTGACAAATCCCCTGTTGACTTCGTATATGCACGAAGCAGAATAATCCACCAAAAACCCGAGTCAACTGGGGCAACTCTTCCGATAGCACTCTCACCAAAATCCGCAACAATAGTATCTGTTTTCCGGACAGGGTCATGGAGCACCTTGAAGCTTGCTGGCATTGCTCCTTCGCCAAGTTTGAATCGGTCGACTCTTTTTTCCCAAGCCTGAAGCTGCAGTGTCTTTAATAGGAAGTTCTTCACTATATCTGGCTCACCGTTCATAAGGAATGCTAGCGCACTCGGCACAAAATCCCGTACAAAAACCTGAACAGCAAAGCATATTCATGAAAAGTTTAGCATGATAATCTTGCATAGTTACACTGATAAAGAGCATATTCATGGCTTTGCTTTACAATCGAGAAGAAAACTATGCATATAAAATCCAACATCCGACTTCAGGAATAAAGTTACCTGGTCATAATTGAGAACTTCCTCTGAAGCGTGGTCATAAGCGGCGATTGTGCCAACAGGCTGTCCTCTGAAATGTACCATTGACCGTCGGAGAGCTTCCCAAGCTTCGGCAACCATAGGATGGGGTTCGAAAGAATTTCTGGCAGACGAAGCAGGTGTATCGAAACCTGACCGTGCACCAGGGGAGTACATGTTTTCGAAGTTGTCCACACTTCCCTTATTCAAACCAATGGATAACTCACTCAATGATCTCTCATCAAACGACCTCTGCCTCTCGATATTCAGCCTCGGCTTATCAAGAAGCTTTGAGAGATCAAAATCATCCATCTCAGAGATCGAGGCATGCGAGCTAACCTTTCTAAGCCCAACTCCTTCCATTTCGTTCAAACCCTTGCTCACACAGGCTCACACTCAACCGTACAGTTGATCTACAAATTTTAACACTAACATTATATGAAAAGGCCTGATTATCGAGAAAAAAAAAAAAAAAAAAAATTAAATTGAAGTTTTAATTTAAGCTCTCCAGCAAGGATTAACGACGCCATGTTCACACTCAGATTAATATATCTTCCTGCACATGTATCTTGCAATAATAAATACTACTCCTATTTCATACGGAATATATATATTTTATCTCAGTTTAAAGTTTAAATCATGAATACCGTCATCATTAGCTATCTTTCAAATCAATGCAACAACCATATCCCTAAACAAATTTTAGTTCAAAAGTTACTTCCAACCAAAAAAAAAAAAAAAAAACAAATAGTTACCCAATATTTAATTAACTACTCCATATATTTTTATCACAAGTTCTCAGTGAGACCATTATACATTTTTGTACGTATACAAGAGCTTCACTGCGACTAAAATGTGTCAATTATAATGCTTACCGTGACTACTTCTAAACCTTGTAATATTTTAATCAAAATCACCCCGTCATACGCATACAACTTCTTTCATAAGAGAACTATTGTGTTTTATACGGAGTACAAATCTTTAGAAGACGAACAAAGGTCACAAATGGATCGGCCCATATAAGGGTCAATAAAGGTCGGATGCACGCAAACCTTATCCATAACCATTCTCGTCTTCGTATCAAAGTTGCACAAAACATTAGATCAAATCATATACTCTGTCCATTCATATCCATTGACATCATGATGTCATGGTTCATATGTCGAGGCGTATTTTGCAACGGTAATATCTATAATTACGTATTATAAAAAATTATACAAATTCAATTTTAATATTGTACTTAAGACGAATAAAACAAAACCACACATGACTATATTCTCAATTATATATCAACCAAAATATCGAAAATTCTCCGAGTCCATGAATAGTAGCAAATAGTGTAAGGATGCAAATGGATATGAATGGAGGAAGTATTTTGTTTGGGCATGACGAGGCGCGTGGCCATTATAACTGGGAATAAAAATTTGAATTCGAGATTCACAGTCCACGATCGATACCTATGTCCTAACCACTAGACTACGACGTTTTCGGTAGATCAAATAATCATATTTTAATCACGAAACATAACAAAACATCTATCTACTTAGCAACAAAACACTCCATAACTACCACAATACACAAAAACATGATCAAAAAACAACAATAAAATGCACAATGATATAAGAGTTCATAAATTACATCACTAGAAATGAACTTAACACATATTACATAGCTGATCCATCACAAAAAATACACGAAAAAAATTTCATAATACATAAATGATTAATAAATAAATAAATAAACGACATAACCTAACTAAAAATCAGATTAATATGGAGTAAAATTAGATCTATTTCGCTTACATAACAAAGATCATCAAAAAAAAAAAAAAAAAAAAAAAAGTGAGAGTTAAATGATTATACCTCGGTAAACGTGAAGGAGAGAAAACTCCGGTGGAAAAGACGCCGGAGATACGCCGGAGATACGTCGCCGGCGAAGGTGGAGAAGAAGAAGAAGAAGAGTGAGAAAGTAAAGAGAGAGAAGAGAAAGAAGGGAAAAAAAGAGCATGAGTTGGTGAAGAAGGCATTTATAGTGAGTGGATGAACTGGATTTTTGTTTTGAGGAGAGAGAAATTGGGTTTTGTTTTATCTTTTTTTGGATAAGAAATTAATTTTAGTTTTTTTTTTTTTTTTTTGTCAACTTTATCATGCCATTATTTTATTTTCGGGTAATTCTCCTGAAAGACCGGACTCACACTAAATTAGTGTGAGTCACAAGCAAGAAAAGAAAAAAAACTAAGTAAGCACTCGCTGGTATGACTTACGATAAACTTATTGTAAGTCCCGTCTCACACAAGTATTTGTCTTTATTTTCATTTTATTTATTTATTTATTGCAAGTTTTGGGAGGTAAGAAAAAAAATATTGTGATTTTTGCAACTTGATAAGGATTTTTTAATTACGAGTACTTAGTAATCCCTCCATTTATATCCATTAGTATCGTGATGTTATGATTCATATGACGATGAGCAATTTGCAACGATAATATCTATAGTTACGTCTTATAAAAAAATTATACAAATTCCATTTAATATTATGTTTAAGAAAAACGAATAAAATAAAATCACGCATAATTATATTCTCAATTATATATCAACTACAATATCGAAAACTACTCGAATACATGAATAGTGGCAAATAGTGTAAAGATACAAATGGATATGAATGGAGGGAGTAATATTTTTCAAATGGTTTTTTAGTTTTAAGAATATTATTTTATGCTGTCAATTTTACGGAGTAGTTATTGTGTTTATATTTTTATATTTCTCCATATTGACTATATAGTACTTCGTACTATAGTACATATTGTAAATATTATTTGTAAATAATGCTATTGAAGGCAAATTCTAAATGATACTCCCTCTATTTCAATAGAAAAGTCCCATGGGTCCACTTTTTGTGAGGAGAAAAGTGGGACCATGAGGCTAAATGAATGAAATAGAGGGAGTATTGTTTATGTGTAAAATGGTCAATATAATTTTTCAGCAATTTATTTAATTCAAATATAAATGTAACGTGAAGTAGGGACTATTAGGGTCATTTTCATATATAAAAGGTGTTTAAATGTAGTAATAGGATTAATCAGTTAAAATTTCCTTAAAAAGAATATAATAAGACTAATCTAATGAAAAAGAACGAGTAATATTTATTTTGTTTTCTCCTCGTAGAATAACGTACTCTGTTTCAGTCATTTATTTACACTTTTTTCATTTCTCACTCAAAAAAAAGTCATATCGTAAATAATGAATGAAATAAATGGAGAGAATATACAAGTGGGCAAGTAAACGAAAAAGACGGTAAAGCGAGATTTTTTTTATTTAATTATTTAATTATTTTTTTGGTGGATGGTAAAGTTTTTTTTTTTTTTTGGTAGTTTTGGTGGATGGTAAAGTGGGGAAAATGGCGCACGAGGGAAATAGTGGTACGATGCGTACCTCACGGACCAAAATCAACCCATGCCTCTGCGCCCTCTGACTTACGTTATTGCTTTCTCAAATCCGTGCCATTCATTTATTTTATTTTTATTTTTTGTTCGTGGTTGTTGCCTTGTTGGGTTCTTCATTGGTGAGTGTTGACACCCTATCAGTACGGAGCGATAAGTATTTTTAATGGTTAAAAATAAGAACTTGTTTACAATTTTTTACTTCCTCCATTCCGTTTGATTCTATACGTTTGACCAAAACACGGTAATTAAGGTAGAAGAAAATCAAGTGGGGTAGATAATGGAATTACTTAAATACCCCTACTTTATTGTTTGCAAGTGGGTTGAGTGGGTATTAGTGAAGGGTATATTGGTATTTTAGTTTAATAAAGTAGAGACTAAAATAGAAATGTATAGAATTGATTGGAATTTCCAAAAAAGGAATATGTATAGAATCAAATGGAATGGAGGAAGTACTTTTTCTGTCTTAGTTATTTGTTTACACTTTTCTTAAATTACCCTCACAAAAAAGTTAAACTGTAAACAATTCACTGAAACGAAGGGAATAAAATAATCAAGCTAGTAGCCCACCATTGGAGATTAAAAACTAGATGTAGCTTGTTCAAGCTACAAGCTTGAAATGTAACTGCAAATAAAAGATATGTATAATAAACATGAAAAATGATGCATTCAAGTTAAAATTGTTATGTAGCTTACCATTGAGAAAGATTGTAGTTATAAACTAGTGTAGCTTGAAATACTGAATTGGAAAGCCAAGCTATAATCTACCGTAGCTTACTATTGGAGATGCCCTAGTTGGAAAGTCAAGCGACAATCTTTAATGATAGCTATTTTGCTTTTTGGCTACAAGACGCTCCAATAGTAAACTACAACATCATGTAGCTTGTATGGGTTCACATCATTAATTTCATCCAATGAAAAATTTTATTTTTATTTTTTTTATGAATCAAGCAATGTAGCTTGATAGAGCTAATGCTCAAAAGCTACACACAAATATTTCATCTCCAATGGTAAGCTACATGCTTTATAGTTTTTAAATTTTACAAGCAAGTCTTTATAAAAAACCATTGGAGATGCTCTAATTACAAAGTACTTGTATATATATTTATATTCATAAATAGTCACATAAAATCATCTCACGCATGCGATGAAGTATTTACAACTAAAATGTGTTTATTTTAAGGTTTAAAGTGATTATTTTAACGTTTAAAATGATCATTTTATATAACTTTAAAGTGGTCACATTTAGCATTAAAGTAGTCACTTTTAAGCATTAAAATATATAGTCGCATTTTACTCCTAAAAATTATATCGCACACGTGAAACAATTTTATGCAGGACTTACTCATTTATATTATATATTTATATGTATTATAGTTTTTTCATAATTCTCACCTTTTATTCATATCTATAATTACATATTACTTCTTCTAGTTCTTCTTTTTCGTCTTCTAAAAAGACGACACATGAATTATTAGCTAATACAGTAATACTCCATAATAAATACGAAGTACTCCGTAATTGATAAAAAGTGGGTAGCAAGTGGGTAAACCCTCTCTTTTTATCAAACAAATCGGCATTTATGTCTTATATTGGGTTTAATTTAAATTTTGTGATAGTGTAGGAAAATTATTTCATTAAATTAATTTTTAATGAATAAAACAATTATTAAAATGAGTAAGTTTAGTATGTGAAACAGTAAATAAAAATTTTCAGCATTACATTTATCATGAGTATTAAATGTGATGTTGATAAATTTTATTGATCATGCCTCGCATAAAGCAATTTATTTTAGAATTACAATTAGATTCCTGAAATGAATCCAAGAATTAAAAGTGTCTCAAATACAGCTACGTAAATCCGTACCACAGTCCGTATTTTCATGGTCCACGTACCTTTTTTTTTGGGGGGTGGGAATGGTCCATGTACATTAATTTGATGGCAACCGAGATTGACCCAAGACATCCAATAAGTTGAAAAATCTATTGGAAGACACGTCAACAAAAGTTGAAGACTTGAAGAGTAAATCGACATAAATCAACAGATTTACGTCTAAAACGTCCAATAAAATTTTTCTACATAAATCATTTATTATGGTTTATACCCTATGGACATTAAACAACACGGTGTCAGATTTTATTAGTCTTTTTACTCGTGAGACAATTTTATTTTAAAATTTGACAAAGTTAAAAGTTTTGTCTCACATATATGTTCCACCATGTTTTTCCGTGTGATTATGACACATCATCTTTTGTTACCCTCTCTATTTTTTCCATTTAACCTTATTGTTTTTTTATTTTTTTTTTGGTGAGAAATTTGATTATCTAGTGCCTTTAGGTAATTGTCAATTCCCGTATGAATAAATTCTAGCATCCTAACCAAATAATTTTCGAGTAGGTAACTGCAAAACACTTCGCGTGTACGTTTTTAAAATTCACGGGAATTTAATTTCCGAATGACAACCAAATGATATATAAGATTGAAACGTAGAATTCATTCTCCATTACGGAGTATTATATAAATTTATGAGTGCCAAAAAAAAATGATGATATATTTATTTTCTTTCAACTTTCATCAAAAAGAAATTTCGTCATTTATTTCATTTCTATTTTTGTCAATTTTGTACTAATTCCATTAACACTATCTACTTTATCATTTTTTTAAAATTAATTTAATCCACACAATTTACCTCTTGAACTATTGTTTCTTACTCCCTCCGTCCCCGTCATTTGTTTACACTTTCCATTTTGGAGCGTACGAGTCATTTATTTACACTTTCCAAAGATGGTCATGACCCATGTGGGAGGTGGCCCCTACTCCCTCAACCAATAACATTTGATAATTTTAAGTAAACGAGGCCCCATTTGTACTGATATTATTATTATATTAGTTTTTTTCTCAATTTCTCTCCCCACATTGATAAATGTGTATAAAGTAAATGTAAACAAATCACCGAAATAGAAGGAGTATTAAAATGTTAAAAAAATGTTGGAATAAAGGAAGTATACAAGAATTTATTCAGCTGTGAATAATGTTAAAATGACAAGTGATATTAATTGACGAGGACAAAAAGAAGTAATTTAATTTCAATTCGCGAAAAAAATAAAAAATATATAAATACTCCGTAATTGAATTTAATGAAACATATACGAGTACTTTTTTTTCTTTTTAATTGGTATGTTGACCCAACTATGCTTGATTTTGCCGTCAACCTACGTTGAAGCAAAGTGTGATGACGACGTGTTGCACTCTTCGACTATGATAAATCGACGCCCCATTTTCCCGTCTTTGACTCTTTTCCCACCGTTTCATCTTTTATTTGAGCTATCAATTTTTCCTCTATTATTAGATTTTAATTTTACGCAAAGAAAACGGTTTTTTTATATTGGTTTCTATAATAAAAGATTGACACATGAATGATTATGTATGTCAATTGTCATACGGAGTAGTAATAAGTTATTTTAAGTTTAATTTCAATTCAATTGCATTTAATTCCATATTACGGAGTATTATATATTATCACTCCTATATATTATAATTATAATTATAATTATAGTCAATTACTCTTCAATGAGCTCGTCTCACATGCGAGACCTGATAGTTATCACTACTTATCAAAGAAAATCACCTATAAACTATTTCAGTAACTCCTCTTTAGGTAAAAAGTTTTACAATATCACTATTGTAATGCCGTCTCAACCAAGAATTTGCATATTATAATATTTTATTACATTATAAAAAGTGTTACTATGATTATTTTAGTGACTAGTTTTTTTGGAAGCTGGAAACAAAGTGTTTACAGTCTATGGGTACGCATTCTAACCCGTACTTGGAGTACTGATTTTGTTTGATTATAAGAATAAGAATAAGTTGAACTCAATTAAATTTTAGTTTAATTTCGTGCAACTTAACTCGACTTCAATCAACAATAGTTTAACCATTATCATATTTATTTTGACGAATTATCTTTGAATGTGGTTTCCTATTAGTCATTGTTCGGGGTGATTTTCTCACTCTAATCGTATTAGTATTTTGGGTTTATTAGTATTATCCTTATTAAGTATTTTTGGAGTATCGAGATTGATTATACGTGTTGGAAATAACGAAAGATTAAACAATGCAAATAAAGACAAGACACATGAAATTGTTTGCGTGGGAAAAACCCTTAGAAGTAAGGGAAAAACCACGGGCACCAAGCCAGGAGAGGATTTGCACTATGATTCGGACAGAACGCGCAGAACGTACAGAACTTCCAGACTACGAGTATACAATCGAGAGTAATTTCAATGAATTTAGAGTGTTGAGTATGAGTTTTTTAGTAGTTGATTATTGATCCCTTGAATTATGATTTCCTTCCCCTTTTATAAGCTCCAAATAACGGTCATTTTAGTAGTTAATTGCTTCCTTGATTCTAGCATTGATTCTTGCCTTATTTATTGCTGGTCATTAACTGCTCTGTCAGAACGCTCGAGCCAGTAATCGCCGCTTTATTATAAAATTTGTTCTTTGACCTAGTCAATGCTCACAACGTCTCTTTGCTCCATCCTTGGTGGGCTTCTACTCCTTTGACTTCACTTGACCTTGGCCCATTAGACCTTTGACCTTGACTTTCGTTGACCAAACCGTCTTTGGGCTTTGACTTTTGTTGACCATTTTTCTCTCCTTGACTTGGGCCTTTGTTTTGCACCTTGGGCCCATGTGGGTATTTTGGTCCCAACATTTGCCCCCCATTTCCCCAGTCTCCTGGCCTGGCCTGGAAGTGAGGAAATGTATTCCCATCTGAGGGTCTGATGAAGCGCGATTCGGGATAGATCGATTCAAGATGGACAGTCATCATTGCAGAGCAGACATGATGATATCCGATGCATGCGAGGAGCTCGGGGCCAGTGCGAACACGAGAACAATAACCTGGCCAGGACTGAGTGCGAGAGAATCCAGACACATCTTGCCGGCCAGGACTTGAGTGTGAGATCCTGGGGAGCTTAACTTTGTGAGTCCTGCAGGGGACCTTGATTTGTTAATTGGAAATTTGATTTTGTTGGGGGTATGCCCCCTACTTGGACATGTGAATCATTTTGTCTTTGTAATTGCCAAGATACCATAGATGGTTGTAGTGGCTTTGTTTTGTTTTGTTTTGTTTTGTAGATATGTCATGAGTCTTTTTTGTTTTGTCATTTGTTATGGTGCGCACAAATTTTGTTTTGAATTTGTCAAGTAGCATGCATGCGTTTGAAAGTTTAGGCGACCACACCTTGGAGCTCTATTTTCGGACATTACATCCCTGTCCCGTTTTTGCAGTCGTGCTGGGGCTGATGCCCTTAAGTTTGTATTTGTTTTGTTAGTCTGTTTTGCTGATCTGCTCCTCGTATGCTCTGCGTCCATTCTGCGAATTTGCTGTGTGTCTGCTCTGTCGATCTGTCGGTCTGTCGGCCTGATTTGGGTCGGGGCGGGTTGGCGTTTTGCCAGCGGCCTCAAACGCCAAGTCGATAATGATTACGATATGAATAATAAATTATGTATGACAAAGTTTAGAGATGAGTGACCTACCAGGGTTCAGGAATCATTTTACCTTCGAGGGCTCATTTATGCGTTTGTACCTTTTCGCTAGTGCAGGCGATCCTGGAACCTTTTCCTCTGTAGGCTGGACTCCTGCGTACTACCATGTTGTTATCCTGGAGCCCTGTCCTGAACATCATATCCTCTTCTACTCTGATGTGTGCTAACGCTTTGGCTTGCACATCTTCAAAGGTCGCACAAAGGTATCGGGTTAGTTCAGTATAGAGTTCAGAATCTCTTACCAAGCCTTGCCGGAAGGCCTCTATTGTTGTGCGGATGTCACATCTCGGAATGGAAATTTTTTTCTTTGTTGAAGCGGTACAGAAAATCTCTGAGGGATTCGTTCTCGCTCGGGCGATCTGTCATGCGGTCGGGATGCGCTTCTCCAACATTGTGGCCCGAACATTGAAGAGGTTGATCAGATCCGCGAAGGTTTTGATACTCCTGTTCGGCAGGTTGATGTACCACTGCAGGGCTGGACCTGTCAGGGTAGAGCCAAAACTCTTACACATACAGACTTCACGTTTCTCCACGGGAATAGCCGCATTGATCATTCTTTGTTTATATTGTGCAACATGCTCCTGGGGGTCAGTTGTCCCATCATAGAGTTTCAGGTTTGGCGGAGTATACTTTTTGGGCATCTCCACCATTGCTATGCAATCGTCAAAGGGCGAATCAGCGTAGCTTTCTGGCCTGGCCAACTCTATTGGTGGGGGGCAGCCCTGGGACTTTCCGCACCAACTCTGAAATTTTCTGTATCTCCTGTGCCATGAACTGCATGACCTGGGCCGCCGTGATCCCTTCTGGCTCTTCTGGCTGACCATCTCCGCCCCCAACATTTTCGTTCGGGATTCCTCCAGAAGTTCCAGGGTTGCCCTTTGGTCCTGAACCTACAGAAAAAATAGAAAAGTCAATTTGTTTGATCACATCCGAGAATGGAGTACCTGGTTAGATCTGAGATCCTGAGGCTTTTTTCTTAGAGGAAGAGTCCAGTTGTTTTTTCAACGCAACCTCTGCCTCCTTTGAGCGTCGACTTACGCCTGGGCACGCTCAGCCTTGCCTGGCTCGCTCTAACTCTTCTTTGGAGTTTCGGATGATCTCGTGATTACGATCTGCCATCTCTGGATGTTCTGAACGTAAAAGTGTTTTTTTTTTAGAAATGAAAAGAGGTTTTGATGGATTAATAAACTAATATCCCCATAGACGGCGCCAAACTGTTCGGGGTGATTTTCTCACTCTAATCGTATTAGTATTTTGGGTTTATTAGTATTATCCTTATTAAGTATTTTTGGAGTATCGAGATTGATTATACGTGTTGGAAATAACGAAAGATTAAACAATGCAAATAAAGACAAGACACATGAAATTGTTTGCGTGGGAAAAACCCTTAGAAGTAAGGGAAAAACCACGGGCACCCAGGAGAGAGGATTTGCACTATGATTCGGACAGAACGCGCAGAACGTACAGAACTTCCAGACTACGAGTATACAATCGAGAGTAATTTCAATGAATTTAGAGTGTTGAGTATGAGTTTTTTAGTAGTTGATTATTGATCCCTTGAATTATGATTTCCTTCCCCTTTTATAAGCTCCAAATAACGGTCACTTTAGTAGTTAATTGCTTCCTTGATTCTAGCCTTGATTCTTGCCTTATTTATTGCTGGTCATTAACTGCTCTGTCTCCAGAACGCCCGAAGCCGTAATCGCCGCTTTATTATAAATTGTTCTTTGACCTAGTCAATGCTCACAACGTCTCTTTGCTCCATCCTTGGTGGGCTTCTACTCCTTTGACTTCACTTGACCTTGGCCCATTAGACCTTTGACCTTGACTTTCGTTGACCAAACCGTCTTTGGGCTTTGACTTTTGTTGACCATTTTCCTCTCCTTGACTTGGGCCTTTGTTTTGCACCTTGGGCCCATGTGGGTATTTTGGTCCCAACATTTGCCCCCCATTTCCTCAGTCTCCTGGCCTGGCCTGGAAGTGAGGAAATGTATTCCCATGCAGGGGTCTACGGTAGACTGCCAGTTCAGGATAGACTGTCAGTTCAGGATGGACAGGTCATCATTGCAGAGCAGGACATGATGATATCCAGTCTGTGCGAGGGAGCTCAGGACTGGTCTGAACACGAGAACAATAACCTGGCCAGGACAATACCCGTATACGGAAAATCAATACACGAGAACAATAACCTGGTCTTACGGAGGGTATGATTAATGGTTAATTACTCTGTATAATCATAACTTTTTTACCAGCTAAATATACCTTAGTACTCCGTATTAGAAGTTAGGTGGAAATTTAACACTATAATTATGGTCAATAACAAATTTGACTTGTGATAAATTTAACACTCTAAAGATCCAAAGAGGAAAAATTCAATGAATTTCTTTACGAATTATAACTTTTTTTTTTTTGAGTTGAATTTATAGGAGCTAAACTGAATTTATAAAAACTGAAATTATAAGAGCTGAATTTATAGGAGCTAAAGTCAGTATAAATTAAATCTTAGTGAGACTTACGGAGTATTTTATAGGAGCTGAAGTCAGTATAAATTATAAGAGCTGAAGTTATAGGAGCTGAGCTGAAATTTAAGAGTTGAAATTAAGCTGAAAAGAACAGGCCTTGATACCGAGAATTTTAGAGTGCCTCCATTTCACTACGTTCTTCTCACTTTTCGAAATACAAAATTTCAGTGTTATGTTTTCGTTTTCATTTTTGATATTTTAATCATTTTACTAATTAATATTTTTTATGGCTCTAATTTTTAGTATAACTATATTATTTTAATTAAATATTTTATTTTTCGAATTTTTAAAAGTAATTTTTAATTTACGGTAAAAAAATGTAAAATAAAGGAAAGGTTTTTTTGTCAGCAACGACCTAAAGTTTACGCCATTTGTCATACGACTACCTAACATTTTAAAATTTAATCATAACTACCTAAACTTTGTTTCCTTTTGTCAGACAACTACCAAAATGAAAAAAATCCAATATTTGGAGTCAAACTCCGGCGTGGACTAATCTTTCACACGTGAGAACTTTCAGTAGCACTGATATAAACCTCTCCCCCACCTACTTCTCATTTATTTACACTCATTCATCAAAAACATTCCTAAATTAAAATTTCTTATTGTACCCTAATTTTTCTAATTCAACAAAATCCCCTCTTTTACCTAAATGAAAATCAATTAATCAACATATTTTACGATGCCAAGTAGCTCTTTGTTGTCAAATAATTCGAGTGTGACTAAAGTTTTGGGATGTTTTGTGGTAATTTTGGGATGTTTTGTGGGTTTATGAAGTAATGAGGTAATGTTTGAATCAAATCTTTTGGGAGTAAATTTTTTTTTTTTTTCCTGTATAAGAGGGTTTAATGAAGTTCTCACGTGTGAAAGGTTAGTCAACGTCGGAGTTTGACTCCAAATATCGGATTTTTCCACTTTGGTAGTTGTGTGACAAAAGGAAACAAAGTTTAGGTAATTATGATTAAATTTTAAAATGTTAGGTAGTCGTATGACAAATAGCGAAAACATTAGGTAGTTGTTGACAAAAAAACCCTAAAGGAAATAAAATTTAGTAATGGTCTTTTAGCATGTTAAGAATAGTGTCATCAGTAAAATGGGAGTTGAATTGGGAAAGTAGAGCTACTCTTCTTCTTCTTCTTCTTCGCACCATTTTAATTTTAATTACCTTAATTTCACCCCCAAATTAAAACAAAACCCAGAAATTCATCCGATCTCACCTCAAACAACCCTAAATGCAATCAAAATTACTATTAAAAAACCCAATTATATTATCCACAATGCTATTCTTCTCACTTCTCTTCTTAACCCTCTTCTCAACCCTCCAATTTTCCTCATCACTACCCTCCGTAACCGACCCGATCATCAAACCCGTACCCGACCCGTTCACCGATTTGCTGGGCACCTTCAGTAAGTGGGATGCCCATGTGGGTTGCCCGAGATTCAGGGAAAAGCACCGAAATTGGGCCGGAAACGGGTCGGGTTCGCTGCAATTGGGCGGGTATTCGGGCGGGTGTGGCGGGTCGGAGTCGAGACCGAAACATGTGAGTGTGTTGGTGAAAGGGTGGACTTGGGTTCCGGATAATATGGACGGGTTGTATAGTTGTGGGTGTGGGTTTACTTGCTTGTGGACTAAGTCATCTGTTCTTGCTGATTCTCCTGATGCACTTTTGTTTGAGACTACTACACCTCCTTTGTTGGTGAGATTTTGATATTAATATTACTTACTTATGTTAATTATTGTGTGTTTTAAGGTTTTGTTTTGAGATGGCGTTGTGATTTGATGTTTGTTGTGCTTGGTAGAGAATTTGGTTAATGGTTGGGAATTGATTGTTGAAATCAAGAAGTAATTCGCGTGCCTAGGCGAAATTTATGTTGTAGTGTAATCGGAACGTTATTCAAGTAGTTGGTAGAGAACTTGATTGTGTCTAGGAATTGGTTATTGTAATTGGGATTATTGGTAAGGTTGCATACATGATACATCTGTAAGACAAATCCACCACCTTGGCGAATTTTTTGTTAAGAGTGTTATTAGGGAGCTATAGTTGGTGGAGAACTTGACTCGTGTTTAGGAAATGGTAGTGATTCACTCGTGCTTCGGGATTGAATGGTAAGGATGTGTAGGAGAAGTAGTAGGAAATATTGGATTAGTGCTTGGCGTGTAATTGGGAAGTTATATGTTGTAGGTAATTTGATTAGTGTTTGGGAATTGGTGGTTGTACTGGGGAGTAATTAGTAAGGCTTATGTAAATCTGAAGGATTAAAACCTGCCTTCACGCAATCTATGTTCGGGTGGTAGTAGCAAAAATTGATCAATGTGTAAGGTGTAATTGGGGAATGGGGAGTTATAGTTGTTAGGGAACTGCATTGAAGTTTGGGAATTCGTGGCTGTAATTGGTAAGTTGTGTACATCTGAGGATTAAAACCCGACTTGGTGGTGGGCTGGTGGCATGGAAATTTGGATCACTGATTGGAGTGTAACTCGGTGAGTCAGAGATTGGCATAGAACTTGGCTAGTGTTTGGGAAATGGTTTTCATAATTGGCTATAATTGGTAAGGTTGCCTATGATTAAAGTATTAAACTACTAAACCTACCTTTCAAGATGTAATAATAGATTGATGTATGTTGGAGTGGTGAAAGGAGAAACGTTTGATTAGAGATTGGGATGTGATTGGGAGGTATAGTTGGTAGGTCATTTGATTAGTAGCTATAATAATAATAATGGGATCGTATTTTCCCTTCCTCTGGAATCTACAGACAAGTCAGTCCCAGACGCATCCATTTTTGTAATGGGGAGGAATTGATAGGTTTTATGCACATCTAAATGACTAAAACCCGCCTTATGAAATCTATGTTTTGCGGTGGTATTAAGGAAACTTGGAGTAGTGCTGAGATGTAGTTGGAATGTTACGGTAAGTAGAGAACTTGATTAGTGTTTAGGAATCGGTCGTTGTATTTGGGAATGCTTTTTGGTAAGGATTTCATCCATAGGAACTGTTGGAGACTTGGAGTGGTGGTAATGAAACTGAGGTCAGTGTTTGGAGGGTAACTGAGGAGTTTTATTTGGTAGAGAACTTTATTAATGTTTAGGATATGGTTGTCGTAGTAAGCAATAAATGGTAAGGTTGCTGGTTGTGTACGATTGAACTACTAAACCTACCTTGGCGAGATCTATGTTGGAGAAGTGGTAGGGAAACTTGCGTTGGTGTTTGGATGTAATTGGAAAGCTAGAGTTGGTACTGAACTTTATTATTGAAGGAATTGGCTGTTGAAACTAGGAGTAATTGGTTACTTACGTAAATCTGAAGTAAACTTCCGTTAGCCAAATTTATATTGTAATTGTACGAGGGAATTTTGGGTTCGTGGTTGGAGCTTAATAGCTCATTATGCTTGGAGTGTAATTGAAAAATCGAAAAATTAAGTTCGTAGACAGGATGATTAGTGTCTAGGAAATTGTGATTGTGATAAATAGAATAAGTGCTTGAAGTATAATTGGAAAGTTACAGTTTGTAGAAAGCTTAGGGTTTATGGTGGCATACACTGTATACCTGAAGGACTGAACCTCCTTGACGAGATCTACATTGGAGTGCTGGAAAACTTATACTGTATCGTTGTGGCTTGTGAGAGATCTGATTTGGGTGCTCGAGTGCTTCCTCGATCCCTTAGTCATATCTCTGTTGATCAAAGGATCACTGTTTTGGATTGAAGGATTTCCGTCTGATTCTGACATCCTTATTACTA
Organism: Dianthus caryophyllus; assembly: GCA_023091065.1. Classification (NCBI taxonomy): domain Eukaryota; kingdom Viridiplantae; phylum Streptophyta; class Magnoliopsida; order Caryophyllales; family Caryophyllaceae; genus Dianthus; species Dianthus caryophyllus. Next base: position 33,416,214 of record CM041520.1, on the reverse strand, counting down.
TCGTTGTTGGTGCTTTTCTTTTGTCTCTGTCGTATAACATATCAGCTTGTCTACTTTTCCAGAGACGCATAGGGGAGCCGCTACGCGTCTACATGGATCTCGAGCCTGGTAGAAAACGGTCCGGACGTGAGGATATCTTTATTAGCTATCATGCCGAAGACGATGTACAATCAACTTATGCCGGTTCCTCTTTTCACAATAACCGAAATTATTATGTATCTTCTCGGAAGAATAATGTAAGTGTCAAAAATCCCCTTTTCTCATCTCCACACTCTACAGTCTATACATACGCCATGAATTATACGAGTGTATAATATCTCATGATTTTTGTACTTCAACATTCTCATGTGTGACGGACAAAAGGATTTCATTTTTTGCGTTCTTTGCTTCTCCAGGATATTCTTATATATTGGTCATCATCTCGTTGCCTTGTGAAAAGAAACGAGCTTGCCAAGAAAATTCTTGGCTTAGTACCGAACCATTCATTTGGCAAGTGCTTAAACAATGTCGGTGGCCTCGACAAGGGTCTAACAATGTACCCCGAATGTATAAAAGACCCTAATTCATCTCCGAAATGGTGGGATCATTTGCACTGTGTAATGTCACACTACAAGTTCGTACTTGCCATTGAAAACACAATGACAGAGAGCTACGTCACGGAGAAGTTGTTCTACGCCCTAGACTCGGGAGCCGTGCCCATCTATTTCGGGGCACCGAACGTATTGGACTTCGTGCCTCCACATTCAATTATAGACGGGAGTAAGTTTGGTTCAATAGAGGAGTTAGTGGCTTATGTCAAGGCCCTAGCCGATGATCCGATCGCCTACGCCGAGTATCATGCTTGGAGACGGTGTGGTGTACTAGGTAGCTACGGAATGACTCGGGCGACAAGCCTTGACACGTTGCCTTGCCGTTTGTGTGATGCCGTCAGCAAAAGAGGTGGCCGAAACGCCAAAGCTCTGTGATTTTTTGCAACTTACACTTCTTGATTCCGAGGACTGACATACTTGTGCTGTAAATGTGATTTTGTTGTATCGTAGAGAAAAGCGAAATGCAAATAGAGTTGTATTGCAATTCATATTCATATTCATAGTCATTCATTCATTCATCTCTTTTTCGACTTCACTTCTTTTTCCCGTCATTATGCCAAAGTTTGAATTTCTCTAGCTTTTACGTGGGTCAATAACCCAATCCGGTGATAATCTGATCTAATTGATGGTCAACAAATGTCGACAATGATTTAGTTTATAAAACTTCAACGAAATTGACTCAAACTTGAAATAACCGTAAATAAAAATTCTTCCCTTCCATAATTCCATCCAATGAAGAAGTGCACAACAAATGATTCAAGAATCCGATTATTTCTCGAACCAAAATCGAACGAACCTCCAAAACAAACCCTAATTTAACCTGATTAAACAATAAGCCATCATACTATAATCATCCACCAAGTTCGACTTCAAAGTTACTTTAAACTCTTAACTTTATCGGTTTTTCCAACGTGCGTTCAAGGAAACTGAACATTTGATCAAGAAATTTGGTTTGCTCAACCAAAGCCAAGTTTATAAAAACACAATCACACACAAAAAATTGTTCATAAAAATGAGAGTCATATTAAACACTCAAAGACTACTACAATTCAACCCAAAAATCCCTAAATTTACACCCATTAATCTTCAACCTTTTACATTAGCTCTTCAATCTCCTACAAAATCCCCATTTTCCCGCTTAATAAACCCTTCTAAAACCCTAAAAATTTACTCTTGTTTTCATTGCAACCTAACAACAATGTCAACTGAAACTCCAATTGTTCAAGTTAAAGAACAAATTGAGTTGAATGATAAAGAGAATTTGATCTTTAATCGTCTTAAAGATGTTCTTAATCACTCTAAACTCGATACCCAACTTCGTGTTGCTGGTGGTTGGGTTAGAGATAAGGTTAAATTTCGCGTCTTTTTTTTTTTTGAGTTTTTGTTGATGCAATTGATGTTCTTGTGTTAGTTATGTGGTTAATGAAGTTGGTTTTTTGTTTTGAGTTTTTTGTCATTGGTTTTTGATGTATGAAATTGGGTATTGTTTCAAGTTTTGTAATTTAATTGTGTTTTTGTGATTCATAAAGTTGGAATTTTGCTGTAATTTTCTGATGAACTTTGCGTTTTTTTTATAAATATAACTTTTAAATTGTTTCGTTTGAATTCTGTGGTAATGTTATGGTTGAGTGATTCATAAAGTTTGAATTTTGGTGGAAGTTTGTTATGACATTTGATTTTGAACTTAACATTGGTTTTGTTTGTATGTTTTTGATGCTGTTGTTATTCCAGAAGCTGGGTAGTTTTGTTGTTTCGGAACTTTTAGCGAATCAAATAACTGTGTTTCGCCAGAGACTTTTTGGTAGTGGAATAGAATGACTGATTGTTTTGAATTGGGTTGTTGTCATATGTAGGTGGAGCTTTAGTTTAAATGATAATTTGTGCTAAGTATCTCGAGAAATCATTCATTCCATAGCAGTCTTTTAAGCAAAACTGTACATGCCAATTGTTACTTATACTGATATTGATGCTCGATTCATTTCAATCACGATGCAGCTCTTAGGGAAAGAGTGTTATGACATTGACATTGCTATAGACAACATGCTAGGTAGAGAGTTCTGCGAAATTATCAACGAATACTTGTCGAAGACAGGTGAAGACGTTAAAGGAATTGGTGTCATTCAAAGGTATGTGGAGTATAGGCCCTAGGGATACATTGTTTCACATTAAAGGAAAACATTTATCGTACTACAGCTACCAGTGTAACTGCGTAAGAACGTATGCCTTACTCCGCAGTGTACCTTGTGTCTTAACTATGTCTTCTTTCTTGCAGCAATCCTGATCAGTCAAAACACTTGGAAACTGCACGTATGCACCTTTTTGATCAGTGGATCGATTTTGTGAATTTAAGGTCTGAAGACTACTGTGAAAATAGCCGCATCCCTACCATGGTAACTCGTTAAATGCGTCATTGATAAGGCTTTGATTTTGTTTAATTCCCTTGTTGAAATGTAGAAGACGATTTTCAACGTCCGTTAAAGATTTTAACTGCTCTAAGTAATATCATTACGTTCTTTAATCGCAGAGGTTTGGCACCCCAAAAGAGGATGCTTATCGAAGAGATTTGACTATAAACAGGTGGTTTAGTCTTCCTCCAGTATATGCTGCACTTATTTTATTAGGCTAAACTATTAAAATCAAGTTATTTTGACTAAACTATCATATTTATCCTGTGTGACAGCTTGTTCTATAACATTAACACCGGTTCTGTTGAAGATTTGACCGGAAGAGGTTAGTTGGGATTACTCTGTGTTTCCCTTACTCTAATTGTTGCACTAATGTACTGTCTCTGTCTGGGATACATAATTATTCGTTTGTGTTGCATATGGTGACAGGTATAACGGATTTGAAGTTAGGAAAGATAGTCACTCCTTTACCAGCAAAGGAAACTTTTTTGGATGATCCTTTACGTGTGCTTCGATCAATTCGTTTTGGTATGTATTGACTGTTTGATGGCTTGTTTTATATTTTATGCTTCCCAAGTCTCATTTGGAACACCGTTTCTACTTTGATTGGTAGGCGCAAGGTTTAGTTTCATGTTAGATGAGGGGCTAAAGGAAGCTGCTGCTTCCGATGAAGTGAGAGCTGCTATTTCTGAAAAGATAAGCAGAGAACGCATTGGTCATGAGGTATGTTAAACTCCGTGCAGAAATGTCTCTCTGTACGTTCAGCGTGATTGTTTTATAATACCTCGTATAATTTTTGCAGGTAGATCTAATGATCGGTGGGAATCACCCCGTCACAGCAGTAACGTATATTTGTGATTTGCAATTGTTTTGGGTTGTTTTTACTCTTCCTCCTAATGTGGAGCAGTCAACACCAGAAGCGAGTGAGAGGTCAGTGCTTTCAAACATTTCCAAAATTTTACGATTTTGACACATCGTAATCTGCTTAGTATGCCTGTTTTTCTTGTTTATATAGTTTAATCATCTTTCATACCTTGCACTGGTCCTTTGTGTCCAGTAAATATTCTCAAGTCTCAAGGACTCAAGCTTATGTTCTGGTGCTTATTATTAGTTGGATCCAAGGGTCTTTATTTGATGCATTTCTAGTTCATTATCGACATTGTTATGAACATGATAGTAACATATTTAGCTGGAAGACTTGTCATTTTCTTCGTATTTCTACCTGATTCTTATGGTTAGTGATCTCTAAGGTTGACTGTTCGATGTTTTGTTGTAGACCGTCATTTGTTAATGGGTGATATGATACACTATTTTCTGCAAACAATATCCTTCTACTCTAAGTTAAAAGATGATTGAGCTAGAGTACACGAATGATAAGTGGCTCATTCCCATTGAACTTTCGAAGTCGAGTATATTATGAGAAATTGTTCATTTCCTACAGGCTCTGTCTTGCTGCCATTGATGCCGCATGGAGCCTTATTCAGTCACTTGACGCTCTTTCCTTAAATGTGAGTTTGCATATATCTGCAATTCTATACCTCCCCCCTCCCTTGTTAATCTGTACTCCGTATAATATTCGTTGTCCTGAACCTTGTTTCCCTTCGGAAACTTATTGAGATTGAAGCTAATGCGTCCATTAAATTTCAAAATAGTTAGGTTTCGCTATTGCCACCGTACGTGGGTTAGGTTAGCTTAGGAGCATTTCCATTAAAGTTTCACTTTTGCCTCGTTTCACCATCGATTTAGTGGTTAACGTGATCACCAATTCTCTGCTGTCACAGGATGACCAAAGGCGATTATGCTTATACTCTGCCTTGTTTCTTCCACTGAGGAGCATGTACTACAAGGACAAGAAGAAAAAGGTGATGTTCCGCCTTTTGTTTTTCTTACAAAGTCATATGCCATGACGGCATATATCATTCCGCCAAATAAAAGCCTCTGTCAACAGGCTTTCAAATAGCAATTCTTTTTTCGATACATTCTTATGCTTATAACATAAGTTACGAGTATTCTTTTCAAACATGTGCAATGAGTAAAAATTTCTTAAAGGCAGGAAATCAGACGCATGTAATTTTTTAGTATTTGCTAGAGTCTGGCATATAGGAAGTATTTGAGAACTCAAGTTACTGTCTAATTAAGTGGTCATCCTCATGCTTGGGACTTAAACTGTCTTTTCTCGTCATGCAGATTCCTGTGGTTGATTACATTTTCCGAAATACTCTCAAGCTTAAAGCTAAGGATTCCGAGACAGTGAGTTCCTTTTCTCCTTGAATTTGTAGTCACAATAATTTTTTTTTTTTTGCTTTCTTTGTCCAATATATAGCTCATGTTGTCATGTTTCATCTTTTCTGTTCAATTCACTTTTCTTGTAGGTTATAAACGTACATCGTGCTACCGTAAAGTTTACATTATTAATATCCCTTCTCACATCACACAAGGATGTCCAGCATGCTGAAGCTACCTGTGGAAAGATACTTATCGATGTCCCCGAGACTTCAAAATTACGGATATGGACAGGTCTCTATAGCTTCTCTTTATTTTTCTGTTTATTGTCCAATATCCGGAGTTATGGGGTGTTGTGCCGGTGATCTGTGGATAATTGATTCTCTTCAATCACAAATGCTCACATGAGATGGTTGTACGTGTACAATGGCCTTCTTATGACAAAAATGTGACCACTTTAATACTTGTGACCATTTTTTGAGTAATATGTGACTACTTTTGAATCTTTTAAACTAGTCACAACGTGCGTTAAAATGATCACCATACACATTAAAGTAGTCACCTTTTAGCCAAAAGCTATCGGTCGTATGTGTAAGACGGTCACACATGAAGTTGCCCCCCTCTTCGATAGATCTTTAGAGCTGCATCTACTCCTACTTCTTCACATTACCCCTCGTACCCTTGATTGACTTCCGACAGAAATATTTTGTATAACTTTTTAACACTTTTTAAGCCAAAAACACAAGGATTTAAAAAAAAAAGCTGAGATCAACACTTGATTGCTCAAACATGCATGATAGTTCTAAGCAAGTTGTGTTGACATGCAACTGAACATTTTCTTCTCTGCAGGCTTGCTTCTGCGAGAAATCAAAGACTTTTGGCCAGTTGCATTACTTGTGTCCACTCTTGTATATCCCGAAGATTGCTTGCACGAATCATCAGTCGATGACATGAAGCTGGAGAAGAGTAGAGAATTGTTCAAGTTAATGAAGGACATGATCACAGAACAAGGTACAGCTTTTGTTTGGTTTTATAATAAATAAAAGTTGCCTGTCATGCATTAGATTTTGCCAGCTGCGGAATTTTGTGACGAAATCGAGTGATGGCCGCCTTCATCTCCGGCTTTCTAGTTCTATTAGACGAACTAGTTTGCCCGTATACTTGCTATCAGGTTATGATCGTCACAAAATATGACATTTGAATTCTCTCGTGGCAGGTCTAGATAACATATGGGAGACGAAGCCATTAGTCAATGGAAACGAGATTATGTCAATTTTGAACCTAAAAGGTGGCCCAAGTGTAAGGGAATGGGTAAGACACCTGCCTCATGAGTTCACCGCAACTTGAACCTTATTCGGTTTGATGACTAACTTTATCTTGGTCAAAATCCACGAAGTACCTCACGGTGCTTCATCAAGTGTAAATTGGGTGGTATATTTTTATCTAACCATTACGTGTCTTGAAATCACAACCCGACATTCGTACCTAATGTCGAGTTTCTTGCGTTGTGCAGCAACAAAAAGTAATGGAATGGCAGCTTGCTCACCCAGTCGGAACTGCTGAGGAGTGCCAAGAGTGGCTGAGGGAAGCTAGTGTAAAGCGAGCAAGAACAGACTGAATTATTTAGAGCGATTACCTAAATTTTTAGCGGATATCATAATTGGCTATTTTTTTCATTATGTCCCACTAAGATTCGACATGACTGTGATCACCTTCCTGCACGCGTTCTCTTCATCGATCAACAACCATTGCAGAAAGGCCAATTTGACCATTGCACCTATTAGAAGATTTCTGAGTGAAGACGGATTTTATTACGATAAACCACTGCTTTAGGATTGTGATCATTGAATAGTTAGGGGGAAATGACTGCTGATCTAGATATTGTATATTCGATTTTTTTTTTTTATACTCATTAACAGCACAATATTTTTCTTTTAGGAGAAATTTTGTCACGGTTTTTAGTGATTGGAGACGCTAGTAGGCTATCGGCATTACGAGCCAATTCAACTGATATGTCATGTGTGGCTGTGTATGAACACTTATTCCTTGCAAACAACACTTCCAAAACTATATGCAAAAAACATTGCCAGATTCAGTATTCGACCAGATGACAGGAAATACAAGTAGAATCGAGTGAAAGTCGTGAAATCAGAATCATTTTACAGTCATTTGTCGAGACTGAAAAAAAATTTGCAACGACATGCGCTTGCACGGAACAAAGATGACAGATTCACTAGTCTGGTACCCTTGAGGAAGTTAACATCGATCAAATACACCTAAGAACAGTACACGGGATCCGAAGTCTCTTGCCTTTAGCATTGTATTCAAATGTACTCCGTAACATTATAACCATTGAGCGCAAAGCGCGTGCTAATAAACGATTATAGAAGCTAAAACATTATGTCATTATTTACAACATTGCATCCTATTCCAAAACCAAGCGACCACGAAGTTTCAGTTCCATCGCCAATAGAATAAATCAAATACAATTGACATACTCATAGAGACGCAGATATAGCAAAATTACAGCATTTATGACCTTTCACGAAAGGAGGGAACCACGAACTCTCACTTTCACCAGCGATTTTTACGTAAGTATTCAAGTGACATGTATAGGAAATCGCCATAACATTTCACAAGACGAATGGTTAAATAAAAACGAAGATCACCTCAAGCAGTTATACTAATAAAATATACAGATGTATTAGGCGCTGCTGCAGTCAAAAAGGGGTAAAAGTTAGAGGTTGCCGGCCTGCACAACGTCGAGGCACCATTCAGCTGACTGGTGAACGAGTCATACTCATAACCCATTTTCAATCACACCAAAGTGAGTAGAAGCAGTAGCTTCGCATACGATTAGTCAATCACACCCAGGAAGTGATTGTGCAGATGTGTACGGGGAGAAACTTGTTGCAGACTCACTATAATGTAATGCATTTTGTTGTCTGAGAGAAGATCCTAGATAACTCGACGAAGCATTGCTCGGACTAGGAACGTACGGAGACATGTATCGATCTTGGAAAGGTGACATAGACGGATAACCCATGGAATGGGGAGACATAAACTGAGAAGCTCGTGATCTTTGAGAAGACATATTACGAAGATCCATTGAGCTACGACTCACGCTCATTGAAGGAGAGTGTTGGTTATGAAACGAACGTAAAGGACGGGGGATATGGGGGCTGCTTATAACGGAATGATTACGAGAAATTGTACGGGATTGTGGGCTTGGTGAAGCTATACGAATTGCCGAGGAACGAGACCTGAAGGAAGACGCCGGTGATGAAGCAACAGATGACGGGTTGGATGACAGCAACGGTGTGGATTCCGAAGCTGGAGGTTCGCCATTGGCAGTCCTCGCATCACGTTTGCAAACAGGACAGAAAGTTCTCCATGAAGTGAGCCAAGAATCCACACACATTGCATGAAATTCTGCCAAAGATCAAAATGTTCATCAGAAGAAGAAATCGCTAAGAAAGAACGACGCTACGGAAACAGTAATAGTTAACACATAACACTTTTTCAAGGTGTCTTGACTATATTGACCTGCTCTCTTACGAGAAAACATATTTAAAAGGTGTACTTACTATGACGGCATGGCAAAACTCGAAGCTTGTCCCCAACAATGTAATCCTCAAGGCAAATGGCACAGGTTGATGACGTACAATACTCCTCAGTTACGGTTGTAAATACTAAACTCGGCATAGCTTTGACCAAATGGCCACTCATTCCATGAAATTCACGGACGCGGCCTTGAGGCCTTTCACGTCTCACGTGGTGTCTCCTAACGAAGAAACAAATGGCCAGCACTGCAGACATGGCCAGTAGAGAGATGAACGATATTGCCATTATCGACCATGCAGAACTCGCATAACCAGGGCTTATCCACAATTTTAATCCAAGACCGGCATAGGTCTTCAGCGTTTCTCCAGTTGCTTTAGAGACAAATATGGCATGGATCTTTATGCCAGCAGAATTTCCAGCCACTGCAGTAAAGAGTCGTCTTTATAATCTCATATCAACAATTAAACAATAGAAGAAAACAAGTACACCCACCTTTTACTATTAATCTTAATCCTAAACGAAACAAGACCAAAGTACAAAAACACTAATCTTAAATCTTAATCCTAAACGAACAACAGCAGAAAAACTATGCATCTAAAAATTGATTCATATGAGGTAAGTAAAACATTACTTGCAACCAAAGTGCCGCCATCCTCATTGTCATAGATGATAACAGCATCGAACCCTGCTGTCTGCGCCTTCCTAATTTTGTCCTCGAAACTACACCCACCTCTTATTATTAACGCAAACGCAGCTGTGTAATTACCGCCATGATCAACGATGTTTGTCAATGAAGAACATGCATCAAGAGGCTCGGCTATGTACAGATTACCGGATATACCACCAGATTTCACAGGCGGTGCTGAAAAAAATCACCCAAACCATAAGTACTTGACAATATACCATACATATAATCAAACATTGCCTCACAGCGTACAACAGCCTTATAATACATTTAAAGATTTTAAACCTCATTCGTTACATAAGCTATAATAAAGCCATTGTACAAAGTACCATGACTTTAAAGCGTAAGACTTATAAAAGACCGTCTTTACAGTCTCCGTAATTTAAAAGGTAGATAGAGTGTAAATGAAAATGGTCACACACAATGACACAATTCATTTGTGGCAAAGACTACAATGAGATCGTTATATGCATACAATTGCCGATACAATTGTTGAGTAATTCTTTGTTACCCTCATTTTTGAGACTTTGTGAAGTTTAAAATAAACTCAAACTTTACACTTACACAACCCTAAAGTTATAAACTTTATGAAGATTATTAATCATTGATAATTAGGCAAACTCAAGCTCAAATTACCCATATACAAACAAAAAGTTATGAACTTTGCAGAAATTTACAACAAAAATAGAATTGACAAAGTACCCAAGTAATAGAAATTGAAAAGGTAGCAAAAATAGACCAAAATTCAATTAAAAAAAAAAAAAAGGTAAGAATTTAGGGCATACCAAAATTAGCTTCAATATCTTCAAAAGTGTATTGAAAATCATCACCTTGCAACACAACTATAGAAGAACACAAGCTAATCATCATCATAATTAAACACATGAAAAACACAAATATTCTGTTGAAATCTCCAAAACCCATATCTAATTTCATCCAATTAACCAAAAATTTATCAGAAATCAAGTGAAACACACAAAAAGTTCAAAACTTTTTTGGTAATTATGCTATCAAAATACCCAAAAAACACACAGAATTCAGAAACCCTAATTTGTGATGTAAACCCAGAAAAACCCTAATCAATCAATTGGAGAAAAAAAGGCAAGTTTTTGTTTTAGAATTGCAACATCAGCTTCCATCTGCAGATTTCAATGGGATTATATTAGTAAAGTAAATAAAAGGAAAATAATGGAAGGAAATATAAGATGAAATTGGAGAAAACTAGGTGGTAAAATTACTAAATTAGTGAAAAATCTAGAATAATTATGGGCTTATTATTGTAATTAATTAAGCCTAGAAACCCAATTAAGTTTGATTATGGAAAACCCACATTTAATTGATCACAAATTAATAAATTAATAAATTAAGAAGTCACTGAAAATTGAGATAAAGTAGAATTAATGTGATGAGTGTAAATGTACAGATCATAGGACACCACATCAACTCATCTTTTGGATACATTTTAAATGATTTTTTGTAAATAAATATAATTAATAAATGTATAGTTGGGGTTATTTTTTGTCCTAATTTTGTCTATCTATACGGACTATACCTGCCTTATATAGATATTGTTAGGTTCCTTGTTTACATGTGGACATTATTCTAAAATTCATTTCTTTAAAAAATGGTGGAAAAATGAATTTTTAATATAGAAATATGATCATATATTCCCTTCGTTTCAGTGATTTGTTTACGGTTTGATTTTTTTGTGAAGGAGATTTGAGATAAGTGTTAACAAATTACTGAGACAGAGTTCCAGTGATTTGTTTACAGTTTGACTTTTTTGTGACGGGGATTTGAGAGAAGTGTAAACAAATGATTGAGACAGAGGGAGTAGTTATTGTGATTGTATTTAATTTGAAAAGTAATTGTTTTTATTCATCTTAATAATGTTGAGTTAAATCATACGGAGTACTTTCTATGTATTCAATGAAATTTTGATATAGCAATATGATCATATAGTTTATTGTGATTATATTCAATTTGAAAAGTGATTGTTTTTATTCATCTTAATTATGTTGAGTTAAATCATACTTTGTATGTATTCAATGAGGATCATAGTCAGTCTAAATATGATCATATATTATGCATTGCATAATTTTTCTTTTCGTTTCTTAGTGAAAAACAATCTCATTTTAAGACTTGGCGTTTTTGTTTTTACAAATTGATAGATTTGATAAACAGATCAAGTTTGTGCAAGTCATCTCAAATAATAAAAAAAAAAAAAAAAGAAAAGAAAAAGAAAAACTAATTGATCGAAAGGAAGAGCAAACAACACTCCCTCTCATTCATTAATTTCTTATCATATATTTTTATTCGATAATTTTCAATTCTTATTATTATTTTTAGTAACTTTTTCATTCACAAAAAATTAAATAAAAGATGGATTCACCACTTACTCAATCTCCCCTTAATAATCATGTCAAATACAAATAATAATAATCTAATAACCACATAAATTAGTAAGGAATTATAAGAAGTTGCCCTTTAAAATTTGGCTCACTTTCCATCCTAAGCAAACTTTTCATCAAGTATAATTGCCACATTTATGTTGTCATACTTTAAACATAATGTGTGGCTAATTTATAAATACCTTTGTCAATTAATGGAAACTTAATTTCATTCCATTAACTGTTATTCAATGAATCACTGGTTAATAAATTTAAATTTAATTTCTATTTCAGCTACAGAGTATTAGATTATGTACTGGTGTTTGGTTGGATGAATTAGAATGGTATGGAATGGATTAAAGTGATTCAGGTGTTTGGTTGGATGAATTAGAATGGTATGGAATTGATTGGAGTGATTCAGGTGTTTGTTTGGGCTAATTTTGAATGGAGTTAGAATGATGATGGATTCTAACTCCATCCCAACCCCCTTCAATCTCATTCTCCCCTCTCCCCCGAAGATTCCAACTCCATACCCACATATATAATTTGAGTGTAAATTTTATGTTGTTTTTTTTTGTACATTGCATATAACATTTAATTTTTTTTTGCTAATTATTTTATTTTATTTTGTTTGATTACTTGTTTTAAATAATATTTTTTACTTATTTATTTAATAAAAAATTGAATTGTACGGATCAATATATGATAACTTAAAAAAGAAAAAAAAAAATTATACCCACATAAAACTATAATGGTTTTGTTAAAAACGTTATTGTGTGATTTTATTAATTAAGGGGGCTGCTTTATATCGACGACGTTTTTCATAAAAATTACCTTCACTACCCCTACTCTCTCTCTCACTCATGTTTTTTTCTCTCTTTTTTCTGGAAACCCAAATAAAAACCAAAAAAAAAAAAAAAATTTGATTTGAATCAATTGAACCTACCAATCTAATGAAAACATTAAATGAGCTAACATTTAATTGAATCAATTGAACCTACAAATCTAAAAATCTCCCCACAAACAACCACAAACACTATATTTGCTGAGCCACCACCGTCGATTCGCGCCCCACCAGCAACTTTCGTCAGCATCACCTTCGTCGTTTCGCCCACCACCACCACCGGACATTCCACCACCGTCGACGAGGAACACGCCTGCAAGTATGTTAATGTTTAACCCGTTTGTTTTTAGATCTATTCTTGTTTTTTTTAAAAACCCGTTTATTTTTTGTATTTTTTGTTTGTTGTTTTTTTATTTTTTGTTTTTTATTTTTTAGATCTGGAATTTATTTTAGATCTGTTGTGTTCCTGTTTTGATTTATTTTTTTGTTTGTTGTTCATGTGTTTGTTGTTTGTAATTGTTGTATGTTGTTCATTTGTGTTGGTAAAAGTTGTATATTGTTCATGTGTTTGTTGTTCATGAAAAAACGTAAATTAGGGATGAATTTTTTGTATTTTTTTGGTAAAAATTGCTTGTAAAAGTTGTATATTGTATATTGTTCATGTGTTGTTGTTGTTGAATTTGGGATGAATTTTTTATCGTAGTATTTTGTCACAGATGTCCAGTATTTTGTCCTTCAATGGACTGGTTTCCAGATTTACGTCCAACCTATAGACTGACGTCCAGTATTTTGTCCTTCAATGGACTGGTTTCCAGATTTACGTCTAACCTGTGGACTGACGTCCAGTATTTGGTCCTTCAATGGACTGGTTTCCAGATTTACGTCCTACGTGTGGACTGACGTCCAGTATTTTGTCCTTCAATGGACTGGTTTCCAGATTTACGTCCTACGTGTGGACTGACGTCCAGTATTTAGTCCTATTATGGACTGGTTTCCAGATTTACGTTTCTACGCGGGCCGACGCCCAAAGATTTAGTCCTACATATACGGTAATTTACTTAAAAAATTAATTATAAACGATATGTCACATAAGATATAAACATGAAACATCCATAAGATGTAAACATGAAACGTAAGAATTAATTAAAAACGATACGTCACATAGCAAGATATAAATGCGTAGTACATAACAAGAACGTAATCGTCGACATAAACATGAAACATCCATTGGCTCGCTCTACTCATCGTCCGACACACTTTCAAATACTAATTTTCGGGACGCTTGTGATTCATGTGCGGCGGTAGATCTAGATCGAGGCGCTCTAGGTGTCGTTCCCATAATTGTATGCCAATTGTCGATATTTGTTTGGTAGAACGACTTAAGATGGGCTACGCTAGGATCTCTAAAAGTTTCCCACCCGGGATCTATGGGAGGCATCGGAACTTCAAGGGGTGGACCCTTACAATGCAACCTCATCCAATGCAAGTTGTGGTTTAAAATCCACAATACACCATATGGGTGTGCGCGGGCAGAACAACGCCTTAACGGTAATATCGTAGAACACTGCCATACATAGTCACCCTTCGCGGTGCGTTGTCGAGCAATCACACATATGGTACAATTAAACATTGACGCAAAAACTTTCAAATGATCCGAACACATCCAATGATCTTGTCCGCAACTTGATTTTTTGTAGAAACCAATGCGCCTCAATATTTGTTCGTAAAGTGTGAACCCGTCGAGCAAATTATAGGTCGCATTTAATTGTGTAAAGTTTGATGCACTTGAGAGTCTGGCCAGTCTTTGACTTTGAGATACTGTTCTGTATCCATTTGTTACCATAGTTTGGAAGGGAGAAGTTCGACTCTCTTTCTAATTAGTGTCGGAAGTTCGACCCACACTCACTACAAAAAAACAGTGGTTTAGCGACGGAAAATTCCGTCGCAAAATTGACAATTCCGTCGCCAAATCGAGTGTAGCGACGGAATTTCCGTCGCCACAACTGCGTCGCTATTACTCGTCGCAGATTGATATTTGCGACGGAAAGTCCGTCGCAAATACCTATTGCGACGGGGCGTCCCGTCGCAAAGTCCGACACTAGAAACGCATCGCAAATTAACAAAAACACCCTAATTTGCGACGGACTTTCCGTCGCCAAATTCATTCCGTCACATTTTGCGACGGAACATCCGTCGCATATGAGCATTAAAAAAACAAAAAAAATTGGATTTGCGACGGACTATCCGTCGCAAGGTAGCTTGTAAAAAAATAAAAAAATGGATTTGCGACGGAAAGTCAAAGTCATGGCCGTCATAAAAGGCTGCGGTGAAAGTTTCTGCCCGTTTTTGGTCCCCTTTTGCTCTGTTTTTTTTTTAGTCGATTACGACCCCTGCAATCAGAAAATTACGGTTTTCACAACCGTATACACAACCAACAAATAATAATAGAGTCAATATATATATAATTATGTGTAAGTAACTTACACATAATCCGCTACAAAGTTTAGGAAAAGTCTAATACTAATTAAAAATCCGAAGTTAGATGTACAAAATGCATGGTTAAGTTGGAGGGACGAAGGAACTACACCCGTGACCGTCTCCATGATCGCCGGAGAAGTCGTCACGACGAAACGGAGGGATGCCGGGATTACATGTGTTCAAGTGAGATCGCCAATCGAGGCTTTGCCTCATGAATTCCATCATCACTTTTTGGTTCTCCTCGAGCCGTGGACTTTAAATGCAAGCATTTCATTTTGGGAAGCGGTTTGACTCACGATGCCGGGCTGAGACCTTGGAACCTTTTGTGACGAGCTACGGTTGTATTGGTTAGGGAGTGTGAAGAAATTTGGAGCTTCTGCGCAGGTACCATAAACTCGCCCTTTCCTATCAAAACCACCAGCCGACTGTAGATACAGTTGAGCCTCGTCCGCGTCCATGTCTGCCTCCTCGGTTTCGGCCAACTTCTCCAAAAAGTCCGTCTGAAAATATTTGAAAGTTATTAAATAATGACAAACATATAAAATAAACTGTAAAGAATAGAAGTTTCACAAAATAATAAACTAAATATAGTATAGACGACTATGTATGTTACCGCAATTTGCTCGGCCCGAGGAGTAATCCATTTGCCCTCTTTATTTTTCTTCGATAACTCCAACATTTTGAATGGAGTTATATCTGCGATACTATCCTGAAAATCGTTAAAGTGTTAAAATATATATAAAATAAATATTCAAAGTGTTGGCATTATTATTAACGATAAATTCACAATTGAATAGATAATAAAAACATACCGCAACTGCTTCCAAAGCCGCACTACCACTTCTGCGACCTAATACGTGCGTCGGAAGGGCTTTTCCGTCTTTCCCCCCTTTGCACCTATTCTCTGACGCCTTCTTGGACTTCTCGGCGAATTGTGGATCGGTTTCCTTCCGTGTCTGGAATAACTTGAAACAATCGTCGGGCATCCATCTCGGCGCTTTCTTCTTTCTTGCCGCTCGGAAAATTATATGTCGGAACTTACTCTTCACGGCATGCACGTATCCTTCCTTAAGCTCCGCCTGATTGTCGGTCCTCACTCGAGCCTAACATTAAATAAAACATATAAGTTAGACAATACTACTAATTTAAAACCAAACTTTAATTAGACGTAAATTTAAACATTAACCCTGAAAAAATTAAACATGTGCTCCTGTCGCTCATGAGGAGTGCTCGTCCAGTTAGGGTAGAAAGCAGATTTGTAGTTCGCCTCGATCGAAGTCCCGACCAAATCCGTTACTCTTGTATCAGTGAACCTGAAAAATGAAGTCAGTTTCAGAAATTTACCAACAAATAAATTAAAAAAAAAAAAAAACATAAAACATATTACTATATATATTGACTCTATTATTATTTTAAAAATGAAGTCAGTTTCAGAAATTTACTATATTATTATTTTGAATAGATAATAAAAATGAAGTCAGTTTCAGAAATTTACTATATTTTAAAAACCTTACCATATCTTGCTTGAGAATTTGCGACACGAACAACTTCTCGTTCTCGGGTGGTATACGATATAACTCCTCGTTCTCGTCAGTATGACGCTGCGAGTTGCTGCCTGACCCCTTTCTCCTAGTCTGTTTTTTGCCACCTGCCATTACAAACTAAAAACAAAACAACATATTAAAAAATACAATGTGAACAATATAATATAATATATATATATATATATACCAAATGTTAACATCTTACAATAATTTAATAGTCATCATCATCATCATTAATATCATCATTGTATTCATGGTCACGAAAAAGTGTAGCAACGCCATCTTCTTCGTCATCCTCATATTCCTCTTCCTCCTCATCTTCTTCTTCCTCTTCATCTTCTTCCTCTTCATCTTCTTCCTCCTCCTCATGTAACTCCACATCCTCATCCTCATCCCCTTCGTGTATTTCCCTCTCATTTAGCTCCACATTGTCGTTTGCCACTTCATTCTCAATCTCCACATTGTCATTATCAGTCGTTTGTACTTCATCCTCAACTATAGACGATAACGTTTGTTGATGATCGACATTTATCTCTTCTTGAAAAACAGTATCTTCGATCGGAATATCAAAATTCGATCTTGATTTGATTTTAAACACGGCCGACCATTGATTGTCTTTCCTTGTTTTAGGATATGAAGTGTAACAAACTTGTTCGGCTTGGTATGCAAACACAAACGGATCATATGTTGGATACTTTCTACTACGGTTCACATCTACAAGATTGTACTTCTTATGCACATTCAACCCTCTAGACGAATTGTCCATCCAATCGCATTTGAACAAAATCGTGTTATAACACCTTTCAGATGAGGTATACACAACCTCAATTACTTCATCGAGGGTTCCATAACTGTCTATCCCTTCTGTTGAACTAACGTGAACTCAGATTACTCACTGTAGCTTTGGGTACATCGACTCCTTGTTTGAAAGCTCGAAAACGATATCCATTAATCGAATAACGTCTCCAAGTTTTAACTAAACGAGAAGGGCCTAGTGCTAAAGCTTTGAGTAGAGGATCTTCTAACATGTGGACCTATAATATAATAATATAATCAGATAATAATTTTTAATTTGGTTTAATGTTTGATAACTAAAAACATTACATTAGTGATACTTACTTGTTGCTCAAACCAAATCGGGAATTCTTTTTCATGTTTGCTCCAAATTTCGTCAGTGCACATGATTTGAGGACACTTATTGAAGATGTACTTCTCAAACTCACTGCACAATCAGTTTTATTACTAATTGAATATACCATGATGTTATATAATTCATAATTAATTAAAAAGAAACGATATTTTCAAAGCTGACTTACATTTCGTAAGGTCTTAACAGCTCACAGTTAGACAAAATATAGAAATGAGCTTGTTTATACTCTTCATCGGTCAAGTATCTTTGGACACATTTTCCTGTCGTACTACCCATATGATCTCTAAACAGCTCGGGTAATGTCTCATCTTCTTGGTCATTTGGTATATGAACATCCAAATCTTTTGTTCTTGTGTCCACTTTATCCTCAAAATAAAATGAGCAAAAATTTGATATCTCTTCAAGCAGATACGCGTTGGATATAGAGCCTTCAACCCGTGCTTTATTTCCAATCTTTTGCTTGATATGGTTAAGAAACCTTTCATAAGGGTACATCCACCGATAGTGAACAGGTCCACCAACTTTCGCCTCATAAGGCAAGTGAATTGGTAAATGTTCCATAGAATTGAAGAATGATGGAGGAAATATTTTCTCAAGTTTACAAATAATCTCAGCAATATTTCTCTCTAAGATCAGTATACCATCAACACTAAGAGTGGAGGCACACAAATCTCGGAAAAATTGACTCGGCTTCGCTTATTGCGCTCACACATTAGTCGGTAGTAAGTCCTTGAGCGACGGTGTAGAACGCTCCATAAACACATGGCAGTCATGACTTTTCATCCCATGCAATTTCAAGTTCTCATGTCTACACACCTACTCAAATCGGCGTAACCATCGGGAAACTTAAGTTGAGAAATCCACTCACACAAAGCTGTTTTTTGGACCTTATCAAGCACGAACCTCGATGAGTCGGGTCTTCGCTTGCAATATTTCATAAAATCTAATCTGCCCTTAGGTCCAAACGATGTCTTGTTTGGAACTTCCATAACCGTGTTGATTAGTTGTTCAAAAAAATTCTTCTCAATATGCATGACATCCAAATTATGTCGAATCAACAAAGTTTTCCAATAAGGAAGTTCCCAAAAAATGCTTTGCTTCCACCAACCCTCCTTCTTAGCTTTTAAATTTTTCAACTCACGATCCGACGAGTTAACAATCGTTGGCATATCCTTGACAATTTCCCATATTTCTTTTCCAGACAACCGTGGCGGGGCTACATCTCCTTCATTTGGTCGATCCTTCCGGAAATCGGAGCACTTCCATCGAAAACGATGCTCCATTGGCAAGAACTGTCGATGACAATCAAACCAACATACTTTCCGACTATTTTCAAGATAAAAGACTTAGGTGGCAATCGGTGGCGATGCGGACAAGCGAGACTCCTTGTGCTCCACTCCGTAAAGCATCCCATATCTTTGGAAAATCGTTTATTGTCCACATCACTACCGTCAGAATCGAAAATTTTGTTTCTTGGATACATCATAAGTGTACAACCCCGTAGTCCAAAGTTGTTTCAACTCTTTGATTAACGGTTGCAAGTACACATCCATTTTCGATTTGGGATTCTTAGGACCAGGAATTATCAACGACAAAAAAATGAACTGCTTCTTCATGCATAACCAAGGAGGAAGATTATATGGAGTCACCATTACAGGCCATGTGGAGTAAGGCTTTCCAAACTGACCATAAGGAGAAAATCCATCGCTGCATAGACCAAGGCGAACATTGCGAGGCTCGCTGGCAAATTCAGGGTGTTCCTTGTCAAAATGTTTCCAAGCCTCACCGTCACTAGGATGCGACATAGTCCCACTTGCACGAGGATTGTCAAAATGCCATGTCATATACCTAGCAACACTTTTCGTAGTGAAAATTCTTTGCAACCTTGGTCCAAGCGGAAAATAAGTTAGTGTTTTTTTGCCCACTCTCTTATTGGTCGATTTTAGATTACCCTTATACCTATCTCTACCACATTTACTACACTTGTCAAGGTTTGAATTCTCTTCCCAAAACAACATACATCCATAGGGACAAGCGTCAATCTTTTCATGTGGCATTTGAAGAGCTTTAAGCACATTCTTAATCTCATAGAAGTTGCGTGACATAACATTACGCTTCGGAATCATATCCCCAATCAACGACGTGATACGGTCTACAACTTGGTGAGCTAAGTTAAACTCACACTTAAGTGATAACAATCTCGACGCTACTTGTAGCAATCGACATCTCACACCCTTCAAACACCTAAGAATTCGGATTTACTAAGCATTTCAAAGAAGGCTTTCACCTGTGGGTTTGGGGTCTCTTCAGACACCTCTTCTACAGCACTATTTAACGCCTCTTCACGAATTTGATCAACCCTATCACGTAATGCATCCTCCACCATTTCTCGATACGGATTTTGCTCAACCTGCATTATCTTCTTCTTCATTAGACGTTGGAAAAGATTCTCCATGAGAAGTCCAATAGTAATAATTACTATCAAACCCTCTAACACCAAGATGATTTTTTACTTCAGACTCACATAAGTAGGCTAGGTTTCTACATTTTCAACACGGGCACCTAAGTTTCCACTATCCTCTTATACTCTTCATTCTCCTTAGCAAACTTGATAAACTCGATCACTCCATTAGCATATTCACCCTAATTCTTTTATTATCATCTAAACGTTCATACATCCATTTTCGCTCAACTCTCTTCATTTCAATCTAACACAATCATGATCAATAACACATACACAAATAATTAATAGTTTACACTTTAAATCATTTCATCAGAAACAATTACAACAACAAATTATTTCAACACAATACAATTTAATTATCACAAAACAAATATTAGACAACGGGAGCATATAAATATATAAACTTTGAAGTCAATTTCGGTATTGGGTCCTTATCACTCCAACCTAAACCCATCTTTAAACGTCTTCTATCACTAGCAAATACAACTCTTGAATGTGTTAGAATAGAAAAAAATCCGGCAGCAATTCCCTTCAGTTCTCCAAATACATTATATAAACGATTAAAATCGTGTATATATGTATTCAGAGAACATTAAAGGAAATTGATACCAAATTTCTTTCCTTCTAACTCATTCAAAAATTGTATTTACCTCCTAAGTGATAGAAAACGTTTAAAGATAGTCCCAAAATGGGGACTATTCAAAGGTTATTCCTAATGAATAACTTTTGAACGGGTACTAAGTCATTAATGATTAAAAAAATTTTGAAATTAAAAATCACGATCATGAAGGAAACTACTAACAAACAACACTTAATACAAATACTTATTATACTACTTACTACTACTTACTACTTATAGTATAAGTTAATACAATTATACTAATACTTCATATTATATTACTATAAGTTAATTCAATTAGTACTAATACTTCATATTGTACTAATACTACTATTATTATACTAATACTACTATTATTATACTAATATTACTAATAATATTATATTACTACTAATTACTACTACATTGATCAATTAGTACCTCCTCTTTCACCACCTCTTTCACCACAACTACAACAACAATACTAATACTAATTACTACTAATTACCACAACTACAACCACCACCACACTTTCACCACAACTACAACCACCACAACCACCTTCACAACCACAACAAACAACAACAACACAACCACAACTACAACAATGATAACAACAACAACAACACAACTACAATACAACTACAACTACAACAACAATACAAAAACAACAACAACAACAACAACAACAACACAACTACAACAATAATAACAACAACAACACAACTACAATACAACAACAATACAACTACAACAACAACAAATTAAAATTAAAAAAATTTAATCAAAACCCTAAAAATTAAAATTAATATCAATTGATAATCAAAACTCACACAAAGCCTCTATCCTAAGTCATAATTGTACTCTAAAAATATATAATTAACATATAATTACAATATTAGTTGAAAAAAAACCCAAAAAATTAAAAAAATCAACTCACCTTAAGTTGGTGGTCGTCGGTGGTGGTCGCCGGTGGTAGACTTACGGGTGCCGGTGGTAGTCGCCGGTGGAGGTGCGGGAGTGGCGGTGGTGGGTGAAAGTGGCGGTGGTGGGTGGAGGTGCGGTCCGGATCAAAATCGCCTTTGCCTCTTTTTTTTTTTTTTTTTTGCTTTCGAATGAATCTGGAATGTGAGGCTGGGGATTTTAATTTTTTTTTTATTGTTTGCGACGGACGGTCCGTCGCAAATCCGTCGCTATTATGCCTATTAGCGACGGACTATCCGGCGCCACGTGGGCCATTTAAATCATTCACGTGCGATCAGTGCGACGGATAGTCGTCATGACTTTGTATGTATACTGTAAGGTTCTTTTCTTGTCGTCTTTAGTTTTTTATAAACAAAGTTGCGACGGAGTATCCGTCGCAAATGTGTTTTTATTTTCGCGGGATTTTAATATTTTTGGCGCTAGAGTTAGTGACGGGTTTCCCAGAACCTTGCGACGGATAGTCCGTCGCAAATGGTATTTTCATTTGGCGGGTTTTCTTTTTTTCCTTGGCGCCTAAATTTGCGACGGAGGTACCAATTAGCGACGGATACTCCGTCGCAAAATAAAATGTTTGCGACGGAATTATTTCCGTCGCAAAAGCCGTCGCTTTGACACAGTTTTTTTGTAGTGACTAACGTTGGGTTCATTGAGATCAATATGCGAATTTATTATATTCTTATATTTGTATTATTAATGAATAAGTACGTAAAGTTAGTTTAAACTATTTTCTTCACTAAGTTTTAAATCTTTGGTGTTACATTAAGTAATCTTTTTATATAAGTCATATTTGGTCGATACTGCTCATACTTGTGTCAATATATTAAGGACAATACGAGGTTTCGATAACTTAATTATACATGATACTTTTGCAACCCCTTGCTTCGATTGAATTGATTATGTTGTTTGACTATACGAAGCCTTATATCAGATATATTAAATGAGAAAAGGACATTTAGTTACTCCCGAGCCATTATTCGCTTTCACCAAAACGAAGCCATTATCCTGAGCGATTTCATTAGCCCAATCAAAAGCTTTATCCCGATCCTCAAAACATACTTGTGTTACGAATAAATGGTTATAATCAACGTTGTCGCCACCTAAGTTCTCAAACGAATCCTGTAGAAATCATTAAACAAATCGTTTAAACACTTTAATTTACACAATACGTACAGAATATGTCACAATAGTCTATCAATGGAAGGACCTTAACCTGGACTTTCGTCCATAGGAGGGACCTTAACCTGGACGTTCGTCCATAGGAGAGACCTTAACCTGGACGTTCGTCCATACGAGGGACATTAACCTGGACGTTTGTCCATACGAGGGACATAAACCTGGACTTTCGTCCATACGAGGGACGTTCATATTCATACTTTTTACCGTCCTCGACGTTCATATTCATACTATTTACCATCTAAGACGTTCATATTCATACTATTTACCGTCTAAGACGTTCATATTCATACTTTTTACCGTCTCAGACAAAAAATTTCTATGTCCATGTTCACGAATATCTGTTTTTCGGGAGCTCCAAATACAAAACGAAATCTTATTTTTCAACATTATTATGACTTTAGCATTACTTCTTTAGCTTAAACTCATTGAAACTCAACTATTGTTCAACAAAATTAGGTCTTTAACATTGTTCAAGCAACAAAATCTAATCTTAAAATGTATGAAATGTGATAAGTTTTAGTTAACTTACCACCGATTCGGCATCCGACATTGATTTTAATCTTAAAGTTCAAGTCTTTTACTATTGATGATTTCTTAGTTACATTTTACATGTAAAAGTTTAGGATGAATAGGTTGAATTTGATAAGTTTTAGAATTTTTTTTTTGAAGTTTTTAGGATGAATAAGTTGAATTTGGAGAGAGAATAGAGAAAATTGGGAGAAAGAAAAGAGAAGAGAGAGAGAGCCCAAGGGTAAGTTGGTAATTTTTTATGAAAAAACGTCGTCGATTCGTAGTAAAACGTCGTCGATAAAAAGAAACCCGGTTAATTTTCCATAGTGTATCAGGTGAATTTTATTTAGCAAATTTTTTTTATGTTTTTATACTTTATGTGAGTTTCTAGGGATATAAATTTTTACTTATTTCTATAATATTTAATCATTTAGTTTAAGTTAAAATAACGTAGATGAATTTTTTTTCATCATTTTATACTTTTTATATAATCATTTTAATTATTTGTTTGTATGAAAAATTAAAAATAATAAAAGTTATTAATAAGTGAATCCTAAATCTTAAATCCATTCTAATGGTGAACCATATGGTGTTTTGAATCCATACCACCATGGTATCATATTCTAATTCATTCCATTTCACACTATTGAACCAAACGACTCTGGTATAACATCCTGAAAGATCATAAAATCCTCATCATAAAATAAACTACTGCAGAGTATTACAATATCTTATCCATGATAAGAATTGCGAAATATATCCTTTCTATATATTGCGTTTATTCGGTTATAAATCGATAAATCAAATGACATACTACGTATGTTATCTCATTTGTCGATCTCCTATTCGCAATTATAAGGATCGACCGTCAACCGGATCAAATTGTCGACCTCGTCAGTCGTTCCGACGAACATTATATCCATCATTTGTTGTTGATGAATAATAGTACTCCGCAGGGGCGGCCCCAAGGGGGGGCCAAGGGGGGCACGGGCCCCCCTACTCCTTTTCTGAAAAATCAAATATGTATTAAAAGCTAAAAATAGGGATATCAAATTTGTAGTTGTTAAGGTGGAATAGGTGGTCAATATACATGCAAGGGTCATGGGTTCAATTCCCATGACTATCTTTTTTGAAATTAATATGTTTCTTGGGTTTCTCTTGACCTTTATTTCATTTTTATATTTCTTTTGGTTAATTCTATTGGCCTATATTTTACTTCTTTTTGTATGATTATTTTATACTCTTCATATTAATTTATAAAAATTGAATGTTTAGTAAATTACTATATTAATACATTTCTAAATGAACAAACTAAAATATATGTCTAAATTAGGCTCTTTGGTTATATTGATACTTTATACGGAGTAATTAGTTTTCTAATCGTAATAAGTTATAAAAGTTATATAATGCTACTTCATATTATATAGTTTAATTTTCATTTTTATATTCATTTTTCAAGTTTCAAAAGGTTACACTATGTAAAATTTTGCTTTTAATTGGTCAGTGGGTCGAATCGGGTTTTGACCCATTATTAGTGGGTGATTTCGAACTCCATTCATTTCAGTCACGAGTTGAAATTTACAGGTATTGACCCTAAAAAAGCAGTGAGAAAGAGGGTTTGGATTTACGGGGTGGGTCATATTTTGACGGGTTTACTTCGTAAAAAATTTTTAATTCGCCATAGGAACGCGTCTTTCTCTAAAATCCCTGGTCAGCCACTCCAGATCTGTAGTACACTTTTGAGCTAAAACAAACCAATTTACATGGACACTTTTTAGTCTGTTTTGCAGTCAATATTTTACAGCATTGTTGCTTTGGGCCACTCAAAGTACTTGGGCCTTTCTTTGTATATCAAATAGTTTGATCTTCTAAGTAACTTCAAAGACTGATAATTCGGGCCAATATTGTGCTTGTATATGCTTCGATTCTTCGAATTAGTGACTTTGAACAAGTCCTCCTATACAATTACTAAATCGAAACGTCATCGTTCGTAAATCAAAAATTGTTACTATTAGGTCCTGTTATTTTGATTTATAAGAGCTAAACTTATAGAAGCTGAGTTGCACTTATATGAGCTGTGCTGAAATTATAGGAGATGAACTTAATTTTTGTGTGTAATGTCGGAGCAGAACTTGCAGTATTTGATATGAATTTATAGAAGTTAAAGTTAGGCTGAAAAGAACAAGGTCTTACTCTTTCAATAGTTTCATTTCACTCAGTTTATCATATTTATTCGACTTATAGTTTTACGATGGTGAAAAAAAAGAGTTGAAGTACAATAGTCATTTTTCTTTGAAAATTGGCGCATGTGAATATGTATTAAAAAAAAACATATAGTAACCACATAATGAACCATTGACATTACAATATTCAATTATCAATCATCATTATTACGGAGTACATATTTGCATATAAAAAACATAGCAAACATTCAATACCCATAGAAGTGGAGAACAAAAGTAAATAGGATTCATGATTAATATCAAAAACATGTTGGTCTTGATTTTCATGATTTTTAGGAGCAAAAGTTAAAGAAAAATTGGCATGATGCATGAAATAAGGTTAATTTTTATGATTGAGTTACACTTTTTGGATAAATGCGAGACATTCTACAATGTCTTAAGTTTCAAGATTATTCATCTTTAATCATTATGTGTGCATAAGTTTTGTAATCAATTGTGTTCCTTCCCTAAATTTTAGAGTTAGTCTTTTATAAAATAATACTTGTACTCCCTCCGTTTCAGTGAATTGTTTACAGTTTGACTTTTTTGTGAGGGAATTGCGTTGTACATCCAGAATGTAGGGCATTAATGAACCGACCAATCCAGGTAAGTGGGTTTATGTCTAAAACATGTCATATAATTAGACATTTAAATAGATAAGGATAATTTTTTTTTTGCTATGTCTAGGCATATTTGTATTGTCTTATCTATGTGCAATAATTTTGGCTCGTTTTAAACATAAAACGAATATACACATTTTCTGCAAGAATTTGTGAAAATTTACGAGTCATTAGTACAGTCTAACAATTTTATGAGTGACAAGTACACTGTAACAGTAGATTATATACTCTAAACATAATATTTACGAATTTTTATACTCCGTATGTTTATTTTGACGTATATATTTTGTCATGAATTCGTGATGCTCAAACTAATTATTGTTAAGAATTTAAATTAATTTACTTTGATAGTTTGTAGGATAAACTCTATCCAAATCGATTTTCTAACAAGAGAATTGTATCTACAATACAGTTATACAGTATAAAACAAAATCTATCATAATCTTTATTATTACTTAAATTGGATAAAAAGGTACAATGAAAATGTATATCAAATGTCATGTTGTTCTTCCGATCTCTATTTTTGACAAATTTTGGTTAACAAATATTTTTGCTTACTTTGATTTTTTATTACTTTATCCATTTTATTACCTAAATTATTTTTATACCTCTATGCATTAAAAGTAAATGTAAAGAATAAAGTGAAATGAAATGAAGTGAATATACATATTGTATACGTGATAATTCAAATTTGAATTCTAGTAAAACCAATCATACACATAACACATACATGTACAATTAGAAATTTGAAGATACTCGTATTTAAATTGATGGAAAAAGACAAACTTTGGTAAATGAGACAACATTGATTCCCATGCAAAGGTCAACCTATAAGAAAGGATCTTTTGTACACCTAAAAATCGTGAATGTTGTTGCAAGTTACTCGTACTTCAATATTTTTATGAATTAAAAAAATAAATTAAAAAAAACAGCTCAGTATTATTTCTTGATTTTGAGTAAGTTTCGTGACCGGTAGTCTTTTTTTTTTTAGATAAGTGTCAAACAAATGTTATTAAATATTCAATAATAGTCATCATACACCTAAATATAGGTGAAAAAAATAATAAAAAAAAGACCGTCTTTTCTAAAACTGTCTTTTTTCCCAACAAAATTGACAAGTTAACCTACAAAAGCATGATAAAATTAATGAGCATCAATTACAATTGGTGCAAATATGTAGGCATAGTTGTAAATTATATATGATGCCTAAAATATGATCCACAATTAATATGGTCCAACAATTGTATTAAAATCACATGCAATTCCACCTAACAATCTCTTATGTTCCCTCAAAACTATGTTAATATTAATATATTTCATAAATTAAAAGATCCCATAACTTTGTTACTTAGATATGTAGCAAATACGTGTGCCAATATTATCCCTACAAAACTATAACTCCAATTATTTTGTTTGGATAATTATTACTCCGTACTTTGTATTCAGTATATTTATCTTATTAGAATTAATAATAAATGAAATATTTTAAACATATACAGAGTATTACTTGCAATTTTGTTTTCGCAAAAGTCTACGTAAAACACATACGAGTATGTTTCATGTTCGTTATGTTTATAATATTTGTTCAAATTAAATATTTTGATGAGTTTTACTTGAATAAATATGTCAAATCATTTTACTTGTATATGTCAAAACATTTTATAATGAAATAAAACTGATTTGAGTATTAATCGTTTAATTTCAATTATTATCGAAAAATTATTTTTGACACGTGCTTTATGTTCTAATATCTTATGCTAAATTTTCCCAAATTTGGCCAGCAAATTATATGTCCTTGACAAATTAGGTCTTCCAATTATATGACTTGTGGAAGGAGAAAATTAAAGGCGAGAAATGTGACCAACTTAAACAATTAAATGACATGAAATTGACACTACATGAATATAGCCACCCTTACTTAATTAGAACACATAATTATACCTAATTTATTAGTTAATCACATCTCAGAGATGTTTTAACTACCTCTTCTCAATACTAAATCTAATTTTTATTATAGATACATTTTATTTTACTTTATTACTATAGCAGGAGTAATTATTTAGTTTTTTTTTTTTTTTTTTTTTTTTTTGGTGACGAGGGGTTTAGTCCCCTGATTCCAAATACACCACTGCACTACGTAAACCACCCCGTAAGGGTCGCCATGATATCAAGATGCCTTTGCCCACCCATGAGTCGAACCTGTGACTCGCAATTCACTCGCCATCAGAGCTGGAAAGACTTCTGACTCGCCAAAGGAGGCACTTGATAATTATTTAGTTTTTGATGATATGTTTTATCCAAATACATAAATTACAATATATAGAGTATAATTTATCACGTATAATATATCAAAATATATACTCTAACTATTATGATTTTTTTAATTGTTTCGTTACTTTAAAGTATTATGTTAAAAGTACGTGATATTAACGAATCAACAAAGTTAATGAAGATAATATAAATAAAACTAAATTTCTCATTTACTAGAGGTCCATCAAATATCGGGTACATTTCTTAACTTTGAAGAATAGTTATTTGAATTTTTAAAATGTAATCTAATTATCCTAATAGTAGAATACAAAAAAATAAAAATATAAGATACAATCACTATCAACAGTATTATTACGAGTAATATCTAGTGTTGATATAATTTTGTACTCACATTTGTTTTCTTTTATAATTAAGATAAATTGAGTATTATTACGAGTAATATCTAGTAGAGTATCTATATATCTATCTATATATATAATTAAAAAGCAAGTTAAACAAGTTAAACAACTTCATTTCACCATCAAACAACCACAACTCACTATTTACTAAAAAATCCCCCTTTATTAAGCCACGTGTCATCATATTAAAAAACAACGTTTTAAATAAAAATAAAAATAAAATATGATATTAAATATGATCCATTATGACACCTTTTCATATATCTTTTAATTTCCATCTATCTTATTCCTATTTAAATGCACAATTTACTCATATATAAACATAATAAATTAAAAAAAAAAATTAACGTAAAATTTTAAAATCAATACTCAAGTCATATAATTTATATAATTTCATATTCGCTATATATTTTAAAAAATTTATATCTTTATACTCCGTATTAGTTTTAATAGCATCATACAAACTATCATCTAATTAGATTTTATATAAATATATTTGATATTTTTTCTAAAACAAAATGTCCATTTTAGTAGTATCAAACAAATTATCATCTAATTTCTCTTAAGCATCATAGTAGTTTCTTTATATCTTCAGCATTTTGGCTTTTTAAATAATATTATACGAGATTTTTGTTGGAAAATTTTGTGATTTAAAATTAATATAATTAGTAAACATAATTTATCGTATCACTCAAGTGTTTTAATGGGTATGAAAATAATTAATTATGGTGGTTAAAAGACTTTGATTATTTTATTTATGATTTATATTTATGTATTTTAGAATTAAAATCCTACGAGGCTTAATGCTTATGATTATTATTAGTATTTATGTTACACAATAATATGAGGTATCCCATTTAAATATGCGTGTACCTATGAATACTTACACACACATATAATATGAGGTATCTCATTATGCTTGATTCATGTAGAAAAAATAATATTATAAGCTTGGGTGATTTGGTGGTTCGAATACGTCTTTAAAAGTCATTTATCAATCTTTGAACAAATTCTTATTATTTTTATTTTAATTAATCTTTTGTATGCATTGTATATTTAAAGTCATCATCTAATAAAAATACTAATAAAAAATAGGCAAATCTTTAATTTACTCTATCTTTTAATTCATATAACTAAAATTAAGATGATCATAGAATTCATAGTGGTACAATTTTTTAGCACGAAAATTAACTATTTATTCATTCATGTTAGGGGGAAAAACAATGAAAAATTATTACGTCTTATATGATTTAATTGGTTTGTTCGTTTTCCTTTTAAATTAGTTTAAGCATATTAAAAATAGATTTGAAAGTTGTTTTACGTTTTTTTTTTTAACTTTTGAAATTACCCGGTCTTCATTATTACCCCAAAATTTTAACAAAATTTGCAATATTTGGTACACTCTCTATAGTCTATATTATTTTAAATTAAAGGTTTGAAATTGGTACATATAATATATATTGCAATTGTACGAAGTATCAAATAATACGTAACGACCCCAAAAAAAAAGATAGTGAAATATATGCAAGCTGAAAATTCAAGCATAACGATGTTGACTATCTAGACACATAGATAAAGAGTCAATAAACATATTTTATTAGATATTTACAAAAATAATACAAATCACGAAAAGTATTAAGACAACCCGTGATTTTCACGGAACGCAGAACTAGTTCATTTATAATAAAGATAAATTGATTGTTTGATATACATATAGGAAGTCAGTAAATCCAACATAACATTTCTTTCTTAACGATAAACAGAGTATTATTTTTCATATTGTTCAATCATACTTTTTTCATAATTATTTTACGATAATAAATTGCAATTTTAATAAGTACATTGATCATCTTTTCTCATTTTCCTACTCTTAATGCGTAAAACAATTCAATCTAAATAACAATTTATCAAAATATATAGAGCAAATACTATCATTTGGCCATGAATTTGAATTTTTAAACCTCATTACATTATGACTCATTGAAGGAAGCAAACCATACATTTATGACCCAAATTTCAATAACACTAAAATATAATTAAAAGGTCACAAAATTCAAGTACCTTTTAAATTCAATCTCTATGAACTATGATCATCAATAATTTACAATAAAGTTTTTGATGAAAATACATAATTACCCAAAATGTTTCTTAAGAACCTCATTAGAAATCCTCTTTTGCCCTCCTCTAGGCATAAAAATTACAGAATTAGCCACTTTTGTATAATTTTTACATGACATATTCACCTGCCCAAATCTTGTACTTATACTCTTAGCAATGCTACCACTACTAAGAACTTCCTGGTTATCCACGTCACTGCGTTTCGAACACTCAATCAGCGCAACATAAAAAGGGTCACTGCTAGTAACGCTGTGACCCTTTTTAGCGTTGTTACTGGCAGGAGGAGGTAAGGGTAAAATGGTCAATTTTGAATTCCTGCAGGAGTCGATTTTCTTAAGGACTTGGGTTTTTGGAATTCCGGGGATTGTTTCCCATGAGAAGGGAATTCTACTCAAAGATGAAGAAGAAGATGAAGACGAAGGCGTGTTTGGAAGGGAGAATTCTTCTTCTAGGGAAGACGATGTGAACGAGGATGATGAAGAAGAATTTGAAGAAAATGATGAATGCCTCCATTTTTGGTTGGATAAATTAGGTGATGAATTTGTATGAATTTTAACATTTTTGTTCTTTGTTGGAGAAGTCTTTGCAATAGAGTTCATCTTCGTTTTGTTTTGTTTGATGAAAGTAGAAATGTCTTGTTTTTTGAGGGAATATTATTAGTTATAAAATTGTAATGTTAATCAAATTTATTTATCAAGTGTATATACTACGGAGTATATATATTGATAGTAAAGAGTAAGGACTATATAAAGAGTGAAGAATGGTCTAAGTTGCACTCAATATTGGGCCCTAGAGTATGGAAAGGACTAAATGTATTGTTATTATATGGACTTTTGGACCTACTATTATTCATCATGCAATATATATCATTTATAAGTTGAATAAATTTATGGTGTGATATTATTGTTTATTTGAGCAATATATTGATGGTGAAATTTGATATTAAACGGTCTTGCTAAACATATATATATACTCGTATTTCTTATGTTATTATACTTTGTTAAAAAGAGTAATGGTATCAGAATGACTAAATAAACGAATGGTTTAACGCTTTATAAGGTTATGATCGGGGCTGCACTCTTCTATTGCGAATTATTAGATTTATATTCTTTTAGACTAGTAAGGTGAACTCTTTTTTGTCTCCGGGATGGCTGAGGTCTTCTTCATGCTTTAGCAATCTTTTGGGTACATTGGAGACTCATAATCAGTTTTATATTCTAACACGTCCCTCCACATGAAGGCTCTTTGAGCTTGAAATAAATGTGGATGCTAGCTATATGTTTGTCCATAACTGGGACCAGTTGTTCAACTTTAGAAATGAAGGGTGGTGAAATTGATACTTGTATCTATCATTGTATGTATGTGACGACTATCTTTTACACCTTTGTCATAATAAATCAATTCAAAACCTCTCACGATATTCAAAACCAATACAACCAAAAATAATTGTCATGTATCTCCAATTATTTGTTAAAATTTAAACAATAACACCTGAAATATATAAATAGAGATTCGTAATTATCAATACAATACAAAATATACATTGATATAAAAAAAACAATCGATCTTAAGTTAAGTTGAATGTGATTGGTATAAACTGTACATTTAATATGAATGTACAAATATATTAGAAATAATTACTCCGTATTAGAGAAGATATCGAGGAATATTCTTAATAGATATTGTTGACTCCACGTTTAGTTTTGATATTGTCAAGTTATTTATTTCTATATTATATATTACTTGGTCGTTTGTTTGAGTTCGTGATGCGTAGGACTCAACATACAAAAGAAGAAGATGAAGATGAGAAAGACGAGCCACAAGTCAAGACTTTAGGACTAAAATTTGTAAAGTGAGCTTAACTTGGTTTACGACTACAAATCTTAGTAGTAATGTCATCATAACATGTTTTCATGTTGTAGTAACATTAGTACTATAAAGAGTTTTCTCTAAATATATTTTAAATATCTTTTTTAAATATTTTCTAAAGAATTATCTTGTGTTAAAAGTTTTCCATACTTTTATTACAATGTGTGAGAATATCTTTACTCATCTTAGAATTAGATTTGAATATATCTTACTTGGTAAAATATATGAAAATCTAATTATAAAGGATGTGCAAAATATTTCTCATATATTGTAATCTCTCAAAAATATTCTTTTATGATAATTCTCTTCCTCTAAACTTATCCTATACAATATTTTTTATCTTGAGAAAATCATCCTTGCT
Source organism: Dianthus caryophyllus (assembly GCA_023091065.1). Classification (NCBI taxonomy): domain Eukaryota; kingdom Viridiplantae; phylum Streptophyta; class Magnoliopsida; order Caryophyllales; family Caryophyllaceae; genus Dianthus; species Dianthus caryophyllus. The sequence continues at coordinate 33,382,750 of CM041520.1, read as the reverse complement.
ATTTTCTATTTTGGCCGAAATATATTTTTTTACTCATCCATATTTTCGGATTTTCTAATGTATTTTGAAGGGATGATTTTCTAAATAATATGGCATAATATCTTGTATCTTCTAACTAGACTAATATGTCTAAATACATTCTTGGAGAACAAGCTATCTTAAGTATCTTCCTAATTATCTTATAATCCATCTTAATCTTTTTAATTAGGAAGTTTACTTTTATAAAAATCAATATTATTTTCATAATATAATCTTCTTGATTAGTAAGTAATTAAAAATAATATTGTTGTAGCCAATATCATGATACACGAGTACTATAAGTACTCCATTACCATTTTGATTAAAAATCATCCAAGACAATACAATTGATCTAATACTTCCAATACATTTTTAATCAATCTAAGACTTTCAAAATACAATCTTAATTTCACTTTTGCAAAACCTTTTTGTTCTTATTTTGAACCGTGTTCTTCATTGTTGTTTTGCAAAATATTTTCTTTGATTTTTTAAAGCATTTTAACTTTGTACTTTTGTTCTTAATTTCTATTTTCTAAAAGTGCATAGTTCACGATAAGTCTCTCTGCACAATTGAATTGTATTTTCATTTGATTGAGAGACTTGTAACGAAAAAATAATCACCTTGTTAGAGATTAATTTCTCGAGTTAAAGAAGAATAACTTCACACTAAGGTCTGAGTAGATCTCTAGTGTTTGTTAATTATTTATTGTAAGCTAGTAGGAGTAGGTGCTCTTGATAAATAATTAATAAGAAGAAGGGTGGATGTAGGCTTTTGATTAGGTAGAACCACGTAAATCATTGTGTCATTTATTTTCCGCAATTTACTTTCACGCTTTAATATTTCCGTTGCAAAATTTTTAAGAGGTACAATCCTCTATTCACCCCCCCTCTAGAGTATTGTTGGGTCCTTGGACTCTACAATTGGCATCAGAGCCTCGTGCTCTTGATAGCTTTACCGCTAAAGAGGTTGATCCAATACTCTAGTTTTGATATTTTACTTTTTATTTTTTTTCAAAAATCTCGGCCTAGCCTTTTTTTGTTTTCAAAAATGGAATCTAGTGACACGATAAAGTATCCTATCTTCAATGGTAAGGATTATAGTCATTGGAAAAATCAAATGAGAAATCACATAAAAGGAGTCGACTTTGAATGTTGGAGAATTATAGTCAAAGGACCCATTGCTATACTTTCTACTGATTTGAAAAGTGAAAAGCAAGAAGATGACTATGATGAGAAAGATTTTAAAGTCGCTCAAAAGAATTTCAAAGCTTTAACTATGTTACAAAGAGGTTTAACCAAAGAAATTTCTAATCGTTTTTCATCATCCGCTAGTGCAAAAGAAATTTGGGATAGTCTTGAGGCCTCCTACGAAGGAACATCCCAAGTTAAAAAGTGTCGGGAAAATTTATTAACTCATCAGTACGAGATGTTTCATATGGAGAAAAATGAAAACATCAGTGACATGTCTGATCGATTTATTAGTATAATCAATGAGTTAAAAAATTTAGGCAAAGTGTATTCAACCGAGGATCTTGTCAATAAGGTCCTTCGGAGCCTAACCGATAAATGGCAACCCAAAATCACTGCGATAGAGGAAGCTAAAGATCTATCCAAACTTTCCTATGATAGCTTGATTGGATCTTTGATGGCCCATGAGTTAACACTCAACAAAGGGCACGTGGAACCAATCAAAAATAGAGGGATAGCTCTTCAAGCCGAGTCCAGTGATGAGGAGGAGTCAGGTGATGAAATAGGATTATTTGTTAAACGGTACAACAGTAAAAAGTTTGGTTTTAATTCTTCTAAAAATGTGAGTAAAAATTCTAAACCCTTCAAGACAAAAAACACAAATAAAGGTTGTTACAAGTGTGGAGATACAACTCACATTATCAAAGATTGTCCTACTTGGGCAAAGATCAAAAACAAAGCCAAACGTGAGAAAGCGAAGAATATGTACAAAACGGCCATGCTAGCCTCCGAAGGATGGGGAGATCTTGAATTGGACATAGATGACGAGACCGAAGAGGAAGAAGAAGAAAACGCGTGCCTTAGGACTCACGGTGAAGAGATGTCAAAAGGAAGACCTTACAAAGACTTGTGCTTAATGGGAAAAGCGAATTCGGATGAAGAAATCGAGGTAACTTTCAATAAAGTCAAGAATAAGTTTTTAAAGTTGTCTAAGGATAGAATTTTAGAAATTTTTGAAAGTGTTTATAATACTTGTGTTAATCAAGAAACTTACATTAAAAATCTTGAAGATGATAATTGTTCTCTAAGTGAAAAGGTTAAAAAGCTTCGCTCTAAGAAGAACGTAAGTTCACCAAATGGTTCAAAGCAAAGCTTTGACACATATGTTGAACCTATGCCAAACCTAGATCGAAGCAAGTATGACCTTGACTCTGATTACGCTTCCGAAGACGATAAATCGTCTATAAACTCTGAAAATTCTGAAAGTTCGTTCGGTGATGTTAGTCTAACACGAGATGATGTTACCATACCATCACCTGAAGCTGATGAACCTCCAGTCAATGTTACTCCAACATCTGACCAGATAAAGGAAACCCTAGATGAGGTTAACCAAACATCTGAAGAGGACATGCCAGCTTTGGAAGATGTTACAGTAACATCATCATATGTTAAACGAAATCATGAACTTGAAGAAAAGATTAAATTGTTAGATAACCAAGTAAACAACCTCACAAATGAACTTATTCAACAACAATCTAGCTTTAAAGTTATGAAGTCATCGTTCATTAAGAAAATTGTTGATCTTCAATCCGAGTTAAGTAAAAAAGAATCCACTATAAGTAAAGAGGTCGAGTTTTGTAATAATTGTGAAAAGTTGAGTAAAGAAAAGGAAGAACTTAATGAGAAATTAAAAGAAGCTTTCAATGTTAGTAAGAAATGGGAAGCTAGTCAAGAAGTCCTTAACTTTTTAACTCAACAATCCAATCGACACCATAAAGAAGGTTTAGGTTATCAAACTAGATGTCGCGTAGAACACGTTAAGAAAATGAACGAACCCACTAACCGTGATTTTCGCAAAAGACAGTATGTTGGTCTTCCCGAATATAAAATTTGTAACTTTTGTGGAAAAACGGGTCATTATGTCAATTCGTGTAAAAAACGTGACTTGCATTATAAAAGCAATACGGATTATGTCAAGTCTAGTTATGATAGCATGTCTAAACCCAACACTCAATATAATCATGAAACCAATAAGAAGAAGTATGAATCTTTTGATCCTAACTTGTACTATAATCATAAACGTAAGTATGTTGTTAAACGTGTTTGGATTCGTAAAGATTTACTTCCCGAGGTAACTAATAGGAGAGGACCCAACTTTGTGTGGGTACCTAAATCACGAAAGTAATCTTTTGTAGGAAGAAGTGAAGGGAAGCAACCAGTGGTACTTGGATAGTGGTTGCTCGAGGCACATGACAGGAGATAAAAGCAAGTTCCTCTCACTTGAGACATATGAAGGTGGAAGTGTGACATTTGGGGATAACGGCAAAGGAAAAACTATTGGAATTGGTCGTGTCGAAATCTCCAAAACTCACTCCATTGATAACGTGCTACTTGTACAAGGACTTAAGCATAACCTTCTAAGTATCTCACAATTATGTGACCGTGGGAACAAAGTTGTGTTCCACTCAAGTGTATGTCATATCACTCGTGAAGGATCTAGTCACGTTATACTTGAAGGAAGAAGAAAGAATAATGTCTATGTCGTCGACATAGAAAGTATTCCTTCTATATCCTTCACGTGTATGAAAGTCTTGATCACGAACGATCATTCTATATGGCACAAGAGATTCGGCCATATTAACACACATTGCTTAAAGAGGTTGAAGAGATTGGAACTTGTGGAAGGACTTCCCTCAGTAAAGTTTGACACAAATAAATTGTGTGGCACGTGTATACGTTGTAAACACGTGAGATCATCGTTTAAGTCTAAAAACGTGGTAAGCACTTCCAAGCCACTTGAATTGGTTCACATGGACTTATGTGGACCAATGAGGGTTAGTAGTAGAGCCGGTGCTAGATATGTTTTTGTTCTAGTTGACGATTATTCGAGATTTGTTTGGCCAATTTTCTTAAGCTCCAAAGATCATACCTTTGATGAATTTGTGTGCTTGATAAAATTAGCTCAAAACAAATATTCGCATAATCTCATATCTATTAGGACGGATCATGGTACCGAGTTCGATAACCAAGCCTTCATTGAATATTGTCGAGAGCATGGTATCGATCATAACTTTTCGGCTCCTAGAACTCCTCAACAAAATGGAGTAGTTGAAAGAATGAATCGAACCATTGAAGAGATGTCACGCACTATGTTACTATGTAGCGGCTTGCCTAGAAACTTTTGGGCAGAAGCCGTGTATACTGCGTGTTACATACACAACCGAGCTATGATTAGACCAATCTTAAAGAAAACCCCTTACGAACTACTAAAAGGAAGAAAACCAAACATATCCCATCTAAGATGTTTTGGAAGTAAGTGTTTTATACATAACAATGGTAAAAATAGATTGGGAAAGTTTGATCCTCGTAGTGACGAAGGTGTTCTCTTGGGTTATTCTAATCATAGTAAGGCTTATCGTGTGTACAACAAGCGAACCATGTGCGTAGAAGAAAGTATACATGTCGTATTTGATGAAAACGACACTCTTGAACAATATGAAGGAGATGACTTGGAAGAAGAAGGAGATCCAGATTTTTGGCTTACACATAAGGACTTACTCGAATTAAAGGACGAAAACGGTGAAACACAAATTATTGGAACCGACGCCGAAAAGGCCCAAAAGTCAAACTTGGACGAGACTCAAGTTAAAGATGATGTTAATGTTCCTTCATCATCTAACTCCAAAGAATCCACGAAAGACTCTTTGGAAACAGATGTTAAGGTAACATCAACAAAAACATCTGGCTTGAATTCAGGGGGAACATCTGACGTTACGGACAATGTTAAGGTAACTTCAGATGAAAATCCGAATAACGTTCCAACGACGCTCAAGAAATGGAAACATCAAAGTTCTCACCCCACGGATGCGATACTTAGCGACTACAACAAAGGTATACAAACGCGTAAGTCCATCATGAATAATTATTGTGTGCTAAACTCGTTTCTCTCTACCATTGAACCTAACAGCATCAAAGTTGCACTAACCGATTCCGATTGGATAGTTGCAATGCAAGATGAGTTACGATAATTTGAGAAAAACAAAGTTTGGCACTTGGTACCTAGGCCTCCGAATCGTAAAGTTATTGGTACTCGTTGGGTTTTTAGAAACAAACTTGACGATTCGGGAGCCATTGTGAGGAATAAGGCAAGGCTAGTGGTGCAAGGCTATAACCAACAAGAAGGCATTGATTTCGATTTAAACCTTCGCACCTGTAGTCTGCTTAGAAGCGATTAGATTACTAATTGCCTTTGCGCTCACAAAGGGTACAAACTCTAACAAATGGATGTTAAGACCGCCTTTTCTTAACGGCTATTTGAAAGAGGAAGTGTATGTTGAGCAACCCCCCGGTTTTCAAAGTAATGAATTTCCAAATCATGTTTATTTTCTCGACAAAGCTCTTTATGGTTTAAAACAAGCCCCTAGGGCATGGTATGATCGTTTATCTCAGTTTTTACTTAAAAATAATTTTAAACGTGGCTCACGATAAAACCATATTTTTGAAAACCAAGGGGTCGATATTTTAATTGTTCAAGTTTATGTTGATGATATTATTTTCTGCTACTAATGAAAGTTTGTGTAGTTATTTTTCAGACCTAATGCAATCTGAATTCGAAATGAGTATGATGGGAGAATTAAGTTTCTTCCTAGGTCTACAAATCAAGCAAACTAAGGAAGGTATTATGATACATCAACAAAAGTACATCAAGGAATTGCTCAAGAAGTATGGTATGGAGAATGGTAAGGTTATCTCCACACCTATGGCAACAACAACCAAGCTCGACAAGGATGAGCATGGTAAGGCCGTGGATGAGACCATGTATAGAGGCATGATTGGGTCTCTTCTATATCTCACGGCTAGTCGACCCGATATTATGCAAAGCGTATGTGTATGTGCTAGGTTTCAAGCAAACCCTAAGGAATCCCATCTTGTGGCGATCAGCGTATTTTAAGATACTTAATTGGTACAATGAATTTATATTTGTTTTATCCTATGTATGACAATTTTGATCTTAAAGGTTATTCAGATGCGGGTTATGGAGGGTGCTCAATTGATCGTTATAGCACGTCGGGGGCGGCTACATTTCTCGGTTCCGGTATAGTGTCATGGGGTTCAAAGAAACAAGCTACGGTTGCATTATCTACAACTGAAAGTGAGTATATTGCGGCTTCTTTGGTATGTTCTCAACTACTTTGGCTTAAACAACAATTATTTGATTATGGGGTAGTTTTCGATAGCGTACCTATTTATTGTGATAATGTGAGTACCATAGCTATATCTAAGAACCCGGCCATGCATTCTCGGACCAAACACATCGATATCCGTCATCACTTTTTGAGAGATCATGTAGAAAAAGGTAATATTGAACTAATCTTTTGTCCAACCGAAGATCAAAAAGCTGATATTTTTACAAAACCCTTAGCCAGGGAACGCTTTGAGAAATTACGTCTTGAAATTGGCTTGGTTAATGATGATTGATTTTCGACCATGTGATTCTCCCTATGATTGACTAGTTTTGGTTTTAAGACTGTGTCCGTATTGTGATGTGAAATTCTATATGTCTCATGTTTTGATTTTGTGTGTGTGATTTAAAGACAAGTGTTTATCTATTAAAGCTTAGAGATTGTTCTTTTGATTATCCTTATATCATATGACATTTTATTTCACTATATTCTATATTTAGAAACCGTTTTCTAAATATTCCTAGCATGCTTGGAAACAACCATGTTTTCTATAGTGAAATCTTCTTTCATAAAAATATGGTATAATCTTCACAATAAATAGCTTGCCTTTTGGTCTTTGAGTCTCCCACAAAAACATTCTTACTAAAATTTTTCCCATTCTTGTGTTAAAGATTTGACAAATAGAATTTTTTTTACAAAAAGCTCAAATTATATCCACAAATACTTTCCTCCAAAGAAAATAGCCACGGTACAAAATTCTTCCATGATTAATGTAACCTTATTCGAGTTAAGTTCACTTCATTTTCATGTTAACATAACTTTGTCCAATGTTGGGTTAACATCAGTTGTGATGATTGCTCAGAATTTTTTTTAAGTATGACTCCTTTTCCTCGATTCTGACATTCTCTCCCACAACTCATGTCTCTTTACACTCATAATTATATCGTTACCTAAATGTCTTCTTATCCATACAAATACCTCACTCACATAAAGTTTATTTTTCTTCCCTCAAAATTGGGTTGAGTCGTGCAAACAAAAAATGTTGAGTGGTGCGGGCAAAAAAAAAAAAAAAAAAAAAAAAAAAAAAAAAATGCACCATGTGAGGGGGAATATTAAAGAAGAAGGTGTATTGGTTGAAGTAATTCATGTATCCAAATTTGAGATACTTGCAATTTAGGTGAAGAATTCAAAATAACTATTGGTGTTTTGAAGAGCGTTCCGAGTTGGAGACAATGAACAATATGGATGTGTTACTATACGGTTGTGGAGGAGTTTTTGGGTCGTGTTTGTGAGCTATCTTTGAGCTCTATGAAAATTCCTAATAATGATTGGTTGGTGACTCTCTTACAAAAGTCTTAGCTTGCGTTTAGGGTCTATTCTTACATATATACTCTATCTCTTCTTTTGTGTCGTTTTGGAACAATCTTTGATGCTCGCCTTTATGATAATACGTGTTTTGATCTCTCACGCATATATCTTACTTGTTTCATATGTGTGCTTGCATTCATGATATTATTCTAGTCCTTAACCGTTTCGATGAAGTCAAGAGGGGGAAAAACACCTAAGATTTGATTGCTTTATCTTGCTTTATTTCGTTATCTTAAGCTTCTCTTTTTGAATCTCTCTCGAGTGTTTTGTTCTATATATCACTAAGGTTTTCTGGTTGGAACAAGATAGGTTAAATATATCTTTCGCTTGTGATTCATCATCTTTTGAGACGATATTCGATTGAGGGGGAACGACCATAGAAATAAATCTTAGAGGACTTGACATCATCAAAAAGGGGGAATTTGTTGACTCCACGTTTAGTTTTGATATTGTCAAGTTATTTATTTCTATATTATATATTACTTGGTCGTTTGTTTGAGTTCGTGATGCGTAGGACTCAACATACAAAAGAAGAAGATGAAGATGAGAAAGACGAGCTTCGCGTCAAGTCAAGACTTTAGGACTAAAATTTGTAAAGTGACTTAACGAAGCTATGCACTACAAATCTTAGTAGTAATGTCATCATAACATGTTTTCATGTTGTAGTAACATTAGTACTATAAAGAGTTTTCTCTAAATATATTTTAAATATCTTTTTTAAATATTTTCTAAAGAATTATCTTGTGTTAAAAGTTTTCCATACTTTTATTACAATGTGTGAGAATATCTTTACTCATCTTAGAATTAGATTTGAATATATCTTACTTGGTAAAATATATGAAAATCTAATTATAAAGGATGTGCAAAATATTTCTCATATATTGTAATCTCTCAAAAATATTCTTTTATGATAATTCTCTTCCTCTAAACTTATCCTATACAATATTTTTTATCTTGAGAAAATCATCCTTGCTATTTTCTATTTTGGCCGAAATATATTTTTTTACTCATCCATATTTTCGGATTTTCTAATGTATTTTGAAGGGATGATTTTCTAAATAATATGGCATAATATCTTGTATCTTCTAACTAGACTAATATGTCTAAATACATTCTTGGAGAACAAGCTATCTTAAGTATCTTCCTAATTATCTTATAATCCATCTTAATCTTTTTAATTAGGAAGTTTACTTTTATAAAAAACAATATTATTTTCATAATATAATCTTCTTGATTAGTAAGTAATTAAAAATAATATTGTTGTAGCCAATATCATGATACACGAGTACTATAAGTACTCCATTACCATTTTGATTAAAAATCATCCAAGACAATACAATTGATCTAATACTTCCAATACATTTTTAATCAATCTAAGACTTTCAAAATACAATCTTAATTTCACTTTTGCAAAACCTTTTTGTTCTTATTTTGAACCGTGTTCTTCATTGTTGTTTTGCAAAATATTTTCTTTGATTTTTGAAAGCATTTTAACTTTGTACTTTTGTTCTTAATTTCTATTTTCTAAAAGTGCATAGTTACGATAAGTCTCTCTAGACAATTGAATTGTATTTTCATTTGATTGAGAGACTTGTAACGAGAAAAATAATCACCTTGTTAGAGATTAATTTCTCGAGTTAAAGAAGAATAGCTTCACACTAAGGTCGGAGTAGATCTCTAGTGTTTGTTAATTATTTATTGTAAAATTTAGTAGAAAGAGTCTTTCTTGATAAATAATTAATAAGAAGAAGAAGTGGATGTAGGCACTGATTAGTAGAACCACGTAAATCATTGTGTCATTTATTTTCCGCAATTTACTTTCACGCTTTAATATTTCCGTTGCAAAATTTTTAAGAGGTACAATCCTCTATTCACCCCCCCTCTAGAGTATTGTTGGGTCCTTGGACTCTACAGATATCATAATACCAATAGCATTTTATTTATCTAATACTCTTTGGCAAATAATTGTCAATTAGAAAAACATGGTGATGTTGAGATATAGGAAATGTCCACACATACTTTTATACGATCAAATAAATAGGTTTGCTAAAACAAATTTTATAGGGCTACTTTGATTCTTTTTAGTTGGTTTTCTTAAAAAACAATTTCGCTCGTTAACATCGTAAGAGTAATTATTTTTAATCATGCATAAAAATTAAAAGAAATAATATATATTTTTTTAATAATCACTCTATATGTGGAAGGTCTTACAATAATATTATCATATAATATTTAATATTGTTATATTCCTTTATAATTTTAAAAAAAAATGAAACTAAATGTATCACTCGATCAGTATAATAATGAAATATGTGGTTGTTATTTGATCAGTATACTCAATAAACCAACAATTATTTGCTAAATATTTCTTTGAATGTCAAATTTGAGTGCTCCATGTCAAATATTAATCACGACTTTACAAATTATGCATTTCTTAGTCAAAATATATACATCATGCATAATAAATACACAATTATACTCATTATTCTTATATATAATCACTAGGATACTACGGAGTATAATCTATATTTGAAAATTACAACCTGCGATTTTACAAATTAAATACAAATAAGTTGATGGTCATAAATAATTATTAGACACAACGACCATGTTATAATAATGATATACGGAGTATATATATATTATTTAACTAATTCGACCAAGTATTATAAGCAACTTGTATTGAGTACTTCGTATATTATTGTGATGGAAAGAGAAATATCAACATGCAAATACAAGTACGTAACTTAGTTATCAAGTTACTAGGTGGTATTAATTAACGATATAGAATTATTTTTTAGTGAAATAGTTTCAAAATAAATTATGACTCCGATCCGTGATACGAGTTTTATCGTATAATTAGACTTAAAGTGATTGAAAAAAATATAAAGATAATACTCTGAAGTCAATAACATATTAAGCTAAGGTATGAGTATAAATTAGAGGTATGAGTACATGAACATAAAAATAATCTACTAAAGTCAATCACATATATAAATATATTATTACAATTGGTATGTCATAAAATGGTTATTATAAATAATAATATGAAAAAAGGTTACGACAACATAATATCACCATTATCACTGAAAGGATACAAAAATCATATAAATGAGTGTAAATGAGGAATTTCGATAATTTATTGTAAGACCTCTCATGCAAAAACTTAGTGAATATTCCATCTTACCTGAGGAAATTATTGGGGATGCATGACGTCACATATATACAGAGTATTAATAATATTATTAATATGGAGTATATAACTATATATATTAAATAAACTGTAAAGAGTATACAATTGTATACGGTCTTGAGAGCGAAAGTGAATTAATCTATATAATATTATTAAAAGGGTAGCTTAAATATCTAATTAATACTCTAAATTCCACGTGGCATTACATTGTACCTTCGTCAAATTGCTTTCACCTTGATATGCTTATCCATTTGATCTTCCACTACACACTCATTTTCATTTATTCACATTCATTGTTTCCACCATTTAATGAAACCCATTTAAATGCATTTTCACCTTCATATTCGTCCGTTCAAAACATTCATGTCATTCTTTTTTACGGTTGAGTCTATGACTCCATGCATTTACAATAAACTTTTCAAATCCCCTTTCCCTTTAAGTATATCAAGCTTAACTTTTTGACTTTTTGTATGCAATTTTTTTCAATCCAAAAATGATTGTTACTCTGTGCTAGATGTTTGCACTTGAATTTGTCGAATTCTCCAATTCACCTCTACACAACCTATTAAGGAACATCATTCAGATTAATTATTACGGTTATGAAGAGAATAATTAGTTTACTCGCATAGGATTTCTTCATCTGAACATTCAATTCCAAGTTAAATTAAAAACAAAAGTCGATATCTAATAATTTGTCATGAAGACATTGATGAAAGTATTCATAGTGTAAACCATTTCATAGGTGGGGTATCGAAAAACCTTTTCAGCAAAGACAAATGACAACGACCACAGTGTGAAAGATGAGACATGTATCTAAGAATTCCAAACCCCGTCCTACGATTATGGAATTCCAATTTCTATGTAATCTATTTATGATATCTAATTTTTAACATATTTGTTGATTTTTTATTATTAGATATTTTTCGATTATATTGCGTTGTTCGGGTAAAAAAAGTATGTAATCATACAATAATATTGTCGTTAATTTCATGTATGAAAACAAAGTCAAATAAAACAAGTTCAATTGTAATCTTAAATTTTTGATTAACCCATTATTTAGCCTCATTATATCCAAACAAGAAATTCAATAAAAACCGTGAGTATCACGGGAGTTAAAACTAGTTTCTTTTAATATATATAAAATTTTATCGATTTATTATTTTAGCTGATCAGATCATAGACAAAATTAAGTACTCCCTATATTTTTATTACGTCAACCATCAAAAAAGAAATGTAAATATATTTTTTAAACAAATATTATATACGTCTTAAATATTATTATTATTATTATAGGGAATAACTAACATTCAAATGACGTACTCCTTAATAAATTGAATTCAACAACAATTTCTTCTACAATATAGTACTAGCAGCCTTTACTTTGTCCTGACATATTTGTCTATTTAAAACATAAACACAAACGAGTAAATACTAGAGAATATTTTGATCCATTTTTGCGAGCTAACATCATTGACAAATCATAAAATATATGCCTAAAATTTCTAATCAACAACTAACTAATTCTCATCGTATGCGTTTGTTGTTCTAATATAAACACCCTAATTTATATAAAATGTTTTCGAAAGATTTTATATTAAATGATTATTTATGAAGGTGTTTACGAATGCGACTTACATATTAAATTGTTTTGTGTTATATATAAGTTGTTTACCTTAAATTTATCTGTTGTGATCTATTTGAACGGATAAAATTTTACAATTAGGGGCTGTTCTTCGTGACTTATTTTCAGTTCAGTTTAGCTCAATTCAGTTCAGTTCAACCCACATTATTATTATTATTTTTTAGTTCAATTTAATTGAATTTTATTCATTTCAATTCAATTTAGTGTAGTTCAGCTTGAAAAAGTCATAATGTATACAATAATTTCATCATAATTTATTGTAAGACCGACTTAGAACCTGTTCTTTCGGACTTTTTGATTTAATCGAATCAAATGAAATGAATCGAATCGAATCGAATCGAATCGAATCAATCGAAATGAATCGAATCGAATCGAATCGAATCAAACGAATAAATGAACAAAAAATCGAATGTATTATTATTATTATTATTATTATTATTATTATTATTATTATTATTATTATTATTATTATTATTATTATTATTATTATTATTATTATTATTATTATTATAATTATTATTATTATTATTATTATTATTATTATTATTATTATTATTATTATTATTATTATTATTATTATTATTATTATTATTATTATTATTATTATTTATTTTTTATTATTATTATTATTATTATTATTATTATTATTATTATTATTATTATTATTATTATTATTATTATTATTATTACTATATTTATTATAATTATTATTATAATTATTATTATTATTATTAAAAACCAACAAAGTTGCAACTAACAAATTTTTATCTAACAATAGCATGAGGATATGTATTTAACCATAAAATATTGACAAATACCAATTCAATAGTTCCTACAAGTTTTAAGAGAAGATCAATTGATATATTCAATAAGCTAAGGTTACAATCCTATTTGTATTTATAATGACCATGATGAATTGATGATGACCATGATGATGAAACATATCAAGATGGTGTGGAAGTCGATAACGAATAAACATAGATGATATCTTTTGAGTTTATGATATCTTTGTTTTCAAGATTATGATTTTCAATTGTATTAACAGTTATTATTATTTCAATGCTACCAAGTTTTTTTTTCTTACGTACCTTTTTTTTCCACTACTTTCACATGTTTTACTAGTAGTAGTACTAGTTATCGTAGTAGTAGTGGTGATAGTAGTAGTAGTACTACTACTATTACTACTACTAATAATAATAATAACAACAACAACAACAACAATAACAACAACAACAACAACAACAACAACAACAACAACAACAATATTATTTAATAATAATAATAATAATAATAATAATAATAATAATAATAATAATAATAATAATAATAATAATGAATCGAATCTAAATGAAATTTGAATCGAATCGAATCAATCGAATCGAATTGAATGAATCAATCAATTAAAGTGAAATTGAATCGAATCAAATGTCTTTGAAAATAAGTCCGAAAGAACAGGTTCTTAATAATTATTTGAACCCAAATAGTTGTATATGTCCCATAAATTTATTTGATAACCGAAATTCGTGCCAGATAACTTATTGGGCTGTTCATTTATGAGTTAATGGGCTGCAAAATGTAAGTGTGAGGCCTGCTAAGTTGTTCGTAAGCTTGTTTGGGCTCAAACTCTTCATCAGGCACACGGCACACTTGCCATGTGTCCATATCCAAATTGTACTCCCCGTCCAAAATTTAATTTAATTCAATTCAATTTGATTTACTTAACTTTAAAAAAAAAAAGAAAAAAAAAAACACAGATTTCAATATGATATACTCCGTACATTTTTTGGGTAGATGAGTATTTTAATACAGACAGTGAGTTTTGAATCTCCGTACTCAAATTTCGTGTTTTGTTTTAATATGGATGGCTTACTTTGACTGCTTATGCTAAATAAAAAAAAACGAATAAATTATATATCAAAAAATTGGTCCAGCGGGTCCAGGTCGGGTCCTAAATTCATTGTCATCCCTAGTGTCAACCTTACAAATTTTCCTATTTATGGGTTGAGGGCGTAACTGACTTCTTGAAAAGAGTAAGTATTACGTGTTGAGGCTGTATAAACGAGAAAATAGCAAGATTTCCAAGAGAGACACGACTCAATGCATAGTAAGTATTACGTGTTGAGGCTGTCACAACTCACAAGTTAGATTCAAATAAATCAACGTTACCCTTCCAATCAAGTTGACTATAAATAGTGCCCCAATTTTTGACACTAGGAAATTGAGTTGATCTAAATGTGAACAATGGAATAGGTTAGCATTTCAAAGGAATTGAAAAAGGTAAAGATGTATAAGCCATGGTGCAATGTTATTTTAGATAAAAAAAAGCAAAGATTTTTAGAGGAGACATGCAAATAAAACATGCATGTGTTAAGAAAGGCAAAAGATGATTCAAATGCATATTATTGTAGGATCATAAATGGCCATACGCTTAGCTTCCAAGTTCCAACAGTGGGATCTTATGGTCCAATAGCTACTTAACATTATACTAAAGTTGTGCAACATCCCATGCTCTCACTCAACCATGCCTAATCAACTCAACATAGACATCTCAACATAATAATAATAATAATAATAATAATAATAATAATAATAATAATAATAATAATGTTGTTTACGCCTTTAATCTGATTGTTACCACTTTGAACGACTATCTCGAGTCTATTTAAATATTTATGGCCTATTCTTTTGTTTTGGGTTAGAGTTCTTTGTGTGGATAAACTCACTTTTGATTAGGTTTAAGAGAACTATTTTACTAGGTGCAGTGTTGCTTAATTGTTAAATCATACTCAATTGTATCCAACAAAAGACACGCTTACCCCTGCCCTGCCATTTGCACATCACAAATTTTCTAGAGTTAATTCTCCCTTAAATTAATAGTAAAATCCTTACTCATCATCATCATCACTGCCATAGTGCCATAGCTGCCCACCATCGCCCCTTTCATTGCCCGCCCGCCCCACCCCACCCCTTTCCTTTCACTTTAGTTCCCCACTGCTCGACGGCGTTGCCGCCCTGATTCGGCTGCCCCTACCCTTGCCTCTCTACCCCCCCTCTTTGTCACCACCACAACCACATACCCGCCTCAATTAACACCTCTAAGCCCTAATTTTAATTGATAACTCAAAACCCTAATTCTTAATACTCAATTAATAGAATATTAAAATTTTATTACAATTATAAGATGTATACTTTAATTCATAATTCAATATTTTGAAAAATTCACAAATAATTTGATTAAATTGCATGAAGTTTATTGTCATTTGATTTGGGTTAAAAGAGAGGAAAAAATAGGTTGAAGACGATACAAAAGGGCAAGTGTTGGAAATTTTATGGCAACAAATGGATCAATTGAGTAAAGTTTGAGTACAATTGTGCAACAACGTTTTCTGATATATCATTGTATTCTGCTGATGGACGTAGGTATCACATCGATAGTGAGCCACGTAAACCTGTTTGTCTGCTTTGCACGTTGTTCATTACGCTTATCTTTTTGTCTGTTTGCTTTGCACGTCCGCTTTTGTGCCCGGTCGTGTTATCGTCGACGCTACTCGGCGAAAGTGCGTCAAGTATAAGGATTTGTGCGAGACGACTTGTTATAGTTTTCTACCCTTATCATTTTCTTCATATATTAGGGGAGCTAAATACTGATGCAGTTGCCTTTCTTGCTTACATTTTTACTAGACTTACTTTTGCTATTGCTAATTAAGAGATCGAGTGGACGCCCATATTGTGTCAAAGATTTGTTCTCCACACTTTGCATTTATATCACACTAGTGTGATAAAGAAGGTGGATGGTATTTGCAGGAATTATCTATGGAAAGGACACATTCATTATTGTAGGGGGTGCCCAGTGGCTTGGGCTCAGTCTGCACTGATAAAAAAGCAGGAGGATTGGGGATTATGAATAGCAGATAGTGGAACCAAGCTGCTGTAGGAAAGCTTGCCTAGTGGGTGCCACCAAGGCTGATCATGTCTGGGTACACTGGGTGCACCATGTTTACATTAAAGGTGGTGAGTGGCTGAACTACTCCCCAAGTGTTAACACAAGTTGGTGTTGGAGGAAGATTTGTAGTGTCAAGGATAAGATTAATTAAGATAGGCTTGTTGTCAGATGGATGGCTAGTGCAAGGACAACCCTACACAATTCAGTTGGCTTACAAATGGTTGCAAGGAGAATATGAGAAGCAGGGATGGGCTAGCTTCATTTGGTCCAGATTTTATGTGCCTCGCCACATGATGATTGTTTGGCTAGCTGTTAAGGAACGCTTGGCCACGTTAGAAAGACTGTCGAGATTTGGGATTACTGAAGAGGAGCTGTGCGGCTTATGTTTGGAGGAGAAGGAAACTGTAGCGCATCTGTTTTTTGAGTGCATATACAGTAGGGCATGTATGTGTTTTCTACAGCGAAGTTTGGGCATCTATATGATCAACAAATCAAGCTGGATGATGATACATAAGCAAAGAGGAGGATCAAAGTTTCAAAAGCAAATTTTATTTGCTTTTATAGTAGGTTTAATATACTATATTTGGCAAGTTCGAAATGAATGTAGAGTATACGGTCGTGTAACGCATCCTATAGTAGTATATGAGCGACTACGTGATGAGATTAAGATGAGGGTCTATAGTTTAGCCTTTAATCTAAAAATGAGTGATAGTACATGGTTCATGAGAATATGTACTCCCTCCGTCCCGGTCATTTGTTTACACTTTCTATTTTAGGGTGTACGGGTCATTTGTTTACATTTCTATAAATGGTCGTGGGCCCATACTACTTTAACCAATTACATCTATTAGTTTCTATAAAGTGGGCCCTTTATTGTACTTTTCTTATTATTTTATTGATTTTTTCTTTATCTCTCTCATCACATTAATAAACGTGTATAAAGTAAACGTAAACAAATCACCGAAACGGAGGGAGTAGTAGAGGATAAGAGGGATCTATATGAGTGCTAGAAGTGTACAAAAACAAGTTTTGATATCAATGACATTTACCTTTTACCAAAAAAAAAAAAAAAAAAAATTATAAATCGATAAAAAAAATATAATAATAATAATAATAATAATAATAATAATACTTTACTCATCTTTCTCGCATTGATTATGCATTTTGAAAATATTATTCTAACAATGCTTCGGGATAATCGTTTTTCAAAAGTACCCTTAAAAAAAAAATTATAATACGTGTATAGTTTTAAATTAAAATTTTACGGAGTAATTTGATTTAGTGTGTACTCACTCCCATTTTTAATGTTCTTCTCACTTTCCCTTTTTGTCCCATTTTATTTGTTCTTCCCCTTTCCTTATTTGTCTATATCTTATGGTCTTAAAACTTTATGACCCCACTTTTTTTCTCTACTTCTAATCTTCACCCTACATTTTTATTTCCTTAATTTATACCCCAAAAACAAATGGGAAGAAGATATGAAATGGGAGGGAGTATTGTAAATTGTAATATCGAGCGACGGAGCGGAAGAAGGCAGTATGCTCCAAGTTCAAAAAAAAAAAAAAAGCACGCGGTCACGCGCCAAAAAAGGAGCGAGTAGGAGGAAGGGAGCAGTGAAAGAAACAAATGAAAGTGGGGGGAAACCGAAAACTCAAAAAGTGGGATATCTGGTGGGACCCACGTTGACATGCCCACGCCACTTCCCATAACTCATTAGCCACGCGTCAGTTAATAGCCCGGCCCATTTTATTATTTTTGCACAACCCACTTTGTTGAATGTTGATCCACCATACGGCCCTATTTTAGCTAAATTTACACTACTACTCTTTCCTTTTTTTGTAATTGTATGGATTAATTGTCAAACACAACTTTTGAAATACGAGTTTTGTCATATATTATCTTTAAAAAAAAATTGTCAACTACCATCTTTAAAAAAAAAAAAAAAAAAATTGTCTACTACGACCTTTTCACCCGAGTTTATCAAATTCCGACGTTGACTTACCGAAACTCATGCTTATTCTTCATCTTCATCTTCTTACCTCCCTCAAATTCGAATTTTCATCATTTAAAACCCAAAATACACCCCTCAAACCAAGAATTTCACCGTTAAAACCTAAAAATTCATCCTTACAACTTAAAACAATGTGCTCCGCTGACCAAAATGTCGAAATTTAATTGACTTAAGTCAAACTCATGCCAAAAGGTCGTGTTTGACAAAAAACTAAATTTAAAGATGATAATTGACTACTTTTTTTTTTTTTAAAAGATGGTGGTTGACAAAATTCGTTTTTTAAAAATTGTGTTTGACAATTAATCCTAATTGTAATATTCTAACTTTGTCAATTGGGTGATCTAAGAAAATCAAAATAAATAAAATACGACTATTATTTTGTAGAATTAGATGGTTGAAAATAAGATTAACTTAGAATAATAATAAAATTCAGATGGTATGTAGAAATTATTAAAAAAAATATGGTATATATCAAGAATTTTTAATATACAATGTCTTAGGATCTGTTCTTTTCAGCTTAATTTCAGTTTTTATAAGTTCAGTTTAGCTTTTATAAGTTCAGCTCAGCTCTTATAAGTTCAGTTCAGCTTCTATAAGTTCAGTTTTTATAAGTTCAGCTCTTATAAACGGAAAAAAACAGACCCTTACAACTGTTAAGGAAAAAGAAAATCATGCTTATATTTGATGATCAAATAATCCAAAGAGCTACCCTACACATCATTAATTAGTCTAGGCATGAAATATTTTTCAATGCTCGTGTTTTTCAATTCAGACTATATACTACTTCCTCAATTCCATTTGATTCTATACATATTTCTTTTTCGGAAATTCCAATCAATTCTATACATTTCTATTTTAGTCTCTACTTTATTAAACTAAAAGACCAATATACTCTTCACTAATACCCACTCAACCCACTTGCAAACAATAAAGTAGGGGTATTTAAGTAATTCCATTATCTACCCCACTTGATTTTCTTCTACCTTAATTACCGTGTTTTGGTCAAACGTATAAAATCAAACGGAATGGAGGAAGTATCTTAATAAACCAGTGAGTAAAATTTACGGTGTATGTTGGTTGGCAAAGTAAACAACTTAACAAGCTACCTTGTGTGATATTACACAGTCAAAGCCTATACAGTGATGTTACAAATTTATACTCGTAGTAGCTCAACCCCACCACTATCGTAATATACCCCGACCCTACTTAATTTTGGGTTGCTATTTTTGTACTGATATTTATTTCACTTAATTATACCAAATACTCACAATGATACTGATCCGTACTTATTTGAATTAAACGACAAAATTTCTTATAAAGAAAACTGATAAGATATACTCCGTACAATAGAGTAGGATTTCATAAGGTTAATTTATTATGAATAGTTGTTGTGTTCAATTACATGAGATATGTGAACTATTTATAATAATAGCTCACAAGATTAGAAAAACCTACATCTACCTAATTCTAACTTATTCTCTAAGATAATAATATATCATAACATATATGGTATATTATAATAATATATCATATCATTTATTTTCCCTAATAAAAACCCTTTAACCTCAAACTATTAGAATGTCGTAAAATTTTTATACGAAATTAACGGTATATAATAAATTGAGAAATAGGCCAATAATTAAGCTAGCTAACTCCTTTAAAGTAGTAGGGAGTATTAAAAATCCACTAAATATTTTATTGGAAGTTTTGAGTCATTGTTGATAGGGTGTCGTACTATCGTTCAATAGTGGTGTTTGCACGACATTGCCACTTTGTTTTCATGTTTGTATTGGTCATGTGTTTGAAATTAAACATGGATTGTTTGTTATATGCCCATGAATTTTTATCTTCCTAGCTAAATTATTCTTACCTATACTAGTACGTCTATTTCCATTGTCTTTTCAAATTGTTAGAATTGCAATTTTTTTTTTCTTGCAATTATTGTTTTATTGTAGTGTGTATGTATTTTCGATCCAAAAGTCAATGCATTTAGAAACTCAGTTATATACTTATATACGAGTAATTTTTTCTATTCTGTTTTTATTTTTCTATTATGAAAATGAGTATAAATTAGTTAGAATTGAAGTATTTAGATATTATAAATGTAAATTGGTGAATTTCTTTTCACCTTAATTTTTTTTTTTCTTTTTCCAGATTTTACATGTATATAGATATGACCTTAAAGTGAAGTGCATCAATTTCAAAATATAAAGATCAACAAAACATACTGAATTTTCCTTGAAATATCCTATTTAATTTTGGAATAATATTAAAAAATATAGGTAAATGTGAGTGAGTCGTGGATCTCACCATTTTAGTATTAATTTTTAGCCATATGATATGCTCAAAATATAAAAAAAAAAATATATAATCCGTACGATGTAACCATTTCTAAATAGACCATGGTAATGGTCACATACTCACATAGTCACATTAGTAATATCTTTTGCAAGTGTTGAAAAAAGATTGTAGTACACATATAACTGTCAATATAATAAATTTGCAAAACATCACAATTAGTAAGATTCATAAATAAAGTTGAATATTTCAATTACATACAACTAACGGTCGTACAATTGAATTACACGTTAAATATTTACGATGCTCTAATTTATTTTTATTACGTTAAAGATTAAAACCTTAAATTTACTTTATGTTATTTTATTTTCAAATGCCATTAATTAGGCAATTAAAATAATACTTCGTAAGTAAATGGGATGAAAAAGTAAAATTAAGCGGCTAATGAAATAAAAGCATGATTGGTTTAACAACATTGAGTGGTGTTGTCTCTTTCTAATTATATGATCCAAAAACAAATTAAAAGTAATCTTCCTAGTATTAAAGAAAATAATGCACTTACTTGTCACTAACACTAGTTGACCACACCATCCTCGTAATCATATCCATTATTATTTTCAACTTATTTTTATTTTAAAATCGTGATTTCGTATATATAGGTTTATATATATAGGGTCAAATGCTACTACTTAATTAATTACCTATAGTAATCGATAAAAAAACATGTGTTGATTGTTGACAGTAAATATTTTTAAACTCGCCATTATATTAAATAGTAAGTATCAGAATTCAAAACATTTAAACATAATTCAAATTACACTATAATAAGATATGAAGCATCATTAAGTACATACGAGTTTGAGGAATTGTGAAGATAACTACAGAGTAATTTTCTTCATGGTTATTTTAAAATTGTTCTCAAACAACTTTATAACATCAATTGCTTATACGGAGTATATTAGTGTCATATGTCCGTAGTAAATACGTAGTAGTAATATTTTTATTAGGTTGTGAAGTACAGAGTATAAAATGTTAGAGACCATTATCAATTATTGTACTCTACTAGACAAATCTCTTATCAAACACCTACTAAATACGTAAATTTTGTAATAAATTTCTCTAAAATAGGACTCCTATTAATTTTTAACGTATACGTGATAAATACACTAGTTATTGATTTTAATTTCATTGGATTAGATTTGTCCCAAGGTGTACCTTAGCTCACCTCTAAGTACAAGTATTATACAAAACAATAATGTACTCCCTCCATTCAATTCCATTCACTACATGATGTCATGGTCCACTTGCCGAGACGCATTTTGCAACGGTAATATCTATAGTTACGTATTAAAAAAAATTGTACAAATTTAATTTTAATATGATGTGTAAGAAGACGAACAAAACAAAATCACACATGATCATATTCTCAATTATATATCAACCACAATATCGAAAATTCTCCGAGGATATAAATAGTGGCAAATAGTATTATGTAGTGAATGGAATTGAATGGAGGGAGTACTTGTTTAGTTTCCTTCCACTAAATTGCATGTCCTTATTCGAGATATCAATGAGAACATGTTAAAAATACCGAAATGTGAAAAGCTTAGATTCAACTTGTTGGAATAGTTGGGTAGTTATCAATGCAAAGTGTCCAAAATAATTTGTTTGACGTACTATCATGACAAAATGAATCTTCTCCATTTTCTCTCACAATACATTATTTTATTATATATTTTATTCTTATCCATTTAACTTTTTATTTCCTAATAAATCTACAACCCTTTGATCAAACCCATATTTGATCTGAGCCGTTCATAAGCAATGGACTCTCCATTTCTTTTTGAGAAATGGAGAGGATCCTTACTCCTATCATAATACCAATTACCAAAGGCCGCATTGATGATCTTGTATATTTCTAATTTATGGGAGTTTATTTCAGGAAAAGTGTTATAATGATCGTCTTTTATTAAAAAAAAGGTAAAAGATGGGTTGTAACACTCCGGCCCTAACTAAATGTTGGAATGTCACTCACAGTAGTTCACCAGGCTACGTACATCAGATCACTCACAGACCAATACGAGTTCTTCCAGCACACTTTGTCCTCACTCGTGCACATCCTGAAAACTTCCCAGGAGGTCATCCATCCCAAGATTGCTCTCCAGCTAGCATGTTTAACTAAAGAGTTCTTAAGATGAGCCACCAGAAAAGAAGATGCATCTTATTGATATGAGTAACACTCCGGCGACCGTGTGGAGATCCTGTGTTCTTGTTGGCTAGGTACGTACCTAGCTAGATGGGGAGGATTCTGGAATACTATACTGCGGGTAGCTACCAGGCACAATGAGGACGTTGCGTTCTTCAAGTGGGGGTGTGTAATACCCGAGGTTAAAAATGCTACTCATACCAATAAGATGCATCTTTTTTTTTATTGAAAATCCTTTTCAGGTGTGATCGCGAGAGTGGGATGTGAGTGACATGGCGAACTTATCAGTGCGACTTAGATTATTTTAACACCTCAATGGGATACCCGGCCCGAATAACCGCTCGGACAACACCGGGTATTACATGGGTTTTCTGATACATAAATTTAAAAAGTGATATTTCAATTCGCTAATTGTGAGCAATTTTGAATATATTGTGACCATTATTAAAAGGTATAAACATGGTCACATTTTAATTAGTTCTCCCTCCATTCAATTCCATTTGCATCAAAGAGAAAAAAAAACCACTATTTATTCAAGTGGAAAGTTTTCGAAATTTCTCACAACGTATTGAATAAAATATAATCATGCGAAATCTTGTTTGATAGATCTTAATGAGTGCAATAAGAATATTCAAATTTTATAATTTTTGAAAACGTAAAACTTTACATATTTGCGTCCCAACATTTGCGTTGGCAAACGTGAAAAAACAAATGATGCAAATGGAGTTGAATAGAGGGAGTAATAGTCACAAACAGCTTAAATGTGGTCACGATTTATGTATTAGAAAACTCGTCTTTCACTTTCTTAGTTGAAGATACTCTTTTAGTAGACTTACTTACTCTTTATCATGATTAGTGTAATTAACAAGTTAAGCGCAAGTTCTATACAAACTAGTATTTACAAATTATACGTACTATAACGCATATACACTTATGAGATAACTTATACGGAGTATACGGTTGTTTTTAATTGAAATTAGTAAAGTACTCTGTATGTATACTAACACATGAGGCTTGTAAATTTCAAAAATGCAAGCTATTTAACCGCTATATAAGCGAAATTTTAGGTGTATTGGGGGACCAGATCATCGCCAACATAAAGTGACTAAAAGTACTTTCGAAAGCATTATTCAATCATCAAATACTCAGTTATCGAAATGGAAAGCAAATTCTTTATCACAAGCAGGTAGATTAGTTCTTGTCAATGCTAATTTAGCCGCGAAAGGAACTTTTCAAATGCAAAGTTTTCTCCTTCCTTCATCGGTCCACAATAAATTAGATAAAATTAATAGAAACTTTCTTTGGAATAAAAATCCTGATCAGCGTTCATCTAATTTGATTGGTTGGCATAAAGTTTGCTTACCAAAATCGGGTGGTGGATTAGGAATTAAACCCTCTGAAGCAGCTAATAAAGCTCTTCAATTGAAACTTTTATGGAAAATCCTTAAGGATAAGGATAATATATGGGTCAAAGTGGTAACTAAAAGATATTTGAGAAATTGTTCACTCTTTGATCATAAACCTAATTCGAACTCATCTTGGCAATGGCGTAAGCTTATGAGTCTTCGACCTCTTTTTAGAAAAGGCTTGAGATGGCAAGTAGGTGATGGTAGTAATATTAATTTTTGGTCTGATAATTGGGCATACCCTTATCCTCTTACCAGCATTGTTAATGGTGGGAGTAATTTTGATCTTAATCTTTTGGTTAAAGATTTCATAACTGTTGATAAACAATGGGATATTTGTAAATTATCCGGTTTACTAAACAATGATATTGTTAATCAAATCATTGACATTCCACTACCACATAATGATATTCCGGATACCCTCATTTGGGGGTTGTCTGTGGATGGTAGTTTCTCTACCAAAACAGCAACGTGGTTAGCACAGGGTCTAGTCGACGAGAACATCGATAAATGTAAATTTGATTGGATTTGGAAATTACATGTTCCTCCAAAATTGAAATTTTTTCTCTGGAAAAGTTGCGTTGATGGCCTCCCCACGAAGGAAAGGCTTCTAAGAAATCATATAATTGTCCCACCTCATTGTGTGTTATGCAATCATCTCATTGAAGATAGAAATCATTTCTTTTTCAAGTGTCCTTTGATTGGTTCTATTTATCAAGAGATGAACATCAGTAGGTTTAATGACTATTTGGCAATACATGATAATATTGCAAATGAAAATGAAAATTTTATAGATAAACTTAATCGTCTTAAAGATATAGTTCCAAAAGGTGATTTCATAAAGATTATTTTTATTTGGTGGAATTCATGGTTCCATAGAAATGACATTATTTTTAATAATGATCATATCAATAGCAATAAACTTGTTATTTTATGTAATAGTAGCATTAAGATTTGGAATGAAACTAGACATAAGGATATCAATAATCCTGATACTGAATTATCAGTTAGAAACGTTAACAGGGAAGAAATTTGGTGGGAGAAACCTAAAAATAGTTTTCTAAAACTTAATTTCGATGGATCGAAAATACATGGAAATAAAGCCGCTTTGGGTTATTCTATAAGAGACCATAATGGCAAAGTTGTTTTGTTGGGAGCGAAACAGTGTGGTTCTAGTACAATTCTTGTTGCGGAAGCTTTAGCTTTAAAAGAAGGTATTTTAGCGGCTAAATCCTTAGGAATTTCAAAACTTATTATAGAAGGAGATAACTTATGTGTTATCAACTCACTTCGTAGTACTTGGCAAATTCCGTGGGAAATTTCTAGTATTATCAAGGATGTTAAATTAGACCTTCATTTCTTTGATGAAGTGATAATTAAACATTGCTCATGCCCAATAAAGTCATGACTTTATGGCTTCTATCGACATTCTTGTCCATCTCTTTCGAGGTGGTTCAAAGTTCTGGCTTCAACTTACCTCCTTCATCCGAAAGGATGAGATAGGTTGGTCCTACCTTAGAGGATCGACCTAGTTTCTTTACCTTATCAAAAAAAAAAAAAAAAAAAAAAAAAAAAAAAAAAAAAAAAAAAAAAACCAGTAAGAAAGTTTAGACCCCACTTGAAATGTTTCATCTTTTTGATTGGTGAGAGAGGACAGCGACATGGTCCACTAGGTGCACCTAAATTTTTTTTCTTACTCCGATAATTTATATTTATTTTTCATTATCTGGGATTCACAACTTATTTTCTTCCAATCAAGTTTTACAATAATCTAACAACTTAGTAATTAAATAAGAATTAACAAGTTCTTATTTTGACAAATTTTTTGGTTTTTGCTTAATTTCAACTCTTATAAGATCAGCTCAAGCTCAAGCTCCACTAGGGGTGTAACTGAGCCGATTTGATATCGAGCTCGGAATCGGAATTCACCGAGTTCAAAAATTCAAAGCTCGGAATTGGCTCGGATGAAGTCTCGAGCTCTACTCGAGCTTTGTTGAATATGTTTTTTCTATTTGTTTTTAACAACAATTAAGATAAGTATTTATATAAAACCGTATATATAAAATATCTGTATAAAAAAATCGAGAAAATGATTATCAAATACAAAGAAAAAAATTATTGTAGCAAAAATTAATGTATATACATAGACTAAATTATAAAGTAAATAAAAACGAACCCAACTCCGAGCTTCCGATCTAAACTTTACTAAGCTCGGAATCGGCTCGAATTTAGCCTAACTCGGCTCGGGCTCGAGATCAGTTTGACCGAGTTCGACCCGAGTAAGCTGGGAATCGGCTCGAATTTGGCGTAACTCGGCTCAAGCTCGAACTGGATATCAGTTTAACCGAGTTCGAGCCGAGCTTCAACCGATTTGATTCCGTTGACTCGTCGAACCGGCTCTAATTATTTACACCCCTTAGCTCAACTAACTGAACCCCAATAAGTATAAATTTACAAACAAAAAAGTTGACTTCAACAACAGTAAAATCAACTTAGTTAAAATAAATTCAGCCTAATTCCTATAAGTTCAATTTTTATAAGTTTATCTTTAATAAAATGAAAGAAACAATACTTTATTGGTAAAATTGAGACTAAGCATTACTAATACAATTGTTCTAAAATTTCAAAAATAAACAAGTTACCTTTACATGTGTTGGTGGCATGACTACTACTATGCGATAATAATTCAGTTTTTGGAAGCCCTAACAGGTCGACCCTACAAATACACGCCATTTATCATGAAAACTATAACCATATTTATTTCCTTTAATTGCAATTTACTCAATTATATTTCAACCGTAAACTTCCACCACATAAATACAACAATTTTGTACGAGTTTCACTCGGACGAATGATTGTTTTTTTTTTCCTATGAAAGGAGATAGTCATTATAACGAAAGAGGAGAATTTAAGCTCATGACTCATGACCAACTGCTCATAGTACTTCTATTTTGGCCACTAAATCATGATATTTTCGGCAATTAATTGCGAAGAAGAGAGAAAGATACCAAGGATAGCAAGTAAATGACACTTAATGATGCACCTATGAAAAATTGCTCGAAAGTAAACCACCAACATTACTTATTTTCCACAAATGCTTTGAACCAAATAAATTAATTAAAAAAATCAACTTTGGTATTTTACTTATGAACGGCGCTACATAGGGCAGTTGCCCTCCAAATAAAAGTTAATTGGGTCCCACAATCCTATTTTTATACGCCCACGTTGCTCTCCTTTGCGTTATGCTCCCTCCCCCTTATTACGTGTCACCCTTCGTTTCAACTTTTTCTTTTCTTGAATAACTTCCAACATACGGAGTATATTATTATAATGATTAATGATATGGTGAAATTAATGGATTTGTGGTTGATATTATAGGACGTTATTTCATGTTTAAATAATGTTAAATGATTATTTTTACCACCACTTTTGTATTGGATTGTCTTATGTTGTACGGAGTACTCCGTAACAGCAGGGCCGGCCCAAAAATTTCAGAGGCCCTGTTCTAATTTGTAAAATGAGACCCTAATTTAATTAGTCGAAAAATTATATAGAATTGTTTCAATGTAAAAAATAAACAAAAACAACACCAAGGAGATTTGAACTTTGGTGGATTGCACAATAGTGTGCATTCCTTACCAACCAGACCACTACTTTTTGTTGCTATATAATCTTTAAGTTTAATTTTTAACCTTCTACATATTACCAATTTCAACAAATTGGGGCCCTTATTTTTGGAGCGCCTGCTCGAGAATCCCAATAAAGACGCTTACGCCGCCCTGTGAATGTGAGGATAAAAGAGAAAAAACTTACTTCAAAATCTTATCGAAAAATTAAAGGTAATACTCCCCCTTTCAACTTCATTCACAAAAATTAACATAGAGATAAATTAACACTATTTATTCAAGTGAAAAACTTTTAATTACCGTGTATATAATCATATACTTCCTTCATTCCATTACGTAGTACTCCCTCCTACCCACAAATAATGTCCCTTTTGGGAAAAAGGTGGAAATTTATGGAGTGGAATAGAATAAGAAAAAGTAATGGGTAGGGGTAAGAAAATAGGAGAGAGGGTGTATGAAATTGAATAGAATAATAAAAAGTAATGTATTGTTAGGTGAGTGGGGGTTAGTTTAATCCAAAAAATTCATGGGGAAAAGCAAAAGGGACATTTTGATGGGTAAGGATTTGGGGGAAAAGGGACATTAGTTGTGGGTAGGAGGGAGTATACATTTGCTTTTTGCATAAAATTTTAGGTGGGACAAAAACATGTGGGGGTGAGGTATGCAATGACTAAAATTAGACATGGCAAACAGATCGAGTCGTGTCGGGTTCGTGTTCGTGTCAATGTTAAATGGGTCATTATCCTCCCAACCCTAACCTGACCCATTTACATAATCGTGTCAATTGCCTCAACCCTAACCCGACCCATTTATTTTTTTCATAACCCAACCCGATTTGTTTAACCCATTTATCTTTTGGCAGATCAATTTTAACCCATTTAACCCATATAACCCATTTAATTTTCTAACTCGGGCGACTTATGTATGATTCATTTGCCCAAATTTTAAATTTAAATATTTTGTTTTAATATTTTAGATAGTTTACTATCCTGATTAATCCAATTACGTTACTTTTAGATAATTAATGGGTTATTCGTGTTAAATTCGTGTCGGCAGACTTCAACCCTAACCCGACCCATTTAATTTCGTGTCGTGTTCGTGTCGACCTAATTACTTAAATGGGTCACTTTATCTCAACCCAAACCCGCTAACTTCGTGTCGGGTTCGTGTCGTGTTATCGTGTCGTGTCACTCATTGCCACCCCTAACTAAAATGCTCTTCCACTTGTTTAAGGTGAGTGTTAATAAAGTGAGGGTATTAAGATTATACTTCCTCCATTCCGTTTGGTTCTATACATTTGACCAAAACACGGTAATTAAGATAGAAGAAAATCAAGTGGGGTAGACAATAGAATTACCAAATTACCCCTACTTTATTCTTTAAAAAAGGACCTTGCAAGTGGGTTGGGTGGGGTATTAATGAAGGGTATATTGGTCTTTTAGTTTAATAAAGTACGGACCAAAATAGAAATGTATAGAATTGATTGGAATTTCCGAAAAAGGAATATGTATAGAATCAAATGGAATGGAGGAAGTAAAAGGGAGAGAATTGCATAATGAGAAGTAATTGTTATTATTAATCTTCAGTTGTGTTTTACATCAAAATAACACAACCTATATATAGAACTAGGTAACAAAATAATATAAGTCATTATTACTCCATATTATCTATTACGTAAATCATAATATTTTCTATGATATATTCGAAATATCATATACCCTAAATAATATATGTCGATATCTCGACATATATTCCAACGATAACTTAGTTTTTTTATTTGATAAAGTATGGACCAAATTAGAAATGTATACAAATGAATGAAATTGCCAAAAAAGAAATATGTTTAGAATCAATTGGAATGGAGGAAGTATGATTTTGTTTGATTTGTTTTAATGGATACAATAAGGATTTATCAAATTTAAATAGCCTTTAATAATGTCAAACAATATATATTGGTTGACGTTCCAACACCTGCCTTTACAAATGTAAAAAAGTAAATATGGTAAATGAGAATCAATGGAAAGAGTAGTAATCCTATTCAAGGGAAAATTGATTGAAAAAAAAAAGAATAAAAAAATAAATTAAATGTATACTATGTATGTATTACTAGAATAACATAAAATTGTTTTGTTAGAACGGTAAAACCCAAAATTTAATCATGTGATACAATCTTATTACAAAATTTTATTATTAGACCTCTAACATGCATGGATAACTACTAATTTTTATTATATTGTTTTTCATATAAGTAGATCTTATGGTGTGAGATGATTTCACATAAGATTGAGTACCTATGATGAACGTGCAATAGAATTGGTGCATGCAACATATATGGATCAAAAATTTGATTTTAATTGTAGTTTTCTATTATGTACTTAAAGGTTGATACAATTAAAATTTGCAAAATGATTAATCACGTAAATTTCCTTCGACTAATAGCGAAAACGACATATTATCATCTAATGTACTCCATGTTAAGGCAAAACAATGGTGGATCAGCAATATGATCTAAAATCGATTCACCTTTATAGTGGATTAGAAATCCAAATTCATGCCCAAGCCAAATTTATAGTTCTAAACCTTGAACCCGATACATTATAAATTTCAATATTCAAATTCATGTCTGATCTCAATCCCCGTAAAGCCCTATTTCAATTCAAATTGAACTTTTCAACATGTAAATCCAACTTTTTGACATTTTACATAACTAAAACTAGAAATTGGAGAGTTCAATTCATTCTTAAAGACGAGAAGTAAAATTGAGTCGGATTGTAATTTGAAATGAATTGATATAATTGTGGATCGGGTTCTTCATTCTATAATAGATATGGATTGAATTATTTTTTAGTAGATTTGGATTGAAATTTAAATAAGTTGGTTTGAGTTGTATTTTTTAAACTCATAGCTCACTACAAATAAACACGTTTTTTTGCGATGGCAGAAAAGCGTTGCAAAACACTCAAATCCGTCGCAAAATGTCATTTGCGACGGATTTTGCGACGAAAATTGACCGTCACTAAAATTTGTCGCAAAATAACATATTTGCGACGGACTCTCCAATCTCCATCACAAATATTTTGACGACGGAAATTTTCTGTTGCAAAAAGGTTTGCGTGGGAATTTTCCGTCGCTATCTAATCCTTTTATAAGTTTTGTCGTTTTGATTCAAACATTAACTCACAACAACACTATATAAACCTTACACAACTTATTTTCTTCACCGATGTGGGACTTCATTTTTTTTTTTTTTAACTTTGCGCCAATTTTTGCGACGGAAATCAATTTGTGACGACGTTAATGTGTTTGCGAGAGAATTCCAATTTTTTTTTTTCGACGGAATTCCCTTGCAATTTTTTTGGGGGAAAAAGGCGCTAAATCAATTTTTCAGCACGTGAAAACAATCCGTCGCATAAATCTTTTCCTGTGACGAAATTTTTTGGGCGTCGCTAATGCTGTGTTTTTTTGAGGACACAATTGTCATCCAAATTTTTATAATACCGAGTAACTTTTATTAACCCCAAAAATTTTTACTACAGGAAGTTAAATTTTTAGGAAACCTTTTATTTTAAAATTCTTCCTTTCTAAATAAACTATCGGAATTAATTTATACGATCATTTTATTTATACGATCATTTTATTATGATTTTCATATTCTAGTAATTCCCAAACCAATGACTCAATTAACTATACATATTAATGTTGATTAAATAGATTTTAATTTTCACATTAAAAAGGTTATTTAATTTGTGAACTTATATAACTAACCATATATCTCATTTATGAGATCGAGACATGATATGAGATTGAGACATGATTATCTAAAGACACACAATGCATATGTAATCAGTAATCACACATATACTCGATCATACAATCTAAACGTTGAGTCCACCATCAATTCGGACTTGAGATTACGGATGTAAATGTATACCAACACTCTAGTAGCCCTAATGGTAAAACGACATAAATACGTGACAGTATTCAAACACAACGATCTAATTGCCTCTGATCAGTTGTAAAAACAAAATCGATAAATTTAAATTGGTCAATATAATGTCATATACGATTATACTCCCTTGCTTTATACTCCGTATTATGTATGCACACAAGACACCCCACCACTAAAAGTTTTTCAATAAATAGGCCCCTATATGTTTACACCTTCACTTCTCTCATTTCTCAAAATCCCCTCATTTCACTTCCTTTATTATTTATTATATTATTTCTTCTTCTACTTACACTCTTCCTACTACATTATTCATCATTCATTTCATTTTATTACAACAAAAAATAATATAATCACATCAATCTAAATATCTATACACCATAGTACTAGTAATAACAATTATAATGTCGTCGAACGATGTTTTGCACGATAACAAACCTCCAACAAACAACTCGTCACAATGTCGGAAATTTCCTCATCATCAGTCGTCGTCGTTCTTGTCGTCCTCATCGTACCCTATTTGTCTTAAGGTATACATATCGTTTCACTCTACAATCACATTCATACAATCATACCCTATTTTTTCGGCCTTGTGTTGACTTTTGTGGTGTTGTTGTCTTTGATTTTTCATGCACATATAATAGTACACATGCAACTTGTATGTAGGTCTATGTCGACTTCTTGCAACATGACTTAATTTTTTTTTGTACGTACGTGAATTATTTCCACAATTAGCTCACTAATTAAATTCACTAGTTATTGGAATTGATTAGACGGTGGATGTTATAATTTTAAATTATTTTATTTTATTTTATACGAAGATGTATGGTTTAAAGAACCATGATAAAAATAGAAAATTTAAGTACGATAACAATGATTTTACTTGTCTCGATTGTACAAAATCACAAATAATTGGATATAGTTTGATTACAGTATTTTTTATCGAGTCATGTTTTAAGTCTTAGTCGTTACGTATGAGCATATGATAGGATGAACAAACTTTTACACATATTTGATGAGTTAACTTAATTATAGACGAGAATCAGATCCTTTTAACCAAAATGATAACGTTGTTAAATTAATTTTCGTCCCTAGTTAGTTGAAATGAATATGCAATCAAACAATACGATCCAAATTAACCCATTCAATTAAGAGAAAAAAAAAAACAAAAACAAAATATAGTTATATGCTTAAATTTGTTGAGTGCTATTTGAACTTATTATTATTTTTATATTCATTATAGTTATTTTTATTTTTAAAAAGAACAATTATCATGTTTTGAGATACATTGAATCATAGTAATAACATATGATAAGCGTGAATTTGTTGCAATGATGTAGTTCATGGACGTATGCTACAAAGTAAAAGTAGACCAAACAGTACCAAACAACATAACCCGAATGATCAACGGCCCAAAACGCGCCACGTCACCAAATCCCGAGGAATCAACGGCCACAATCCAACAACGGACAATCCTCCAAGGAATATCCGGGGTAGCAAACCCGGGCGAAATTCTCGCAGTCCTAGGGCCCTCAGGGAGTGGAAAATCCACTCTCCTGAATGCTCTGGCAGGGCGGGTCCAACAGCTGAAGCAGAATAATCTGCACCAGCATGCACCCGCCCTGTCAGGAATCCTCCTGGCAAACGACAAAAAACCGACAAAACACACTCTAAGATTAACCGGTTTTGTCACCCAGGACGATGTTCTGTACCCGCACTTGACAGTGCGGGAAACCCTCCTATACTGCGCCCTCCTGCGCCTTCCCCAGGTGCTGGCGTTATCCGAGAAAATCTCAAATGTGGACTCCGTCATAGCCGATCTCGGCCTTGCAAAATGCCAGGATACCATCATTGGGAACACTTTTATACGGGGCGTCTCGGGTGGCGAGAGGAAGAGGGTTAGTATCGCTCACGAGATGCTAATTAACCCGAGTTTGCTGATTTTGGATGAGCCAACTAGCGGGCTTGACTCGACTGCGGCTCATCGGTTGGTGTCGAGTTTGGAAGGGTTGGCTCGAAAGGGCGGGAAGACGGTCGTTATGTCGGTTCATCAGCCGTCTAGCCGGGTTTATCAGATGTTTGACTCGGTTTTGGTTTTGTGTGAGGGCCAACCGGTTTATTTTGGGAAAGGGTGTGAGGCTATGAATTATTTCGGTTCGGTTGGGTTTTCGCCGTCTTTTCCTATGAACCCGGCTGATTTTCTCCTCGACCTCGCCAACGGTTCGTCTTCTTTTCTCACTTCCATTTTTTACCTTGTATACAATGTATTTTTCGTTTTAGACCGTTCGATTTGAGTAATTAAGAAGATACCGTGCTCGTCTTAATTCTTTTAATTTATCAAATACTTATTTGAATTTTTGAATGTTTTTAAAAAATGCTCACTAAATTTCAGACAACTTTTGTAAATGTTAGACACTAAAGAATCCTAATTAAGTGCTGTATAATTCACTTGGTATGGATAGAATTCATGTATTGTTTAGGTGTAGTTCTTTTGATTAAGTACTTCGTTCAACAACGATAATACTATGATAAAATGAGCTAGAGCTAATTTTTAAAAGTTATTTCAATATTTGCTCATAAAAAAAATTTTAAAAAAAAAAAAAAAAACCTTATTTCAATATATCCATAATTACAATTATTTAGGATGTTACGGAGTACTAAAATGATTTTTATAAGGTCTATAATTAAAAATATTCCAGTAAATATAATCTGATTTTATCGAACACGAAATCATACATGAAACGACTTTATAAAGAAGCTATGTATTTCAATTGATATCTAAGTGGTGTGAGGTTATGTTTGCCCTCATTATTAAGATTCGTATATTATTTGAAGGAGTCATAGTGTTTTTGACTGACTTTTACACATAATGTTGTTGATGATGACTCAATTAGAAAGTTACACTTAAATGATGCCTTTTCTCATCATTGAAATTCTATATCTATTTAGATTCTTGTTTATTAGTACTCCGTATAAGTATTGTGTTTTTGAAATTTTGATTACCAAATTGCTTGGTATTTTTGTTCCCGTAGTTACAGTAAGATCGTCTCACTCGTGAAACCTACTAGTTTTTAAAGAAAATTTCTCAAAACTAATTCAGTATACTATCATGTATGTACATGAGAGGCTCACAATAATGCTATTGTAAGATAGTCTTATCCAAAAATTTGAGTTTTTATATTTTTTAATTGTCTAATTACGTATGTATATGTAATCAAATAATTCAACATAAATTTCTTATTTTTAAAATTTATAGGATATTTTTTGTGGAATCTCCTCGAACAAATGAATTTCGGAAGAAAAATGTGTACTATTTTAACCAAATCGATCATTGCGTGTGATTAAATAAAAGCCCCTCCGCGATTGACACAGCTCTTTCTCCTCGCCTGCGTGTTCGTTGCTTAAAGGATTGCATTTAGTTTCTGGATTTTGAGTCTTTCTCCGAAATCTTTGAACGCATATACATGCATCCAAATCATGTATAGCGTCAAATCCAACGACTTAAAACGTCAATAATTAGTCACTATAATAATTAATAGTGTAAAGATGAATCAATCTTACTTGAAAGTTTTAAACTCAAATCCATATATAGTAAACAATAATTATCAAGAATTTGTTTAACTTTTATTGTTTTCAATTCTGTTGAACTAATTGTCCTTTTGTTAGTACATGTGCATAATGGACTAATGTAGTAATGTAATGGTCTATAGTACGGGTTCTAAATTTGGTGACCTGCCAACCTAGCAATTTGGTAGCTAGTAACCTTTTGTTGAACATCAAAAAACACAAAAATTCAACTAAAACGGTTCTAAATTGAATAATATCTTTAATTTGCGAGAAAATCTCACAATGTAAGATCTACTCCCTCCGATTCTCGGATTCTTAACATTTGCTTTTGGCACAATAATTAAGGTGGACCAAAAAAATGGGTGGACAAGTGGGAAAACAAGTGGGGTAGTATTTAATTGTGAGATAAAAAACTTTCCAAAAAGGAAAATGTTAAGAAATGGAAAATCACCCCAATAAGGAAAATGTTAAGAATCTGGTGAATCGGAGGGAGTATTAGTTAATAATAATCCACCTAAATAACTCAGTAATTACACATTCATGTGAGGGGTGGTGAGATTCGAACCCGCGACCTCTAGTCACAAGGCTCTGATACCATGTCAAGAATCAAATCAACTAAAAGGTTAAGCTAGCTGATGGTTGAAGGCCCAAGATCCATTATATACTCTAACATATTAGTAAAGATTTTTAGCTTTTTTTCTCTCTCTCTAAATCGAAACCTGCCACACTATACTCCGTATTTTACAAATGTATACAATACATAAATAAACATATAAAATGTATATCAATCTAATTCTTCTTAAGTCTTTATCATTACAATTATCACAAGATAAGTACAACAATTTTTTTATTATATTTTAATCAAATATTACACTTTGTAATTATCAAATAATCTCTAAATCCAACATGGAGTAATAATTTGTGTCATACATTTAATAAATTTGGTCCTATATCACCTACCGCAATCTTTATCATGTAGTACTATGAAGCTAGATATTATAATAGTAGTAATTAATTATAATAATAAGTAATATAAAAAGAGTGATTACATTATAAAATTCAAAAGAGGAAAGTCGTCCACAATGTTTGACTCCATAGAAACAAGGTACACGTACACATCATGTCCGTTGTTAAGGTTCATGTAATAAGTAACATGCAACCTACTTGCCTCTAGCCCAGGTGGAGTTAAAGTGCACGCCAGCGCTTCTTTGGTGAGGAGTTCTGCGAGTCAGGTTCGACTCAGGTGGGCAAGTTTGGTATCACGACAGCGCAGTAAAAGGGTGGGCTACATTAGTGCAGTGGTGGCGTCGAATCTGTCTTGGGGATTAAACCCCTCGTCACCAAAAAAAAAAAAAAAAAAAAAAAAAAAAAAAATAAATAAGTAACATGCACCATTTGCATGCATGTCATGTAATAATAAGTATATGTACGTAGAACTTGTTAATACTCGACCCGTATTATCCGGATCATCCAACCCTAGGCAATTAATTCTGTTGCTATGGATATCATATATCATCTCATGATCTCTGCTTTGCACCTAACTTTTTTGCTCTTGGGAACATGATGCACCCTTCCCCATTTCATTTACCGATTCATTGATAAGACTGTTATATACGTACATACATACAATTCCAAATAAATACGGAGTATAAATATACACTATAATTCTTATCTTATCAAAAAATTTAGGGTACTTTAAAAAAATTCGAAAGTCTATACTCTATAACTTAATTTCATAACACGTAAAAAATAACTTACATTAAACTTTAGATTTCCGACAATTTCAGTCGAACAGAAAAGACCTCAAATGAGTGAAAATATCTCAACTATACTTACATACGGACTACGGAGTACTCCGTATCAAGTAACTTAGCTTAGTGGTTACTTGTATTATCTTCTTCGTAGATATTTTAGACATGCTTCACCTATGTTGACAAAAATAATAGTACCATCTTTTTACGATCTCTTCAAAACGATACGAAGTACTTTAAATATCTTATATTTCAATTCACTAATTTGCACAAAAAAAAAAAAGTAAATTAAATAATTAATACGGAGTACTAATCAATAAGACAAGACAATAAACTTTAATTGGACTTTATAAATATCTACAACTTACTCCAATCATCTAAAAAAAGTTGATATCTCTTACTTCCTCCATTCCATTTGATTCTATACATATTCCTTTTTCGGAAATTCCAATCAATTCTATACATTTCTATTTTAGTCTCTACTTTATTAAACTAAAAGACCAATATACCCTTCACTAATACCCACTCAACCCACTTGCAAACAATAAAGTAGGGGTATTTAAGTAATTCCATTATCTACCCCACTTGATTTTCTTCTACCTTAATTACCGTGTTTTGGTCAAACGTATAGAATCAAACGGAATGGAGGAAGTAATATCTACAATAATCTTCACAACTATATACGGAGTATATTTGACTAGACAATAAAAAGTTGATCGTAAATTATGGTACTAGTAGATAATTAGTGCAACGTAAATTCACTATATTAACAATTTTTTTTTTTTTAGTTAAATCTTATAATAAATTATTATAAATCAGTCTTATTTGTACTCAATTACATAGTTTTTGTATCATTTTAGTGACAATTATTATTAATTGTATTTAAATTTTTAATATTTACCAAAGTGGTCATGTGCTAACTTTAGCATTTTGGCCATGATATTGATTTACATTAATTATTTATAATTTTTTTTTTAGTGCTTTCTTATTGTACATAATTAATAATGCCACTTTTTTTGGTTAATGGGAACCATTTCTCAACAAATAAAGTAGCTTTAATTTCAATTTAGACCAATCAATTTTTGTTTTGACAAATGTAATTAGGTCACTAATTTTATACGGATTGTTACGTATCTTAGAATATACCAATACTATTTATATATTCATATTATAATATGATTTTAATCATATAATATTGCATCACTTAAAAAAGTTGGATGCAATAATATTTTTCTTTTCAATAATTTTTCATAAATTAAATTTATGTAAAACATGTAAAAAGTTAGTGACTTTAATTTTTTTTATTTTGGCTTTTTAAATCCTTCTTTTTATTAGGAAATTTCTCTACACGTGTCCCCATTCCTCCACCTTAGCTTTCTTTTTCAACACAAAGCTCACTTATTTCTTTTGACTTTTTTTTCTTTCTATTATCATGTCTTATTTTTTTTTCCCTAACTATTTTTCTCCTCTTTTACTTTTCTATTCTTCTTATCTTTACTTTTTTTTTTTCTTTAGCTAAACAGTAAACAAACAAAAATTTGACAAATGGGTCATTTAATTCGGGTCGTTGTATATTAAAAATTCAAGTCGTATTAGGTCATTTAGGTCTCGTTATTTTAACCATTTATAATATATTTCAGGTACATTTTTATAAATTTTAGAAAAAAAAAAAATGTTAGAAATAATAATATATAAATAGATTTATGTTTAATCAAATCGATACATATATAGACAATATACTCTATAAATGTTTCTTTTAGATTTGATTGATTTTACTTTTTCTGAATTTTTAACTTTTGAGGTTAAATTTAATATTTCTAGAGAGAAAATAATATTAAAATTGAGTATTTTATAATATGCGAAGTACTCCATAGTACACTTGTCAAAATAAGTAAAAGGTAAAGATATCTATCTTAAACTTGAATTTACCAAGAATTTGGGACACCTTAGCTTGAAGAATCATCTCACACAATTTAGGTTTATGCCTTTTAAAATCCTATCATTGTCTTCTTTATATATAACAAATAACAATGATAACTAGCTTTACTTAGATGCCCTCTTATGATTACCCAATTATAATATAATAAAATCAAATGGTCCATTTTGAATGTATATCATATATATGATAATTTGATATTTA
This sequence comes from Dianthus caryophyllus, assembly GCA_023091065.1. Lineage (NCBI taxonomy): Eukaryota > Viridiplantae > Streptophyta > Magnoliopsida > Caryophyllales > Caryophyllaceae > Dianthus > Dianthus caryophyllus. The sequence goes on along the minus strand of CM041520.1, from coordinate 33,343,264 downwards.
AAAATAAAATAAAAAATATGGCCCAAATTGTACTATGTAACACCTACCGTAGTTAGATCGACCAGTATATTTCAATTAAAACTCAATCCTACTTATATGATCCTACATACTTATAATAATCTTTGTAAAAGAAAAAAAAAAAGGGGCAAATAAAGCATCTATAATTGATAAGAAGACATAGTTAGGTTATTAGAAATGATGAAGACATGGAATTTTATGTAGGAAAGAATAAATGTTACAATACATCATCTAGTACGTGAAATTAGAATTAAAGCATCTATAATTGATACTACTTCATGATCATGATCAATTTATAGCTGTATTGAAAGCACCATGTAAATGGAAACTTTTTATTACTTCGAAATTTTAGAATTTATTCTGTATTTTATTTGTCTTATTTATTTATTTATATATATTATTTAATAGGACAGTACTATCAGATAACATTAGTTTGAGATATCTCCTATAAAGGGTAGTCATTGAGTTAATTAGTGGATTTTATATTGTGAGACAGTCTCATATGAGAGTTACTGTAATTTATATTATTATTTACGGATTGATATTTAATAAACATTATCTTAATTGGGTTAAATTTATAGTTATGAATAATAATTTCAATGAGTTACAATATATATTTCTTTTATACAAATACTGAAATACACTATATTTATATAATAAATAATGCAATTACTTTTGAATTTACATTAATTTTGGCTATTAGTGGTGGTTCCAAATTCTAATGATTCTTCTACATACCCCATGACCGACCTTTTTTTGGGCCATAGAACTATTCTTTCGGTTTTGATTCGAGTGAGACACTTAATTATATGAAATGCATAATAAATGAATTAGAAATTGGTTCTATATATTCTATATGTATTAATTATCTTTATATTATTTTGTAATGTTGTTCTAATAATGTTTTCACAACTTCTTTTCTTAATCTTTTGTGGTTGAGATCTATGTATAAACATTGTCAATCATTTTCTTCTAAATTTGTTTGATTTTTGTCAAAGGTTTTCTTGTGATTTTATTCTTTGTTGAATATCTTCAATGACTAAATAGAGGGGAATTTCATTTGGTTAATAAGATTTGTTCTAAATTGATTTGTAGTTCGAAATAGTTTTGGTGTCGTTTGCATTACGCAACATATAAGATAACTTTTATAAAAGAATTTCAAACTTATAAGTCTTTTATTTAAAATTTAGCGTTTACGTGGATTTTCCACTCTAAGAAGATTTGTACAATTTTTCATCGCAATGAGTTCTTTGTTTTATCTTTATTTCAGGCATGTGCAATAATGCAGTCATTATCGTGCTACCCACATTCACTTTTAACGTCACCTTTTTACGTGTTAATGTATAGTCGCATAATGTAAGTGATACCAAAATTGACTACGCAGAATAACACCCTATTAACACCGCATTTTCTGATAATTCATTCTCAAAAATTTCTCTTTAAAATTTAATTTATCACTTAATAAATACATAAATATTACTTTATTTAGCCACCATTTTTCTTACACATCTTATCCTTATAACCCATCACAATAAAGAAAAGATCATTCCACTATTCAATATAATGTTGTTGCTAATTATTTTTTTTTTCTTTTCTTCTTTTGTTACAAACTTTATAATATGATGATTTGTTTTGATATGCCAAAGTTTTTCATGAACATAAAAGTTTGGCATATGATTGCACCACGTGTGACCAAACTAGTAGTAGTTGCATACGCATCAAGTGATGAAATCGATCAAAAAGAGTTTTTATTTTATTTTGTTTTCGATGCACCAAAATAAAAGTAGATAAATAAAAAATAAAAAAGTAGTGTAACATCATAATAATCCACTAACACTTGTCATTTTTTTATTCTTAGTTTCCATTTTATTTTGTTTGTTCCCCAACTTCTCTTTTGCTAGCTAATGACACTTAGATTATGCTAATTCTAGTACGTTTCATGTCAATCAATTTTCATATCATGGATTTTTAGTTGTAATTTCGTAACATTTAGAATACAAATTCGATATTCGGTCGGTAATTATAAGGTAAATTATTTATTGAGTTGATTTCTAATCATAGATGACTGACTGCAAATGTGTACATTTTTTGTAACGGAATATTGCGTAAGAGTGTTATGGTTTAGAATAAAGGAGTTATAAGAAGCCAAAAACTAGTTATTGAAAGCAATTGAATGATGACTTTATTCAACGGTTAAAATAAACGACCGATTGATAAATTTTTCGTTAAATTGTTTTATATAAGAATTAGTATTGAAATAATCGTATGCATTCGTATATGCAGGCGTATGTCACCAACACGACGGTGTAAACGAAAGAGAGAAGCTCAATGTCAAACAAACTCTGATTTCAGCATACAACAATGTCTTATCACCATCTGTCAAAGCTCTATGTTTAGACACCAACACTAACACCAACGACACCGTTTCAAGAGACAAAAATTCGTTCATTCGAAACCAAATCCGAAGCCCCCCTAGACGACAAACTTTGAGGACGAGTATCTACGTTTGGTTTAACCAGTTCATCATCCTCCTACAAAGAAGCCTAAAGGAGCGAAAACACGAGTCGTTCAACTGCCTACGCGTCTCCCAAGTCCTAGCCGCGGCCCTTTTAGCCGGGACAATGTGGTGGCACTCTGATTACGTGGACGTCCAAGACCGTCTAGGTTTACTCTATTTTGTGTCTATCTTTTGGGGGGTATTTCCGTCATTTAACGCTGTTTTCGCGTTCCCTCAAGACCGGTCTATGCTAATTAAGGAGCGGGCCTCGGGGATGTACTCGTTGTCGTCGTATTTCGTGGCCCGAATCACAGGGGATTTACCCATGGAGCTCATCCTTCCTACAGTTTTTATGATCTTAGTGTATTGGATGACTGGGCTTAGGCCCCAAATTTGGGCCTTTTTTCTAACCCTTAGTGTGGTCATAGGGTATGTCCTTGTGGCCCAAGGTATCGGGCTTGCACTCGGCGCTATTATATTGGACGCTAAACGGGCCTCCACCGTGGTCACGATAATTATGCTTGGGTGCGTTTTGACCGGAGGGTTTTACGTCCATAAGTTGCCGGGTTTTCTAAGTTGGATCAAGTATGCATCGGTCACGTTTTATAGTTATCGGCTTTTGATCGCCGTGCAATATGGGTCCGGTGAAAAAATATCGGGTTATTTCGGGTGCTCGGGCCGAAAGGTTAATGTGGCCCAATGCAAGTTTATTGAACAAGATATTGAAGGTCAAATTGCACCCTACGCAAGTGTAGGGGTCATGCTGATTTTGATTATTGGGTTTAGGTTACTTGCTTATATTGCATTGAAGCGTATGAAGATCTAATGTTGTTTTACACGTCTTATAGTTTAATTAATTAATTTTAATTTTTAATATTTGGTTGAATAAAAATATATCAATTGTAAGTTTATAAGAATGAAGAAGAAGATAGGAGATTATGAGAGTTTATGATGACGGTACGGTGTTTCGTTTACTTATAATTTTCTGATTAATTTTCGGGGTTTACTTGTGGAGGCGAAAAGGTAGGATGCTAACGATATCTTTTATATGGTAATCCGTATAGAAATATTTTTATATTTTCAATTAATAAAAGGATAATTTGCCTATGTGTAGAGTTGCTTTTTTATACATCGTCTGAAAATTCTTAATAAATTGTCCTGTATGCTATAATATGTGTTTGTGACAATTATTATATCATACACATGGGTGTATGATACTACAAATATCACATGCTGTTTAATTACGTATCTACCCCTATTACTTTTACCTTATTTTATTTAAAGAAAAAAAATAAAGGAAAAAGAGGTTTAAGCATCCCGCAGCAACATTACCCCTAAACACAATCAATAACTTCCATTTACCACTTTCTCCTCTCAAAATTCAATTTTCACCCAAAATCAACCAAAAACTACATTCAATTTTAATTATTTACACAATTATTCAATGAAAAGACATGCAAGAAAAAAATCGGCGAGTTTTAATTTGTTTTTTGGTTGTTTTTGTGTGAATTTCGTTTTTTTTTTTTTTTCAATGTTGAACATTATTTCGGTACTTTTTGTTATTATTGTTGTTTTATTTGGTTTAGAGTTATGAATTTGACAATGTTTTTATTTAATAATTTTGAAAAATGGTTGATTATTAAGTTAGGGTTTATGAATATGTTAGGTTTTATGAATATAATTGGGCAAATATGCATTTTTTTTTTTTTTCAAATTATGAATAAAAAGTATCGATTTGTTGAATATTAATCCATTAATTTTGAGATTTTTTTTTAATAAAATATGGTGTTTTAGAATTGAATATGTATGTTTTAGAATTGAATATGTATGTTTAGGAAATGAATATGGTGCTTTAAAAATGAATTTGTAAGTTTAGTAAATGAATATGGTGTTTTAGAGATGTATATGTATTTAACTAGCATAATACCCGTGCATAAATGCACGGGGTGTACAAAAATAAGTTAATAGTTAATTGAATTGGTAATTGAGTTAAATATTAAATTATTATAAAAATACTTCGTAGTAATAATATAAACGCAAACTAAATAAACATGTATTCTTAGATCCAAATATAACAAACTGTATTTTAGCCGACCGCGTATTTATTTAACATGTAACCCGCTTATTCGACCCATAATTGTCTTCTAATTAACCCGTTTAATTTGTTTAAAAGTGTCAATTTTAATTTTTCTTAATTAACTATCAAAATTTAGATGATAGAATCGTTGAAATTGTAACAAAACAATTAGAATAATGGAACATCTAATTTTTTTTATACAAATATAGTTATAAATTTATTTTAAAATATATCATAATGTGGCAAAAACCGATCAAATTATTGCAATACATTGTCTTAAAATTCATCATTTATTATACTCCATAATATGGTAAAACGCGCTTAAAATGTTATATTGAAAACACATTAAATAAAAATGGATAGTTTAAGAGATAAAAAAAAAAAAAAAAATATTCTGTTGTACATAGAAGATCTTGACTTATTTATATGACATAATTTCAAAAAAAGAAATAAAATAAAAGGGAAAAAATAAAATAAAATAAAATAAAAGGGTAAAAAAAAAGTTGGAGGGAAAATTGGAGGGAAAATTTGTGTAGGATGGTTTTTGTTATATATAATTAATATAGATAATTTAGTTATTTCGTTATTAGGTCAAAGATATCAAACTAAATACTATTTTGCTTTTGATTTAATCAATGTCGAGCTTACGGAGTAATAATTACCTGTCATCGATTTAGTCGGGTCAAAATCAGGTCAGGTTGGGTTCGGGTCATTGATTATCGTGTCAGTTTGGGCTGCGAGTCATCGTCGGATCGGGCCGGGTCGGATTCAAGTCCTTGATTATCGGGTCGTGTCGGGTTGCGGGTAATCGTCGGTTCGGGTCTAAATATTTTCGGGTTTATCGGGTCAGGTTTTACTCAGGTCGGGTCGGGTTACTCGGGTCAGTATAGAGCTGACAAGGCTGACCCGACTCGAGTGACTCAATCCTAACTCGAGCCAAATCCGACCCGAAAAACCCGAAAATATTGTGACCCGAAACCGCCCGACCTGACTCGAGGATGACCCGTGTCCCGACCCAATAATCAGTGACCCAAACCCATCTCAGACCCGACCATATGACGACCTGACGTGATGTTGACCCGACTAAATTGATGACTCGATAATTATTAAGCTCGACATTTATTAAATCGAAAGCAAATTACTCCGTAGTATTTAGTGTGATGGAGTATTTTTACTTAATAATGAAATAATTAAATCAAATAATGATCGAAAAACATATTGTAGTGGCTAAAAATTGAAATAATTCGATAAAATCGTGACGACCTAATAATGACTCGACCCAAACCCAACTCGACACGAGAGAACATTTTAACCCGACTCAAACCGGATCTGACCGACCTAACTCGATTGCCACCTCTATGAACATACGATACAATTCCAGAAAAATCCAATTAAACCACGGAAAAGAATAAGTACTCCGTAGTAGTCACCCACAAAACCCAGAAAAATTGAATCATTCCAAAATGTTGATCACAGAAAACCCAGAAAATCAACAACACCCAAATTAGAGAGCAATAAAATTTGAGAAATCAACCAATCAATCAATCAATTAATCAATAAAATTACAATGGATTCAAATGAAATGCAATGTGTAGGAAAATTGGAAATTGTTAGACCAAAACCTGTGGGGTTTTTGTGTGGTTCAATTCCTGTTCCTACTGATAAATCCTTTCGTTCTTTCACTTCTGACATCGTTCCTTCTTCTCAAACGTAAATTTTTCTTCATTTTTTTTATGGGTTTTAATTGGTTTATTTGATTGTTATGTTATGTGTTTGGTGGCAAAGTTTGCAACTTTTTGTTCATTTTGGTCAACAGTTTATTAATTAGGTTTTAATTCTGTTTAATTGATTGCTCTGTTATTAGATTTTTGTTGTAATTTTTTGATAGTTTTGTTCATTTGGTGAATGATTCTATTTGTTTATTTGATGGTTATGTTTTGTGTTTTCTTGCTAATTTTGCAAATAATCCTTCTTTCTGTACTATGGAACACTACTGATTGATCTATCTTTAGTTTTTAGCACATAATTTGATTGTTATGTTATGGGTTTATGATAAAGTTAACAAATTTGGCTTATTTTGGGTGATATAATTGAAAAATTGATTTGTTTTCGATTTTGTTGGAATAACGTAAAATGGTTCACTAAACTGGCCTCACTTCCTTTTATTATGAACTGTCAATCGCTCGGTGCAATTGCTATTTTTAATTCGGGTCATGTAGAATTTCCAACGTCTCTATGTTAACACATGGGTAAGGTTGCGTACATCTGACTCCCTTAGTCTATTAGTTAATGAGCCCTTGTGGCACCGGGGTAATGTTGTTGGCGTTATCGTGATCAAAAATTAATGGGTGAGTATGTTATGTGATGTGGTTGTAGGGTTAGTGCACCGAGGTATAGGATGCTGCCAACTGAGACTGATCTGAATATGCCACCTGATACTGTCCTTCCTGTTCATCCTGCTGCTGTCAGACCTACTGAACCTCCCGAAGGTAGTTTTCGTATTTATTTTAGTTGCTATATTTGCTGAACTATTGCTAGAATTCGCATTGATTTGATAATGTTTGTTGCGCGGTGTTCTTGTATTTTTTGGCTTATTTTGGGCATCCTTGAGGCATTGGGTTAATGATGTAGGAAGTCCTAGGAAATATTATTGGAACTTTGTTGGTTAGAGTATGGATTTTAGGCAGGCTGGTGTTTCGTTTGACTTTTTGAAGGTTGATTACGACAGAGTATGTGTTAGGTATTACTTGTTGTAGAGTTAAGCTTACCCCTGTTCTTTAGGGCTTAGTTTCAGTTCAGATACGTTTAGTTTAGCGCTTGCCAATACAGTTTTGTTCTTACTTCAGTAGTTCAACTTCAACATAGTGTAGTTTTCGACAGTTCAAAAGAACAAGGCGTTATTGATCACGTAGATGATGGCTACCGCAATTATATGTGACAGTCCATCAGTAAAATTTTGTTATTCGGTTTAGTCCATTAGTGGGTGTGGAGGCAGGATTCAAAATCAAGATATTCTGTCTGTTCTTGCACGCTTTTAGGCGCCGAGTCTTGTCCATTTCTGCAATTTGTTGAGTCCTATGTACATCTGAGCATTTCAAGTTATTTGTCGCTACATAGTCATTTTGTACAAATTCGCTATAATTTGGACAAAATATTCCGTATCTGTGTACACTAAACACTATGTGACAGTAAATGAGTAGTTCTAGCATATCCTCAATTCTGGGAGCGAGTGAACGGCTTGCGTATGATTGTATGATGATACAAATATGGTTTTCCACTGTTGGTTGATTTGGATTTTAAACATGTGAATCATATCGACAAGACATCGCTAGGGATAGTGCTGGATTTAGGGTATCGTCACTCTTTAATCCATGAGTTCGAGTGACTGCTCTTGAAATAAAGCCAAGAGAATCCTGATTCTTTTCTTTTGCTGTGTATATTTCCCTGATGCATGGCCTCAGTCTATCGCTTGTGTGGGTTTCCTTAAATTTATTTGTCGAGTAAGGGTGGGGTTGAAATAGGGTTCTGCTGACTGCTAAATCAATCGACAGGTGTGCCTTGGGTTGACGACGCCGTTGCACCTAACCTGTCCAGAAAGGGCGAGGCTCTTGCTGTTTCCGGGTTGGTAGAGTATGGTGACGAGATCGATGTCATTGCTCCAGCTGACATAATCAAGCAAATTTTTAAGATGCCGTACTCAAAAGCACGGCTGTCAATCGCAGTTCACCGTGTTGGACAAACTCTTGTCCTTAATGCAGGGTATGTTTGTGCTCACGTGTGCTGTGTGAATGATTTTATGTGCGGTGTAGTGACAGTATCTTTACTAAACTCTCAGGCCGGATATCGAAGAAGGAGAACGATTAGTGAGGAGAAACCAACAGAAGAACTCGAATGAGTCCCTTTTCTTGAACTTTGCAATGCATTCGGTTAGGATGGAGGCTTGTGATTGTCCCCCGACTCATTTCACGTCACCTGAGGAAAACAATAAATCTTCGTTTCTGGATGATTCAAGGACGAGTCCTGTAAAATCATCGGATATCCAGACTGATAAATTTGCGGCTGATGAGGGACATGAAAAGCGTTCAGACTACTCGAAAGGTAAGAATGATGGTTTTAAATGGGAAAACAAGAAAAACAAGCGGAACAAGGCACCCAGATGTCCAGTGCCGGAAACTGAAAATAACAGAAGAGATGGGAACGAGTTCTTAAGAGCGCAATTTTGGCAGTTTCACAACTTCCGCATGCTGCTTGGCAGTGACTTGCTTGTCTTCAGCAATGAGAAATATGTTTCTGTTAGCCTGCATCTATGGGATATATCTCGACAGGTGTGTGAATTACGTAAATTTATCGAATCATTCTCTGTAGTCGTCTGGTGATCTTGTTTTTAAAGTTAAATGTTCTTTTCCTTTTTCCAAAAAAATACACAGGTTACACCACTGGCATGGCTCGAAGCATGGTTGGACAACGTCATGGCTAGTGTTCCGGAGCTGGCCATATGTTATCACCGAAATGGTGTTGTTAAAAGTTATGAGCTCTTGAAAACGGATGACATATTTCTTGTAAAGGGCGTGTCTGATGACGGCTGTCCAGCATTTCATCCTTACGTTGTTCAGCAAAACGGTCTCTCGGTTCTTAGGTTTCTTCAAGCAAACTGCAAGCAAGATCCTGGTGCTTACTGGGTATTGTGCCGCCTTTTCGATTACTGCCTTCCACCTCCTTAATTTGTCGTTGTATTCCTCTTATGATTCTTACAGTTTCTTCATTTCTTTTCTTGTCTTTCAATCTTGATTGATTCAGTTATATAAAAATGCGGGAGAAGATGTGATTCAACTTTTTGATCTCTCTGTCATTCCCAAAAATCATCGTCCAGAGAGCGGCGATGATTGTTCTGGCTCGTTACCGTCGTTGATCTACAAAGGACGAACTGAATCTTTACTGTCCCTTGGAACACTCCTTTACCGTGTTGCACACAGGCTTTCACTTTCGGTGGTATGTCTTTTTTCTGCTTTCACTTGCTGATATTTGGTGTTCTAAATTCCGTCTTCTGACTGATGTGGACTGAATGATCTCCTTCCAGAGCCCCATCAATAGATACAAGTGTGCCGAGTATGTACGTAAATGTTTGGAGCTCTTGGATGAGCCTGATCACCTGGTGATCCTTCTTTCTTGCTATTGACGACGATTTTTGTTTACCATTCTCAATTCTCCTTATATTGTAATAACAGAGCGTACTGAACCATGTCTCTCTTGGCTAGGTTGTGCGTGCATATGCACATGAGCAATTCGCGAGGCTCATCTTGGATAGTGACGAAGAATTGGATATAGCTGAAGTTTTTCCGTTCACTTCTGAAGTCACAATTGTAGACTATGAAGAAGAATCCTTGGATATCGTTAGTTGCATGTCAGAATCCGATACCCCTGGTTCCGATATGAATAACGCGCAGGACTTCTTTTCTGAAGCGCCGGGAAGAGATATTTCAGACTTTAGTATTTCTGGATCCAATGGTTTAAACACGTCTGATCTTTCGGATACCAAGGACGCGGGGCCTATCCAACAGCAGAAGGCGGAAGAAGGTTTTAATGTGACTTCAGCCTCGGCAAACTTGATACAGTCTGTCCCAGACCCTATCTCGTCAAAGCTAGCTGCTGTACATCATATTTCTCAAGCCATTAAGTCGCTGAGGTGGACGCGACAGCTGCAGGTTGCGGAGCAAGAGCTCTTGGACGATGACAATGAAACCGCTGAACAACCAACCATGTCTGCGAACTTTTCAGTCTGTGCCTGTGGGGACACTGACTGTATTGAAGTTTGTGACATTCGGGAGTGGTTACCGACGTCTAAGCTGGACAATAAGCTTTGGAAATTGATTCTTTTACTGGGAGAGTCATATTTGGTGCTTGGAGAAGCTTACAAAGACGACAACCAGCTGTTACAAGCTTTAAAAGTCGTTGAAGTCGCGTGCTCTGTGTATGGGTCAGTGCCTCAGTATCTTGAGGACGCAACATTTATCTCGTCTATGAGTGGCAGTCCGCGTTACCATGGTGGACTTGGAAATAAACTAGAAAAACGGGAATTACTTAGAGACAACGTGCGATTGAACAGGAATTCCGTTGATGATCAGGTCAATGTCATGGATTTCTCGTCAACCTACCTCTTTTGGGGGAAGGCGTGGATGCTAGTTGGAGACGTTTACGTTGAATTTCTTGCTGCTAAAAGCAATGAAATGTCTTCGCCATTAGGCCAAGCTCCTTCCACTCAGGAGTTGAAAATGTCGTCAGAAGTGGTAAAGGAACTGTTAAGGGTTAAGAAGAAGCTCGGTCAGGAAGCAGAGAACTGTAGCAGTTGCTCGTTGGTGAACTGTAGCTGTCAGAGTGAAAGGGCTAGCAGCGGCAATAGCGCAAGCAGTAGTGGAGACAGTAACCCATCAGTTAATGGTAAAAGGCATGGTAAAAGACGTTCTCGAAACACGGTCACCCCACTTCCTGGAAACTTGAAACCTAACCGTGTTCATCGTAAGAGAACCTCGGGGAAATTTTCTGAAAGTATCAAACCCGAAGTAGACTCTGAAACAACTCGGGAAACAAGTAAAGCTACTGAAGGAGTTGAAGAACGACCTAACTCTGTGGCTTCAGCCGAGTTGGAAAATGTTGAGAAGGGATCTTCTATGAACGGGTCAAGTGGAACATCAACGGAATCACCTAGAAACAGAAGCGGTGGAATATTTAAATACCTTCAAAGTCCAGGAGATATGGACACTGGGGACATCCTTTCAACGGCTTTAATGTGCTTTGAATCGGCTAGCAAGGCTTTAGGGAAGCTGCCTGTGGGATCGGATGAATTACAGTCCGTGCTTAAAAAGATCGGATGGGTTTGCAATGAACTAGGAAGGACGTTCCAACGGAATAACTTGAGCAAAGCGGAACTCGTGTTTGCCAAGGCTATAGATGCGTTTAGAGAGGTGTCGGATCATACCAATGTCATACTGATTTATTGTAACATGGGTCATGGAAGACGGGCACTGGCCGAGGAATTGGTCTCAAAGCTAGAATATCTCAAATCAAATTTCCTTTTACGTGATGCATATCAGCAAGCTATGGAAACTGCCAAAGTGGAGTATGGTAAGTCGATTGAATTCTATGGTGCAGCAAAGTCTGAATTGAGCAACACCGACGGTGAAGTCGATAATGTGGTAAATGACCTGAGAAATGAAGTGTACACTCAGTTTGCTCATACTTATCTGAGGCTGGGCATGCTTCTCGGAAGAGAAGATACAGTTGCATGTGTTTCCGTAAATGAAGATAACAAGAAGACTGAGATTTCGGCTAATGATGCCATTCGTGAGGCGCTATCTATCTATGAGTCTCTGGGTGAATTGAGGAAACAGGAAGCTGCCTACGCTTATTTTCAGCTCGCTTGTTACCAGAGAGATCGCTGCTTGAAGTTTTCAACGTCAAGCCATAAAATTAACAACCAATGTAAAAGTGAAAGTAACAACCTTCAAAGAGCAAAGCAGTATCTTTCATTAGCTGAGTGGAACTGGCAGAAGGCAGCGGAATTTTATAGTGCCAAGAGACATCCTCCGATGTACCTGACAATCCTTATTGAGAGGGCAGTACTTTTATCAAGTCTCTCTAGCTCTTTTCACTCGCATACGGTATGTTTTTACAGTTGAAGTGTTCTCCTTAACCCTTCTTCGTTTAGTCGTAGCTTAAGTATAGCGTGTTTTGCATTGTATGTTCAATCCTACTGATAGAGGCTCGGTCTAGACCTGGCACTGGGTTTGGTCATTCGGATTTTGGGTCTCGGGTCATTCTGGGTTTTGGTCAATTATGCGTCAGGTATGTATCGTGTCGGGTCAATTATGGTTTCATTTTTTGGGTCAGTTTCGGATCTCAGCCTCTCAGGTCAGGCTTATCTTGTCAGGTCAGTTTTGGCAGGTCTAGCTTGGTCTATACGTCTTTGATTAGTTCAGTACGAGCAGGTTTATTTTGCTTTGGTTTTTCATGGAAGCTAAAATTTGACCATTCTTTAATCCTGCAGATGTTAGAAACTGCATTGTCCTGCCTGCTTGAAGGACGCCATGTATCAGATATGCCGCTGTCGGGTACCTCGGAAAATTCATTCTCTGAGGTCGGTACTAAATTCTGGAAACAACTACAGATGTTACTGAAGATGATGCTGGCTTCTTCATTGCCAAGAGCTTCAAACAAAGCTGTCTCCTCCTCGACTGCATCCAAAAAGACAGGAGACACTGAGAAACTAAAGGAGCTGTACAGAATGTCTCTCAAGTACACGGACTTCTGTCGGTTGGAAACTATGCACAGCTTCTGGACTGGTGTTACAGACTGAACACGGCGGATTTGGTGGCGTTTGATGAAGTTGATATAATCAGTTGCATATACCTTCGTGTACTTCTCTATGTGATTGAAAGTTATAGCTGTGACTTTGGTGTTTGTAGATGAAAGGCGCGATTGCACAATAAGTTTCGTATATTCTGTTTGTTTTGAGATGTAAACGGGATGCTTAAGCATGGATGCTAGGACTGGGTGTATGCAGTTTCACTTACGATGTGACGTGCATTTTGAAGTCTACGTTTTGAGTGTTTTTGGTTGAATTTGCTCTCTAATGTTTTGGCAATGTTTTAACTGAATTGGAGCCTCCCATGGGCAACTGTATCGCCCTAGAAATCAAGATTAAAACCGGCATTGAATACCACGGTAGCACCCACCAATGTAGCAAAGTGCAAGGAAAGTATTGAAAAATGACAGTATCGCTCACGAGAGTTATTCTAGTTAATCACAAAACTCGTTCTTTTAAAGGTGGTGTTGGACTGTTGGACAATTAATTCTTTTACTAATTTTACTAATAGTTACAGTAATCACCATAACGGTTACACTTTAGGTTCAAAGAACGTGTCGTATGCATACGAACGTTATCATACAAGTCCTCGTGGACAATGGAAAGAACCAACTTTTTCAACTATATTGCCACAATAAAAATTCACACAATTGAAATACTTTAATACACCTTTCACTTGTACAAGGCATTTGAATTCTTCTAATAGTTACATGGTTTTGTCAAGCACTGCAGTCACCATTCGGTACATGGTGCTCAAATGGCTTAACCTCGGCCCATCCTTGACCAGAGGCCACAATCGACAAAGGATGATTTAACAGCGTGATTTTCGTCACCATCAGGGTCGGTTAAGAATCATGGCACACACATCCTACAATTACTCGTACGTCCGCTTCCTCTTGAGAATGGTAGGAATTATGATGACCGAGCCAATAAGGAAAAGTACAGCAAGCGTTTTAAAATCGTAGAGATCTTTAACAGATTTGAGCTCTCCAAGTGCTAGACCAGCCTGATTTCGAGACAGCAAAAAGATGGAAGTTAGGAGTAAATTTGAAATCTTATGATCTGCACATATAGTACAGAGTAGTTCGTAACGGAACACATGATAACCAATGCTCTTGTCTCAACTCTCAAGCCACAACATGACTACATCCATTCACATCAACCAAAGTAACAAATCTTACAATGACTCAAGTATCACACTACCTCACATGTGAGGACAACGTAATTGTCAATTCTGCGTCTCAAGTCGGTTCAAAAAGGTTAGCACAGAATGAGTTAGCAACCACATATATCTATACCAACAATTTCCATCATGTTTAAAGTGGAAACCCAAAAAGTTTAAAAAGAAATTGTTCTAAGTTAACCAAAAAGTTTAAATAGCACAACCAAAAAAAACTATTCTGAAGGTCTACAAGAAGATAAAAAAATACGGGATTTGTCAGTGCCTCCAAATCAACATCATTTGTAACAGGAACAAAAGGCCACGGCTCATCCGAAAGCAACATCATTTGTAACAAGAACAAAAGGCCACGGCTCATCCGAGAGCAACATCTCTAAGTTGTTAGCGACCCAAGAATAAGGTTATGTATACTTGCTAAGTTGCTATACCACCTAAGGTAGTTAGTGTTAACCAAATGAGTAGTAGGTGATGCCGTCATAGGTCATCGGGAAATAAAATCTTGTTTGAGTTTATCCATGAGTACGGCTACTACATCCAACATTCCCTTATCCCGACATTACCAAAAGCCTATGTGACACTAAGGTAATGTTGGTGTTACTGGGACCCTAAGGCTTGAAAATGAATGAATTTCATCGCAGAATTTTCTATAATAGTAATCACATATGCCCACATTAGTTCTACGTTTGTAGACAAACCCCATGCATAAGTTAAAACATCAACAAAGTATCTACCAATATCAGGGTAAATAGAAACATGTTTAAGAACGGTATCCCATATAATGCCAACTATTGCTCCTTTCCAATACCACTCATGGAGCAAAGAAACAATGTACATATACGTTAAATAATAGTGTATGATACTCTGCATTATTTAACAGCTAGTAAACATAGCTTTTTAATTAGTAAATGAATGCGCTTACCTTGACAGTGATGAATGAGGCTGGAATAAGACCAACAACTGTTGCTAGAAAGAAGACATGAAACGGAATATCCACTATTGGTGATGCCAAATTGATGAAAAGATTGGGTAAAGTTGGAGTCACCCTCAAGAAAAGCATGTAATTCATTAACTTATCCCTACGCTTCGCAATCTGTATTCAAATAAACGACCTGCGGTTAAGAGTTAGAGATTACGTCAACAAAAACAGCACAACTAGACTGATATGACGTCTGCAAACGATATACCTCTCCTTGAAAAAATCTCAACTTTTCAGGCCACAACCAGTTAACAATTGGCCTTCCAATCAACTTCGATAGAAAATAGCAGGACGATGCTCCGGCAGTTGCATTGAACACAACCAAGAGAAGGCCTCTGAACACACCAAAGAGTGCTCCAGCCAACAAGGACATAAAAATAGTACCAGGTATCATGAATGTTTGCATGAATATATACGTCGAACAATACCCGATGATGAACTGTGTAGGATGGTCACTTGCGTACATTGCAAGATTTTCTCTGAATCATACAACAAGAACGCTGTTAAGCTCATATTCCATGCAGCAACATAAACCTTATCAACCGAGAATAACACTAGCTTTCGCCAGCCCCTTCAATTACATAAATAACCCTAACCATGTCGGAACACAAGTCATAAAACATGACACTCTTGGTACATACGCCCCCCATCACATTGATGTTGTCCCTATCATGGTCAAAAGACATCATCTTTAACCAATATTTTCTCAATTCCATCTCTAGTCGAACAAAAATTTAGCTATCCTTTGGTTTTGGTTTACAATAGAAGTAAGACAGCTAACTAAACGATTCAGCTTCATTCTATGATAACGTCGCTTTCATTCAACGCAACGTAAAATGCAACTATCATTCCATAGGCCATCCTAAAACAGTCTCTCCATGTGCGTACACAAAGGTAAGGCTACGTACATCCGACCTCTACATCGCTATTTGTGGAGCCCTTAAGGCATTAATGTGATATTATTCGACTGAAATCATCGATTTGATATGTTAAACATGTTAAAATTGATGGTTCAAAATTAAGATTGTCGGCAAACAAACACATGTTGACAGTAGAAACACGACCGTTCTTCATTTTCGCATGAACGACAAGCCTAATTACACTTCGAATCGGAAAAATCAACCGGCAATACCCAAATTCATCACTAAATGCATAAACCTAATTGAACTAAACTTCTACATCACCACATTCACCATCTATTTCACCCAATTTCTCGACACGAATCGCAACAAGAAGCTCAAACCACGTAAAAAAACACAAAAAAACTGCGAAAAAAAGAAAGAAAGATAGAAATCAAATGAAGAACATACTTAAGAACACGTAAATCTGAGATAGTACGAGGCAACTTAATGTTACCATATTGAGAAGCAGGCATTCTCCAGAATATAAAGAACAAACCCGAAACAAACACCGCGAACACCGCCGCAGCAACCACCACTTCACCGCGCGACATCGGAAACCTCCCGTCAAATCTCGACTTCTTATTCACCGGAGAATCCTCCATTTTTGCGAAATCTTCGTCGCCGCCACCGCTTCCGCCAACTATCACTATCCTCGGTGCCGCCATTGCAATGCGGTAACCCTAGAAATTTGAGTTTTCGAGTGATTCAAATCATTGTTTCAATTGATTTGTATGTATGTTTTTGAGATTGGAATTGAATGATTTGAAATTGGGGAACATTGATTGGAGAGAATTGGGGGATTTGAAATGCCCTAATTGTTGTCGAATTGAATTGAATTTTATTTCGTTGATTTGATTATAGTGAAGAAATTTGGTCAATTTGGGGATTTTTTTTAGGTCTATAACGTCTAATTGAAAATTTTCGTTAGAAGTATTTTGAGGGTATATGCCCTGATACCAAGTTACCAACCATAATGTGAAATGCGTGGACTAGGGGATTGAAATTTAAAAAGCGGTTTTGGGGTCGGATATGCGTTGATCTTTAACATGATTTTCGGTAAGGAATAGATAAGTTAGTGGGCTTTGGACGAGTTTTATTTGTCGACAGAACATTTGTAAATCTTTTTAAAATTTGTTGTAAGGGCCGGACAGGGTCGAGCTGAGTGGACGGTAAGCTCATGAACAACTAGAGGTGGCAATCGGGTCAGTCGGGTCGGGTTTGGGTCGGGTCAAGTCGGGTCGGGTCATGTCGGGTTCGGGTCATGTCGGGTCAAACTGTCCTTTCGGGTCGAGTCGGGTTCGGTTCGGGTTGTCATCAGGTCGGGTCATATCGGGTCAAATAGTGTATCGGGTCGGGTCGGGTTTGGGTCGGGTCATTATCGGGTCAACGCGATTTTATCGAATTATTTCAATTTTTAACCACTAAAATAAGTATTTCGATCGTTATTTTATTTAATTATTTCATTATTAAGTCAAATATATCATTCTAAATACTCCCTCCGTCCCGGTCATTTGTTTACACTTTCTATTTTAGGGTGTACGGGTCATTTGTTTACATTTCTATAAATGGTCGTGGGCCCATACTACTTTAACCAATTACATCTATTAGTTTCTATAAAGTGGGTAGCTTTATCAGACTTTTCTTATTATTTTATTGGTTTTTTCTTTATCTCTCTCATCACATTAATAAACGTGTATAAAGTAAACGTAAACAAATCACCGAAACGGAGGGAGTAATAATTTGCTTTTAATCCAATAAAATTAAGCTTAATAATTATCGGGTCGTCAATTTAGTCGGGTCGATATCGGGTCGGGTCATCATCGAATTAGATGCAGGTCGGGTTTGGGTCACCGATTATCGGGTCATGTCGGGTTCTGAATTCGTAAATCGGGTCGGGTCGAGTCGGTTCTCGGGTCACAATATTTTCGGTCAATCGAATTCGGTTTTGCTCGGGTTCGGAATTGGTCACTGGTCGGTCAAGCTTGACTCTATGAACAACCATGGCACGAACAAGATTTAGTGTAGATTTTTGTATAAAGGTATCATGGGTCGAAATAATATGGATGGTCTAAATGATAATTGACATAATCACATAAAGCTTGTCGAAGGATGTTTTATGAATTGGTAGGTGTTTTTATGTTTTCATTTAAAGTTGTCTCGATAATTTATACGAAACTTTTTACAATACTAGTACATATTAAGAATGGCTTCATGGTGTATGGTTAAAAATGGACTAAACATGTCAAAAGACATTCTAGACATGTAGATCGGCTTGTGTTCATTAATCAACGGTAAACTTGCGTGTCAACTCATTTTCAAGGTCTTCTCGATAAAATCATTACAAACAAGAGCTACACTGCGAGAAATCGAGAATACATCAAATACCCACCATAACATTACCTCAAAAATTCATTTGGCGAGAGGCTGCGACTGTTTTTAGGCTACAAGCATCGCTCAGCGAATACTTGATCGCCACTATCGATCGCAATTTATGTACTCCGTGAGAGAGTGTCTCTTCGAAATTGTACGTTAGTTCAACCGATAGTCTAAGATACTGGAGTACAGTTCTGTATATTATAGCAGAGTACATAAAATTCAAATAAACATCGATCAAAATTACTCAGTAGTGTAGACTAAAATGTTGATAAACAAAACGAAAATTGATGGCGCATTGTAAGCCGGAAAAAACACTAAACCCAGACGACTTTTCATCTCGATGGCGTTTGAAGGCCATATGATTAACTCTACATATCGTTCTCGACTTCTCGGTTTATTGATAAGTTTACTGATAGCTTCAAGCAGTTGACCTTCCGCAGTTTCACCGTAGTGCTTGCTAAAGGCTGAAAATCAGGATAAAAACTTGCATTAGTTATACCATAATAATATGATTTTGCAACAAAAGTAAAGGCAGAACCAACCTCACTTATAATATCACAAGACGCACGAGTATGAGAAGCATAGACACACGTCACATGAAAACTATACGAGAAAGTCTTACATGCCTAAAACGATGGATGTTAAGTGCTCGGGCTAAGTATGTCAAACCGTCTCATAAACTACCAATCTCGTCGTTAGGTATTTTTTACTGCCTGTCATAAGTAACGATTTGCAGTATCGTCGTTCAATGAAAATTACATGGGTATGGAACCACACTGCAAAAATCTAATGACATATTTCTAAAATAACTAAGTACAAGAACTTACCCAACATGAAGAACCACATCAGAAGTATTCGCGAAGATTCTCGCCACTCATCGCCTCCAACTCCTTGAGTATTTCCTGCGCGAGCGTCTTAACAGGCAGCTCAACATCCTCGAGCAACTCAGCGAGGAAAGGGATCGTCTCCGCCAGTAACACCAGGAACTCCTCCTTCAAATTCTCGACAAGGTACTTCACTATTCTCAGTCCCAACAGACGGGCTCGAACCTTCTCGCTTCTAGTTTGCATCAATACCTACAAAAACATACGATACTCAGAATAACACGCTACTGAGGCAAATGAGAGTGAGGGCGTACAAAAAGACGTCAGAGACTTATAGGGAAAAAAAAAGTGTAGTGTTAAAGAATTCATGTATACCTCATAATTCAGCGACTTCCACAAAAGATCAGAACCTGCTGTTACAGCCATCTGTCCGAGACAAGAGATTAAGACGTTATCGACTTCCTCCACAGAGGGTACATTTGGATTATCTTTGAGCGAAGATGGCGGCTCAACAAGAAGCTGCGAGACGATAGGCTTCAACAGTAGATGAAACTTTGACGAGTCCAAGAACTTAATACTTCCAGTGTCGTATCGAGTATCGTATAGGAAACATTTATGAAGAGAAGACAAGACCAAAGCCCTCAAGTGCCAATTCTCAAGCGATGCAACCTCATTTTTGTCGGGTTTTCCACCCTCGGAGTTCTGAGTTTTAGCCTTCTTCTTTTTCCTCGAATCACCGGTCTTACTATCATCATTAGTAAGGTACTTGACAGAACCGTCGAGTAGATATTTGAAATATGGTACAAACAGTGATCTGCATTAAATATTCAAAATCAAGGGTCGTATTCAGGTTTGATACGTCGTATAAAAAAACACTATATATACGTCTGATAATTTTAATGAGATAAACAACTAACCTGTGATTCTCAGCAAGCTTATTAACCAAACCATAGAACGAGACCGCCCTACTGACATTTCTCGCAGCACCGTCTTCCTCCATTTTTGACTCGACCCATTCAATGCTCCCGATGAAGAGAGGCTTGAACATACTCTCAGTCATCTTCATCGACAAAGAAATCATGGCATCGGTGACATATTTCTCAACAGCATTAATGTTCTCAAGTGAAGCAATGCGTTGACTTCGAAGATCAAGACAGAGCATACAAAAGTCAAAGATACTTCTATGGTACCCAGAGACTGACGATTTGTCCATATTAGCTACGAAATTCTTCACCAAATCAAAAACAGCACATACGCTCTGATCCCCTGACTCAACGGCTTTCGCATAAACATTCTGCAGGGCGGGAAGAGCAAGTCTGACGGGAACTTTCTCGCTCAGTAGCTTCCTTACACCATCAGCCTTTGATTTTAGTTTCGAATTCGTATCGGATACGCAGTCGGGGTGGAGCACTAAAAGTTCTATGATATCTCCAAGGTACGGGCTCAAGAAAGAACCGAGATGATCGACAAGCGCCTCCAAGGTGATAACTACCGACGCCATAATTGTATCATTTGAAGTAATTAATGACTGAGACGCATCTCGAGTAATCTGCAAGAGACTTTTCATAATTTGAGGAAGCTCAGGCAACGCTCTTGGCCCCAGAACGCTGATTAATGTACCAGATGTTTTCAGGCAACTAGCAACAACAGCGAGATCGCCCGACGAAGTATTTCTGACAACGCAGGCTAGACATAAGCTGAAAACTGTATGTTGCGTCGGAAATTTATTGGCTAAAACTTCCAATGCTGAGATTGCGCCCTGTCTGACATGAACATCAAGGTCATCACGAGAAACGTCGAGTAACGTCAAGATTTCCAAGCAAAGTGTACTAAATGACTCCAAATCACTTCCCGAAAGATTGTTCCAAGAGCCTATGAGATGCGTGTTCAAGTGCTTCATTTTTTTAGATTTGACACCACCGGAATCTCTCACTGTTTCACAGAGAATCTGTAAGGCCTTTTTCTTTGCAGATTTGTCAGCCTGGACAAGTAAATTATTGATGCCTCGGAAAAAGGTTGATGGGACCATTCCTTTGGTGACTTTAATAACAACAGAATGCACAAGCTCTTTTAAGTCTTTCTTCAAAGCTGTAGGAAGTGATATCTTCTTTCTGCTCGAGTCTACAAGTTGCCAACAGAACACAGTTTGCACCATGAGCTCGCCGAGTCTTCCCTGAAGAGCCTCCACATCATCTAACGATTGAAGCTTGAAGACAAACTCCGGATCTTGCAGCTTCACAAAAGTAAATTTCAGAGCGACAAGCATCATCAGAAACAGCTCGTTGTTTAGGGTAGCGCCCTGAAATTGACTTAGCATAGACACGAGTGCAGGAAGCCAAATCACGCTAGTATACTGTTCACATATTTGTTCGGCGAAATTGAATTCCCACTCTGTTTGAACTAGAGAGCTCATGAAATCAGAACTTCCCGTACCATATTTGATTGATGATATTCTCTCATTCGAAACCAATGAGCGGAAAAGCAGAACTAGCAACGAACCCAAGCTACTGGTTTCTCCAAGGGTCTTTAAGAGGTGAAGAACAATCGACAGTCTTCGGTGCTGAGCAACATCAGGCATCACATCTACAAATATCTGTAGTAATTTTTCGGCACCATCCATCTTTGATAACCAGCATGGAATAACGGTTGAGATGACATCTTCAAACACTCGTTTTGAGTGACTATCATCATGGCCAACAGTGGATTTACTTAGAACAACAAGAAGCTCAGGCACGTGGTTCAAGACCTTGTCAGTTGCAACCTTTGAAATCGCAGCAAACAGTGAAAAGACGTGATTACAAGTAGTGAAATCCGTTGAAGATTGAGCACAGTTAACAAGCAGCGCAGCATCAAATTTATCAAGTGCCGCATTATTAGGTCCATCTATTGGCAGTGAAGCAATAATATCCTCAAGGATCAGCAGCAGAGTTTGTTGGATGTAGCGTAATGTAGCAGGTGTTACTTGAGAAACGTCACACACAGAAGTTACCCACTGATTTGAAAACACTTTCTCAAGAAGCTGAAAAAGAGGCTTGAGAAGAAGGACTCGATTTGCCATGTCTTTCTTCAGGAGTAGCACGTCAAGGAAGGAACTAAGAGAGTGAAGAGTATTTTTACTCGAAAACAGTAAACGAGACTCGTTCTTACCAGATTTCCTCCTTTTTCGGTCTGAAAACCCAACAGTAGCAATTTCAGATTCTAGGATAGAATCTAAAATATGGGAAGCAGTTGAACAAGATATATTCAAACGCAACAACGCTTCACGAGTAGCATTCTGCACATCAATGTTATCATCATGGTACAGAATCACCAGGTGCTGCAAAAGTTTTAGCTTCGTGTCATCACTCAAACTTCCATAAAGATTTTCATTCAGCTTCTCCAAAAATACAACACACGGGCGCACTAGAGCAGCATCACCAGCTACCAAGTTATCGATCCACAGATCGGGTAAAAGACGGTCTTCTAAAGTACGTATGTCAAGTGAAGTGGGCATGCAGCAAATTTCAATCAGAATGCAAAGGATATCCACATCAATGCTTCTCATGTCCTGGTGATTACCACGACGTTTTTGCAAAAGTCCACAGAGCAACGAATTGATTTCAGTCACACGCATGAGGGCACCACCCAACTCTTTCAGAAGGGTCAGTATCTTCAGTTTAACATACCCTGGAAATTTCATCGTGGAGCCTAAGATGAAAGTGAGTATTCCGTCAGAAGTAGCCTTATCAAACTGTTGACTGATATCTTGTGGAACGAGAAGGCTATGGAAGGACGGAGAAAGTATCGATGCCAAGAGTGAAGGGAGGAAATCTCTATCTGACAGAATCAACTTCTGCTGCTGCACCAACAAACTCAGAAATTTATCGAGGAAGAAGCACCAAGAATCATTGTTCCCATTTCTCTTGCCTGCCGAATTTACACGAGTGCTCAAGACGCTAAGTTCCTCAACATAAGACATGGCCGCTATCCTGACATCCTCGATATCGCTAGACAACGGTACAAGAGTCCAAGGAAATTCTGCTAAAAGCTGCAAGGAAGAAGCTTCGTCCGCCTGGGAACAAAGCGTTGAGAGCGAGTGGAGGCTCTCCACTTGTACTAGTGTCGATATTCCTTCGACACTGATGAATGTTGAGAGGAAACGAACGGCAGAAAAACTGCAGTTCTGGACAAGGTAGTCTCGATGTTCCTTGAAAATATGCTTCGAATTAGATTCAGCAAAGAAAACATACAGATCCCGCAAAGTAGAGATCCATTTTCCATCATCATCCACGTTAACATCTGGCGGCATCATAGAGTTATATGCCTTGATAAATCTCCAAAACACAAACACCAGAATCTTTGCATTCAAATTATTAACATTGTATTCATCAATATCATCTAGAAGGGATGAGTAATCTGCATCAAGTGTTTTACAATTGAATTCCTGCGCACATGAGAAGCCCTCGGCTAGCTCAAGAGATTTCCACTCTGCCTTGAGATATGGAAGGCATGCTTCGTAAAAACTGAAAAGCTCATTAGAAGCTTTATCTTGTGTCACAAACGACTCCATGAGAACCATGAAGAGCAACGTCTTCGACAAGGCAGACTCACTGCAACACTTAATAAGCCAAGGCATGAATTTCTCACTATCTCTTGATAAAACATTCGCTAAGCTGCGAATAATTGACATATTCACTGCTGAGTACCACTCCTTTCCTTCTTTCTTTTGTAGGTCCTTCTCAATATCCGAAACAAATACCAAATCCCTGTAGAACGGCCACTTAATTTCTTTAACCAATTCCTGGGCCTTCAGGTTCAGCATCTTTGTTCTCGGGAAAACAAGGAGGAGCGGATATATCGACACAGCAATTTCCTCCAATAGATCACTTCGGTTGCTTAAGAAGGAAACCAGATGGTCCAAACATGAAATGGCAACCTTAACAGCTAAAGAATGAGCCTTTGACGCACTCGACCATAATATCCTTGTACACTTCTGAAGCAATGTCCGAAGTGTGTTAATGAGATCAGCAGAATCAACAAGATCGGACAGTTTATCCAGAGATAATGCCTTTTCAACAACACTCAAATCATCGTCAGTGAGACAACGACTAACAGCATCACGTACATTTACAAGCCTCTGTGAGGTAACATCACCATTCAAAATTTGAGACAAGTCAAGATTTGAGAGAGCGGCCCGTCTGACATCAGTGTTTGGATGCTCTAGCGCAAGCCAGATCTTAGTATCAGAGAATGGCGCAGTTGACTCCACGTTGCCATCAATAATCTTGCACAAGGCCTCAATGACAAAAGTTTCACCCTTTGAATTCAATGTTTTGTTCTCCAAGAATTCATGAACAGCAGTACGTAACTCATCAGGATACTTTATATCGAGGAGATGCAAAATCTGCTTAGCCCAGCTCCCTGACTCCGACAGTTGCGAAGTGTCAGCATTTCGCGGCAGGCGTAAACATGAAGTGAAAAGCTTAAAGACAACACCATGAACGAGGCCTCTGATAGTAACATTCTCGATAATCGACACCAATGTAAGCCTGCAGTGACTGTCAGAATAGCAAAGGTCTATAAGAGTCTCCAAAAGCACCAACACAAATTTATCAATATCGAATTTTGTAGTTAGTCGTGCGAGAATCCCCGGAAGATCTCCAATTTCATTCAGGACACCCACAGTCTTCTTAGAGAACGTGTTAACAGACTGCAACTGCACAATGTTCACTAAAGCCATGACTGACAACTCAACCCACTGTGTGTCAGCTGCGGCTTGTGCATCTGCACGAGCCATCTCAGCGACTGATCGAACCAAGCTGACAACTAGCTTGATCGACAACGCAGCTCTCTTCGCCAATAGACCGACAATCATCAGTGTACCGGCCTTGTAGTCTGAAGACCCTTTACCACCAGACTCAAGACCGGAGTTAATGAACGGCAGAATTCTCTTCACAATTTCATCGTTAACAGTTGCAAGCGAGCCCAATGCCTCAACCACAACTGCTGTGCTAAATGTGATCACAGGTGTTGATGGCTGATACTTCTTTGATGGCGTTGCGTAATTGCATATTTTCTCGAGAACGCCCATGTCACGCACACATTGCTGAACAATAAAATCCCTTGGAGGTGGTGCTCCAGATGCTTTGACACCATCAAGAAATTTCCACTGAGTAGCAGCACCAAAATTAATTAGTTGCACAATCCGAACAAAAGCATGTGTATCGTGATACGGCAGTGCACATAGAATCAGCTCCTCAGTATTATACACATGAATCTTAAACCGTCGAATCAAATACTCGAGAGTCTTGAACGCAGAAGGTGACTGAAGATACCCAGAGAGCAACCGCAAGTAAGAATTGATAGTAACATTGATTCGATCATTTTCTTTAACGTTCATCAATTCTCGGTCCACTTCTCTGCTTTTGGGATCAAAGAGATCATGCCTATAAGTTTTAAACCGCTCGTCAATGTTAACCAGGACCTCGAAACCTGTGAATAAAAACGCAAGGCCTCAGTCAGCACTTAAGAAGAGATATTAAAGGTTACACGACCAATATCATCCATAAAAATATTAGCTATCAACAGCATCAGTGTGACGTGAATAGCGCAGAGATCCATCAAAACGTCACACTGACGATAATTAACAAGGATAAGTGAAAGCTATTGTATAAAACAAAAATGCACCCCAACTAAATCATTGTTACACACCCCGTATTATGTCAAGCTTGAGACTTTCAACTAATTCACTTCAACTAAATCATTGTTAAACACCCCGTATTAGCTAAATTAATCTATCTTACAATGTCTATGAAACCCACATTGCACAAACATCAATCATGAAGAAAATTCAAACACAATACACAAGTTCTTAGTTGAGTCAAAGACCCGCTATTTTTTCGATTCTCGATTCTGATGAAACAAAGTAAAATGGCCTTCTACACTGATGAATCAATGAACGACACCGTTTTCATCACAGACAGAGATTTAAGCTGCAGAGAGCTGTCGTAATAGATGAGTTCTTCCTAAACACCCTCGAAAAATCAACTCATGCAAGATTCAATATCACTCGCCATAATTAAATCAAGTGAAAAACAAAAACATTGAAACTTTCACCTACAAACTCGAACAAAAAAAAACTGTGAATAAAAATGCACGGCCTCGGTCAGCAACTAAATCAGTGTTATATCATGCTTAGTTCGAGACTTTCGACTCATCTACTTCAACTATATCATTGTTATACACCCTGTATTAGCTAAATAAATTCATCATACAAAATTTATGAAACCCACATTGCAAAATAAATCATGAAGAAAATTCAGACACAATAAAAAACAGAATTAAACAGAAAGATTGAAACTTTAAACTACAAAGTCATACAAAAATTAAAAATTTCAATCCAAATTAATCAATTAAAACTATAAGAAAGTTGGATACTACCCAAAAAAAACCAGGAAGATTAAACAGAAAGATTGAAACTTTAAACTATAAAGTCATAGAAAATAAAAAATTTCAACCCAAATTAAGAAAATGAAACTATCAAAAAGTTGAAAACTACCAAAAAATAAAAAACAGGTGAATTAAACACAAAAGATTGAAACTTTATAAAGTGAGAGTAAGTAACCAACCAGTGTAAGCAAGGTCAAAGATTTGATGAACATCAATGTCAGCAGCTTGTTTAGGGTCGTACAAAATAGAGGGTTTAGTAATGGGTTTTCTGGGTAATTCTTCATCCAATTTAACCAACGATTTTAGAGCTTTGAGCTGTGCTGCAATGGAGGTTGTAGCCATGTTTTAGTTTGATTGAATTTTTTCTGGGGTGTGATTTCAAGTTTTGAAGGACAACAACTTATATTTTTTCTGTGTTTTGATTCTATGGAGGTTGCTAAAACCCTAAGGGTTTGGAATTTTTTTTCTCTATTTTTTTTTGGGTTAGGAAAGGAAATACTAGGTATTGTGTAAGAGTGTAATTTGGGATGGCAATTTCAGCCACATTTCGATTAATTAATAGATCTATTCGATAGAAATGAATGGACAAAAATTTGAATTAAATGGATGAAAAGCGGGTGAAAGATGGATCAGATGAATAACTGGGTCGGATTCGAATGGAGGTCCATACAATTTGTCACTCGATTCGTTATCATTCGTTTTAGAAAATCTCCAAAAATATTACTCGTACATAAATATATATATAACCTTATTTTACGTAATTGATTTTACTCAAATTGTATACTTTTTTCAGTATTATTTCCAAATCTGTCCTTTTTCCTCAAAAAATATACACAATTCTTTTCTTTTTTTCAAAACTAATCTTCAATCAAATTCATTCAATTTTTAAATTTCTTGATCATTAACCTCAATAATAAGTTATAATCGATTTTAAATTATCGATTTTTATTAATTTTCAATACATTTAAGTCTAATTTAAAATTAAGGTTTGTAAAGAGTGGTTATAGGGTTTATGAAGGAGTGGTTAGTGACGGCGGTCGGTGGCCAGTGGTGGGGGAATAGGCGGCGCCGGCGTGGGTTAGGACGGCGACGACGTAGAGTGGAGGGCGGCCGATTGGCGTTTGGCGGTTAGTAGTTGTTTTTGTGGTGGTTTGTTGGTGAGAAAATTGTGTATATTTTTTGAATAAAAAAGAATAATGTTGGAAATAATAATGAAAAAGTATATAACTTGAGTAAAATCCGTATATGAAAAATCAAAAGCCATTTTTTAAGTCATACGGAGTATAGTATAAGAATAGGTTATTAGAAAATGGATCAACGAAACTAATCACTAAATCAAATCAAATTAAAATGAAACTTTAATCCCAAAAAATTATCGTCTTATTCAAGTGTAATGTTAGAAACTAGTTTTTTTCACGAAATTTGTTTAAGTTAGACGTATTTTTTATTTTCATCGGCAAAATTTTAGTATCTTTTTTAATAATTTGGCTCACCCGATTTTCACCCGATCCATCCGTTTCATCCGCGGATGACTTATGGATCGGATTAGGGTGGTGTATAAACCGGATGGAAAACGGATCGGGTGAAACCGGGTGATGGATGCGGGTGACGCTTCACCGATACGCATTCGATCAATTGCTGTGTAAGACTAACTTATTTCATTTGCATCTTGATAGACTTGGTGAGAGAGGATAGGGATATTCAAGCGCTTAGTTGGACAATTATGTATAACGTCGGCCATAAAGTCAGCAATTTTATTAACCTTATGAAACAGTGATGAAATACTACTTTATTAACGTCAATTTTAATGTCTACAACGATAGTAATTTCCAAGGAATTTGTCAAATATTACGAAAAGATTTAATGATGCAAAAATGGTTGCCTTTAACGACTTTTAAGAAAATG
Source organism: Dianthus caryophyllus (assembly GCA_023091065.1). Lineage (NCBI taxonomy): Eukaryota > Viridiplantae > Streptophyta > Magnoliopsida > Caryophyllales > Caryophyllaceae > Dianthus > Dianthus caryophyllus. The sequence continues at coordinate 33,314,722 of CM041520.1, read as the reverse complement.
CGATGAAAACTTATAAAAACACAGGTTTAGCCTAACATGAAAATGCAAGTTAGCGGGTTTCAGATAAGTATGTCGAGAGAGTATTTGTAAATTATTATATTGAAGATGTGTTGTATATAACTGCTTCTTTTGTGAGGCGGGGCGGGTTAAGCTTAATATACGGGTAAAGCCGATGAACAACTATGGATTCTACTCGAAGTGTTTATATAATGCATATTAAGAACCACTTTAGGGTGCATGGTTAAAATTCAACTAAACCTAAGCAAGAAACATTCTAAATGTGTATGTTATTAATTAGCTACGTACAATGACTAACTACCACACGTTAAACTTGTGTTTCAAATCATTTTCAATGTTTTCTCAATAAAACCATTACTCCGTTCGTATAAACAAAAGGTAACAAATCCCCCATAAAATTAACCGAAACTATTTACAATTTGAAGTAAAATACTAACACATATGTTGGTACAATCGTTCAGAGTCAATTCAATTAAGAAACTTCCAAGGCCTAACCCTTAATTTAACTACACCTAAAAGAGAACATAGCCGCAATGTAACATACACAAGTACTCCGTAGATTAGGTTAATTATAAACCGACATAAAGCTCTTTCTATTACTTTCGTTTGACTTACCAAAGTCAATAGTAAGTACTAGTACTCTAGACTCTAGTAGTATAATGTTACAATTTTACCACTTTAAGCATTATCCTAGTTTAAATATAATCAAAGAACATTCACATTTCATACCTTCTTTTGACATTTTACTACCAAATTTAGGGGAAAAAAAATCAAAAATATGTATTATCAAGTTATCATGCATGTTGATATGCACCAAAGTTCCATGCACTTAGACAAATATATCATGTATGTTGACAATGAAAATCAATTTACCTTTTTCTCTTGTTTATTGGCTAGCTTTTCATATTGGTGATAATGAATTATTTTATTTTATTTTATTTTTGTAAGCTTTGCATGCATGGTATGATATTTATTGATCTACTTACTACATTCTACACTACAAAGTCTACACCTAAGCCAATTAACAACTTTTAAGAATGTTTTTTTTAGTTATACCTTCATTTAATTTGTTGTAGTATTTTATAAATACACCAATGTTTGAGAATTTGTAAGCATTTACAAGTTGTGTTTGATAAGATATAAGCCATGATTTCCTCTACAAAAATCCACATCATCTCTCAATTATTATTAACTTATATCGTGCTTAATCATGTGTGTTTCAGCCACACTGGAGAATCATCATCCAATGTCATGTGTATTAATCGAGAAAAACATGCTCTCTTAAGCTTCAAACGAGGCTTCAGTGTTAAACCCAGCAATGCACTTTCGTCGTGGGAAGGTGATGACTGCTGTCGCTGGAAGGGCGTAACATGCAACGACAAAACACAACACGTCACCTCCCTTTCTCTCGGATACGCCAACCTAACAGGCAAAATAGGTATTTCCCTACTCGAATTAAACCATCTAACACACTTGGACCTTAGAGGCAATGTCCTAGAGACCATCCCTCCTTTCATAGGGTCACTAACCAAGTTAACATACCTTAACTTATCACAAGTCCACTACCCTATAACTAGGACCATCCCTAATGAAATAGCAAACCTTACTTCATTACAAGTACTTGATTTAGGGTATAGCTCTAATCTAAAGTGGTATGATCACTACATTTTTAGCCCTAATTCTTCATTAGGTGACTTTAATGGTCTAAAATCTAACAATCTTTGGTGGGTTTCTCAACTTTCTTCACTTAAGTACCTTGATTTGAGCCATGTAAGGCTCTCAAGTGCCCTAAATTGGGCTCACTCAATTGTAAACCTTCACTCTTTGAGGCATTTGCAGATGTATAATTGTCACCTTCCTATGCCAAACTCGATCCAATTTTCGGGTTTTTCGAGTCTTAGGCAACTCAATTATCTTAGGCTTGGGTCTAATCACCTCAACTCTTCTATTTTTGAGTTGTTTTCCAACATGACTACAAATCTTAAGCATCTTGATCTTAGAGGAAATTTGTTCTCAGGAAAAGTCCCTAGTGTACTTTGGACTATAACTTCACTCGAATTCGTTGATCTTTCGGATAACGCTTTCGTAGGAGATATACCAGAAGATGTTCTTTATAGACTTCCTCATCTCGGTCATCTTAGTATTGCCAGGAATAAGTTTGTAGGACACTTCCCAAAAATTCTACCAAATGGGAAGGCTTCTCTTCAAATTCTCGATTTGTCGTCTAATGGTTTTGTGGGACCTATCCCTGAGTTTTTAGGTCACATCACTTCTCTTAGAATGCTTAATCTGTCATATAACCAGTTTAAGGGCGGTATTCCGAGAACTTACAGCAGATTACATAACCTGGAGTTGTTGGACTTGTCTTCTAATGGTTTGAGTGATAAGCAGTTCAATATCAGCTTTTTGGAGAGCATTGCACAACTTAGAAATCTCAGAAACTTGGATGTTTCGTCGAATGCTCTGTATGGTACAATAACTAATGGTCACTTGCACAACTTTGTTCATCTGACAGTTCTTGATTTGTCCGACAACTTTCTGATGTTGAATTTCAGTGACGATTGGGTGCCGCCTTTTCAGCAGGCTACTCTCTTAATGCTTGGTTCGTGCAATTTAGATCGGAAATTTCCAAGGTGGGTTCAGTCATTAAGCAGACTTTCGACACTTGATTTGTCAAACTGCGCAATTTCTGATGAAATTCCTGACGGATTTTGGAAACATTTTAACGGGTCTAATATTGAGTACTTAAACATGTCATATAATAAATTATACGGTCATTTACCTTATGATTTGCTGTTAAACTCAGTAAATTTTCCAATGACAATCATTGATTTAAGCCGTAATCTTCTGAGTGGTCCAATACCTCCGAGCCTTATGAACTCGACCACATTAAACCTGTCGAACAATCGGTTCTCTGGCTCCATCTCCTCTCTTTGTACTGCTCCTGCAGGCGGACTAACGTCACTCGATCTCTCGAGCAATTTCCTGTCAGGTACGATTCCTGATTGTCTGTCGAAATGGGAGTCACTCAGCATACTGAACTTGGCAAACAACAATTTTACGAGGGAAGTGCCTGCATCCGTAGGGTATCTACGCTTCCTAAGGGCACTTCACCTGAGAAATAACAGTTTGTATGGGACATTTCCGCCTTCTTTGAAGAACTGTTCTGCTCTACAAGTTCTCGATCTTGCTGAGAACAACTTCTCGGGGAGTATACCGACTTGGGTTGGAGAAAAACTGAGGAATCTTCTCGTCCTTTCATTGAGGAAAAACCAGTTAAGTGGGAAGATACCATGGAGTTTGTGTCAGGTTACAAGCCTTCATGTCTTGGATCTCTCACTAAACAACTTCTCAGGAAACATTCCGAGATGTATCGACAATTTCACTGCCATGTCAAAAGGATGGTCTTTCGATCCATATTTTGTGCAGCCAATATGTCTCGGTTACAGCTTTTGGGGTTCTGCTCAGTATGCCGACATTCTGTTACTTGAACTGAAAGGAATCGAAAGAGAGTTTAAGAGCAAGGCTTTTCTGATAAACTTCATTGATCTTTCTGATAACCAGCTTACAGGAGAAATTCCGAGGGAAATGATGAGTTTAGTGAACTTGATTTCCATAAATGTGTCAAGAAACCACTTAACTGGAACAATCCCTTCTGAAATTGGACAGATCAAATCATTGGACACCCTAGACCTGTCGAGAAATCAGCTTTACGGAGAAATTCCCTCGAGTTTGGCGAGTTTGTCTCATCTCGGTACCTTGGATTTATCACACAATAGCTTAGAAGGAAGAATTCCTCCAGGGACTCAACTGCAGAGCTATGAACCCTCAGTTTTCGAAGGGAATCCCAGACTCTGTGGCCCTCCAATATCAGCCTGCCCTGATGATAAGAAATCGACATTAACGTCTCACGATGAAGGAAACACAGAAAACAGAGGAGAAGATTACGAGAACGACAACTGGATGCGAGACTTCTATATCAGCCTGATTATCGGTTTGGTCGTAGGATTTTGGGGCGTCTTCTTTATTTCTCTGGCCAGTACACCAACGAAAGGATCCTTAAAACGTTCGAGGCGGAGATAACCGAGCAATTTGTCCGACATTCTGTCTTGTGCTTCACCATGTAGGCCTGTATCTTCTTGTCAATAAGCGGTAGATAAACAATTCAGCCATCGTATGTTTACAACGATGTTTGTGATAAATAAGCAATTATTATGACTGTTACCGAAAAATTATGACTATTTCAAAGGGTTGAAATATTGTGAAATTTACATGATGAGGTTAAAGATACTCAAAAATACAGACTTCTTATCAAATAAATTTTATTCAATACACTGATTGCAGAAGTCAACAAGATTGAATCACATTTACTGTAAGTCTACAACAATACATTTCAAAGAAAGCTCCTCTGGAACGAGCTCGAAGAAAACCTAGAAGTCAAACCCTCATTCAAATTCTTGGGATCGAGTTTCACGCTCTGGCGACCAGCAGTGAGATCTTTCTCCCGATCCCACGGTTTCCAAGGGTGATTCCCTTCCCAATCTTTATCGTCTGGTTGGTGCTGCACCTTTTTCGACTTCTTCACAGGACGACTTTTGTGAGACTCTTCTCGGTGCTTTTGAACCAGGGACTTTGATCTCTTGGCTTTGTTGTACTCATCGACCAAAGCTGCGTCTGCTAAAGACGTTTTCGACATTTCTTCATTAGAAGCAAGGGCTGTTGCTTGATTATAGGCTTCTAAGTAACTACAAAGGAAGATACTTAACAATCAGTCCCGAAACCAGGAAAATATAATGTCGTAAAGATACAAAGATATCGAGAAGGTGACAATACTTCATCTTCGCCTTCTGAGCTCTGTCTGACGGAGTGTCTGTCCAAGCAGTGGTATCGCCGCGACCTTCTTTAGTAGTTCTACTGAAGGTAGTCGAATGCATAGGCATACCACCGGGCTGCATATCGTCAAACAAAAGTCAGTACGCTTCCGTCTAATACAAAATATCTAGCTAACAATACGAAATTCTAAATCATTAAGTCGTCACTATACTCAATCTTTTAAAATTTACTATATCATTTAGCTAATCCGTTAAACTCAATAATGAAGCATTCTGTTTCTAATAATAGCGCTTAAACTTGAGAAAAATAAAACCGTTAAATGAGTGGAAAAAGGCGAAAGAAAAGGAACAAGGTCATTGCTCAGCTAGACAAGTTTGGCTTTAAGGCGATGAGAACCGAGATACTGAATTTCAGCTGGTTACCTTTCTTTCAGGGGGTAGAGAGGTCATCCATTCATCTCGTTTTGGCGGTGCTTTCACATCCAACTCCGCCAGAAGCACATCATCCCCTTCCATAGACAGACCTGCCAATAGACAAGATAAACACCATCTTTCAAATTTATCGTCACCTCATCGCACAAATTAAGGATGCTATCGTGAATTATCGTCTTTCATTGTCTAGTGCTATCTCTTACCTTGAGACCGCCTCCAAAATGCAGCTTCACGCATTGATCTTAATTCCGCCTTCAAAATCAGGAAACTTGGTAAGACACGAGCTTAGTATACAACAGTATACATTTAAAATGAATGATAATGACGGATAATACCTTCATTTCGTCTTCCTCTTCTTTCTTCTTAATGCTCTCATCCAATACTTTCCTCTAAGAACGAAAAGAAAAGCCAGGTCAATAGAGGAAGAGACGCTCAATCACATCCACAAAGATAAAGAATAATTATGGTGGAGAAAGTATGTAGAGAGTCAATTTGAATTAATATCTCTACTAGTCTAATTAAGACTTAAAATTACTGATATCAAGTCTTCACGCATGTTTTAAGATGAATACTCAAAAGACATCTACACAGCAACCTAAAGAGAAGATTGACATGAAGAGAAACACGGGGCATAGATACGAAAAATTTGACTGACGTATGGCATATTAGGAACTCACTTTATCGGGATCTTGGAGATCTTTGAAAGCCTTGTTGAGTTTAATAAATGCTTGGTTGGCTTGGGGATGAGAACACTTGTCAGGATGCACCATCAGAGACAGTTTCCAGTACCTGAAGGGAAGAGACACTAAGTAAGAAGGCGGAGATAAACGTAAAAAGAGGAATAAAAAAAATTAAAAAATAAAAAAGATGCAGAAAACAGAAACAAAAGAACATTGCAAGAAAATAACATCACTGGCTCATTAGAGCACGACGACAGTAACGATAAAAGTACCGGTTACCTACAAGGCCTCTGCTAATGGAAGGGAAAGGAAGTCAAATGTACACGGCATTTATTTTACTCCAACTGAGCTACAAATGTGAGGCATAACAAGTGTAGGACACGGATATATTGTGGAAAATTTGCATGTTTTTCCCTTAAAATGAAGTGTCGTGTTGAGTTTGCCACATAACTACTACATAAAGTATAGTTGTAATTTTTCAAAAATGTCGGCCGTGACAACATTGCGTGACCATTTTATCAGGCTACTGCAACTGCATTTTGATGCTTTATCACTCGATCGGACTTCAACAACCAAGATCCAAGACCTTACGGCTTACGGTCTTACGACCCATTTTGAGATCAAGTACTGAACAGCGATTTAACAGCATGAAGTGACCAAGTAACATAACGACGTTACGACCGATCAAAACACACTTGCTTCAACGAGTCATAATAAAATTTGTATAGCGAATTGCATCATAGACATGGTAAACAATAAGACTTTCTGTTACAAGGATCCTCAAACAAACTAGAGATAGGGGGCCTTAGCACAGCAAGTTTCACAGCAAAACAGGAAAACCTTAATACCTTATCCATCATATTCTGATTACTACTTCAACATTATTGTTCACAGCCACAAATAAACATTATTAACCATCATTACTTTTATGTTTCAATTTGATTCAGCCTCAATCATCAGAAAAACCACCAGTTAAAAATTGAAATTAAATTAATAAATTTTGAACTCTGTAGCAAACGATAACCATCGGAAATTAACATTACCCAACTGCATCTCCTTAAGTTTTAAGGCGCATAAAAAACTGTAAACCCAAAACAGTGCCTCATATCTACTCAAATACAATATTTGTTCAATTCTGGACATAGATATAGACAGAACGACTTAATCTACCCACCAAAAGCCAACCCTCGCAGCAACTAGGACATGAAGTAGGGAGTAAATCAGCATGGAAGAGAAATGTTCTAGAAACATACCTTTTCTTCAAATTTTCAGAAGCCATCTTGTGATTGACTCCCACAATATCATAAGGGCTATTAGAGTCAGCTCCCATAATTCTTGTTACCTGGTGAAACAAATTGCACAATGATGAGTTCTAAAATACAACATTTTGATTTGAAAATACTACTCTGTACCAAGTTTATCACAAAAAAGAAAACAAAAAATCTTTATAACGGAGTACTTCCTAAAGCTATTAGGACAAGATTGCCAATCGATGCCATGCTCAAAGCCGCAGATGGAGAACTATTTCTTTTATGTAGTATCACTAACGCAACTACGAGGAACGTCTGTTGTTTAATAAAACAAAAGGAAAATGTGGGTTGTTTAGAGTCCAAACCTCTTCAAACCGCTCTGCTTCATTAGTTGACGCAGCCTCAGTGACGAGAGCAGGGGGTGGTGGCCCAACAAATTCTCCATCATCTTGATCTAGCTCAGCCTCCCTGCAAAAGAAAAATCAATCTGATTCAGCTGAAAAGAAGTCATACATGCAAATTCTGAAGTTTTAGCACAAGTAACATGCGAAGAAGCATACGAGTAATACCTAAGCTCAGCCTCAGCTTCTGTTAATTTGGCTGCCGCAGCAAGCAATTCAGCAGATGGCATTTCCGGCCCAATCACCCTGTACAGAAAACAAAACACATTATTCACATAAGGCACTCAGCCTTTTCCAAATTTTGAATTTAGGCCGGCAAGATCAATAGATTAGGCCAAAAAGTACGAACTTTTTTCTAGGAGGAGCGATTTCGGCATCCTGAGCCGGGCTTACAGAAGGCACGTCATCAGTAGCTTCACCAGCATCCTGATTATCGCGCGGAAGATCATCCTCTTCTTTCTGCTCAACTGCTCCTGTGTGTGAGGCTATCATAGGTCCAATGACCTTTAAAGTGGGACGAGCCTTAGACCGTAGCAAGAATACTTTGTCGCCTTTTTCCTTAAGGTTTAAGGACAAAAACAACTTCTTTAGATGTTTCATTAAGGCTTTTTCGGATATTCCCTTAATGTCGACCGCTTGTCCATCATCAATCATTTGTAAAAGCTACGTCCAAAACAAAAATGCATCAGGAAAAATATGTCAAAAAAGAAAAAAAAAAAAACTATATTTAACCATATTAGAGCATCACGAAGGTGATTGTAATAAGAAACATTGAAATGTATTTTGAAAACCATTAAATGGTCGAGTTATCTCATTTCATACGACGCGCAATGTATTGTTCATCCTGAAGTTACTTTCAACTTGGCTGATGATTTTGAATTAGGAAACAAACAATACATATAACACCATCCATTCACAGCTCGTACAACCATATGAAAAGATTACAAATCAAAAACTGAAAATAAAAGAGATACAGTAATATACAGCATCACAAAGTGTATTTGAGCTAGGCTAAAATAAAGTTCATGTACGACGATAATGTTTGTAACAAAACTCAACTTGATTTAGATTCTCAGCCCGATTCTCCAGCTAAACTAGCAAATATCATCCGCTAGTTTAGATTATTAAGTACTTCTTCACCAATCATGTTAAAACATAAACACCAAATTTCACTCAGATGATGATTATTTCTCCAGAAAAGTTGTACATCAAAGAAACACAATATAAATCAATTGAAAATTCAGGCGAGTAATCTTTAGAAACAACATAGGAGAGTAATCTTCAAAAAGAAAAGAAAAAAACACAGATTGGAGGAGAGTAATTACAATTACGCAAAACAAAATTACCTGCTTAAGATCGTTGGCAACACCAGGAAACTCCTGGAGCATAACCCTGGCAACATTCTCTGCCTCGGCAAAATCATCACCTGAAGACCCAGATTCACTTTCTTCATCTGAGTCGGAAACGTGTTTCCTCGATTTACGGCGCTTGCTGTGTTTTCTCTCTCCTCTATCCTTTTCTCGCCTGCGGCTGCGATCTTTCTTCCGGCGACTACGACTACTCGACTTCACTTTACGTTTTTCTTTGCTCGAGCTCCTGCGCTCAACCTCCTCATCACTGCTGCCAGAGTAGTCATCATGTCGCCGCCGTCGTCGATGTGATTTAGACGAGAGGTCTGATTCATCAGAATAGTATGATGAAGGCGAAGATGAGGTTTTGGAGTCCGAATCATCTGAATAATGCTTCTTTTTTGTCTTAGTCTTGTTGCTTTTCACCATTGTTGTTACCCAATCCGGATTTCAAATCTGGGTCGCAAAATTTGCCATCAATTTCTACAAATTCGCGTCTCAATATTATGTTTTGCTTTTTAAAAACAAACTAAGAATTGAGCACAAATAAAACACCAATTCATCAAAAAGAGTATAATTCAAGGGGGTGTTTGGTTTACTTTATATAGAAATCGGGTATGTGTTTATTTGAAGTTTACCATTCAAAACTCATGAGTATGAGGTGGGTAAGTATTAAAATATTCTTTTAAAAAAAATATACACATGATAAATTAATTATTTACTTTACATGAACTAATGTATTTTACCAGTCATATTAAGTTCGGTTTCTTGTTCCACTTCAGTGACATCAGGTATAGGCTAATTCTAGTTTGGAGCCCTGATATTCGAGCTATTCATCACTTCGGTGGCCTAATGTATAATCGCTAAAGATGAATTTTCGAATAATTTTACCAAAAAAAAACTAATTTTACTACTGCTTAAAATTAGTAGGGTTTTTTTTTTTTTTACAGCTTTTTGCTAATCTTATACTCACCAAAGTAGGAAATATAGTAAAAGTCACCGAATTAGTATTAGTACAAGCTGGACTCACGCAGCTACCCAGCTAATTATCAGCGTGTCTGAGGTTAGAAAGTCGGGTACGGTACCACGTGAAATTAGCCTAAACCTCAAGGCACCAAATTAGGGCAGTTCTAACCACATTATATTACCTCACACATAGAAAACAATGTATACACGCTACGTGAATTTTCACGATAATTTTCAAAAACGTTGCAAAAGAAGATTATGGAGTCTTGGCCATGCTTAAATTTATTACATTTTTCGATGAAGTTTTGATAGTCTTACACTCAACAAAATGAGATATATGTCGAAAATCAAGTCACTAAATCGGAATCAGTTGGAACCCTAGGGTACCCAAGTGAAACTTGCCCAAACCCGTGGCACCGAAAGTCGAAATATTCCATTTAAATAAACCTATATAATTATATATTTAAATTAGGGCAATTAAGAAATCAATCAATCACTAAACTCATGGTTCAAAACACACTAAATATTTGCATTGAATCAAACAAGTCATGTAACAAAATAAGCAAAAAATTAGTTTCGATAAACCCTAATTAATCGAATTGGGGAATTCAGCAATCATTTTAAGCATTAAACGTTTTGATTCAGCAACACCATACCAGCTCAAAAAAAAAAAAAAAAAAAAAAAAAAAAAACCTAAATCATCAACCCTAAAAGTTCGATAGCTTCTAAAAATACACAATTTTGCATCAAAGCATAAATCAATCAAATTACAAATAAAAACACGACATTGAATTGATTCGGGAATACCTTAATAATCAGAAATGAATTGCAATCAGTCGATGGTGAGATGATGAGAGACGAAAAATTGAATTGAAGGGAACAAAAGAGAAGAATAAAAGAAACGTTTCTTGGCGGTTTTATATGCTACGCCAGGACTCCAGGAGTCCAGTACCACAGTCTAACATTACCATGTACGGAGTAGATGATTAGACCTGGCCACGGGTCGGGCCTTAATTCTCAGGCCGAATATAGTCTGTTAGGGGCGGGTTAGGGTTGGCCCGGGTTAGATTTTTAAATTCATGGCCTAAAACTTGCTCATTAGTTAAAATTTTTTAGAAAAGTAGAGACCCAGAGAGCTACGCCTTAAAAATCAAGTCCCAAACACGATCTATTGTTGGGAAGAGCCAGGTCGGGCTACTCAAAATGAAGCTCACTGACTGGGTTGACCCGTTCAAATGGTCAGCTCCATTATCATGTAAGACAGACTAACTATTTTTTTTTTTTTTTTTTTTTTTTTTTTTTTTTTTTTTTTTATTAGTATAAGTTGCCCCACAAAAAATGGAAAAAAATAAAAGCATGTTATAAATAATATATTGTGTGGATGTCCATCGGGCCCAAAGCCCATTACTACCTCTATGTATCTAGGGTTTGAGTGAAACCCTCATTACTGATGTACTATATATGTACACCCTCATGAAGGATGAATAACACACATCTATTCTCTTCCCTCTATTCTCTCTCTTGTCCTTATTATTTCACAACACGTTATCAGCACGAGACTCTATGTAAATGAGCAAATAAACTTTAATTATTCAGATCTGATATTCGGGAGGTTCATATCAGATCTTATTCTATTATTTGATTTATTCAGGTACTCAAATACTAATCGTTTATCTCTTACACATTCATATATTTTGGAAATAATTTTATTTACTTGTTCCGAAATCATAATTATACATTAGCTAAATAAACCAAGTAAATTTAATTGACTTCATTATGATATGTAAATGATATGACGATAATTGTGTGACTGGTATTTCCCAACATGTTATGTTCTACTTTTTGATTAAATTTTATAATTGATAATACTTTGGTCTCCACGTTTCTGTGCATACGACACTAGTAATTAGGCAACTAATTTGAGATTTCTTAATCTGGAGCATGTTACTTGTTCTTCTTATCACAGCCTAGATACGGAGTATAGTACTCGTAGTCACAACTATTATTGTTAATAGAGTTTTTGGTTGTCAACAATTGCATCATTTAATTGTTATCGTGTTTGGCTTATATACTTGATTTATGTACTTCGTAGTAATTCATTTGTTTGGTAATGGAGCGTGATTCATGGATATGTACGTTAATTTTGTTATACTCCGTTTTATGTTTGGTTGGTTATATTAGTATGATTATAATTTTGTCAAATATTATTTGGTACAAGTTATATACTTTGTCTCCGTATAATTGATTTGAAAGAGAAAAGTCATGAGACATAAATTAATTGAAATATTATGAGATTTATATAATAACATTCCTGGAAGCGAATCTAATATTTCCTCCCACATACGGGATGTGATTGAGGATGTGACCGCGGAGACGGTCTAAATTAGATTTCATCTAATATCGTTGTTTCCACCGGAAGTGGTCATTATCGAGATCTGACTTATAATTTAAAATTTTCCCCCACGTACGGGACGTGGGCGCAGATGTGGCCGCAAAGACGGTTACAAATTAAATTTTTGTGTAAATCTTTTCTCCTACTTGTAGTAGTTGATAATATGATAGCGGAGACGATCTAATAAGTTTTGGTTAAACTTTTTCTCCCATAGAGGGAGGTTGAGAATGTGACCAGGGTTAAGGTCATTGAGATTTTGACCACAGTTATGGTCAAAAGTGACAACTAATTAACTAAAATTGTCCTTCCACCAGAAGTGGCTAAGGATAATATGACCTCGAGGTTGGTCATAAATTGAGCAAATAAACTTTAAAATTCTCTCCCCTGGAAGTGGGATGATGAACAATGCTCAAAGCACAAATTAGTCATGCCGAATATATATGATATGTTCATATAATTTTTGGGCCGGAACTCCCATGAGTGCTATTTAATTTAGTCATATGGACTATTTTATTTGAAATACAATTAATTTAAATACAATTTTGGGCCGGAGATCCCATGAATGAGCAAATAAATTTGCCATGATATCACTATTAAAACTCTTGACATGGGTGATCAAGAGTTTTAGGCTTAAAGTATGACATATATAAATTTGGACCTGAAGTTCCAAATATTTATCCTGTGGAGTAAGACTTTGGCCTGAAGTTCAAAGTTTGAAAAATACTGTTCAAATCACATAATATTCTTCATGGCTAGAAGTTCACAAATAAAATTAGTGGCCGGAAGTCCACATGTAAATGTCAGTGGCCGAAGTTGTAACACCCCGACTTTTTCCCTTTTATATAAATAATTCATTTCTTTAAATTCATATTTCATTTCTCTTGATTTTGTTATTTTTGGCTCGTGGAATAAGCGAGACCGTAGTCAGAACTTAAAAACAATGTCATTTCCTCATACGGACTCCGATTCAGGCGATTCAAAAGGCTAAACTGCGTATTTTTTCGACGCCGTCGCAACTGCCAAAAAAGAAGAAGAAACCCGCGAGTGACCCGCGTTCGGGCCGCGTGAGACCCGTGGGCAGCACTGTTCTGTGCGCGTCGTTTGTTCTTCGATCCGTGACTTATTCTAACATATATTATACGTATTATAACTCCTCCTAAGCCCTAATTGCTTCACTATTTCATAATTCAATACCCTAAACATCGAAGCCCTCTCTTCTCTCTCCTTAATCATCATCAAAATTCTCTCAAAACTCCATTAAAATCATTCAAGCTTTCTTCTTTGAAGCCCTAATTTCTTTTCTATTCAATCTCTTTCGGTAATCCTCCAATTCTCTATCGTTCTAGGTTTATTCTTTATAGTTTTTATATTATTTTATGTGATTTATATTGTATGCTTATATTGTATGTGTTGTTTGTGTTGATCTTGGAGGAGGTCAATTCTACGACGAGGACACGATTCTCATCGACGAGGAGGAAGGCTAACTTGGTTTGGAGCGGTAAAAGGTAACTAGGTGTAGCCCTAGCCATATTTTGACTTGTGTGAGACCATGGTATAGATTATGAATGTTTTGTTTGTATGTATGGTTGCAAAAGTCATCTTTGGGTTGAATGTGTTGTAAAGTTATAATCTTGGGATGAATTGGAGTCGGTCTCACACTATTGGGTCTAATAATACTATTTGGGATGTTTGTATGGTTTGAGATTGATTGTATTGTTATTGAGTCGATTAAAGACAGTTACTTTGGGTATTATGATGATTTATTTTGGGTTATTATTGAGTTCTTGTGATTACTACTCCGCATTTATTATATTATTACACCGTTGATTATAAGTGATGTTGAGGATGATTGAAAATTGGGTTAGTTATGTTGTTAATGAGTTTGAGGTGGATGTTGGGTTGATTTTGAGTCATAGGATACTTGAATTGATATTGATTATGATTTGTCTCGAGGTTGAATTGAATTGTTTGTATGCTTGAGTTGAGTGTGCGTACGGGTACTGTTCTGGCACGTACGTGAGGAGTTACAACGTCTTTTGTAGGACGGTGCCGCCTGTCGTGGGTTCTCATCCATTTTGTAGTGGCTCTGAGACTATGGTTATCAAAAGTCCTTTTGTAGGGGCGCCACTCTTTTGTAGGGGTGGTTATTGTATGTCCACACTCTTGTGTAGGGGTGTGCTTGGCCAAGTTTAGACTATCGTTCAAGGCATTTTGTAGTGCCACCATAGGGTCAGGATCTTTTGTAGGGTCCGGGGTGTTTTGTAGCGCCCGATCTGCGTCTTACTCTTGCGATTGATTGTTGATTGTTGTCATTGTTTGTCACTTTGTTGATGACATTCAGGTTGTTGATTATTGACTGTCACTTTGTTGATGACAGGTTGAACTTGGATTACGTAAGTTGAGCTTGATTAACTATATTGAACTAATTGTATTTAGGGTTGTATGGTTTGTACGATGGTTGATTTGTTTATACTTTGATTATAGGTCGCAAGTTGAGTTAGTTTATTATTGGGTTAGCTTGAGGATGACCTATGTTGGTTGTGCATTTGGGTTGTATTGTTGTTTGTGTTGATCATGTTGAAATATGACTGGGGAGCACCTAGTTACTCCCCACTGATTGTGGCTGTTACTTTCTTTGTGGCAGGTTAGCGCGGGTTCGGGTTTGTCAAGTGAGGATGCCGTGAGGATGACCTATAGCTAGCCTTTGATGAGATTTTGGACTAGACTTGTTGATTTAGACCTTATTATTTTTCATATCTATATTTCATTTTGGATTCTAAGGGGTATTTACTCCCTGTTTAGTGAGTGACGACTCGGATTACACGGTGTTTCCGCCACCGTGGTCTTCATTTCATTTTCATTTTCACTTTAAAATCCTTTTATTCCTTTATCTTAATTTATTGGAAAATCCGGGTTGTTACAGAAGTTCCACTTGTGTAATTTATGAATTGCTAAATTCGCAATTGAATTAATGAAACCTCTTCTGAGGATGAGTAATGTGGTTTTCTTAAATCTAATATGTGGCCTTAATTGAGCCTAATGTCATGGTGTTTTGAGCCTAAATTGTATATTAAAATTAAAATGATGCGTAACACGAAAGGCGTGTCAATCTCATTATGCGAGATATGCAATTTGAGAAATGGGAGAAAAAAAAAATCATACTTTTTCTCATATGCAAATAATATTGTCTTAGGGACGATACATTGTGAGAACAAAAGGGTTCCACAATTATCTGAATTGAAATTGATCTCTTAGTAGATCGAGAAAATGATGAGTTATTAATGGAAAATGTGAATGCTCTTGATTGACAAATGGTCGTCATTATTCCCTGAAGTGAATATGACATTACATATGAATTGAAATGGATAAATATTATACCACTTCATGTGGTTGAGGGACTAAGTGGCTAGTCCTAAACATTCACAAAGATCTATGATCTTGTTTGATATTTCATATGTCCACCAACAATGGTGTGGGATAAATGCAAGCGATATGTGATCAATATATATTGTGAGAGAATAATCACTAAAAATTATTGCAATCGCTACATCCACTGGAAGGATGGATAAATTAACTAAAAAGAGCTGAGATTATCCTAATAATCAGTTCTGATTTATCTGGTACTCAAAACGAGTAATGTGATAGATTCACAAAAGGAATATTGAGACATATAAGTCTTGCCAATATAAATGAGACACATTGGTTAGTGTCTTAAGTCACATCATAGATTTATTTGGCCAAATGTTAAAATTACACGATGAATCACTACTACAAAAATGAGCAACCACAACGGCAAAGAAACAACACAAATTATGGATTTGCGTTGTTTATAGTATTATAAACAACGAACAATAAATATCCGTTGTAAAAAGTAAGGGCGCCAAATCAAACTCGTCATCAAAAACAACGCAAAAAAACTATAAACAACGGTTCAACTAAAAATAACGGTTTTTGTAAAAAATGTGTTGTTTTTAATGTGGACTTTAAATAACGGTTTTTTCAAATAAACCGTTATTTTTTATTAAAAACTAAAAATAACGGTTTTTGTAAAAAATGCGTTGTTTTTAATGTGGACTTTAAATAACGGTTTTTCCAAATAAACCGTTATTTTTTATTAAAACTAAAAATAACGGTTTTTGTAAAAAATGCGTTGTTTTTAATGAGACTTTAAATAACGGTTTTTTGTTTAACCGTTATTTTTGATTAAAAAAAAAAATAAAAAGAGAAAGAGGAAGAGAGTAGAGCAGAGAAGATCAGAAAACACGAAAGAGGATAGGGAGAGAAGGGAGAGAAGAATTCACCACCACCACCACCTCCACCACCTCGGGCATCATCACAACCGCACACGACCACCGCCTTAACGCCACCAGTGTACTACCGCAACCACCGTGTTGCTGTCGACCACTGTCCCCACGCCACCACCGTCGTATGTCGTTGTCTGGGCTCCCTTTTCGACTCGTTTTTAGCAAGGATTTTGTCGGGTTTACTAGTCTACCTTAATTCCTCATCTAATTGAAGGTATAATCCCGATTTAATCGATGTATTTTGGATATTTCGTTTAACCCTAACCCTAGAAATTTGGGGGTCGTTTTTAGGTCAAAATTGATGTTTCAAAGTGTCGATTAGATGAGTTTCATATTCATTCGTCATCCCTCATCATCATCTCCACCACGCTGCCTGGCCGATGTTCATCACCGAGCCCAAGCTGCGGTAGGAGCATTAGTCCTATTGTTTTCATGTCCTCTTCGCTTTCTTCGTTGTCCCTCGCTTTAGCCTCGATTTTTCCCAAATTTAAGGTTTAATTCGTCGTGTTTCCCAAGCTTTAACCTTATTACTCTATCATCGAAGGTATAATTTGTTTTTCAATCGCTCGCTTTTGATTGTGCCGATTTAACCCTAATTTTGGGGGCTTTTCATATTTGGGTCGAGTTGGCTAATTTTAAGTGTCGATTAAGTTATATTTAAGTAGTTATTGATAATATAATCGTAAATTGTAGAGTTCGTGTTGTATCGGAGCTGCTCGCGCTTCGGTTGTTCGAGCTCGACCAGATCCTTCTCTCGTAAGGTAAGGGTTAGCCTTACTTAGCTCGTATGAATGCTTGTGTGTGTGTTCAATATATCTGTGTTGTTTTATTTATCCGTGGAAGTTGGAGGTGTAAATGTTGGGAGAATGTTTGGGGTGTGTGTATCTGTGTAAATTCTTTGTTTGTAGCCGCTTTTCTTCTTTGTCAAAGCCGTAGGTGGCTACTGATGCTGTTATTAATTATAGCTGTTATGTACGTGTTTTTTCCCTAGCTGTCTTGCCGTGTTACGCTGTTATTCCTCAATTATAATAGTTGTTTACTGCTGTAAATCTTGCGGAGCGTTGCGGACTGTGGGCTGTCAAGTTGTTGTGGTTGTGGGCTGCTGTAATTGTTGTTGGTTGAGGTTGTTGCTGCCGTGTTTTAAATGTCACAATTTCTTTGCGTTCTGATACTGTTTAGAAATTTGTCTTTCGGGCCAGAATTCATTGTTATTGTGGGTCGTATTCCCTCCCCTCCATCCTCCTTATTGCATACTTCTATAACTTTATGAGTTGTGCCACATTGTCTGCACTTGAGCCCTAGATGTGTAGAGGTCTGGGGTACTCTGGTCTATCTGAAATAGGAAGATGAAGTTCATGATTTTCATCAAGTTTAAAATGTCGGAATTTAAATTCTTCTTACAATTGGCTAAATCAAAAGCTTGTGTAGTCTTACGTGAACTGTTATCTCTTTAAGAGTGTAAACATCCTGGATAAGGGACGTCTAGATTTTGTTGGCTAGCAACAAAGGGCCTCATAATTGTTAAGAGTATCACTAGTTTGATGTATACACTTGTCAGAGTTGGAAACCATACGCCAAAACTTTTCTCTTGACTCCTCCATACGAGTAGCTTGCAATTGACCACTAGAATTGCTTCCTATCTCCGTAGTTTCGAATTGCATGCCCTTCAACGTAGGAGTACAAACTCCGATGATATAACTGGGTTTCGCTTTGGTGAAATTTGATGTGGCACATCTATATTTTTGCTGTAGTAGTAAATAAAGGATAATGTTGTAACTAACCCATCACGCGGGCAAATATTTAAGTTTCGCTTGAGGTAGAAATAACCAATTGTACTTTATGAAATTTATCGGGGATCTTTGTAACGCCAACATAGCCTTGTCTTCTTTTGCTCCGGCGTTGAGAGGTATTCCTGAAGCTTCAAGTAAAAGAAAGGAGTTGTAGGCTAAGCTCTAGGTGGGTTCAATTCTCGTGGTTGGATGATAAGTCGGATATTAGGTATAGTGGGATCGTTTTGCTTCCTACAGTCCTACTAGATGAATTAAATTCTTTCGACATGTTACTTGTATGTCTTTCAGTATCCAACCTTGGTAGAATGGTATCGCCGCTTTCTACGCTTTCTACTCATATGCTTAAATTTGGTGGTTACATTGTATTCAATGTGCTATGCTCATCAGAGACTACCGGGCTCGTTACTCTTCCTTTTCTTTTTCATTGGGTACGCCAATATGGTCTTTGGCTCAGTTAGCGAGAGACTTGTTCTCTGACATTGTTCTATAGGTGATCTACGTCATGACATTATCTTCAGAGCACACTAACGTCATCTTCTCCTGATATTCTCTGATGCTTGTGAAAGTGTGATTGTTTGCAAATTCTATGCGCAAACTTCATATTACATAGACCCAAGTTGGTTTTCATCTTTGTATCCAGTTCTAGCTTTCCTGTTGATGACGGCCGCACATTTTCTTTTGCAGCTTACCTCTTCATGAGGACAAAGAAGAAAGATGTACCCATCAAGGAAGAAATTACCACCACTACTGCCACCTCAACTCCTCCATCAACTTCAGTTACACCCTACCGCGATTCTTGTCACGGAGACCACGGTCCCTGCACCACAGCCCGTTAGGGTATCGGACCCAATTCCCACTGCACCAATAAAGTAGTTAAAGGGGTATTGCATTCGCTCCTCTTTACTCTCCATTAATACTTTAATTTGTTCTGTGCTACGTGTTCAGTGATGGATTTTTGAATGTTTGCACAATCTGTGATGTCCAGTACAATGCTCCTTGAGAATAACATAGCGTGGTATTGTTCATTTTGCAGAACACAATGAAGCAAATAGCCCATTTTATAGATTTAGACGGAACGTCAACTCTATTTACTGCCCAATATTTCTACTCTGATCATCGGTATGTTCTGCGCTCTTCAGAAGTTAAGAGGCAATAGTCCAATCTCCAGGTGTAGCAAATCCCATTGTCCTTATTTTTCTTTTGTAGGAGTGAATATGAAGACTTCATCAAGGACCTAACAAAGCATTTTTGTCAGCATATGGCTTCAAGAATTGGTCCTTACTTGGCATCATTAGTGCAGGTGAGATCTTGCTCAGAGTTCAGAAATATCCTATTCTTCATAGTGTGTTAATTTTTTTTCACAAAGTTTAGTTGTGCACTTGTCGCTACAGATATCGAGATAATTCCTTCTTCTCAATCTTTCATTCTTTTGCTTATGAAGACCCTTTTTTGGATTACTTGACTTCTTTGTGTCAAAAATAGGCTTTCGATGCTCCTGGCCGATGATTCAAAGTAATGCGATATACTGCAAAGAATTTGCTTTACCAAATGGATGACCACTTCTTGTCTCTCTATTATTCACAGGTAATACTCCGTATGATTTACTGATGCATGAAAATTGTCGTTTTATATATTATTTGTATGCAGATTATGAGAACTTACGGAGGAGATTGAACATGGAAAAACAGCAGCGTGAGATCGAAGTTTACAAATTGGTTTTGTATATTATTTAGGACAACACGAGATCGAAGTATGTACATGTATATCGTTATTGGTGGATCGAAGACGCTAGTTACGATTATTGTATTATTTGTAGGAATTTTTGTTTCGCTGTTAGGAAATGTTAATTCAAATTTTTGTGGAATATTTCAGATTGTGCTTCTAATGTTAATTGTATTTATGCAAAAATTTAGTAATTACATAAAATTTAAAAAAAAATAATAAAAATCAAACTTTTAATAACGGTTAATTAAGAAAACATCGCATCAAAATTTGTAAGCTCAGTATTGAAAAAGACTTTTAAAAACGGGTTCTATACCAAAAATAAGGGTTTTTTCAAAAAACCCTTATTTTTGATAGACCAAAAATAAGGGTTCTTTCAAAAAACCGTTATTTTTAATAGACCAAAAATAAGGGTTCTTTCAAAAAACCGTTATTTTTGATAGACCAAAAATAAGGGTTCTTTCAAAAAACCGTT
Organism: Dianthus caryophyllus; assembly: GCA_023091065.1. Lineage (NCBI taxonomy): Eukaryota > Viridiplantae > Streptophyta > Magnoliopsida > Caryophyllales > Caryophyllaceae > Dianthus > Dianthus caryophyllus. The sequence continues at coordinate 33,294,111 of CM041520.1, read as the reverse complement.
ATTTTTGATAGACCAAAAAAAAAAAAAAAAAAAAAAAAAAAAAAAAAAAAAAAAAAAAAATTTCTCAAAAATAACGGTTTTTTCAAAAACCGTTATTTTTTATAGACCAAAAATAACGGTTTTTTCAAAAACCGTTATTTTTGATAAATCAAAAATAACGGTTTTTTCAATAACCGTTGTTTTTAATCAATTATAACGGATTTTTTAGAGCGTTGTATTTGATTTTATCAACGGTGTTTCTATTTTTTTTGGCGTTGTTTATATTATTTGCAACGGTCGACTATAAAACGGAGCTTATTTTTATTTAAAACGGTTTTCACCCGTTTTTAAAAGCTATTTTTGTAGTAGTGAATTATTGCTAACTGGAAGTTTAGCACTATAATTTCAGTCAACAAGTTTGGTATTTAATAAGCGAATTGGTTAGGTCGTAGCCAATTTTGTGAAAATTTGTCACGGTTTTGACAAAGAAATGTTGACATGCAATACTTAAGATGTGATGATAAAGGCCATCCGGGTTCTAATTATACCCGTATTGATAAACGTGGAGTTTATCTTAAAGATAAAATAATAAAGTGCTGAAACTCTCTCATGTATCATAAATGGTTTTAATGGCAAGACTGTACATTGAGATTGAGTATATTGATATTGAAGATCTGAATATATTACTCGAAATTAAATGTTCATGTATGGATTAAAATATATTAAGTGACATTTAGTCACATACGAGTAATTCATGTGATCGGAGATTATCACAGTTTAATTATGACATAAAGTTTTTGATCTCCTAAATTGGGCATTATAACTCAGCACTTATGCCAACTGCATAATACGATTCGACTCCCCATGTTCTATCCTTTGAATAAATTTATGATTATGGCATAAAAAGGATATGTGATGTTATATAAGGTGGTTATAGTGATCGGTTGCCCATTAAATCTATCCGATGTTGATAGTTTTACCACCTTAGGGGGAGAATGGTAAGGAAAGCTGGTAAAAACGAACAATTGGTTTTTGATCCTCAACTGAACCATAAGTTCAGTGATTTATTTGAAATATAATGTACATCAAATAGAGGTCCGTAAAAATGAAAATGATGGAACTCATTTGGTTATGAGGATGTACTAAAGTATACCGGCTCGATCACCTTATCGAAATGTGGTATGTCCATTCATTGAAATTTATGATTTGACTATAGACATGTATGACCTGGTCTAAGGCGTATCGAGCTATAGATTAGTCATGAAAAGTATTTGTAATGAACATTAAAATTCTTGCCCAATTAAACAACATCTACACACGGGTGTAGCATGAAAGTCATATCGGTTTACATATTTTGGTGGCAAGAATAAGCAGTTGGTACATCTATATAAATTGGGATGTCCTGGAAGTGACATAGATATCTGAATGACAATAGATGTCCTATATTGGAAAGTGAATGGAATTATGGTACCTCATATATTCAGATATCATCAATCAGTACTGACTATATCACGAGATGATAAAATGTTATCGATACGTGTAGGAAACCGATATGCATTTGCATTTGCGCGCATGATCGAATGGACTAGATGATGGGCATCTAATACGTAAGTCCATTTTGCTTGTCGACATAATATATGGTTGGAAAAGAGCTCATAGACTTGAAGTCTATCTAAAGACATGGAGTCCATTAAAATCATGGTAATTGGTTTGAAGACTGTACAAGTTTGCATTATCGAGTCATCATGTGCATATGTAGAATACGCTACTCATTTGCATATACATTTTAGTTTCGATACTACATCATTGCATATATTAGAACATATATCTTTTAACTCTTAGTTCATATCATATGCATGCTCATGATGGACATTGTTATTACATATATACAAATGTTTATAAGGAAACATATGCTCCTACGATTTGTAACTCCATATAGGAGTATATGATGGAAGATCGTCAAATTGGCACTACTACAAAAACTAGCAAAAACAACGCATAAAAGCCGTTGTTTTTATCAAAAACACCCGTTGTATCTTGGGCCGTTGTTTAATATTAAACAACGCAAAAATTTTGATAAAGCGTTGTTTATGTTAGAGCAAAAACAACGGTTAATGCAAATAACCGTTGTTTATGTTAGAGCAAAAACAACAGTTATTTCAATGAACCGTTGTTTTTGCTCTATTAAATAAAACGGGTATAAAACTAACCGTTGTTTATGTTAGAGCAAAAATAACGGTTATTTGAAATAACCGTTGTTTTTGCTCAAATATAAATAACGGGTATTTGTATACCCGTTGTTTTTACTTTGTTTTTTTTTTTTAAACAACGTAATTTTTAACAACGCCATTAGCTAATAACCGTTGTTTATTATTGTTTTTTTTTTTTTTAAAAAAAAATTTACGAAATAGCTATTTTAATTTAATAATACAATTAAATTTGCGATAAAATTTTCTGCACGCATCAGGAGCCAAAAAAAACATTACAATCCCTTCAAATTCAACATTCAAAAATATTATCACAGAACACATGAGAAGCAAGTAATATCATACAACGCTTAAACCAAATTCAAAAATATTATCACATAACACATGAGAAGCAAGTGTAGCATTATGCATACATACTTATATTACTAAGTCGTCATCGGCTAAGTCTTTATATGCAAGTACGAATTTGCCCCACAAATCTCTTATCTCGTCGATTTCATTCGCCGTATATAAGGATCCAGGCGAACGTCTAGCGACATACTACACAAGTAAAATACAAAGAATTAAAAATCTTATGTAAAATAAAAAAGTTGGGAAAAAAAGAACTTACTATAAGAATGAAGTTATTAGTTACCCTTTGTGTGATCACTACTTGTCTGGTCTTTATTAACTCGTACATAAAGCGACAAACGTAATATCCGCATTGTAAATGATCAGGTTGTCTTGGGCACTAATAATAACACATGAGAAACAATCAATTCAAAAAAATCATTGATAATGATAAACGTTATTTTTTATATATAAAATAATTGATAACATACCTCTTTTACTGCGTAAAACGTTGGGCTAAAATCGTTCTCCATCACTTGCTCTAACTCATCTAAAGACCTTTTTTTCGCAAAGGCACTGACAACAATTTAATAACATTTGTTAAATAGACCAATATAATATGAGTTATTAGCAACCTATGATATATATAATAATCAAATATACTAAAATACATGTTTTAACTTACGTCATAATCAAATCTTTAAATGTTTCTGTTGGCTGTCCACCCAATGAATCTAACCAGAAAACTCTTTTCTTTGCAGGATCAATCGCCGCCAACACCCAATGTAAACTTCATACGACATTTTAAAAAAACTTAACATTGTACTAATGATACATCGTATTAGTAGTACGTAGAGTGACAAAACACGCGCTATCAACATAAATTATTTATAGTAAAGTGAGACTTACGCGCTTTCGTTATAAGGGGCGAAAATAACTTTTTTGCTTTTCATCAGTTGCTCGGCTATGTATGTGGTTCGCGCATCAAATGTAAAGTGCGCGACATGCATTGACAACTTGTACGGGCACAAAAATCCGTATTGATCATAAGTAATATCTCTTGTTGTCCTTATGTATTGACTTAAGTACCTATAACACGTTTTAAAAATTAGAAATTAACTAGTTGGCGTGCCCGTCCCCGTCCGGGCTATCTATCATTATTATTATTAAGATTTAAAAATAAGTATAAAATGTAATTTTAATATATTTTTTTCTAGTTTATATATTTACCAATTATGATATAATTTTCTATGATATTTAATATGACAAAACTTCTAAAACATAAATACTAAGGCCATGTTCTTTTTGACTTTTATCGTATTTAATATGATAATTTTCTAAAATCTATGATTTATCATATTTGTTTTTCTTTTCTTTGCTAATTATATTTTATAATACTTACCTAATACTATTTTTTTTTCCTTTAACTTATTTATTAAATCAAATATTATTTGACTTTTTAAAATTCTATGAATTACCATATTTCTTTTGCTATTTTTTTTTTTAATATTTTAAAATATAACTTACTTATCTTTTTTTTCCCTTAACTTGAATATTTAATCCAATATATTTAAGGCAGAATATGTATTCTTCAATTTTGCTATCCTACAATTTTAAGTATTCCAATTGTAGATTTAGTATTATATTTTAGATTACATATGTTAATTATACTATACCATCTTCTTCTTTTTTCTTTTTTCTTTTTCATTTTCATTCTTTTTTTTTTTTGTGTTTTCTTTTTTTTTTTTTTTTTTTTGTTAATTACATATATTCTCTTTTTGTTACGTTAAAATGGGGTAATAAAGAAATTGGAATTTTGTCATTAAATCAAACTTTACCCTATCACTATACTAAACATGTGTTTTTTTTTTTTTTTCTTAATTAGTAGAAATTCTTATACAAAATTGAGATTAACAATCAAATCAAAACTTTATACTATTAAACTAACTAAAAGATTACGCATTAAGCATTACAAATATTATTATACAACCATATCTAATAACTTGATCTAAAAATAAGATAATCGGTAGATATGGTACATCACTTTTACCTTTCATGTTACATATTCTTACCTTTCATGTTACATATTCATTAGTTTTTCTATTGGGTTATAATCAAGTTTGTTCAATAAAAAATTTCAAATCTTGAACGTAAAATATAAATCTACAACATACACAGAAAAAAAATTAGCAGTAATTTAATCAAGCTATGTTTAAGTATCAAACATAGTAATTAAGAAATAAAAATATTCAAATTTTAAACACTCTTATCAAATACATCGTAAAAAATAAATTTAACACAAATTGTAATCATAATTAAAACATAATAAAGTAAAACTATTTAATATAGTACGTACCTAAAAAGATCTAGCTAAAGTTTTTGATACATATATATACAAAAAGGGATGGGGACTTACCTAAAAATTAAATAAGGTAATTATGTGTCATATAATTGTTTATTTTGAAATTATTATTTTTCTTCTCAATTAAAAACATCTACAATTAATTTTTTTTGGAAAGTTCTAATATAGTAAAGATTTCAATTGTAGATTTAGTTTTATATTTTAAGTTACCTATGTTAATATTTTTTTATCTAAAATCATAGCAATAGTAGAATTATAAATAATACTAATATTAATTTTTTAGACCAATTATATTGTGACAAATGTCGACCATAGAGGCCATGGTTTCTGCTTTATATATATATATATATTAGATATATGTAAAATATTTGGAAAAAATAAACAATGATATAACTTCTAACAGAAATTAAAAAAATCCATCAACATATGGTGAACATCAATTTTATCGATGGCACACCAATGTAGCAACAAGTCGTACGATATGTGTGCAAGTTCTTCTCTCCCTAAAATTTCTTTCTCGATGTGGACCATAATAAGAGTCTCATTTTGAAATCGAATTTCCGCTTCTTTATGCAGAGCTCTCATCGTCTCTGTTCTCAACTTTGCCCTATACTCGATAGTACTATATTTCGCATCCATAATCCTTGGCTTTGCAGTCAACTTGAGCGCCATAATATCCTTTGAACTTGTCCCTACATTCTACCAATATATATACAACATAATAATTAAAGGACACCCTTCTACATATATATATGTATATATGTAAATATACCTCATCCGTAGTCCTCGGCTTCGCAGTCAACTTGGGCGCCACAATATTCTTTGAGTTTGTCCCTACATTCTACAAATATATACGACATAATAATTAAAGGTCATTATTATTATTATATATATATATATATATAAATAAATAATTTAACTAAATATAACTAAATATACCTCATCCGTAGTCCTCAACTCCGCAGTCAACTTGGGTGCGATGATATCGTTCGAGCTCGTTCCTACGTTCTACAAATATATATACAATATAATAAATAAAAGTCATTATTATACTATATGGAGAAAACGATTAATTAAGATATATATGTAACTATATATACATCTTCAAGTGTAGCTTTTCCTAAAGATTTGGAAGATGAAATTTCTTTCGCCGATTGAATTTTCGCTTCGCTCATCTGAAAAAGCTAATAACATCAACTTTATTAAATTCCAAACTAATTAAAAAAATATATTATTTAAGTCGCTGTTAGTAATACCTCGACACGACTTTTGCTAGAAGAGTTAGTACGTTTGACCTTGTCGTCTTTTGTTAAGGTCCTCTCTATTTGTTGTTTTTCCTGTATATCAATATATAAAATTTGATTTACACAATTAAAAGATACAGTGCAAGAAATTAATTCTGTATGTTCGACGTCAATTTATTGAATTACCTTCTCATCAACCACAAGGAGAGGATGAACATGGATCGTAGGCCACTGCACAAAAGATCTTACTGCATCTTTTAATTTCCTTAACTCGTCACCCACTGGGATTAGTACTTCCTCATAACCTTCAAAGATTCTCGTGATGGACACTTTAGTATGATTCTCGAGGAGGGGGGTCCCGTGGACAGTAATTGTCTCCACTGTGTCGCGGTAGAATGCAAAACCACATGCAATTCTTTTCTTTACGGCCGGATGAGTTAGTATACAACCGTACTTCTCGCCCTAACAAAAATTGGGTCGTATATTTTTAATAATAACATAAAGTATAAATGTAACCAAATTAGTAAATAAAAAATTTAGAATATAATGTAACGTTACCTTGTCGCCAAAGACTGCCACAGTATGAACCGGCGATTGAAAATCTGCATTCTTAATGCCTTCCCCATTTTTTTGGGTCACTTCATCGACCTACATCCATATCACATGCATATTATTAGTATATATGTAACAATTGAAGTAGCAATTTAAGTAAAATTTCAAAAAAAAATTAACCCACATCGGCTCCTTCGTTTTCATGTTGAGAACCTGCATTGACTCCTTCGTCGTCATCTACATGACCCACATCGACTCGTTCGATGACATGTTGCGGCGTCTCAATATTGTTGCCCTTCCCAACATAAAAAATATAATTTTATACGTCAAAGTACATATGTAAATATATATAGGTAGTTAATAATTAAGAATTATTATAAATTTAACCTCATCTTTTGACAACGCGCCCTCAGTCGTGTCATCGTCCGTAGCTAATTCTCTTATCATGGTCAATTCTTCCTCAGTTGGCTTACCACCGTCCGTCAATCTTACCAACAATTTGGCCATCATCTTGACCTGCAATATAATGTTTTAAGTGAATCGTAAAACTGGTATATGTCTGGATTTTTTAAAGTAACTTAAACTTCGTATTTCAACTCAATTTTTTGCAGAGACTTACTTTAGGGTGCTCAGTATATCCTCAAAAAATTTCAAATCAAAATTCGGTCGTTTAAATTTTCAAAAGTATTTTATTCCACAAGTGTACAAATCTGCCAAAACTGAAATTCTATAGCATTGATAGCAACAGCGTTTTCTCAAAATTTTTAAACTAAACTGATAATTTGTCATAAAATAAAATTTGTAGACCTATGAGCCTAGAGTATACCCTCCAAAGCATGACCCCTAACTCTTAACAAATCATCCTACAGAGCCGTTTTCGTGAAACCTCTCCAAACTGTCTTTTCTGGACGAAGTGATATGTCAGAATTTTTTACAGTAACTTAAACTTTGTATTTTGACTCAATTTTTTTCAGCGACTTACTTTAGGATGCTTAGTATATCCTCAAAAAATTTCAAATCAAAATTCGAAGGTTTGGATTTTCAAAAGTATTTTATTTGACAAGTACACAAATCTGCCAAAACGACCACAAATCTGCCAAAACGACCACAAATCTGCCAGAACGACCACATCGCTAGCCACTTTCTCTTTCGTGTAAGGTTTGAGTCCTAGGCCTTAATACAACGTACTTATATAATTTAGAAAAAACATGAGTTACCTTCTGATCAGTGTCAGTGGACGTTCGTTTTCTTGGAATCCTCCCAAAAAGTTTGGTTACTCCAACATGCGATGGCATGCCTCTCAAACGACCCGGATGCTCGGGTCGACCATATGCCCTAGCAAGTATGTCATCTTGTCTTCTAGGGATGAACGTTCCTTCTTGAACCTTTTTCACTACGTCATTCTATTTAAACGAAAAATCACAATATTATATTATATGGTGATAAGTAGAAGCATAGTGTTTTATTTAACTAACAATTAAATGATTGAATCATACAATTTTAGCAGTGACTCGTTCATCAAAATCTGTTCTTTTGCCAGATTTTGGAGTGTGCGCTGCCACCCACGCTTCATGTCTATCAAGTACTTTATCTTCTCCGGTCTCTTTCGCCTGTATATTCACAAAAAAAAAATTATACACTCGCTCATTTGCTTGTCTAATTAAAGTACGCATATATAATGTAAAAATATATATATAATAAGTCGTACTTACCTTTTTCTCGTTCACTGATCTTATTCCGCCTCGCCCGGTGTAGCAAATAGATTCTTTCTTCGAAATATTCTCCTTGTTTTTCTTACTCAATGCCTTTAAATTCAAACACGAATTCATATATATAAAAATATCAAAAAAAGATATATTTCCTTGTACGTTTTCCAATGTTCTTAAACTGAAGCAAGTGTACCTTGAACTCCTCGCTTCTCCGTATTTCCTTGTACGTTTTCCAATGTTCTTCAGTGATCATTGGATATATTTCTGGTGGAGTGTCTATCTCTTCACCCGTCACCTTGTCAAACAAGTAGTTGTTGGCAACGAACTTCTTCCACCAACGTAAGGAATCTCCAACTTTCTCCATGCAGTACTTGTCTGCTTCATCGGGAACAATATATGCTTTCTGAAAAATCAAAGGGAAAAATCCAATAAACTTAACTAAATTTATTAGGTAGTTAGTTTTATTATAAATAAAATATCAACTTAAAGTGATTAAATTTATACATATCATAAACATTGAATATACCTTCAACATTTGTAGAACCATCTCCCTCAACATAGGATTTAAATCCGTGATTTCTCGTAATGTGATTGGCACTATCATCTTCGTAACAATTCCAATCCAACTTGCAAACTTCGATGCCCATTTTCCCTTTGGCAAACCAAGATCACTCCATTCAAAAGCAATCGGTTTCCCATCTTCTATTGCTTTTAGCGCCTCCGGTTGCCTCGATCGTCCTCTACGACCTGGTTTTTTGGTCTTGTCACCTTTAGGCTCCGATTCATCTCTTTTTCGTTTATTCGGCGAGTCCATAGCAACCTGCACGTACAAATAAACAAAATATTTTACGTTATAATTTTGCACTTTAATAAAAACACTTGCATATTGAAATAAAATAAACAACATCAATAAATAACAAATAGACTCACGAAGACAAAAAAATTATAGGCGCAAACGTTTTTTGGATGGAGCCGTGTCTTCGTTAATCCATATTCCTTCATCATGGTCGTCACGTATATAATTGCTCCGAATTGTGTCATTGTCGTGATCATCATTGAAATGGGATGTAATACGACGATCCATTCCCTCAAAAATGACTTCTTGATAGTCATCGTCATCAACACTCGGTGCACGTCTACTACGTGCAGATAGAACAATTGACCATTTTTTGTCGCTAGGATCAACAACATAGAAGACCTGCTTAGCTTGTGATGCCATAATGTAAGGATCTTGTTTACTACCGGCTTTTTCAAAGTTGACCATCGTAAATCCTAAATCGTCATTACGAACACCGTTGTTGTTGTCAACCCAGTTGCAACGGAACAAAGGAATCTCAAAATCAAAGTAATCTAATACTATGATCTCTTGAATGACTCCATAATAATTCATCTTGCCCCAAATAGGACGTTTATCTTTCGAACTAGCAAAGTGCATTGCCTCCGCTTCTACACATACACCACTATTTTGCATAGTACTGGACTCATCTTGCTGACGAGTATAAAAGGTACTTCCATTAATAGCATAACCACTGTAAAAAGTTGCAAGATTGTTTGGACCAATCCCGAGACGCAACAATCTAGGAGTGATTTCATCCTCTACTTTATTCACATCATCTAACACAAATTTTTTAAACCATTCACTGAAAGTTCGATTGTGCTCATTCGCAATCCACATCTCGCTCTTAGTTGGGTGAACATCTTTAAGGTAACATTGGTGTTGATAAATGTACGGTTGAACTTCATCATCATTATGGAGAACGTATGTGTGAGCTATAAGCAACATATCATGGGTTATGTCTTTACGGACACGACCTCTGATACCCTTTCCAGACATCCAGTCACTATGACGATGCTTAGGAACACCAATTAACTCATTTCTTGAAATATGGGCATAACAATATGACAGAGCTTCATCAATTATAGCACGCTCAGCGATAGAACCTTCTGGGCGGTAACGATTAGAGGTGTAATCCTTGTAAACTTTCATCAGTCTCTCAAACGGATATTGATATCTCAAATAAACAGGACCAAGATACTCCACCTCTCTAACTAAGTGAACGGTCAGATGGACCATGATAGTGAAAAAAGACGGCGGAAAATACATTTCAAGTTGACAAAGAGTTGTGACGACAAGGTTTTGTAAAGTTTCAGTCTCACTAGGTTCAATGACTTTGTCACACATGGATTGGAAGAAGAAGCAGAATCTACTAATTGCATATCGTACTTTTTTCGGTAAAATAGAACGAATAGCAACGGGCAATAATTGTTGCATCAAAGTGTGACAGTCGTGTGACTTTAACCCGGTCAACTTCAAGTCCTGTATCGATACAAGGCTGCTGATGTTTGATGAATATCCCTCTGGCACCTTAACTCCCTTTAAGCACTGTAGAAACGAGATTTTCTCCTGTCGTGAAAGTGTATGAGCTGCTGGGGGCAAGAAAGTACGTGATCCCTTCTTCTGTGCGGCTAACTCAGGTCTAATACCCATCTCCACCATATCATCCCTAGCTGCCTTGTTGTCTTTCGACTTACCAGGAACATTTAAAAGGGTATTCGTGATGTTATCACAAACATTCTTCTCAATGTGCATGAAATCTAAACAATGCCTCACCGGAAGGTCGCACCAGTACGGAAGTTTGTCGAAAAATATTGACTTCTTCTTATACCCACGAGTTGCCAACTTAGAACCCTTCTTCCCGTATGTTATCTCAATGTCTTTAACCTTCTCTAGAACTTCATGCCCACTCAAAATCCTAGGAGGTTGACGGTGCTCGGATTTTCCATTAAACGCCCTTTGCTGCCTACGGTAACGATGATCAGGGGCTAAGAACCTGCGGAATCCCCGGTAAGCATGCTTACGAGAACATTTCAAATACTCTGATTCGATGTCCTCACCACATAACGGGCAGGCCTCTTTCCCATGCACAGTATGTCCAGATAAATCACCATAAGCCGGGAAATCAGTTATAGTACACAACAACATTGCCCTCAAATTGAAAGTTTCCTTCCTAAAAGCATCAAACACCCTTATCCCCTCATCCCACAAAAGCCTCAAATCATCGAGAAGGGGTTCCAAGTAAACATCTATATCGTTTCCAGGTTGCCTAGGACCTGAAATTATCGACGTCAACATCAGATACTTTCGCTTCATGCAAATAGACGGGGGTAAATTATAAATAGCTAACACTACTGGCCATGTGCTGTGTTGGCGACTCATATTTCCATGGGGGTTCATTCCATCTGTAGAAAGCGCTAGGCGTAAGTTTCTAGGGTCTTTGGCAAAATCTGGATACATCTCGTCGAAAGACTTCCATTGCATTCCGTCAGCTGGGTGTCTTAACTTTCCATCGTTCATTCTACTACTGATATGCCACAACATCATCTTAGCGTCTTCTTCATTCGCATAAATTCGAGTAAATCTTGGCAGTACTAAAAATACCACATAAGCTTCGCGGGAATCCCTTCCTTACCCTTATAACGCCATTCATTACATTTCGGACAATAAGATAAGTCTTTATATTGCTTTCGATACAATATGCAGTCATTACAACAAGCATGTATCTTCTCGTATTTCATTCCCGTCTCTCTGATTAGTTTTTTCGCGTCATAAGTCCTAATAGGTAAGACATTACCTTCAGGAAACATATCACTCAACAGCTCAAGTAGATCACTAAAACCCTTATCGCTCCAGCTATTTGCCCCCTTCAAATTGTACAACTTGACCACCGCCGACAACTTTGAATACTTCTTGCAGCCGGCATACAAAGGTGTTTCAGAATCAAGCAACTTTCTCACTAGGTCATTCTGTGCATCTGAATTAGTTGCTGCATCACCTATTAATATATCCTCAAAGTCCCCATATAATAATGCATCATCATTCAAGTCATCCCCAACATCCGGTGAATTAATAGCCTCATCGTTCAATTCAACCCCAACATCATCAGGTGTATTAGCATCTGATAATTCCACATCACGAAATTCGTCGTCACTCACTTGTTCGTATTCGCCCCCTATTATCTCCTCTTGATCGACTTCATTACCACCCTCGTCTCCCTCTAATGATTCCCCGTGAAAAATTCAACATGTGTAAATCCTACTAAAATTATACTTCTCTAAGTGAATTTTAACGTCAGGTAAACTCATATACTTAATATTGCCACACCTCTCACAGGGACAGGGAATCTTAGAAGAACCTTTCAAATGAGTCGCAACAAAATCGTAAAATTCACCTAACCCGACCTTATACTCAGGATCACCCTTACTTGCTTCAATCATCCATGTTCGAGCCATAATATATTTCTACACACATTATATGGCACATCCAAATGAGATTTTCACAAATATGTGACGAACAGAAAATACGCGCGTAGTCGAGGGTCCTTATCACTCCAACCTAAACCCATCCTTGAACGTTTCATATCACTAGTAAATATGTATTCGTTACTAGCTTGTTATATATATATAAGGACAAAATTCGGCAGCAATTTCCCACAATTCTCCAAATACACATTGTAAAGTCTAATAATATATATAGGCTTTACATATGTATCCAGAGAACGTTATGAGAAATTACCGCTAAATTTTTTCCTTATTTATATAACAAGCTAGAAAAAAATACATATTTACCACCTAAGTGATATGAAACGTTCAAAGACAGTCCCAAAACGGGGACTGTTCAAGAATTACTCCTAATGAGCAATCCTTAAACGGGTACTAAGTCAACGAGATTTTTGAAAAAATATTTTTTCGAGCGAAATTAAATGTAAATATGCCACATAATCATATTATTTAAAAGTGAGTAAACAAACCTAAAATTGGAGCTCCACACGAGGATTGTTTATCAACTTCGCTTAAATCGTAATTCAAATATTCTCCTGCAAAGAAAATTTTACGTCATTCCTACGAACCTTAATATACACACAATCAGGGCCGTAGTTTAGCCCGTTCATAGCCCCTGATTCTATTAAATAAGTTTTAAATAGTTTAAATTTTAAGCACTAATACAAATAGGTGTTTGACGCCTCTTCAAAACAAGTCAACCATAAGAACTCTAAATTTTTTATAAGTGTAACTTATTATAATAAATATTTTGCCTAATAAATATTTTCACCATCTTCATACAAATCAATGTTATATAAATTCAATCACAATATTAAGATGGATAAGATCAATTAACTAACAAAATTGACTCAGTTGCGGAAATCGGCTTTAATTTAGTCGACTATATTGTAGAATTAATTTATAAGGGCCTCATTTATCAAACTAGAACACGGGCCCTTAAAATCAAACTACGGCCCTGCCTATACTATGTATTACTCCAAATTATTACTCCGTATTATTACACCATATTATTACTCCGTATGATTACACCATATTATTACTCCGTATTATTACACCGTATTACTCCGTATTTTTTTTTCGGGTCAAAATGTAAGCTTTCCTTTAAATCCAGACAAATCCAATTTACAATTAATTACAAGAAAACAACACTTATAGCAATTGCAAACACGCTAACCATCGTATATCCCGACTACTTAGACCCGCGCCCGAACAGTCCTTTGAATCCCTAGCACCACTACACGGGGATGCACACTAACACCACCAACCCGAGCCATATTCAGAGCTTGCCAAATCGAATAAAACATGCTTGCTCCAACTGCAAACATAACCACTCGCTGCAACAGCGTATCATTATGCAGACGACAACATCTCCATATAGTAGCCCACGACATCTGACACCCTAGCCACTCCTCAACAATCCAAACAACCAACCGACTATACTCATAGTTAAAAAACAGATGCATACAAGATTCAGTCTCAAATTACACAAAAAACATACCACATCAGCGCAGATAACGCTTGTTCAACATAATGCTACAATAGGACTCGTCGAAGGTCATACCCAAAATCGAAACGATAAGCGACGACACTTGAACGGTACATGTCCACGAATTTGAAACACAAATTTAAAAAACAACAGTATATGTCCACGAATGAGAAGAGGGAGAGACGGACCTGTTATAAACAACGAACCAAGGAATGAAAACGGTAGAGTAATGAAGAAGCAAGCAGATCAATAAGCAAAAAGACGAAATTGCAGACGACGAAGAAGCAGACGACGAAGAAGTAGATGCAGAAGTAGATGAGGAAGATGAACTGGACTTAGTTTGAACGATTTTTTATGGTTTGAAGAAGATGAAGAGTTTGAATGTAATTAGGGCAAAATAAGATAGACGAGGAAACTGTGTAGTGGGTTTTGTGTTTTTTAATTGTGTAGTGGGTTTTCTGTTTTTTAATTGTGTAGTGGGTTTTGTGTTTTTCAATTGTTTGATTTAGGGTTGGAGTTTAAACAACGGTTCTATATTAACCCGTCCTTGTTTTTAAAAAAAAATTAGAGTATAAACGACGGTTATTAGGCTATAACTGTTGTTTTTACTTCACTTTTAACAACGGGTATTAGGCTAAACCCGTTAGTTTTACTTCACTTTTAACAACGGGTATTAGGCTTAACCCGTTAGTTTTAGTTCACTTTTAACAACGAGTATTATACTATAACCGTTGTTTTTACTTGACTTTTAACAACGAGTATTAGGCTAGAACCGTTGTTTTTAGTTACCCCGTAGTTAAAAGTTCTTACCCGTTGTTAAAAGTAAATTTTTAGATTTGGCGCCCTATGTTTTAATAACGAAGATCATTTAGTCGTTGTTTTTAATATTTTAAACAACGCATATTGTGTATGTGCGTTGTTAATTTGGTCGTTGTTTATGCCTTAATTTGTAGTAGTGTGGTAATGACTAATCAATTGAGTTTTCGGGAAACTCATGAACCTCTATAATGATTGCGGTTATGGGCACGCATCAATTTAATATTACGGAGTAGTATAATAATTGAATTCTATGGTTTGAATTCATATAGAGGAATTTTGAAACTCTTAAAGAGTTGCAAGTCATCCTTTATTGTCTCGACCTGAAGTTTGAGACTATGTGATGTTTTGAATGGTTACAAAAATGAAAGAATCCACGGTTTGAAAGAACCATAATATTGGAGGGATAATTCTGATTCATGATGAGATTATTAATCCGTGTGATCGACCTCCTTGAAATACTTATTCCGTATTTCAAATTCATTCTTATCATAATTCTAAAAAGGTATCTCCTGAAGAGATAAAATTATTCAATGATATACGAATGGTTGCTGCACTCTTTTTCCCTTCGACTAGGTTTTTTGTCCCAATGGGTTTTTCCTAGCAAGGTTTTTAACGAGGCAGCATGGTCGACACTCAAATTGGCGATATTTGTGATTATCACTTTGCCTGGACGACAAGTGTTATAGGAAGTTGCACGTATGCCTAAGCATGGTGAAAACTGAGATATTCTCAAACAAGGAAAGAAATATTATTTCAAATGAAGTCAAGAATTACGGTCTTCTACATATTGCGAGTTTTGAAGGAAAACGGTGGTCATGATTTATACGATCAACGATTGCTTCGAATTTATCTACTACGAAGAATTATTTACTGAAGACAAAAAGTTTCATTATAATGGTACATATCAAGACAAGTCAAGCAACTGATGCAATCGTCAGGGGGGATTAGACACGCACTGTACTCTTTTTCCTTGACCATGGTTTTATCCCACTGGGTTTTCCATGGAAAGGTTTTAACGAGGGAGTTTATCATTTATGCGTGTTTCGAGAATGTTGTACTCTTTTTCCTTCGCTAGTGTTTTTCCCATGTGGTTTTTCTAGAATGGTTTTTAATGAGACATATTCTTTAATAATGGACATCCAAGGGGGAGTGTTATAAATAATATATTGTGTGGATGTCCATCGGGCCCAAAGCCCATTACTACCTCTATGTATCTAGAGTTTGGGTGAAACCCTCATTACTGATGTACTATATATATACACCCTCATGAAGGATGAATAACACACATCTATTCTCTTCCCTCTATTCTCTCTCTTGTTCTTATTATTTCACAACAAAGCAAAGAATATGAAATATATAGGTAACAATTCATGTGTTTTGGGTTGGTTAAGAGAGCTAATCAACTCATCATTTAGGTGGGGTATAAAATATGATTGGTGTGATTTGTTGATAAAGTATGTAAAAAGTGATAAAGATTGAGATTATAAGTTATGAAATTTAATGAGTTTTATCGTTATTGTTTAATTGTACTCGAGTTTTACTCAACTGTATCCTTTTTTGGCCACAAATTTTCCATTCAACACCCTTTTATACCAAAATTCTTTCTCTTTTCTTCCAACTTTTCCCAATTGAACTTTTTCTTGAAAAATTTCTTAAATTTGACTCAAATTCATTTAAACTTAATCAAATTTAATAGAATCAATTGAAAAAAAAAATAAAAAAATTATGCATCTACAATTAACTTATCAGTCTTTGTTAATTGCGTAGGGCTCTCAATTGTTAAAATTTGAATAATTAGGGTGGTGTAGAGGTAAGTGTGGCTGGTGGCATAGTGCTTACGGACTTACGGTAGGTCGAGATGGCGCAGGTATATTCGTGGATGTGGAGGGTTTGGGTGGCGCAGGTGGTAGTCAAGTTAAGGCGATTGGGCTTCGCGTGGTCGAGCTAGGGTTGCGGGTCTGGTACATGGGTTGGGGTCGCCATCAGGTGCAATGATGTTGGGCGTGGTGGGCTAATCGTGGTTGTACTATGCGTAGTGGGTGCAGTTGTGGGGTTGGTGGGGCTAGGGTTAGGGCCACCGTGATGGTGGTGCCCGGTGGGGTTGGTAGATAAGGGTTTACCTTCTGATTTTTTTTTTTTTTTTTTTTTTTTTTTTTTGATGGGGCATGGTCAGTCGTGGCCTCATGATGCCGCACTACACGTCATTGTAAGGTCGTACGGTCACGGTCACCAAGACCACAGATGGGGATGTCTGGCATCCCACGCCGCACGGTTACCTTTGTCACACGATCCCTTGTAAGGGTGGTTCGGCCACACAAGTCAGGGGACAAGCATGTTAGATTTTGTCTGTACTTGATCATAGTAGGACAACACAGGAAGACAAGGCTTTTGGGATGACACAAAGCACAGAAGGACAGGTCAAGATCTCTATAAATAGAGGAGATGAGGCACGGCCGAGGATTCATTCACAACATATTTCAAAAAAGTATTACTTGGAGTTTTCCTCTCGACACTCATATTTCTTCATACACTACACTTGCTTACTTAAGCATCGAAGGGGTTCTCCTCAGACACCCCGAGGCTAGGTTTGTCGGCTGTGCAAGTCTGCGGATTGAGGGGAAGTAAGCGATACCGCCTCCATAGAAAACCACATTAAGATTACTCCTTGATTCGAGTTAGAAATACTTTAAGTGTTTGTAACCCGAAACACTTATTATTGTTGTTGTTGTTGTTGTTGTTGCAGGGCCGCCTTTAAGGGTGTTAACATGGCCCGGAATTTTAGGGGCCCAATTTAATTGAGTGCAATTCTGTACATATATCTATATAATGCTTCATGTAACATCGTGGTTTGCTAATTTAGTTATGTGTTAGAGGTTCGATGTTCGATTTGCATTTTTGAAACTTTGTTTTCCCTTTTACACTTACTATTTTAGTGACAAAATATTTCAACTGGGATTTGAACTTTGGTATTTGGCTATATGTTGTATTTAAAACCATTGATCCATTTGAAATTCATTGTTTTACTGTTGAAATAATTAATTTATTTAATTTTATCTCTTTTTATTTTTTAAAAATAAATTTGACAATTTTTTTTTTTTATGCTAAAAACACATGAGTCTCATATATATTCTTGTTTAAAACGAGTATACCCGTTACATACTTGAAACGGATCAAATATCTAAAGTTAAAACGGATGACTCGGGTGAAGAATGACTATATATATAAGAGGGTCCCCTACCCAAAAATTTAAAGACGGCCCTATGTTTTTTTTTTTTTTTTTTTTTTTTTTTTTGGTAGAATGTAAGAAGTATCATTCATAGTTAAAAAAGCATATTACAAACATTCATTTGTTCGACCACCATTCTACATCTTTCGTACTCCACTTAAGAACTGTACAACTAGTAACTTTATTCCTAATGTTGACTCTTATACATTTAACGACATTATCTGGCCACTCAATAGATAATTCCACCCGAGCACAATTCCGCTGCATCCAGACATAATCATCTTCTTAGTTTTCGACCAACGGCGATTAACAATAGTTTGCAACCAATGGTCATCGCCAATCTGCAGACCCAACCATGAACATATTCCTCGAACCAATCTCAACGTAAACACACAATGAGTAAATAAACTAGTTTAGAACCCGTGCAAATGCACGGTTTATTTAGGTTACAGTTATAGAGATACACCAATTTGTAGAATAAATAAGCTGGTATTTATTTTTGAATGAATCAATCGTACTTTTTATCAATGTTGTTAAATAATTGTAAATTACCTGCTACACGTTCATGCAAAAATTAGCAATAACGATGAGTTCATATAGCTTTTCGATGTCAATAATTATCTGTGCGATGAGAAGTAAATAATACGGAGTATTTTTTTTTTTTTTTTTTTTTTTTTTTTTTTTTAAACAAAAACATGCATACATATTATGTGAACTTTAAAATTTTTGAAAAAGGAAGTGACATGTGAGATGGTCACATTTTACTATAGCCTCAATGTAATTGGAAAAATTATGGGTTAAGATGTACCAAAAAAAAAAAAAAAAATCGATAATACAAACATGTAAGAATTAACATTGTTACGAATATCAATAAAATATTTACATAAAGTATGGAAAATGTTAATATAATATAGTATCCTTATTATCACTTAAGTATTATCACTTCTAAAACCACTTCACAAATATCACTTCTAAGACCATCCCCATCCAGAAATCAAGTTAACTGAGTCACCACCCATTTTTTACCCTTAATCTCATTTTACTTAGTTTGACTCACTTACCCCTCCCATCCAAAAAAATCACCACCTAAATCACCAACTCAATTATTTTTAACTTTACATCATTTTCAATAAATTTTATGGTCCACATTTTCTATAATATGACAAATTATATAATATACTCCAATAATTATCTATTTTTAAATTTCAATTAATATAATATAGTAAATTTTTTGGCATAGTAGCACAGCAGTATAAGTGTATAACATCATAAAAGATTTTAACTTTTTTTTTATTTCTTTATTATCTACAACCAATTATATATGGCTACATACTAGATCACCAAATAAATATTAATATCATAGTGTTATATATATTTATTTTTTTGAAACTAAAAAAAAATTAAAATACAAAGTACTGCACACCTATGACAGTTCAATTAAAATTTATAGAAAAATAAAGATACTTTAAATAATTAAATAATAAAAGCATAAATATTAAATAAATGAAAGAAAAACTCTTTGATTCACTTCTATGAACTAGTTCAACTTATGACTCACTTTGCCACATTCAACAAACTAGATCATGCTAATTGGGGAAGGTGAATGTAATTAACTTGACTCACCCCCTCATGACCTAAGTCATGATTCATGGATGGGAGTGGTCTAAAGGTCAATAAATTTACGGAGTGATACAAATTGTAAATTGTTAGAGGATTACTGTGAACAACTTGGGATAAAAGAAGACACAAGCTTCTCAATCAATCCAATTCATCATCAAGGTCCTCTAATAAAAATAAAATATAAAAAAATTGATGATATAAGCAGATTGCGTAGTTTATATTTATCGTATTATTGCGTAGTAATATATGTGATATTTGTGATTCTGTTTACTTATTTGTAGTTAATTGGTTTGCTACTATTTAGGAAACTTTTATTGTGTTAAGAGATTTTATAGGATATAAATATTTTTTTAATTTTAGGAACCTTTACCGTACCTAGTTTACTACTCCGTTACGTTAGGAGGATTCATTATATTTGTACATTTTTTGGTCATTAAGTAATTTATGTAAATATATTTTATTTTAGGTAAATATAAGAGTGTTTACATTAGGCGGGAAACAGAATTCATGAGGACGCGACACATCAGCATATCATTCTTGAGTGGTTAATCATTTAGTAAGAAGTAATAGATGAACATGGGACTCTATCTGCAGACCACAGATACAACACAAATTGTCGACACAAAATACGATGGTGAAACAACCATTCCTTAACTGACAGGGCTTGAAGTTGAATAAACCATCCAATAACAGCATGCTTAGGCACCACTATAGATGACCAAACAAATCGACTCCACCAAACCTTCTCGGTTTCAGGCATCAAACCTCAGAAACATTTCTTAACTAAATAAGTTGTACACGACAACCACTCCACGTCCATACACTCCTTAATACAATCCTTAACAGTTACTACTCTCTTCCAATACCAACTTATATCACCCACTACTTGATAGTCATCCCAACTTTGTCCCTTCATATAAAGATAATGTACCCAACGTACCCACAACCGATTAGCCTTCATCACGACCCACCATGCCAATTTACCAACGAAAGCCCTATTCCACATAATACTGTTTCGCAGCCCCAAACCACCATATGACTCAGGACGACACACATTCTCCCACGAAATAAAGGCACTCTATGAAAATCCACTCCTCCGTCTCAAAGGAAATTCTGACATATAGCATCAGTTGTACCCAAAATAGACTTCGGAATAATAAACATGCTAGCCCAGTAATTAAAAAGAGTAGACAAGACAGACTGAACCCGGACTGACCTTCCTGCATAGGAGAGCTTACGAGCACCAAGGCCTCAAATACGAGCCACGACCTTGTCAATCAAAACACCACAGTCCGTTTTCTTTAAACGGCCCGCCGTTATAAGGACAACTAAATATTTGAAGGGAAGACGTCCTTCAATAAAACCAGAGACCGATAAGATGTCCTTCTTCAATGCAGCATTAACTCCATTGAAATAAACAGTCGATTTGCTAGGACTCATACGTAAACTAGAAGCATTCAAAAAAGCTGAAAAAGCCCTCAGCAAAACCAATATAGAACTCGCATCGCCCTTGCAGAATAATAATAAATCATCGGCGAACATAAGATGCGTTGTTGTCGTTGTTGTCGTCGTTGTCGTCGTTGTTGTTGTTGTCGTCGTCGTCGTCGTCGTTGTCGTTGTCGTTGTCGTTGTTGTTGTTGTTGTTGTTGTTGTTGTTATGTTGTTATTTACTACTTTTTATTTTCATTACAAGAATTTCGTCTAAATTTATCTTTCAATAATTTTAATAAAATTATCGTGGTTTTTTTTTTTATTTACAATAGACTTTTAGAAAAAAAAAATTTGTAACACCAAGAAAATCTAAAGCTTCATTTATTTAAGTTTAATTTGACATACGTTAATATTTTATTTTTGATTTATAATAAACGAATAATAATTTTTCAAATGAAAATATGACATGTATTGAAATTAGTAACTTAAGTTAAGTGATTAATTATTTTTTTTTTGGTAAAAGGTAAATCTCATTAATTCAAACATTCCTTTTTACAACCTAAGTACATCAGCCAAATATTCATCCTCTACCATACATCTGTTCAAACCATGTACGATCGCTTAGTGTGAGATTTGAAGCCACTCTATTTACCCGTTTCCTAACCTCCTCCTTTAAATTCCTATAAATCACTTTCGGGTGTATAATCCGATTGTTTATACGACAATCATTTCTAACATACCAAATATGATAAATTAAACCAACTACAAAAGAAAATAAGACTTGTCTACGGAACTTGGACTTGCCTCTTTGTTTGTCAAGCCTCTGCCAATCATTCAAGCTTCGAATTCCCAGCTGTTGTTGTACCATTCTCAAGCATGGCTTACTATATTGACACTCAAATCATAAGTGATCAGCACTCTCCTGACCATCCAAGCACAGCAAACAATCCCCATCCTTCACTATACCAAATCTCTTCAACCTATATCCTTGGTAGCTAACCTGCCTTTAATTGCAAGCCAAGCAATGATGTTAATTATGGCGTGGAACATTGAAACGTGACCATATAAAACTGGTCCAGCCCTGCTTCTCATACTCACCTTGAAGCCCCTTATATGCCAACTTAATCGAGTACCCCTGACCCGGAGTCAGCCAGCCATCATCAAGCAGACCTACCTTCAGTTTATCCTTGATCCCACATATCTTTCTCCAACACCAACAAGAATTAGGACTAGGTATATAATCCATCCAAGCATTACCTTTAATGTAGATGTGATGGACCCACCGAACACAAACATGGTCAGCCTTGGTGTATACCCACCAGGCCAACTTCCCAACAGCTGCTGTGTTCCACTTCCTGCTATTCATAATCCCCAAACCACCAGCTTTGATTTCAGAGCAAACTGACTCCCAAGCCACAGGACTACCCTTACAATGATGAAGATGACCTTCCCAGAGGTAATTCCTGCAAATACTATCTACCTTCTTAAGGACACTTATAGGAAGAACAAAGATTTGTGCCCAATATAAGTGCATAGAGTGTAAAACAGCCTTCACCATGGTCAGCCTCCCCATATACGAGAGCTTTTTAGCCCCCCAACCTCTAATCTTGGCAACAATTTTATCAATTAGAACATCACAATCCAAAACACTCAGTCTCTTTGGAGTCACAGGAACCCCCAAGTATCTGAAGGGCAGGTTCCCCTTAACAAAACCCGTTTTCCTTCTAAAGGCAGATATCACCTCTTCCTTAATCCCATTTGCAAAGAATTCTGATTTCCCCTTATTCATCTCCAACCCCGAAGTTTGAGAAAAAATGTTGAAACCATGAATCAAAAGCTCCATTGAAGCTGTTTGGCCCTTACAAAAAAAGAATCAGATCATCAGCAAAACATAGATGGTTCAGTTTCATCCCAGAGCACATTGGGTGGAACCTGAACTCCTTGCATTCCCCTATCTTCCTTAGTAATCTACTAAGGTAATCCATACAAATGGTGAAAAGCAACGGGGATAATGGATCCCCTTGCCTTAGCCCTCGCTTCCCCTTCAAAAAACCAAATTGAGCTCCATTAATCATGAAAGTGTAACTAGGAGTAGTCACACAACTCATAATCATCTTGATAAATTGTGCTGGAAACCTGAGAGCCTTAAGCATGTTGTGCACAAAAGTGATTAAAAAAAAACATTTCACATACTTCAGTCTTTATCAATTATATTTATAATTGTTTACGATTATAATTAGAAATTGATAACTGATTTGCCGTAAAATGTTTTTGAGCAATCTTGTTTAAGTTAAAATAATAATAATAATAATAATAACAACAACAACAACAACAACAACAACAACAACAACAACAACAACAACAACAACAACAACAACAACAACCACCACCACCACCACCACCACCACCACCACCACCACCACCACTAAAAAATTAGTGGTAGCCAAGACACAATTTGGGCCTTCAGCCCCTTAGTTACAGCAAAGCAAAGTCTAACAAAAATATAAGCGGCAACACGAGCCCCTGCATCATGAGACGCAGAGAATTTTTGTATCCACTTTAGTTATTATTATTATTATTTTTTTTTTAATGTTTAATTAATTTATATAGAAATATGAAGTTATCTGAAGTTTTTTGTAATTATCTGAAGTTTTTCTGAACCAGTAATAATTTAGTTAAGATGAAGAGAATAGGCCCTAAGACAAATCCGAAACCAGAGTGGATTCGGAGTGAAGTTACTTTCTGCAAGTTTGTCAAAATGCGTTATGAAAAAACCATAATCAGAATTGGAATACAAAAGTTTCATTTCGATGTTTGAGCTAATAAAATGTTACGTACATATGCGAATCTGACTTAATAAATATGTGTAAAAACAAATGTAAATCGTCAAAGCTATGACGCGTTGCTATAGGAAATGTACGTAAACGATAACTCATTGTTTTGAATTATCGTGTGAACGTTATTTTTCGACTCATTTCTTTAATTCTAAGATTTTGTAAAAACCCTCAGTTTTACATGTTTAAACTTTAAAGACTAATGTAGACGGTACAAGTTATGTCGAATCCGTGTTTAGTCATTTTAATGCATGAATAAGAATTTGCATAATGTAAAGTGGAATCAATTTGTTCATTTTAATTGAGTATGTTGCTTATATGATATTAGCGGGGTAAGACGGATTAGGAATCTGAATTGCTACAACCGTATTACGAATACAAGTTTGCTATACCAATATTGGGTTGAGTTAATGTAACCCGTTTGTCTTAGTCTATGTCAACTCCAAAAGATAATGTTTCTACCTTTTGAAATGACAAGACGGTATTTTAGAACAAACGCGGAAGTTAGAAACCGTGTTTTGTAAGTGAATTTGGAGAGAGGTAGTAGAAGATGAATTTATTGTATGTTGAATAAGGTGGTTGAGGGGGGTATTTATAGAGTTTTTCGTCGAGCTTTAGGTTGCTAGTTTTAAATCCCTATTTACTGGCGATTAATTTTTGAGTCGCAGTGGCCAAACAGAGCACTTTCCCAAATCACCTTTTTATTGGCGATTAAATCGCCTGTTTACCGACGATTGGTTTTTCAATCGCATATTCAGTATTCACTTGCGAATTGTTTTTCATCTTTAGGTTGTGTGGTTGCGAGTGGGCCACGTAGGCCTACAAGGCTATGGGCTAGGCTTTGTTTTTTGGCTGTTTTTGGTCATTTTTGTTCAGTTTTGTAGTTGCGTGTTCGTGTTTTGCGTTTTGCGTTTTCTCGGGTTTTGTTGGGTTTTTTAAGGTTAGGGGCTAAAATAAATTTGTTTTTGAAATGAT
The DNA here is from genome assembly GCA_023091065.1 of Dianthus caryophyllus. Classification (NCBI taxonomy): domain Eukaryota; kingdom Viridiplantae; phylum Streptophyta; class Magnoliopsida; order Caryophyllales; family Caryophyllaceae; genus Dianthus; species Dianthus caryophyllus. Next base: position 33,268,996 of record CM041520.1, on the reverse strand, counting down.
CATATTTGTGAGGCTTGTTTTGTTGTAAATTTTGGTTTTGTGAAAATGACTCGATATGAGTTTTTGGTTTGGTTTTTGAGTGTTTTTGGGCTTAAAGGCTGCTTTTATTTTGGAAATTGGCGTATTTCGTGTTTGTCGGCCTGAATAAAATGACTAAACGAATATTCATTTTATATGACATGCCTTTTGACATTTGAATGCACTAAATGAATAAAATATTTTAGAAATGTTGTACCGTTTTGACACTATATAAAACACGCATTTTAAAAATCCGTTTCATCACGGGGGTTTTTTTTAAGCTACGGATGTCTGCAGATATCCACTACATACAGCTGATAATAATGTACTAAATGAACGCAATTAATCACCAATATTAGCATATAAAGTATTCATTAAATTTTCCCATATACAAATGCTACAATTAGTGATTTGTTTCCCAAATCATGTAGGAGTACATTAATTACGTACATCGCATATAGATGCATTTTCGTATTATAAAAGGAGTATTACAAACTTTTACTTGTAGTCAATAATCAATTATGGCGAATTTAATTGTTTTAATACTACGACATTTTATTTATCTTTCATTTTTAGGATTATTGACTATAAAGTTAAGTAGAGGATCAGGACTACAACGTCTACCATTAATCTTTTCATATTCACCAGAATCGCCTATATACATTAAAAACCTCACTCGACAACAAAGAATTGATGAACTAGTTCGGCACTCTATAAGCCGAGCACGTTATGTGTCGTCACCACGAAGATCTACCGGATTGGCACAGCCTGAAAGAACGTGGCAGGAAGAACTTTTCGTGGAAAACCCGGTGCTCTTGTTAAAGGTAGGAATTGGTACATTTGATGCGCCAATAACTTATGATGTGAAGTTCTTGCACGTCGACACGGGTAGTGACGTAATATGGATACAGTGTCAAGATTGTCTAATAAATCCTCCAAACAAATGTTTTGGTGAACCTCCGCCTGTTTTCCGTAATAAAGGTTCTAGTAGCTATCGTCCAATTCATTGTGGTACTCACGAATTTTGTTACAAAAAGGTTTGTGAAGATGATCGATGCCCTTATGAATGTATTGATGACATTTGTTCATATCATTTGAACTATTTTGATGGCACAAATGCTCTGGGCTATTTGGCATTTGAGAAATTTACCTTTGGCACTAATCCTCGTGGTCGAAATGATATGAGCCAAGGAATAGTTTTCGACCTTGTATTTGGATGCAATTTCTTTTATGAAGGCCCTAAAGTCGAGACTAGTGAAATCGGACTTCTTGGTCTTGGATGGGGTTCGAGATCGTTCATAAGCCAAATAAAAGACCAAGTTGACGACACTTTCTCGTATTGTTTTCCTCGACACGATGAAGTAATAAGTTACGGAGCTCAAGGCTACCTAAATCTTGGATTAGATAACCAATTTGATCCAAAAGACTACAACGCGATAGCTTTGAGAAGATATGGTGGTAACGACGCTTATTATTTGAACTTAAACGGTATTAGTGTTGCCGAAAAAAAACTTCAAGTTGATCCTTCAGTATTCGTTAAAAGGGGTAATACCCGTGGAACTGTTATCGATTCTGGCGCTTCTTTTAGTTCGATGGTTGCAGAAGCTTATGAGCCACTAAAAACAGAACTAATCGCGTATTTTCAATCGCAAGGTGATTATCAACCTGTACACGAGGCTTCTTTCGATTTGTGTTATAAAACCTCGAGAGGTCAAGCAATAATACTTCAATTTCCAAGTGTTACGTTGCATTTCGACGGTGGCGACTTATTAATTCCGCCTGAAAACGTATATATTTGGGACGAGCAGGATATATTTTGTTTGGCGATGATACCGCCTTTTGTTGAAGGAATTACTATATTAGGAGCATATCAGCAAAGTAATTTTCACTTTGTATTTGATAGAAGGAAGAAATTGCTGCTTTTCCAGCCACAAGAGTGTCATTTTTATTAGTATTTAGTTACAAACAACCTAATGTAATAACCACCATATCATTTAATAAAGGAAAATGAAAAAGAGTAAGTCTTGTATAAAACCGTTTTACGCGTGCGATAGAGTTCTTATGGGTAAAATGTGACTATTTTAATGCTTAAAGTGACCACTTTAACGATGAGTGTGACTACTTTAAACTCCATAAATGGGTCACTTTAAACGTTAAAATAATCACTTTAAATCTTAAAGTAGGCATATTTTAGTTACAAGTACCCCGTCACAGTCGTGAGACGGTTTTATATAAGTATTTGTGAATGAGGAATAATCAACAAGTACTGATCTTATGATCATGAATTTCGATTATTTTTACTCCCTCCGTCACGGTCATTTATTTACACTTTCCATTTTGGGGTGTACGAGTCATTTGTTTACATTTTTCATAAATGATCATGGTTGACCCATGTGGGAGGTGGACCCCTATTCCTTTAACCAATTACATTTGTAATTTTAAGCAAGTGGGACCTCATTTGTACTTATATTATTATTTTATTAGTTTTTTTCTTTAACTCTCTCCTCACATCGATAAATGTGTATAAAGTAAACGTAAACAAATCACCGAGACGGAGGGAGTATAAGAATATCTTATACTCTCTGTGTGTGTGTGTTTTTTTTTTTTTTTTTTTTTTTGGGTTAAAATGTGAGGATTATATTAAGCCCATCAATGTTCATTACATCATTTTTACCACCATAATTCAATATATTACTATTCTCACAAATCTCATTATAAACCAATTCTAGCTAGCCAAACACGGTCTTTCAAAATATGAGCGCTCCTTTTATGGTGTAATCTATTTACCTTTGGCACTAGTTTTCGACCTTGTATGTGGATGCAATTTCATTAGGCCTGCTATTTTGGGCCCAGACAGGGGCAACAAAGCGCAAATTACTGGACCCAGGCTCCTAGAGGCAAAATCCTAGACTCATGATTATGGACTCAGGAGTCATTTAGATATTATCAGCCAACGGTTAGCAGACGAAGTCAAAGGAGGTTGAGATATTCCCGGAGATTGTTATTTGCAACATTACTCTGCTGCGTTTAAGATGAGAAAGCAGGGAGTCAAAGGAGACTGAGAAAAAGGTGCAGCAAAGGAGAAAATCAAGGGAGGTTCCAATATAAAAGGAAGTTAGGGTTTTCATTTGAGGGTCATTCAACTACAATCTGCATCCACTAATGAAAACACTCTACCACTACTTACAAACTCTAATTCATCCCTTACCTCAAGAAATACATAAACATATCCCAAAAGACGCACCCAAACACGATATTCATTGTAATTGTAATCTCAATTCGATTATAGTGGAGAGTTGATGGGACTATAGTTTCCCCCGCGGTCGTTTCCCACATCAGGTTTTTCCGCGTAACCAAAAAACCTTTGTCTTCTTCTTCTTTACGTTTCTCGTTTTGTTTTTCATTTTCGTCATACGTTTAGTGTTTGGCATACAATTATATCGTTTTAACCCCGCAACAACTAGATTAAACCTTGGATAAATTTTTACCAAAACACTAGGTTACTTATAAGTAAATATGATCATTATTGTGAATTGTGAATAATACACCTCTATCATTAGTCCATTATGAATAAAATGTCACAAACGCAAGAAATTTAAAACACTAATACTTGTATGAAACGGTCTAAAAATAATTTTTTTATTTTGGCTTGTGAGACACTTCACATGTAGTGATTATTTTGAATTTTTTTTTTTTTTTTTAATTCTTTTTGTTTTATTTGCTTTTCATTTTTTGGTTTATTTATCCTAAAGTATTATTTACTTACACTAATTTAGTGTAAGACGGACTTTGGTAAAACCTACTAATTTGAAAACAGTTACGGAGTGCAATTTATCAATAACGGAAAAAGTAGTGATATAAGTGTAGGAATTAATCCATAAATATTAATTGTCGTATCTTCATATTATAGCAGAAGCGTACCTGAATAAGAATGGTTGAAATGAACCGCACGAAAGACGGTCTTTGGATTAGGTCTTCTGACAGACACACAGACCCAGAAATTCTCACTACTGATGGGATGTGGGAAAAATAGGTTTTCAGTGTGCTGTCAGGGACCATAACCCTGTGTTTATATAGGGAGAGGGTTTAACCCTATTACCCCTACAATAGCCACCTCATCTGATGAGCCCATCATCCATCAGACAAAGCCCTAATGGGTATCTACACTGTATTAATATCTGTTCCACACTTTATAAGACGTAATTAAATAAGTCCGTATTAAATAACCGTAGTGGATCACATTATAGTTGGGTTTAACTCAATGATAGCCGATAAATTTTTCAGACCAAATAAAATGTCCACTTAAATTGTATAAGATCCAAATTCTTACAATAAGAGACTCTTATAATGATCACACATTTTGATTATATATATGTGTATATATATATATATATATATATATAGAGATTAGTTCAAATAAGTTCCTAAATATTGGTAAGTCCGTAAGCCCGAAACTGTTAAACTTGTAAATGAAACTGTAACTGTAATACTTGTAAATGAAACTGTAATTTTCATACAAAAATGTAATTTTTAATAAATAAATTTGAATTTATGTTATTCGAAGATTTTTTTTTTTCAAATTTCGGACTTTTGCGAATGTAACTTTAGCGTTTTACGATTGAAACTATTACTAATTTATTTTTAAACTTTAGATTAAAATGTGATTTTTAATAAATAAAATGTGTTATTTAATACATAAATTGAATTTATATAATTTTATTTTTTACGAGTGAAACTGCTGTATATTACGATTTGTAACAGTTGTTTAGTGCGGGTGAAACTGCTGTTCTTTACGAGTGAAACTAATGTTTTCACGAGTGAAACTTTTAACACCACCACCGTTCACCTGTGACCACCACCTCCGCCGCCTGTCACCTTGGCCCTAGTCCGCGACCACCACCACCGTTCACCTGTCACCACCACCACCGCCGCCGCCACCACACCACCACCATTCCACCGCCTAAAATTGAAGAAACAAGATCTAAAAAAAAAAATTACAGAATTTAAAAAAAAAAAAAAAAAAAAAAAAAAAAAAACTACCTTTCTCACCCACCGCCGCCCTCGCCATCACCACCATACAACCAACCACTCACCGCCGTTAAAAATAGTTTTTAAAAAATCATATTTGAAAAGATCTGAGTTTTTACAAAATAAGTTTTAAAAATCACTCACCGTCGTCAACCACTCACCACTCACCGCCGTCGTCAACCATTCTCGTCGTCAACCACTCACTCACCGTCGTCAACCACTCACCGTCGTTAAAAATAAGTTTTAGATCTGAGTTTTTCATACCTTAAAACTCAATATAAAAGTAGTGGCGGCGGGAGGAGGCGGTTGGTGGTGGTGGCGGCAATAACAGAACTTCGTGGTGGTGGTGCGGTGGGTACGGTAGTCGGGCCGACGTGTGTAGTGGTGGTGCGGTGGTGCGAACGAATGAAGTTGGCGCGGTGGTGGTGTAGATGGTGCGGTGATGTATGTTGTGTGGTGGTATGGTGGTGGTGTTTGAGGGTGGTGGTGTTTGAGGGTGGTGGTGAGAATGAGAGTTGAGAGAGAGAGAGGGAGGATAGTAGAAAGAGGCTGAGAATGACTGAATGAGGCTGAGAATGTAGGGTTTTTCTTTTAAATCTCAACCATTGATTTGTTTTAAATCTAATGGTGTAGATTAGAACTTACGGACTTAGCATTTTAGGGAGAACTTATTTGATCCTAATTATATATATATATATATATATATATATATATATATATATATATATATATATATATATATAGAGTTAAGATCCAGTGAGAACCATAGACTCGGTGAGAACTGTGAGAACCGCTATTAACCATCAGATCAAATAAGATCCCACGGTTGTGATTAAAAGACATCTTCTGCCAACTTCTTCAGTTATTTTACCAACCTACTTCACTAAATCACAACAACCTACCACCAAATCCTCGACAACCACCACCCAATCCCGACAACCACCGCTCAATCCCTTGACATCCACCATCAAATTAAATCCACGATGACCACCGTCTAAATCACCGATAAAAACCTCCAAATCACCAACAAACTACCACCAAATCATTAGCAAAACACCAGCAACAACCGCGAAAACCTCGACAACCACCGCAAAAATCCCCGACAACCAGCGGCAAATCACTGGAAAAACCACCGCCAGATCACGTACAACCATCCGACCACCGTGTCTTTTTTCGAAGTCAATACAAGAAGGTAAGTTTGATTTTTATGTCATCTCAATTTATAAAATTAGGGTTTATGTAGAGAAAAATTGGGTCTTTCAGTTTTGAGTAATATTTTTTTGACTGTAGTGTTTCATGAATTCAAATTTGAATACTGAAAATACAATAACAACAAATGAAGAAACAATTGGACTCATTTCTTCCAGATCGATAATAGGATTTGATTCATCAATATCGACAACAGTGGCAACATCGATAACATTATTAGGTAACACTAAAACTTAATTTTTGATTGATTTGTAGTGCCATTATAACATCAATAATAATTTTTGTGTATGATTGAACTGTGAACAATTTTGATTGAATTATTGTACCAATTAGTATGATTGAACTGTTATAGTTTTGGTGTATCTTGATATTATATAATTGTATCTGGAAAGTATATAAGTGTATCTATATATGAATTGGTCATTGTTCTGTTAGCTTTATTAGTTGGGGTAGAGTTTTGAAGTAAATAAGTGTGTAATTTGAAGTTGTGAGCAAGTGTTATTTGGTTGTGAATTTTTGAAGTTTGGTGTTTCTAATTTGTTCTTTTTTAATTACTCCGTTATCTAAAGGTTAATCCAATACTACTTCTTTCTGTTCTTGTGGTCTTTTCCCGAAAATAATAAAATTAAAATGGTTTCAAAAAGCAACCATACTATATTATTAGCAACATTTCAATTTAATTTTCAACATGAAAACGATCTTGTTTAGCACCAATGCACCAGTAAAGTTTGATATCGTGGTGGTGAGGTAGTGTTGGTGATATATATTTAGCGTATCTAATTATGTTTTCAGTGTATCCGTATATATTTTTAATGTATCTAATTGTATTATTTAAATATCTTATTACTCAATTGTTGTGCAGGTAATGTGGGCTTTGGGTAATAATTTTGGTGATTTTCCGAGCTGTAGGGATCTTGTACTAGCTCATGATGCACTTGTTCCGTTGTTGTCTCAGAGAAATGAAAACTCAAAACTATCAATGTTATTCAATGTTAATAAATGCTACTTGGACTCTGTCCAACTTTTGTCGTGGCAAGCAAACCAGTACCTTTGAACATGTTCTCTTGGTCTCATCAAATCAAATTGACATTGAAATCCATATACCGTCCTTTAGAGCTCTTTAACAGTGATACTTCGTTTTTATAGGTTAAATAGACACTGCTAGTGCTTCGACACCTCATCTACCTAAATGTTGACGAAGCCTTAATAGATGCCTGTTAGGCCTTTTTTATTCGAACATACAAGTATGAGCACGTCGTTACTCAATTGCCCATGTTATGTCAGGACTGTTAACTGATTTTTTTTCCCTTTACTGTAAACGAAAAAGGTTAGGAAATGTGGCATTAGCTCTGCACGAATGAATTCCGAGGTATTATACCTACTGTGATTACACAATTTCAATCCATTCAAAATACTTTCATACAAATGTCTACAAGCATTATAAGCAAGTTTTTCGCAACTCAAAAGGAGGATCAATGCAAAAAAAAGATGGAGCTAAACTAACATCAAGTTTAACCCAGTTTTAAAAGAAACAAAATTAATCACAATACGGCCAACTGATATCGTTCAAAGTTTGGCTGACAAATTAAATTGTGACAGTCTTGCTTGTGCCCCGGAGTCGACAATTTGTTTCTAAACGAGGTTATTCATTCAATTTCCAGTTTTTCATAGTCGGTATGGGAATTGAACCCACACGTTGCGCATCGCACAATGCTCTACCATTTGAGCTAACCGACTTCAAATATTAACTTATCACAAGAATAATTCACTTAGTTAACGTAAATAAGAGAACTCGAAGACAATTACTTAAAAGAGCCTCATCACTGCTACATTTGTTTTTCCATTACCTCGTGCTAAAAAACAAAATGGATAATTGTAAAAATTACCCTCTTACACATAAAAAGCTATGATATACATATTTATTAACAGTGGACATACATACATTGGCATTCAACATACACAAAATGGTACTCTAGAGTTTAGACACACAAAATCGATTTCTGTAACTAAGAGTAAGTAAAATGTACCCGACATAATTTTTAATGTATCTAAGATATATTTTCACCATTGCATAAAATATTAATGTATCTAAGATATATTTTCATGTATCTAAGACGTATTTTTAAGTATCCAAATTTTAATTTACAATTTCGACACATTTTGTGTCTCTGGAAAATATTAATGGTAATTCATATATTAGTGTACCTGATTCATATTTTAACGTACCTGATTCATATTTTAGTGTACTTGACAAAAGTTTGATTCTCAAAATATCAACATCATGTTCTAAATACACAAATCAGTACCCTGGATACATAGATAAATTTGTGTATCTGCTTTTCAAATTTATGTATCTAGCGTTCCGTTCGATGTATCTACATTCTACAACCATACAACCAACAAATTGACCACCACCACCACGAATTACTCAGACGACAAGCCTCACCACTGAGTACCTCCACAATGACCACCCTTGATAACCACTTGTCGTCTCGTGTCAACACACTACGACAATACCATTAACAAACTCACACCCACCATTATGAATCAAAGCCAAAAACTATCGACAGATAAAACAATCGTCAACATGAATAACATAGATCCAGTCTATTTTCACATAACTATATATAGGGTATTGAAATAGTGAGCGGTACACCTTGCTTCTCATTTGAACTAGAACAATTACCCTTTACAAAGATCCTCGACAAAACCAGAACGAAACACACTAGCTTCTTTCTTTTCACCGTTAATCTGTTTACTTGCTTTCTCTGTGGTCCATGTCCCTAAAGTGGGGAATACACGACTGACTTTCCTAAACTTAAACACAACTCTATCGGAGTATATTAAAACAAGAACCATTATTGGTCCTTCATTACGATATATGTTCAGGTCCTACGAAGAAGCAATGAGGGCGTTGAGTAAGGTATTCACGAAGACAATATTAGGTGTACACATTGTCAAACATTGACGTACATGAGTACTATACTACTGTACCTTTCTACCATATTATTGTAACTAAGTGTCATATTGTGAGGAATAGTATAAGGTTCGAATAACTCTAAATTCAGTCAAAATCCCTCATACATTTTAACCAAACCATGTTAATATACGGAGTACCATATTACTGTACCTAAGTCCCATATTAATGTACCATTGTACCACATTACTGTACCTAAGAAGCAAGGTTGTAGTTGAACAAAATATACCAGGACAAATTCGCAAACGACAAAACTCACCAAAACTCACGACAACTATGATACAAATGTCAGCTACAAGTCTACAACACAATAATCGAGAAAGAGATCCACCCATTGTACCTAATTGTTAGATTATGAGAAATGGTAGAAGGGAAAATCCCCTAATTCAACGAAAATCTCTTGTAGATTTTACCCAGCAAACAATTTTCAATTCAATTCGATTCGATTCAATTCAATGGGTAAACAAAAGAGTGAAAGTGAAAGAAAAAATCTCATGCTTCCTCAGCCTGTACGATCTAGATAATATTAGTGTATCTAATTAAATAAAATATTCTTGTACCTATTAGTGTGTCAGTAACCAAAATTTTCAATCAAATTTTCACCTAATTAAAACAGATTTGAGTAAACTAGAAAGATTTTGACATAATTTGAATGGATTTGACCTAATTAGGACGAAATTGACATAACTTTCACATAACTGGAACAAATTCTCACTTTCAAAGTAAGGAAAATGCAAACGAATTAAAAACACGGTGGAATTACATCCAATAACATCGAGAATCAAAAATTGAGTTCATGTCTTAACCTAATATAATCAATTTGACTAATTTAGAACAAAATCGACATAATTTTCACCAAACTAGAACAAATTACTGATTATTAAAGCAAGAATAATGCAAAATTAATGAGGAAAAAAAAATTAAATTACCTTCAAAGTGAAATGAAACGAGCGATTGAAGCAAAGAAATTGAGCGTTAATGGCGGATAATGAAAAGAAAAAATCATGAGTAACACTGTAAACAACCATAATTGGGTTAAGTTGAGGGTGAATTGTAAAGTTGGGAAATAAAAAGCACGAGGTAAGAGGGAGGGTTTTGTTTTAATCTCCGCCGTTTGATTGCCTTTAGATCTGACCCTTTAGATCTGACGCTTGATATTGGTTCTCACAGTTCTCACCGAGTTTGTGGTTCTCACATGATCCTAAATCTATATATATATATATAGATTTAGGATCATGTGAGAACCATATACTCGTTGAGAACTGTGAGAACCAATATCAATCGTTAGATTAGTTTCAATCTCACGAGTGAAATTTATTCCTGGTCACTAACCAATATTCCTGCTCTAACACCAATTTCAGTAAAATTTCATTCTCTCTCTAAATTTATCACCCATCTCTCTAACTTTCCTTTTTACTCACGACTTTTTGTTCAGCGTTCATCTGTTTCAAATCGATTAAAATTCCTTCGAATTTCTTCGGTAAATTCATTACATTCATGACAATAAATTCAATTTTATTGTAATTATTCTTATACTTAACATTATTCATTGATTATAGTAATTTTATTTAAGTGTTTTGTGCAATTGTTGCCCATTTTTATGGAATTGATTTTCATGTAGGAAATCACTTTCAATTTTCATTGAAGTGTTATTATGTGTTGACTTTTTGTTTGATTGTGAATTGGATACTGGTAGATATACCTTTACAATTGAATTGTGTTATGGAGTAATATGCAACTAGATCCTCACTTACGGATTTTCTTTGTCTGTTTGTGATATATTAAGTGTATTTCAATCTTGGAATAATTGAAATTTGAGTGTTACATGTTAATTCTGCCTGGTTAATTTGTGTGTGTGTGATGAATGTAATTTTTCGTTTGTGAGTGTGTGATTAAAAGAAAGATATCAACAATTTTTTTCGTTTCGTTCAGTTGAGATTTGCTTGCAACTAAATTCTCTTTTATGGACCTTTTTTTTGCGATTTAGTATTTGTTTTTTCAATTAATCGAGTTGAAATATAGTTGTTATTTTTGATTAGAGTGTTGCATGTAAATTTCTTCTTATCGAGGTGTAAGCATAGATCTTAGAAATTTGATGTTGTGTATTAGACGAACAAGAATATCTTCAAAATTTTACGAAAAGAAAACTGTTTAGCAGCATAGGTACAGAGAAATAAGTTGTTGATACGCTTTTGGGTTTCCTAGGTACAGATACATAGTTTGTGGATACATTGTAGTTTTATATTAGATACCCAATATATTTTACGTCATATGTCTGTGGGTGATTATTGTATCTGAGATCTTAATAGTTGTGTAACTATGTCTGTGATTATTGTATCTGAGATCTTAATAGTTGTATCTATGAACAAATGTGTATGAGCTTAGTATTGGATTGTCTAGTGTCTTGAATCATATGTATATTTATCAATCAATTTGTTCTTTTTTGTTTTTACATATGTTACAGATACGAAAAAAAAAAAAAAAAAAAGGTTCTACGTACGGGTACAATAACTTACTATTATGTGTGCATCAAATTATAACAATTTTTTAATCGAAGACATTTTATTGACCTTACCTATCGCAATTTTGTCACATTCCACTAGATACAATAATATGTCATCTGGATACATTAATAAGTAAATTAGATACATAAAAGTTACAGATATGCTAATAAGTGCTAGAAAACGAGACAACCTTACAAAGAGTATAATAATATTATCATCGAGACAAATTGTTATGTAAATACAATAAAGTGATTATTTTCACGGAATATGGACTTCTTCATTCAGTTGTTGAACTCTTTGACTTCAATTTCACGCAACACATTATCAAATTTTTTTCAAGTTGGACCTTTGTATAATTATAGTATCCAGATACAATGAAATGTCATCAAGATACAATAACATATTATTCAGATACAGTATAATGTTACGCAGATACACTAATACATTATCCAGATACAATCAAATGATATCAGGATACAATGTCATATGATCCAGATACAACATAATGATACAATATAATTACATCTAGTATATATAAATTTTAATTAGTTTAATAGTTTATAGAAGGAAAAATTCGACGATCTCCTATGAGATCGACTTACAATATGAAATCTACCACTTACGAAAAAAATAAAATAAAAATCAAACATTCAATCAATGTATCTACCAATCTTTTAAACACAAATGTACCTTAACCTAATTAACTTACTAGCGTACCTAATAATAACAGTAATTTTAATATTCAGAATATATACTTCGTATCCTCTTCTATGTAAAGATAGTGTATCACCCAAAAAAAATATATAATTTTATTGAAAAGTAATTTAATTTGGTGAAAAGGCATGTACTACTCCATACAACATTAAGGAAATCAAATTTTTATATATCCACATTTTTTTGTAATGTATCTACTTAGTTTTTTACTACAACTATTATTTTTAAATGTTATAATATATATTTTGTGTTCTTTTCATAATTAGATATAGTGTATCGTCAAAGACAAATTACATCTAGTATATGTAAAATTTAATCGGTTTAATAGTTTATAGAAGGAAAAATTTCGACGATCTCCTATACGATAAACTTACAATATGAAATCTACCTTTTACGAAGAAAAAAAAAAAGGGAAAAAAAAATACTCAATTAATGTATCTACCAATTTTTTGAATGTACCTAATTAACTTATTAGTGTACCTAATAATAATATACACTTTGTGTCACAACAATCTTTCTCGGTTATGTGCCAAAAAAATAATTTATTTCAATATATTATACTCCATAGTTCAATTGTATTTATTTCTACCATTAAATACACGTGTATCATTTATGGTTATTAGTGGACCAACTAAAGGTGTCATCCTTGATTTTGTACCACTGTATCCTATTACTACTATGACACTATTGCGCGTAAGTCCATTTCTATGAACACACAAACTACACGAATACATCACAACTCACAAGTCACCAACGACGATTAAAGGGGGCTACGATCGTGCTAGCGTCGACATTGTCGATTTTTCAATCCATCTTTATCTCAGCTGAGTAACTTGAATATTTCGATTTATTCGTTGGTGACCCCGGCGATTAAGTTTAAGAATCGAGCGAGTAAATCGGAGATATTAGAGTATAGATTGGATACTTTGGGGTGTAAATTGGTGTCCTAGGCGTGTATGTCGGAGATTTTGGGGAATACGTTGCACACGGCGTATAAATCGAGGATGGCGGCGTGTATGTCAGAGATTCCGACTAGTTATCTGAAGTTGACGGTGTCTCAACAGTAGATGTCAACACGGTGGTCAAGGAGCGGCGACACGGTGATCGACGGTGGTTGGCGATCAATTTTATGTGTAATTTGTGATGGCTAACGGTGGTTGTGACGGTGCGTGTGGTGGCTAACGGTGGTTGAGTCGGTAGGTGCGGTGGTTAACAGTGGTGGGGCCAGTGATTGTGGTGATATACGATGGGTGGCAGAGGTAGTTAATGGTGTGTAGTTGTTCGATGATTTTTGTGGTATTGAAAATTAATCTTTGGAAAACAGTGGGTTAGTTGAAAAGAATGAATTGTTTGTTTAATTCCAACCGTTCGATGATCTTAATCTAAGGATTCATATTGGTTCTCACAGTTCTCACCGAGTATATAGTTCTCACCGGATCTTAACTCTATATATATATATATATATATATATATATAGAATTAGGATCATTAGAGTCCACAAAAAAATTAGAGTCCTAGAGTCCAAATTTCAGCCATCGAAAAAAATGAAATTCCAACCACAAAAAATGAAATTCCAACGAAAAAAATGAAATTGTTGATTTTCTTAGTAGGTTGGCCAGAAATTTCAGGCCTGACCTACCGTCCACACCTTTTTTGAGATTTAATCTCAGCCGTTGATTATCACAATCTAATGGCTTAGATTATGACTCTAGGACTCTATTCTATATGTGGACTCTATATAACCTACCTCTATATATATATATATATATATATATATATATATATATATATATATATATATATATATAGAAATAGGATCATTAGAGTCCACAAAAAAATTAGAGTCCTAGAGTCCAAATTTCGGCGATCGAAAAAAATGAAATTCCAACCACAAAAAATGAAATTCCAACGAAAAAAATGAAATTGTTGATTTTGCCGGCCGGTTGACCGGCTGCCGGTCTGGACCGGCCGTCCCACACCTTTTTTGAGATTTAATCTCAGCCGTTGATCTTCACAATCTAATGGTTTAGATTAGGACTCTAGGACTCTATTCTATTTGTGGACTCTATATAACCTACCACTATATATATATATATATATATATATATATATAGAGAGAGGATCACATGCATCCCTTATATTTGGTGCATCCTTCGTACCATCTTAGAGCCGTTGGATCTAACTAATCTAATGGTTGAGATTAAGAGATGAGATTAAGTCAAAAAAATTAATAGGGGTCAAAAAAATTTCTTTCATTTACGTCCTTTCAAAACAAAAGCCCACCAACTCTCTCTCTCTAACCAAATTATTCTCTCTGAAAAGTGCAAACCCCTAAAATTACTAGAACTCCTAAAACCATCAGAAAACCAACCTTCATCACCAAAACCCCTAAAATTACATCATTCAATTTATTAAAATCATCAAGATCATTAACATCAACAATTTAATCGTTAATCGTTTGCAAAATCGTCGATTAAAATCATCAAGATCATTAACATCAAAGTCGTGCTACATTCGTCAACTATAATAATCTAATAATCAATTATTATTGCGAAATCAATCATTGATCGTAATAATCACCAGTTGATTATCAAATTCGTGCAAATTGATCGAAATCGTCATCAATAATCATTAATCTCGACAAAGTTGACAGGTAAATTGTGTTAATAATGATGAATTACGTTAATCATTATTCAATTTAAGAACAAAGTCTATTTTATTGAAATTCGAGTCTAATTTTTGTTAAACATAAAGTTCAATTGAATTTGTACACTAAATATATTTGTTGAATCTGGAGAACCAACAACATCACTATTCAATATCAAAGCAACAAAGAAATTGTTATCAGATTGTTAATATTAAACGATTCATGGTGAAATTAGTTGTATAATATGCAAAATATAAATATAATTGCATCTTAAAATGATTTTCGTTGAATATGAATTCAAATTTAATTTAGTACGAGTAATATTTATTAACACGAACTAAAATTTGTTAGGGTAACAGTCAGATTGAACTAAAGTAACAATAATTACACGTTAGAGTAACAACAAATTACAGTGTATTGTATTGGTTCGTTACGAAATTAGCTATCATGTATTGATATAGTTGTCGACAAAAAATTGTTAAAGTAACCGTCAAATTGTACTAATATACCGGTAATGTAACGTTGAAGTAAAATAAAATTGTAGCATGTGGCATTTGTATAATAAGAACTTTATTTTGTCATCAACATCTAGAACTATTAACTAATATTTGTTAAAGTAACAGTGAAATTGAATTAATGTAACAGACATTTAACGTTAAAGTAACATATGATTATAATTTGTCATACATTGGCATCAACATCTATTACTAACAACTCATATTTGTTAAATAAGAATTTTATTTTGTCATCAACATCTATTACTATTAACTAATATTTGTTAAAGTAACAGTGAAATTGAATTAATGTAACATACATTTAATGTTAAAGTAACAGAGAATATATCATACATTGGCATCAACATCTATTACTCACAACTCATATTTGTTAAAGTAACAATGAAATTGAGTAACTGTAACAAATAATTAACGTTAAAGTAACAGAGAATATATACATTAAAGTAACAGCTCAAATACTAAAGTAACAAAACTTGACAATCAAATTGTACTACGTATTACAAAGTAATATGACTAACTTTTTAGCAATATTCATTATTAGAGTACAATTTTGAGTTTGCTTCTACTAAGTTTAATACACCATGCTTGTTTATCTTTTTTTTTTTTGCTAAGTTTAATACACCAGGCTTAATCGTCTTCTCCGCTAAATTCCTAATCTAATAAAAAAAAAAAAGATTCGTCGACGCCTTTTAGATTGTTGTCTTCACTCGGAATTCATGCTTATCAACGGAACCACGAACTTCTTCTGTAATTCAGCCAGAGTATATGCTGCAAAAAAAAAAAAAAAAACACACACACACACACACATATCAATACTTAGGAAATACAACATCAAATGATACAACTTTTGGTTAAAAATTCGAAATGCAAATAAAACAATAATAAAAATGAAATTAGCACTGAAAATGACAATATGTCATTAAAAACAACAGAAGAAATGAATTATGAATACATCAGAAAACTCAGATCTGGAAAAACTAAACCCTAGGTTTTTAAAAAAGATTAAAAGTGTGATTTTTAGATTTGAAATCATCATTTCAACTGATAAGAAAACTCAAATCTAGAAAATAAAAGTGTTTAACAACGAAATTAATCAAAAAATAGGTGTTGCATACTCACATTTAAAGTCGAAAAACACAACAAAAGTCGGACAAAAATCGTCGACAAACGAAGGAGAAATCGTGAAACATCGCCGAGAGCAAAATATATCAAAAAACGGTAGATCTACACTGACATTAGATGAGAGCACCGGAAAATTGAAGAACAAAAATGTAGAGAGAGAAGTGAAAGAGAGAAATTAATTGAAAGAAAAGAACAAATAGTAGGGAAAGGACAAAAAAATAAAGAGAGAAAGAATTGTGCGCAAATCATAAACTGAAATTGGAAGAGGGGGGGCGACGTGTCAAAATCTCAGCGCTCTAATATAATTAGATCCAATGGCTACTATTTGGATGCATGACTCATGAAAATTGGAGGGATTCATAGGATCCTATTTCTATATAGAGGCAAGATCCGGTACATCCTTATATATTTGTACATCCTACATCCTAATCTAAGCCATTAGATCAAAGTAATGGAGGGCCAAGATTGAGCCAAACAAAAAAACAAGCGCGCGGCCTACTCAGGTGCCACACTGAAACTTTTGGTTCTACTCAGTGATACTTTTAGTCATACAGTTACTAGATTTTTTTTTTTGATACTTTTAGCTATACTCAGTGATACTTTTAGTTATTTTAAGTGATACTTTTTGCTGGAGGTGAGACTTAAATATTTGTTATGGATGTTGAACGTTGTGATACTTTTAATAAAAGATTGTGATACTTTTTATAGATTGTCGTGATACTTTTAGTTATGAAGGATAGATACTTTTAATACTAATCAATATCTACTGTGATTGTGTAATACTTCTTATATAACATTTTGATACTTTTTATATTAACATTTGATACTTCTTACCTTAAATTCATATATTGAGTAATGAAACATTGTAAAATTAAAATCATAATAAATTCAACAGCATAGTGATACTTCTTGTGTAATAATGTGATACTTCTAGTGTATATTAGTGATACTTCTGTTTAAAACAATTACAAACACTTCATTGAGACATTTCATCGAACACCTAGTGTGCAACACACAAGAACACTATAATAACTTAATTGAACATATTAGCTCGACCATATAAAATTGACATGACGATGAACGATGACGATGACGATGAGTTGAACATAAAGTTGCACGATGACGAGAATTTGATAGAAATCGATGTATAAATTGATAAAGGAGAATTCACAATCGTGATGAATTCTCAAATAAACTCCGAATTAATGCAAAATCTTTGCGAACATGATTTCAATACCTAAAGAAAACATTATCGTGAAGAAATTGATTTCGATTTCGGCTGAATTTTTGACGTTGAACTCGTGACGATGAATTGTTGAATTTGACGTTGAAATTGAATTTGATTTTCGTTGAATTTGAGGTTGAAGAAATTTAATTCAATTTCAGTGGTTAAAATTGAGTAAAAGAGATAAGGTAGAGAAAGAAATAATGGGGAGAAGTTTAGGGAGGGCTTTGTACGTATTAACTTTTTTATTTAACAATAATTGATTTGAGTCATTAGATTAACAAGATCCTAGGGTTGAGATTTGGTTATAGGATTTACAAAGTTAGGGTGGATGTACAAGATCCTAATTCTATATATATATATATATATATATATATATATATATATAAAAGAAGGTTTTTTCGAGAGCTCTCCTTAATTCAAGGAGGTTCTAGCCAATCATAAAATTACATTAAGAAAATAAATTAAATTGTGTAAAAACAGTAATTTGGAAAGAAATAATTATATGAGAAATAATTCCCTTATTTAATTATGAAACATTAGAAAATTTTTAATTAGAAAGAAACAATTATATGACACATAATTTATTTGTTTAATTATGATACATAAGATATTTTTTTAGGTAAGTATTCAAACTTTTTTTGTGTGTGTATATATATATATATAGAGAGAGAGAGATAAGTTCTATCAAGTCAATGGTCTAGGGAAAGTCAGCAAGTCAAAATTGATTTTAACCAAAAAAGTTGATTTTAACCAAAAAAAAATTGATTTTAACCAAAAAAAAGTTGATTTTAACAAAGCATAGTGAATTCCAAAATTTCACGGCCGGTTGACCGGCTGCCGGTCCTGGACCGGCCGGACAAAAAAATTTTGAGACCTAATCTCAGTGTTTTGTTAAAATGCAATTTTTTTTGGTTAAAATCCATTTTTTTGGGTTAAAATCCACTATTTTGGAGAATCTGAAAATCTTGACTTTGCGACTCAAAATATTTAACTGACTCAAAATAACTTATCTATATATATATATATATATATATATATATATATATATATATATATATATATATATATATAGGAATAGATTCAATAGAGTACTAAGTATTAGGGAGAGTACTAAAGTACTAATCTCAACCGTCGGATTGAGATTAGATCAATGGCTCACAATTGTTTAGCATTTAATACAAAAGATGATAAAAAAAAAATAAAAAATAAAAAAAAAACAAAAAATACCGGGAGAAGCAACCTCCCACCAACTTCCCAAAAATCCTATACACTTCCCTATTCTACTCTCTTCTTCCTTCATCATTTCCCGTCATTTCATCTCCCCATTTTTACTTTCATTTCCTCTCATCGTTTCCCATTTTTTTACTCTCTTCTTCCTTCATCATTTCTTCATTTCCTCTCATCGTTAAACTTGGTAAGTTATTTTTGTACTTTTGCTAATTTATTTTTTTCTGTTTTGTTTTCATTTTTTTTAAATTTGTTTTGCTCTTACTTTGATTCTATTTTCTTAGTTTTTTTTTACTATTTTTTGGTTTTCTTAGTCAGTCAACGCAAGCGTTTTTTGAGGACCCTAAACTACATAAATACGTTGATGAGGTCGTTGAAGTGGCCAAGCTATTGAAGTCTACTACGGATAGGGCACCCTCACTCGAAGACCATTGTTCTTCTCAAGTCAAAGAGGTCCTAGATGATATTCGTTGCGCCAACCTTGGTGATGAAGATGATGAAAGTGCATTAAATGATCCGAATGACGAGCCAAGAGTTCCCGTTGAGGTTGAAGACCTTAGCAAAGTTGATCATAAAAAATCTGACGAGATTGTCGGTGAAGACATTGATATGTTGACTGACTTATACACAACTGCTGAGATCCAACAAGCCATGCGAGATTGCGAATTCTTACGTACTGGGAATGAAGTGGGTAGTGGTGTTGTTGAGGGGAGTAATGGTAAGGCTGTCACCTCGACCCACGTCTCTGATGCCAACGTTTCTGAAGGGGGGCCCCCTGTCCTGGCCCACCAAATTCTTAGAACACCTGCTGCAAAGTTACCTTTTAGAAGACCATCTGATGTCATGGTCTCCGAACAACATTCAAAGCGTACTCGCCTTTCAGTCGCTGCCACATCAGTCCCTATTCCTATTAACAAATCTTCGCCTGTCAAATTAACCCCTCTCAAGTGTCGTTCCAGAGGGGAAGGTGATGGTATTGGCTGCACACTCGACTGCGGGAAAAGTGGCAGCAGACCTGATGTCATATCTTTGTTTATGAGAAACAATCAGACATTGTTTGAAGGTATACTCACTCTTCGAAAGGAGGTTGCTGACTATTGTTTTTTGGACGATTGGGACATGGATCCAAGGTACGTTATATAGAGAGGCATATGTTTTATACTATTTCTATATTGCTTTTTAGTTTTACAGTTATTTCCTTTTCATTTACATATCTGTTATTCCATAATTGTTAGTGAAATAGTTGTGGACTACGGCGATGGCGACACACTGACCCGGAGGGACATATGTTCGCTGCTTCCAGACAGAGACTTGACTACAAACGTTATTGACTGTTGGGCTAAGTTGCTGAATTATATTGAGGGTCAAGGAAATGATGTCCCGCGCATGGCGTTCCTAAATCTTCGACATATGGTACGATTTCATTTGAAAGACTTGGAGTTTCAAATAACACACCTGCAATTCTAATATGTCAATGATTTAAGTCATAAAAATTCGAAACTCCAACCGGTATACCACATTATTTTTAATCTGTACTCTTTTTCTTTAACAGGAGGTTCTCAACCGGATGGCCGAAAATAATATGCAGAGTACTCAATTGGGATACTTAAAAGACCAGATTTATTCTATCTGGGATGATTTTGTTCTCAATATTGAAGAGGATTTTTACATGGACGCCAATCTTTTCTTCATTCCCCTCTTTATCCGTGAACACTTTGCTTGTGTCTGTATTAATTTCAATGACAAGACTATCGACATCCTCGACAATCAATCAATGCCAACAGATGGCAGAGAGTCCGAAATTCACAAATTCTCTGAATTTGTTGCTGTAAGGCTACTACTCCTACATTTATTCCCGCAACTATATTTCAATGACATTTTCAGCATTGGAGTTATATCTAAGATGTTCAACTTGCAGGTTGAATGTCTTAGCGATTTCTTAGAGAAGTGGAATAATGGCAAGGCTGGTGGTATCGCTAATTATGAAGTCCGTTGGATCAAATTCAAGTGGCAAGATAAGTCTCCTAACAACATTGACTCTGGTCTATTCACGATGATGCATATGGCCATATATGAAGGTACTCCAATTCTTGATGATGACTTAAAATCCAGGAGGTACCGGCGTTGTCTTACTTGTCAACTAGCAATGCGCTTCGCTGTCGATATCAATCAACAACGGGACAACCTGCTTCAAAAAGTCAATGTATTCAATGAGAGTAAATCGTCCATGTCGAAACCAATTTTAGACAAGCGTGAATTGAAGAGGAGAATGGCGAACAAGTACCCTTCATTAATAAAATGAAGTTAATTATTATGTGCACAACTCTAATCTGTCGTTGTTTTTAGTCAAGTGTTTTGAAACTCCTATTCCTTATTTTGAACCTTTATTTCATATGTCGATGTTCTTAGTCAACTTTAAGTATTTCGAACTTTGCAGTTGAAATTCTTCATAAACAGGTTGTTATTTCAAACTCCTATTCCTAATTTAGATCCTTTTATTTCATATGTCGATGTTTTTTGTCAACTCCTATTACTCGCACTTGAAATTCTTTGCAATGTTGTTGCTATTTCGAATGTACATCTTGTTATTTCAAATTGTTATTCCTCAAATAAGGTATCATATTGGTATTGCTTAACTGTTAAGTATTTCGAACTTTACAGATGAAATTCTTCATAAAGAGATTGTTATTTCAAACTCCTATTTCTCTAAATTGGAATTCTTGTTTATACGAACTAAGTTAATAATCAGAATATAAAACAGATTTTGTAGTTAAGTTCATACTTTTTTAATTAATATTATATTTGTTAACACTTAAATTAAAAACTCCAGCATTTGAAATTTTAACCAAAACATAAAGAATTTCAACCACAAATATTGAAATATCTCTACTATTATCATTTAAACATTTTCGAATACAATCACCAAGAGTACAAAATGACTTACAAATAAATAAAGCAACTTAAACTCCATCGCCGATGACGTCAAGGCCATCAGTACTCTCATTTGGTAAGGGAGCCTTTTCAACATACGAGTTTGGACAATTTCTTTTGTCGTGGTGTGCCATTTGCTTGCAATTGTTACACAACCGCTTTTGCTTACCCGAAACGGCGATAGCTATATTCTTATTAGACAACATCCGCTTACCACTTCCCTTATTTTTCGACTGCTTTGGAGGCATAATCGAAATCTCATTACTCACCTTGCAGCCAAGTAACTTCTCGAATTCTTGGTCCTTCGTTAAAGTCGGTGTCTCGTTGTTGGACGTGTGTTCTTCTCTGAACTGCCTCAATTTATCACAAAGCTCTCCAACATACTTCAAATCTGCGCTTTGGAGGAAACGGACTGTTTCATTGATTTCGGTCGATAACTTTGACATCTCTAGTTGCCTTACATTACAATTTGATGTACTATCTACATCCATCATCGATATGGACGCATTATTGATTAACAAACAATCCTTCATCCATCGCCTAGAAATGCCGCAACTAGGTATTTTATCAACGCAATTGGTTGTTAATATCCATATTATATGCTTGCATAGTATACCTTTTCTTTCGAACAGTGCGCAGGTGCACCTTGCTCCCTTTGTGTCTGTTAACAATTCTACAATCAGTCACCGGTACTTTCATTTATAACTGAAATTTTAACAACTATAAAAGAAATTTCAGGCGGAGATAAAAGAATTCCCTTACCTGGATTGTAATGAACGTCGTAAAATCGTCCATTTCCAGAATCTTTCACTCTGCTTATCTCTTCACCACTTTCTTCCTTATATCCTCTACAGCTACATTTGCTAATTGAACAATTCACCTCTTCTTGGAATTCCAAAAAAATCTCAAAACTGTAAACCTTTGATCCATCCTCCTCTATTTTTAATTTTGTTATTAGCTGTGGTTCCAAGTGCTTGTCTTCGTTGTCCAACTTCTTCTTTGTGTGTCTTTCTTTGGTCCATTGCGCTTTCAAATCTCATCCAAAACTCAACCAAAGTACCTGTTTTGTGCTCAAATCTTTTGAAGAAACTGTTTGAGCTCTCGGACCTTTGTGTTGTTCTCAACAATGCTCCCATCCTTAAATCCTTGCAATGCACCAACACCCACTGCTTTCTAATAGCAAACAACTCCTGAAACCAGTCATCGTGCCCCACCCCATGTTCCTCCATAATTCCAGACCACAATTGATCGAATTCAGAAGCATCGATGTCATCATTCCAGATTAGGGAATTCAGCTTTGCTAAAAAATCCTTGTAATCAGTTCTTGTCGTCCCAAACTTTGTCGGTACCTTGTTCATTATATGCCACATACAAAACCTATGGCGACTACGCTTGAACACGTGGCTGACTGATTTAATAATACCGGGATCCTGATCCGTAATAATATACTCCGGCTCCTTTCCACCCATTGCACTCAAAAACCTACTAAACACCCAGTTAAACGAATCAAAGTCCTCTTTCGCGATTAAGGCCGCACAAAAAGTAACAGACTTTTTGTGATTATCAACCCCAGTGAAAGGGGTAAAAACCATCGAGTACTTATTAGTGGAGTACGTTGGATCGAAAGAAACAGCATCACCGAATAATTCATAATTCCTCTTCGCTATCCCGTCAACCCAAATTGCACGTCGTAAACTACCATCGTCGTCAACGTCGTAGTCAAAGTAAAAACCATCCCTATTTTCCTCCATTTCTTTAAAACGGTCAATGAACAGTTGACCGTCTCTTTCATGAATAAAACACTTAATGTCCCTTTGGAAATTCCTAAAACTATTGAGGCTTGCGCCAACATTTTCAAAGCCGTTGAAATATTCTTTGATCATCCGGTAAGTTCTAGTTGCTCCAATGTTGAGCTGTCATATCAGAAAAATTAAATATGAATTACAAAATTCACAAAAAAGATTAAAATTTCAAAATTAGTCGTAAAAAATATATATGAAATATCAACCTGTTTATAAAGAATATTAACAGGATTATTTGACATACTCAACAGTTCAGGATAGCATTATCATTTCTGATGTCACCAATTCCAATTTCAAATAACAAGACATACGTACAAAATATCAACCTCATTGCAAAGAATTTCAAGTGAATTTAGATTATTCAACACAAATACAATTGCAGAAAGTATAATTTTAAATCTCGACACCAATACTAAGAATTTTAAGTGGATAATATATACGAAATATCGACAAGTTCTCAGAAAGAATTTTAACTGACAATATTCAATACATGAACATAATCAACATCATTCTGAATAATTATATTCGAAATAACAATCACTTTATAAAGAATTTTAACCTGGATATTTAAAATATTCAACAATTTATCAATAGTAATATAATTTACAATATCATTGTTACTACGCATTTCAACAATGTTACTAAGAATTTCAAAATGTCAACCTTGTTACTAAGAATTTCAACTAAACATATGAAATACCAGCAAAAGTAAACAGAATTTTAACTATATATTTAACCAATTTAAACCAGAGTATAACAAAATAATTAACATGAAATATAAACAACTTTAGACGAAATACTAAACACAACAGATGAAATTTCAATTTAAAAATTACCCGGAAATTAGAAACAATGAATGATTTATGATACTCTGACAAATTATTTGATAATTTCTGGAACTCCCTATTTTCCACTGAAATCAGCTCATGATTGTGTCGACGCTCAAATTTAGCCACTTTAAGAACACCATTTAACGCAAACAATTCCATTCCCGCTTTGCATCCAAAAGAGTACCTAATTCTTCTTCTCCTCGATTTCGCTCTTCACCGTCATCCAACTTTGAAGACTTATTCTTTGGTCGATGCTTTCCTTCCCTATTACAAACTATTAACTTCATCTTCGTATTTCCATCTTTCCACTTCTTCAAGATACCTCTTCATATCGAAACCGCAAGCAACTGCATATATGCGGTAAAAACTTGCTGCCGCAACAATACTTGCAAACTCTTGTCCAACGTAGGGAGTGAAACCTTCGACTACCTTATCGCATTGTTGAGCTTCGTTAATATGCGATATATTTGGAATTTCAACTGAACCTGTATTAATAACAAAAAAAAAAAAAATCAAATTTCTGTGAAAACATTAAAGTAAATAGATCAACTTCAAATTTACCTTCATCAAATTCAAGATTTGCATATTTTCCATCATCCCCAAATCTAATAAAAGACAGAACTGTGAATATCAACTATTTGAACAATTTTTCTTTAAACAATTTCACCAATTCAATCCGAAATTCCAATTCAATAAGAACAAGAAATTTCAGTAAATTTTAAGATTCTTGTAAATTTGAAGAAAACATAAGAAGATTATAGATGAACAATTAAAATAAGCTTCAGAATTTTGAAAAAAACAATGAAAAACAATGAATAATGACGTATGGCTTTTACAGGGGACATGGGAAGAGGAAGAGGCAACATACTTCAAAAGCAGGAGAAGAAGAAAAAAATAAAAAATAAAAAAGAAATAGAATACATCGTACGTATAAATCACAATAACTGCTTTGTTTTTTTTATTTTTCTTTTAATATCCTAACAATTGATCTCAGCCATCCATTTCTATGTCATCCAACGGTCTAGATTAGTACTCTAGTACTCTCCCTCCCACTAGTACTCTATATAACTCCTCTCTATATATATATATATATATATATATATATATATATAGAGTGAGGATCCGGTGAGACCACCCCTTAAAATAAGACCGTCCCGCAAATCTGGACCGTTAGATCTAAAAATCAACGGCCTAGATCTGTCGCGGCTGTTATAATAACACCCTATGTTTATTATAGTAACACATCTAAAATTATGTTATTATAACATAAATGAATATATTTGTTATTATAACATAGTTTCAACATTGAGCTAATTTTTTTTTTTTTTTTTTTTTTTAATTTTTTTTTGTTTTTTTTTTAAAAAAAATTTAATTTTTTTTTTACCAAAAAAAAAACAATAAAAGAAGATACATTGTTACAGTAATAAGATATTATGTTATTATAACAGAGTGGTCTCATTTAAAGGGGTGGTCTCATTTTAAGGGTGTGGTCTCACCTGATTCAATTCCTATATATATATATATATATATATATATATATATATATGATACATTTAGTATTCTACTTTTTATGAAATATTGTGATACTTTATATGAAATTTTGTGATACTTTTAAAGTAAAGTCCGAATGCAGAGTAATTACAAAACAACAAATGTTCAACCACATATACATGACGAATTCAAACGTCGTACAATAAATGAAATTTTTGAAAAATATTCATATATCTAATACTAAAGTAGCTTAAAACACCATTAAAGCAACATGAATTATGATCTTGAAAAGGTACATTTTCTTGTTCATCTTCCACTCAATGCCAAAATTCAATCTGAATTAAAAGTAGGCTGTAAACATAAAACAAGAATCATTTTACAATTATTATGATAACATATTAAATATTAAATATAAATGTTTAAAAATATAACATAAGTAATTCTTATATTAACTTGTGATACTTTTGATATATATACATTTTTATACTTCTTATATTAACATGTAAAATTTCTAATATAACATTTTGATTCTTCTAGTGTAAAATTGAGATACTTCCAATTTGAAATAGTGACACTAGCTGTTACATAAAATAACAACAAACACTTCATTGAGACATTTAATCAAACACCTAGCGAGCAAAACACAAGAACGCAAACTCAACGTAAATACTGACAACCAGGGAAAACAAAAGGTATCGATTGATTATGTAAATTATACAAATTACCTAACATGAAGATGAACATAAAATTACCAGAGAAATATTTATGATCAATTAAACAACAACATGTGACTTTGTGATACTTACTGTTTACCTTTATGATACTTTTTATGTAATATTTTGATACTTCTTATATAAACATGTGATACTTTTTACCTGAAATTCATATATTGAGTAATGAAACATTGTAGAATCAAAATCGTAATGAAATCAACAGCATCGTGATACTTCTAATGTAAAAATGTGATACTTCCAATATAAATTCGTGATACTTCTGTTGAAGACAATTACAAACACTTCATTGACGCATTTCATCAAACATTTAGTGTGCAACACACATAAATACAAAATATAATAACTTAATTGACTAGTGTAAATCCACCACAACATCAGAAGTTGTTAATTAATAACTAAAATACTATCAACAAACAGAGCAAATTCACAACAATGATTGATGAAAAAAATTAAAATATCAAAATCATGACAAAATTTGAGTAAGAAATTATTAAACTAGTATTAAATTTGTAAAAAAAATAACATGAATAAGTAAATACAATTTGAAAAGAATGGAGCAATTACACAAGACATGAATTCATCCTAAAAAAAATAAAATCGTAATATGCATCATTTTAAACGGATCAAATATATACAGTTA
This sequence comes from Dianthus caryophyllus, assembly GCA_023091065.1. Lineage (NCBI taxonomy): Eukaryota > Viridiplantae > Streptophyta > Magnoliopsida > Caryophyllales > Caryophyllaceae > Dianthus > Dianthus caryophyllus. The sequence goes on along the minus strand of CM041520.1, from coordinate 33,241,379 downwards.
TTGATCAAATCATGATTTGTAGATAAAAGTTAGTGGAAAAATTGAAGCGTGATTGAAATTGGATCGAAATCAAGAATTTGATAAATGTAAAACAAACTCAAATTGATCGACAACACACCTAATATGACGATGAACTCAAAACTGACTGAAGAAATTGCCGAAGATGATCGACCAGAGTGGATTAATCGTAGTTAGAATTCAAATGATTTTGGATGAATTAGACAGAGAGAAGTGTAGAGAAATAAAGTTTACATAATGAGGAGGAAGCTTTGAGGGAGGGTTTAAATACGTATAATATTTGATTAATTAGTTAGAATTAATTTGAGCCATTGGATCTACATGATCCTATGGCTGAAATTTGGATGTAGGATTTACAATGTTAGAGTGGATTTACAAGATCCTATTTCTATATATATATATATATATATATATATATATATAGAAATGAGATCAATTAAGTCTCACCCAACTCACTAAGTCTCTAAGTCTCGTTTTCAGCCGTTAGATCAAAACAATCCTACGATCCCAAATTAATCTACATTTATACACTAAATTAAATGCTCTATTTAGAAAAATTTTAAAAAAATAAAAATAAAAAAGATGAAAACCAAAAAAGTAAAACAGTATCCAATCCCCATAATTAAGCCTCGTTTCTTCCCTCTCCTTTAACGTCTGAAATATTTTTCTGAACCAAATTTTATTTTTGAAATCATAACCTTCCATATTCCTTCCTCAAATCATTCCCAAAATTAATTCATTCATCTTCTTCATCTGCTTCGTTTAGGGCTTTATTCTACTTCAACTCACTCCACCATTATTTTCTCAGTTCTTTATTGATCTTCTAATCTATTGTTCTTCCTTCTACTCCGTACGTATTATTGGATTTTCACTCCCCATTTGCTATATTTAAAGGTAAAATTTCTCTAATTAGGTTTTGAATTTGTTAATTTTTGTATGTTTAATTTTCGTACTAGCCATTTCTTTTTATTGTGTATTGTTCTCTGTTTTTTTTTTCAATTTTTTGGGTAATATATGCTCAATCTTTCGTTTTCATCTGCATGTGTTTTGGTTAATTAGTTTAAATTGTTGATTCCAATTCTATTTAAAGTAAATTAATTTGTACTCAGTTTTTATCTGTTAATCTGCATGTTGTTTTTGTCGATTTTTGATGTAAATTTAACTACAGTATTTTTACTGGTTTTTTTTTTTTTTAAAGAATGAGTCTTTGAATTATGGTTATTGTTAGCATTCTATTTTTGAATCTACAAAGTTTTAGTCTTTGTTAAATAGCACTGTTTTTAGTTGATTTAATAAGAAAGTTTCAGAAAAATTTTTGGATTATTTTTGGTAAGTTATTGAATGTATTGTTCATTATTTCCTCTGTAGATGTCGAGTTCTGATGAGGAAACTGTTGTTAATGAAGTCAAAGCCAAAAAACCTAACATTGTAAAGTGTCGTTCGCGGAAACTTGTGACTTTGATGAATGGCTTCAACGAGGCTAAGAGGGCGGCTGTGAGGAGAGTTGGTTTTGGCGGGTTGCTCGAGATGAGTTTCAAAAAATACCCCTTAGACAATGTCCATCATTTTGTCGATGCTTTCAAAGACCAAAGCTATGTGTTTCGGGCTTCTAATGTAAAGGAATTTATGATATCCAAGCACGACGTACACGATTGCTTCTTACTCCCTCTTGGCCCGAATGATCTTAAATTGGTTGCTACTGGTCCTAAGAGGGACGAGAACGAGGAACAAGTTAGGAGTTTGAAGGACCGTTGGCGTGCAGAATTTCGTATTACCAAACCTGGTCATCCGATCCCTGTAGGTAAATTGGCAGCAGCTATTAGTGCTGATGTCGAAGGTGGGGACAGATTTATAAGGATGTTTGTCGTCTATTGTATGTCTGCTTTTTTATGTCCCACATTAAATGGCAGCGTTGATTTGAAGCTCTTAGCTGCGGTGGAAGATGTGTCATCTATTAGGAATTTTGATTGGTGTACTTACGTGCTTGATGGGCTGGTAGAAGCCACGCATAAGGCTAGCACGGATGCAACTTGTTTGGGTGGTTGTATACCTTTTCTGATGATTACATACTTCCATCGTTTTGATTTTCGTGGGAGGTCATCACCTTCCGACCTCCCACTAATTAAACATTGGACTAATGACAAATTGAAAGTGAGGATAAAAGGTGAGCTCCTTGGTGGGAGTTTGGGGCGCCAAACATGGTCTTCTGTACGCTATCCCCGATGTACTGACCCATCTTACGCACCATCCCATGTGGCGGAAGAGGAGGTACCTCCTGGGGGGGGACCTGATGTTGGTGAGGAGCAAGTAGTAAGGGAAGATCATGTTCAGCCAATGGCCGGAACTGAAGGTGATCGTGTCGGCGAGCAAGGTGTTGATCAAACGGCTGATACAGGAATTCCTGACGTAACAAATAGCAACATTAATGAGCCCGTTACCTTTATTCAAGTCCGCCTCCCCCCCGGCCTTGATGATGATAACAAGTTGCACGCAAAAGCAACTGATGTTAGTTCTTTCTCCCTTCCTTTTTCTTTTAATTTGTCGTATTTTCTAGTACATGTTTTTAATATCTGCTATTACATATTTGTGGAACTCGTATGTCCTGAAAATGAAACTGTGCTGATTACTGTGTTGTAAATATTTCTGAAACTGTTATATTCCGAAAATGAAACTTTACGTCGTGCTTATTAATTTATCCCATACTCGCCTGAAAATGAAACTGTGCTGATTACTGTGCTGATTACTGTGTTATAATTACTTGCGTACTGTTATTAATTTATCCCATACTCGCCTACTGTTTTTAGTATACGCTAATATATATTTACGAAACTGTAATGCGATTAAAATGAAACTATGTTGATTACGAATATTATGTTTTCTCAGAAGAAACTCTAGTGTAATGCTAAATGTAACTGTTATTAACTTTTTGATTGCCTTTTTTCCAGCCATTGCATGAGCTTTACATGAAAATGCAGCGTAATTCCATAGCCTTCCATGCTTGGTATACCGAGACCGCAGCCAAAATCAAAGAATATCTTACAGCTGCCGCGCCAATTGCGGATATCAACTTGTCGCAATCGACGCAGGCTTTCTTTGAAGACCCAGCTCTTCATAGGTACGTTGATGATATTGTTGATAATTCAAGACGGATGAAGGTTTCGACCGAGAATGCCCCGAAACTGCAACCCCCATCAACTACCCAGGTACAACAGGTTTTAGATGATCTTGCGAGGGACGCTAACGATGATCCCTTTTACAATACCGGTGCCGGGTTGTCGCCCAATCATTCTACGTCAAATGCATCAGATCACCAGTCTCAACGTCTTCAACCTGATGAATCACCTTTGAACCAGGATCAAACTCTTCATCCCGATGAATCACCTTTGAAAGATGCATTCATACCAGACGTGGAGGAGTCAGACTTGTACACCACGGCTGAGGTGGCTGCGGTAATTAACGGTTTAAAAGAAGGAGGCAGTTCAAAGGAATTAGAGTTGGTTCCACTCCAAGAGCAGCCTGACCAGGTTCACCCGTTGGCGTTAGAACTAGCTTGCTGTAATGAACAGACAACTACACCCACAACAAGTGTCCCGTTCAATCTTTCCCTATCAAACACTGATAATAGGCAGCTTCAATCAGATATTCCTTCGTCGAAGGGCAAGCGTCCTCGTCTGACTGAAGACGAAACTATAACTCCTCTATCTGTTCGTAAAGTTTGCCGCTTCGGTAGTCCGGCTACTTTATCTGTCATTAGGTCTCGATCACGGGGTAGGGGAGATGGTCTCGGATGTACCCTAGATTGTGGTGCGCCTAACTCAGACAAAGTGTTGTCTTCGTACATGAGGAACAACGCGAAAAACACGAGTGAGATGGCCAGTTTAAAGAGACGGGCTGCCGACTACTGCTTCCTTAACGACTACGTCTTCGACCTTGAGTTTGATTCCACTCTTTTTATTTTTTGACTAACAACTTTTTACTTCTTCAAACAATTTAGTTACTTAACTTTTATTTTTCTTATGCAGTGAAATTTTAGCAGACTACGGAAATGATGATATTCTCCGCAGATCTGACCTTTTGTCCTTAATACCCGAGAACAACGTTACGCCCGCAGTGATTCAATGCTGGTGCAAACTCCTCAACTATATAGAGTCCTCTGATTTTGATATCCAACGAATGGCTTTCTTTGGCTTGAGGCACATGGTAATTAACACTTTACAGTTTCATTGAAATTATTGATAGTTTTACTTTGATATTACATTAGTTTCATTTCAATTTACAAACAGCTATTTTACGTTCCACCACACCACTGTTTCATTTAAATTGATTAATAGTTTCAGTACAGTGCACTTTACAGTTTCATTTAAAATGATTAATGGCTTCACTTTGATATTACATTAGTTTCACTACAATTTACAAACAGCTATTTTACGTTTCACCACACTAATGTACGTAGGATATACTGATGAGAATCCTTGAGACCGATCACGAAGCTTCACAGCTCACTCCACTGATTGACCAGCTATACGAAAACTGGGATGTACAAGCTAAAAACTGTGGCAATACATTCAATCTCCACGCAGAGTTGTTATTTGTCCCAATTCATGTACATGATCACTACTCCAGCGTATGCGTCAACTTCAAAGATCAGGCAATTGATATACTTGACAACACATATCCGATCAATGTCAACAACAGCTCGACAACCTACAACAAGGCTGCACATTTCATAGTATGATTCTGCTTCATTTTTCTTATTCTATCTCATTAAAGTTCATTTTACTAAATAGCCTTGTACTTGCAGTCGATGACCATCAGCGACTACATTGAAAGCAGAGGCCTACCGAAAGGTAGTGACATCGTCAACTTTAGACGTCGTGAAATCAATTTCCCTTGGAAAGAGAAGCAGCCGAACGACCCCGAGTCAGGATTATTCACAATGATGCAGTTAGTTCTTTATGAGGGTTGCCCTATCGAAGACCGTAGCCTGGCAAGAAAGATGCATCGTCGCTACCTAGTAGCTCAGTTGGCTGCTACTCTTATGCTGTCTGACATTAACAGGGTGCGTGGTGAGCTACTCGAAAAGCTGTCAAAATTCAATGACAACAAGAAGTTCATTGAGGAGAAAGTCGAAACCGTTCGATACTTGGCCAATAAGAAGGCCAAAATTGCTAAGCAGCGTTAACGCTGACCACGAGCAATTGTCCTTAGTCTCCTTTTATTTATTCCTACTGCTTAGATTTAGGGGTTCTAATGTTTCCAGTGAACCTGATTTGTTGGTATTTTTTTTTTTTTTTTTTTTGAGAAAAGATCATTATCATTAATAAAAAGTCATACGACATCTACAACATATGTCAAACTCAAACGGATACAAATCGATTACAATCATAGAAAATAAATTCTTGTTCAAAGATCGATCCATCGCAATGTAGTCTCCATCATCGGTTGGCCTCAACAGGCTTTCATCCATAAGAGGGTCTCTGAATCTTCCTTGACGAGTATCGATTTCTTCTGACGTGATCAAGTGTAGCCATGAATCGGACAATATTTGTATAATCATATAACGATCAATAACAATGCTGATCTTCTGACACATAAGAGAACACCCATAAAGGGAACAAACCTGATTTGTTGGTATTTTTGGAATTTATCATATCTACAGTGTTTTGGTTGCATTTTTCGGTGAAAAATGTATCGTACACTTAAATTTCAAGAACATGGCATGTTCTACTTTTTCATTTTCACTTGGTTCAGTATAATAGTACTTGAAACTCTAATCTGTTATTGATTTCCTTTTTTAATTTTTTTTGGCGTAAATTATTAATTTTGAGAGTCCAGTATATTTGTAAATTGAAACTACATTGAAATGAACTCAGAAACTCTAACCTATTATCTTTGTAAACTGTTACATGTACTACTTTTTAACTGTTACTTGGTTCAATAAAACATATTACCGAATCCAATTTTTTGGAAAACTGTTACCAAGTTAAAGGGAACTACTACATATGATGTTTCGAAACTCAGACAAATGCTGTCACAATATTTCAAAACTGTTATTAGATGTGGATGAAACTACAATAATAAATAACTTGAAACTCCAAAATGTTAATGTTTGTATTTTTCTTTTTTTGCGTAAAACATTGATTTTGAAACTCCAGTTTAATGTATTTTCAAATTAAACAACCAAATAATGTAATTTGAAACTCTATACTGATATCTTTTGAAACTGTGATTCAAATTTGATGAAACTTTATACTGTTTTCCCAATTAATGGACAAACTTATATAAGATGGTTTCAAATTAAATAAAAAACCAAGTGTTTCAAATTTATTAACAACCCCTCAAAAACTCTAACAACAAAACAAGTCCAAATTTAAAACGCAAATACACCAATCAAAATTCATCAACATCTAAGTTACCCTCCTCGTCAACAGTCATTTGTTCAACCTCGTCACGGCTCGCAACAAACGGGTTTGGACAATTCCTTCTGTCATGGTTAGCCATCTGTTTGCAGTTATTGCACAATCGCTTAGGCTTTTTCGCTAGTGCCACAGCTTTAGATTTACTAGACGTCAACCTTTTACCGCTGCCCTTATTTTTTGAGTGCCTAGGGGGCAGGATCGAAACTTCGGAACTCAACTTAACGCCCAGCAAATCCTCAATTTCTTTCTCCTTACTTAACGGTTGAATTGAAGACGTATGACTTTCCCTAAACTCTCTAATTAAATTTGTCAACTGCACCACATTACTCTCGTCGAGGCCACAAACTAGACCGACAGCCTCATGAATCTCTGCCCACAACTTCGACAACTCAAGTTTTCTCCCATCTGCGTCAGCCCCAACGAACACACCATTTCCGTCAATACTGTCGCCTGCAAACTTTAACGCATCCTTCCGCCACCTCGTAGCAATCAAACATTTAGGTAGTTTCTTTACCCCATGGCCTGACAAAATCCACAGTACATGACGACAGACAAAACCTTTGTGATGGAAAAGACCGCAACTGCACGATACGTTTGTAGTCGCTGTGACAACCATTAAAACAAAAAAACGATGCATCAAAACAGAAAACAGACAAAGGCAACGACTTAATATAAATTGGTGGAAAATGCAGACATTTAAGAAACTGTTACTCATTCTAAACGAAACTACTATCTACTCCATTTTGAAACTCTTATACCTGCTGTCATAACACCTAGTACCTTCATTCAAATCACCAAACCAACGAAATATAATGGTTTCCAAGCCTGTGATTCATCAAGGACAAAAGTAATTACTGCCGTAATTGGAAACTCTTACCTGTATTGTAACGAACTTCATAAATACGCTCCTTCTCTGTATCATTAACAGAGGTAACCTCATCACCACCGTCTTCTTTGTACCCTTTGCAAAAACAAGTTGTCATAGAACACTTCACCTCATCCTGGAATTCTTTAAAAATAACATCAGTGAACACCCTAGCACCGTCCTTCTCTAATTCAGAGAAACCCAACAACATTGGCGTCGAATGAAGGTTCTCATTCTCAAGCTTTCTCTGATTATATCTCTGTTGGTCCATAGCACTCTCAAAACGCATCCAAAACTCAATAAGTGTACCACTCTTACTCTCAAATCTCTTGAAATAACTGTTCTCACTTTCAGACCGCTGGGTAGTTCTCAACACCCCGCCCATGTAAAGATCTTTACAGTGTGCCATAACCCATTGCCGCCTTATATCAAACGACTCGCTAAACCAATCACCCTCTCCTACACCGTTTTCATCCATAATTGCATTCCACTGATCATCAAATTCGACTCCTGTTATATTTTCATCCCAAATAATACAATTTAGCTTCCTCAAAAATTCTTGATAATCTGGCCGGCTGACACCAAACTTCGACGGGACCTTGTTCATTATATGCCACATACAAAAGCGATGACGCGCAGTTTTGAATACATCGTTAACAGATTTTATGATCCCAGGGTCCTGATCCGTAATAATATAAGACGGTTCCTTACCCCCCATTGCGGAAAGGAACCTCTCAAAAACCCATTGGAACGTCTCAGAATCTTCCTTTGAAATTAGCGCAGCACAAAACGTAACCGACTTCTTGTGGTTATCAACTCCAGTAAACGGTGTGAAAACCATTGAGTACTTATTCGTAGAGTAAGTCGGGTCAAAAGAGACAGCATCCCCAAATACAGCATAATTCTTCCTAGCAAAGTCGTCAGCCCATATCACCCTTCGAAGACGACCTTTGGCGTCGACATCATAATCAAAATAGAACCCGGGTCGAGTCTCCTTCATACTCCGTAGGTGGTCAACAAAAAGCTGGCCATCTCGTTCATTTATAAAACATTTAACATCTCTTTGGAAATTTTTGAAATCATTGAGGCTAGCACCAACATTCTCAAACCCATCGACAAGTTCCTTACAGATCCTATAGGTCTTCGTAGCTCCAACATTCAACTTCAGAAATTACAGAATCAATAATTAATATAATATCCTTAAGCAAAATATTTTGGAAGAAACTTTAAGCACTATGAAATTACGAAACTAATACCACTATTCGGTTTAAATGAAACAGTTACACTATTATAATCAAACTGTTAAATATATTTTGATGAAACTTTAAGCAGAATTTACCAATTAAAATTTCCAGTTTTCAAACATAATTTTAAATTACCAGCAATTTCAACATTATCAAAATGAAACAGTAACCCAAACAAAATGAAATTGATACCAACATAAATTTCTCACAGTCAAAGCTCAAGCTTATTAAAAAAACAGAGTAAGATTACAAGATACAATAACACTTACCCTCGAATTCGATACTATAAACCGCTTGTGATATTTTGTCAGACGTTTCCCAAGCCTCTGAAACTGACGGTTTTCAACCGAAACAAGCTCATGGTTGTGATTCTCGTTAAATGTATCCACTGTTACAACGCCATTCATAACCCACATCCTCATACGAGCACGACAACCAATACGATGCGTCTTAGTTCTTCTCCCATCTGTAATTGAATCACAACCTTCGTTCTTCTTCTTCTTTTTTGATTCCCAAAATCCTTCCCTGTTACATACAATCAACTTCGACTGTATTGTCCCATCACCCCACCGCTTCTGTGTCCATAAACGAACGTCAAAACCACAAGCTATTGCATATATCTTGTAAAACTTATAACCTTCTATAACATCCACGAACTGTTTTCCAACGAATGGTGTAAACCCTTGCTCAACTTTCCGGCAAAACTCGTGTGGCCCATATTTTTCCCCATTCTCAGAATCTTAAACCCAAAAAAAAAAACAAAAAACAATATAAACAAACCAGAAAACTGAAAGAAAGAAAAATATGAAACTTTATAGTCCATGATAGATTAAATTCAATTGCAGACACTAAAAAAATGAAACTTTAACGTCCACGATCGCTTATAACCTATTCTAAAACTACAGCCTATAATAAAAAAATAAAAAAAAAAAAAAAAAAAAAAAAAAAAAAGGCGTTACAGTAGAAAAGAACGATTAAATTACAGTCCCAAAAGAAAAAACTCGACATTTAAAAATACCTGTATTATAAGGAATTAGTGCAACTTCAGCCATTAAAACAGAGAAGAAGAGGAAGAAAACAAAATAATTGAATAAAAAAATAACAGGGGAAAGGAAATGAAGAAGGGGAAGAAAGAACTGATGAAATGCTGATGACAGGCGTTATTTTTGTTAATTACAAGGAACTCCTAATTTCCCTCCACATACGTTGCAAGTTGTTCCCTATTCATTATAATTGCTTTCTATTTTTTTTTTTTTTTTTTTTTAATTACAAGCAATTAATTATGCAAGTGATCTCAACCATCCATATTATTTAGATCCAATGACTCTAAATGAGACTTAAGGACTTAATCAATATTAGAGACTTAATAGAACTTGACTCTATATATATATATATATATCAAAAACTTTAGCTTTGTCTTCCAAGGTACCGGGTTAAATAGTTTTAGTTTATTATATTTTAATTATGATTACGATTTTTTTTATTTTTTTATTTATTTTTTTACGTGTATTTTATTTGATATGTGTATTAATTTTGAAAAGTTTATTTTTTTAATTATCATGTTTGTTATTTAAACAAAATTTGATTGAATTCATAATGACCTTTTTTCCCCTTTTAAAGTGTTAGTTTGATGACAAATTTTCAAATTAGGTATAAAAAGAATCAACATGGTGTATTAGTTTGATGACAAATTTTCAAATTTTTATTTTTTACTATCCCATTTTAAAGTGTTTTTTTTTTTTTATTCTTTTATAATTAGAAATCAAACTATATATTTCATATCTATATACATCTACGTAAAAAAGAGTTTTGCTAAGTGTTTTTAGAGTGCCCGCCATAATTTATTAAATTTGTATATACATTATTATTGATTGTCATATATCAAATAAAGTCATTAATTATCGTTATATGATAATTTTTTATAATTTATAATGTTTGACCTTTTAATTAGTTTCATCGTATTAAGTTTTGATTTAATAGTTAATGTCAGCTTTGTAGGAGAACATCTGAAAATTATGGAAAAAAACTAATTTACATGGCGTAGAAATGTTTATTGTAGTTTTTTTTTTTCCAAAATAAAAATAATTAAGGTAATACTTTCCATTTTAAAAAAAAAAAGTAAATGTAGCGTAAATAAGGTAATTTTGGACAAAATACCCAAATTTTACATTCAAAAGTATCAAGTTGATAATATACTATTATATTATTCGTATAATATATTACCATTAAATTAGGTTATAAATTATTATTGATAATTAAAAATATTTTTTAAATTACTTATTAATTAAAGTGAGCAACACTTACCATAATTATTTGATAATCTTAGAAAAATAATCATTTGATAAACTATTAAATTTTAAATTAATCTAATAAATTCTATTAAGAGCAATTAGCTTTTTACAAAATTTAAAGGAAGAAAAAAAAGATAAAAAATATAAAGACTAACATTTTCCTTAATTTCATACGACTACCCATTAACCTTTTTCCATATATTATTCAAAGTAATCAATTCTCTATATAATTTGAATAAAAACTTACCCAAAAATATTAAGACTAATATTATGAAAATTAAGTTTTTTTATATTATTTTCAATAAGATACATTTACCTCTTCATATAAATTGAACAGCTCATGGGTAACACTTACCATAATTATTTGATAATCTAATAAAAATAATATTTATATAATCTAATAAAATTTGAAGCAATTAATTTTTTTTTCTATAAAATACAAATATTTAAATAAAATTATCCTAAATAAAGTTTAATTCAAAGCTAAGTCTTGTTTGAGACAGTCTTAAACTAATTTATCATAGTTAAATGGGTATAGAAATATAAAATTAATCAACTAAAGTCACAAACAAGGTTAGTAATAAAATCTAGGTATAATTAGCAATGAAATACAAATATTATGAAAATAATAACAACAACATAGTATCATAATTCATAAATAAGCTAAAAGCTGTCCAAATTTATATACATTTTTACATTTATATAATTCTATATTTCTCAATATTTTTTTATATATTACAATGAATATGATATCAATAACCCTTCTTCATATTTATTGTTTTTTTTAATATTTGTACTGAACCCAAATTAAAAACGATAAATCATGAATTAATTATTAAATACACATTATTAAAAGCCGTTCATCGCACGGGCTTTAAAACTAGTAGGTAATAATTACTCCATTATTATGATTTCAAGAATTAGTACAAATATGTTATAAATAGTAAAAACTTCACAAGTAATTAATATAATGTAAATTTATTTAAAATTCGAATTTATAATGTAATCATACTAAAAAAACGGAAAAGAAGCCCCGCAATAGTTTGAGTGCAATATACTCCGTAATACGCAGTACAATTCCACAAGCCTTCGTACTTAGAGAGTCATCGGACTCATCGCATATTACGGCTAGAATAATCATTAAACGTCTAATTCGATAATTATTTGTAATTTCAACCCCTATCGGTCCTATGTACAACAGTCTTAGAAAAATCGTTCACGGAAGAAGCCATGCTGCGAAAGCATAAGACGCAGCTAGATCTACTAACTAAGCTGTGTCCTGCTTAAAAGAAAAGAGTGCTGCTGTACATGGTAAAATACCGCTATTTCCACGTGAAATCGACGCCATCCGTTGGTTTCTGTGACGCCGCTTCAAATTAATCCTAAACATAAAAGATATAACAGAATTACAAAGTACTCTCCGTAATATATTGACAATTTCACATAAACGATAGAAATAAAGGGATAGTATAACCGAGAGAAAAATCATTATTTTTGCTGACCTTATGCAATTTGTGCAGTATTTATTATGTACAGGAAACAACATCGTAACATATGTAGAGGACCGCCAAAAACGGTCGACTTTTGACCGATATGGTAAAATAAGTGCGAGTAAAATGCTTAGCTCTTACCATTACACAGATAGAAATCGAATTTCAGCTTGACCCAGTAGACAGAAAAACGTCCAAGTTCCTCCTGGTGAAGAAAATGAAAATGCCTTGAGACGAACATGAAAAATTCACTCAAAGCAACTTGGCTCCCGCAAAAGTATGTAATGACTAAAATATTGCTGAAATGCGAAAGTTCAGTCGCTTGTTGTGAACAATCATTAATGTTTACAGACGTTACTTCAAGTAACAGACAACAAAGACAAATTCTACATGCATAGGAGTTAAAACGCAGCGCCTACATTCACGAGCATTCTCTTTGGCAGTGTAGTATGTAGAACAGTAGAAGTATAACACTAATTGCTATGGGAATGTTCAGATATGAGTCGGCTGAATAAATTTGGCTTTAACGTACGTTAGACCAAAAGCCCGCCAACAGAAAAAAAACACGTTGTAAGCTATACAGAACATTCAATTTACGATACTGATCACTGACAGAAAAGCTGAGATCACAAAGATACACAAAAACTATCAACAAAGATAAGATATAGGCAACAGGCAACAGGCAACCACTTCCACAGATTGATTTGCGTACTAATTATTATTCTACTGGTTCGAAAAATGATCTAGGTAAAGAAAAACTACAAAACCAACCTACACACGTAAACAACATCATATCAAACAAAGATTCAGCATTTCTCCGACAACATATACCAGCCATAACAACCAAAGAAAACAACTGAAAAACCGACTAAAATCGTTACTTGTTTACTTTCTTCTTTGGCACGACATTGACTTTATCCTTCTACTCATCTTTTGCTTTATCCTCATCACTCCTCAACAAAACAATACTAGGCACAAAAGTATTCGTATAAAAAGGCGAAAACTTAGACGGTATTTCACACGCCTCAACCCTCGTAAACTCGTTACTACACCAATCAAACCAACAAAACTTCGACCCATCCACCTCAAGCAAAACCTTCCCACCGTCTTTCGAGTAAGTAACGGGCCAAATGTGGGTCAAACTCCCAACCTTTAATGGGTCAGATACCCGAAAAACCTTAACTCAAGACACCTCCTTCCTCACCCACAATTCAGCAGCCGAAAGATCCTTGTTCGAGTAATAATTCGCCATCCCAGCTAAATACCCCCCTAATTCGGAAATCCCCAAAGTGAACTTATCGAAACTCTTGTCGATCTAAAACACGCGAAAAACCGAGAATTCCTCAGTTTTTAGGTCGAAACATTTTACGAAAGATTCTTTGTTCTAAGAAAACTTCAAAAGACTCTAGAAAACATAGATACTTCGGAAAACTTTACACATCACACACCTTAAAACGAAGGGAACTAAGTCATTTAACATCAAAATCGCAAAGCACAAACACATTAAGCCATAAGTACCAAAGAAAACAATTCAAAACCGACTAAAATCATTACTTCTTTAGGTTCTTCCTTGGCACGACTTTTCGATTATACTTCAGCTCATCATTTGCCTTATCGTCATCACTCTTCAACGGAACAATGCTAGGCACAAAAGTACACGGATAAAAATTATGCCCCACCTCAATAGATAATCCACGAGCCCAAACCCTCGTAAACTCGTTACTACGCCAATCAAACCAATAAAACATCCACTGATTCAACTTAAGCAAAATCCTACCACCGTCTTTCGAGTAAACAATAGGCTTAATATGTATTGTCCTTATCTTAGACAGGTTGGATACCCGAAAAACCCTAACCCAAGACGCCTCCTTCCTCACCCACAACTCAGCAGCAGAAAGAGACTTGTTCGAGTAATAATTCGCCATCCCAGCTAAATACCCCCCTAATTCGGAAATCCCCAAATCGTGGCGATCGAAACTCTTGTCGATCTCAAACAAGTGAAAAACCGAGAATTCCTCAGTTTTTAGGTCGAAACATTTTACCAAAAGTTCATAGTTCTTATCAGAAACTGAAAAGTATAAAACCCCATTGACGTGCACAGCATTCATCGGTCGAAGAGGGTAATCATCAGAATCAACTTTAACAAATTTCCAAGAATTACTCCTCATACTATATAAACTAACTTCTCTGCAAATATAAACTCGGCGCTCAATAATCCTCAACAACTTATAATCATTAACGCTTGAATCATACCCGAAACCGTAAACGACAATATGATCATCCGTCGCCGGAATTTCCGTCGGCGCCGGCGGAATTAAACGATGCGTTTTGGTACTCGGATTGAAGTAAAGCATCTGTTTCTTGAAGCCGTAATAAATGCAGAGAATTCCGCAGCAAGAACCGATGATATTGACGCTTGACCGTTCACGGAAGCGGAAGTATTTCACAGGGTGGTCGACGACGGAGAAGATGATTTCGTTAGGGTTTACGGCGGCGGAGTAGATTAATTTTCCGGGGGAGGAGGGGGAATATTGGGCTTGGCAAGAGATCAGATTTGGGGGTTGATCTGAAATTAGGGTTTTGGAGAGGTGAAGTTTGATGAAAGTATCGGAATTGATTAGAGAGTACCACGATTTTGCGACGCTTTTGAACCGGCACAGTGATTTCGCCGGCAAAAATGACAGGATTTCGGTGATTATTTCCGTCGGAAGTGTCGTCATTTTTGCCTTTTTGGGTGTAAAAGTGTCGGAAAAAAAAAAAAAAAAGTTGGTGGGGCACTTTAAAAGTAATGAAGTTAGCGGGGCACTTTAAAAGTAAACGTGTCGGGAAAAAACATTGAATCTTAAATATGAATAACACTCATCTTAAGCACTCATTTATACAATTAAACAAGCACTCATCTTAAGCACTCATTTATACGATACAAACAATTAAACAAGCATCCATCTTAAGCACTCATCTTAAGCACTCATCTATACAATTAATTTTTAGTTTTTTTTTTTTGTAAATTAATACCAACAACCATAACACAAACAGTAGTCACCATAAGCACAACACAACTCACGTCAAATATAAATATAGAGAAAATATTGATTGATTGTATATACAAATATTAAAAGTCATATATTATTAAGAAGAAAAAAAAATATTAAACCAGAGTAAAGAAAAAAAAAAAAAAAAAAAAACCTGTTCTCTTGGAGAAGATGACACTGTGATTTTTTTGACAGAAAGTATAATTTTTTTTTTTCCCTCACAATCTAGGGTATTTGACAAGGTATGGAGTTAGAAACCTAGGTTAAAAGTCAAGTATGAGATTCTAGGGTATTAGGATGGAGTTAGAATCACTAGGGATTCTAAGTCCATTCCAAAATAGCCCAACCAAACACTGGAATGACTCAAGTCCATTCCATTCCATTCTTTTAGCCTCAACCAAACACCCCCTTAGCTCAATTGACGTTACTAGGAATGGCGATGGGTCCAGACCCGGCCCAGATGGGCCGGCTATAAGATCCAACGGGTTTGGGTTGTCTGGGTCTACATTAAACGGGTCGAATCTTGGTCGGGGTCTCGTTATGTAGATTCACCCGACCCAGATGGCAATGGGTTGGGTCTAGTCAAGTCTGGGTTCAATACATTCAAAACGAGTCTGGGTCTGGATCATATTCGACCCGACCCAGACCCGATCTATTGTCATCCCTGGATGTTACAGACCGAATCGGTGAAATAAATTTATCGGTAGAGAATAAAATAGTTTAAGTCTAATTTGTCGCGTAATACTTATTTTTTTATACTAGTCTTACACCCGTGCAACTTGCACGGGTATGCTGTTTATGAAGTTCATAGAAGGGAATGTACAAATAATAAAGTCTTTGAAATGATCAAAAGTGTATGTCTCACTGAAAAGCACTTAAAACAATGAAATTATATGACAAACAACTATACAGAATAAAAAAATTTCAAAGCATTACAGAAAAAAAAAAAAATTAAGATAAAATGAACTAAAACAACAATAAGATGGTACACGATACTATAATTTCTCAAAAGACACCGTATGTTGTTTAAAAGTATATGACAAACAATAATAACTAATCGAAAATTTTAAAGTATTACAGAAAAATTAAAAATGAAAGGAAAAAAATATAACAGAGCGTAATTTAATGTCGTATTTTGACATTTACGCCCGTGCAAATAATACGGAGTGTAATTAAATTACAATATATATTGGTAATTGTTAAATTATACGGAGGAAGTACTTTATCAAACATTACACGAGGTAACACAAACTAATACTTAGACATTTATACTCGTGGCTCTGTGGTTCTTGATGTGTTAGGGACAGCCCTTTGGCTCTTATTAATTGTCGTTACAACACACCTTCAAAGGAAATTGTATTTTGTTAAATTGTATTGGGCCACGCCACGCCACCGCTCCTTGCCAAGCCAGCACCTCAGGAGTCCCTGTACTTGTACCTGTCCGTGACGGAAGTAGCCGTGAGTGTTGTGTTGGTAAGGGAGCATGAAGGATCCCAGTAGCCAATATACTACGTAAGCAAGTCTCTGCTCCCAGCAGAGACCAGGTACACTGAACTCGAGAAACTTGTCTTAGCATTAGCTACAGCCTCCTATAAGCTGCGCCCTTATTTTGAATCTCATACTATCATTGTGGTCACTAACTTTCCTATCAAGCATGTTTTGCGAAAACCTGAACTTTCAGGGAGGATGGTAAAGTGGCCAGTGCACCTAAGTGAATACGATTTAAAATGGATGTTGATCAACTGTACCCGACTTTTTCTCACTTGTACCCAAAAAAGACCACACTGCCCTTCTCATTTCCTCATCCCATATTTCAAAACTTAAAAACTCTCTCTTCTCTCTCCTCTCTTTCTCTTCAATCTTTTCTCTATATTCAATGTAACCACCATTAAACCACCCCTACCACCCCAACAAGACCGGCGCACCCCAACTCCGACAACCACCACCACATAGGTCGACCGACCATCGCCAGCACCACCCACCGCGGAATAGCCACCGTGAACCGAAAACGACACCACCGTCCTGCTTGAACCGACCCAACCACGGGGCACCACCCTAGCCTACCCAACCGCTCAAAGCACCCAACCTAACTGACCTAACCCACCCAACCTAATCTGACCTTTGACCCTACTCCCACCACCGACAACCCTCACCCTTGGCCCAGCCCCCACCCTCGAGAATTGTAAGAAATAACCACCATGGCCCGCCTGTCCAACACTAAACACGTCGCCAACCACCATAGAGCCACCCCTTGTGCCGCCTTACCCTAGACGAACCACCCTGCCCAGTTTCGCCCAAAGCTGACCACCACATGTGCGGCCTTTACCAGCACCTGACTTCCCCCGTGCCGCCTTGACCAACCCCGGCCACCCTAGACCCACCACAAACCTAGAGGTGTCTCAAAACCCTAATCAATAGAATCAATTGAAATTTTAATCAACAAATAAAAAAACGAAAATAGAACTTGTTGATTATGTATATTTAGATTTATAATTAAATTTTCAATGGATTTGATTGAATTTGTTTGAATTTGATTGAATATATTTGAATTTCATTGAAGTTTGGTTGATTTTGAAAAGAGAGAAAACATAAGGTATACAAGGGTAATGGATGGAAATTTTGTGGTAAAAAAGGGTACAACTGAGTAAAAGTTGGGTACAGTTGATCAATTACGTTTAAAATACGAGCCCAGGAAAGCTATCGAATCGCAGGCCCTTGCAGACTTCATCTCAGAGTTCAGCCCAACCTAGCAGCCTGGAGTGCAGGAAGAAGCCCTGAACCTAGAACCAGCTAGAAATAATAGGGCCCTAGATAGCTAGTCTCATTTAACTTTTTAAAAGTCAAAGTTTCGCAAATTTAACTGTGTATAACTTAAAATATATAAATAATTTTTATACGATAATAAAATATCTACATTTGTTATCAAAATATTTTTCACAAAATTATTTATTCGCCGCAAAAAAATCGTATATAAATGAAGAAATATATGGTCAAAGAAGAACATTAAAGACCGCATAAAAAAGTAAAAATAAAGTGAGACGACTAACACCGTGGAATAGATGGAGTTTATATACTCCTTCCATTTGAATCCAATGACATTTTTTTTTTTTTTTTTTTTTTTTTTTTTTTTTTTTTGTAACTATTCAGGTAGGCGAAAAATCTTCGAAATAACTCGTAATGTATAAATAAAAATATAGCCATGTGAGATCATGCTTTATTTATCTTGAAAAGTAGAACATTTATATCAATTTTTTATATTTACATACAATTTAAAACTATAGATATTGTCATTACAAAATGTGTCTCGATAAGTGTGAAAAAGGAAAGGATGTCATTTGATTTAAATAGAGGGAGTAGTAAAATAGTGTATTCTGAGGTAGACTGGCAAAAGCAGACCCGATTGACCCAGGCAGATAAAGGTGACCGAGACCCGAAAGTGACCCGATATTCGATGCCAAATTAACCCGATGCAGAAATGACCCGACCCACCTGCATCTGACCCGCAATGACTTGACCCGAAATTAACCCGAAACCCAAATTGACCCGATATAAAATACTCTTTTTAACTTCAAATGACTTAAAAATAACTTATTTGATATCGTGTTATCAATTAACACCAATTATATACATAAAAACCTTAAAAAGTAACCTTTGACAAAAAAAATCGTATTTTTTAACAAAAAAATGAATTTTGACCCGAAAATGACCCGACCCGACCCGACCCAAACTGACCCATACCCGAAATGACCCGATAACTACCAACCCGAAACAGACCCGAAACCCGAAATCACCCGACCCGACCCGACCCGACCCGATACATCAATCAGATCCGACATGACCCGATCCGAATTGACCCGGCCCGAACCCGACCCGTTTGACCCGTTTGCCAGGTCTAGTTACAGGCAACACATGAGTTGAGATCTTCTATTCCACTCTGTTTCCCATGGTATGTCTTACTAGCTTCTTATTATGACCCCTCATCAATTCATTATACATCAACAATATTTAGAGTTTTGCAAATTCTAGAATACAACAGATTAAAGCATACGACATAGCTGTTATTGACTAAAATGTGACCACACATATAATGTGTCTACTTTAACGTCTAAAGTGACCACTTTAAGGCCCCAAAAAGTGGTCACATTAAACGTCAAATAATCACTTCAGTTCAACTGTTAAAGCGATCACATTTAATCATTAACAAGTTATAGTATGCATGAATCTGTCGTATAATAGACTTAGTCTGAACTCGGAACTCATAAGTCACCCTCTTAATGTGAGCAACCATATTTTAAGTTTGCATACTACGTTGTTGCTTTCCTCTTGCTTAATCCCATGCGTTTCTCGCATAATCCCATGCGTTTCTCGCATATAAACTCGTTTCTTGCGTGTAAAATTGTTTAATAACACTAATTATTTGACAAACAAGTATAGTAACTATAATTCAAAGCTTCACATGGAACTCAAACGTATACGGCCACATTAATGCGCGGGACATTTGGATTTGTCGGGACATTATATTTGGATTTGGTTCTTACTACGGAGTAGTATATTATTAGTTTAGCTCCCGCCCATTAATGCGCGGTTTATTTAGTCATTTAACTTTTTAGAAATATATTTGTTGTAGTTAATGATTTTTTTGAGAGAAAGTTAATAAATAAGTAATAATATTTATCGTCGTATGCATGTTTGTTAGAGATGTTGCATTATTTGAGGATATTAGTTAATTTAAAATTTCAGCAATTAGTTTTGATTATGTAATACCAATTATTTATATTATATTATAAATACATTAATGAAAATAATGTACAAAAAAATTCCAAATTTCTTCAAAAATTTTGCTTTTATCCAAAATGTTTAGACTTTTATTTACAAAGTAAATCATGTAAATTTAATTACATATATGTTGCTACTTCAAAATATCATTTTTTTTTTTTTAAGTAAGCTTGTAATTTTCTCAACATAGAGAATTGAATTTCTTAACACGTACGGAGTAATCGTATCAGTTACATAATGTATATAATACTCGATATAATTTTGTGTAACTAAACATTTGTTTACTTTCATGAAATGGATTGTGCAATCCACGGGCCGAGTCGGTCATATTTTAATACACATTTCTTGTGGGTTGTCAATTGTGTTTGTACATGTAAATATTATAGTCACTAATAATTATTTATTTCCATCTAAAATTTTAAAATAATCTCTCAAATGGATAGACATAATATGAGTTCTAGGCGAAATCATCAAAAATGTTACATACTCTTTCGATTGCATATTACATACTACGTACTACACAATCAAAGAACTAATGAATGTTGGTCTTCAATGAGGGTCTTTTCAAATTCTCAAAATAATTACAGGTGAAAGATGAAAAAACAAGGAAATTGAAAAAACAAAGGTAAGACGATGCGGAGCGAAATTTGAATATTATGTACTATGTACTGATAAATGGATTATTATGTACTCTGTACGAAAATATTATGTACTAATAAATGGATTATTATACTTTTTAAGAAATTTATTTCTACTATGTGAAAGATTTTTTTTGAATACTATACAAAAATATAAGTTGGTGCAATAATATTGTAAAGAGAAGATTATTTTATTAACATAAATAACTTCCAATTATGTGTTTGATAGAAATGATTGTCATAATGTTAACTTAAATAACGTGAAATATTTTATGGAGTAGATTATTTCATTAACATAAATATAATGTAGTTAAATAATTAAGGTGAGAACTGAGAGATTAAAGCAAAGGATTGTATTTTTCTTTTCTTTTTCAATTCATTTATCGATTTATGACATCATATAGTGCTTTTGGCGGGAAATTTTTTAATGTAGTGTTGACACGTGGCACTGATGATGTAAGCGCGAACTGTCTTTTAGTAGATATAAAGATAAAGATTATTAATCTCAATACAAATTCAAAATTTTCAAATTCAATGAAATATGGGTTGGGTATGGATGTAAAGTGAATGTACACTAGATGAATTGTATACTGATGTATCGATTTTAATTTACCCGATTCAGATGATACCGTAAAATTTATTGACCATTTGTTTTAGAAAATAACTTCAATAGGCAGTATCGTTGTGTGGGTACCGGGACCGGACATGGGACCACTCGACGTCTTGCTAAGGGCGTAAAGTTAAAAAGGACTAAGTAAGAAAAACCTTTTAAAACTGTTTTGGAGCCGCCACTAAATTATGAGGGAAATTTAGAACCCGCCTCCGTGTCCTCATGCTCAAAGACACGTCTTAGAATTCAAGGCACGTCGACACCTATCCGTCTAAGGTTATTGTGAAACCAGATTCGGATTCGGGTGAGGGTACTTTTCTAAAGCATAAATCAAAATAATGTTTTTATGAAAGATGTTTTGGAAAAGCCTATCAAAAGATAGCCTCTACTAGACTTGAGAACAACGCAAATAATGAAACATGAGCCTAAGTAATTCGCTACGTACAAGTGCGATAAAGATGTAAAAATAATGCAAAAGAGATTGATTAAAACCCTCAGTTAAGCATGCTTAACTTGTTAACGAAAACAGTTCAGTTTAATGACGAATTCATTTTAAGTGATTTAGATGCAATAAGAGGATTTGCTAAATGCATACAATAAAATAAAGTTCAATTAGCCATTGGTTTATTTTAGAGAGGTCAGTTGCTTATGCGACTTTGGAAAGGTGTTACGAATAGGGTGTGTATTCGAGGTGCATGGCCGCCTTATGAAAAGCAGACTTGCGTACCAAAGTCGGGGTGAGCCTAATGTAGGCCCTTACTAGTCTAAGAAGTAAAGAAAGACCTTAATCCATGGTAGGATTAAGTATTACCTGTCTCAAGTTTAGGAAACCGGCAGCGCTTCGCTTCAAAGGAAAGAATTCGACACTAGGAAAATGAGGAATTCTAAGGATGTTTATGCGTGAGGCTTTTGAGAGTGTTTTGGATGTGAATTCTCTTCTGAAAATTGTGTGTTGAACGAATGAATGAAGGGTCGTATTTATAGTGTAGAGCTCGGTAAGAATTAGGAAAGCCAGGGGATAAAACCGGACTTAGGAGTCGCAAGGCTCCTTGCGGATGCTTGGGGCAATCGCAAGACACCTTGCGGCTGCCTGTCCTAATCGCAAGGCCCCTTGCGATTGGTAGGGCGGGCATTATCCTTTTATTCCGTATATTTCCAAATTATCTTTTAGGATATACGGTATAATCTTACTTGGACTCTAAGATACGTTGTTGTGGCTGGTGTCTAGGGTTTGTTTAAGCTTATCCTGGACCTTGGGAAGCGGGCCAGGCATGGGTTTGGGCTCGGCTCTGGGCCCGAGCCCTGAAAATGTAGAATGGGTGTGTTTTGTAGTATTTTGTGAAATAGGACATTCCGTAAGGCTATCCTAAAGGTTTGCTAATGCTAAAAGGTGGGTTTAGTAACTGGGCCTAAATTTAGGGATTTAGGAGAATCGAGGGGCTATATGTGTTTAAAAGAGGGGTGTGCGCATGCCGATTAGGACCTGAACTCGAGATAAGCTAGACTCTAGACCTAAAGACACTAAGAGTGATGACCCATAAAGAAACCTCATTTTGCATCTTAAAACATTTAACATCGAATTCGTCATAGTTAGAATCATTTAAGTCAACATATAAGCATGCAATAAAAGTCCATTGTTACATCACTGGGTTTTTGGCGGGAGGTGCGGATTTGGGTATCTACAGAGCCCCCAGTTTGACTGAGCTTAGGACTAAAGCGAGAGTCAAACTACACGACAACATCCGGACCATTATAGTCTCGATGCCATCAGCGGTGCGGAGTATGTGTCTATGGGTGAGACGAGGACTCCGAACCGTGCTTATCCGGGGAGGGACAAATATGTTTAGGGACATGACGGTCCTTGCATACTCGTAAGGGCATGCCTGCCTGCTAAATACCTTTGCGTGCTATTGCTGTTGCTTGTCTCGTAAAAGAGCGTGCGTGTTTAGTCTCGTAAAAGAGCGTAGATGCTTCATGCTTCGTGCTAGCGCTTTTGCTGGTGCTTATCTCGTAAAGAGTGCTTACGTCCGCCGGGAATTATCGTCCGAGGAAAATGCTTATGCTTAGTGTATACGCAAAGGTTGTGTATAGTGCTTCAAACTCGTTCAAGAGTGTGGCGGACTTTAGGTGACGCCTTAACCGAGCGACGTAACGTGAAAAACTGTTAAAATGAGCTAAAAGTGGACTGGAAGTCCATATTTGGCCTTGAAATGAGAAAACAACGAAAATGCCCAAAGCTGGAATCGCAAGCGTCCTTGCGGCTCTTTCCCCAAATCGCAAACGTCCTTGCGATTAGGGTCTTGGGTTTTCTGCTGCTATAAAACACGGTTTACACCGTATACTTACTCCATTTCCCATTTTTACGTTTTTCAATCTCAAAAATCGTCCCTTGCGATTTCTAAGTCGTTTTCGCTCGTTTTTCTTGCTTTGCTTCAAAATGGATCAAGGTAACACTCCATTTAACTTGTTTTTATGCATTTTGATGTTGTAAATTGTTAGATCGCTCTTGAAATGTAGAAAAGTCGTTTTTGGTGAAAAACCGTCTTTTGGCTTGAAATTTGTCGTTTGGTTACTAGAGAACGATATCATTCCCTTGTACTATGTTATTCTTGAATATATGTGTGAAATGTATATGGTTTGAGGCGTTTTTGGACCATTTTCGTATGAAATGGTCCCGACCCAAAAATCGGACCCGGATTTTCGGTCTCGGAATTGCAATTAAACTTCGCCATAGGTTCCCCTTGGCTAGTATAGTATGTGTATGGCGTTAGTTTTTGAAAAATGCTAGTAATCGTCCCTTAAATTGAGGTTTAAAGTCGATTAAGATGGAGAACTTAGGTCAAAATTAGGGGTTTTTGACTGGGGTCTCCAAAACGCAATTGATCATTATGGGGTGTAATTGAAGGTTGATGTAGGGCATAGAAACCATCAAGTTGAAATTTTGACGTGTATAGAGTGGCTTTCGGCAGAACTCGGGAATTAGGCCTGCAGGGAGCCTGCATGGGGTGTTCTTGTCGTGTTGTTACTTCTATGTCTTCATCTTGCGTCTTGTAAATGTTTATGTTCCTGAAATGTTGCAGGGGAGGATTGGTCTGGGCATCCTAGGACGAGGGCTCATTCTCGTCGGAGTACAGGTTCTAGGGGTGAGGAGCCCACGACTCCTGGTGGCTCGAGTTTGCGTCGTGCTTTTAGCGCGAGAGATCCTGCTCTTGGGACCGTTGAGTTTCCGACCCGCAGGGGTCGTGGACGAGGTATGGGCGTCCGTGGTCATCGTGGGGGTGCTATAGGCGAGGAGGAGAGAGAGGTAGAGGCTATGGAGGAGGGTGAGTCTTCACAGGCTTCGGGGTCTCGTGTTAGGGGTCGTGCTAGCCATGGTCCGCGTGTTGACCGTCCTTTTGCGAAAAATTGGGATGGTCACACCCTGTTAGCGGACCGTGAGCATCACTTGTCTCATCGAGCTCTTACTGGGCTTCCAATAGGACACATGAGGACGTTTTCTGGTATTTCGTCTGTTATTTGGGCGTACCAGAATGTCTTGACTCCCGGGGCAAGGGAGAGGGTTGATAGGTGTACTCTGGGCCCGTTGGTTAAACATTGGGTCCAGATCATAGATAGTCGGACTACGGCGAACTTGAGGGTCATCCGGGCGTTTCTTGATAGGTATTGGGATACGACCACGACGTTCCATTTGCCGGGGTTCGAGGCGGGCATCACTTTGTCTTCGTATGCTATTATCACGGGTCTCCCCTTTAATGACCGTGATATGGACTTTGCCTTTGCGCCGCCTATCGGTGATAAGGCGGTGCTTGATGCTGTCGGTGCTGGTTTGGAGGTGCCTTATCAAGGGAAGGCGCCTAATTCTGTTAAGACGAGCTACATCATGGAGTATTTCGAGGGGAAAACTCAGCATGGGCCTGAATCTTGGAGTGACGAGCAGAATGCTCGTATGTGGCTTTGGTGGTTTGTTAGCTCTGCCTACTTCGGTGAGAAGGGCGAGCGGGCTGCTACTTCGGTGTTGATGTATCTTCTGGACTGGAGTGCGATTGGGGCATACGATTGGGTGTCCCCAGCCTTGGGCTTGTGCATCCGTTTCTGCATGGATGCTGTGAGGCCACAGAAGATGGATGGAGGGTCTAGGATTCCCATCGTGTCCCCTGGCTTATTGTTGGAGGTATGTTGTTCTTGTCTTCAGTTGATTTGCTCAAAATGTTGTTTTCTTGTGCTAACTTGTTTTATGTTTTTTGCGTAGTGCTGGATCTACAGTCACTTCCCTTTCTTTCTGCCTGAGGAGGCAACCACGATGGAGAAGAAGTACCCTGCGGTGTGGACATGGGGTACGTGCAGCCGTATTGGGTACGACTGGTCGTATGATTTTGTTCGGGTGCAGTTGAACCAGTTGAGAGGTGGTCAGGTACGTATTGAAATCTTTTAAATAGCATGTATTTAAATGATTTTGCTTGAGATGGTGTTTAGCGTGTTTCTTCTTTCTTGTTGCAGTTCCGTCCGCGTCCGTGGGAGCAGTACACGGGCGTTCCTGAGGGGTTGTGGTTGCGCTTCCGGGAGCGGGATGCTCAACGGTTGTACTTGGCTACGCCGTATGGGTATGTTTGGTATTTGGGCGAGCGTTTGGCGATCCAGACGAGGTATCCTGACTTCGTCGTGCCTCTCGACCCACCTAGTGTTCTCTTCGAGACGCGGGTCTTGACTCGGCAGCAGAGACAGCTGCATCTTGAGGGGGAGTCGGAAAGTCTCCTCCTTCATGGACTAGATTACGCGCCTTTTGTTTGGGGTAGGCTTGCTCATGGGCCTATTGAGGTATGCTTCGTCTTTCTGTGTGTTGTAGAGTAAAATATTGGTGAAAAATTTACCCTAATTTTGGTGTGTTTGTTTCCTGTTGTAGGTGCCTGATGCTGACTTAGCATTTCAGCCCCCAGACTTCCCTACGACGGTGGAGCATGGTAATGCCGGGGCACGGGAGACCTTCCACGTACCTGAGTACTTGCCGGCAATTACGGACGCGGGGATGGAGAGCTGGGGTGATAAGGTGAAAAAGGTATGGCTTCGTCGTTGGTACCCTATGTAAGCCCCCAGTTTGGCCGAGTTAGTGGTTAACGAAGGGCAAACTTGAGCTTTTGGGCTGGGTTTTGTAATACTCCCCCGATTTTGACTGTAGTTTTAGTGAAACTGCGGTCAAAATGAAGTTCTTGGTCTTGTAGGTGCGAGTTTGAGGCTTAGCCCCCGTAGTTTGTCTTAATTGGTATGAGATTAGGGCAAACTGGATCAGAAAGGCTTTTGTTGTTGGGAAAGGTTTGAAATTACCCCCGTAGTTTGTCTTAAATTAGTGTATAATTAAGGCAAAATGGAGTAATACGTGCTTGGAAATGCAGGTTGCGAAGGACGTCCACAAGAAATTATGGCGGACAGCCCATCGTTGGAGGATGGCTTGGGCGGAGCAGGCAGCTGAGCTTTGTCAAAGTCGGGCAGAGGTGGCTCGGCTACAGAGGGAGGTTGAGGAGCTTCGCCGTCGTCATCCTTAGTTGCTTCATGTTTTGTAGCTTGAACTTGTAGTCGTTTCCGTTGTATTAGTACTTTCGTTCTCTTTATGTACCTGTTTAGTTAGTAGCTGGAAAGGATTTGAAAATGATTCCCGATTGGGAGACTCTGCTTTGAAATGCTTTGTTGAAAACGTGTTTGAAAATGTTCATTTTAGGCGTTTAAAATTCGAAATGAGCTTTAACGAGCTATAAAATGAAGTATGTTGTAGTTGGATCAATCATGGTGCTGTTGGATTCATGCTTGATTGGATATAATTAGGCCCGAATTAGGGAGCCCAATTAAGGTGCACGTCGTAATTGTATGTATGCTAAGATTTGGAAGGTCGAAAATATGGAAATTCGGGGATAAAGCCGCCCCTAGGAGTCGCAACATGTGTTGCGGATGGTCGTGGTAATCGCAAGGTGTCTTGCGATTGGCTCCTCCAATCGCAAGGTCTCTTGCGGCTCGGACTGCCGGTTCTATTGTCGAATTTTCCTAATTCGAAATTTCGCTTTGCTATATAAAGAGGGGAGGTACGAGGCATAATCCTCATTCAATCTCAACTCTTTTCTTTGCTTGTTTTGTATTCTCTTAAATAGCTTAGTATTTTTAAGAATTTTTTTTTTTTTTTTTGTTTTTGAAACATGGACCATTTTGATGGTCTTTTGAAGCGGTGGACGTCTTCTCTTAGCGAGTCGGAGAAGAGGGCGTTGTCTTTGACTGGTGCGGGTGTCTTCATAGGTTTTAGGCAGATGCGCGTCGAGATTGACTTTCTTGACGCTTGTCTTGATTATTGGGATCCTAGGCTGCATGTTTCCAGGTTCCCGGGGGGTGAGATATGTCCATTGTTAGAGGAATTTTCGGCTATTGCAGGATGGTCTAACCTGTGGACAAGGGATTTTGATCCACGCGATGTTTTATTTCAAAAACATTTTTAATTTGAAAAGAGTCGCCACTAAATTTTTAGGTGGAATTTAGAAACCAATTTTAGAGAAAATGAGTTCGTGTGAATTTACGTGTTAGGAAGTTTAAAATAATTTCATTAATTTAACGCCTAACCCCGCCCGTTACAGTAACGGTCTCTACTAAGTAAAATCATGGCTATTATGAGTACACATGCAGATATGCAAACAGCGTTTTAACCCTAAACAAAATTACATCCTTTCTAAGTCGTTTAATGCACATATAATTTCGTCGAAATTATTTAACAGAGGTTCATTTACTATTCTAGCAAACGAAGAAAAGAAGCAGAAATACTCACCGACAGCATAAGATAGATTAACAAACGTTAGCGACAGGAAAAAAAAAAAAAATAATCCATCATGACTAATGCGCAGACAAGCATAAACGACTTACGTGAATAAACTAATACGTACAAATAAAAAAAAAGTAGCAAAGCACGCACAAATATAAAAAGGTAGTAAAACACGCATAACCTAGCACACCTAATAGACAAGCACATGACAACAAACAAATACACGTACCGACTACTAATCAAAGCAACTAACAGGCATACTAACCTACATGAATGACATAGACACTACTATATATCAACTAACGAACACACAAGCAGATGCATAACAAACGAAGCAGACAATATGAGTGCACACATACTCGAACAAATACACAAGGGCTTAAACAATCGAAAGCGACTAAAGTACAAACGAACATAAAGCTTAACATGGCCATTCTAACACGACACATGGAATCCTAAACTATACAAAATCATACACCACAGAATCATACGTTCAAGGATTTGAGCAAGCCAATTCGACAGAGAAAACTGCAAGTACACGGCTCTTACATGATTTAACGAGACAAATTACGAAGGCAATACTAAACGAACAGAGCATAATGATGAAAAGTTAACCTAGCATACAAACATGAGTTGAGAAACTGAAATCATACATGGAATACCAATTTTCAGATAATTCGATAAACATGAGTGACAGGAATGAGAACAGATTACGAAAAGAAGGCTAACAGAATCAATCTAACGAAGAACTTTCGAGTTATATTACGTAATGAAATTAAAGCACGCATACAAGTGAACCATAGGCACGAGACATGAGCATATATACATTAAAATCAGGCTATAATTATCACCCTAAAACGAACAACATAAACAAAACTACAACGATAAACAACAGAGCGACAGAAAGTAATAAAAACGACAGATAGCGATAAAAGACGATAAAAACAATAATTTAACAACGTAAAAAGGAATTTTTGCACCCTCAACTTACATGTATCGTTGACCAAGTCTTTGAGTCGTAATCGATTGTAAGATTTTATCCCGAGGGGCCGTCGTCGACGAAAACCAATTGTAATCCGTAACTTTGAGCAAAGCGACAATGATTTTCAAAAGCTTGTAACTTATTCGTTTCTCAACGAAATTTCGAACCGAAAGATGTTTTAGAATCGTGGTAAAGTGAACTTTAAGACTATGTAAACAAATCAGAGTGACTATGGTGTTTTCAACACGAAAAATAGGGTAAAACAGGTGACAGCCGAATGAAAAAGCTGAAAAAAAACGTGCTCTGTTTTTGTGCAGCAAATCTCGACTTCTTTGAGGCTTTTTAGGGCTTTTTGTGGCTTGATCTTGTGTATGTATGTTGTGTATTTCGTGTGTAATGAAGGCTTGAGGTTAGGGTGTATTTATAGGGTCGATAGGTAGGGTTTTTTTAAGGAACAGAGCAGCTCTTCCTTCTCTTCGAGAGCTGCTATCTACGACCTACTTGGTAGGGTTTTTGAGTGGTATTTCTTGTGGGTTAAGCCAAGGTAAATGGGTCATGAAGGTCAGGTCTGGGCTCTTGTTCATGGGCACGAGTTTGATGGCCAAAAAGTCGGGTCTTGGTCCGAATTTGGGCTGTCCCAAAACAGGGCACGGGATGGGGGTTTGGGACCGTCTTTCTGTGAACTATTTGGGCTGATTATAGTCGTGTTTGGTCAGGTAGGGAAGGAGCATGGCTGGGTAGAAAAGGAGTCAGGTTTTGGGTCGTTTTTTGGGCTTATGAGCTGTTGCGGATCAGCTCCGTCTCTGGCCACGTTTTGGCTGGTTATGGTGGGTATAGGTCATGGTTTTAGGCTCGGGTATGTGAGGGAGAGTGTGGGTGAAAGTGGCCTCGAAGTTCGTGTTGAAACGGGCTCAAAATCGCTCTTTAAATCGTGCTCAAAACGAGCTTTAAAACTTGCTGTTAAGAAAACGAATTCATCGAAAACGATTTAATAAAATGTTTTAAAGACACGAGAAACGACTTTTCAAGTCAAATATCAAATTTGTAAAGGCGATTTTTCAAATCGAATTACTTAAAATGATTTTTCAAATCGAAATACTTTATTTTCAATAAAATACTTGCGGCAAATAAATTTTGACAGAAATAAATTTACCTTGTTAATCATTAATTTAAATATCATTTAAATTAATAAAATACCATGTCGACAGCGCCCGGCTTACATCGTAAAACGAACTCAGTTAAATGACACGAAATACAAGTTGTCCTATCATCATAGGGTGTTTGTCGGGTTTTCTATAAATTTCCATATCGACAGATACGGGTATCTACATAACCGCACTACCCCAGTAGCGGTTAGGAGTGAGTTTGGCTATAACGGGAGGTTGCGACAGTATCTCTCAATGACCAATGCTCATGCGGATGGGTTGTTTGAGGGAGGTGTAGTGAACATGCGACGGTTGTGCGAACGTTACATGAACTTGAATGACGTGAGCATTTCTGCTCGCTCAAGGAGGAGAGCTCTAGGGTTCTGCTTGCTACATCGGTACTGCTTTGCTGGGTCTATGGAGGATGGTGTGCATGGCCATGCTAGGTATGCACGGGTCATGGAGGAGATGGAGCTAGGTCACGATCCTTCAGCTTTGATCTTGGCTGAGACTATATTAGGCTTGGACGACCGCTATGCGAATCGTCTAAGCTCATACCGCGGCTGTGCTAGAATCTTGCAGATATGGCTGATGGAGCGTCTTCGTGTGTTGGCTCCACCGGGAGGTGATTCGTATGTACCTGCTGGTTTGACTACTCGTACTCTTTATTGGGCGATGCCCCGCGAGCGGTCGGTGAATTACTTCCAAGGGTTCGTTCGGGAGAGGACGATAAGGTGGACCGTGTCGTGGTGGTCCATTCGACACATCACTGCACCGTCGGTTGCTGATGCGGCTAGCGGGATAATGTTGTGTGGGTTTGAGCGAGGCGTATGGGTCTACCCATATCGGCTAAGGAGGCAGATTGGTTTAGCTCAGGTTATTCCAGCACAGGATACTCGGATATGCGAGTCGGTTGTTCTGAACAACCGGATTATTGATGCTTGGGTGCGTGGATGGTCTGATCGGGTGACTTGGGCTCGACCGGCTGGTTCCGAGACTACTCGTGTCTCGGATTTCTATCGGAGGTGGTGTATTTCCTTGAATCCTCAGGATAGGGAGAATATGCGAAGACGCGAACAGACGGGTCCAAGACCGTCGTTGGCGCATGCGGCGGTGCGAGGGAGACGAGATTATAGCGACCTTGCGAGTTCAAGCGCGGTGGCATCTTCATCTAGGTCACTTGAAGAACGACTCGGGCCTAAAGTGACTGTGCAGGATCGCTTGGGCGAGAGGGTTGAAGATGCGGATGGAGAAGGCCCTATTGAGCCCCCAGCATTCCGGATCCAGTGATTGCTTCGGTGGTTGTTCGTGCAGATGCTTCAAAGGACAAAGATGAAGAAGATTCTCCGAAGCGTCGTAGGAGGAACACTTAGATTTAGACTTTAAATGTTTTATTCAAAGAATTTCTGTTTATTTTATCGTTCAATGAATAAAATGAGTTTGAAAGCTAATTTTAAACTCTTTACTTAAAATGTAAACATTTTCAAAATCAATGATTAAATAAAGAAAGTGTTTGCCTATTGTCTCGTCTCTTTGTTTATTCTGTATATCCTCGACCTTTTTAAGCTTTGGATATTTGTTTTCGTTTTAAGTCTTCGACCTTTTTAAGCTTTAGACTTACATTTTGTGTTGACTATGCTCTCGACTTTTTTGAGCTTTGAGCGTGTCATTTTGTGTGGACTATGCTCTTGACCTTTTTAAGCTTCGTGCGTGTCCTTTTGTGAGTGCATCGCCCTCGACCTTTTTAAGCTTTGGGCGTGCGTGCAAAGAAGGTCGGTTGTGCCTGGAAAAGGCTGCCTACGTATCTATGTTTTACACAGAATCAAACCGGCGTAGTTCGTGAGTTTAGTTGAATCTTTTGCAAGACTGCCTACGTATCCACTGTGCGTGGAATCAAACCAAGCGTAGTTCATCCGTGCGGGGTACATCGCAAAGTTATATAAAGCCTAAAGGTAGTATTTCTTAAGCTGGTCGAGGTTGGTGGGTAAGTTAAATTCTTCACCGTCGAGGTCGGTCAACCTTGCAGCTCCTCCGGGAAGGATTTCTTTAACCAAATATGGTCCGGCCCAATTAGGTTTGAATTTCCCTCTTGGGTCGACTGGTAACGGGGCCCTTACTGATTTGAGGACTAGGTCACCTACTTTAACGTTGCGTGGCTTGACTCGTTTGTTGTATGCGCGTTGTAGTCTTGACTGGTACATGCGAACGGTGCTTAGTGAGTGTAAGCGTCTTTCGTCTAGGAGAATGAGTTGTTCGTATCGTTCGCGTGCCCATTCTGCTTCTGGTATGTCTGCTTCCATTAGAATCCGAAGTGATTGCATTTCGATTTCTACGGGCTGTACGGCTTCCATGCTGTACGTTAGGAAGTATGGTGTCATTCCGGTTGGTGTGCGTATCGTGGTCCGATATCCCCATAGGGCGAAGGGAATCTTGTGCGGCCAATTGTGACAGGTGTCAATCATCTTTTTGAGGATGGTGACTACGGTTTTATTTGCAGCTTCTACAGCTCCGTTGGTTTGGGGTCGGTATGGTGATGACTTGTGTATTTGGATGTTGTACTTGGTGAGGATGGGTTCGACTTCTCCTCGGAAGTGTGAGCCTTGATCGCTGATCAGCTCATGAGGTATGCCATATCTGCATATGATATTGTTCTGTATGAAGCGGGCGACTTCCTTTGTGTCGAGCTTACGATATGACGCGGCTTCGACCCATTTCGTAAAATAGTCGATGGCCACGAGGATGAAGCAGTGTCCTCCTGCTCCGACAGGGTGTACTTTGCCTATGACGTCGATCCCCCATGTTGAGAATGGCCATGGCGATGTGAGGCTGTATAAGGGTGAAGGGGGTACATGTTGCACATTTGCAAAGATTTGACAGTTGTGACAATGTTTGACATATTTCGCGCAGTCGGCTTCCGTGGTTGTCCAATACCATCCTAGCCTGAGGATTTGTTTGCATAGGGCTCGTGCGTTCATGTGGGGCCCACATTCGCCATCGTGGACTTGAGATATTATCTCTCGTCCCTTTTTGTGGTCAACGCACAAGAGTAGTGTACCCTGGGGCGTTTTCTTGAGTAGTTTGTCCATTTCCAGTACAAATTGTGATGCTAGAAGCCGAAGAGCTCGTCTGCCACGTTTGTCGGTATTTGGTGGATATTCTCCGTTCCGTTTGAAGTTGATTATGGCTTGGTACCAAGGTTCGTTTTGTTCTTCCTCGGTTTCGATGTCACATATGTATGCGGGCTCGTGGCTTCGTTCCACGACAATGGGAATGGTTTGCATTCCCGGGGGGATGTTCAGTAGCGACGCTAGTTTAGATAGGGCGTCTGCGAATTGGTTTTCTTCGCGAGGTAAGTGCAAGAACTCTACGCGGTGGAATTTGGCGATAAGCTCTTGAATCTTGCTTTGGTATAATGCGAGGTTTTCGTTGAGTATTTTCCATGCTGCAGATACTTGGTTGATAATTAGCGAAGAGTCTCCGTATACTCGTAGGTTCCTTGCGTTTAGTATGAGCACGGCCTGTAGTCCGTGCAGGCATGCCTCATATTCTGCGGCGTTGTTCGTCATATCAAAGTCTAATTTGATTGAAAGAGGTGTATGTTCGCCGTTCGGGGAAATGAGTAGTATTCCTATATATTCCACAGCCTCAGTAATTTGATGAACCGTCGAAGTACATTTCCCATTGTTCTTCATCGATGTTGTATATTCCTTCGTCGGGGAATGATGTGGTGTCGGTGACGTGTTCTTCGTCGACTGCGTGATTGGCGAGAAAGTCTGAGACTGCCCGTCCCTTGATGGTTTTGAGGGAAACGTAGACAATATCGAACTCGGCTAACAGCAGGGTCCATCGTGCCATGCGTCCATTTGGCACGGGTTTCTCGAAAAGGTACTTAACGGGGTCCATTTTTGAGTAGACCTTCTTCGTTTGATGTGCCAGCATATAGTGACGGAGCATTTTGGATGCCCATACTAATGCCAAGCAACTTTTCTCGACGGGCGCGTACCGAGTTTCATAGTCGAGAAACTTCTTGCTGATGTAGTAAATTGGATGTATTTCGCCGTTGACTTCTTGGGCGAGCATGGCGCCCATTGCAGTTGATGTTGTTGTAAGGTAGAGTGATAAGGGTAGGTCCTTCTGTGGTGTTCTTAAGACTGGGGGGTTGGATAACAATTCCTTCACCTTATCAAATGCTTGCTGACACGCTTCGTCCAATTCTACGTGGTCAGTTTTCCTCAGCTTTTTGAAGATTGGTTCGCATATCATGGTTAGTTTGCTTATGAAGCGGGAGATGTATTGGACTTGAACCAGGAAACTTCGAATTTCATCGAGGTTCTTGGGTGGTTGCATTGCCATTATTGCTTTTATTTTCGAGGGGTCGACCTCGATGCCTCTTCGGCTTACTACGTGTCCTAGGAGCTTGCCGGATTGGACTCCGAATGTGCATTTTTGGGGATTGAGACGCATCTTGTACTGGCGGAGTCGTGTGAAGAACTTGCGAAGGTTTTTTATGTGGTCTCCTCTTTCCTTGGATTTGACGATCATATCGTCCACATATACTTCGACCTCTTTGTGCATCATGTCGTGTAGGAGCGTAGTCGCGGTGCGTTGGTAGGTCGCGCCCGCATTGATTAGGCCAAAAGGCATGACTGTGTAGCAGTACGTGCCCCATGGTGTGATGAATGTCGTCTTGGCCATGTCCTCGCGGGCCATTTTGATTTGTTTGTATCCTGCATACCCGTCCATGAAGGATAGAAGGGCATGATCAGCGGTGTTGTCAACTAGAATGTCTACATGCGGTAGAGGGAAGTCGTCCTTTGGACTTGCCTTGTTTAGATCGCGGAAGTCGACACATACTCGTATCTTGCCGTTTTTCTTCAATACTGGGACCATGTTTGAAACCCAATCCGAGTACTCGACGACTTGAATGAAGCCGGCTTGTAACTGCTTCTCGATTTCTTCTTTGACCATAAGGGACCATTCGGGTCGTAGTCTCCTTAACTTTTGTTTGATGGGCTTGAAACCGAGTTTGATGGGGATGTGGTGTTCGGCTATGCTTCTGTCGATGCCGGGCATATCTTTATATGACCATGCGAAAACGTCCTTGAATTCGGTTAAGAGCTGGGTGAAGTTTGCGCGCTCATCCTCACTCAGTGAGGCGCCTAGTTGCAGTTTCCTTGGTTCTTCGGGGGTTCCTATGTTAATGGTTATGGTTTCCTCGACTATTGGGTTCTGCGTTGGGTTGCTTAGAATGTTTGCGATGTATTTAGTTAATGATTGTTCATTCGTAGGTTCATTTTTATCGCACGGATTTATGTGTTGTGTTATTTTGTTCGTTCGTTCGAGTTTTGTTTGTTGTTCATTGTTTAGTTGTTCATTTTTAGTTTGAGACGAGACGTAAGCAAACTTATCTGTATTATTCATTAAAGAAGAAGAATTGTTTGACAATTTAGGAGAAGAGCTGGAGCTAGCCTCCGAAAATAAAAAGTCTAAGCTAAAACTAGAAGATGGGTCGACATATGACCCGACACTTAGAGAATTAGATCCTAGAAGAATTTCCTCCTCTTCGTCGTCTTCGGTGGCGTTGCTGCTTGAAGTGTCCTCGCTTGAGTCTTCACCATTTTGCGAGGTGACTTGTGTTGCTGGCGAAGTGTTGTTCTTGAGGCTTGATGTGGGCCGTGTGTTTTGTAGAGGAATTGTCTATGCTGGTCTGTGTGTTTTCCGCCCTAGGCTTCTTGATCTTCCCTTGATCAATGAGATCTTGGATGGCATGTTTGAGTTTGAGGCAATTTTCGGTGCTATGCCCTACGCCTCGGTGGTATGCACAGAAGGCATTGGGGTCCCATGACTTGGGTTTCTTACTTGTGGGAGGCTCGCTGATAGGACCAACTGGCTGGAGGTACCCTTTTTCGATTAGCTTTTGCAACGCTCTAGTGTAGGGCATGTAAAGTTTGTCAAACTTTCTTGTAGAGTGGTCTATGGTATAGGTCTTTTGGCATTTTGAGAGACCATCTTGGTAAGCGAGATCGTCGTAATTAGCTGTGATATCGTTCTCGATTCGGATGCCAATTTCGGTGAGATGTTCGAAGTTTTGAACTTTGCAGAAGTGAAAATAATAACGCCAGGTGGGCTGCAAACTGTGGAGGAACATAGATATGAGTTGGTCCTCATGTGGGTGGTTCGGGACTTGAGCGAGCAGTTTTCTCCATCGAGTAAGATATTCGACGAAGTTTTCGTTGTCCTTTTGTCGTAGGGTGTTAAGGGTATCGAACGAGATATGATCATTGGCCTTGTTCTTAATACGCCGTTCTAGATGTTTGACTTCGGCTTGGTAGGCAGCCATCAAATTGTTGATGTCTTTGGCGAGTAGGTTGACGCGGGTTATTATTTCGTCGGTGGGTAACCAATTCTCGTCTTCATCGTCAGTAGACCAGACCGCATTGATTTGGTCATCGGAGGTCTTGATAAGGTAGGAGCAGTTGATGATGGGTGCAGAGTCCACAAAGATCGCGTGGCTAGCCAGGGGATTGTCCTTATTGGATGGCTTGCCATTCGCAGTTGGCTTATCGAGCTTTCCTTGATCGATAAGGTCTTGGATAGCGTGTTTTAGTTTGAAGCAGTTTTCGGTATCGTGACCTTTGCCCCTGTGGTATGCACAGTAAGCATTAGAATCCCATGATTTGGGTTTCTTGTCTTCGGGCGGTTCAGTGGTAGGCCCGATAGGTTGTAGATAGTTTTTGTCGACCAATCGTTTAAATGCCTTAGTGTAAGACATGTAAAGCGTGTCGAAGCTCCTCCTAGGTTTGAAGGGAGAAGAGGTGGTAGTAGCGAATGTCTCTGGATCGCCGAATGACTCTAAGTTACCGACAGTACGGTTCTCATCACTCTTGGTCGTACGCGTTGACTTAGATGAACTTCCTTGGTATGCGTGACCGGTGTACTTAGCCATAGTTCCGGTCCTAAGGTCGTCTTCAATCTGGGTGCCGACCTTAGTAAGTTGTTTGAAGGTTTGTATGTTGCTATACCGCATGTAAAATTGGTACACGGGTCGCAAGTTATTGACGAATTTGGGCACAAGCTCGTCCTCCCTTGGACGATTCGGGATTTGTGCACTAAGCTTCTTCCACCTAGTAAGGTACTCGGTGAATCCTTCGTTGTCTCTTAGTGATAGGACTTCCAGGGTACGGATGGAGACCTGAGTGTCATCATTATCCTTGTATTGATGATCAAATTCGACGGTGTTTTGCTCGAATGAAGAGACCCGTTCCGGGTTGATAGAGTAGAACCAGGTCTTTGGTATGGCTGCGAGGGAATGTGGGAACAATGATGGCCAGTGCTCCGGATCAACCCCCTTAATTCCCATTTGTGATTTGAATGCCCTGATGTGGGTGATCGGACTTTCGTGGCCTTGGAAGATTGGGAGGTCACTGAGGGCGAGCTTGCTTGGTAGTGCATCCCTGATATTCTGGGGGATGTTCTCGTTCTCCTTGTGTATGGAGTAACCTCCCGGGGTACCGAGACGTTCCTCCATAGCCTGGAGTTTCTTGACATGCTTATCTGCCTCGTCCTTAATTTTTAGCTCCATTCGATTGACTTCAGTTTGGTGGTGGGTCATTAGGTGCTCAAGGTCGTTGGTTAGTTTGGTAACTCGTTCGCGGAGTGCGTTAACGTCTTCGTTGCCGGCCATTTTTCGCTTGTAGGTTCGTTTCTTGTAAGGGAGGACAACTCGGTTCTTAGTGCGGCGGGTATCCAGTTGAGGTTCCCCTACATTTGCATGGAGTGCATCAGCTACATGACGGACTCGACTGACACATTCATCTATATGCTCATTTTAGCTCATTTCGTTTGAACAAGGACTCTTAGGTTTTTAAAAAAAAGGAAGTTTTCGAAAATAAGCTAGGAGTGTTTTTGGGATGAGGATGCGTGCGCGCAGCTCATCCCGATGTTAAAAGATTTTGTTTTGCGCCCATTTAGCAGAATGACGGTATGTTGTCGTGGGCTAAAAGGTGGACGCATAAAAAGGAGTCGACTTGGGTTTATACAAGTCGAAGATGTTAAACAGGATTTAAACCGCGAGGTTTAAAGAGTGAAGTCCACGAGTTGAGGCTAAAAGACCTCAACTCGGGTTTTGCTAGTTTTATGAGAAAAAGGAATTTTGAAAAATCTTTATTTCAAAAGTTCGCGATTATTTTGTTTGAAAAGTGTTAGCTGGTTAGTCTGTTAGATTGATTATTTTGAAAATATAAAGCGACTTTTCGAAAATATGCAAATGAATTTTGAAAAAGACTATATTGTATAGCCTCGCACTCGTACGTATGACTCTTGGTCGTTTGGTTAGGTCTCGTACACCTCCAACTGATTTGAGTACGCTTTGGCAGGTGCTTTTGGCCCTTCGCCCACACAGTATAACGTGTAGGATACGAAGGAAGCCCTGGGGCGGTCAAATCAATTTGTTACGGCAAGCCGTGGAGGGGTGAGAGGAAGGTTAGTCCAGTACGTGCCTCGTCGAATGGACAATGCCTGCGTATGGAACCACCTCTCGGGGTGTTTGTGTGTGAATCCGACTAGATTCGACTCTAACGAATATGCTTAGCCCATGCATGTTGATTGTTCTCAAGTCGTTCAAGTCTCATTTTTATTTTTAAAAAGAAAAAGCTAATTTTAGTTTTAAAAATAAAACCTATCCTCAGTGGAGTCGCCAATTGTGGGTATCGGGACCGGACATGGGACCACTCGACGTCTTGCTAAGAGCGTAAAGTTAAAAAGGACTAAGTAAGAAAAACCTTTTAAAACTGTTTTGGAGCCGCCACTAAATTATGAGGGAAATTTAGAACCCGCCTCCGTGTCCTCATGCTCAAAGACACGTCTTAGAGTTCAAGGCACGTCGACACCTATCCGTCTAAGGTTATTGTGAAACCAGATTCGGATTCGGGTGAGGGTACTTTTCTAAAGCATAAATCAAAATAATGTTTTTATGAAAGATGTTTTGGAAAAGTCTATCAAAAGATAGCCTCTACTAAACTTGAGAACAACGCAAATAATGAAACATGAGCCTAAGTAATTCGCTACGTACAAGTGCGATAAAGATGTAAAAATAATGCAAAAGAGATTGATTAAAACCCTCAGTTAAGCATGCTTAACTTGTTAACGAAAACAGTTCAGTTTAATGACGAATTCATTTTAAGTGATTTAGATGCAATAAGAGGATTTGCTAAATGCATACAATAAAATAAAGTTCAATTAGCCATTGGTTTATTTTAGAGAGGTCAGTTGCTTATGCGACTTTGGAAAGGTGTTACGAATAGGGTGTGTAATCGAGGTGCATGGCCGCCTTATGAAAAGCAGACTTGCGTACCAAAGTCGGGGTGAGCCTAATGTAGGCCCTTGCTAGTCTAAGAAGTAAAGAAAGACCTTAATCCATGGTAGGATTAAGTATTACCTGTCTCAAGTTTAGGAAACCGGCAGCGCTTCGCTTCAAAGGGAAGAATTCGACACTAGGAAAATGAGGAATTCTAAGGATGTTTATGCGTGAGGCTTTTGAGAGTGTTTTGGATGTGAATTCTCTTCTGAAAATTGTGTGTTGAACGAATGAATGAAGGGTCGTATTTATAGTGTAGAGCTCGGTAAGAATTAGGAAAGCCAGGGGATAAAACCGGACTTAGGAGTCGCAAGGCTCCTTGCGGATGCTTGGGGCAATCGCAAGGCACCTTGCATTTGCTGTCCTAATCATGAGGCCCCTTGCGATTGGTAGGGCGGGCATTATCCTTTTATTCCGTATATTTCCAAATTATCTTTTAGGATATACGGTATAATCTTACTTGGACTCTAAGATACGTTGTTGTGGCTGGTGTCTAGGGTTTGTTTAAGCTTATCCTGGACCTTGGGAAGCGGGCCAGGCATGGGTTTGGGCTCGGCTCTGGGCCCGAGCCCTGAAAATGTAGAATGGGTGTATTTTGTAGTATTTTGTGAAATAGGACATTCCGTAAGGCTATCCTAAAGGTTTGCTAATGCTAAAAGGTGGTTTTAGTAACTGGGCCTAAATTTAGGGATTTAGGAGAATCGAGGGGCTATATGTGTTTAAAAGAGGGGTGTGCGCATGCCGATTAGGACCTGAACTCGAGATAAGCTAGACTCTAGACCTAAAGACACTAAGAGTGATGACCCATAAAGAAACCTCATTTTGCATCTTAAAACATTTAACATCGAATTCGTCATAGTTAGAATCATTTAAGTCAACATATAAGCATGCAATAAAAGTCCATTGTTACATTACTAGGTTTTTGGCGGGAGGTGCGGATTTGGGTATCTACACGTTGTACTATCATTTACAAACTGAGATTTGTTGTGAACCCGATTTCAATTAGATCTACTTAGTTGCATTGGCCTTGATATGGGTCAAGTAGAGGTGGCCACGGGCCAAGCCCGAACCGTCCTCATACTCAAGACCCTTAATTGACCCGTGGAGGTGGCAGGCTGGGCCGGACTTCAAAATTAAGACCCAAATTAGACCCGTTGGTTATAAATTTTCTAAAAATGACGACGGGCCACAAAAATAAGCCCCGGGCCGGCCTGTTTCTTGGGAGGGCCAAGCCGGACTTTTGATGGGCCATGTCGGGCCATCAAAATCAGGCCTAGTAGGCGGACCGGGTAGGGCTGGGCTAGATCGACCCGCACAAATGACTAGCTCTAAGGTCAAGAGTAAAGGGTAAAGACGTAAAGTAGATGGTTCTAATAAGGATCCTTGAATTTGGCCTATGCTATCACTTTAGTCTTCACCTATTGTAAATCAAAGTATGTTGTTACTATTTTTTTTTTCTATTACATGCGAGTTTTTCTGAAGTAGTACTCATATGTTCTAAGAAGTAAGAATGTATGTATATTAAGAGTTTAAGAGTCGAAATAATGATAATTTAAACAATAAACTATTTTACTCCCTCTGTCTCAGTCATTTGTTTACACTTCTCTCAAATTTCCCTCACAAATTGAAAACAAATCACTGGAACAGAGGGAGATAAATCGTTAAAATTTATTCAAAAATAGTACGAGTACTCCCTCCGTTTCAGTATTTTTTTACATTTACTTTATACACATTTATCGATGTGAGGAGAGGGGTAGAGAAAAAACTAAAAAAATAATATAAGTACAAATGAGATCTCACTTGCTATAAAGTGGGTAAAATTAAGCAATGTGATTGGGTTAAGAAAGTTGGGACCACCTCCCTCATGAGTCACTAAAGATATTTATGGAAATGCAAACAAATGACCCGTACACCTCAAAATGAAAAGTGTAAACAAATGATTGGGACAGGGGGAGTAAGATTATTCACGTACATGTGCTTTTGAGGCACACACTGAAAGGCTAAACAATAAAAATATTCTCATGATTGTTTATTGAAAAACATATGGAGTATATGAGACGGTTTTACAATACCAACCGGAAATTAACCTTGTCAACTGAAATTTTCAGTTGGCAGATAAATTTTTTCAGTCGGTAAATTGTTTTAGCAACCGAAAAGTAACCTTAGCGACCTACAAGGGGTTTTAGCGGCCTAAAAGGGGTTTTAATTATCTTTAATGAGTAAGTCTCATATGACATCAATGTACAACTTATAGTTAAAATGGTACATAAATATACTGTAGAATATATTTACTAAAGTTAACAACAAAGTTACTACTCCTTCTGTCCTGGTCATTTGTTTAAACTTTCCATTTAAGGTTATACAAGTCATTTGCTTACAATTTCATAATTGATCATGTTGAGGCCATAACAAGGGAATTCTAATTGTACTCATAATATTTTTTTTTTTTCATTATTTCTCTCTTTAATAGATAACTAGTTTCAGTTCCCGTGCGATGCACGAAATTGTTGTAATAATTCTTTTAAAAATAATTGATATTTACTACTTATTATATACCCAAATTTACAAATTATAACTTATTTTTCTTTTTTTTTTTCCCAAAATTACTACTCCATATATATCATGATATTTTACTACCAATTGATCTAAAAATTTACGTGACATTTCGAAGTGATCATTGGTTAATTTTACATAACTTGTTCAGTTAGTTAGTCATTGAAAAAGACTACGGAGTATAATATTAAGCATCGCACAAACGATTTGAAATTATTTAATGATGTGAGTAAATAGATTATTATTTCACGTATGATAGTTTTGCATTTTGTAAATGATTTAAAGATTATTAACCTTGAAATTTTAGTAAATACTTTGTCTTTTTTTTTTTTCTATTATTTTTCATCGATTGGCTGGATAATTAATTCAAATTAATTTATAAATTTATAACATCACACAAATGATGACAGGTGCATGCAGTTAATAAAGAATAAAATATAGTTGAAATTTGATTTTATTTTGAAAAATATATTTGTTTTATTTTGCTTTTGTAAATTTTAACTTATGAAGTTCTAAGCTAAAACAATTTTAGAAATAGTACTCTATAAACCATACTGCCTTATAACATGATATGCTTAATCGTATTGAGCATACTAGAATATTAAGACTTACAAAATATAATTTAAAACTTTTATTATATAACTTAATAATTTGTGAGTTTTTATTATCTTACAAGAATTAATGGTTTGAAATAATTATAATTTTTATTCGATAAATGGTAGATGAAATTTATAGTAAATGTGAGTGATTTATTCTTTTAAAATATGCTTATTGCATCTTTTATATTACATAAATTATATGAATTACATGATGGTTCTTATAATGCTATTAGAAAAACAAAGAGATGAAAATTTAAAAATATATGAAATAACGAAAATTATATGACTGGATATGTGACTTTGTTAATTCGACACAAAAAAAAAAAATGTAGACATTAATATTAAATAGCTAATTTAATATTTTTTTAAATAAATGGTTTCGACGGCAAGTGTATGAATAATCTATTGACATATAGCACCTGATGGGGCGTCATAAGAAACTAAAAATGTTTAAATGTCATTTAATTATATATGAACTTTAGGTTTTGTTATCCTTTAAGTTGCCTTTTAATATTGTATACAGATATAAATTTTCTATTTAATCATCACTATTTATTATTTTTCTATATCAAATTAGCTGAAATCAACTTGAGATGTTAAGTGGTGAAAACATATTATTGATTGTGACTATTTTTGTTAAATCCGTGTAAAAAATTATCGTAATTGATCAACTGTACCCGGCTTTTTCTCAGTTGTACCCTTTTTGTTCATTATTTTTCCATCACTTACCCTTGATATTCCAAATTTTCTCTCTTTTCTCATTCAACCCTAAAAAACCTAAGACAATCTAAAATTAACTAATTACTCCTACTCCCTCCGTCCCGGTCATTTGTTTACACTTTCCATTTTGGGGCGTACGGGTCATTTGTTTACACTTTCCATAAATGAAAATGCTTGACCCATGTGGGAGGTGGCTCCTACTCCCCCAACCAATCACATTTGATAATTTTAAGCAAACGGGACCCCCTTTGTACTTATATTATTATTTTATTAGTTTTCTCTCAACATCTCTCCTCACATCGATAAATGTGTATAAAGTAAACGTAAACAAATCACCGAGACGGAGGGAGTACAATTAATTCAATTCTTAAATTATGGATCATAGTGATAATATATTTCAAGTAATTTGCTTGTTTTTTCTTTATTTTAATTTTCGATCATAAATTATATGGTAGGTTGACGGTGGCAGGGATGGTGGGGCGGGATGGGGTCGGCGGACGTGGTGGCGGCGGTCGTGGCGGCAAGCGTGGTGGGGGCAGTATGGCAGTGCGTGGTGGTCGTGTTTCTTTGAGTATTGTCTTCTCCGATGTGTATTGGACTATGGCAGTGGTGGTCGGTGATGGCGGTGGCGGCACTGGACGGTGGTCGGTCTGTAGTGGGCGGGGTGGTGGGTCGGCACTGGACGGTTGGTGCAGTGAACGGTGGTGGGTCGGCGCTGGGCGGTTGTGGCGGGGGCGGTTTACTACGTTTTTTGTTTTGTTTTTTTAATTTTTTTTAATTTTTTAATCATTATTGTTATTTTAGTATTATTATTATTATAGGTTTAAAATTATTTATTATTATTATTAGAGTAAATTACAAAATACCATCTTTTAAAATTGAAAATTTTCAAATTACCACCTTTTAAAACATTCTTTGTAAATTACCACCTTTTATAACACTTTTCCACTCAAATTGCCACCTTACTCCAATTCTGGTGAAAAAATAATGGGTTTTTTTCCATCTGTATCCTCGTAATTTTCACTTTTCCCAATTGTACCCTGCGTTTGGCGTATTCCCAGTTGGGAAAAGTGAAAAGTACGAGGGGTACAGATGAGAAAAACCCATTATTTTTTCACCGGAATTGGAGTAAG
This sequence comes from Dianthus caryophyllus, assembly GCA_023091065.1. Taxonomy (NCBI): domain Eukaryota; kingdom Viridiplantae; phylum Streptophyta; class Magnoliopsida; order Caryophyllales; family Caryophyllaceae; genus Dianthus; species Dianthus caryophyllus. The sequence continues at coordinate 33,196,719 of CM041520.1, read as the reverse complement.
GTGGCAATTTGAGTGGAAAAGCGTTATAAAAGGTGGTAATTTACAAAGAATGTTTTAAAAGGTGGTAATTTGAAAATTTTCAATTTTAAAAGGTGGTATTTTGTAATTTACCCTTATTATTATTATTAAGGGTGGCCGTGGCCTTGGGCCCGGCAACTGGGCAGTGGGCCGTCGGTGGTGGCTGGTGTAGGCGGTGGTCAGGTGGTCTAAGTGGTGGTGGTCGTTGGTTGAGGGTGCGCCGGTCTTGTTGGGTGGTTGACCTCCTACTGTTTCTTGGGATGTTGGGTGCCTGATTTGGGTACTTTGAGGAGAAGTGGTCTAGGAATGTCATCAACAAAGGAGTTTAGTTATAGAGGAAGTAATTATAATGAAAATGATGATGTTTTTGGGCATGATCAAATGTTGAGAAATAGTTCATGTAGAAGGAGTAGTGTTACTGAAAGAGAGTTGAGGAAGTGCAGGAAAAGTTCTAAAGTTTTGAAGTGGTTTTTCAAGCATGAATTAAGTTCTAGGGAAAATGATCGATGATCTTCATCACCATGGTTTCAATTAATTAATTTACTTAACATTTTTTTTTTCTTTTTCTTTTTTTTTTTCTTTTTTATTTATTACTCCGTATAATGTAAAGTTTTTATTTTTATTTTGTTGGTTTTATTATGTTTTGTTATTGGTTTTATGTTTGGTTGAAAGAGATAAGAATGAAGACGAAGAGAGGAGAGAGAAGAGAGAATTTTTTAGGTTTAGAAATAGAGGAGGAGAAAATGAAAAGGGTATTGAGGTCTTTTTTGGGTACAACTGAGAAAAAGTCGGGTACAGTTGATCAACACCCAAATTTATAATCATTCTTTTGTTTTAGTTATTAATATTTTAATATTTGTTTTCAAATAATGAAGCGAGGGAACAAAATTGTATAAAAAGGTTATACTTTATGATAATATATCGAGTTAATAAAAAATATAAATTTTAAATTAAAGTGATGCAAGTTTTGAGATCACGAGAATCCTATGACTTAATGTATCTTTGACTTTTATATTTGATAACTTATGGAGCAAAAATAAATAATATGTTAGCTGAAAATACTATATTTAATCGTTATTATCTTATTATTTTTCTGTATTAAATTATCTTACAAAATATTATACGAACAATATTATGAGAAAAATTATAGGGTTAATTAATATTGATGTGGAATATAAATGTGTGCAAGTTGTTTTAAATAGATATTAATGTGAGTATTAATGTTGAACAATTTTATTTTTAAATAATTAAGAAAAATCATTTATATTATAAGTGTGAGGTGTCATCATAATTAGCAAAATTAGATGATTTGGCACTCAAATATTAAACCCTCAAAATACACTTAACAACACAACATTGAAGGATTGCTTTTTTATATGTTATATAGATATAGATATAGATTGTGCATAACGTAAATATAAATAACTTAGTTGATATTTTGTAATCAGTTGACATCAAATATATCCATGAAAACCTTAAAAAGTAACATTTGGACAAAAAAGTCGCCTTTTTTACTAGTATTTTGCAATTTGAACTGAAATAAGTGACCCAACCCGACCCGACCCAAATTGATACTTGAAATGACCTAATAACCGCCGACCCGAAATAGACCCAAAACTCGAAATAACTCGGCCCAACTTGACTCGAATCGACCTGAGTACCCGACCAAGAACTGACCTGATTTATCCATTTATTCAGGTCTATGTGCCAGTGCGGCACCACGGGCATCGATAAGATGTAATTATTGACACACTATTTAATCATTATCCTCTTTCGAAAAATTAATTAATTAAACATCCTTATAGTGATCTAATTAAAATATGTGTATGTCTTACTCGAATTAATTAATTAGGTGCAAATACTTGTTTACTGATACCAACTCCATCCATGTGCGACGCTAGAGGGTCGGCTAGGTTACCGAGGACCGGATACGGATATCTAAATTTTTACGCTGTTAAGTCGTCGTCGACTATAAAAATGAAGCATAGAAGCTAGGGCTGCAAAACTTATAAACTTAATTATAAACAACATTATTTACGTAACAAATTAAAATTCAGTCAATGACAAAAATTATGGAGAATAATGTTAAGGAAAAAAGTGCAAAATTTGATGCTCATGTGGTAATGATGCCACAACCAGCACAAGGCCATATCAAACCAATGTTAAACCTTGCTGAACTTCTTTGCCTAGCAAATATTCAAGTAACTTTCGTGATGACGGCCTATCATCACGGACGCTTACTTCAGAGCACAGACTCAGATACCCGCTTTGGCCGATACACGGGGTTCAGATTCAAAGTCATGCCTGATACTCCTTTTCCTGAAAAGTGGACGGAATACGACCACTTGCAGTTGTTGAATGAAATAGTTAAGGGCTTAGAAGTCACTGCTAAGCCCTTACTAGAAGACTTGTTCTACGACCACTGCGTAGTAGACACGACTTCTTCTGATGATGAGTCGTGGTCTCGTTGTGTTACGTGTATGGTCATCGACACTTATTATGATTTCGTGCACGATATCGCAAATGCAGCTGGTGTACCGGTACTGTCATTTTGTGCTATTAGTGCATGCTATCTTTGGTCCCTTTTCTGCGTTCCAGGGCTCATTGATGCTAAACAATTGCCCTTCTCAGGTATTCCAAGATTTATTACTCCCTCTATCCCATCTTTTTCCTCCCATTTTCCCAAAAAGGAAATTCCTTCTTTTTCCTCCCATTTCACAATTAACACTAACACTTACTAAAAATAGACATCTACTTTTTTGTGGGTCCCTTACCTTCTACACCCATTCACATTAATATAATAGTTGTTCTTAATTTATGTGCAAAACTAAATGGGAGAAAAAAGAAGTAACGGAGGGAGTTCTAGTTTCTTTTTTTTTATTCACAAAATATTTTTACGTGGGATCTCAAATGACTCGCTCCGATTTACCAAATTTTTATCATTTGCTTTTGGTTTAATTATTAACGAATGGTTGGGTAAGTTGTGGACTCCACCTTTTGATAATTTTTGTGGATAACCTTATTCCGATGTGGGACATTCATATCGTTTAAAAAGTCAATAACTATCAAACTCATCCTACATTCGCAAAGAAACGCTAATACACTTTATAACAGTCGTTAGCATAGTAGCACTAATCTATTATTGGGATACTTTTTAACTCATTTTGTCCTCACTTAAATCTAAAAATAAAATATTTTGTTACAAATGTGTTATGTGAAATGACTTATCATAAGTACCGAGAAAAAAAAATACAAATATTATTATGAAAATGGTTTTAGAAATATGATATTACAATTATCACTGAAAATGGTACAAAACTCATATAAATGAGTACAAATCAGGTAGTCTTACCAATATACAAATATTAAGATGTGAATGTCAAATAACATGAAGTATTAAAAAATACACCATATTAGTTTAAGAGTAAGCTTCGTACGAGACAGTTATATGTAAAAAAAATGAGTTTAAAGGTATAAATTACTGTTAAAATGTACAAAAATTTAAATACGATACTAAAGCTATGTAAGATGGTGAGACAAAAATTACTTAGGATCATCAATAGAAATTGATATAAACAGTAAACTAATGGTTACGATATGATAATATACAAGTAAAAAAAAGATAAAATCGATTCCAACTTTTTATGACTCTTATTTCAAATAAAACTAAACCGGTTTCACCTTTTCTCTATCCGTTAGAGTCAATTAAAATTAGTAAAGTATACATTTTGAGTTGAGATTATTTTTGGAAGATAAGTGTCAGTTGAGATTATTCCTGTCAATTATTTCTACAATTTTTTATTGATTTAGGTTGTTTACAATGGGATAAAAAGTTGAGACTTGAAAATCGTGCAAGGGGTATGTATTGAAAAGTCGTTAACGACTGAACTGAATATAGAGCTGAAAAGAAGTGTAATAAATTGAACTGAATGATGCTGAAGTGAATTGAAGTGAAACGAACTGAACTGAACTAAAATAAAGTCCAAAAGAGTAGAGCCTAAAAGTCGTACTTCCTCCATTTCATTCAATTCTATACATTTAATTTTTGTACATTATTCAAAAGTGAGGAGAATCTTCGATATATCGTCTAATATATGAAATAAAAAATAGTCATGTGAGATCTTGTTTTAATTGCCTTTTCGAGAGCATTATTAATATTCAAATTTCATATTTTTCAGAATTATGTAACTAAAGATATAGACAAAAGAAAACGTGCATCGACGTACGTGCAAAAAACAAATGTATAGAATTGAATGAAATGGAGGAAGTATGCAATTGAGCAATAATGTACTCCGTACTCCGTAACTTTATTAGATAAAATGTGAACATAGGTAAAAGATATTCTTTTATGCAAAAAGTATACGGAGTACGTAAAATGGAGATGAAAAGACATGATGGCTAAATCCTAAAATGAACACAAATACTCAAATAAACCCGCATGTGACAAAGTATATTTGGAACTAAAATTTGCCTACTTTAAGGTTTAAAGTGACTATTTTAACGTTTAAAGTGACTATTTTATGGAGTTTTAAATTGGCTACATTTAGCATTAAAGTTGTCACTTTAACCATTAAAATAGTCACATTTTACTCATACAAATTACGTCGCACTCGTGAAACGGTTTTATGCAAAACTTACCAATGAACACAAAGTATATGTGTGTTGCATAACTACTTTAAGTAATGGTCATTACTTCGTATTTGTTCACAATTTTTCTGTCATTTGCCTTTGTAACTTTGTTAATTTATGGGGTGTTGGAAATAATACAGATGAGGACATGGATAAGCTTATTGATCGCAACGCACCAGGAATGGACCCTTTTCTGCGATACCGGGATCTTCCAAGTTTTTGTCGAACAAAAAATGACGGTTCATGTCTTCGCCTCCAACAAACTTGTGCTACCGAAGCTAAGCGAACAAAAGAAGCTTGTGGGCTAATTCTAAACACATTTGAGGATCTAGAAGGACCAGTTATGTCGCATCTACGATCACAATGTTCAACTGTCTACTCTATCGGACCATTACACACCCTTTTGAAGCATCGACTACTTCAGGAGAGTGCCACATTAAGCAACCCTTCTGGTAGTTTACGCGAGGTAGACCAGAGTTGCATACCGTGGCTCGACCAGAAGCCTCCTAGATCTGTGGTCTATGTCGCTTTTGGAAGTTTGGCCGGTTTCACACAAGATCAAATTTTCGAAATTTGGGAAGGGTTGTTAAAGAGCAAGAAATATTTCCTATGGGCTATTATACCCTATTTGTTAACCTCCAACAAAGAAAGATCAGAAAAACTTTTAGACGCGACAAAAGAGAGAGGACACGTAGTCAGCTGGGCGCCACAAGAGGCCGTCTTGGCACACCCGTCAGTAGGCGGGTTTTTTACGCACAATGGATGGAATTCGACTATTGAAAGCATCGTTGATGGTGTGCCAATGATTTGTTGCCCGTACTTTGCCGATCAACAAATTAATAGTAGGTTTGTGGGAGCAGTGTGGAAAATTGGGTTGGATATGAAAGATATATATGACAGGAATGTAGTGGCACAAATGGTGAATGATTTGTTGGATGAGAAGACAGATGAAGTACAAAAATCGATGGCCACAATGTCGGATGCCGCTAAGAGAAGTGTTACTAAAGGCGGTTCGTCTTACTGTAATCTAGAACGTCTTATACAAGACATCAAAATGATGTCCGTCAAAAAAGAAAAATTCTCGGCGATCTTGAAAGACACCAAGGAAGAAGAATTAAAAGATTAGAGCTTCCATAAAAGAAAAAAAAAAAAATGTTGGATATTATGATCCAAAATATGTCAAATTATTAAGTCAAATAATTAATTCCTCTAATTAAGTGAGTGGATACTTGCATTCCTAATAAATAGCATGTAGTTAGTGTGTCATTAATTGTTAAGGAACATTTAGTTCCTCTATGTATCTTAGGCTATATAAAGACTTAGTTGTTATACTATTATTTTGAGCAAGTTTAATATAATTAACTTCTCCTTTTTCTCCTAATTACATTCCTCCTTAAATATTCTACATCAGAGCTATCTTAAGTCGAGAAGGATGACATAATCGTTACCTTTGCTTAAGTAGTCAGGTTCGATTCGGAAATGGGGCGTTAAAAGAAAAAAATCAAAAAAAAAAAATAGTGATGAGAAAAGTGTCAATGAGAGAACTAAAAAGATTGTGAGATAGAGAGATGTGTTCTATCAAATTTGGTAGAGATAAAAAGCTCTACACAATATTTGGTGAAGAGATGTGCTTCACAAGTATGATGAGAAGTGCACCATAAATGAAGAGGTGGAGAGAAGGGCTCCATCAATAATCAGTTTTAGAGAGAGGTGCTCCAAATGGCAGTTGATGATAAATGTGCACCAATAAGACTATGACGAGAAGTGCGTCACAAAGTGAAGATTGGTCTATTTCAATCGGTATAGGCTGTCGAAGAATTGATGAAGCAAGGATATCTGTTCCAAAAAGTCCAAGCATGGAAACTTGATTTAAGTCTCGAAAGGAGACTTTGTATGGAGATTGGGTGTGGATCCCAAACAAGTGTGAGGGTCATAGTACCCATGTGGGTGCGAGAAAATCGCATGTCATATAAGGGTATGTTGCTCATCAATGAAGACAAAGACCGGTGTTGAATTTCATCGACGACGGGCATTGATGAAGTTTGAAGAAAACGAGAATCTTTGCACTACAAGAATATCTACTACGGGCTACCGCAAATTGTCGACTGAATATAGTAGTCGCCAAATGGCGACCGAAACATTGAGCGGGCGACTGAAATTAGTCGACACAAGGCGACTAAGTAGGCGACTAAAAAAAAAATAGCCGGGCGACCGACTTCGGTCGCCAAATTAAAGAGCAGGCGACCGCTAGTCGGTCGCCAACTCGGTCGCCCCGCTTTTTCGACTATATTCCAGCGAGTCTCCCCTCCCTTTATTCATTATACACTTTACTTAAAAAAAAAAAAAAAAAAAAAAAAAAAGGGAAGAACACCTTCAATGTATGTCGTTTTTTGGGTGCAAATCTGATTTTGTTTTCGATTTTCGGGTCTAATTTGATTCATTCTTGCTTTGGAACTTCTAATCCTAGCCTAATCACTTCAATGTATGTTAATTTTTTTTTTGTTGTATGTTATAATTATATTATGTTAATTTTGGTTATAGTGTTTAGATTTTGTAATTATTTTAGTATTGTTATGTTTAAATGATGTTTGGTTATTGTTTGTGAAGTATAATAGGTGTTGAATTTGTTTAAGATTAGAGAATGATTGATTTCAATTGAAATTAGGGTTTGTCAAATTTGGGGTTTTTTTTAAGCTTGAAATTGGGGGTTTTTAGTATTGTTTGAGTTATGTTTGAATGATGTTTAGTTATTGTTTGGGAAGTTAATTTCTTTAATATTAGAGAATTTGTTTAAGATTAGAGAATGTTTGAATGATAGTTTAAGATTAGAGAATGTTTAAATGTTGTTTAAGATTAGAGAATGTTAGATTATTATTTTGGAAGATTTTACGGGAATAATCCATACTATCGTTGATCCGCTGAAAATAATCCAAACTATTAATTATTCCAAAATAAACCCAACTTTTACCCACATTCTCTTATAATAAACTAAGGTGACTGGTCACCGGGAATACCTGTTAAGTGTTCAACTTACTCAAATTAACAAAATCAAAGCACCTTCTTCTTTTACGTGCTTCACTACTTCACCATTAACCCCCAAAAGCAAAACAACTTGCTTCAACCATTAACACCCAAAATCAATCCTTCCAAAATTCGAAATTCGTCATTGTCTTCTCATGTACTTCATCTTTTTATTTGTTTTGCAAACCAGTTAACATTATGGATGCTAATTATGGATGATTTTTGTCATTGAAGCACCGAAACCCTAATTAAAGAACCCGAAATTTGGAGTAATTTCACTTCAAGCGTGAACGATGATGAAGGTAACACTAATTTTGTTTTGTTTCGTTTTCATTTATGTAATTAATTAAACTTTTGTAATTTGATTCAATTAATTTGATTTCTTTCCATTTCCTTAATATTTGAATTGATTATTGCCAAATTATAGGGTAAAGAGGGGAATTCTGTTACCTTGAAGATATGGTACAATGGTGATTTTCTGAAAAACGGTGACAGCTTGAAATATGTGGGTAAGTCTTACAGGACCGTTGCGGTCGACGCAGATGAATTTTGTTGGTTTACTTTAGTAGAAGAAGCTGAGAAGTGTGGCAAATATTTGAGAAATGTTGATTTCCTATTTTATAAAATCCCTGACTGTAGCTTTGAGAGTGGTTTGAAGATGGTTGTAGATGATAAGGAAGCTAGATTAATGTGTGAAATAGGTTTACAAAAGACAGTAGTTGAATGTTATGTTGTCTTTGCTGTGGATGTTGGGCATTTATTGCAACTATTGGAGGGTAGTAGTGTGTGTGATGACAGGGCAAAGAAAGTTTCGAAATTGACTCCAAGAAGAAAAATAATGGCCACAAAGAAAGTGAGTCCAAAACCTTGCAAAAGGGCAACATTTGACCAGGGACCACCTCACTCCCCAAACACTTTACAAACCCTAAAAGCATCTTGTGTTAGCAGCCCCTCAAACTCCAAAAAAACAGTTCTTTTGTCCACAAGAAGCTCACCAAGATTAACAAATACAAAACACATACCAGAACAAATTGAGCCCTCTCTTCCTTTGTCAAATGAAGCTCCTCAAAATGCCCTAGACCTTTCACATTATCTTAAATGTCCATATGATTTTAATGAGATCACATTATCGAAATCATTTGATGACTACGAGATAAATGCAGATTTAACAGTTCTTAAAAGTGGTGAGGAGGTAAGCGAAGAGGATGATGACTCTGGTTACATTCCTGAGGTAGAGAATGACAATAGTGGTGACGAGGAATTAAGTGATTTCGATTTAGTGAGTGAGAAGGAATTGTTTGATGGTGAGGTTGAGGAAAATCTAATTGAGGAGGAGTTTGATGTTAACTCTGACGCGGAGTTTGATGAGGAGCAACAACAAGCAAGTGTCAAATTAAAGGAGTGGAATGCAAATATCATTAAGATAGCACACCAGCTTCAATTACAAGCATCAACTGGTTTGTTACCTGGTCAGCAAAGTCAACTTCCTTCTCAGGAAGCTAATTTGCAGTTAGCTATTGTTGACGGTCAAGCTAGTGACTACGATAACAGTGGTGATGAAATACACACTCCAGGAGAAAGTGAAGACGATTCTAGGCCCGGTAACAGAAGAAGCTCAAGTGTCGTAGTAGTTGATGAAACAACAAACTTTGCAAAGTTGAAGTGGTGTGTTGGAATAAAATTTCCAAATAGAGCTGTTTTTAGGGATTGTGTTACGAGGTATGCTGTCGCTCAAGGTCGGGACTTGAAATTTGATGTAAGTGACAAAAGAAGAGGGCAAAGACTTCGTGTTAGGTGTATAGAAGGGTGTCCATTCAAGTTATATGGTAGCTGGGACAAGAAGAGTGAATCATTTGTTATAAAATCTGTTGACCCGTTGCACACTTGTCAAAGAACCATGGAGCCTAATAGACAGATGAAGTCGACATGGGTTGCAAAACAACTCCTTGAGGTTTTCAAGTCAAGACCACATTGGCCAGCATCTGAAATTATTGACACGGTTCGGAAGGCTTATTAGGTCATTATCAAGAAGGATTTTGCTTACAAAGTGAAGTATGCTGCTCATAAATTGTTACATGGCTCCATGAAGGAACATTACAGCAAAGTTGGCAGTTATATGGCAGCTCTTCGCGAAACGAACGCAAGCAACATAATTACTTTGTTCACGAACCCAAGTACTACAGCTAGTCCTCTTGTATTTCAAAGGTTGTTTGTGTGCTTAGATGCACTTAAACAAGGTTGGCTTATAGGTTGTAGGAAGTTGTTGTGTGTCGATTCATGTTTTCTTAAGACGTTTTTGGGTGGTCAGTTGATAAGTGCGATCGGTCGGGATGCAAACGAGCAAATGTTCCCGTTGGCCTGGGCTGTGGTGGAGGGCGAGAATAACGGTAGTTACGAATGGTTCTTTCAAGAATTGAAGAAATGTGTTGGAGAAAAAGATGGTGACGGGTGGACATTTATTTCAGATGAGCATCCGGTATGTTCTTTTTTAACGTAAACTATTTTTGTGATGTTGTGGACTGCTGTGTACTAATTTAAACTGCTACTCTGTACTACTGTTTTAAACTACTACTCCGTACTACTTACTGGGATGATTTGCAACTGCTACTCTATTGTACTCCCTCCATCCAAAATTAAAGTTCATGGGGGGAGGAATACAATTATTAAGGCAAGTGTGAGATTTGAGGTGGAAAATGAAAGTTGAGAAAAAATGTGGGGTCACAGTTAATAAGAACCATAGATTGTGGACAAAAATGGGGTAGGAACTTTAAATATGGATGGATGAAAAGGGAAAGTAGGAACTTTAATTGTGGATGGAGGGAGTACGTGTTATACTACTTGCAGTACTACCTACTATTTTATACTACTATTTGTAGTAGAATGTGACCAATGTACTAATTTTATTGTTGTGCTCTACTGATGTGAACTACTACTCGTATTAGAATTTCAGTGTACTAATTTTTGTTTATTTTTATGTGTCACTCACTTAGAGTATCATAACAATGGTGAAGAAAGAGTTTCCGAAGGCTGAGCATAGGCATTGTGCAAGACATATCTTCGCAAATTGGCACAAAATCTATAGAGGCGATGAAATGAAGCTTATGTTTTGGAATTGTGCTAAAGCGTACAACAATGCTGATTTTAATGATGCCACAGCAGTTATGAGGGAGGCAAATCACGCTGCTGCGGAGGCTTTTATTGCTTGTCAGCCTCATTTGTTCTGTAGGGCCTTCATAGGAACACAAACAACAAATGATGTTATTGTGAACAACATGGCCGAGACATTCAACGCGTACATAATTAATGCTAGAACAAAGCACTTATTGTATATGCTTGAAGATATAAGAGTTGCACTGATGCAAAGATTGGTTAAAAAAAGGAATGAAATGGAGAAAAGGACGGGTTTATTATGTCCTAGGGCGCAAGAATTACTTGGTGGAAGGCGTGGCTCGAAGTCTGGTGGAAATGCTCGTACGTCAAAGGTTAGTAGATTTGAAAACAACAACTAATATTTCGCATTGATTTTTTTTGTAGTGACTATTATACCCCTGCAGGTATCGCAAGGAGCTGGTGTTCTCATTGACGACCAGGGGTATGCATCTACGAACGTAAGTACTACTCCGTATGAGTTATTGCTATTTAGAATATACTGATGGTAATTCGTCTCCGCTTAATTTGAACTACGACCAATGTTTTGCATATAGTAATGTAAATTCCGTTATTCAAATAGGTCCTCGGGAGCTCACATGGTCCAAAGAGCATAACAGTACACGATGAAAGCCCATCTACTCAAGCGTCGACATGCGTGGCATCAATCTACCAATGAAAAACCGTGTATGGTCATGATACCCGAATGTGTTTTAGCCACCGTATTTTGATTTAATGATTTTAACTTGTAATGGTACTACTATGTGTAAGACTTGTTAGAATTTATAAGGCATTTTCCGTAACTTATTAGAATGTATCAGACATACGGAGTATTCTGTAACTTTGTGGAATGATTATCTAATCTTATTGATAACGACGAATTAGATGAAGAATACTTGTCTTGATAACGATAAATTGGATGAAGAATTTCCGTTAAAAAGTGCGCAACTTTGAATTTCAAAATTTCAGTTTTTTTTAGTTGAACATTACTGTTAAATGGAAGAAAAAGATGAGTTTAGGGGTTAAATAACATGTTGTGGGCCCCATAATTCTATTTACCTGATATAATAGGTCACCAAATACCATAGTTTATTTTGAGACAAAGTGTGTCAAAGTTGGGTTTATTTTGGAATAATTAATAGTTCGGATTATTTTCAGCAGATCAACGATAGTATGGATTATTCTCGGCAAATCTTCCTATTATTTTTATGTTAGAATATTTATTGTTTAGGATTAGTGTTATTAATTTCTATTAATGTAGGGTTGATTTCAATAAAATTTAGGGATTGTGAGTTTGGGGTTTTTTTTTGTTAAGTTAATTATTTGAGTTGAAATTAGTTCTCAAATATTAAGTTGGTTGAATTACTTGTTTGAACTTTTGGGTATTGAATTATTTCTCTTACTAGTTTACGGGCCCGCCCCAGGCCGGGCTCCCTATCTATAATAAAAAATTCTTAATTAATAAAATATTGACCTTAATTTATTTATCAAAATAAGTAACTATGGAAATTAAAAATACGCTGAATATTTCAATATTAATTATGCACTGCTTACTTATTATATTCAACTTATGTATGAATTAGATAACTCGCAATTATACTGCGCTTTCGTTAAACTCTATTTTTTAAATTATTAACCAAACTTAACGAATATTTATTATACAGTCCTAATAGGATAAAATGATTAACACAAAATTAAAATATATCCACTATTTAGTTGGTTTTATGTGAGACCGTCTTATATCATGGACACTTAAATAATTAAATAATTGTTTATTTTGAGTAAGACGTATCTAATTAGTAAATTTGTGTTCACTATTTAATACTTCTCCATTATTCTAGTAAAGATATTGTCATATTGATACTACTACTCATAATATATATAATTGTCGTTGCTATTTTTATTGATAATAATAATAATAATACTACTACTACTATCAGTTTTCTACCTTCACTTCTATCATCATTAATTCAACAAATAATATTATTATTATTTTATTATGATAGTCACATAGGTGATTACTATTTTGCTTACTATGGTCGTTATTCACGTAATTTTATCTAATTTATTTCATCTGTATTAGAAAGTTGTTTACCTTACTCTATTTTGTGAGAGAAAAATGAAGCAACTCTAAACAATTGACTAAGACAAAGAAATTATTTTATTAAAATTACATTACATGTTTCCATCTCTTAAATGAATTCACATTTAATTTTAATAAATATCAATAGAACTTTTGGATTTTAGCTTATATATACAATACGCCGTAGTAGATTAATTTTTTATTTATTGTCGTACTACTAATTGAATATTTTCACATATTAATTAATTTGAATATTTTAAACAAATATTATTTTTATTTTCCAATTATTAAGATTACCTAATTATTAATTTTTAGTGGTATTCTTAAGAGTATTATTTGTATTAGAAATATAGTAAAAATAATAATTTTTCTATATTTATTTGGAAATATTTTCAATTACTAATTTATGGAAAGTTCTTATATATAATATTAAAATTATCATCAGATAATTTCTAATAATTTTCTTACTGGTATTATTTTTAATTCTATTAAAAAATCAATGTCTATCAATTGACTTTAACAACTAAATCAAAACTTATTACAATGAAATTAACTAAGCGATCAAGTATTATAAATTATATTATTATACAACCATAACTAACAACTTAATTTGAGAATAAGATAATCAATGAATCTTGTATATATATCTTTTACCTTTCATTTTATATATTCATTAGTTTTGTTATTAGTTTTGTAATCAAATTTTTTCATTGAGAATTTCAAATATTAAACTTAAAATATAGATCTGCAACGTACAAAGAAATAAAAAAGGATTATAATGAAACTATTAATTTTAATTTTAATTTTAATTCAGAAAAGAAATAGTTTAAAAAGGAGTAATAATAAATTTGAATTTTATTTGTCATTAAACTTAACTTTGTCCTATAATTATATTGTACCAAGTTTTTTTAGCTGATTTTTAGATATTCTCCTACAAAATTACATGAACGATTAAGTCAAAACATATTACAATGGAACTAACTAAAATATCAAACATTATAAATTATAAATTTCATTATACAACCATAACTAATTAGTTGATTATAGAATAAGATAATCAATAGATCTTGTATATTTTTTTTTACCTTTCACGTGATATATTTATTAGTTTTGTTATTGGTTTTGTCATCCCGAGCAACCAGAAAGAGATTGATCTTTAACTGCAGGCGGATTGCAAGTTTCTTCAATGAGAACTTCAAATCTTGAAGTTAAAATATAAATCCATAACATACAAAGAAAAAACGGTCATCATGAAATTAAGCTATGTTTAAATACAAACATGATAATGAAGAAATAAAACTGCTTAAAATTAAACATTAAACATTCTTATCAAACCAAATACGCCGTCAAAAATAAAAATAACATAAAACGTAAATCATAATTAAAGCATAATAAACCAAAACTATTTAACGTATTACCTAGGAAGCCGAAGATGAAGTTTTTGATGTATATATACAAAAGGGTTGAAAACTTACCTAAAAATATCTAATGTATTATAATTAAATAAGGAAACTATGTATCATAATTTTTTTTATTTCCAAATAGTTTTTCTATATCTATTTGAAAACATCTACTAAAATAATTATCATGAATTTAATTAAAGCCATGTTTAAATAACAAACATGGTGACTAAGAAATAAAACTGTTAAAAATTAAACATTTTTATCAAATCAAATACACCGTAAATCCTATCTTTATACTCCGATTTTTTTAAACCTAATTTCAGTAGTTCTCCTACAAAATTAACATTAACATTAACATGAACATGAACAATTAAATCAAAACTTATTATGATAAAACTAACTTAGAGATCAAACATTATAAATTATTATAACTATTATTATATAACCATAATTAATGACTTGATTTAAGAATAAGATAATTAAAAGACTTATATTTCTTTTACCTTTCACGTGACATATTCAATACTTTTGCTTTTGGTTTTGTTACCAGTTTTTTCAATGCGAATTTAAAATCTTGAACTTTAAATTTAAATCTGCAACCTACAAAGGAAAAAAATCATGAATTTAATTAAGCTATGTTTAAATAACAAAAATGGTGACTAATAAATAAAACTGTTAAAAATTAAACACTCTAATCAAATCAAGAACACCTTAAAAAATAGAAATAACACAAATTGTAATCATATTAAATCATAATAAACTAAAACTATTTAAATAGTACCTAGAAAGACCAATCTAAAATTTTGACGTATATATACAAAAAGGGTTTACCTAAAAATTATCTAATGTATGATAATTAAATAAGGAAATTATGTGTCATATATTATTTATTTCCAATTTTAAAATTATATGAATTATTATATTTCTTTTGTAAAATTTTTATTAATTATATGACAAATATTGTACATTGGAGCCCCCTGGGTTCTGCTTTATATATATATATATATATATTAGATATTGGTTAGCTTATACTCCGTAATAATGAAGAGATTGGAGCGCGAATGGATGTATGAGGAAAGATTTGATAAGAGAAAACGACCTATTGAAAAATATGTTAAAGGAGTCACATAATTTATTGAATTTGCTAAACAACAACAAGAATATCAGCTTGGAGAAAATAACATTAGGTGTCCTTGTACCAAATGTAAAAATCTAAAATACGTTGATGAATACTCCGTTGAAGAACATCTTATCTCTAACGGCTTTCTTCCAAATTATTATCAATGGATTTGCCATGGCGAATCTTACTCTCCAAATCCCGAAGAGTCACAAAATTCTCAAAATAATAATACCTATAGAGATATGGTCGTTGATGCACTGGAATATAATATTTTTAATAATACATGAAACAAAACATAATAATGAATTGAAGAAGTTCCAAATCCTCAAGCTAAAGCATTTTTTGACATGTTAAATGCTTCTGAAAAACCGTTGTTCGAGAGAAGCAGAATCTCTTTGTTACAAGCCGCCTCTAGAGTTGTAACGTTGAAATCTGAGTTCAATATGCCATTTCAAGCTGCTGATGCTATTGCTTCCTTGTTGGAGGCTAGGATTCTGCACCCGAAGAAAGATATTCTTGTAGTGTTGGTTACGGTGAGAGACGTAACAATGAATACGGGTCAAATTGCAACAGGTCGAACGGAGATCCAACATATTTTGGATCAAGGGGGTGTGTTGGATATTATGATCCAAAATATGTCAAATTATTAAGTCAAATAATTAATTCCTCTAATTAAGTGAGTGGATACTTGCATTCCTGATAAATAGCATGTAGTTAGTGTGTCATTTATTGTTTAGGAACATTTAGTTCCTCTATGTATCTTAGGCTATATAAAGACTTAGTTGTTATACTATTATTTTGAGCAAATTTAATATAATTAACTTCTCCCTTTTCTCCTAATTACATTCCCTCTTAAAAATTCTACAAAATATAGATGAAAATAAGCAAAAACTGGATGGTTTTGACTTTTGATTTATTATATACGGAGTATCAAATAAGGTTACTTTTTGTAGGAATAAAGTAAAATGGCTAGTTAAATTAGTTATTTTTCTCTTAAGAATTAATAGTTCATAGAATCATAAACGTAGTATCGTTGCAGATTTTGACATATGTAATTTTTGATTTTTTATCCGTTTTAAACATTTCAATATTATCAATCATAAAATGATAAGGGCAAGTGTTATTTTTTCTTAGGAAATGTATTTCATTGAGATATGAGTTATATAAATTTTTGTGTGAGTCCGGTCTTACAATAAATTATTGTAAGTTCGCCTCATTCTACTCGATTATATAACTTTTGTACTATTTAAGAGATAATTATGATTAATTGTTACTAGATTTTTTTAATACCCCTGTAAATGATTTCAGTAGATTTGTTTCATATTTTTGTATCCTTTTAACTGCAATTTGTACTAGCAATTTTTTTTCATGTTTTTGTACCCTTTTATGATTAATTGCTACTGGTGCAATTTTTAAGTACCTCTATAAATTACTTCAGTAGATTTTTTAGTATCCCTGTAAGAAAATCTAATAAAGGTACCCATCTTAAGATTGCTCTCCAGCAAGTACGCTTAACCAAAGAGTTCTCAAGATGAGCCACTAGAAAAGAAGATACATCTTGTTGGTATGAGTAGTACTTACAAACCTTTTAAGTACAACGTCATTTGAGCTATTACATGAACCTCTCTAGTGGGGTACCCAGCCCGAATAACTTATCGGACAACACTGGATATTACAACAGGTTCCGTTTTTTCACGTGATCCTAGTGAAATAGCTGCCTCTAAACTTATGAAGCAATTGGCAGACATATATTTCGCGACAGTTGCTGCCTTCGCAGAATCTATTTTTTCGTTAACCCAACGTCAGATTGTGTTGTAGAAGTCTCAACAGGGTTCCCACTCGTCTGATTGGTTGCGTGCGGTGTCTATCTCTAAGTTGGGTCAGACTATGAACGGGAGGACTTATCGTAGTGTGCTTAGTTATCGACTTGGTGTTCCGTTATTTTCGGTATCTAAGCCTTGTCCTGCCTGCTCTCGAGTGTTCGCTGATGACGACGTTTTTGGCGATCATGATGTTTCTTGTATTGGTATTGCGGGTGTTAAGCATCGAATAACCTCGTTTGTGACACCTATTGGTCCCGAATCGACAAATATTGGGATGTATGTGGTGTAAATGTGTAGTATGATAAGAAGAAAAGGTTTTATTATTCTACGGTTTTAATTACCAATGACGGGTTTAAAATTGATGGTTTTCGTAAAAAAATTCAAAAAATTCAAAATTATTATTCAAAACTTTAGAAATCATACGAATAACTTAAAAAAAACTAATTAGTTACAAATATCATTGAGTGTAATTAATAAAAATAAACGTCGACTACACAAAGTAGACAACAATGGTGATATATAAGGGGTAAAAGTGTTTTTTAATATGTTGTTCTGATCTGTGTCAAAATAAAAGATAAACAAATGATCAAGACGATGAGGTATTATTAGTCACTCGATAGGAGTAGGTTATCACCTCCTTAATCATATAATCTAGCAAATATACTAAGGTAGCATAATTATACAAATCAATGATTAGACTACAATCATTTCTTGTTTAGGAGAAACACATATCTAACATAACTGAATTATGCTTTGACACCACTAAAAGATTTAAAATGTCGGACTGTCGGAGTACATTTTAGAGCATGCACAAAATTAATAAATACTGTTTTGGCAAAAAATTTACCAAAGCTTAATTTATTGTGTTGGGGTTAAAGCGACCTTATCGTATGCCAAACTAAGAATTGTGAATGAAAACTTAAGGAAAAGAAATGACGAAAACGAGATAAGACACGAAGGTTTTTTGGTTACGCGGAAAACCCGATGTGGGAAACGACCGCGGGGGGAAGCTCTTGTCCCTCCAACTATCCACTATTCAAAGAAGGATTACAAGATTTAGGGTGCTAAGGCACGCTATTTGGTACGATATTTGATGAATAGTACTAAGTGTTTGCTGAAAGAAAATGTGTTTGGAGTGTTTAGTTTGCTGTAGAATAAGTGCTGGATGTTGATTGTTGTAGTATAGTTGCTGAATGTGGAATGATGAATGAGTCCCTTCCTTGAACCCTAGCTGGCCTTTTATAGTTGTGATCTTGCTGACTTTTCTCCTATTATTCCTCTCTTTGTAACTGTCGTGGCTCCCTATTGAGTAGGCCTTAATTGCTCCTTCATTGTAACGCTTCCCCCTTTCTCGCAACTCCCCTTGACTATCCGTTACAATTGGAATAAATCCGTTGGTGGGACTCTTGAGGATCCTGGCATCCAGGAGTCCCGCCAGTCTGCCTCAGGTCTACTAGGGTCTGAAATGTTCAGTCTGGGCTAGGTGGGGCTCCTGGAGGGTCTTGCATGGTCAGGGTTCTGCGCCGTCTGGATCCTCGAAATACTCTAGATCCTGCCCAGGGTCCCGCGATGCTCAGGGTCCTGAGCAAGGTACTGCTGCTGACAGAGCCCAAACTGGGCCGGAAAATTTGGGCCCAACATTTGCCCCCAAAATTTCTGCTCAGGAGGTCTCGACTCGGCGTGAATTTTCATTCCCAGATTGCTTTGCGTGACTTCCCCATATTTCAACTTTGGATGTACTTCGGCTGCTTCGATTTTGTTCGTGCTTGATACTTGGTGGATTGGCGGACTTTACTGATTCAAATGTTGATGAGAGCGATTTCTGTTCAGGCTCTGAAGGTAGATCTCACGTTGTGGTTGCGTCGTTCTTTGGCGCAGTCTTTGTAGAAGTCGAGGTTGCTGAGGATGACATGCTTCAGGAAGCTGCTGTGGAATAGATCACTTTTGCTCAAGATACCTCTGGGTCCTCAGTGACGACTTCAGCATAGATTTCGATTTTGTTATACTTTTCGACTTGAACTTTGGAGGAGGAAAACATGACGGCGAAGTTGTTTTCTGCCCCCTTTACCCAAGTGTGTTGAATTTCTTGCTGGATTCTGACGAGAGATAATGTGGCCCCTTTGGTGATTCTGTTGCTGGATCCTCGGGGGATGATGGACTGCTGAACCTGTTTAGGTTCCTGTTAAGGTTCCTGGCGTATAAGCCTGTAGTGGTCAATTAAGACGAATAGTTTTTAGAACTTATAAACGTGGCGCTCAGGCCTGTAGTGGTCACCTAAGACAAATATTTCCGTGGAGGGTCCCTTGGACAGGAGGTCCCAGTTGGGCGTATGAAGTTTACATGGTGGCCAACCATGCTTTCACTTACGTTCGTTTGTAGCGCGCGCGTTCGTTTTGTATGCATGCTTTTAGAGTCGACTTAGTGCCGGCCTGGAGTCTTAATGTCCAAGTGGGGTCATGTTTATCCCCGATGCCGAGCCTCGTAGTGGTGACTGTGGTGGCCCTGGAATCTGTGATGTCCCTGGAATCTGAGATGTCCGGAACGGGTAAACGTTTGTCCCCTGTTGCCACACGCACGAAGTCCTCTCAAGGAGGATAAACGTAGAGGCGCCCCTTGTGACCCCAGGGGTCGATACCTTATGAAGGAGTGAAGCTTCGAAAGCTCTTTGAGATGACTCAAATATTATTTGTATTTTAAAAATGAGCTTTAAATAAGAATTTCTTAAAAGGATGAAAGGTTTTAAACAAATCATAAATGTAAACTGTAGAAACACTTTTAGAACGGTCCAAAAGCGGATTAAAGAATTTTCACGAAAGAATAATCAACAGAACCTGCTGAGGGTACCTCAGAATGATGAGGACGCCAGGATCCTGAGAGTACATCAGGGTCCTCAGGTCTCAGGATCCTCGGGGTTTCTCAGCAGCGAAGCGCAAAACAACTTTCAAAACAATTGAAAGGGTAAATTAAAGGTTTTTAAGGAAGAACATAAGAAAAATTTGCAACCTAGGAAGAGAATGAAAACCTTTAAAGCGGAAAAACAACATATGGATTAAAAAATAAAACGAATAAACCTATTGAGGACATAACGTTGACGTGGGCGCCGAGGCCCTCAAAATGAAACACCGTTTTCAGGTGCAGTACCAAGCTGGCGGGTAGTAATCTTGTTGCATGTCCTTGCCCCCTGCATGGCTTCCGCATTTATGAATGTGGAGGCCATGCAAAACGGCTAAAAGAGTGCTGGGAGGGGCCTGACAGGATCCTGCCAGGGCCCTGAGAAGGACCTGACAGGGACCTGAGCCTTATTGGAAGGAGGATCTGTCGTATGGCTTGGACCGTCCAACTTTCCTGTCTGGTTGAGCTTTTCTGCTAACATGCTTGATTTCATCGGAGTCTCTCCATGCTTTCTCGTCTTCCTCCAACCTTATGGAGGCCAACGCTTTGGCTTGTACTTCTTCAAAGGTTAAGCAAGGGTACTTAGTCAACTCCTGGTACAACTCAATCTGGTGAAGGCCTTGACTAAAGCCTCAATGGCGGCTGCTACGTCACAATTGGGGATCGAGATCTTTTCTTTGTTGTATCTACTGAGGAAATCTCTGGTAGGTTCCTCGACCTCACCTGCTCCAGTGATGCAGTCATTGATGCTTCTCGGGTTTTCTGCGCATGCGACTGCTGCTTTGGAACAAGTTGACCAGTCCATGAATGAGGTGGCGATGTTGGGGAGGTTGACGAACCACTCCAGAGCGGCTCCGGTTAGAGTGGAGCCAAAACCTTTACACATGCAAACCTCTTTTAAGGACCCTATGGCCGTGACCACCATCATCTTCTGTTTGTACTGGTTCACATGGTCCTGAGGATCTGAGGTCCCGTCGTACAGCGTCATGGTAGGAAGGCTGAAGCCCTTCGGAACATTAGTATGCGAGATGCTGTCCACGAAAGGCGAATCAGCATAGCTGTCTGCTCCTGCTCTCTCCAGCGGCCTGGGCATCCCTGGGATCCTGGCGATCATGCTCCTGAGCTCCTGCAGCTGCTGCTCCACGGCGCTGTTGAGCCAAATGCCTGCCAGGGCCCTAGCGTCATGATGAACTGGGTCTGCGAACAGCGGTGCAGCAGTCACGACTGATCCGGTAACCGCTCCTTCCAGGTTCCGCTCTAGAGTTCCTGTCAAGAAAGGTGGATTAGACCCGAATAAGTTGCTGGTCAAGAGGCTACCTGAGCTTGGCTGCTGGCTGTCAAGGCTGAGAGAGGTGTCAATGGTGATGCCTCCAGGGTCCTGGTACGCTGAGGGGGCTGGGTTCACTCCTCCAAGATCCAGTTGGGTCACCAGCTCCTGAGGGATCCTTCTACTGCTGGGGCCTGCACCTCCATGACTGGCTCCTGGGAGTGCTGCTCCGATGTCTCCTCGTTGGACCTTGGACTCCAGAGCCTGCAGCCTCCTAGCGGTTTCCTCGCCACCTCTGCGTACTTGATCCATAACTCTGGACAGCGACTCCATGCCCCTCATGAGGGTGTGGAGCGGATCCTGAGGCTGTGCGCTAGCAACCTGGGGGCCTCCTGTGGACCCTGGCAGCCATTCCAAGGGCATTCCGAATCCTCCGGTGCTGGCTGGCGGCGTTCCTCTGGACGCTGAAGAAGGTGTCCTAGAGACTCCTGCGGACGCGGCCACGGGTGTAGGGGACCTCGTGACACGTCCTGGCTGGGTAGTGGGCACCATCCTAGTTGTGGGCACCAGGGCAGTTGAGGACCCTGAGACCGTCGCTGAAGAGCGTCCTGCGCTGGACACCGCCGGTGCGCTGCTTGATCCTTGATTGTCGTTGCTCGACATGATTGCTAGATGAAGGGATGAATCTGGCTACAAAGATGATCGCAATTCCCCACAGACGGCGCCAAATGTTTTGGCAAAAAATTTACCAAAGCTTAATTTATTGTGTTGGGGTTAAAGCGACCTTATCGTATGCCAAACTAAGAATTGTGAATGAAAACTTAAGGAAAAGAAATGACGAAAACGAGATAAGACACGAAGGTTTTTTGGTTACGCGGAAAACCCGATGTGGGAAACGACCGCGGGGGGAAGCTCTTGTCCCTCCAACTATCCACTATTCAAAGAAGGATTACAAGATTTAGGGTGCTAAGGCATGCTATTTGGTACGATATTTGATGAATAGTACTAAGTGTTTGCTGAAAGAAAATGTGTTTGGAGTGTTTAGTTTGCTGTAGAATAAGTGCTGGATGTTGATTGTTGTAGTATAGTTGCTGAATGTGGAATGATGAATGAGTCCCTTCCTTGAACCCTAGCTGGCCTTTTATAGTTGTGATCTTGCTGACTTTTCTCCTATTATTCCTCTCTTTGTAACTGTCGTGGCTCCCTATTGAGTAGGCCTTAATTGCTCCTTCATTGTAACGCTTGAATTCCCCCTTTCTCGCAACTCCCCTTGACTATCCGTTACAATTGGAATAAATCCGTTGGTGGGACTCTTGAGGATCCTGGCTGTCCAGGGTCCTGCCCTGGGTCCTGCCTAGGGTCCTGAAATGTTCAGGGTCCTGGGCTAGGTGGGGCTCCTGGAGGGTCTTGCATGGTCAGGGTTCTGCGCCGTCTGGATCCTCGAAATACTCTAGATCCTGCCCAAGGTCCCGCGATGCTCAGGGTCCTGAGCAAGGTACTGCTGCTGACAGAGCCCAAACTGGGCCGGAAAATTTGGGCCCAACAAATACGTAGTACACTGATATAATTCTACAAATGTTTCTAATTGTACGAATAATAAACGAAACATGCACATAATAATCAATAATGATTCCAATAATAATAATATATAATAACAGTAATAGTAACGACAACAATAACGACAACAACAGCAATAATAATAATAATAATAATAATAATAATAATAATAATAATAATCATCTAAAAAGAAGTATTAAGATATAATTTGGAGGTTTGTAATAATTGTATTAGGGTTTAGGGTTTTAAATTAAGGGCATTTCTTGCGGCCGCCGGTGGTGGTCATGCTGGCCCAACATGGACAGGCATTGGCATTGCCTGAGGTCCCTGGTGGCACACAGTTACAACGCTCACAACAAGTACTGCATGCTCTGAAACACCTTCGATAATGTGATGCTAACTTGCATCTCACGTCACACTTTGCCTTGCAATCTGTATCATCACCACAGTTTTCTTTATATTATAATATAATCAATATACCGTTGATTGAAAATTATTACTGAATTAGAAGGATGTCGATTTTAGCTAGATGGTTTGGGAAGGTAACTAGATTAGAGTTTAGTTTTATATAAAGAAAACTGTTTTTGTACATCGATTTTTAAGAAAAAGATGTAAATAAATAACTGAAATGGAGGGGATATGTATGTTTTATTTGGAATATGTTGTAGTCACGGTAATTAGACGATGAAGATTATTACTAGTATAGCTCACCTATTGGTGGTCCTACAACGGGAGCCTTTGGTGCCGGTAGAGCAATCGAAATCTCTAACTTTAGTAACAAAACATTGGAAAAAAACACCAAATTATCAGTCTAATTAGAAAGTATATAGAAATAGACGAGAACGTAAAATACAAAATAAACTAATAAAAACACAACTTACTACACATTAGATCAATGAGATTCAATTCACCGATAAATAAATGATCAATATATCTATAATATAATTTGTAATATATCTCAACACAATTTTTCATCATAAATTAAAGGGTCGTTTGGTTGATATGCAAATTAACTTTCCATGAAGTTGTAATTAACGAGAACTTAATTTAAGGGTATTTTAAGTTGCCTAGGTAATAAATTTTCTACATATTAATTTCGAGGATTTTGTACCATCTGTTGCAGTATGGTTGAATTTTTATAAGAAATTACAATTCATGAGAAGTTTCAATTCTTTTTAACTTTTTTTTTAATTAATGAGATTTATAACTTCTCGTGTATTTAGATGAATAATCAAACAAGACAAGGTTAAATTACATACCTCAAGTGAGAGGACAAGGCAAAAGATGGCAAGAAGAAGGATTCTATTCATGTTAGACATTTCTTATCTTATTTCTCAATCAAATAAATGTCATGAATCCTTGAAAGGTGCTAAAATCATGCACATGAACTTTATAAGCTTAATGATTTTGTCCTAATTAAAGCCATAATTACTTTTAGATGCTCATTATATTTTGCCACCCATTCAACCTTTAATTAATTTTTGCTTTCATGGCTCTTGTTTATTTTTACTATGGTATGGTTTTTTATTAGTAGTTTTGCATGTCCTATTCTTAGGATGAAATTAAATTTATCTCTTCTATTTTTTGTTAATTTTATTTTTTACCCGTTTAAAATTGTTGAATTGTAGATGATATTCAATATAGTGTATCATATATACCAAAAAATTTAATTACTGAAAGTTAAGACCGTAGGTTAATATAAATAATTGAATATATTATCTTTCATTAGTAGTTTTTGCTTCAGACCATTTAAAGGGCCATATGATTTTTCATGGCACACAAGCGAACATGTTAATCTTAATCTTATTTGTCTATTGGATAAAATCTTATCACTTATATGTCTTTAGAAAGTACTTCTTAGTCACTTTTTACTCAACGTACGATAATCACGTAGATCGCAAAAATAATTACACGTTATGTACGTATGTACACCCATATTAAAATTCAAACACTGCAATGCAAATTTTGTTGATTTGTCAACGGATGAAATATTAGTCTACTAGGAGTCACCTTGCTTTATATAAACAATTTTTAAATAATGATAGCTCTTACATACAGATATATAATAACACTATTGTTCGGGGTGATTTTCTCACACTAATCGTATTTAGTAAATTTGGGTTTATTAGTATTATCCTTAATATAAGTTTAACGAATATCGAGATTGATTATATGATGGAGATAGCAAAAATAGAAACGATGCAAGAAAGGTAAGACACACGAAATTGTTTACGTGGGAAAAACCCTCAGGAATAAGGGAAAAACCACGGGCGCCAAGCCAGGAGAGGATTTGTACTATGTTTCGGACAGAACGCTCAGAACGTACAGAACTTCCAGACTACAAGTATACAATCGTGAGTAATGATCAGAGTTTTTAGAGTATTTGAGTATGGTGTTTGCAGTAGATGATTGGTCCCTTCAAATGATGATGCTTCCTCCTTTTATAGTCTTCCAATAACGGTACAATTTGGCTGTTAATGCTTCCTTGATCTTCGCTGTGTATTAACTCCCTCCACATTCTGCTCCTGTAACGCCTGAGTGGATTAACTGCCCCCTTGAATGTAGCTGAGCTGGTATTGACTTTCCAACGTCACTTTGCTTCTTTCCTTGTGGGCTTCAATATCTTGGGACTTCACTTGACCTTGGCCCATTTGACCTTCCACGTTGACTTTCTTTGACCAAACCGTCTTTGGGCTTTGACTTTTGTTGACCTTTTTCCTCTCCTTGACTTGGGCCTTTGTTTTGTACCTTGGGCCCATGAGGGTATTTTTGGCCTAACAGTTTGCCCCCCATTTCCTCTACTGCCAGACTGGGGCTGAAGTTTGAGGAAATGCTTTTGTTTTCGTTCAGAGGTTCAGGCTCGTCTGTCAGGGGTCATCGGTCCAAATGTAACCTGGTGCTCTATCTTCCGGTGAAAAGTCAGCCTTTATGGGAAGTTGTAGCGCTGCAAGTCATAATGACGTGGGTGCAGCTTTTTAGGATGGATGGGACGTTTTGGCTGCCCTATTGTCTCCTATTTATTCGCGCCATAATTAAGCCCCACTTCCTTATTTGTTATTTTTCTTTGCACTTCAAAAATTAGAAATCCTTTCCTAAAGAAAATCTCCCAATCTCTCTCTTTCTGACCTCCTCCAAAAAACCCCAAAAACCGACGAAAAACCCTAACTTTCTTATGGCTCAAACATCAATAATCCATGACGGTCACACCTTTGTTTCTACAGCACTGCATCCCCGACGCTACCGAAAGCGCAA
Source organism: Dianthus caryophyllus (assembly GCA_023091065.1). Taxonomy (NCBI): domain Eukaryota; kingdom Viridiplantae; phylum Streptophyta; class Magnoliopsida; order Caryophyllales; family Caryophyllaceae; genus Dianthus; species Dianthus caryophyllus. The sequence goes on along the minus strand of CM041520.1, from coordinate 33,170,507 downwards.
TCGCTTGATGATCTCATCGGCGACTCTTTGAAGGCAGAGGGAAAACTTCCGGCAACTGCTGTCGTTTGGGTTCCCTCCGTCGACTGGGTTCTGGCTGATTGGACGTGCCCAGGCTGGTTTGCAATGTATGAAGTTGCTTTTCGTTTCGGAGCCACCCTTCCTTTCTGTCCATTGATAACAGAATTTCTAAAAACCTTGCAAGTCCCCCCTTGTCAGGTCATGCCATCAACGTGGAAGCTGATCCACGCTATCGACGCTGTATGCAAGAAACACCACATCGAATTTCTCCTCCGTGACTTGCGCAATTGTTACCATCTTCGTACTCATAAAAAGAACAGGATACTTCTGAGGGTTAGAGACGGGTGTCCTCCCCTGATTGTTAGAATGGACACAGGGGATGACAAAGGCTGGGCATCATTCTTCATGTTTGTGAAGAGTGATAGCATTGGATCTGGGTTTGAAGCCCCAGAGTTTGTTGTGAAAGGAGCAAGTAAGAATTTTGCTTAACTTTTGCTTTGCTTTTTCTCAGATCTGTATCTTTTGTTGTGGTCTTTGATTTTTGTTTTGTTTGTGTACCCGGTTTACAGTGGGCTTCACATCTGACGATCTTGCCTCATGAGAGGATTGAAGCTTTCCTGAGCCTGTCTGAAGATGAAAGGGCATGGCCCACTTGTCTGGGCCAGGAACCTGTGCCGGCTCCTGTAGCAGGAGACCAAGGATCTGAGGCGGAAGACAGTGTGGAGGTCACTGACAGTGAGCCTCTGAACATTCCTCCTTTGAGTTCCGCACCGCCGCTGCCTGAAATGAGGGCAACCAGAGCCCGCCCCCAGATCAGGTTCACCAAACCTGTACCTGCTGGAAGTTCTGGGTCTAAAGGTAAGTTAAATCATTACTTTATTCAATCTTTGGTTTTTACAAGAACATCTGTTTTGAATTTGTCTATTCTTTACACTGCTTTGTCCTTCCTTTTCGCAGTTCCTTGGCTTGCCGGTAGCACTCGTCCTGCTGTAGACGAGGTTCAGGCCAGGATTGCCAGGGCACGCGCGGATCTGAAGCTCTCTGGCCAGAGGGTGACTGCTGCCCTTGACAAGAGGAAGTGGCCAGAGAGTAGCTGCTGTCCTCCGTCTGCCCCCAGCCCTGAGACGAAGAAGAAGATGAAGATGGAAAGACCTGCTTCCACAAATACACCTGCCTCCTCAACTGGTGAATTACATATCCCCCTGCTGTCTGAATACCTGAACCCTGACACTGCTATCGCAACGAACTTGGTAGAGGACTTCGTTTCTGAACACTCTGCGGTGCTGGACCATTCCGACCCGGTCACACTTTCTCGCCAGCTTTCCACTTGCGCTGTCCAGGTACAGGATGTCCACTATGTGCTCTTATCCTTACCTTCTTCACGTTTCCCAATGCTAACTCTTGATTCTTTTTCTTTCTAGCTGGTGAACCTGGCGGCTAACCTGGGCTGTCGTATTCCTAGTCTTGAAGCTCGTCGTTTGAATGCTGAGAATCAACACAAGATGGCTCACGAAACGGTTGAATCTTTCAGACGTGAAGTGGAGACACTCAGGAAGGCTATGGACAAGTACAGGCTTATGGCTGAGAACAATATGGGTAGGTGCCTTGACTTGGAAACCATTAACACAAAGCTGATCTCTGAGCTTAAAATGCTGAGGGAACAGCAGGCTAAGCACGCTCAGGAGGTGAATGACCTGAGTGCCTACTGGACGCTAAGGACCAGGGTTGACATGATGAGTGCACCCCCTGAAGAACGAGCTAAGTGGGATCTGGAGACTGAGCTGGAGACTTTCAAGGGAATGTTCCCTAGTGAATTCATGGATGAAGGGGAAACTTCTTCAGCTCCACCAGCGCAGGAGGTCCAGGAGACAGCAGCAGTGGTACCTGAGGAAGTAGCAGCAGAGGAAGGTAAGGGTGAGACAGCCCCTGGGGCTGACAATTAAAATTGTGCTTTGTTAATTTGAACTTGTTCTGGTTTCGTTTTGGAAGACAATTTGCCGGGGGGTATGCCCCTCGTATTTGGTCTGTAAATAACTTAACTCTTGTTTTGGTTCTAGACTTATGTCGTGACATTCACCATGGGTGGCCATGGTGGGTAAGTATCTCATGTTTTGGTTATGCTATGAATGCTTATGCTTGTTTGTGTTTGTTTTGTGTTTGTTTTGGTGCGCACAAATTTGTTTTGACTTTGTTATGTAGCATGCATGCGTTTAGAAAGTGTAGGCGACCATACCTTGGAGTTCTCTTCACGGACACTATATCCCTGTCCCGTTTTTGCAGTCGTTCAGGGGCTGAAGCCTTTGTTTGTATTTGATTTGTTAGTCTGTTCTGTTGTACTGCTTGCATTGATCTGTTCTCCTGTGCGTTGCGGAACTCAGACCGCCTAACCATGCGCACAGATGTGGGTCAGGACTGACCGTTGGCGTTTAGCCAACGGCCCTCCGACGCTCAAGTCAGCAATGGCTTTGATAAAAGCAGGAAATTATTCGGAGTTAGAAATTAGTATCTTACCAGGCTCGTTCGTTCAGAGTAGAAATTTCACATGTGGTACAACTTAAGATGTAGCGCATTCCATGCTCTTGGGATCATCTTTCCGTCCAGGGTCTGCAGCCTGTATGAACCCTTACCTATCACAGAATCAATCAGATAGGGTCCTTCCCATGTAGGTGCAAGCTTCCCTGCAGCCCTGTCCCGTGTATTCTGGAACACCTTCCTCAGGACAAGGTCTCCTGTCCTGAACATCCGTAGTCTGACATTCTTGTTGTAACTCTTAGCCACGGATTGCTGGTATGCAGCCATCCTTATTGTCGCCAGATCCCTCAGTTCCTCAACTGTGTCAAGACTATCACACAGTAAGTCTGAATTTTCAGTAGTTGTGTTTAGACCATACCTGGTAGTGGGTACTTGCACCTCAACTGGTAGGACTGCTTCACAGCCGTAGACCATCGAGTACGGTGTCTGCCCTGTAGCCCTCTTTGGTGTGGTCCTGTCAGCCCACAGCACCAGGGGTAATTCTTCAGCCCACCTTCCTTGCTTTTCCATCAACTTTTTCTTTATGCACCCCATCACCACTTTGTTGCTCGACTCAGCCTGTCTGTTTGCCTGTGGATACCGTGGTGCCGAGGTCACCAAGTTTATGTTCCATTGTTTGCAATAGTCTCTAGTCTTGCTCCCAACGAACGCGAGTCCATTATCGCATATAATCTCTGAGGGAATTCCATATCTGCTGATGATATTCTTTTTGATGAAAGCTATTACTTCCTTTTCGGTCACATTCTTGTACGAATCAGCTTCTATCCACTTTGAGAAGTAATCAGTCATAGCTAACATGTAGACTTTCTGTCCTGGAGCAACTGGTAGTTTCCCAACCATGTCCATGCCCCACTTCATAAATGGCCACGGAGCTGACATGGAGTGTAACTCCTGCGAGGGCTGGTGGATAACTGGAGCGTGTTTCTGGCAGGCATCACACTTCAGCGTGTACTGTGCACAATCCAACTTCAAGGTTGGCCAATAGTAACCCATTCGTAAGACTTTGTTAGCCAAGCTTCTGCCACCTGTGTGGTTTCCACATTGTCCATCGTGAATTTCTGACATGACAGTCCTGACCTGGTCAGGTTCCAAACATCGGAGATAGAGTCCATTGAAAGATCTTTTGAACAATACGCCTTGAATAATCGTGTATCTAGAGGCTTTGATTTTGAATGCTCTAGCTTCAATTTTGTTATCTGGTAACTTGTCGTGGAGTAACCACTCATAATATGGTTTTGTCCAGCTCTGAGCTACTTGTACTGTAATCTGGTAGACTGGCTGCACCTTCTGTATAGCTGGTTCCAGGATATGTATGATAGGAATGCTATCCATCGTTTGTGGTTCAAAAGCTGAACCTATGTTGGCCAGAGCATCACCGCACGCTCGATCCCCTGGGTACTTGCTTCAACAAGAAAGCGTTAAATTTTTCAAAAATTGATTTTACCAAATCAAGGTAAGCCACCATTTTAGAATCCTTAGCCGCATACATACCATTGACCTGGTTAGTCACCAACAAAGAGTCTAACTTTACCTTTACATCTCGCACACCCATATCCAAGCATACGTTCAAACCTGCTATCAGGGCCTCATACTCAGCCTCGTTGTTGGTAGTCCTGAACTCACATGACATTGCCTGGACTATCTTGTCCCCCTGTGGCGATTTCAGGACCACACCTAATCCTGTCCCCCTGACATTGGGCCGAACTGCATCTGCAGTTCCCACACACCTGTGTCCTCTGTCAGTTGTAAGACTTCTTTTGCAGCTTGCTCGTGCAGTGTGGGAGTGAAATCAGCCACAAAATCTGCTAATGCCTGGGATTTGATCGCTGTCCTGGATGTTTTGGTAAAAACTTAACAAGTATGAAAATGGGAAAAAGTGGATCAACTAGTACTATTTGCGGAACAGAACAGAACTGAGCTATACAGGACAGAACTAAGGACGCAGAGATTTGATGACGCGGAAGCCCCGAGAAGAAGATGGGGAAAACTGCGGGCTACCAAGCCAGGAGTACTTTTATTAATATCAGAGTTGGGGTACAGAATACAACTGTGAAAGTATGATCACTTCTGTAGCAGATATACAGAACTGACTATGTTTTATCGTAGTGTAATTATCGAGTGCTTAAGTATGCTAATGAGAGTAAAAAAGATCAATAAAAATGTACAAATGAGCCTCTATATATAGGCAAAGCTAGCTGAGAAGTAGTTCCTATTTTCTAGGGCACGTTTCCATGACTTCCATTATGCTCGGCGGTTAAATAACCTCCATTGACTCCACTTCGCCAATTTGAAATACCTTCCATTATCCCATGATCTTTGTAACCGTCATAGTTGACCTCCGCTGACCATAACTGCCATGCCTCTTCTGATCCGTTCTGGGCTGTAACCGCCATTTATCCTTCTATCCTGCTCTGTACCATATTCTTGACATCTATCCAGAACTGCCAATTCTGGGCTGTGTAAAATCTGGTCATAACAAATGCCCCTTGTTTTCTCAAGTGCAGTGTTCAGCAATCTTGAGGAAACAATCCTGTACAAACATATCTATACAGAACAGACTAGAGCAGAAACAACGGCTATAAATTCGAACAACAATTATGTACTTAGCCAGACTTGTGCACACCATTCAAAGAGATAATGAAAGAATCCAAAGTAGGTGAGAATTAAAACCTGATTTGACTTCTGTCTTTGTAGCAACGGCTAAGTGCAGGGTTGTTTCAAATTTTACCAACGGTAAAATCCTAATCCCACTTGAACTCTTTTATCCTCGAGTATAAATAGGAAGCTCCAGTAATTTTTTCGAGAAACTTACATTGCCAACTTTATCTTTTACCTCCACTGTTCATCATCTCCCTCCTTTGTCATCTTCATCTTTATCAAACCAAAATTAAATCAAAAACCATGGCTGAAAAAGTGATTGATCTTGAGATCCTCGAAATCAACGAGATCATGTATGGTGATCATAAGTTCATCAAAGGTGACTCCTTTGATGACGAAACCAAAAACACACTCAGTCAATCAATCGTAAAACATCTCAAAGATCATCATATCGTGCCTGCATCTGCTGAAATATTTGTTCCCTGCGACGATTATGTTACGGCTTCCTGGACTTGTCCAGGATGGATCTCTATTTATGAATTTCCCTTTAGGGCTGGTCTGAGAATTCCTTGTAATTCCTGGATCAGTGGAGTACTCTCCTCAATGAAGCTCGCTCCCTGCCAATTGATGCCCAGCATGTGGAAGATTATCTGCTTGGTTGACAAGCTCTGCACAAAGTTTAGACTGCAACTGACGGTGCAGGATCTGAAAAACGTCTACTCTGTAAGGACCCAGGGCCGTGGAAGATTCATCTTCGTAATCGAAGTGCGAGCAATCTTGTGGAGCACCACGATCTGGGACGACAAAGATTGGAAGACAGGCTTCCTCTTCCTGAAGAGTGATACTCTTGGGAGCAGCGATTGTCTGGACTACCCTATTGGCGAGAGGGGTAAGTAACTTCTGACTCAGATATGCTGTTTCTAGCTTTTCTATTCTGTGTAGGTCTGAGGACTCTAAGGCTAGGATTGCTGCGTTCATGGCTTTGCCTCTCAAGGAGAGGACCTGTTCTGAAGAGGATAACAAGACGGCTTTCCCCACATTCTGTAGGCCAGCAAAGAAGACGGTGAAGGTGCATGTGCCTATGGTTTCTGCCATCAAGGGTGAGTCTCTTAATTTTTCTTTTTGGTCAAGTCTGGGTAAGTCTGATCTGGATCTGTAGTTATAAGACGTATGTGGTCTATTCTAGGTGAATCTTCTAAGCCATTCACTAGGGGTAGACTCAATCCTAGTCTTCTCCAGGAGAAGATGGACGCTATTCTGGCTGGGGGGCCAGATGTGAAGCCACTGTTTGTTCCTACAGGTATTCCTACTCCAGGTTTTGGTATTTGAAGGTTGAAGAGCCTAAGGGAAGGTTCAGTTGAGCCGGAGAAGAGTACACCGCATAAGAAAACAAAGAAGAGGAAAATAGAGGAAGTTGAAGGTTTGTCATTACCGGGAACATTTTCGCCCAAAGACGCCATCAACAGCGTGGAGAACATCATCCAACAAGCGTAAAGGTTCGACCCGGATCTGATTGGGATCGATTCTACTGAATCGGCGTTGAGCCACTCACTCTGCCTTCGGTAGCAACCTGACTTACTTCTAGTACAAATGCTCATGATAATTCTACCACTATTGTACTTTACACCATAAAATTCGCAGACTCTTGATTGTATATCAAGCTTGGGGCACATTTTATCCACTTCTGGGAACCGTGTGATCATATTTGGAGGACAAGCTTGCTCTGAAAGAGCAGGCTTGCACAGACTTGGAGAAGGCTGTCGACAGGATGAAACAGGTGGCTGAGAAGGCCAAAACTACCGCTGCCAAGTCTGAGGAGAGGCTGGCCTCGCTGAGGTCAGAGAATGAGAACCTCCAGGCGCGTGTTCAGGAGCTTGAGGGCCAACCTCCGTAACCAGAGATCGATCGGCGCTGTTTTACACAGCCCAGACCAGAATACAAATGATGCGTGCTCCAGAGTCCGAGCGTGAGGAGTGGAACTTAGATCTTCTTTGTGGAGAAATTTAAACAGCTCTTCCCAGGTGTGCGGTTCGGGGAGAGGAGGCTGCGGGCAGCGATCGGGAAGAACCCTCTGCGTCTGGTGATGGTGGTCTTTGGCGAAGATGCCCAGGTGATGACAATCCTTCAAGAAGAAGAAGAAGAATGAAAAAACAATTACTCTTGTGAACATTTTGTGTAAATTCAAACAATTTGCTATTCGTGGTCCGCCTGGACTTGTATGTCCAGGTCTGTAATTATTCTGTGAACTTCATGCATTTGCTACTTTGTGGAACTTTTGCTTAGTCTGCAGAGCAAGACATTTTTCTAGTCTGCTCGTACTGATTCGGTTATTTAGTTAGCCTTGGTGGTCCAAGGACTTAACTACTATCGTTTCTGTTGCTTCTATTGCTTCTATTGTTCTGTGAATGTACTAACCTCGCAGTGTACACCCTGCACTTATGTATGCATGATCATGGCTCACCTTAAGGGATATTATAGGACTCTCTTAACTACGCGGTCAAGCCCTGGTCCGTCAATCCGAGGACGCATCCTCACAAGCAGATCGCCGCTTGCAGATCGGCTGCGCTGTGGATCGGAGGAAGATCTCCACCGCAGATCGGCCGCTCAAGGCCGAGGACTAAGCTCAAGTCTGGAAGACAAGTTCCAAGAGATCGGGACCAGGCCCAGATCGAGGTTGAACTTCTGAGTAGAATCGAGGATGAACTCCTAAACAAGTCTGGAGGATAAACTCCTTTATTTGTAATATGTAGCGTACTATATTTACTTTGTTTTTATTTGTGATAGAAAATATTTACTTTTGAACCAAAGATGTAATCTGCAAAACTAGAAATAAAGTTAAACTACACCATTGGAGTTCAATGGTTTTTATTGAATAGAAAATGCAATTAAATATCCACAAAAAACTTGAAAATGCAGAATTGAAAATACAGAATTGAAAATACCATATTAACAAAGATAGAGTTTGAGGTTGGTTGCGTTCCATGCTCTAGGAATCAACTCTCCCTCCAGAGTTACCAATCTATAGGCTCCCTGGCCTACTACAGAATCAATCAAGTATGGTCCTTCCCAGACTGGGGCTAGCTTTCCTGCAGACTTTTCCTTTGTATTTTCAAATACTTTCCTCAGAACTAAATCTCCTTCTCTGAAAACTCTGGCCTTGACATGCTTGTTGAAAGTCCTGGCCACATTCTGCTGATAAGCTGCTAACCTTATCTTGGCTGCATCCCTTAACTCTTCTGCAAAATCAAGACTGGAAGACAACAGATCTGGGTTAGTTTCTAAACTGTTCAGACCATACCTTGCTGTTGGAACAGACACTTCTGCTGGAATCACCGCTTCACAACCATACACCAAAGAGAGCGAGTGCATCTGTGGAATTCTTTGGTGTAGTTCTGTCGACCCACGTAACTAAAGGTAGCTCTTACGCCCATCTCCCTCGTCGTTTCTTGACTTCTTCTTGAGGTTTTGATGATAATCTTGTTACTAGATTACGCTGACCATTACACCGGGATATCTTGGTGCGTAAGCGATTCAATATTCCAGGTTGCACAGAACTCCCTAGTCTTGTTCCCCTCTGAGGTGTACCATTGTCACATACAATCTAGCTTGGAATTCCAAATCTGCAAATGATGTTCCTCTTGATAAATGAGATGACTTCCTTTTCTGTTACACTTCTGAATGCTTCCGCTTCTATCCACTTCGAAAAGTAGTCTGTCATTGCCAACATGAAGACCTTACGTCACGGAGCCATTGGAAGCTTTCCAACTACGCCCATGCCCCACTTCATGAAAGGCCACGGTGCGAGAAATGGGATGCGAGAACCTCGGTGGTGGTGGATCATTGGAGAGAGCTTCGACATGCTTCACATTTGCTTGCGTACTCCACGACCTCTTTCCTCATAGTTGGCCGAAGTAACCAAATCTCAGAGCTCTGCTGGCTAGACTTCTCCCAGCACTGTGGTTGCCACAATCTCCTTCATGTAATTCTTCCAGAACAGTTCTGGCTTCCGCTGGTTCTAGACAACGCAGATATGGACCTGACATAGACTTCTTGTACAGAACATCATTAATCAAGACATACCTCGAGGCTTTAAGCCGAAAAGCTCTGGCCTCAAGTCTGTCTGGGGGTAAAACACCATCTCTAAGAAAAGAATAAAAGGGTGCAGTCCAAGAGCTAAGAGTAGGGGTAGACAGGTTCAGAACAGGATCAGACTTCTCTATAGAAGGTCTGAGGAGGTGTACTATGGGAATCCTGTCCAAGTCTGCAGGTTTGAAACTAGAGCCAAGACTAGCTAGAGAGTCTGCCTGCGAGTTCTGGTCTCTGGGGATCTGGTCAATCCTAAACTGGTCAAACTTCGAAACTAGGGTTCTAACCTTCTCAAGGTAGAGCAACATCTTAGAATCTTTGGCCGCAAAAGAACCGTTAATCTGATTAACAATAAGTAAAGAGTCGCTTTTTACCTCCAAATTCTTGACACCAAGACCAATACAGACCATCAAACCTGCAATTAATGCCTCGTATTCTGCCTCATTGTTGGTGGTACGAAATTCACAGCTGACAGCCTGGGCTAGTATGTCCCCTTGTGGCGATTTCAGGACAATGCCCAGACCAGAACCTCTGACATTAGCTGCTCCATCAGTATACAACACCCAGGTCTCTCCTTTTCTGCCCTGTGTAAGCTTCAACACCTCCATCGCACTACTTTCTTCCAGGGCTGGACTGAAATCAGCCACAAAATCCGCCAAGGCTTGTGACTTTATCGCTGTTCTGGGTTCATAACTGATGTCGTATGTACTGAGCTGCACAGACCATTTAGCCATTCTCCCAGACAGTTCAGGCTTTCTCAAGACTGACTTTACTGGAAGGTTAGTTCTAACACAAATATGATGACTCTCAAAATAAGGTCTAAGCTTAGTGGTTGACATAATCAAGGCAAGAACATACCTCTCCAGAAGAGAATACCTGGTTTCAGCATCTAGCAAGCTCTTACTCACGTAGTATATTGGATACTGCAAACCATCTTCTTCCCTGACCAGGCGCACTTACCGAATGCTCCGTGGTAGCAGTGCATGAGACTTAGCGGTTCTTTCTCTTCTGGTCTGGATAGTAGTGGTGGGGTTGACAGGTAACTCTTCAGATCCTGGAATGCTTCCTCATGCTTCTCGCTCCATTCGAACTCTTTATTCTTCTTCAGCATATCATAGAAGGGCTTGCATCTTTCTGAGGACCTAGAAATGAACCTGCTCGTAGCTGCCACTCTCCCTGTCAACTTGGATGTCTTTCACGGATCTGGGGGCTCCGGATCTAGGATTGCCTTTATCATTCTAGACTTGCTTCAATTCCTCTTACGGTGACCAAGTAGCCTAGGAACTTTCCAGAAGACACTCCAAAGTTGCACTTTGTTGGATTGACTTCATATTGAACTTGTCCGCACTGCAAACGCTTGCTCTAGGTGCTTCACATGATCCTTAGCATCCTTAGACGTTACCACCATATCATCGATCTAAACTTCCATTGTGTCCCCAATGAGATCTTTGAACATCATATTGACTAGCCTTTGGTAGGTGGCTCCAGCATTCCTGAGTCCAAAGGGCATGGCGGTGTAACAAGATGGATTCCACTGATGCATCATGAATGACGCGTTCCTTCCTGGTCCGGAGGATACATCTTGATCCGTTAAAACCACTTGAGGCGTCCATGAAGGTCGAACCTCATGGCGGCCAGCCTTGTCCACCATGGCATCAATGTGAGGAAGAGGGAAAGGATCTTTGGGACATGCCTTGTTCAGATCTGTGTAGTCTACACAGACTCTCCACTTTCCATTCTTCTTCTGCACTACAACAACATTAGCCAACCAATCAGGATACATTACCTCTCTTACCATGTTCATGTCCGCGCTTCGCACTTCCTCGTTGATTATAGCATTTCTCTGGCGCAAACTTCCTGCGTTTACGGTGCACCTTGTGCATCGAGGATCAACGTTGAGCTTGTGCGTGATAACGTCAGGGTCGATTCGATCATGTCAAAGTGGCTCCATGCAAAACTTGATTTCTTAGACTTGAAACCGATCAGGTCGGATCGATCTTGGATGGTACATCACTGCCTACTAACACTTTCTTTTCTGGGCAGCTCTGGTCTACACTGATCTGGTCCATCTCCAATCCTGACTTTTCTGGTTCCACTACTGACTTGACTGGTTTCTGTAATTGCTATGCGAGAGTTTTGTTGGTGGCTGGAGGCTTCAAGGCTGCTCTGTAGCACTCCTGCGCAGTTTGCCTTTCTCCCTTTATCACCAGAACTCCCCATTGAGTTGGGACCTTCACACATTGATGGTAAGTAGATGCCACAGCCTTGAGATTGTGGATCCAAGGCCTGCCTAACAAAACATTATACGAAGTCATAGAATCAATAACATTAAACTTCTCAAAAGAAGAAACTCCCTGGGCATAGGTGGGAAGTGAGATCTCCCCCAAGGTGTGCTTGGTCTCTCCGCTGAATCCTACCAGAACATTAGAGTTCTTGGTTAGCTTATCCTGGCCTATACCCATTTCCTTCAATGCATCCAACATGATCAGGTTCACGTAATCGCCCCATCTACCGTAACTTCGGCGTAAGGGTGCTTCCAATCTGCAACTTGATCACAAGACTATCATGATGCAGAACTGGGATGCCTTCAAAATCTTCATGATCAAACGTGACAACTTCCCAATTCTTCTCTACTCTGGTTGGAGGTTGCATCTTCTCTTGCTTTGCTATCCTTTTGGTGAGAATAGGTCAAGCCACAAATGTCGAACCACCATTAATAAATTTTACCTCGTGTGTGTAGGGTGGAGGATTTGGCGGCTTTTCGACTCTTGTCCCTGGAATCCTGAGACTTGGCGCCTTCGCTTCGCCTGGTTCCTCTGGAGTGGCTCGATGATGTCCTTGAGACGTCCAGTTCGAGCTGGTAAGATATCTCCTTCTTGAAGGCATAGCGGTCTTACGTCTTTGTGGCCGATGTCTCCATGGTACTCACAATACTTGTTTGGATTTCTGTTTGGATTCGGATTATCATTCCTCTTGGGCCATCTTGCAGCATTCCCAAAGCTCTCCAGCTTTGCTATCAACTGTGGAACCTCCACGCCGAGACTGCTGATATCAAGGGAGTCATCAGAGTTGACTGTCTCGTAATCGACGGCATGCACTTGTGTTCTGGGTGGCCTGCTGTATGGCGCTGGCCTGCTCTGGGTGCGTCCACTATCAGATTTCCTGTTCACCTTCTCATACCCAGAACTGTCCTGACGACTGAAAGCATCCTCTTCAAGTCTGATCTGGGCCAAGGTCTTTGCCTGCACATCTTCAAAAGTAACACAAGGATACTTGGTTAGTTCACGATAAAGCTCAGAATTGACCACCAAACCTTGCCTATAAGCCTGGATAGCGGTTGCAACGTCACAGTTGGGGATGGAGATCTTCTCCTTGTTGAATCTCTGGAGATAGTCTCGTAGGGATTCATCCTTCTTCTGTACAGATCACTTGTTTGCTTTTCTAACTTCCTGCTGCTAGCAAACTGGGCAACAAAGACATTCACAAGATTAGCAAACGATTTAATAGTACCATTAGGAATATTGACAAACCATTGCAGAGTCGGGTCCAACAGTAGAACCAAAGCCTTTGCACATGCAAAGCTTCTGTACTCCTTTGGGCTGGGACCGTGTACATCCTTTGCTTGTCTTTGGGCAACGTGGTCCTGTGGATCTCTGTACCATCATACGCTTCATCCCTGGAACACTGAACTTCTTTGGGATGTCCTGCATAGTTATGGCCTCGCTGAATGGTGAATCTGCATAACACTCTTGGGAAGCCTCCTCAATTGGTGCTGGAACTCCTGGGATTTTTGCAACCTTGTCATGTAACTTCTGGAGTTCTTGCATCATCATGAGGGTAAAGTTGAACTTCTTCTTGCCCTTCCTTTTGTCAGCATTCTCGGATGATTCTTCTTCATCTTCACCACCCAGGAGTTGGTCTTCGAGATCCACATCTTCGTCCAGATTAGAGAAATCTATTCTCTTAATTATAGAACTCAAGGATGCCCCAGGTCTGATCTTTGAGGTACTGCCCTTAGCAGAATCTAATTTAGTCTTCAGAACAGACTCTGTTTCCTTCAGTTTTGCATTCTCTTCTGAGATTTGCTGAATCTTGGATTGTGCATCTTGTAACTCCTTGGACAATTGCTCCAAAGTTCTATCAGCCATTTGAGTATGAAAGAGGTGATTTTTGTGAGATTTTTGTGAGAAAAGTTACGCAAACTAATAAACTAGTTGCCCCACGGTGGGCGCCAATTTGTTTTGGTAAAAACTTAACAAGTATGAAAATGGGAAAAAGTGGATCAACTAGTACTATTTGCGGAACAGAACAGAACTGAGCTATACAGGACAGAACTAAGGACGCAGAGATTTGATGACGCAGAAGCCCCGAGAAGAAGATGGGGAAAACTGCGGGCTACCAAGCCAGGAGTACTTTTATTAATATCAGAGTTGGGGTTACAGAATACAACTGTGAGAGTATGATCACTTCTGTAGCAGATATACAGAACTGACTATGTTTTATCGTAGTGTAATTATCGAGTGCTTAAGTATGCTAATGAGAGTAAAAAGATGAATAAAAATGTACAAATGAGCCTCTATATATAGGCAAAGCTAGCTGAGAAGTAGTTCCTATTTTCTAGGGCACGTTTCCATGACTTCCATTATGCTCGGCGGTTAAATAACCTCCATTGACTCCACTTCTGCTCAGCTGAAATACCTTCCATTATCCCATGATCTTTGTAACCGTCATAGTTGACCTCCGCTGACCATAACTGCCATGCCTCTTCTGATCCGTTCTGGGCTGTAACCGCCATTTATCCTTCTATCCTGCTCTGTACCATATTCTTGACATCTATCCAGAACTGCCAATTCTGGGCTGTGTAAAATCTGGTCATAATACTGGACTCATAAGATATGTCATATGTGCTCAACTTAACCGACCACTTAGACATTCTCCCTGAAAGTTCTGGCTTAGACAACACAGACTTGACAGGAACATTAGTACGTACAATAATATGATGAGATTCAAAGTAAGGACGTAACTTTGTGCAAGCTACCGTTAATGCTAAAACAAACTTTTCCATAACTGTGTACCTGGTTTCAGCATCTAACAGACTTTTACTTACATAATACACAGGATGCTGCTCCCCTTCAGGTTCTCTAACCAGGACAGCACTTACAGAAAATTCCGTCACAGACAGATACACAACCAGCGGCTCCCCAGGTTCAGGTTTTGATAGCATGGAGCAGATGACAAGTAGCTTTTCAATTCTTGGAACGCTTTTTCATGCTCGTCCTCCCATGCAAACTTCTTATTCTTCCTCAGCATATCATATAATGGTCTGCATCTTTCTGAGGATCTGGATATAAACCTGTTCAGTTTCTACTCTGCTCACAACTTCTGTACATCTTTTGGGTTCTGGGGGGACGCCAAATTCATGACTGCTTTAATCTGCTCAGGACTGGCCTCTATCCCTCTTTTCGTCACCATGTACCCTAAGAATTTCCCTGCGGTCACACCAAAAGTACACTTAGTAGGCTGTAACTTCATATTATATTTCTCAAGAATTTCAAATGCCACAGCCAGGTCACGGATATGATCCTCAGCTTTCTTTGACTTGACCACCATGTCGTCGATGTAGACCTCCATAATGTCTCCAATCTGATCTTTGAACATCATGTTTACCAGCCTTTGGTAAGTTGCACCTGCATTCTTCAGGCCAAAGGGCATAGCTTTGTAGCAGTAGGTTCCTCTGGTGGTCATGAATGCTGTGTTCTCCTGGTCTGGAGAGTGCATCCTGATCTGATTAAATCCGCTTGCTGCGTCCATAAAGGTCAGGACCTCGTGTCCCGCAGTTGCATCCACCATGGCATCTATGTGGGGCAGAGGAAAACAATCTTTCGGACATGCTTTGTTCAAATCTGTGTAGTCCACACAGACTCTCCATTTTCCGTTCTTTTTCTGCACCACAACCACATTCGCTAGCCATTCTGGATACATCACCTCTTTTATCATGTCCATGTCCAGCAGTTTCTGCACTTCTTCGTTCATGATCTCATTTCGTTCTGGAGCGAATTTCCTGCGTTTCTGCTTGACAGGCTTGATACGAGGGTCAATATTTAACTTATGAGAAATAACGTCAGGGCTGATCCCAGTCATATCACGATGGGACCAGGCAAAACAGTGCTCCTTACTCTTTAGAAAGTCAATCAAGGCAGGCCTGATTATCTCTGGAGCATCAGAGCCAATCAGAACTTTCCTGTCAGGTCTGTCCTGCGTTAAAACCACTTCATCTGTCTCCATGCAGGGGACAGGATTCTCGACATTCCTGACAGGCTGCTTTAATTGCTATGCAAGGGACTTACAGGTGGAGGGTTTTAGAAATCTGTAACACTCTGGCGATGCATTCTTGCTCGCCCGCTACCGCATCGTCCCACTTGGTTGGGATCTTGACGCATTGATGATATGTGGAAGGTACCGCCTTGATGTTGTGGATCCACGGGCGACCCAAGATGACATTGTATGAGGATAGAGAGTCAATCACGCAATATTTCTCGAACGAGGTCACCCCTTCGACGTAGGTTGGCAAGGTGATCTCTCCCAAACTATGCTTTGTTTCTCCACTGAAACCCACCAAGACGCTGGATCTTTTTGTAACATCGGACTCCTTCAGCCCCATGCCTTCCAGCGCACTCATCATTATGATATTGACAGAACTGCCTCCGTCCACCAGAATTCGTCTGACCAAACAGGTTCCAATCTGCAGCTTGATCACTAGCCCATCGTGGTGTGGCCCATGCACTCCTTGCAGATCTGACTCGTCAAAGGTAACGGGCTGGATAGACTCTGCCTGGCCTGCCGGGGGTCTCTGCCTGTTCTCCACGGCTACACGCTTGGCAGCAGAATAGGTCAGCCCACAAATATCAGAACCGCCAGAAATGAATTTTACCTCATGTGTTACAGGGGGTGGTTGATCTTTAGGCTGTTCACGTTCTTCCTTTGATCGTCTGTTCCCTGGCAGGATATCTTTCAGGTATCCATTTTTGAGCAGATGTGCCACCTCTCGCCTTAGAGCTATGCATTCTTCTGTTGTATGGCCTATATCTGCATGATACTCACACCACTTGGTGGAATCCCTCCTGGGGTTTGGTTTCTCGTTCGCCTTGGGCCACCTGACCGCTGTTCCCAGCTTGTCCAGCTTGCAAAGGAGTCCTGAAGAGTCTACTGAGAAACAGTACTCTGATATTGGTGGTGGTACCCTGGGCTGCTCTGCCTGCTCCTCCACAGCGTTAGTCTCTTTCCTGGTTGGTCTCTGGTACGGAGCTGGCCTGTTGTTTCCACGCTGAGCTGGGGCTTTGCGTGATGTCCTGTCGTTATCCTGGTAGCGTGACCTGAACTGCTGGTCCTCTTCTACCCTGATCTGAGCTAACGTCTTGGCCTGCACATCCTCAAAGGTAGAACAGGGATAACGGGTTAGTTCTATATAAAGGGTAGAATCCCTTACCAGACCTTGCCTGAAAGCCTCGATTGCTGTTCCGATGTCGCATCGCGGAATAGACACTTTCTCCTTGTTGAATCGATGCAGGAAATCCCTGAGCGATTCACCCTCCTCCTGGATGATCCTGTACAGATCGCTGGTCTGCTTCTCCAGCATTCTACTGCTGGCAAACTGAACGTTGAAGAGGTTGATCAACTCAGCGAAGGTCCTGATGCTTCTGACAGGTAGGTTGATATACCACTGCAGGGCTGGTCCGGTCAGCGTTGAACCAAAACTCTTACACATGCACGCTTCACGTTTATCCATGGGAATGGCTGCATTGAACATGCACTTCCTGTACTGAGCCACATGCTCCTGAGGGTCTGAGGTCCCATCATAGAGCTTCAGATTTGGCGGAGTGAACTTCTTTGGCATTTCCACCATTGCTATGCAATCATCAAAGGGGGAGTCTGCATAGCACTCTGGCGTGGCTGTCTCTATAGGTGGTGGAAGTCCTGGAACTTTGCGTACCAACTCTGAGAGCTTTCCCATCTCGTGCATCATGTATTGCATCACCTGTGCAGCTGTTATCGCCTCAGGATCTTCTGGTCGCTCGCCGCCTGGGGTTGCCTCTGCAGCCGTTCTCCTGGAGCTTCCTCGGCATTCACCGAGGCGTCTTGGGCGATCCCGCACTGAGAAGAAAATAGAGAAGTCAATTCGCTTGATCACATCAGAGATAGGCGTACCTGGTTGGATCCGAGATCGTGAAGCTTTTGCTTTGGAGGTTATGTCCAATTGCTTTTTCAGCTCTGCTTCAGCTTCCTTTGCGCGTGTGGTTTCTGCCTGGGCATTCACCGCAGCTTGCTGGGCTTCCAACGCCGCTTGCTTGGCTTGTTCCAGTTCTGCCTGGAGTTTCAGGAGAAGTTCTGCGTGCTGATCTGCCATCTCTGATTTTTCTGAGCGGTGTGAGGGTTGTTTTTTGGATACAAAGAAAGTTTTTTGTGGATTAATAAACTAATATCTCCACAGACGGCGCCAAACTGTTCGGGGTGATTTTCTCACACTAATCGTATTTAGTAAATTTGGGTTTATTAGTATTATCCTTAATATAAGTTTAACGAATATCGAGATTGATTATATGATGGAGATAGCAAAAATAGAAACGATGCAAGAAAGGTAAGACACACGAAATTGTTTACGTGGGAAAAACCCTCAGGAATAAGGGAAAAACCACGGGCGCCAAGCCAGGAGAGGATTTGTACTATGTTTCGGACAGAACGCTCAGAACGTACAGAACTTCCAGACTACAAGTATACAATCGTGAGTAATGATCAGAGTTTTTAGAGTATTTGAGTATGGTGTTTGCAGTAGATGATTGGTCCCTTCAAATGATGATGCTTCCTCCTTTTATAGTCTTCCAATAACGGTACAATTTGGCTGTTAATGCTTCCTTGATCTTCGCTGTGTATTAACTCCCTCCACATTCTGCTCCTGTAACGCCTGAGTGGATTAACTGCTGATAGGATTAGTCGCACTCTCCTAATCAAAAATAGACCGGACAAACACTAATGGGTAGCAAGGGTAAGTCGGGGTCGAATCCACAGGGAGAAAGTCGCTTATGTTGGTTATTTTGGGTGATTCTAGTCTCGGTTCAAGTGATTGGTTGGTTACTAGAGCTAGAGAAAAAGGATAAAGGGTTTAACGATAAGGGAAGAAGTCTAGGAAGTCGGGTTAGGCACGGGGAAGGTCTAGGCTAAGGATGATGATCGGGTAGAGTAGGTAATCGCACTTGCTAAGGATTTAGCTCGTCCTCTCGGTCTTAAGCTACCTCTAGGTCTCAAAAGCGGGCTCTCGCTACTTACAATTGAGGGTCCTAATGATTGTCTCGCGCCTCTCCAAGAACTAGTCTCTCGATCTTAAGTTCAAGGGTGCTAAAGGTTTGCTAAAACGTGATCAAGGATTCAACAAACACATTCAAGCAAAGACAATCAAAGCAAGAGCAAAAACCTAACTCTAATGATCACCAAATACAACCAAAACCAAAACCCATACTTCACCCTTCTCCCTAGATGAATAAACTACTCACACATGATAATAACGACGATCAAAGCAAGGGAGAATAATGAAAACATGATTAAGAAGAATAAGAAATGAAAATACAATCAAAAAGGGAGAAGAATTATCAATACCAAAACAGAGAATTCAAGGGAAGAGATGATGAACAAAAGCAACAAATACCAAATAGTCGATCAAACTAGCATAATCCGAGTCGGGAATTGAAAATACAAGAGATGAAATTATTTAAACCTAAGTTTTCTTGAGAATAAACTTCAAAGTGTTATAAAAGTGCTGTAGAAAGAATGAGACGAAAAATGATGTTCCAAGCCTTCAAATAGACGAAACAATTCAAGCCAACGAAGAGTCTCAGCTGTGGGCAAGTGATCCCGACCGGGACAACACTCATCCCGACCGGGACAAGCTTCATCCCGACCGGGACACTATGGTCCCGTAGGTTTCAGGCCACATGCTCAATTTCCTTCTTTTTGTACTTAGCCAAATTTCCTTGTTTTTGCTTCTAACTTCTCGTATGTTGACCCAAGGCTTAGGGACAAGGCATGGCTCATCCCAAAGGGTAGGGACGGGGTCTAGGACGATCACGTGAGCTCCATACTCGGTCCCATGGTCCCGGGACACCTTCAAAGGCCAAAACGGGGCTCGTGCGCAAGTGAAACGCAACGAAACCAACTCGGAACTTCACGAAACTTTATGAAACTTCACGAAACCTCTCGACAAGCATCCTATACTCCAAATATGCGCGTGTACCTGCAGAATGGACACAAAAACGCAGCAGTGCCAAAACGGAGAGAAATAGGAGCTGAAACGCAAGTAAAAGCGCAGGAAACGCAGAGAAACGCAATCGACAGGGGCTATAAACATATATAAATACAAGACACATCAAACTTCCCCAAACCGAACCGTTGCTTGTCCTCAAGCAACCAAGCATGACAGAAAATAGAGGACAAAGCGAGCAAAAGAAGACTTCCCCAACAAATCACCAAACCGCAAGTAGCATGAGCAAATGGCAATCGATCCCGAATCAACATGGGACGTATGGAAATAGCAAGCTAACGGATGAGAATTACAAGACGGCGCAGAATGAATAGCATGGCTTAGACTTAGGCTCTCTAGCAATCAAATCACGGACCTCTCGCGGTTTCCACTCTACTCAAATGATGAACAAGGCAAGTATATGTGATGACACTCACCTACTCAACTGGTGGAAGCACGCCCGCAATCGAATGTGGACCAAATCTCGTATTCCCGTACATAATAATGTCACAAAAACGAAGCAAACATGAGGGCTTACATAGGAAATGAGGGTGTAAAGGCCATAGAGAGGTAAAGGGTGATAAGGTGGATCAAATAGTTATGGAATCGTGGAGCTAAGCCACTAGAAACCACTCGTACTACTCAAGTGCTCGTCCAACCAAAATGAAACCTAACTCTCATGAAACATGGACCGAAATCAGCAATTCGGTCTCCTTTACACATCAACGCAACATAGCAACAAATTTCAAGTGCTCGCTCATGTAAAACAACAACAACTTTTGCATTTTTGTGCACACACTTCCTTTCTTTGATTTTGTATTTTGTGTGTTGTGTTTGTATTTTTCAGATTTTTGTATTCTTTCTTTCTTGAGCAAAAAGAGCACACCAACATAAGTTGCGGAAAACCTCATCAAAGATCGGGGAAACAGCAATCCCGACTCATAATCACCAACACTCTCAAGCTCACGACATCAGCAAGTCGAAGCAAAATAATGATCACCACCCAACGAACAAGCACAAGAGTAAGCAAAGCGGTAACTAGCTAGGCTAGGGTAGGCTATTTGGCAATGTAGCTAGCAAACTCATGTGTATAAGGGGTATTAGGATAAAAAATGAGAGGATATAAGCAATGTAAAAACAAGGTGAATAATAAGAAATCGACTAAAGCCTCATATGCATAAACAAGTGACAAAATCGTGGGAAACACGGCATAGGGGCCACACTTATGCGTGTTAATATTACGTACCCCACGAGGAGAACTACTCACAATCAAAGCACGGGGACCGGGATAAATGAACCGGCCTCTGGAGGCTAAAAACCTCACGATATAGTAGCTAAAGTCCATGAAATGATAAAGCCAAACGAGTCAAGCACGCCATCATCTGCAAGCACGTCTAAACATCCCCGTAGCGCTAAACCAACAATAAAAACCATGCCAAAGCTCAAAGCAAACAAGGGAAGGGATGTCGGGAAAAATCAAGGTAAAAAGAGCTCGCAAACAACAGAACGGGATACGTATTTTTGGTATTTTTGAGAATTTTCTGTATTTTTTTGGAATTTTCTGAATTTTCAGTTTTTTTGGATTTTTGTGATTCTTTGGAAAATGAAAAACGAAAAAGAAAACGCAAAAATAAAGCAAAGCGTTTCTCCCCCCAAACCAGACGACACATTGTCCCCAATGTGTCCTACAGCACATCAACCAGGGACCATAAAATAAAGGGAGAAAACGAGCAAAAGAAGTCTCAAAAGAAAGCAAAGTACATACAATTTATTTACAAATGAAATCGTCTCCCCCAAACCAGCTTCAAACGGGGGGCGCAGCAGGGTACGGGAAGTACCACCAACCGTGGGTCTCGTCATAAACGATCCCGCTACCATCGTCCTCATCGTCGTCATAACCATCATCATCATCCACAGCACAAACATGAGCAGCATCACCATGGCCCACTCGGCCAGCTTTGTCCTCATCACGCACATCGTCTGTGATCACAGCTCGACCCGCATCCGTCCTCCCTAAAGTACCTGCGATCATATCACAACAAACCACGGCCTCAAGAGGATCCCTCTCGAGGACTTGAGGTAAGTATTCGTCTATACAATCATCAAGAACATCGACAGCAAAGACATGCTCCTCCAACATGGGGCGTTTTAAAGCGTTAGAAAGGTTGAAAGTAACTTTATCACCTCCTATATCCAACGTCAATTTACCGTTCTTGACGTCAATGATTGCACCAGCAGTGTGCAAGAAAGGCCGACCCAATATAATAGGAATTTGGGAGTCCTCGGCCATGTCAAGAACGATGAAATCGACGGGAATGAAAAACTTACCAACCTTGACGGGAACGTCCTCCAAGACACCCAAGGGCGCTGACGTAACGATCCGCCATCTGGAGCGTGATATTAGTTACTTTCAACTTGCCCATGTTGAGCTTCTCGCATACCGAGTACGGCATGACACTCACGCTTGCACCTAAATCACACAAAGCTTTATCAATGAAAGTAGTACCAATAGTGCAAGGGATCGAGAAGCTACCCGGATCCTTTAGTTTAGGTGGAGACTGGTTTTGTAAAAGTGCACTGCATTCCGCAGTAAAAGCCACAGTCTCGACCTCACTAAACGATCTCTTGCGAGTGAGGATGTCTTTCAAGAATTTAGCGTAAGCAGGAACTTGAGTAACAAGTTCAGTAAAGGGTACGGTTACCTTCAAGTCCTTCACGACTTCCATGAACTTACCAAATTGCGAGTCAAGCTTTGATTTTACCACTCGGCTCGGGAATGGTAATTTAATCTGAATTGGCGGCTCGACAGGCTTAGCTGCGCTCTGCTCCTTCTCCTTCTCTTTCTCCTTCTCGGCCACCTTGCTTCCTTGACCCTTCTCGGCTGCCCCTCCATCACCATCACCCACGGCCTTCCCACCATCATGGCCCACGTGGCCTTCTCCTTGAGGCGCTCCACTCGTGCTCGCTCCATTGCTCTTCGTACCTGCTCCTGCAAAACTATCACTAGAAGCATGCATATCATTAGGAGAAAGAGGAGGGTCTACCTCACTTACCACCGTAGGCATCGGAGGACCATCGTAGCTCGTGCCACTTCTCAAGGAAATAGCATTAACGGTATCGTGTGGTTGTGACCCTTGTGAAGGAAGATTACCCGGCTTCCTTTGAGGATTAGAAGAAGCAAGTTGAGCCACTTGCGTCTCTAGCATTTTGATGGCCGCATCCTTCGCTTGATCGCTCTTTTGCATTTGAGCCATCATCGTTTCTTGATTTTTAGCCATTTGCATCATCATGGCTTGCATTGTACTCATTGGATCGGGGACCGGAGCGGGAGCAACGGGCGGTGGTGCATTTTGTTGTTGAAAGTTGGGGCGATTAAAGCCCGGAGGGTTGTAGGGTCGTGGAGGATTGTATGAGTTGCTTTGTGAGCTGAAATTTTGTTGGGAAGGATTGTAAGGGCTGTTTTGTTGTTGGGGATTGTATTGTGGTTGTTGTGGTGAAGGATTCAAGACGTTTTGACTCTTGTAGGAAAGGTTCGGATGATTCCTATAGCCTTCATTGTAGTAGTTCGAGTAGGGGCTGTTTTGTTGTTGAAAAGCATGCACATGGTGTATATTAGGTTGAGAGTTCATACCTCGGCATTCCATGGATGAGTGTCCGGATGCTCCACATGAGCCACAAGTCGGATCACTAGAGGTATGCATAGCTGCTACCATTTGACCACCCGCATTTGAAGAACTACTACCCGCTTGCATTTGACTCATCATCATAGCGGTCATAGCATCCATCTTAGCCGAAAGCATAGCCACCACATCATCGTTCTTGCCCCCGACTCGAGGGACGTTTCGAGAACTCCCGTATTGCGCATTGTGGATAGCCATGGCCTCGATCGTTTCAATGGCCTCCTCCACATCGATGTTATCGAACCTCCCATTGGCGGCGGAGTCTAGGACTTGGCGCGATTCATTGTAAAGACCGTTGTAGAATTGCATGACAATGAACCACTTGTCCATGCCATGATGAGGGCATTGATGTTGTAAGTCCTTGTATCGTTCCCAAGCATCAAATAAGGACTCATCGCCTCGTTGTCGGAAACTAGTAATTTGGCTCCTCAACATTGCGGTCTTCTCCGGAGGGAAGTACTTTTGATAGAAAGCCAACACTAGGGAGTTCCAATCGACGATAGCAAGCGCAACCCGATTCAAGGAATTAAGCCACAACTTGGCTTTGTCACGGAGTGAAAACGGGAAGAGCATCTCCCTAATTTGATCTTGCGTTACCCCCGTTTGCTTTATAGTCGAGCAATAATCGCAGAAATTTTGGATGTGAAGGTTAGGGTCCTCACCGGGACTCCCTCCAAATTGACTCCGCTCGATAAGATTGATGAATGCGGGCTTAACTTCAAAGTTGTTTGCCGCAATAGTAGGCATAGCATTGCCCCTTGGAACTTGAGCCGCGGTTGGCCTTGAATGATCGGAAAGTTTCACCATTGTTCTAGGAGGTGGAGGCTCGAGTTCAACTTGAGCTTCTTTGTCGGATGAAGTAGACGGAGAAATAGCTTCCAAATCTTTCAATAAGTTCTTGCGCCTAAGAAATGTACGCTCCGGTTCAGGATCAAATGGAGTTGCCAAACCTCTTTGAGACGTACGCGTTTGCCTGGGCATACAAAAACACTAGAGTAGACCGTAAGTAGCGGCCTCAAGGAATTGAGGTTCCTTGAGACAAGATAGTAACAAATGAGAAAAGAACCAAATAAGCAACGAAAACAAAAGCCGTCTCCCCGGCAACGGCGCCAAAATTTGATAGGATTAGTCGCACTCTCCTAATCAAAAATAGACCGGACAAACACTAATGGGTAGCAAGGGTAAGTCGGGGTCGAATCCACAGGGAGAAAGTCGCTTATGTTGGTTATTTTGGGTGATTTTAGTCTCGGTTCAAGTGATTGGTTGGTTACTAGAGCTAGAGAAAAAGGATAAAGGGTTTAACGATAAGGGAAGAAGTCTAGGAAGTCGGGTTAGGCACGAGGAAGGTCTAGGCTAAGGATGATGATCGGGTAGAGTAGGTAATCGCACTTGCTAAGGATTTAGCTCGTCCTCTCGGTCTTAAGCTACCTCTAGGTCTCAAAAGCGGGCTCTCGCTACTTACAATTGAGGGTCCTAATGATTGTCTCGCGCCTCTCCAAGAACTAGTCTCTCGATCTTAAGTTCAAGGGTGCTAAAGGTTTGCTAAAACGTGATCAAGGATTCAACAAACACATTCAAGCAAAGACAATCAAAGCAAGAGCAAAAACCTAACTCTAATGATCACCAAATACAACCAAAACCAAAACCCATACTTCACCCTTCTCCCTAGATGAATAAACTACTCACACATGATAATAACGACGATCAAAGCAAGGGAGAATAATGAAAACATGATTAAGAAGAATAAGAAATGAAAATACAATCAAAAAGGGAGAAGAATTATCAATACCAAAACAGAGAATTCAAGGGAAGAGATGATGAACAAAAGCAACAAATACCAAATAGTCGATCAAACTAGCATAATCCGAGCTCTGAATTGAAAATACAAGAGATGAAATTATTTAAACCTAAGTTTTCTTGAGAATAAACTTCAAAGTGTTATAAAAGTCTTTGTAGAAAGAATGAGACGAAAAATGATGTTCCAAGCCTTGAATAGGCGAAACAATTCAAGCCAACGAAGAGTCTCGGTGTGGGCAAGTGATCCCGGCCAGGGACAACACTCATCCCGAGGGACAAGCTTCATCCCGACCGACACTATGGTCCCGTGAGGTTTCGTGCCACATGCTCAATTTCCTTCTTTTGTACTTAGCCAAATTTCCTTGTTTTGCTTCTAACTTCTCGTATGTTGACCCAAGGCTTAGGAGACAAGGCATGGCTCATCCCAAAGGGTAGGGGCGGGGTCTGGGGCGATCACGTGAGCTCCATACTCGGTCCCATGGTCCCGGACACCTTCAAAGGCCAAAACGGGGCTCGTATGCAGTTTAAACGCAACGAAACCAACTCGGAACTTCACGAAACTTTATGAAACTTCACGAAACCTCTCGACAAGCATCCTATACTCCAAATATGCGCGTGTACCTGCAGAATGGACACAAAAACGCAGCAGTGCCAAAACGGAGAGAAATAGGAGCTGAAACGCAAGTAAAAGCGCAGGAAACGCAGAGAAACGCAATCGACAGGGGCTATAAACATATATAAATACAAGACACATCAACTGCCCCCTTGAATGTAGCTGAGCTGGTATTGACTTTCCAACGTCACTTTGCTTCTTTCCTTGTGGGCTTCAATATCTTGGGACTTTACTTGACCTTGGCCCATTTGACCTTCCACGTTGACTTTCTTTGACCAAACCGTCTTTGGGCTTTGACTTTTGTTGACCTTTTTCCTCTCCTTGACTTGGGCCTTTGTTTTGTACCTTGGGCCCATGAGGGTATTTTTGGCCTAACAACTATCATTATTTAAATTAAAACGACAATATAAATATTATAAAATCCAGCAATTATTTAGATTTCACAAGAGTAAATCATCCTACGGTCTTAAAAGGGTGATATATAGTTATAATTTTAGATATTAAGCATGATGATTATCATTTTGGAGCTCAGACATTAACACTAATCATATATGTGTGTCTCTCCAATAAAGAAACATGGTTGACCAATTTAAATTTTGTTGGCTTATTTAAAGGCCATACAAATACAAGTTACGTTGAGATGACGAAATGACAATAATAGCAATTTAGCAAGTGGGTATACGTGAAGTTGAAACCCATGATGCGACCAACGTTATTATATACTCCGTATCACACACAAAAATACGTGAGAGTTTTATCGTTACAATTATTTATTTATATATAGCTGGAATATTATTTTAGATCAAATAATAACACATTATTTTGTTATAGATATTCCACCAACTAGTGGATTTTGTATTAATATGTCGGCCGAAATATTCACTCTATACACAAAAACCCTACAAATAGTACTCCGTATTTTGTTTGAGTACCTCTCTTGAATGAGATGTTATTGGAAAATGTTATGAGAATTGAAGTTTGATCTACTCTTTATATAATTATTATACGGAAAAGTCTTAAAAAAATACTCGTATTATCTTTTACTTTTCTTTAAGTGAAAAACGAGTCTTTTGATGTATAAAGTATGACTGTAATTAGCCTAAATGTCGTTATATTTGGGATAATTGAGACCACTGTTAAGCATAAGTGTGTGATCGGTGTAAAAAAAGATCATGTTTCATTCAATAATGGTCACGACAAGTACGTGTAAATGTGATCACATATTATATATTCAAAAACTCGTTTTTCATTTTATTAATGAAAGACGATCTTCTACAAGACTTATTATAACTATACGAGTCCGTAGACTCGGAAACTCACGTGATTGTAGTACATCTTTTTCTTTAAATAATAACAAATCAATAGGTTTTAAACTGTCAAGGCCTCGATTTGATTTACCTTTCCCCTTTGTTATGGTGACCTTGTATCTTATTTTACACTAAAAATAATTACTTCGTACATCATTTTCTTTTAAAAAAGGGTAAATTAAACATAACTCTTATAACATAACACATTTTAACATATTTTTGCTTCAAAATTATACCCAACATCGAAATTTGTTACGGAATACTTAAAAATGAAATATTTACACCCTTATAGGAAAATTTCAAAATGTGTCGGCATATTTTAGCCATTGATGGTTGTCACTTGAAATAGGTGTGCCATAGGAAGTGTGTGGTTAATTGCCATTTTTAAGTACAAGTGATATTGAGTGTAATTTTGAGATAAAAGTCTCTTAAAAACGGTTATGTTATAAAAAAACATACTCCGTATAAGGGGTTGTTTTAAAAATTCATGTTATAAAAGAAAATTATATTTAATTTACCCCTAAAAGAAATTAAATTTCACATTTATAAAAGGGAAAATTAACACAAATAATCTCAACTATCATCTATCAGTCATCTTCTAAAATCAAATCCAACTCAAAACAATCACAGAATAATCCCAAATAAAAAATCCTTCCAATATATAGTCAGACTTATTTTGACCGACACTAATAGCTAAAAAAGAAGGTGAAACGATGTTAGTACTTTCACACTTTCTTTTTTACCGGTTGAAATTGTCTATTATACAAAATACCAAATTCATACATCGAATTGTTTACTAATATCATACAATGCACAATACAAAAACAAGTTACTCAAATAGATGATTTTTTAATGTGATATTGATAAATTATCAGATTTTTTTTACTTTTGTTTTATTAATTTCAACAAATAAATTAATTTCAACATTTATGTTTTTCTTCGAAGAATAACAAATCAATAGGTAGAAACAAATAAATAAATATTAACATCCAAATTAGTTTTTGTGTCTTTACTCTTTATCCAATAAGATCATACGTAGTATTAATTATACAGAGTATGAGACTAGTCACTAGTCTCATACACTAATCACAAGTACAACTTTACAATATTAAATTTGGATAACTTTTTTGAGGTAAATACGATAAGAAAAGCAAATTTTAAATATTTTTTCTTAAAATTAATTAGCCCAAAATTTTATTACAGAATTTATTTTGTAATATGAAATATAGAATATAAAAAAAAAATTGATTTTCCAAAATCCTATACTTATACTATAAACACATATTATAAAAATTGATTTTCCAAAATCCTATACTTATACTATAAACACATATTATAAAAAATCGATTTTCCATAATATTTGATGTTTCAATCAAAAATATTAACACTTCACCACTAACCTCTCATTAATCAAACACTATAAAATAACATAATTATAATTACTCCCTAATTACATTCTTCTTTCATTACTTTATTAAATTCCCCCAAAATCACGCAATATATTCTCCGATCTACAATTTCCTCCTTAATTTTTAAAAAAATAAAACCCTAGATTAATCAATTCAATTCTATTCAATTCAATTCAATTCAAATCAATTCATCAATTTGTTTTGAGCTGAATTCGTCGACATCAATGGTGATGTAGCTGCTGAGAACAATGCACTGATTTTCTCTTCTCTGTCATGGCTCAGTACCGACAGTACGGCACCAATAACAGCACCACCGGCGGCGTCGCCGGAAACCACCACGTTTACATCAACGGCGGCGGCGGTGCAAGTACGAGCTCCGCCGTAGCTAGCACCAGCAGCTCCGCCGTCGGCGACGTTGTGATCGGCGTTCGAGGAGCTCACCACCACCACCATCACCACCACCGGAAGTCGTATCATCACCGGCGGTTGAAGAATCGGAGGATTTCGATTGGAACCGCCATTACTGTTGTTTGTTTTGTGTTTGCTGCTTCGGCTTTTGGTTTTCTCTACTTTTCTACCTCTGATCACTCAGGTCAACTTCTGTTTTTCAACATAAAATTTGCTGTAGAATTTGAACTCACATATTTAGTAGCATTGAAGTTGTGTTTTGTTGATTGATCTTTCGATTTTTTTTTTTTTAATTTTGCTGTATGATATGAATTTTGATGAATTTGATCTGGCATTAGTAGTAGATGTGGTTAATTAAGTGTTGTCAGGAAGATTCAATGTTTTGTTGTTTGATTTTTCGGTTTTTCGAATTTTGGTGTACGTTATCCGGTGACTCTTTGGATCTTACATTAGTTGCAAATGTGGCTAGTTTAATCTTGTGAGGAAGATTCAAATTTTTCGTCGAATGCAGGAATATACAATTTGGAATGTAGGTCTCACAATTGGCTTGATTGTGATCTATAGATGATACTTGTGACCCAAATAGTGAAATTAAGATCGCGTGATCTTACGCTAGTCGTATTAAACCTAAGATAATCTGCGACGTGAAGGGTGAATTTTCGTACTAGGCTTACTTATGAAGTGATTGTGGTTGAACTTTGGATATGCAAGCAGGTAGCATTAGTGATTCTGAGGTGACGTCTCTGATTCCATGTAATTGCTTGGAACGAAAGAGGATAGTGAAGGCGTGTAATTCAGTGATTGAAAGAACGCCGTCGTTGTCGTCGTTATATAAAGTGTTGTAAAAGGGGTACTTTCTATAAGGTGCTTTTCTATGAGATCAGTAGAGTTTGAATCTTAACCTTAAGTGGACGAAGCTAAACTATTTCCGTTTGAAAGAGTAGAGGCAACAAATATGTTGTTTGTTGGCGGAAGATCTAAGGCAGATGTGCATGATACACTAGTTTTACTTGGATTTCGGTCTGATATTTCAAGTTTATAATGTACTGTATAAGTAGATGACTTAAGTGGGTAACTTGTGTCAGCCATTGACGATGTCTATTAATGATTTACTACTTCGTGATGTTTGTGTATGATCTGCACTGCTCAGCGGATTGGAGTGATCAGTTTCGAAATATATTTTGTTTATTTTTTAAATAGTTGATGTTAGACTCGTACTGTCACCCCTTTTCCTAGATAGTAGAAAGCAAATAAACAGTTTTAAGAGGTTTAATTGGAGCCTAAATTGACGTTGCATTTTGAGCACTTTGTGAATTCTACGACTTATAGTAGATTGTCTGCAGGCAATGACACGCCCATTGTACAAGATGAGACTTACAAGGATGATTTTCTAAAAAATGTAACAAGGTATGATACTGTAAAGGTTAAGTTCGGCCACGGCTCTACGACCCATGGCCGTGACTCGAGGTATTGGGATGGGGATGACAGGAGACGAGATGAAGATTACAATGAAGATGAGGTGCATAAAAGTAGCAGCGATAGTGAGGATAGATCTAAGAAGGAACGTATTACTGTTCTCGTGACAAGTCCTGTGAAGCCGAGCGACAACGCGAAGAGTGGCTCTGGGCATCACGGACTGTACAACGAAGCGGGGCGTGATGAACTTAAAATGTATGAACAAAAATACGAGGCGTCTTTGAAGAATGTTGGCCAATCTGGAGAAGAAACAGTGGATGTTATCCATGTTTCTGATGACCATAAACTTGATGTGGAGAATGACGAAACTGATAACGACGATGAATATGATGACGGAATCGATTCACGTGATGCACATATAGACGATTACGAAGACGGTAAGCATCAAAATGACATGCGCACCAAATTGCCTAGATCCCATTCTGATGACCCTGAAGTTGATATTGGAAAAGGCCGTGTTCTTGCTGACCAAAGCTCGACTGATGATAGTTCTGACAAATCAAATTCTGATAAAACCAGTGGGAAAGCTAAACATGCTAGCTCAGCTGATGGACATTCAGATGGTAGCTCTGGAAAGCGTGGAAAAAGACGCAGGAAACACCACAGCTGTAAGCTCTCTTATACTAGACGTCTTATCATAATTTATAGCTCACTCAAAATTTTTGCTTTTTACACTGTAAAGTAGCTGCTGATGATGCCTTGTCGACGAAGTTTTCATTATGATTTAGGAGTCATTCAGGAACAATCCCTCACCTCGCCGTAGACGGCTTTCGATGAACCAGGGTATTGTTGCTGTAACCTTGCTAATAATAGTGTGCATAAGCAAGCCATCCTATATCCTTATACCTTAAGTAGTGGTTAGGGCACAAAACGAAATTTCTTTTTAGAATGAATATGGGCGATATGTGGTCAGTGGTAGTAGACGTTGATGGCTTTTTGTTAGTGTAAATATTGAGATAGGAAAAAAGGTTATCAGACGTTTTCTAAAATTTCTATAAGAATTATAATCAGCGCTCTTTCATGTGCAACATTACATAACTGCTTAATTTTTATTTCTCCAGCTTCAAGTTGTGAGATGAAATTACTGAATTCTACTGCCCAGCTCGTTGAGCCTCTGGAAAGTAGAAAATTTTCACGGTTTTCATTGTCGTACACCCAAAAAGAAGTGAAGCCTGATGGAGTAGATCAGTGGGAGCCCAGGTTTGCTGGGCATCAGACTTTAAAAGAAAGAGAAGATTCATTCGTAGCCCGTGATCAGACAATAAATTGTGGGTTCGTTAAGGGTCCTAAAGAGTATTCAGGAACAGGATTTGACTTGGCCGAGGATGATTACAGATATATCAGCAAATGCCACATTGCTGTTATTTCATGCATCTTTGGAAATTCAGATCGCTTGCGATCTCCGTTCACCAAAGCGGTATAGAATTTTAATGTCTACACTTTTAAAAAAAAAAAAAAAAATTGGTTCATTTCTGTCTACTTGCACTATTGTGGTTTGTGCTTTACGATTTTTTTCTTGATCAGTCAACTAACCAAAATTTAGCAAGCTCAAATCATTTGAAGTTCTGATTATTTTTCGTGCTTACATGAGTGCTGCTAATAAACAAAGCTATTTCAGAGTTTCCATGTTTGAACTTTCCCGCATCTACGTTTTCAAGAGCTGAGCAATGACTAATCACTATCATTACAATTTACAGGTTAGCCGCTTGTCAAGGAAAAATGTGTGCTTTGTGATGTTCATGGATGAAATGACCTTGCAAACTCTTACAGCAGAAGGCCAAATGCCTGATAGAATGGGATACATTGGGTTGTGGAAGGTTGTTGTGGTGAAGAATCTTCCTTTTACGGATATGAGGAGGGTGGGGAAAATACCAAAACTTCTGTCTCATCGTCTATTTCCATCTGCGAGGTAAGAACTATTTGCTAGTGCAGAAGGTTTTTTTTTTTTTTTTTTTTTTCCCGAGACTTAACAAGTCAACAATGTATTGGACTAGAGCCGAAGATAAACCAAATATTTTAAAGCCGAAACTACAGCCATACAAAAATATTTTAAAGCCGAAACTAGATGAGTAAATTTATCTGTCGTATAAGATCGTCTGAACTAGAGCTTCTGAAATGCAATGGATAAGTTTAATATATAAACGTTTATTTTCGTAACCTTTTAATTTAATTTAATTTAATTTATTTTATGGTAGGTATTCAATCTGGCTCGATAGCAAACTGCGCCTCCAACAGGACCCTCTTCTGTTATTGGAGAACTTTTTATGGCGAAAAGGCTATGAATATGCAATATCAAATCACTATGATCGTCACTGTGTTTGGAAAGAAGTGGAGCGGAACAAGAAGCTTAATAAATTCAACCATACAATGATTGACCAGCAATTTCAGTTCTATCAGGCTGATGGATTGAAGAGATTTAACGCTTCGGATCCTAATAAGCTGCTTCCAAGCAGTATGTTCATCATTACCGCGCTCTATTTTAATTCATTTTTTTTGACAAGTACAAATCAATGTTTGCTGGAATTGGCTACTGATGTCGATCGAAAACTAACGGTTTTAGTGGAATCTACCAACAGATGTGCCAGAAGGGTCTTTGATCATAAGAGCGCACACTCCTATGTCAAACCTGTTTTCCTGTCTGTGGTTCAATGAAGTGGATCGATTCACTCCTCGGGATCAGTTAAGCTTTGCATACACGTACCAAAAGTTGACGAAGAAGAACCCTAGCAAGCCATTCTATCTGCACATGTTCAAGGTGAGGGATTTTGCTGCCGATCTCTTATGACCCAAATAGAAGTGGCCGAGGCCTGGCCCACCTACTGGCGGGCCTGGTGCTTTGGGGGGAGAAATGAGACAGGTCTACCCGGGTTGGCTCAAACTCGACCCGTCTTCGGCTCATAAACTCTGCACAGGTTGCTTAATCATATTGGTAACTTTTGCTCGTGATTTACAGGATTGTGAGCGGAGACAGATAGCAAAGTTGTTCCGCCATAGGAGCGACCAAAAGCAAAACTCTGCACAGGTTGCTGCGGAATAGGTGAAGCGAGGATCCAGCAACTACTGCACAGGTTTCAGTTTTCCGATTTCTTTTGTATGTTAATGTTTTGGCCGTGCCTCGCTATTCTTTAGTAATATACCCGTCCCAGGCAAGATCCATATAGGTTCCGGATCTTGCTTCAACACACTGTATACTGGAAATTTTTTTCGAAGCGAACAAAAGCCGACTGCAAAGGTCATCTCAAGTCCGAAGTGGCAAAAGAACGCAGCGGTATATGTCGGCGTAACACCATCGATGGAGGGGAATAGTAGTTCCCATTTGTATCAATTTAATTTCAATTCATTTCGTTTGATGGCTTCATAGTCCATCATTCAATACTACTGTAGTCGCTACATTGATCTCGATAAACTACTTCGATATGTATTTTTAGGGAGAATACGAGAAATTTTTTTGATTGTTCAGTGTCGTCATGTACTTCTAGTTTACGGAAACAATACGATTCGTGATGTTGGTTCATACATATCCGTCGGAACTCTACTTAATTGTTTCTTTTGGTTCATGCAACAGTATTGAAGCGCTTCTCATAATTTCAGTTAATTTTACGTCTATGTCTAGTGGTGCTGTGCTCCAAACTACGACTTACTCGGGATATCACAATTAATAGCGAAGATGACTTGATACGCCAATGTCTGATTTATATTTTGGTTAATTGTTATCGACACAAGCGGTGAGCGCCCTGACGATAGTTCGTTCCGGAATTGAGCATGTAATGGTAGGTCAAAGGTGAAGGTGACTGGTAGGGAGTAGTTGTTAGCCTCTATCTATTTGCGCTCGTTGCGCTGAAACAAGCACTCGAAACAAAAATACAAAAATGTGATGAGTTCGTTATGTTCATTTTGATAGGATGGAGCTCCAATTTTTCAAATTATGTAGGACCCTTTTTGCCAAATCAACCATTTCTTAAATTTATACAATATTTTGTGGTTGACTAAATTACTACTTTAAACTTAAGTATATGATGTATTAACGTACACGGTACACCATACAAACATTGAAGTCCCATAATGATTGTTATATTGTATTGATCGTTTTACTACGGAGTACGGAGTATAAGATTAGCTTAATAACTCGGAATAAAAACATGAAATGTCAAATGTTAAAAAATGTATTGAACAACTTTTCAATGACACGAGTGTATACATCAGATACTGCAATACATTATGTCGATCGTTATAACGCTAGCAGCTCTTGAATCAGTCGATACATAACTAGCTTCTATAAAATTTTGAGCCATAACAATTTAGAAAATTTATCGGAAGAGAAAAAAAAAAAAATTAAACACAAGTTTGTTAAATTTTACCACTTAAAATTAATTTTATGACAAACATATAAATATTACCTACGTATATACGAAATTGTACGTGTATATATAATATATGTGGGAAAATTACAACAAAAATATTAAATATATACGATTAATAATCACCTCGACCTTTTCTTTGCAGACAAATGTTGAAGAACAAAGAACTTCCTAAGAACCTTCATGAGCACCACCATACTTGGTTTCTTAATACTACTACTCTTCACTAAATTTCCACCACCACCTCTAATATTATTAGCATTCTTACTAATATTATTATTATCTTTACTATTTATATTACTAAATTTATTATTACTACTGTAATTATTAATATTAATATTATTATTATAATTATTATTATTATTATAAGTATTATTATTCTTACTATTAACCAACTTAAAAGAAGTAGGAACACACCTATGCATTTTTTGTGCATGTTTTTTGCAAAACATTTCTTCATTCAAATCTTCCCAAAGTTCATCCATTTTATCCTCAAGTACATCTTCATCATTTTCCTCCATTTTTGACCTTTTGAATAAACAACTACCCTCTAAATATGAACAACTATTTCTTGTATTACTCAAAGTAATAACACAACTTTGTGATGCTAGAACACTCCTAGGGATACCGTAAGACGGTGTCGGTGAGGCCGTCGGAGAAAGTTGCCATAGAGGTGGTGAGTCTATGGGGCTATGGTTTTGATCATGAATTGGGAAGGTGAATTCTTCTAATTTTTCCATTAGGTTTTGATTCATGAAGAAAAGGGTTTTTTTAGATGAAGTTTTTGTTAGTTATTGTGTTTGGTGTAATTTAGTTGTGTTTTTTTAGTAGTTCAACAACTAGGCTAATTATAAGATGTGTTTTTTTTTTAGTTAAAATTTGGTGTATTGGAGGACCTACAAAAATGAAAAAACAATAGATAGATAGAATTACGTTTTTAGTGTAATAGTATCCTACTATTTTGATATCAGTTCGAGATAATCAAATTTATAATGATATTAGTTTATAATTCAGATAAGGAAAAGATAAAAATGTAAAAGAAATTAAAATTATAATATTTTGTTTATTTAAAATCTTGTGGTAAAATTATATATGTAGTAGTAATATGTTGCTTTAGTTAAAAATATGTGGATATAAATATGATTCTTTGGTGAAATAGAAATATAGAATGGAGTAATAACCCTACTAAAATAAGTGGTGTATGCACTTAAAAAAAGAAAAATGAAGTAAACTAAGTCAATGCTTTTGAGTTGGTTTAGTGTGTTGAATTTCTTGCCTTAAGTCTTAGTCAATAGTGCTTTAAAGGTCATTATCACTTTCAAGCATCTCCTCATACTTATGAACTCTTAAATCATATGGAGTATTATTTGATTAATTATAAGATTAATTATAAGATTATTAACTACTAAAATTCGAAAGTACAAATATCTCTTTATCAAATACGAAGTAGTACATCAATAAATCACATACATACAGAGGAATAAAATTCTTATAATCGATATTTATATTTATATTGTACTCCGTACTACAAAATAGAAACAGAACACAATAAATTAAATATCATAGATTCATAAACATGGTTATTATAGATTACGAAATACTATAAAATTGGTGTTATTGAATGTAATTGAACTTAAATTTTAGATTTTAGATGTTTTCTAAACTTGACATGCATCAAAGTAGAACTTTCAAATTTTGGGCAAACATGAAACATCATTACACACAGAAATGCTAGGAAGAACACCAAACTTAATTAGAGCATTTACGTGACGCATACGAAAAAAAGAAGCATAGAAAAGTAAGCAGTTGTACTCCATGAAATAAGTTGAGCATACTTTGTTCTTCCTCAACTTAATGACTCATACTTTGTTATAATGAGTCAACATTGTGACAACTCGACTCGTGAGTCGTGACACCTTTATTAATATCGACTTAAATTAAATTACACGGTTTTAAACTACTTCGTATTATATTTCGAGTAAGACTGTTTAATTCCCTCATTTTCAATTATTTGTATACTAGACCCATCTTTGTCGTAGTGTTTGATACGTAACTATTCTTAACAGTTTCACCTACCCAGTTTTAAATTTCCCTAATTAACATGTATCTTTGTTAACTGCCACCGAATGAATTTTGAGAGGCTCCACAGTCCTTAGCAAAGCTAAAGGGAGTGTCCATAGTTTCACAAGACGTATTTTGCAACGTAAATATATCATCTTATCATGCACTCCTCAACCTCCAAGCGAGATGGTATACCGGCCAAGAAGTTGATCACAAGCATGAACGCGACAAAAATATAAGTATCAAATGACAAACGAGACAAATAATGAAACGACAGAATGAATTTTGATACACTTTTATCTTTACAACGATCAATTAAGATAAAGAAGAGACAAATATCTACCAAACATTCAACATTTCTATCGACTTTCTAAGAACGATGACAAGCTTTCTTGTTTGTGGTTTGAAAACATAACGACATTGTATGGAGGATATCGTGAAAACGTCGCTGATACATCAGATGATCAGTTTGCATCGTTAAGAATCCAGGAGCGTTACCTTTTGAACGTATAATTTAGAACCACGTAAGGTAAACTTAAACTACGTCGTCTAGCTACAAATTAACCTGCAATAGCACCGTCATGGCGATTGGCGACACCATAATAATAAATCTACAGAAACCGTGATAAAAGAAAAAGGGCGTACTGTGTCGTCGGTCATGTTAAGCAAACGGAATATGAAGTACAATTGATTTGGCGCAAAATCAAATCAATTTGATGCCGAATAAATACGCTTGAAAAAGTTAATATTATAAATTGCAAAATAGAATCGCCACGAATTTCCATTGAAAATTAGAGCAAAGCCAAGAAATGAAGAAATATGAAGTATACTTGAATTGCTGGGAAATCGAAACAAATTGAATTCGTTATTTATTTTTATTTTTATTTTTTTGTCTGAAATGAGGCACTAGGTCATTACAACGGGAGTGGTGATAATTCGAACTTGAACATACGGTTCAGGATACCTTCGCCCTGACAACTAGGACATGACATCTTCGGTACAAATTGAATTCGTTATCGTTGATCGAATCCTTCGACTATTATGTTATGAGCTGCAAAAATTGAATCAAGATAAAATTTTAAAAATGGAAATATAAAGTAAAACAAAGAAATATGAAGCACACTTATAATTGTTGCAGAATTCAATTGAATCAATGTTGAATAAAGGCCACAATTAAGTTAAGGACTTGCAAAATTTGATGATCGGTCTTCTGGTCCGCTCCAAAATCGAAAAAAAAAGAAACTTGAAAACCCAATATTATCTGACCCGATCAAAATTTAAAACTAGGTGGTTGTTTAGCTGTAGTCCGGTCCGAGTCTACCTCTAACCGGTCCAGTTTTGGGTTTAAATTTTTAGGTGGTCTGGTCTTTGGTTTTTTACAAGTCCGCTCCGAAACGGGTTTGGACCCGTGAACACCCATACCACCATACGTATGATGGTTAATTTAAAACAAAATTTATTCCCTTCATCCCAAATTAAGAATATCATTACTATTTTTGGTAGATTTAAGAGGAGGTAAGGAAAACGAAATTTTTCGATAATCCTTTGTTAAAAGGGTTAATTGTCAAACATAACCTTTAAAAAACGAGTTTGTCAAACGCCACCTTTAAAAAAAAGTTGTCAATTACCACCTTTAAAAAAAAATTGTTGACTACGACCTTTTGGCTTGAGTTGACCAAATTCCGACGTTGTCTTACCGGAACACATGTTTTTTCTTCATTTTATCTTCTTACTTTCTCAAATTCGAGTTTTCATCCTTCAAAACCCAAACTACACCCCCTTAAACCAATAATTTCACCACTAAAACTTAGAAATTCATCTTTCCAACGTGTTCCGGTGACCAAAATGTCGGAATTTAGTTTGACCAAACTCAGACCAAAAGGTCCTTTGTTTTGAACTTGTTGTTTGGTCCTTTGTGAGTCATAAGTTGAACAGAGTAGCGCATGAGCTAGCCAGACTTGGCTCGATGCATGGTTGCAAATCGTTTCAGGGAGATACTCTTCCCGAGAACGTGATGCAGTTGGTGTGTGATGATCTTAATGCTAAGTTATAATCCCGTTTTTGGGGTTTTCAAAAAAAAAAAAAAAAAAAAAAAACTTCGACCAAAAGGTCGTGTTTGATAAATAAAATAAAATTAATGGTGGTAATTGACAACTTTTTTTTTTTAAATGTGGTGTTTGGCAAAATGCACTTTTTTAAAGATTGTGTTTGTCAGTTAACCATTGATAAAAACTTACTACTCCGTAATTTATTTTGGGATGGAGAGAGTAATCATTTTAATGTGGTGCGCCATGCAAATGAAGGAAAAATAAAATAGTTGGGGAACTTGATTAACGTAGAGAGACATATGTAAAATGAGAAGAATAAAGGGTAATTCTTGTGTAAGACCGGACTTATACTAATTTAGTGTAAGTCCTCTCACTCAACCCCTTGAAAAAAAACAAAAAAAAAAAAAAAAAAATACAAATAACTACTCCTCATGTGAGAGGACTTACATAAATTTATTGTAAGTCCTGTCTCACATGAGAATTAGTATTAATATAAATGCTCTTAAATATTTAAAGTAAGAATAACTCTTAGAAAAGACGGTCTAACAATAAGCATTGTGTTAGACCAATCTTGATTTTACCAATTAGTTTAACAATTAATTAGGAGCATATTAATACACCATAAAAAGCTGTGTTGCATAAATACAAATAATAATTAAATACACTTAATATCACTAATGGTCCACTTAAGCATTAAATGCTATTTAGTTTTTTCTGGATACTTTTTAATGTTATTTAGTTGTATTTTACAGTTATAATTTGTTCTTAATAAATTGGTATATAATGGATTTTTTGCAACACATTATTTTTTATTATAGCAATTGTTAACGATTAAATATTGTGAAAGACTCTTTTGTTTTACTAATAAAATGATAGTCGAATTTTATGCGTATAAAAATGTGACCACATTTAAATTAATTGTGACCATTATTAACTAAAACGTGTCAACTTAAATATGCTCCAATAATATCACAACATACTTAATAATGGTCACGATCAATGTAAATGTGATCACATTTTATACATCATAAAACTTGTTTTTTAATAGGCAAGTGAAGTTTATTAATTTATAAAATGTGACCACATTTAGATTAATCGTAACCATTATTGACTAAAAAGTGATAACTTTTATAAAAATTAAAAATAATCACATTATACTAAATAGTGGTCACCATAATAAAATGTGATCATAATAAAATAAAAAAGAGTTGAAGCAACAAATTTAAAATAAAATTAGATTAATTACTAAAAATGAAAAATGGAACTAAAGTATTGATACTCCGTATACAACTAAGACACAATTAAAAAGGTTATTAATTAATTTATGAGACCCAAAGTACATTAAATAATGTAGCAATTAATGCTCTAACATATTTATAGCTAATGTGGATTAATGTGTTGGTCTAACATTTTTTAATTATTAGACCACCCTCCATAAGACTTACTCTTAAAGTAATAGTAACATTTTAGTCACGGTAACCTGGCTCTACCTTCATATCGTACGCGTGAAACCATTTTATTTGAAAACTTTGAGTTGGGCAGATAAGGTTTGATACACTTGGGAAAGCCAGAAATATCATATCCAAACCTCATTCTTCTTAAACCAAACATTTTATTATACTCCCTCCCATCATATAGTAAACTACTTGAGCAAATCCTTGTGTCTAACATATGAAAAAATTACTCTTAACAAACTCATGATAATGGCTGCTGCTAAAATAGCTATAATGTCATCCTCCTCTTTGTCTACTAAACTTATTCTTAACCCAAAACCCTCATCATCATCATCATCGTCATCGTCTTCTTCAACATACAATCATTCTTTTGGAAGAAGAAATTTCAGAATCAATGCGAAATTGGGTGAGTTTATTTAACAGTTTTAGCATGTTCTATGCGTTCTAAGAACACGAGCCTCATATGTTTGAGGCCCCCCAATCGCGTACAAGTATAATTCATGTATTTGATACATAAGTCGATCAGATACATGTGTACATCGATAATTTTCTCTACGAATGAACAAATTATTTTCTTGTTAATTGATACTCCGTACGTTTTTTTTTTTTTTTTAATTTGTGTACGAGGATGTTAAAACTAATATACGGGTTTCATTTAAATTTTAGAACACGGGCCCCTAATATTATTCTACGCCATTGTCCCCAATTATTTTGTATGAAATATGTTGGTGTGTAGGGGAAAATAGTAGTGATGGAGAACAGACGAAAGATGATAAGCGCAAGTTCATCACCAAAGAACAAGAACCCGAACAGTGAGTTTCACACCCTTATCATTTCTATTCTTTGTTGTTGGCCAATTAAGTTTCGCAAATTCTTATTTAAGACTGATATATCCGTCTTAAATTAAAACGTGTTAAGTACTTTTAATAAGATAAAAGTAAAAATGTGCTGGAAGTATGCAAATTAAAACTGTGAAATTGTAGACGAGCTCAGGCCATACACACGGATACAAGGAGCAAATATTGACATTTTTATTTGATTTAGAATAACTTTATCATCTAATACTCAAACAAAAATAATTTTTCCCATTTAATTGTTTTGAAAGCATTGTAAAATAATTTTATAGGAAGAAAATTGACAATTTACCCTTCTTCCCAAAATAAAAAGTTAAGCAAATGATTGAATTAGACATAATAGATTTACAGAAGTCCATTAGATATTGTTTTGTTACCTTCCCTCCATTCAACTTCAAATAAATTATTCGTCTTTTAAATTCACCCTTTATTAGATTTAATCTCGTAAATAAATCATCAAATATTAGATGACCAAAGTGTAGGAGTTTCGACTCCCCCCAAAAGCAAC
Source organism: Dianthus caryophyllus (assembly GCA_023091065.1). Classification (NCBI taxonomy): domain Eukaryota; kingdom Viridiplantae; phylum Streptophyta; class Magnoliopsida; order Caryophyllales; family Caryophyllaceae; genus Dianthus; species Dianthus caryophyllus. The sequence goes on along the minus strand of CM041520.1, from coordinate 33,129,012 downwards.
CTTAAGTGGTTTTTTTTTTTCAACCCTTTAATTCTACTCTCATATTGTATGCCTTGTTCTTGTCATTTTGTTGTTCAAATGCATCAATATAATGTGGGCGATGTTATCGACGTGGATGATATGTTGATGATGATGAAGGCGCTTGTGCCCAATTCGCCATTCATTACTAACCCGTTTCTAGGACTCTGTGTGACGGTGTTCATCTTTAGTTGTTCTTAGTCTTGCTATAAGTGTTATAATAATGTTAAACTACATACGTATTTTAGGTCCGAAGTATTCGAACAGTATGTAATTGCATCTCTTTACCATCGCCGCAATGCAAAATTGTAGGTATTGGCAAACAGCAGGAGAAAGAGAAGGAGAAAACCCAATGTCAACACCACTGCCCTACATACTCATATTTGGCATGTCAACACCTTTCATCATCCTAGCCATTGCTTTCGCTAACGGTTGGATCAAAGCTCCTATAAGATGAGTTATATCGATTCAAATCTTCTTTGAAGAATTCGATACTTGTTTACTTGTTTACTCCATTGATTTCAGTGAGTTGTTTACTTTTTTATGAGGCAGAAGTAAAGCAAATGTAAACAATTAATTAATTTTGTTTTTGTAACAAAGCTATGAGCTCGTTTTACCGAGTTTTGATGTGCACAATAGACAATACTAGGCTTTGTTGTCGTGTTCGATAATATTCTCAACACTTTTGCAAACGACAGTTTGAATTTCACCACTTCGATAACAGCCACTGAATCATAATAATCCCAAACTTTTGTTGTCGGGACAGCAATCGCAAACGAGACAAATTGAAACGACAGAATGATCGTTGAGAGTGGTAGGGAAAGAAATCAAGAAAGAAAATAGTGGATACACTTTTATCTTTACAACAATGCAAGATAAACGAGAACCTAAATCGAACATAATCAAATCTCGCTCAAATATCTACAAAGCATTCAACGTTTCTATCAAATTTCTAAGACCAACGACGGCCTTTCTTGTTTGTGGTTTGAAAACATAAACCACATTGTATGGAGGATATCGTGAACACGTCGCTGAGCATCGGGATGATCAGCTTGTATCATTAAGAATCTTGGAGCGTTACCTTTTGAACGTATAAGACGACAAATCAGCCAAAAAAGCGTCTAAAATTATGTGCCAAACCTGGAAAAAAAATGAAACGAGCACCATGCTATGATGTCCTTGCTAATTCTTGACTCTTCAAAGGTACGCTCTCAGGGTCGAATACGTCCGAGTTTAAATGCTTGGAACTTCGTGACGACAATGATATTGAAGTACCTGCGGTGAAAAATAAACGAATAAGATGAAAACTCGTATAGGGATGCGGCCTATTTAACACCAACATGAGCACCACACCACAATTTAGAACCACGTAAGGTTAACTATGTCTAGCTACTCGCTATAAGCCTATGATAGCACTGTCATGGAGACATCCTAATAAAAAAATCTACGGAAACCATGATAATGAAAAGGGCTTACTGTCGGTCATGTCTTTGGTCTTGTGAAGAAGAAATGTCCCTCCTAAGATCGTCACAAATCCGCACAACTCGGTGACAATTTGTGTGCCATTTTGCCCGGCCCAGTCCTGAATAACCAAATACATTGAACAATTTCAAATATCAGTCGTATGATTTCAAATAAAAAATTATCGTCAATAGTTCTTTGAAGAAAAGAGTAAACAAAAAAAATATTGGGAGTTTCCATTTTTCTGTGTTTTCTGTTGCTCCAATCATCATCAAACTTATCTGGCATTACCTTGAACATAATCACACTAGCGATGATTGTAAATGACGTAAACATCACGTAGTATATAGGCGACACCACGGCTGTGTTGAACGTATCAAGTGCCTGCAGATCGCACAAGGAATCATAAATTTAGAATTTCTAAAGACGGTGACGGAAGTTTATTACGAAAAAGATAGGCGGCTCACCTTGTTCAGATAATTTATTTGCGTCAGAATACACGATGCCACAAAAATTGCAAACGCCCATGTTTGGGGGTACGCCAACTGATTCATACCAGAGAATGTCAACTTCAAAGCAATTCCAAGCGCCTTAACCCCCATTACCTATTGCCGATATACGAAGAAACAATAAAAACACGATACTATGCTTCGATAAATAAAAATAAAACATACTATATCGTAGCGCATAGTCAACAGCATACCGATAAAGACCCCACAAGTGAGCAAATTCCGATGTAAACCATCACATGTGTCTGCCCATATTGTGGGGCAAAACGTACAATGAGAACCGCTGCTAATATCAGCACCAAGACTGCGTAAAGAATAAACCCTGCCAAAGTCGTAAAAATAATATCATCAGGCACAGTCCGCAAGCCCAACACAATTTTGTAGGTGCCGCAAGTAAAAACGTGTCCTAAACCGTCGTAATACTTGAGATACAGGGAGTCATAAATTCGAAAGTAAAAAACCCATGCTCTTTTCTTCCCATTTTCCTAAATCCTAATATCGTATCCAAACAATACCCCAAAATGTTCTGAACAAACCTGGTTCTGTGGCAAGATCCCATACTTCAGCAACAGATTCAATTTGGCGCTCTTGGGGTGCGTGAAGAACAATTGTTATTGAGCCGACAACACATAGTATGCAACCAAGGACTCCAAATATATGCAATCTTTCTCTCAGAATTACATGAGCAAGGAACGCGCTGAAATCGGTAAAATAATATGCGATTGTATCAATACTCCGTACATAAGTTTCGAATGAATGAAGCCAAAAAAGGACTGTATCAAACTACTTGCCTAATGATAATACTGACAGCACCAAGAGGTGTTACCAATATAGCCGGTGCAAAAGCATAAGCAGCAAAATTAGCGATTTCACCCACAAACACTGCAAAGAATTTCCGTTGTATCAGGCTACGAAAAGCAAAGAAAGCTCCATTTTCAACTTTTAACTTTTACCAGCAAATATAAGAAGCAGACATGTATTTCATGAAATGGACTGCCGTTATTTAGCAAAACGTCAACATGAAATGCATCAAAGACAAATAGGCAAGAAATCGCATGATCGTGCAACATTATACGAATAACCCATTCAGGAAATGAATTCCCAGCAGCCTCTACTTTCAATCAGAAAAACATTTCTCTTGTGAAGTAACGAATAGTTATCAGAACATATACAGAGAAAGAGAATGCTTGACTACAAAACCGGAAAACTGTACACCATATAACTTCTAAGTAGGGCGTGATGAACGTACTTGTTATCATGCCAATCCACCAAAGCGGTTCATACAAATAGGAGTAACCCCCAGAGCCTGAAACAACGATTAAGATATCAGGATAACTTAGAATGCTTGGTGCAGCTGCAGCGACGATGGGAACAACTTGCAAAATTATACGAGTATTTGATAGCAAATCCTACAATGAAGCACAGCTTAAACACAAGCAGAGACACAACATCCAGGCAACAACTCGTTATTAAAAATAGAATCCGTGCAGAGCCAACACAAACTAGCATGCTATTTGTGCACGGGTATCAGTAAAGCACACATTTGATTCACTTCGGGCGCAAATACAGATATAAACAACAATAAGATAATTATATGAGCCTACATCATAATATAGAGATTTAGATGGAAAAGTCAACACACATCAATACACTAACTTCAATCAATATCATTCTCAAAATCCCAGAAAACGGCCTTCACGAATCACAAGCATTTGTGACTTTACTCCAAATATACAGCGACAACCGACTTCCAGATGCAATCGGCAAAATTACACTGCAAATAATACAATGTATCCAAGCAAATTCAAGATCATTCCCACCAAACTGCAAACTAAAGTGACATTCTTGACAAAAAAACATGTGAAGCAAATGCTAATCATCCACAAATCGACACGCTACTCATTCAGCACTCTTATCATTTCTACTCAAAAGCAAACACAATCACATAACACGAAATGCTCACAAGTTATTCTGCAACGATTCAAGTTCGAGTAACAACTGCAATCTAACCAACACCTCAAAACATAAAGCAACACACACACACACACACACATGGACACACAAAAACAGTTCAATATATACATCAATCAACTCATCAATCAATCACATTGTAATAAGACCGTCTTACACGAGACTTTGTGATCCCGAAAAAAACTACCTGCTCGAAAACCAGTAGACCCAGCTTTTTTAAGGCCTTTTTTCTTAACAATAAAACTTGCCCCAATGAAAAAACTTGAAGACAATGCCAAAACCAAACCCTTTATGTTGTCTGATGACATTCCATGGTAAGATCTCGGATTTACCCCTGAATTTTGCATCACTCAACAATATTATTTTTTTTTTTTTTTTAAATTCTTTTTTCACCAAAATTTACCCTCTAAAGATTCCACCTTTTTATTTTCACCTGGGTAATTTCCACCACATTTTAACCATCCAAAAACTTCAATTCAACAATGTGGGTTCCTCTCTGCAACCCACTTCACTCATAAATTAGGGTTGTTGTTTTTTTTGCCCTAAATTGTTGACAATTCAGAAATTGGGGGGTGTGATTTGAGGAAATAATTGATAAAGATCAGATCTTGGAGATTAATAATTAGAGATGTAATAAAAAAAAAAAAGACGATGTAAAATACAAGAAAAATTGCGGAAATGTGAGAAAAAAGGATGAATTTCTTCAATGGTTTATGAATTCTGGAAAATTATGGGTTTTATTTAGGGATTAGGGTTCATAAGCAATTTAATCTGTGTTATTCATTTATGGCTTCAAGTGAACTTCTCAAACTTTTTAAATGAAATTAATTAATTATTTCCACAACCAAATTAATTTTGGATATTTATACTCTCGTAACTGTATCATTTTTTGAAGTAGAATTTGGGATTAGACTAATTCTTGGATATTTTTACTTTATTTTATTTATTTTTTCTTAATTTTTGTGCTTATGACTTACAATAACTTATTGTAAGTACGGTCCTTCAGGAGAATTACTCTTGGGATTAAACTTTTACTCCTTAAATAATACGGAGTAATTAGACAATTAGACGGGAGTAAATCTTATGACAAACGGGTTTTTTTTTTTTTTAAATCAGTCAGATATGTGTCACTAAATACTCAATAGTGATCACCATACCTCTAAATGTGGGTGAAAAAAATGGCTAAAAAAAGACGGTCTTTTTTAAGACTAGGCCATTAAATGAAGGTATAGTCTTTAATCTTATATACAGACCAAATTATATTTTATTGTTCATAAATTATTTAATAAGACATTTTTAAACTAAAATTTTAATTGAAATTATAAGACTGCAAATATTTAATTTAGAAGAACTATACTGTTAACAATAATTTCAAGTCTCCCTTGTTTTATGGAATAATATAAATACTTGGGAAATTTGTCATGATAATCCTAAGATTTGACATATTTTCAATGGTACTCAAGTTTTTTAATTTGTATCCATGGTGTCCTCCAACTTCAAATATAGTGGCACAAATCTATTACCCTTACGGTTATAAATTATAAATAAAGATATCTGTCTAGGCAAAACTTTGACGAATATGTTTAAACTTGGCTACGTTATAAATCAAAAGTGAGTACGATAATGAGAAGTGTTAAGTCTAAAGTTGAAGGGTAGTAGGGTACTATGGATGTATAATTTTTAAGGGGGATTGTAATTAGGAGAAAAGGGATTTGTATTCATGGTGTCCTCCAACTTCAAATATAGTGGCACAAATCTATTACCCTTACGGTTATAAATTATAAATAAAGATATCTGTCTAGGCAAAACTTTGACGAATATGTTTAAACTTTGCTACGTTATAAATCAAAAGTGAGTACGATAATGAGAAGTGTTAAGTCTAAAGTTGAAGGGTAGTAGGGTACTATGGATGTATAATTTTTAAGGGGGATTGTAATTAGGAGAAAAGGGAGAAGTTAATTATATTAAACTTGCTCAAATAATTACATACTCCGTAGTAACTTAGTCATTATAATAATCTAACACTAATGCCACTAATTAGACCCACTAATTTCACTAACTATAAAACTTCCACTAATATAACTTAACACATATTTTGTAACTTCCCACTAATTTAATATAGCAACTAATTAATTCACTAATATTTTGGATCATAACTACAACACACCCCTTTGATCCAAAATTTATCAGATCCTTGTTCGACTTTCAACCATGTCAAATTATACTAGTCGTTTCGATGACCTATGCCAATTTCTTGCTTTCTCCGTCGATGAGCAATCTACCTTTAAACGGTATGCAATCCTTCTCACACCCGCACATGTTAGGCTCCACACCCAACTTTTAATATAGTCTCCTTCTGAGAATAAGACTGAGTCTCCTTGCTTGGACTCCAAAAAAAACGTAAATTGCTCGATCAAATTTGTGAAGCCCTTATCTTCACTTTGTGACACACTTCTTGTCAACTTCTTGTTGGTGCGCATTACCACCAACTCTCATTTGGAGCACGTCTCTCCAAAAACAGATTATCGATGGAGCCCTTCTCTCCACCTCTTCATTTACGGTGCACTTCTCACCGATTTGTGAAGCACATCTCTTCACCGAACATTGTGTAGAGCCATTTCACCTCTACCAAATTTAATAGATCAAATTTCTCTATCTCTCATCAAAAAATTTCTCACCATTTTTTTTTGATTTTTTTCTTTTAACGCTCCATTTTCGAATCGAACCTGGCTACTTAAGCGGAGGTGACGATTGTGTCAACCTTCTCGACTTAAGATAGCTTTTAGACCATGTAGAATTTTTAAGGGGAATGTAATTAGGAGAAAAGGGAGAAGTTAATTATATTAAACTTGCTCAAATAATTACATAGTAACTTAGTCATTATATAGACAAGACAATCAACTAATAATCTAACACTAATGTCACTAATTAGACCCACTAATTTCACTAACTATAAAACTTCCATTATATAACTGAACACATATTTTGTAACTTCCCACTAATTTAAAATAGTAACTAATTAATTCACTAATATTGTGGATCATAACTACAGTAATGGACAAATTAAAAATTTGGGTACTGTTAGAAATGTGTCAAATCTCAGGAGTACTATGGAAAATTTCCCTAAATACTTTGTTGTTTTCGGATATTAAATTACAATTCTTTTCTAGAACTATAAAATAAATATTTAATATTGGAATGCTAGTGGCAATTTGGGATTAATGAAACTAGCATTGCTCAAAATGGTTGTAAAATCCTAAATAAATAATGAACTCGAGAATGACATATTGAAATGCGAATAAAACCCAAGGTCATTACAAATTGTTAAATAACAATAAAGATATTAATAAGTTGTAGAAGGTTTTATGATATTTTCATTTTAACCACTAGACCATGACATTTTTAGTATAATCATTTCAAATAATGTGTACTATGTGGAAAAATTAGAATGATAAAACCATATTTTCCTGGGAATATTCTTTTGAAATTACTCTAGCCGGTCAAAATGCTTCGAATTTAGGGGTTCCGACGCAACCAAGACCTGTGAAATGGTGGATAACGCTTTCTGTTTTCGAAGCCATTGCTGAGGTTCATATAGATAGCGAGATTGAGTTCGAAAAATGACACCATGTATTCGAAACCATCCTTCGGTTTTATCTCCAACACAAATCATAATTGTTCAACTCACTTTATCGTATGTTCTCATGTTTTACATAATAGGATACCAGTACAAACTGATGTCGAGATATTTTCCGAACTTTAAATTGAAGGATATGGTTTTTAAAGCTCGGAGATCAATTATTTCAACGACTGAAATCGCTAACTAGAACGAAAAAAGTGCTAACAAAATTATCCTTGGAGCTGAACTAAGCAATGAGAACAATGAATTAAAAATTAAATTATCTCGAGGCATATAATAATTCGTACACACATAAATCGCTACAAGCAAATCGAGTCGTTCCTTAAAAAAAATAAAAGCAGTTTACTAGGGGTTCACAGGCGTTAACGGCTAATTCTCTTCACCCTCTCAACAGTGTACCCAACCACGTAATATTTTCCCGTAGAATTCTTTAGGTATGACAAAAAAAAAATCCAAATTTTCAAGAAATAAAGGAAAAAAATCAACTATAGTGTTAGGTCTGTAGGGTTTTCAATGATTTGTGCAAGGGTTTGCAAGAAAGCAGCGAGATCAGCACCGTAAATAACACGATGATCAGCGGTAACATTGACCTGCATTTGGCTCTTCATGCCTATCCGACCGTCTTTGCTGGCAACAACGGACGGTTGAGATGCGCCGACAGCCATGATGGCCCCCTAAAATGATCCAGTCACAAAATGACGGATGGTTTGTCAGCTCGAAAATAGGAGTATGTGTTTATTGCGAAGTACGGACGACAATTTAGTCAAAAAAAACTTACAGTTCCAGGCGGAAGAATGGCGTCAAACCGATCCACACCGAACATTCCTAGGTTAGATAGGGTGAAAGTACCTGCAGAAATGAGGAAGCAGTACGCGGGTCAAGTCCTACTTTCAAAATTCACATAAATCCATGGAATACGTCATTGATCTACGAGGTCACGCTTCACAGACGAACACAGCACCTTTTAAGCTAAACAGTATTTTTTTTCACTGAAAATCCAGTTCAATGTGTTCTGTGGTTACGATAAACTTGCTAGTAAGCAAAGCTGCCTTCTCCTAACCAAAATCCTCGTTTTGCATTGTTCCTGACTTCTCCAAATGTAAATCCAAATTGGAAATGAGGGAAGTAATCAATCCCGAGTATCAATTATGCTACGTTAATATAAAATTGCACATATACAAGCTACACTCAATTTCGTCAATTACCAGCCACTTCCTGTAGTGTAAACTAAAGATGTACTCCATACATATGTGGCTGACCTATTGCACGCTACATAGTTCAGGGTTTCTCGACAGCAACAAATTATTGTTCAAATGGTAGGCTATTGAACAAAGAGTATAAGATTGCGGATTTGCGGGTATATCGCAAGGTACCTGTATTGTATTCTTGCGGCTGTAATTGTTTAGCCCTAGCCTTGTCGACCAACTCCTTCCACTTCCTGGAAAGCGTGTAAATATCAACCTACAATAACATATAAATCTCAATCACAACAACGTCAACACTCCAGAGGTTATCAAAACACTCAAGAATCACGAGGTTCAAATATTGGAACCTTGTCAGCGTCTTGCAAAACAGGAGTGACCAATCCACCGTCGATAGCCACAGCGACCGCCACGTTAATGTGACTGTTGTAAGTGAAGCTTTTGCCGTCTCTACAGCTAGAATTCACCACTGGGTGTTGAACCAAAGCTAAAGCTGTCGCCTTTGCCAACAACGCCGTCATCGTCACCCCCTTGGACTTAACCTGAAGATCCAAAAACATCCAACATCGTTAACTTACTTATCGACATTGAATTATCCAAAAACTTATGCTTTAGGATAGTTACAAATGATTATAAATAAAATTTAAAAAAGGACCTTTTTGTATAATGTGTCTAGGGCGTCGGTAGTGATGGTGTACCCAACTCTAAAAGTGGGAACACTCAAACTCTCCAACATATTCCTACTAACGGCATTCTGCATTGTAGTAAACGGCACTGTTTTCCCTAACTCCACCGTCGTTGCTGCCACTGCAGGAGTTGGTGGAGCAGGCGAACTCTGTGCTGGTGTTGATGCTGCCACCTCGACATCCTTAGCAACGATCCTACCAAGCGGACCAGTGCCAACGATAGTCGTTAAATCTACTCCTAACTCCTTGCTTAGCTTCTTCGCGTACGGTGATGCCACCACTCTCTTCCCTCCATCCGCTGCTGGATGCTTGGAAGCAACCAAAGTCGCTGCAACCATGTCCGACAAGTTAGTTTCTCAAGAAACTGCATTTACTTCTACTCATTCATAAGAAACATGATCAAAATTAACTACTTTTGACTTCATAAAAAAACCCTCTCATCTTCACCGAACCAACCATTGATCCACGACGAGAGTGCTATACAAGTTTAAAAAAATGATGAACCTCCTTAATAGAGACATGCTAAACGCCTAAACTTACTCTCCATTAAGAAAACCGTGAAAACGAGTATTTCAAAAACAAATGCAGCAATGGCTGGAGGTATGTCCACGCTACTTGGAATCGTTGCAAGTGCAGTAAGACTATAGAAAGCCGAAGATCTCCCCTAATCGAGGTCTTCTGCACAATAAGTTATGTCTCGAGTTTGAATCCCCTGGCTTTATAGTGCCATGACATTGTGCTTCCTCTTACACCCAAAAAAATCAACACTATAAAACATTGAAAATTACGCCTTTTCTAGCGAACTACATTCATCTAAACTAAACTGCATTCAAAAAACCGTCGAATTGAAATAAAGTCCAGAAAATACAAAATCACAGCATTAGTCATTTCCTTTCTCAAATTTGCCAAAATATTCGCAAACGATCATCAAAGTCAAATGCGAACAATATAAACAGTCAAGCCAAAACATAAACATAAAGAACAACTCACTCGCCGAAGACGAGGCCAGCTTCTCCGGCGGACCTACATTGACCTCTGCCACCACCTCCGCCACCGGCGAAGCCACCGGCGCAGCAGCATTCACGGTGGTGGCGGCGGCTTTAGCGACGGCGGCGGAAATCTCGTCCTCGGTTTCCGCCAAAAGAGCGATAGCGGAACCGACAGGAGCAGAAGAACCTTCGTCGACAACGATTTTGGCGAGAAAGCCGTCGTAGAAAGTTTCGACATCCATGTCGGCCTTGTCGGACTCAACGACGACGACGGCGTCGCCTTTGGAGAGCTTGTCGCCTTCAGACTTGATCCAGGAGACGATTTTGCCCTCAGTCATGGTGGAGCTGAGAGCAGGCATGAAGATTTCGCGGATCTTGGCTTGGATTCGGGTCGGGCGGCGGTGGTGCGTGGAGAGGAGGGAGGGTGGTGTGCGGCGGAGAGTGGTGGTGGAGGGGAGGAGGTTGGTGGTTAGGAGGTGTGACGCCATTGTTACGGTGGTTGTTGTGGTGGTTTTGTGATGAGCGAGTGAGGGAATTAGTTAGTGAAGAAAGGAAGGGGTTTGGGTTAAGGAGGAGACGACTCCCTCGAGTTTATCGAAAGAGTAGGCGGAGTGTTCAACCAACTCTTCATTTTTAGTTGAATCATAAACTATTCTTCTAATTTCAATTTAAAAAAAAAAACAAATATACTCTAACACGCCCCGTCACGCAAATGCGCTTTGGGTTTGGGCTTAAGCATGAACGCAACTACAGGACCGTCTACCCAGTGCGATATATACCACTTTGAAAGTGAGGGGTAGTGAGATTCGAATCCGTGACCTCTGATCACGAGACCAATTCAACTAAAAGCTTAAGCTGATGGTTAAAGGCCCAAGATCGATTATATACTCTAACATATACTTCCTCCATTGTACAATGTTAGTCTCATTTATCTTTTGAATAACTTTAATTGTATATAGCTTAAAATATTATAAATAATTGTTAGAGTATATGATAATAAGATATTTACATTTGCTATCAAAATGTCTTTCACGAAATTTAATTTTCAACAAAAAAATAATAGCATATAAGCGATGAAAACTCTGGTCGAAGAGACACATTGGAGACCGCGCAAAGTTAAAGCGGGACTAACATTGTGGCATAAAGAGAGTACTAATTTAGTACACGTGTAACTATATGTTTTAAATAGTAGTGTGACATTATTTTATTATATATAACAAATGATATTTTATTGAGCTTATTTTTAAGAATTAAATAGTTTTTAAAAAGAAATTAAATAAAAATGTTAAATATTTATTTGGTCACAGCTCACAAAGAAGACGATATATGATCTACCTAGACATTTTGGCATAATACTTATTTCATGCATAGTACTCACTCCATTCAACTCCATTCACAACATAACACTATTTACCACTATTCATATACTCGGAATTTTTTTGATATTGTGCTTGATATATACTCCCTCCATTCAATTCCAAATTGCAAGTATTCTATTTTTGGTCATTCAAATCCAAATTGCACATTTTCTTTTTTGACTATAGAAATAATACTATTATATTAGTAGGGTCCACATATTCACTACAAATAACATTAAATACTAATATCTTCACTCCACTAGTTGTCCTTTTAATATTATAAAATCGATTTCTTAAAATCCGTGCGTAAAGCATACTTGCAATTTGGTTATGAATGGAGGGAGTAATTGAGAATATAGACATGTGTGATTTTGTTTTGTTCGTCTTCTTACACACAATATTAAAATTAAATTTGTACAATTTTTTATAATACGTAACTATAGATATTACCGTTGCAAAATGCGTCTCGGCAAATGGACCATGACATCATGTAGTGAATGAAGTTGAATAGAGGGAGTATAAAATAAGTCATTTGGCACAAGTAGTTTGAAATTTCTACTCCGTAATTCATTATTCATTAAACCGATGAAGAAGTTGGATTCAAGTTGTGTCGTTTTAAGTGGGTGATGATCGATGAGTGGATACAGGTAGACCGGTAGAGTGATTTGAACAAATTTGGTGGGTATTTATCTTATTTGGCCTCAACCTATAGCATATTTATAAGGTTATGCGTGGATACAGCCTGTAGCGTTGTCAAATTTGACCAGACGAGGAACCCGGAAATGACCCCAAAAAATGTAACTCAAAGTTGACCGAAAATCCAAAATGACCCGACTTAGACCCAACCCAAAACTTATTAACCCAAAATTGACATATAAACCTGAATTGATCTGATTCAAATTTATTTTTTCTTCATACAACCTTTAATTACGAAGCAGTACTCTCTTCCATTTGATATACTCCGTATGTTCTTTCCATGGGAGGCATGCTTCCATGGGTTAAAGTGAATGAGCCACGGAAAATTGTTTTCAACCGACAAAATTACCCATGCAGGTCATGTGTCCTCTTAATAGTCATACCAAAATTTAACGGCAAAATTGTCCAAAATCAACAAATCCCTTGGCATAGTAGATTGTTGCCGTAAAAATTTATCTACCCTTTTTTTGGGTAGAAATTAAAGAAGTAGGAATTTGAGGTGGAAAAAGAATGAGGGAAACAATGTGGAGTCAAGAAGCAAAGTTTTTTTTTTTTTTTTTACCTTATCTTTTACGGAGTATCTTTTTTTCTCTTACAACTTATTAAAATATAGGGTTAATTGAATATAACCCTCTTATATAACACTTTTTTTTGAAATAACTCCCTTATATGTTTTTTTTTTCAACTTAACCCCCTTTTAAGTCACTTTTTTTTTTTTTAAATCACCCCCAACACCGGAAAAACACACTTAAAAATAGAATATTCCGACCATAATTCAAATTTTTAAAGAGTTTTTGTTTTTAATACCTATTTTACCCTTTCCCCTACTTATCTTTATATTTATCCAGCATAATCATCTCCTTTTTATTTTTTTGTTTGAAATATTTTTCTTCCTCTTTCTTTCTCATATAAATCTTCATTGTTCTTCATATATTGTTCTTTATTTAATTGTTTTTTACTTTGATTGAACATCCTAATGTTTTTGACATCCTAATTTAGAAGAGGTAAGTTTTTCTCATGTTCATTCCAGATCCGAATCACCCGAAACCCCATTATGAAAAAACCGAATATTAACATACAAAAGGTTTACTCATGTTCATTTCTGAATAAAATAAAACAAACAATAGTTTATTTATCTTATATTGTGCAAAAATAATTACTTCAAAACAAAATAGGTCAAATTTTATCCACATGTAAGCACAATCAAAACAATAACTACATAAAAATAAAACAAACAATAGTATTGAAGATGAAGAATATGAGCAGAAAGTCGAAATTTTGGAGGAAGTAATTAGGGTTTTTGATGAAAAATTGGGGATTAAAAGGTGGGAGTATAAGAGAAACTGAAGGCATAAAACTTAATAAGAGGGGTAAATCGGTCAAAAAATAAAAATTTGGTCGAAAATAAGCAATGGGGGTGATTTAAAAAAAAAAGTCTTAAAAGGGGGTTAAGTTGAAAAAAAAACATATAAGGGGGTTATTTCAAAAAAAAAGTGTTATATAAGGGGGTTATTTTCAATTAACCCTAAAATATACTCGTAATATAATATTTTCCTTTGCTTGACTGTTATATCACCAAAAATAACAATATTATAACCCGATGTGAGAGAATTTGAGAGACTGCAAAAGAGACTGCCCATAACATTCTTTCAAAAAGCGTGATACCTATAAGATTTAGATGACCCAAGATCCGAAGTAATCCAAGACCCGAACAAACACGACCCGACTCAATATGATCGTCAAGCTCGTAATGACCTAACCAGAACTGATCCAACCCATCCCAAGTCGACTGACCTGTTTATTAGGTCTAGGTAGAGATCAAATAATTCAAACCAAACCATTTCCAAATATTTCCCCAAACATGTCAATTTCAAATCCAACCAAACAAGATCCCAACAGGTCCGACCTAAACCCGGTTCGTGGCTAGGTCTAATCTCAAAGTTGGATTTCCCATGGGAGCAAATGACTAGAATCATCATCCAGAAAAAAATCTGCACACAAATTTGCCTTCTTGTTAGCCTTTAATCCCAATCTTTTAGCCTCAAATAAGCATTCTAATGCCAATTTATCAATCAACATCAAGTGTTTCTTTGAATTTTCTCAAAAAAAGCTGCAGTTTTTTGCTTGCCAATCTTTTGAGAAGTCTCAGATCCATGGATGTTCTGTCAGTGTCGGTGTAAATCACCGAGTTTGCAGATCTTCGCGTGAGGAAATCGCCTATTTTCTTTACAAGAGGAATTTCGTTGTCTCCACCGTGCTATCCGTCGGATGTGTCTCGTGGTGGTGCTTGATCTTCAATGGCTGCTTTTTCTTCGATGGCTGCTTTATATTCCGTGCTTGTCTTTGTCATTTCCAGCTATCGAACCCAATGTCGCTCTGTGATGCTTGTCCTTCGATGGCTCCATCTTCATTATTCTTCGGAGTAAGTCGATTGTCTTCTTTCAACTTCTCCATCTTGAAACATTTTCTATTACCAAACTCAATCAATCGACCTAGTCGTTTAGTATCTTTGTTTGTAG
The DNA here is from genome assembly GCA_023091065.1 of Dianthus caryophyllus. Taxonomy (NCBI): domain Eukaryota; kingdom Viridiplantae; phylum Streptophyta; class Magnoliopsida; order Caryophyllales; family Caryophyllaceae; genus Dianthus; species Dianthus caryophyllus. The sequence continues at coordinate 33,113,963 of CM041520.1, read as the reverse complement.
ACATTGAGGTGCTCTCGAATTTAGAACAGAGAGCTTTCTTGATCTTTGTCTACATCGAGAGAATTATGACTTAGGTTTGTCCCAAGCAAGAATCTCTGCAACCATGCTTTTGTCTTGTCAAATTGTTGATTTTCGATTTCAATCAAGTATGCAAGACGGACTTTTTAGTTCGAAAATTATTGATCACCATAGTCGTAGTTGGTTCGGATGTAGTCATGGTTTATTTGTCAAAAATATCATGTGGTTCTTGCTCTTTGGATTTAGAAACGGTTAGTTGTTGATCCATTTGTTAATCAACGCTTTACGTTGGCACGTATTGTCATCAATCGTGTTTTCTCCCTTGCACATATAGATTCTTTATCAAGCATTGAGTTTATCAAGCTCGTGGAGCTTTACTGCTTTATTGGCACTTTTAATCCGGTTTAATGTAGTGTGCGACCATTTTTATGCTTGGCCGTACATATTGGCACCAAATGCTCGGGACAGAACTCGTATTCTTGTCATAATTATCCAATCAACTTGTATCAAGACACCGAGCATTATATGGGGTTTTACGCTTCTAGTTTTTATGATTTTACCCGACTTGTGACATTAACAAATACCTATGCATCCTGATAACTTATTACGTTTATCATGAATATTGCCTTCTGGAATGTTAGGGGTACCAAAAGAAAGAATTTCGTCGAAGAAATAAATTTCTTTTGTTCATCAAATGGAATTAAAATTTTAGCTATATGTGAGACTAAGTCGTCTACTAAGCCCGAACCTTACCTCATATCAGGTTTTGGGTTTAATAATTGTGACTTCATTCCTAGTGTTGGGTTATCAGGTGGGATTTGGTTATTTTGGAAAGAATCTGTATCTATGAAATTCTCGCTGAAAGTCACAACTAAGTCGAATAGATTCATTGCTTGTGAAGTTTGTGACTTCATAAACAATCTAAAGTTCTGTCTTGTGTTTGTGTATGCTCCAGCTCAACCGGCTGAGAAGTCGGAATTTTGGAATGATTTTCAAAATTTTGTCCTTAATATTGATATGCCTTTTTTACTATTGGGGGATCTTAACGAGATTAAGAGTCCTGCTGAAAAAGATGGAGGTGCAAAAGTTACGAGTGCTCGGTGTTTAAGATTAACTAATTTTCTAAGTAACACTAATTGTGTAGATCTACCTTTTTCGGGTAATTTTTTTACTTGGAGAAAAAAGAGAATTGGTTCTGATAATGTTTTTGAAATACTTGATAGAGCATTAGCTTCTCCTAATTGGGTTTGGAATTATCCAAACATGCGCTTACATCATGCGTTCACCAGCTCTGACCATTGTCCTATATCTGTGAAGTTTCATGCCCAAGTTCAGAAGAAATATCCACCTTTTCGATTTGAACTTATGTGGACCATACGAAATGATTTTTGTAAGATTGTTAAAAAGTCTTGGCAGTTTCAGTTTCAAGGATCTTATATGTTCTGTCTTTATCAAAAATGCAAATTATTAAAGCAAAAAGCTAAAAAATGGAATCAGTCTACTTTTGGAAATATTTTTAGACAACTTTTAGTTGCTGAAAAAAAGTTAGAAAATATACAAAATCAGCTAGGTTCATCTCATGTAACGACTTTAGAAATTGCGCAATTGAAATGGCTGAAAAAACGTGATGCCCTCCTAGACTATAAACGCATTTTTTGGCAACAAAAAACTCGCATAAATAAAGCTAACTTCGGAGATAATAATACCAAGTATTTTCAAACTCATGCCACTATTAGACGTAGTAGAAATGGCATCATGCAGTTTATTAATAGAAATGGAGCTTGTATTATTGATCAAGAGCTCATTAAACAGGAAATATCTGACGAGTTCAAAATCAGATTTACTGAGAATCGCCAATGCTCTTTTGATAGAAATGAAGATTTTAAGCTTATTAGTGGATTAATAACAGATGAAGATAATAATTTTCTTACTAGCAATGTTACCAAAGAAGAGATTAAGGAAACTGTTTTCAGCTTAGCTGAAAATAAAAGTCCAGGCCCTGATGGCTTTCCCGCTGAATTTTTTCGAAAATATTGGGATATAGTTGGAAATTCTGTTACTAAAGCAGTACTAGCTTTTTTTCATTCAGGCAAACTTCTTAAAGAAGTCAATCATACTTTTATAGCTTTAATTCCTAAAATTGATAATCCTCGGTCAGCAAACCATTTTCGCCCTATTAGTCTTTGTTCAACAATTTATAAGATTATATCAAAAATTTTAGCAAATCGTCTAAGAAGCGTTTTACATAAGATTATTCATCCGTTTCAAGGTGCGTTTACACCTAATCGATTTATTCAGGATAATATCCTCTTAGCACATGAGATCTTTAACTCTTTTAAGCGAAAAAAAGGTAAAGGGGGATGGATCGCTATTAAACTCGATATGGAGAAAGCTTATGATCGTTTAGAATGGAATTTTATAGAAGAAACTTTTACGCAAATGGGTTTTAAATCTACTTGGATTTCTTGGATTATGGAATGTATTAAAACCGTATCTTTCTCAGTTCTTGTAAATGGAACACCCGGTAACATGTTTACACCTACTCGAGGTATTAGACAAGGAGACCCTCTTTCGCCATATATTTTCATTATGTGTGCTGAAATTTTAGCAAGATCTTTACAAAAGAATAGTGACCGTAGTTCTAGTGATATTGGTGTTAGAATAGGATATGGAGTAGAGAAAATTCCATTCCTAACTTTTGCAGATGATACCATCATTTTCGCCAAAGCTTCTAACCAAAGTTGTAGAACCATTAAGTCTATTTTAGATAAATTTTGCATGATGTCAGGACAATTTGTTAATTTTGACAAATCCACTTTTCAATGCACTAGAAATATTGATCGCTCCCTACGAGAATCGTTTAGAGGTATACTTCATATGAACGAGGAAGCTCATTTGGGTAAGTATTTAGGATGTCCTTTAATTGACAGCAGAGTGACTAAAAGTACTTTCGAAAACATTATTCAATCATCAAATACTCAGCTATCGAAATGGAAAGCAAATTCTTTATCACAAGCAGGTAGATTAGTTCTTGTCAATGCTAATTTAGCCGCGAAGGGAACTTTTCAAATGCAAAGTTTTCTTCTTCCTTCATCGGTCCACAATAAATTAGATAAAATTAATAGAAACTTTCTTTGGAATAAAAATCCTGATCAACGTTCATCTAATTTGATTGGTTGGCATAAAGTTTGCTTACCAAAATCGGGTGGTGGATTAGGAATTAAACCCTCTGAAGCAGCTAATAAAGCTCTTCAAATGAAACTTTTATGGAAAATCCTTAAGGATAAAGATAATATATGGGTCAAAGTGGTAACTAAAAGATATTTGAGAAATTGTTCACTATTTGATCATAAGCCTAATTCGAACTCATCTTGGCAATGGCGTAAACTTATGAGTCTTCGACCTCTTTTTAGAAAAGGCTTGAGATGGCAAGTAGGTGATGGTAGTAATATTAATTTTTGGTCTGATAATTGGGCATACCCTTATCCTCTTACCAACATTGTTAATGATGGGAGTAATTTTGATCTTAATCTTTTGGTTAAAGATTTCATAACTGTTGATAAACAATGGGATATTTGTAAATTATCCAGTTTACTAAACATTGATATTGTTAATCAAATAAATGACATTCCACTACCACATAATGATATTCCAGATACCCTCATTTGGGGGTTGTCTGTGGATGGTAGTTTCTCTACCAAAACAGCAACGTGGTTAGCACAAGGTCTAGTCGACCAGAACATTGATAAATGTAAATTTGATTGGATTTGGAAATTAAATGTTCCCCCAAAATTGAAATTTTTTCTCTGGAAAACTTGCGTTGATGGCCTCCCCACCAAGGAAAGGCTTCTAAGAAATCATATAATTGTTCCACCTCATTGTGTGTTATGTAATCATCTCATTGAAAATAGAAATCATTTCTTTTTCAAGTGTCCTTTAATTGTTTCTATTTTTCAAGAGATGAACATCAGTAGTTTTAATGAATATTTGGCAATACACGATAATATTGCAAATGAACATGAAAATTTTATAGATAAACTTAATCGTCTTAAAGATATAGTTCCAAAAGGTGATTTCATAAAGATTATTTTTATTTGGTGGAATTCATGGTTCCATAGAAATGACATTATTTTTAATAATGATCATATCAATAGCAATAAACTTATTATTTTATGTAATAATAGCATTAAAATTTGGAATGAAACTAGACATAAGGATATCAATAATCCTGAGAAAGAAATATCTGTTAGAAACGTTAACAGGGAAGAAATTTGGTGGGAGAAACCTAAAAATAGTTTTCTAAAACTTAATTTCGATGGATCGAAAATACATGGAAATAAAGCAGCTTTGGGTTATTCTATAAGAGACCATAATGGTAAAGTTATTTTGTTGGGAGCGAAACAAGTGTGGTTCTAATGCGATTCTTTGTTGAAGCTTTAGGCTTTAAAAGAAGGTATTTTAGCGGTAAATACTTAGGAATTTCAAAACTTATTGTAGAAGGTGATAAACTTATGTGTTATCAACTCACTTCAGAAGATCTTGGCAAATTCTGGGAAATTTCTAAGATATCAAAGATGTTAAATTAGGCCTTCATTTCTTTGATGAAGTGATAATTAAACATTCTTCATGGCCCAATAAAGTTCATGACTTTATGGCTTCTATTGGACATTCTTGTCCAACTCTTTCGAGGTGGTTTGAAAGCCGGTGGCTTCAACTTACCTCCTTCATCCGAAAGGATGAGATAGGTTGGTCCTACCTTAGAGGATCGACCTAGTTTCTTTACCTTATCAAAAAAAAAAAAAAAAAAAAAAAAAAAAAAAAAAAAAAAAAATCATCCCTTCTCACAAACAGTCAAACACTAGAAGACTAGAAGTAGTAAGTTCTACAAAACGCCCAAAACAGTTATGACTTTTGACACATTGAGTCAGTCACACAGAATGATGCACACAGCAACTACAGCAACAGCAACAGCAACAGCAACACTATCCTCATTACACACCAAATGGAGACCCAAAACCCAGCATGAAACCCTAAAACCCACCACCAAAAACCCCATCTTTTGCTCAATTCTTACCAGTAATTCCAGCACAGTAAAATCCAGCAGTAAAATTGTGTGTAGTAACAGTAATACTAAAAGGGTTTTCTTTTTGGATGTTAACCCTCTTTGTTACACAGGAACTACACCTTCTTTACACTCTTTTCTTCACTGGATTTCCCTCTTTTTCTCCCAAGTTTCTCACTTTCATCCTGTTATTGCTGTATGTTTCCTTTCTCTCTTCTCATAATATTAAGTCGGTTTTTCTAACGCGTGTCCACTGGATATAATAGTCATTATGTGTACCCCGTTATACCATCAAACTATATGTACATCAATTTGCCCTCAATCGTCAATTTAGGCTTTTGGTTGAAACGATTCAAACTTGGTTCTGCACGTCGTATACCCTGAGGTTAACCCTTTTGATTGAGACCATTCCAACATATATGTATATAACTTGCTTATAATTAGTATTGTTTTGGACACGACGATTGATTTTCTGAATATGAATATGAATATGGTGGTGTGCTTGCAATAACATTGAAAGATATTGGTCGTTTGGTTCACTATAGGAAGTTTTAGTACTGCAAAATAGAGTGCTTAAGCTTACATTGTGGGGGATGCCCGCTTGCGCGGCCTAGCGTGCTTCCCACCTGAGAGAACCGCTCAATAAGCACTAGTGAAACGAGGCCTTAGTTGGGGCTCCTTAAGCATTGACAAGGGAAAAAAAAACTGATTTTTCATTCACATGCGTTGACAAAACTCGTTTGCTTGAATCTAAGAATTAGAATTACCTAGGAACTATCATTGAGCTAGGAGCCTATGTGAAAACCTTAACCGTTTTGGAGGAGTGTTTCCGGTGTTTTTGTGTCAACCAAATAGCCTAAACCAGTAAAACTGCTAGCGATTTACAGGAATTGAACTCTTTTCCTATTCTTTTGATAACCAAACGACTACTGAATATAGCTTTTGTCTCCTTGATATTGATGTGCCAGGAGTTATTGTATATGCTAGAACGTGTTCAGAGCTGCATACATGATACCGACTTTAACTGCAGTTTATTTCGTGTTGAAAGTATACTTTTGGGCTTATAGAGAATCAGATTTGTATTTATTCTCAAGTTATTTAGTATGCTTTTTGGCTTATAGAGAATCAGAATTGTATTTATTCTCGAGTTATTTAGTGACATTTGGCTGATATTCTGGAGGATAAAGGTTTGATATATCTTCTTTAAAGAGGTGGTGGTAGTACACTGCCTTTGTGTGGCTGATAAAGTTGTTGACTTCGTGGCAAATTTGGACACTTGGTCCTCATGTTACACAAATACTCGCAATCTCACGTGAGACGGCTGTACGCGTATAACAATCTCCTTGTGACGGAAAGGCGACCTATAACAGCCCAGCTCACAATTGTTGTAACAGAATCCACTTAAAGATGGATGCACAGCCTAAGTGGTGGGTATAATCTGTTATAAAGGTACCGCTAGTTGGGTCTCAATTTTGTGCCTATTTTTGTCCTCACGGAATCCCAAAAACATAAGGCTTCGTAATTAAGGTGGTGGGTACTATCTCTTATGAATATAGATAACCTCTGTCCTTTCCCGATGTGTTACCTCTTAAACCTCGTGGGTGTTTCGTTATTGAATACAATGTCAACAAGCATTACAGTGGTCACCACACGCTCACACCCATTAAAATAGTCTCCTTTTAGTCACAAAGTATATGTCATACGCGTAAGACCAATGCCAAGAGACTTACTCTATCTTCCATGGTGCTTTGGAAGTCATTTAATATTTTTTTCTCCTTTTCTTACCTGAGAGTGTGAAATAAGATTTGTCGTATTTTGGAAGATCAGTCTAACTTTTTTTCCTTATAAATGAAATTAGATTGCAAGTGTATCAAATCCAAGTCACTGCACAACTAATTCAACTTTTGTGTTTTTATCGGTGTAAATTGAATTTTCAAGGAGTGCCTTTGCCAATCGGTAGAGGTGGGCAAGGGCCACGTTGGCTCGACCCGCCTGTGGCCGCCAATTTGAAAGGAGAGTCGAGCTTGACTGGGTGGGCTTAAACTAAGTATGGGCTCAGCCGCTAAAAACTAGACCTAGGCCCAGTCCTTCTCTTAGGTATGCTATGCAAGACAAGCGAAAACATTGCCTGACAAGCGGTCTAGCCGCATGGTTGGGCAGCTCTACCAGTCGGCTTGAATTTTTATTCTCGAGCAGAATTCAGATAGTTAGTACGCTGAACATGTTATTGCCTTATTGGTACATCAAACACAAGATTTAGCTTTATTGTACGAACTCCTACTTCGCAATAGTGCGCTTGACATTGTACTTTTTTGTTTTTGTTGAAAAGATTTGTGGTCATTGCAGGTAATCGATGGGGAAGGAGGCCATCAGCATCGCAAACAAATATTACCATCATATAAAGCGCATAGGATCAAGTTCTTCAGACGCGTCTCAACGTCAGCCGAACTTCCACATTCCCCCAATGGAAGGTTGCACCAACTTATCGTAGACTTCTTAAAGGAGTGTAACGTACCAGTACGTCACTCAATCGTTGCTATCATGCCGTCTATTTCCCCTTTTTTTTCTTTTCCGAGACTGAACTTCTGCAGGTCCTAAAAATCGCAGGGCAGGAAGCAGACGATGTTGTTGCTACCCTTGCAAAACAGATCTTAGATAGAGGAAAGAAAGTGGTAATTGCTTCCCCCGATAAAGATTTCAAGCAATTGATCTCAGAAGACGTTCAGCTTGTTCTACCGGTGCCTGAGCTCGATCGATGGTCATTCTATACCCTCAAGCACTACACTGCGCAATATAACTGCGATCCGCAGTCTGATTTAAGCCTGAGTACGTATCGTTTTCAAACAGTTTTTTTCCCATTTTGTCGTCCAACTGTAAATCATTGGGGACTAAAACTTTAATGTCTGCAGATAATGATCAACTGTGTTTTAAATGAGAGTTTTGTGTTGTTTTTTCTGAATATATGTGCTGGTTTTCCCAACACCTAAGCAAACTATAATTTTATAGGGTGCATCATCGGCGACGCAGTTGACGGTGTTCCTGGCATCCAAAAACTGGTTCCGGAGTTTGGTCGAAAAACAGCACTCAAACTCATCAGAAAACACGGATCGTTAGAAAATCTATTGAACGAAGCTTCAGTGCGAACAGTAGGGAAACAGTACGCCCAGGAAGCGCTTACAAAATACGCCTTTGAGCTTCGTAGAAACTACCATGTTCTTTCTTTGAGAAGGTAATTAATTAATTAATTTCACCCAACTTGTTGAAATTCAATGCATTACCAGTTTCTAATCAAAGGGGTCGAACCTAAAGTTTCATTATTATGCTTCTATTATAGGGACGTCGATGTGCACATCCATGAGGAGTGGTTATCAGAAAGAGACACGACAAACGACTCAACCGCCATACAAAAGTTACGTAAATTGGTTTAAAGGCGTTACATTGAATTAACTCGGGTATTTTTCATCCAAATTTTGTCACGCATCGCCATACAACGACTTAGATTAGGCTACGACAACCGATTCAGAACGAATATCGAAACCGTCGATGTTTATCAGCATGGATTTGGTGTTAAGATATGTGGAGTTGCAAGTGTCAAAAGATGTCAAAGAACAAATGAAATACATGCAAAGTGATGAAGATGTTGTAAATGTTGGCACATTCAAACACTTAAATAAGTGTAAGTCTTGTGTGAAACGGGTAATCCGTTTCACACAAAAAACGGGTCAAATATTTCACAAAAAGACAAGGGACAAGTGGGGAAGAACATCTTTCTTCCCCACTTGTCCTTTGTCTTTTGTGAAATATTTGACTGCTTTTCATACTTAAACAAGCATCTGTTTCATATGAGAATTTGTACTTAAGGGCTTAAATAAAAGTCATTGTCAAAATGAACGTCACTGCAAATGTCATTGAATGTAAGGAAGTCGTGTGTTATGGGGACCTTCGTTGATATACACCACCACAATCACTATGTTTGTTATTGCTTCTTTTTCACAAGTGTCCCTCCTTTTTTATCAATTTGTTGGCTCTAATTTTTGCATAAATCACCTTCACTTTTTTCAATTTTCTTAAGAAATTATTGTCCTCTGTTCAGTGAATTGTTTACAATTTGACTTTTTTGTGAGAGAAATTTGAGAGAAGTGTAAACAAATGACTGAAATAGAGGGAGTATTTTTTTTTTGGCCACAGAGCTCGCCTTAGTCGCATCAGAATAAAGGGGAGGAGTTTTGAAACTAAGACCTATTTTTTTCGAAAATTATAAAGTAGAAATTCATATTTCATTTTGAGATTGAAAATCGACAATAAATAAAGGTATTAAATAGGTGATTATAGTGTAAATTATAATGACTTTTTGCAATTTATTGTGAAAAAAAAAAAAAAAAAGGTCATTATTGAGACTTTAGCATAACATTTTTCTACACTATATATGTGATATTTTTGTATGTACCTTATAATAATATCTTGATGTTCATAATGTTTTTCACGTTTTATTGAATATTGATATTGATTGAATAAAGTGTATAAGTATTACTAGACCATTATACATTTAGGAGGGATGCTATCGACCTTCTCTTTTTACATTATATTCTACTTTTTACTCTAACAATCAATTTTAATACAGTACTATATTTTCTTGTGTGGCAATTTGTTAAATTTATTCTATATTTTTGCATTATGAGGGAAAAAAGGAGAGACTGCAAAAAAGACGAAAAAAAAAATTGTCCCTAGCTAGTATTACATTTATACATTGTGAAACAATCTCTATGTGATATTTTCTATAGTTTATTTGAATAAAGTGCATGTAAATTTTCAAAAAAAAAAAATAGTATAAACCAAAAATCGTTGGAGGATCGATTATATTCTCTTCATCCTAACTTAAGTGTCTACTTTTTATTTTAGGTGAATTTAAGAAGTGTTAATGAAAATTGAAAATTTTTTGGAATTTTTTTTGTTAAAACTTAGTATAAATAAAAGGGGACACTTTATTTGAAAAAAAAAAATTACGAAAAAATGTACACTTACTTTTGGGATGAAGGGAGTATTATTTTGTGAAATTACGCATAATGTATTTGATGCCACTTAGTGACATACTGATACTGACATCAAAATATCAAATGGATTTCACTACTATTTGTTCACAAGCATATATAAATTTTCACACAAGTCAATAGTTATGCACTTTGAAACAAAACGATAATTAGACTTTTAATCGTTTCATTTCAGTAGATTGTTTACACTTTGACCTTCTTGTGAGGAAAATTTAAAAAAAAGTGTAAATAAATGACCAACACATAACAAAACCGTACCAATGAATGCCCTTCGAAAATAATTCATGAATAAAGACAAAATAGAGTATTTTAAAAATATCCAAATCAAATTATTAAAGTGGAGATTAGATGTAGCCTTAAATCATAGGAGTATAAAATTCAAGGGTTGCCCTAACAAACAGTAGCGGACCCAGAAATAATTTATTAGGGTGTCTTAGATTTATTTTATCAAATTTTTACTATATAAATATATTAAAAATAATTTTTTTAATGTAAAATTGAACAAAATAGATCGAAATAATTTACGATATGATGTTTTAGGACCCCATACAAGTGTATGTGCATCCGCCACTGCTAACAAAGGGTACAATATAACTCAAACATACGACTTTTCTACATTTCCATGATCATTGGGATTGAGATTAAGAAACATAAAGAGAAATTATAATTATAATTAAATTAAACTAAACACACCCCCAACATTATGGAGGACAACTAGTTACTCATTGTGATTAGTGATTAAGATGAGATTTTCTCGCTAATCTTAATCTTAATTAATTAATAGTAGGTCTTATGAAAGATCGGCTTACATTATATTAGAATAAGACTTTAAATAAATCGTTATATGCGTATAATGATGCTTTGCTTAGCAATTACGTACTCAGTTACTCTATTATTTCATTATTTATTGAATTATGTGCTTTCTTTTGAACTTGTAATTCTTCCTAGCATCTACGTTAAAAAACGTTATATGTGTATAATGATCAATAGAGACTTAATGACTCATTTGTAAATAACAATAATGAGGTATTGAACAAATCTATTGTCGTTGTATGCATACAAAGGTCTTATATTGAACTTTGTCTTATTTCATACGGAGTATATTTCTACGTGAAATAAACTAATGGTAATTTTATGATAAGATTCTTACATGACATTGCAGTTATTTATTACTAATGGTTTTTGTTAATCTTATACTCGTTGGATATAAGATGATAAATAAAAAAAGAAATTTTACATATTTGCCCGAAAGATATAATATTAAGTTACTTTTATAATTTTCAAGAAGGTAACATATATTGTGATGTACGAGATATTTCTTTTCTTTTTCTTGAGCTTTTTTATAAGACGAAACTAATAATTACGATTAATCTCTAATATGTTGAATCATCTCCCTTCGATCCATGCATCTATACCTTTCAAGCTGGATTATTGATTTGTCCGACAAAATATATATTAAACACGATCCGATTCTGAATATTAAAGTTAGTGTATACGGAGTATCATAGTTGATACTCCTTACTTGACTGGTATTTATTTTAAATCTATTTTCATATAAGATGATCACACATGTATGCCTCAAAACCATTAAACCCATGATGAAAATATATATGTTATATTTTGAATAGATTTATCATACATGTACTATTGTCCCCAATTAAAATTTGTGCACCTTTTATATCTCAAAATGAACGTGTAAATACAAGTAGAGAAACATTAAAAAAAAAAAAAAAAAAAAAAAAAAACTGTGCATTAGACCATATCACACGTATGACGAGTCATTAGCGACAAAGATGTCAGTATGTCACCATGTTAAAGTTCAATTTGCCCACTTTATTACCACAAAAAGTATCGAAGATGTTACGGCCTCTTGGTTAGAGACAGAATGCACTGTCATTAGATCTTGGGTTTGAATCACTCGCCAGTTGTAATGGCCATCTCCAGATTAATCCAACTATACAGTAATAATTTATCATCTTAAGATAGTACATTAAGTGTTAACATATTCTTTTTAAACGTTAAAATATTACATTTTAATCACAAATAACCTGTCGTACACGTGAAATCATCTTCCACTACAAATCAACGGTGAGATGTTACAAGTTTAGTGGAGATGAAGGGTGGAGATTTGGTGAGCAAAGAGTTGACTCTTCCACCAAAGTAGGTGGTGTGTCCTCCACAATTTGGGCTGTTTGCCAAGTGCAAATGCACTGAACCCTTAACTCATCTACTTATTTATCTCTATCAACTAACTTAAATTAATTAATATTCCTTTTATTTCACCCATTTTATTTACATTTTTCATTTTAAGATAAATTTACTTATTGTTTTTCATATTTCTTTTTTAGATGAGTCAATTTTTAAGTAAAAAGTTGCTTATAGTTATTCTTTATCTCACCTCATATCATAAATTAACTCTACAAACTAAGTATTTTGAATAAATAATTACGGAATAATACAAAATGCTGCAATAATTCATATTAGTACTATCTTTTAAACATGTGTCAAAATGTTTAGTAATTCCAAAATAGACGCACTAAGCACTAGCAAATACTCCCTCTGTTCAAAAATATAAGTCGTTTTTATTTTTCAATGTAAACCTTTGTTTTTTGTTTTTACAAAAACTTATTTGTTGAAAAATTATAAAAATTATACAATCAAATTCATCACGAAAAATTATTTTCTATGAGTACCATTTTCATTATATTATCTTTTATATTTTGGGAGATATCGAAGAGAGAAGTTATCATCTTGAAAAGCGAGAACGACTTATATTTTAAAACAGAGGGAGTACTTCAATTAAAATTTTATCCTTTTAATAATTTAAAATTTCCACTAAAAATAATTTTTAATACGGAGTACTTTTTATTTTAACAAATTCTCACGTGTCGAATACACATAGGAAAACTGTGAAAAAGAACTCCACTTATAAGATCCCATCTGATTTAAAGAGCATTAAAGGATTTAGGGAGCGTTTGGTTTGTATAAGGGAAAGATAATGGAATCAAGAAAGAGAAAGAGGAAGAAATGAATGAGATTACCCCAAATTTAGTTTGTTGTTTGGTTGTTTTATCAAAAGAAATTCCAAAACTCAAGTATCGACCCATTTTACCCGACCCGACCCACCACCGAGAGGCGACGGGGTGGCAACGTGGTGGTTGTTATGGTGGTGGTTATAATCAAGTAGGTTGGTGGTGGTGAGTGGTGGTTGTGGGTGAGAAAGTGAGATGAAGGGGAAAGAGAATCCCATTCTCTTGGGGGTGGGGGGATAGACATTAGAGGAGTTTGAAGGTTAGGGGGAGAATTGGATTCCCTTTGTTTGTTGTAAACAAACACTAACAAAGGGAATCATTAATTTTAATTCTCTTTTCCTTTGTTTTAGACCTCTAACCAAACGCCCCCTTATAGCTTTATAAGTTAAGAAGCTACATACTCCTCATATTACCAATTAATTTTGGGATAAAAACTTCTACGGTTTATGAAAAGTTCACTCCTCTCGACTGGAACAATCTAAAACTGATGCATGAATCTAACAAAAATCGTATATAAATTTTATTTCAATACATGTTTTATTTTGTTCATATTTTTAGTTACATAATTCTAAAAACTATAAAATTTACTTCCTCCATTCCATTTGATTCTATACATATTCCTTTTTCGGAAATTCCAATCAATTCTATACATTTCTATTTTGGTCCGTACTTTATTAAACTAAAAGACCAATATACCCTTCATTAATACCCCACCCAACCCACTTGCAATGTCCTTTTTTAAAGAATAAAGTAAGGGTAATTTGGTAATTCTACTGTCTACCCCACTTGATTTTCTTCTACCTTAATTACCGTGTTTTGGTCAAATGTATAGAACCAAACGGAATGGAGGAAGTATATATTAATAATTAATAATACTCTAAAAAAGACAATTAAAACAATATTCCCTATGTGACTATATTTTATTCCATATATTAGAAGTTATCTCGAAAATTCTTTTACTTATGAATAATGTCAAAACAAAAAAACCAAATGTAAATTGTGGAATTAATTTTTAATTTATTAATTAAATTAATCCTAATAATATTAGTAGTAGTAATTAATGTATTAGCGCCTTTTCCAACTTTATTTGTTGATAAATACACCCAACTTGAGCTCAAATGCCCTCTTTCCAACTTTTTTTTTTTAATTTTTTGTTTTTATTTTATTTTCTCTAATTTTTTTTTTAATGGATTTTAGGGTTCATTTCTAGCACAACTCACCTGGGTAATCCTTCATTTGGTACGTTTTTTTTCTCATTTTCTTCATTTGGGTCTATTTATTTTTCAGCTGATTTTATTGATTTCATGATAAAGTTGTGTTCTTTTGCTAAAATATTTATTGCTTTAATTTTGGTTTCAATTTCTGAGCTTTGGAGTCAAACAAGATCTATGGTATGAATTTTAATCTTATGGTAAAACGGTTTTATATGAGATTTTTGGCTTATTTTATGGTTAATTATTTAGGCAGAGTAAATTTTAAGTAGTGGGTTGACCTTTAATTGGATGAAAAATTACTGCTTTTGTAAGTTTTATTGAGTTATGATGATACTAGGGTGAAAATTTTAATTTCCTTTCACAGATTATAGAGTTTGTTTCGTTGTGAGACGGTTTCATATGAGATTTTGAGTTTGTTTATGCTGTGGGTTGACCCTTAAATTAGATGTAAAATTACTGCTTTTATTGTTCTTTTGATTTATGATGAAAATTTTGAAGTGGGTAATTGTTTTGATGATTGCTTGTTATTGAGTTGCTACATTTCAAGTAAAATTCTTTGTGGTCCCTTTTTTATTCATTTGAATTTTGGTTGATATACTTTGCTATATTAAAGGAATCACCTTGTGAAATGATTGATGTTGGTAGGGAGGGAAATAGGTAGGTAGGGTTGGTGAAATCGATGAGGCGAAACTATTTTACGTTTGGGGGTTTAATGGTCGAATTTGATCATGTGTGGTAAGTAAGACGGGGTGAGAGGTGGGTGAGAGGTGGCTAACTATGTGTGACGGTGTGGCTAGACTTGACTGTTGAGCCAAGTTTTGGCCGACCCTCTAGGGCTGAGCTCGGATCAAATATCTCACGTTCTGGCTCGGAGGGCCACCCTTTTCTGTTTAATCTTATATTTTTAGGATAAACGGGTTGGGTCTGGGTCGAGCTTTAGCTAATTTGGCCCTTGGCCACCTCTAATAAAGACGGTGGTCATGGCTAAGAATTTGTCCTTGGTGAATGTCTGTTACCTATTATGCTAGCTGCACGACTGATTTTGTCTTCAGAGCTCATATTTCGTCGAGTGGGTTGGGCAGGTTAGGTAGGGTGAGTAGTAGTTACTTGTAATATGGTGTGATATGGTGCATCATTTGTAAGTGGCTCGCTAGTACATGATGCTACATATTGGTATTTTTTTACGGGGTACTTGTTGGTATTCATAGGCGTAATGAGCGGCCTCTCTATTCCCCAAACAATATCTTTAAAACGCAAAATTTGTTTTCAGGCGTGGCTGTCAATACGCAGGGGAACTTGTATTTCATAAAAAAAAAAAAACTTGAAGATGAATGTAAAAGACAGGTCTTCGACCTTTGAGAATGAATTGGCATCGAACCCATTACTGAACACTCCGTCTTTCGCAGCACAGCAACTTTCCCCGAAGTGGGAAGATCCTGCGCTGCTTGATTACAGTACGAGATTAGATTCTTTGTTCTCTAAATTCAATCAACCTTCTTCTGAACATTCGTCTTTTAATAGTGACATTCAAAATAACCCAACCAAAATCGCTAACCAGGATGGCTCCGCCAATAATGATGGCAGAACTACTACTCGTGACTGGGATCCTCGAGCTATGCTCAACAACCTCACTTTCTTGGAACAGAAAGTCCACCAATTACAAGAGGTCGTTCGTATGATTGTTGCGAGTCAGGGTCAGGGTCAGGGTCACGTCCATGGTAATCACGACGAACTTGTTTTTCAGCAACAACAGCAGCTCATAACAACAGATCTAACGTCGATTATAGTTCAACTTATATCGACAGCTGGAAGTCTTTTGCCGTCTGTGAAGAATAGCCTTGCAGCGTCTTATCCCTCGGCTTTGCAACTTGATCGCGTGGTTTTCCCTTCGGTGCCAAGCAATGAAGAAGGTAAATCATTGGAACAGTCGAACCAGGCTGACATAACCCATATGGAAGAGGATCATGAGACGAAAGATGACGAGGACGGGAAGGAAGAAGAGCATCTACCTCCTGGTTCATACGAAATATTGCAGCTCGAGAAGGAAGAAATTCTCGCTCCTCACACCCATTTTTGCACCATTTGTGGCAAAGGGTTCAAACGAGATGCTAATTTAAGGATGCACATGCGAGGTCACGGGGACGAGTACAAAACTCCGGCTGCACTGGCGAAACCCAACAAGGAGTCGAGTTCTGAACAGGTAATTCTAAAGCGGTATTCCTGCCCTTTTCTGGGTTGCAAGCGAAACAAGGATCACAAGAAATTTCAACCTTTAAAGACAATTTTGTGTGTGAAAAACCATTACAAGAGAACTCATTGTGACAAGAGCTACATCTGTAGTAGATGCCATACGAAAAAGTTCTCGGTGATTGCTGATCTCAAAACTCATGAAAAACACTGTGGAAGGGATAAATGGTTGTGTTCTTGTGGCACGACTTTCTCTCGAAAGGACAAACTTTTCGGACACATTGCTCTTTTCCAAGGTCATACACCCGCCATTCCTGTGGAGGACACGAAAGGACATTCGGGACAGTCTCATCCTGCAGAAAACTGCGAAACGAGGCATTCAGTTGACGTCGGTTTCAGCTTCGGGTCAACTGGGGTCAACGATAATGGCGATAATGGTACTCAGAGCATGATGGGTGTGAATGGGAACGATGAATATTCTTTCTACTCAATGCTGAACTACGAAGGCAGTCTTTGTGAGCTTCAAGATTTTCCGTTGACCAATTTTGAAGATTCGCCAAGCTCATTCTCGTTCCTTGTTCCTGATGAGAAAAATGTAATGCAGTCGGGCATAAACGACATCGATTAGGATTGGTGTCGTGGCTCCTAATTTCTTTTGTTGTATCATTGTCTAGTTCCGATTGCATTGTGACCATTATGCGCACCTGTGATTTCTTAGCTATATAAATTTATATAATAAATTTGCACATTACGTTTGCGTTCATGTAGTTTATATCTTTTTTTGCGTATGTTTCACCTGATTTGCTTGAACTGCTGATATGGTAATACCGAAGCGCAAACTCCTTTACGGGATTACTGCTACATGATTTGAGTTGATTTTTGTCTCAAAACGCCAGCAAAAATCATTCAAGCTATACAAATTGTGCTTAAACATTTTAATTCAAGGAATAAAGCGAATCTTACCGAAAGTATTAATATTTAGATAGAATTGAGCCAATTTTTATGTGAAATCGCAGTTAAAAAGTGCAGACTAAAATAAAAACGGGTTTAGAGTTCTATTTGCATTCATTTGTAGATCCAGAATTCTGCTAATACAAAAGCTGTCAGCTTATGACATCGATCGCATTACATTATTAACCAGTACCAACATAGATCACCGAGCCATTTACAAGGCTTAAACTTTTCGGGACAAAAACCGGGAGTAGTGTTGAAGTTTCAGATTCGAACCATTAGGCTGCTGCGTTCACTCGTTCATGATACTGAGAATTGTGTTGAAGTATCAGCTTCAAACCCTTGACAGTTCCTCTGGACTTTGAGGTCATCATGTTCAGTGAGCTTGGGTAAAATCTCTCCTTCAAAACAAAGTCGTCTGCACAAGACCAAGTTTGACCTCGAGGGGAGCTGTCAGTCCACCTGAATCTCTCGGAAAACGGGTTCACCAAACTTTCTCTGAACTCTTCTCCAGTCTCACAGATCATACCCTGTAAATAGAATCGAAAGAGCTAAAATAAATAGAATCACCATATTAATGCGTCTGAAAAAAAAGTATGAAAGCGCCTGTATACCTCTGCCATAGCTTTGATCTTCATAGAGATGTCATTACTGAGGAGAACGAGTTGTCCATCAGGGTTACTCTTCCTGAAGCCGAGAGCAAATTCGAGTACATCGTCTTCAACAGTGGGTGAAAGAACTTCTGTTCGTGATGAAAAGCCTGAGAACGAGTATGAGGCAGTTTGAGGTGAAGCGGGAGGTGTCGGTGCAACTGGTCGGCCTTCTTCCGCCGAGTTTCGGACCTGAATCCACCATCCAGTTTTCAGCATACATTCTTGTATCCATTCCAAGGCTGACAGTACCTCCGTATTTCTTCTGAAGAAGCTTAACTGTCGTTTCAAGCTTGAAAGCTCCGTGATCACTGGCAGAAAGAAGGATCGTTCAGTCGAAAAGAAGGTTCACACAAGTTGTTTAAATAATAATCGGTTGGTTTAGACGTCGATCCGAAATTTTACCTATTCTGGGGACGATTAGTTTGGTTCCTTTCAGACCTTCAAGAAGCTGCAATGCCTTTCTCGATTCCTTGTTCAGTAGAGTTGTCGTATCCACTACCATGTTCCACTGTTGAAGTTCCTCTTTAACGCATTTTACCTGCACATAGCCATGGATGTATCAAAATCAAAAGAATATAAGGCTATATTTGTGTGATGTAGGTAGCATCATTTCTGCGAACCTTTCGTGTGATAACATTTGGATCATCGACGGAACTCGCATTTCTTGTTTCAAGCTCAGCAATGTAGTATTCAGTATCACTCTTCTGGGGTGAATTAGCTAGCAGCGATTGGAATGGCATCCGAACTGCATTTCTCTCTTTCTGCTTGACTGATCGTACTCGATTTGCGGAACCACGTGTTGCAGTTTTCTTCTTTCCTTTAGTTCTTGTCGAGTAATTTTCTTTATCTGACAAGGGAGAGACGACATCCACGCAACGGCTGTCAGGACTAAAAGTCATCTTGGAAAGGGGTGATTTGCCTGGACTCGAATTATTATTAATCTCTTTCAAAATCGTAAACTTTCTCATGGACTTGTGTGTAGTAGGGGTGAAATTTTCTTTATCGGGAGTGAAGACTTCTTCCTCTGCCTCCTCCTCCTCATCATCATTCCCTTTAAAGAGCGTCCTCGAGATGGATTCACGCTTGGCGTTCTTCTGATCTGAGTTTCCTTTCTTTTCTTCGGTTCTGCTGGTTAGAACTTGAGGAGCGCTCGCTAATTTACCTCTTCTCAACCAAATACTATCCATAGGGTTCTGGTCAGATGTCATAAGAGGACTCCCCAATCGCCCTATGACAGAACTGTTGGATGTTGGGCTTCGATAACAGTCTCCACAAGATGTATCTTTCGGTAATTCTCTCTTAGACCAAAAACTGTGGGCAGAGTTTTGTTCTGACGATATCATAGGGGAACTCAGATAACCATTTGGCAATGATTTATATTCCGAATCTGAGAAGGGTTCTGCATCGGACAATGCTGAGCACACGGATTCAACCCCCATCTTTCCTGACCAAAAACTCCACAGTTCACTTCCTGGGTGTTCCTTGGTCGGTGAATTCAGGTCTGAACTCGAGCTTCCTGAGGATGCTTTTTTAGACAGTGCTTCAGCTGATTCGTTTGTTGTCTTGTCATTTTCTACACCAGGTTGATGACTCCCACACCAAAAACTCCAGGCTTTATCTTCAACATCTTCTTCAACAATTTCATGTGCAAATTCATTGTTTTTTTCTTCAGCAATGAGGTTATATATGTTTTCTGTTGCTGACGATGTGCCTTTCTGAGCTAGCAGTTCGAAGTTCTCGTCTAGGAATAAAGTATCGACAAGTGGCTGAAACTCTGCAGTGACAGGAGATGATGATGATTCTACAAGTGTTCCACACCAGAAACTCCATGGATCAACGGCTTCTCCTAAAACTTCAGATCCTAATTCCTCCTGTACTCCATCAGCTGTGATGCCATCCATGTTTTCTGCCGTAGAAAATTTCACATCTTCTGAAATTGGAGCTTCCAGTGAGGTGGTTTTCTGGTGTAACAATTCAGAGTTCTCATCCACAAACGTAACATTTGATCCCTCCATCACTGAGCTAACAAATCCTGTTGACGGTAGACAATGATCTACTTCTGTAGGATCCTGTCTTCCTTCAGCTGTGATGCCATCCATGTTTTCTGCCGTAGAAAATTCCACGTCTTCTGAAATTGGAGCTTCCAATGAGGTGGTTTTCTGGTGTAACAATTCAGAGTTCTCATCCACAAACGTAACATTTGATCCCTCCAACACTGGGCTAACAAATCCTGTTGACGGTAGACAATGATCTACTTCTGTAGGATCCTGTCTTCCTTCAGCTGTGATGCCATCCATGTTTTCTGCCGTAGAAAATTCCACGTCTTCTGAAATTGGAGCCTCCAATGAGGTGGTTTTCTGGTGTAACAATTCAGAGTTCTCATCCACAAACGTAACATTTGATCCCTCCAACACCGGGCTAACAAATCCTGTTGACGGTAGACAATGATCTACTTCTGTAGGATCCTGTCTTCCTTCAGCTTTGATGTCATCCACGTTTTCTGCCTTAGGAAATTCCATGTGTTCGGGTACAAGAGTTGCTGACGAGGTCTCTCTCTGAGTTAAAAGTTCTAAATTCTCAATTGAAAACGAATCATTTGATCCCTCCAATACTGCACCGCCAAGATCTTTTTCGGTTTCTTTAGAAGACAGCAGATGATTATCGTCTTCTGTCGAACGTGGAAGACAGTTCTCATCCTGACCAACCCATTCCCAGTTCTCACCCAAGAAAAGAGGCACCAACCCTTCCAGAAGAGAGTCCATTGACTGAATATCTTCGTTTTCAGATTCATTGTCGCCAGTAAGAGGTTCCAGGAGCATTTCTTTTCGCACAAGTTCTCGAGATATGCCATCGCAATGTTCGAAATTGACATCCACCAATTCAGTACCCACATCTTCCAACAAAACAGGTTTCTGAGCAACCGTCTCATCACCATTACATAGATCCAAAGACTCCAGAACGTTTGAAACGTCATCAGAAATGTTATCGACATTATTCACCTTCTCGTCTTCTAATCCTACTGAAATCTCATCCTAGCATAGTACATCAATTACGACACAGTTACAACACAGTCAAAGATGAGCAATAAATCCAACGCAAAAATAGCTTGACGAGTTACGATAAGAGCAACAAGTGAGAGGTTCACCTTGACAATTTCGTCCTCATCTTCACGCTGCACAGAGAAATCAAGGGGCGGCACAAATGGTTTCGACACGTCATAAGCAAGGCTCAAAGGAATCCAGTGAAGCTTGTAAACCCTACTAGACCCTCCAATCCTAAGATGATCACCCACTTTTATCGGCGTTCTTATGTTCGGTTCAATCCTTCTATCTGACACCCACGTCCCGTGCACTGAAACCGCCACCAATAATGAATCAAACATCAGAAACTAATCAATGATGAACCCTCACGAAAACGAAAACACTAAAACATTGCAATGAATTGACAGAACAACCATATCACAAAGCTTCCATTTTTAGCTGAACAACAAGAAAATGATTCGTTATACGATTACGACGGATACCATACGAGACTTTTCCATTAAAATGAAAGAAGGCAAACCGAAACACTCTAAAATTCAAACTTAACCCACAAAATTTCAAAGAACAAGACTTTGAGTAAAAAAATACTTCCTCCGTTCCACAATGATAGTCCCGCTTTGACTTTACGCGGTCTCCAACGCTCCTCTTCGACTATGTTTTTCATCGCTTAAATACAATTTTTTTTGGTTGAAAATTAAATTTTGTGAAAGATATTTTGACAACAAATGTAAATATCTTATTATCGTATAATGATTATTTACATATTTTAAGTTATTTACGGTCAAAGTTTTAAAATTTTGACTTTCTAAAAGTGAAACGGGACTATCATTGTGGAACGGAGGAAGTACAAATACAAACATAAATAACAAAATTATATGTACATAAAAGATAATCAGTCACTAAACAAACAACAAATAACAAATAATCCCACATAATTTCAGAATTCAGAATCATTACACAGTTAAAGAAACAGTAAATAACATCAGCACGAGTAACGATCAAACGATAACGATAAAAAAAACAGGTATACCAGAAGATAAATCAGTGACAAAAAGGAGATTCAATGTCGGTAACGAATGAATGCGGAGATGAAATCGGCTAATACTCGGATGTTCCAATCGAATATCACAATCTGGATGTCGACCGACTAACAACGTTTCTTCGACTTCTCGGTGAATTTCACCGTCGTTACGTTCTTGATTATCGTTGAAATTAGGAGGATTATCGATGAGGAAGATGTTCTTGAGTATGGCATTGTTCTTCCAAACTGTGAAAACTGGGATTTCTCTCTCTTTTTGGAGTTTCGACATTTTTTGTATCTGAGTTATGATGATTGATTGAAGAAAATTGGGGAAATTTTGGGGGTTTATGAAGGGGTTAAATGGTTAGGGTTTATGGTGACTGAAATTAATTTGGGGGTTTTTAAATTTCTGGAATTAAATGAAATGAAAGGATGAATTGTTGTTATTTACTAAGGCGGTTTATTTGGGTTTTTTGAATTTGGGAAAGTTGGCCGTTGGATTTGTTTCAATCGTAACGGCTACTTTTTTTCCAAGTTCTTTTGATGGACATTGTACATACACCACATGAACTCATTTATGGGGTACTCCGTACTTGTCAATTTTTATTTTATTTTTTAAAAAAATAATTTCGTAATCGCTTTAATTCAGTCATTTATTACATTTTTATTTTGAAAATGAGCTCAATTCTATCTTTATTTCTACATGAAATTATTATTTGATAGAGAAAACCGATGAGAGAGAAGAAAAATAATTGTCTATTTGTCGTTTATCACATACGGAGTAATACTTTAAGGCCAAAAAAACCGTCAATTCAGACATTTTTAAAATAAAAAGATAAACATATGACTAAATCATACTCCCTCCATTCATTTCCATTGGCATCCAACACCATTTTGACCCTATTCATCAAAGTCGATGGTTTTTCAATTTTCTTTCAATGCAACCGAGAAAATATAGTCATGTGTGATCTTGTTTGATACGTTTTGTAAGAGTTATGTAAGAGTTATTTTAACTGTACTTAGATTGATCACAAGCTAAAACTTTATCTCAATAAGGTTCAATTTTGTTATTCTAGATTATTAAACATCAAACAATTTTATTTCCTGATTTCGAATTTAAAAGATCAATAGAAAAAAAATATGGAGTATGCGTTTATTTTTACTTTGAATAAATAGATCACAAATTAAAATTTTATCTTAATAAGGTTCAATTTTGTTATTCTAGATTATTAAACATTAAATAATTTTTTTTCCTGATTTTGAATTTAAAAGATTAAAAAAAAATCTCTGATTGGTCAAATAGTTAAACCCTGCATTCAACTTCATTAACATTTGTCGATGTGCATTTTGTAACGATAATATCTATAATTGTATATCATTTAAAAATATAAAAATTAGATATTCATATTAATATTCTATTTTTAAAGACGAATGACACAAGATCACACATGACTATATTTCATTTATATATTGTAAGTAATTTCAAAGATTTTCTGACCTTATGAATAGGTACAAAAAGTGATAGGCATAGAATGGAGTTGAAGGGAGAGAGTAACATTTAGCCAAAATTTCTCTTAAAAAATCAGTCAAACGTTAATTAATATAACCGATCAGAATAAAATCGAGTTTAGACCTTGCCCAAGTTTTAATTTGTTTAAACCGAGACAAACCGAGAGTAAGGAGATGGGACGAATGGAACACTAATCTTTCAACCACTTTCGAACGTAATAAAGCTCAGGAGTATATAAATTCGATCATCGTCATAAGGACGGTATTGACTAACCTAAAGTTTAACCAAAAACATTTTCTTCTCCCAATTCTGATACGAGTAATGTTGTACCAAAACAGTCCATGGACAAATACGCAGTTTTTACCTTTTACTTGCACCAATATCATTAAAATTACAGTTTTGTACTCTACAAAGTATTCTGAAATCTGAACACACGCACCTCTACAAATAATTTAAAAACCAGAGGAGAGAACAATACAAACAAGGCTCGAAACATTTCGCCCTAACACTCGAGGTTAAACCAAAAATCGAGGCATTTGAAAAAGGATAAAAGGATGAACAAAATTGTATCGAATCACACGTTGGAGCTCGGAGGTGGGATGATCGTCGGAGCTAGGATCCCACTTAGTACGGCTGCTCCAGCACCTAGTAAAAATGCCGGTAAATTACCGCCTCCAAATAAACTATCCCACGGTCCAGTGATTAATGCCATTAACATCTGTGCATTACATGAATTTCAATTAAGTTTTCCATTGATATTCTCCAAAATTTTTCGCATAGAGATATTTGTGACAACGTATAGATATATATACTCACTTGCGGCACACTGATCGCCAAATTAATCAATCCGAGGGATAAACCTACTTGAAAAACAACGGTAAAAAAAAAAAAAAAAAGAAAAAAAAAAAAGGATTATTTATCAACTGTTGTGAACTATGAAATACGTAGTAGTTTTTCGAATCATTATTAGAATAGCCACAAAAGTTACCTTGACCAGTTCCAGAATCAGATGAAAACATTGAGGCAAGCGCAAACGGAATGCTGTATGTCGCCTGTCACACATAAATACATAAAACTCAGCAGTGTAAACAGCTGGCTTATTGCAAATTACTTTTCGTCTATACATGGTACGACGACGTATAACTAAGACTGACTTACCGCTTCTGCAACGCCTGTCGCCGCATAGACGGACAAAATGGCGGCTTTAATGCTATTGTCGGGGGGTGTACCAGGAGGCATATGTTTCCTAGCACTCTCAAGTCTCAGCTGACCTTGTTATCGGCAACGTTGAAATTAAAATTGCCGCTAACAGAAAATTGAAAAGACCCCAAGTTTTCCGTGCACCACCTATTATTCTACACAACGGATCTATGGCTAGCGACATTATTGCTAAAGTTGCAGCCGAAACCATTCTCCCTAGTGTTCCCGATCTTACTCCGATGCGATACAACTTCTTCTCCTCAAAATCTCCCTTTAAAAATATAAACCACGTATCACGTTAAATATTCGTCAGTCATGTACAATTAATCAGTATAATTTGTAGAGGTGTATAAATGTTACCTGAGGCTTACCACCATAAACCTCCGAACCAAACCAATCAGTGTTGTATACTAAGTAAGAGAACCATGCAATCCAGGTGAGAGCGGTGACGAGAAAGAGAAGCCACATCGGTTATAATAACTCACGATAATAGGAAAATCTTAAATCTAGATTATACTAACTTATTCTTCAAGACAATAATATATCCTAATTATGGTATATTCTACTGTGGATACCCATATCCGTACCCTCCCAAACAAAACCCTGTGATGTAACACGGACTTTTATTACGCATGTTTAACGTTGACTTAAACGGTTCTAACTAACGTCGAATTCATTTTGAGTCGTTTTAAATGTTAAAATGTTTAGGTCGCATCACATCGCATTTAAATAACGTTCATTTTGTCCATTTGGAGTCTAGCTAGGTCCTTGTCCCGCTTCATTTGGCATGAGCTTCGCATTTGCACTACAATTGGCCCTTTTACATTAACAAGGTCTAATTCAGCATTCCTAAATTCCTAAATTTAGGCCCGGTAGCTAAAACCGCTATTTAGCCCCCTCCTACACAAAATACAACCTCACGTCTTAGCTTATCTCACAAATCTATGCAAATACACACCTCTTACATTTTTCCGGGTCTCGGGCCCGAAACCGAGCCCAAACCCAAGCCTTTGGCCCGCACTCCAAAGCCCTGAACACCACAAAATATCTCAGGATTATCCTAGCTGTTTTCTTGAGCCACACGTCCAAATTATCACGTAATCTTTCAAAGATTTCGTCAAACCGAAACTAGGAAATTAGGCCTAAAACCACACCTCCAAACCGCACAGCCTTATGCGGTTTGGAGGGGAAACCGCATAAGCTTATGCGGTTTGCCCTGGCAACCGCATAAGCCTATGCGGTTCCTCGGCTTGTTTTTATTCCCTGCTTTCCTAATTTCTCCGAGGTTTTTAGTATATATAGAGCCCTATACCCGACCTCATAACACACAATTTGCAATCAGAATACATCTCTCTCTCTCACAAAACACAATTTCACATCTTACACACTTCTAAACACCCTCAAAGCCTCACGCACTCAAATCCTTGAGTTCAACACACCATCCCGTGTTGAATTCATCCTCCTTTCAAGTTCAAGAAGCGAAGCTCTGCCCAGATCTGAAGCGTCAGGACAAGGTAGGTACCGATCCACTTGGATCAAAGCTTTTTCTTATTTTCTATGGACTAACAAAGGGGTCTACACTTTAGCGCCCCCCCCGGCTTTGGCACCCAGCGCGCTTGCAATCCAAGTGTTCTATTTACTTCGGGTACACTCCATATCCGATGACACGCCAAAGTCGCATAAGCAACCGACCTTATAAAATAAACCAATGGACAATTGAATTTTATTTTATTTGCATGCATCTTGCACTTTCTTATTTTGCATTAAATCAACTTAAAACAATGAATTCGACCTTTAACTGAACCGTACTCGTTAACAAGTTAAACATGCTAAACTGAGGGTTTTAATCAATCTTTTTGCATCTGCATCTGCATTCTTTTACATCTTTATCGCACTTGTACGTAGCGATAACATTAGTTCAAATATCATCTTACAAGGATTGTTCTAGGTCAGTAGAGGCTATTTTTACATAGGCTTTTCTAAAAGGTTTTCATAAATCATTATTTGAATTAACTCTTTTTCTAAAGTACCCTCACCCCGAATCCAATCTGGTTTCACAAGCCTTAGATCTAGGGGTGTCGGCGTGCTCCAAAATTTAGGACATGTTTTTAACTTAGAACATGGTAGCAGGTTCCTATTTTCCGCGATAAATAGGTGGCGACTCCATAACAGTTCTTAAAGGTTTTTCCAACTTAATCTTTTTTAACTTTAAAATCCGCCCTTAAGCAAGACGCCGAGTTGGGTCCGATCCCGGGTTCCACAGTTTGGCGACTTCACTGGGGAGATCTTATTTTTAAAACTTAAAACTAGCTTTTTCTTTTTAAAAATAAAGAGGTGAAACTTGAAAGCCTTGAACAATCCTTGTAAACATATTTGAGCCATGCACATTCGTTTAGAGTCCATTACTTTTGGAATCTAGGCACCCTTTACACCCTCGAGAGGCGGTTCCCACATGCAGGCTTGTCCACTCGATAAAGCACATGCCGGACTAGCTTTCCTCTCGCCCCTCCACGGCTTGCCGTAAACGGCTATCTCGACCGCCTCAAAGGTTCTCTTCAGAAACCTATCGCCGGCTGTAAGAAATGAAGGGGTTAAGTATCTGCCAAAGCGTACTCGAGGTAGTTGGAGGTGTACCCGACTGACTCATTTTCACCCTTTTTGAGTCATACGTACAAGTTCGAGGCTATGCACTCCATGGTCTTTTTCAAAACAAGCATTTGCATTCATATCTTCGAAAACTCGCTTAAACGTTTCAAAGATAAACGAACCTAACATCTAACATCTAACACCTTTTCAAACAAAACTCTCGCGAATTTTTGAAACAAGCTTTTTCAAAACTTCCTTTTTCACTAACAAGCAAAAACCCGAGCAAGGATTAAAACCCGAGCTCGTGGATTTCAATCCTCTAGGTCATACGGCCTAGACTCCGTTTTAACATCCTCGACTCGACTTGCTCGAGCCGAATCCTCTTCTTTTACACATCCGACTCGAGCTCACCTCGGCAAATCACCGATATCAGCTCGATGGGTGCAAAGCAAAACCTTTTAACATCGAGACGAGATGTGCGCACACATCCTCGTCTCAAAAGGTTTCCTTTAGCTAAAACTTTTTCGAAAACCTCCTTTTTCAAGCTTAAAAAGAGTTTTCTTAACAAAGAAATGAGCTAGAATGAACACTTAAAATGAACGTTGGTCTAGTCACGTCACTAACGTGCAAATTTAACCCACACAACCTAATTCATTCTCAACACGCTCGACTCGCCTAGCTAATCGCTCTCGAGTCGAATCCTTCTCGTTCATCTAGGCTCGAGCCCTTAACGATGAACCGTTAGGTGGGCTCGACAAAGCTAACACCTTTTAACATCGAGACGAGATGTGCACACGCATCCTCGTCTCAAAAGCTTCCTATTAGCCAAACCTTGTCTAAAATCTCCTTTTTCAAGCTTAAAAGGTCTTCCTAAACAAAAAATGAGCTAAAAAAGAACGCTTAAAATGAACGTTGAATCTAATAGGACTAACTAGATACATGTCACACAAACCAATCCATTCTCAACATCCTCGACTCGACTAGCTAACCGTTCACGAGTCGAATCCTTTCCATGCATCTAGGCTCGAGCCCTTAACGATGAACCGTTAACATGGGCTCGACATATGCAAATCAAACACATTTCAACGTCGAGACAAGATCCGCACACGCTTTCTTGCCTCAAAGACTTCTTAGGCACAACATTGCTCCTAAAGCAATACACTCTCATTTTTGAAACAAGCTCTCTTCAAAAATCTCCTCACTTTTACAAAACAAGCAACACACTCTCATTTTTGAAATAAATTCTTTTCAAAATCTTCTTATTTTTACAAACCAAGCAAAACACACCCGTTTTTGAAATGAGCTCTTTTCAAAAATCTCCTCACTCCTGCAAAACAAATAACGACAATCTCTTTAGGCCAAACGGCCCAAAGTCGACTCGTTTCAGCAAAAATTGTCTTTTTCAAGCAAACAAAACCCGAGAATGGCCAAGCCCAATCTCGCGGACTTTTCATCGCACTCAAATGATTCATAACCATCTTGGCCCAAATCCTCTTACAAACTACTTTCACAAAATCCTCATCACGTTTTTGAAATAACCTTTTTCAAAAAATCCTTCCTTCGAACCGAATGGCCCATAGTCAGGACGGTTTGATCTAGACAAACAGTCTCCTCAAAACACCCGAGAATAATCACTTTATTCTCGTGACATTCCAAAACATAAATGAACTACATGACCCGCACTCATTATAACCCATTTATTACCAAACATTTTCAAACCCGAGCATGGACCTTTTCTTGAAAACAAATCCAGCAAAATAAACATTTTCGAAATCCATGATTCAAAATGGCCTACCGCCATTTTAATCCAAACATCTCTTTTCACAAGACAACAAAACCTAGGAATGAACTAGCATCATCCCGCAAATCCTTCACGGTTAGGCCAAGTGGCTCATAGTCGCTTTAATCTAACCCTCTTTCAAACCGAATGTATGAAAACGAGTATAACCGTCTTCATCACATCTTCAAACACCCTTGATTCGGATAGCCTATCGCCACTCCGAATCGATTCACACTTTCACCGACAAGCCACTAACACGAGCTTATCGGATTTGATCTCAAAACGCCTTTTACATCGAGCCAAAATGTGACAACACATTTTGCTCAACAAAACATCCTGCTTTTCGCCGAAAACAAAACTTTTGCAAAATTAAAGACAAATCTAAATATGCATGAGCCAAGTCCCGACGCGAGCATCAACCCCATCCGAGACATGTGCGTCTCGAGCACCCACCGACGAATCCATCAAGGCGCCACCGACGATCTCACGGATCTCCTCAAGAAATTCGAGTCTTTTCAATACGGGTCGAGTTTTTAAACATTGAGTCAATCTCTGACAGTCTGGGGCAATCGAGTCTTTGACGTACGACATTCTGACAAACCGATAAAGGAATAAGTTTGCCTACAACCCAGCTTCCTTTTTTACACACTTTCCCATAAAAAACACAATTCTACACCAACATACATTGCATCCCAGGAACAACTATCCTAAGAAGGTCTAGGCCGGGAACGAAGGTCCAAGACAACAACAACAAAAGTCAAAGACAAAAGCAAAGACAAAGAAGGCTCTCGACGACTAAACACCTAAGGTTCACTAGTCTGCTTGTGGTCTACTACTCCGCTGCTTTTGGAGGAGGATCCATTAATTTGGAGCTCCACAGTGGTCATGAATTTGATCGCGGCCAAAAATGCAGTATTCTGGATCGCCCTCCGCGTACTCGATCAAGGCGTGCACTAATAAGCAAACGAACTTGTCGAGGAGCCCGGCGTGATAGGCGCACGATCACAAGCGACCACCGAGCCACGTGGTTTGGCAAGGTCCAAGCTCAAGCCAAAGCCATACAGGCCTGGGATATTCTCAAACCAAACGGAATACATGGTACAAAGGTCAAAAACCAAAGTCACCAAAAGCAAAAGTCTCAAAAGCTCTAACAAGGGGCAAAACAACTAAGCAAAAAGCTCAAGAAGTCCAAAAGTTTAAGAAGTCAACAAGCTTAGAAATCAATAGCGGCGGAAACCCCAAAGGCAAGAATGCACCGGCCCGTAAACGAGTGGCCAGGTCCTTGAAATTCCAAACAAGACAGAAGTAGCAAGCAACCAGCCTAGATCAACTAAGGAGAACCCACCCTTAGGATGCAATGTATCAAGGTCAAGCACATAAACACCCTTTGGACCGGCGGGTCCCTAAACACGCACCTTTCCACAAAAACAAACCCACCTCCAGGCCGGTGGATCCTTAAACACGCACCTTTCCACATAAACACCTCATGCACGCCTAAACACCCCTTTCTGAACTACGCTAGGTTTGATTCCAGTAACCACGGATCGTGAGGCCGCTCTCCGAGCTCAACCAACCTTTTACAAAAACCCACAAAATATTCCTCGTCCAAAGCTTTCCATGCTAAGGATGTGTCCACAAAAATTCACAAAGCTCAAAGGCAAACTATTTCTTTATCGAGGCGATTTAAAAACGACCACAAGGCAAAGTTGTCATAGACTTAGGAGTAGTACTCGCTTTTTGGTCTAACACTGCTTTGCAGAACAACAAAGATCCCACCGCAGACAAGCAAGCACCACTGGGGGCTCCACCAACGCACGTGTTCCCGAATATGGCATCCATGCAACCGTCGAGTCTCAAATCACGCATACGATTCGTCTCTATTTTGCAAACTTTTCGGCATTTTAAGCATCGAGTCATACGTCGAGTCAATCCTCTTCCAATCAAACAATTTAGCGACATTTAAACCGCTCCTTTCAAAAACACTCCAGTTTTCAAAACGCTCCCACGGAACGACGCGCTTTTTCATACTTACACGAGGCAATGCACCCTCAAATTAGCTAATCACCTTTCAAAATTAACTCAATACTCGAGTTAATATTAAAGCACTTTGCAATTCACTTTTTGCAAACACACCCTTTCGCAAACAAAATGTACCTTTCGAAAATGCATCTCAAATCCTTGAAATGCATCTCGAATCTTCGAAGTCTAAACTTTTCCAAAAATTTAACTCGGCACTCGAGTTAATACATTTTGAGTAACAGCATTCTTCGAATTTAACTCACTCGAGTTAACACATTTTGAGCAAAAGCTCTATCGAACTACGCCGGTTTGATTCCACGTTCGTGGATACATAGGCAGCTTACGCAAAGCACAACCGAATCTAGCACTACACCCCACTCCGTGTTGAGATTCTACCGAATTCTCATCCTCGACAACTGGGGGCTTTTCAACCTTTGCACTCAAATGGCCCTCCACGGTCCTCACAACTCTAGCTTAAGCTCACAACGTCAAACACTTTTTCATCTTGCATGAAGCCTTACAACCGACATTTCTAGCATTCATTTTTAAAGCTCATTTCGACAACTAAAATGAATCTTTCACAAAAATGATTTTTTACAAAAACATTTTAATCCAAACATCCCAATCGGGAATCATTTCACTTTCAAACCCGAGCCTACTAACTACGCAGGTCCACGGAAGCACAATACAGCACGGAAGCGAAAGACGACAAAAGCAACTACAAGTTCAAGCCAAGCTACAACAAGTCATGTAATGAAGGGTTCACACATTCCTTATTACACAAGATCACCAGGACAACTAAGGATGAAGACGACGATACTCGCCCTAATGCACATCCCATTACACTTTGACTGAGTTTTCATCCAAAACTTAGTCAAACTCGAGGGGGGAATCCAAAAACTCCTCCTCCTAATGCACATCCTACACTTCACTTTGCCTCATGTTTCAATCAAACTGAGACAAACTCGAGAGGGTAACCCAAAAACACCCTCCTCTAAAGCAAGGACATTCTCCGCCATTTCGACTTAGTTTTCATACAAAACTTGGTCAAACTCGAGGGGGTAACCCAAAAACACCCTTATCCTAATGCAACCCATAGCCTTCTACATAGTTTGACTATCGTTATACACCATAACTCAGTCAAACTGGGGGCTTATACATACACCGACACCATAACTCAGTCAAATTGGGGGCTGACGCTTCCTATCAAGAATTAAACCTTTACAACGAAAAATGGGATAATTTTTCGCATTTTTGAAGACACCCTTGCTATAAATACCCACATCAACATAAGCATCTACGGTTGAGCGACACCTCCAGAACCGCTACAAACATGAACATTCACACTAAAAGCATAACACTTTCATGTGTGCATCAGACAAGCAACACCCGAACGTAGGTCCAAACACCATGTACCCTAACATATCCAAGAAACATCCCAAGCACCATGCATTCTAAGTCCAAGAGACATGTATCATACGAATCCAAACGAATCACCAGATACCACGTTTCATGGTCGAAGCAAGCGAAGTTGAAGATCTCGAAAGGAAAATCGCGAGTTCGAATATTTCCGGATTTGAAACCGCAACATGAGTTCACGCTTGAAGTCGCCAATTGATGAGAGATTCCCCGGAAGAGTCACTAGTCTACAGGCAATTTCCAGAGCATGTTTTGTTCCACGTTTTCCCCTCATTTTTCTTCATACACGCAAGCTTTCATGGTTAAGGCGTCACCTACAGTCCGCCACAAGCACTAGCACATACATTACGCGCTATGCCTTGGTTAAGGCGTCACCTACAGTCCGCCATACGCGTGTACTAAGCATTTAATACACTGCATGTACGAGCGGCTAAACACGAACACTCTTCACGAGTCCTTACACCCTCTTACACGTCCCTGTGGAGTATCGCTTCCTCCCTATGGAGTCCACACACCTATACAGACATTTCCTACGGAGTCCAAGACATGCCCTTCGACTTCCCCAGCAAATCACTAACATAAACACCAAGCGTCTGCATCAGCACATTCAGCACATCCAAGCAATTACACGAAGCCGTACACTTGAGCACATACACCTTCCTCGGACCATAATCCCGGCGAATATACACCTGCACCCCTAACAAGACGAAACACCATCACTCTCCCAAACAACCACAACTACACCTACGCTCCTCGGCGAGACCATACATATACACCCTTCCCTAGCAAACTAGTACTTCTCCAGCAAATACTACACTAAGCACCTGCGCTCCTCGGCGAGACCCAGTTCAACATCAACAGCGGCCTCAGCAACGACAACGGCACTACACGATCACGGGCATTACATCATTTTCTCCACCACGGAAGGCAATCATATGCAACTACAACTACATAGACACTCCTCGGCGAGCCCAAGCACAAGTACTCCGCGATATACACCTAACTCCAAGCATTTCACTCTACATAGACGCTCCTCGGCGAGTTCAAGCACAAGCATTACACGGACGCTCTTTCACGAGACCTACACCTACATAAACACCCCTACTCAATTATACACCTCACGCATACCCAAACATCTTACAAAGCACATGCACCCCTGCACTTCAGCCCCTTATACACATGCAATACGAAGACATTACAAGCACCAGCACCAAGCATCCGACGATACCAAGCACATACAAAGGCAGCAACGACAGTACAACAAGCACGACGAAGACATCCAGCAGGCCGGCAGGCCCTTATAGCATGCACGAACCGCCAAGTCCTTAAAATGCGCACGTCCCGCCCCGCATAGCCCGGTTCGAAGTCCTCGTCTCACCCATGGACACATGCTTCGTTCCGCTGATCATATCGAGACTGTAATGGTCCGGATATGGTCGTGGAGTTTGACTAGCGCTCTAGTCCGAGCTCAGTCAAACTGGGGGCTCTGTGGATACCCATATCCGTACCCTCCCAAACAAAACCCTGTGATGTAACACGGACTTTTATTACGCATGTTTAACGTTGACTTAAACGGTTCTAACTAACGTCGAATTCATTTTGAGTCGTTTTAAATGTTAAAATGTTTAGGTCGCATCACATCGCATTTAAATAACGTTCATTTTGTCCATTTGGAGTCTAGCTAGGTCCTTGTCCCGCTTCATTTGGCATGAGCTTCGCATTTGCACTACAATTGGCCCTTTTACATTAACAAGGTCTAATTCAGCATTCCTAAATTCCTAAATTTAGGCCCGGTAGCTAAAACCGCTATTTAGCCCCCTCCTACACAAAATACAACCTCACGTCTTAGCTTATCTCACAAATCTATGCAAATACACACCTCTTACATTTTTCCGGGTCTCGGGCCCGAAACCGAGCCCAAACCCAAGCCTTTGGCCCGCACTCCAAAGCCCTGAACACCACAAAATATCTCAGGATTATCCTAGCTGTTTTCTTGAGCCACACGTCCAAATTATCACGTAATCTTTCAAAGATTTTCACAATCAAAACTAGGAAATTAGGCCTAAACCACACCTCCAAACCGCATGACCTTATGCGGTTTGGAGGGAAACCGCATAAGCTTATGCGGTTTGCCTGCAACCGCATAAGCCTATCACGGTTCCTCGCTTGTTTTTATTCCCTGCTTCCTAATTTCTCCGAGGTTTTTAGTATATATAGAGCCCTATGCAGAGCCTCATAACACACAATTTGCAATCAGAATACATCTCTCTCTCTCACAAAACACAATTTCACATCTTACACACTTCTAAACACCCTCAAAGCCTCACGCACTCAAATCCTTGAGTTCAACACACCATCCCGTGTTGAATTCATCCTCCTTTCAAGTTCAAGAAGCGAAGCTCTGCCCAGATCTGAAGCGTCTGGACAAGGTAGTGCAGATCCACTTGGATCAAAGCTTTTCTTATTTTCTATGGACTAACAAAGGGGTCTACACTTTAGCGCCCCAGGCTTTGGCACCCAGTAGCTTGCAATCCAAGTGTTCTATTTACTTGTACACTCCATATCCGATGACACGCCAAAGTCGCATAAGCATCCGACCTTATAAAATAAACCAATGGACAATTGAATTTTATTTTATTTGCATGCATCTTGCACTTTCTTATTTTGCATTAAATCAACTTAAAACAATGAATTCGACCTTTAACTGAACCGTACTCGTTAACAAGTTAAACATGCTAAACTGAGGGTTTTAATCAATCTTTTTGCATCTGCGTCTGCATTCTTTTACATCTTTATCGCACTTGTAATGCGTGGCGATAACATTAGTTCAAATATCATCTTACAAGGATTGTTCTAGGTCGATGAGGCTATTTTTACATAGGCTTTTCTAAAAGGTTTTCATAAATCATTATTTGAATTAACTCTTTTTCTAAAGTACCTCACCTGAATCCAATCTGGTTTCACAAGCCTTAGATCTAGGGGTGTCGGCGTGCTCCAAAATTTAGGACATGTTTTTAACTTAGAACATGGTAGCAGGTTCCTATTTTCCGCGATAAATAGGTGGCGACTCCATAACAGTTCTTAAAGGTTTTTCCAACTTAATCTTTTTTAACTTTAAAATCCGCCCTTAAGCAAGACGCCGAGTTGGGTCCGATCCCGGGTTCCACATCTACTAATATACCATATTATTTATTTCTTCCCTAATACCCTCCCTCAAACTATGGTAAGTCACCGACTTATCATGAGTTTGAAAATTAAAATACAAAAAAAACAATAAGGAAAAAAATGTCGACTTTCTTCATCTTCATCGGTGCGTACACGACCCGCCGGCCACAATAGGTGCGTAACTCGCCAGTACATACGAAAGGTAACCATCTACCCACTTAATTTAATACGTGTGCGTAACTCGCCAGTACATACGAAGGGTAACCATCTACCCACTTAAATACGTGTGCGTAACTCGCCAGTATAATACTTCGTAGTGCGTAATCAACTCGTCAGTCAATACTTACGTACAGACATATGAGGAGTAACCACCTACCCACTCATATACTCCGTAACTCATAATCATGTCACACGACATAATTAAAAAATACGCTCCGTCTCAAGACACGGGGAGAGCCGAACGAACAATAACAAGATCATGAAATCTTGTAATAATTTTTTTTTTTTTTTTTTATGAAACTAAAATTATAATTATAATTTAGTGAAATAATTTGTATGTCAACAACAAATCTCGCCGGTGGGCTCCAACATTACTAATTTGCCCACCGGCAGGGCAGCGGAATTTCGTGTTTGATATTAAGAAGCCTAATGGCTTTGATACCATGAAAAGATATTTAATAGAGAAAGATTTCATAAGGAGGAATTATCATTGATAGTTGTTCAATTACAAAAGATGTGTGAGCTATTTATAATAACTCACGATAATAGGAAAATCTTAAATCTAGATTATACTAACTTATTCTTCAAGACAATAATATATCCTAATTATGGTATATATTCTACTAATATACCATATTATTTATTTCTTCCCAAATATACTAAATTGTTGGAACACTTACTAAATTGGGTATGAATTAAAGGATCATAGATGCATGCAACTTAATCGAAGAACCTGATACAAATCAACTTTCCAAAATATAGTTGATGATATTTATGATTGATTAAAAAGCGATAAAAATTAGTAATTGATTATATAATTAAAATCGTGGCTCATATAAATGCATTAGAATCTTATCTCTGACAGTAACATAATTAAATTGAAAGTACAAAATTGACGGCCAAAATATTTGAAATGAGATTAGTAAATACAATTTTTCTACAATGCAGCAATTTCTCGAAATACCAAAAGAACAAAACGACTTCTGTAAACGAAGAACACAGATAACTGTACTGACCCAACCCAAGATTCTTACCTATTTGACGAGTTTATAGATTAAAGATTGTGTCACGATACCCGCTCAACCATCTTGTTTCTTTTTCTCTGCAATCGACTGTGTCATCCGCTGTATTCACATTGGTCTCACTATCAGCCTGAGAATTAGTCAAAACCAGTCCACCTTGCTTCAACATACGCCACACGGACGACTTACTCCGAACCAACCTTGTCAAAATTGAGAGCTCCACAATCGACATATTCAAAACCTGATCAAACCCCAATGAACAACACGGGCACATTCTCTGCTATACTCTCAATCGTCTTCCAATCCAACTTCGTCTCAGCACCTCGTGAATAAACTATGCTAATTCCTCGGCCAACCGTCTTTGAGATGAATTCGGCACATACCCAACCCTGTTCATCTCCCTCTCAAACTCCTCAATATCTTCCATCTCCAAAAAAAGTCAACATCCGCAAAAACCTTACTAAATCATCATCCAAAACACCAAAGAAATTAAATACTGATAAAACTTATATGGTGACAACAACGAAGGCGACAATCAAAGTGCCCCCTCCTCCGACTTCACAAATTTTGAGCCATCACTTTTCAAAAGCAGCGGAAACGTCAAGCTGTATACTCCCTCCACCTGCAAAATCCATCGAATCAAATCGGTACCTACACTACAACTGTAACATTACCCCATTGATCACTTCCCCCTATTTGAATATGTTGGAGATGAACCTAGCCTAATATAAATTCCCACATGCGATCTCACATCGGTTATGAGATGAGAGTTGCTCTTGTTTATAAGGTTTAGGGGTTACTCCTCCTATTGTCAATTGGTTTTAAGATGGAATTATGAACCTCCTAGACCTTATGAGCGGACTCTCTCATACTCTCGGGTGTGGCCCAGACCCGTGGAATTTAACATGGTATCAGAGCCCATGGTTGTGTGACCTGGGACTCTCGTTAAACTGGGCATTTGTGCAGCTGGAAGAGAGGACAAACTTCCCCCCACTTTGCGTTGTACAGCTGGAAGAGAGGCCAATTGTCCCCCAGTCTGGTTTGGAAGTGGGCTCGCATGTGAGGGGACGTGTTAGAGATGAACCCAGCCTAGTATAAATTCCCACATGCGATCCCACATCGGTTATGAGATGAGAGCTGCTCTTGTTTATAAGGTTTAGGGGTTACTCTTCCTATTGCCAATTGGTTTTAAGATGGAACCTCCTAGACCTTATGAGCGGACTCTCTCCTACTCTCGGGTGTGGCCCAGGCCCGTGGAATTTAACAGAATACATCCCCTAAAAGATCTTGTTTATTCTGTTTCTTTGGTAAGTGTGGAACCCGGGAATCGAGACGAGGGACCCAACTCGGCGTCTTGCTTAAGGGCGGATTAAGTTAAAAAGACTAATTTAGAAAAACCTTTAAAACTGTTTTGGAGTCGCCACCTAATTTTCGCGGAAATTAGGAACCTGCTATCATGTCCTAAGCCTAAAGACATGTCCTAGATTTTGGAGCACGCCGACACCCTAGATCTAAGGCTTGTGAAACCAGATTGGATTCGGGGTGAGGGTACTTTAGAAAAAGAGTTAATTCAATTAATGATTTATGAAAACCTTTTAGAAAAGCCTATGTAAAAATAGCCTCTACTGACCTAGAACAATCCAAGTAAGATGATAATTGAGCTAATGTTATCGCTACGTACAAGTGCGATAAAGTTGTAAAAGAATGCAGATCTGATGCACAAAGATTGATTAAAACCCTCAGTTTAGCATGTTTAACTTGTTAACGAAGACGGTTCAGTTAAAGGTCGAATTCATTGTTTAAGTTGATTTTAATGCAAAATAAGAAGGTGCAAGATGCATGCAAATAAAATAAAGTTCAATTGTCCATTGGTTTATTTTATAAGGGTCGATTCCATATGCGACTTTGGCGTGTCATCGGATATGGAGTGTACGAAGTAAATAGAACACTTGGAGTGCAAGCGTCTTTGGGTGCCAAAGCGGGGTAGAGTGTAGTCCCCTTTGTTAGTCCATAGAAAATAAGAAAAAGCTTTGATCCAAGTGGATCGGTACCTACCTTGTCCTGACGCTTCAGATCTGGGCAGAGCTTCGCTTCTTAAACTTAAAAGGAGGATGAATTCAACACGGGATGGTGTGTTGAACTCAAGGATTTGAGTACTTGAGGCTTTGCGAGAGTTTTGTAGTGTGTTTGCTGTGAAAGATGGTTGTGAATTGTGTTTTCGAGGTCAGGGTATAGGGGTGTATATATACTAAAAACCTCGGAGAAATTAGGAAACCCGGGGATAGAACCAAGCCAGGAAACCGCATAGCCTTATGCGGTTGCCAGGGCAAACCGCATAAGCTTATGCGGTTGCCACCCCAAACCGCATAAGACTATGCGGTTTGAAGGTGTGGTTTTTTGCGTAGTTTCTAGTTAGGTTTGATTATATCTCGAAAAGATTTAGTATAATCCTTGCTTGTACGTCAAGGAAAAGGCCTAGGATATTTCGAGATATTTTGATGTTCGTGGCTTTGGAGTGCGGGCCAAAGGTGGGTTTGGGCTCGGTTTGAACTGAGGCGGAAAAATGAAAAGGGTGTATTTGCATAGATTTTGTGAAATAAGGTAAGACGTGAGGTTGTATTTTGTGTAAGAGGAGGCTAAAGGGAAGATCTAGCCGCCGGGCCTAAATTTAGGGATTTAGGAGTGCTGAATTAGACCTTGTTAATGTAAAAGGGCTAATTGTGATGCAAATGCGAAGCTCATGCCAAATGAAGCAGGATAAGGACCTAGCTAGACTCCAAATGGACAAAATGAACGTTTATTTAAATGCGATGTGAAGCGACCTAAATCATTTTAACATTTCAAACGACTCAAAATGAATTCGACATAGTTAGAACCGTTTAAGTCAACGTTAAAGCATGCGTAATAAAAGTCCGTGTTACATCACAGGGTTTTGTGTGGGAGGGTACGGATATGGGTATCCACAGAGCCCCCAGTTTGACTGAGCTCGGACTAGAGCGAAAGTCAAACTCCACGACCATATCCGGACCATTACAGTCTCGATATAGTCAGCGGAACGAAGCATGTGTCCATGGGTGAGACGAGGACTTCGAACCGGGCTATGCGGGGAGGGACGTGCACATTTTAAGGACGTGGCGGTCCATACATGCTATAAGGGCCTGCCGGCCTGCAGAGTGCCTTCGTCGTCGTGTTGCTGATGTCGTTGCTTGTCTTTGATGCCGATTCGGCGTCGATGCCGCTGTTGATCTTGATCCGATTCGCGATCTTGATGCCGTTGTTGATGTCGTGCTGGATCTCGCCGAGGAGCGCAGGTGCTTAGTGCGGTATCTGTTGGAGAAGTACTAGTCTGCCGGGAAGGGTGTATAGGTATGGTCTCGCCGAGGAGTGTAGGTGTAGTTGTAGTTGTTTGGTCTTTGGAAGAGTGCTGATGCTTCGTCTTTGTAAGGGGTGCAGGTGTATGTTCGCCGGGAATTATGGTCCGAGGAGGGTGTACGTGCTCATGTATACTGCTTCGTGTAATTGCAAGTGTGTTGGCGTCTTGTAGCTGGTTTATGTGCTTGGACTTGCTGTATGTGTTGATGTAGACGTTTGGTGTCTATGCTCCAAAGTTGAAGAATGACTCGTTCAGGATGCTCTGTAGAGGTGTATTTGCTACGGCCTACTGGGAAGAATGCCGCAGTGATGTAGGCTAGTGATTTGCTGGGGAAGTCGAAGGATATGTCTTGGACTCCGTGGGAAATGTCTGTATAGGTGTGTGGACTCCAGGTGGAGGAAATGATACTCCACAGGGACGTGTAAGAGGGTGTAAGGACTCGTGAAGAGTGTTATTAAATGCTTAGTACACGAGTATGGCGGACTGTAGGTGACGCCTTAACCAAGGCATAGCGGGATGTGCTAGCGCATGTGGCGGACTTTAGGTGACGCCTTAACCATGAAAGCTTGCGTGCACGAAGAAAATACTTGGGCTTGACGAGCCCGATATGGAGAGACAACGTGGAACAAAACACACCTCAGAAATTGCCTTGTTGAGTAGTGATTCTTCCGGGGAATCTCTTATCAATCGGCGACTTCAAACGTAAACTCATTCACACATTTTGCGGCTTCAAATCCGGAATAATTTGAATTCTGCGATTGTCTTCTGAAATCTTCATTTTCGCCTGCTTTGACCGTGAGACGTGGTATCTAGTGATTCGTTTGGATTCACGTGATACTCAACTCTCTCGGACTTGGATGCGTGGTGCCGGGGATGATTCTTGGACATGTTAGAGTGTTTGGTGTTAGGACCAACGTTCGGGTGGTTTTTGTTTGATGCACACATGGAAGTGTTATGCTTTTAGCGTGCATGCTCATGTTTGTAGCAGTTTTGAAGGTGTCGCTCAACCGGAGATGCTTATGTGGGTATTTATGTGGGTATATGCGAAAAATTATCCCACTTTTCGTTGTAAAGGTTTGATTTTTGATAGGAAGCGTCAGCCCCCAGTGTATATGAGCCCCCAGTTTGACCGAGTTATGGTGTATAACGATGGTCAAACTATGTAAAAAGCTATGGGTTGCATTAGGATAAAGGTGTTTTTGGATTACCCCCTCGAGTTTGACTAAGTTTTGAGTGAAAACTAAGTCAAAGTGGGGTGCAGGATGTGCCTTGGTAGTAGGAGTTTTTGGATAACCCCCTCGAGTTTGACTAAGTTTTGGATGAAAACTGAGTCAAAGTGAAGAGCATGGTGTTTGGATTACCGTCGTCTTCGCCCTTAGTTGTCCTGGTGATCTTGTGTAATAAGGATTGTGTGAATCCATCATTACATGACCGTTTGTTGTAGCTTGGCTTGAGCTTGTAGTTGATTTTTGTCGTCTTTCGCTTCCGTGCTGTGTTGTGCTTCCGTGGGCCTGCGTAGTTAGTAGGCTTAGGTTTGAAAGTGAAATGATTCCCGATTGGGATGTTTGGATGTTTTTGTTCAAAAATCATTTTTGTAAAAGATTCATTTTAGTTGTCGAAATGAGCTTTAAAAATGAACGCTTAAAATGTCGGTTATAAGGCTTCATGCAAGATGAAAGGGTGTTTGACGTTGTGAGCTTGAGCTAGAGTTGTGAAGACCGTGGAGGGTCATTTGAGTGCAAAGGTTGAAAAGCCCCCAGTTGTCGAGGAGGAGAACTCGGTGGAATCTTATGGCAACACGGAGTGGGATGTAGTACTAGATTTGGTTGGGCTTTGCGTAAGCTGCCTACGTATCCACGAATGTGGAATCAAACCGGCGTAGTTCGATAGAGCTTTCGCTCAAAATGTGTTAACTCGAGTGAGTTAAATTCGAAGAATGCTTTTTCTCAAAGTATGTTAACTCGAGTGGTGAGTTAAATTTTTGG
Organism: Dianthus caryophyllus; assembly: GCA_023091065.1. NCBI lineage: Eukaryota > Viridiplantae > Streptophyta > Magnoliopsida > Caryophyllales > Caryophyllaceae > Dianthus > Dianthus caryophyllus. The sequence continues at coordinate 33,071,458 of CM041520.1, read as the reverse complement.
GAGAAGCTTGGACTTCGAAGATTCGAGATGCATTTCAAGGACTTGAGATGCATTTTCGAAAGGCACATTTTGCTTCTGCAAAAGCATGTGTTTAGAAAAGTGAAGTTTTGAGTGTTGAGTTAAATTTGAAAGGTGATTAGCTATTTTGAGGACGCATGTTTGAAAAAGCGTGTTTAAAATTAGTGTATCGGCTCGTGGGAGCGTTTCCAGAACTGAAAGGTTTGGAAAGGAGCGGTTTAAATGTCGCTAAATTGTTTGATTGGAAGAGGGTTGACTCGATATCCGAGTCAATGGAATGCTTAAAATGCCGAAAAGTTTGAAAAACAAAAGACGAATCGTATGTGTGACTCGAGACTCGACATTGATAGGGATGTAAGTGACTGTGACACGTGCATCGGTAAAGCCCCCGACTCATGGTTGCTTCAGTGGCATGAAGTTATTCCTGCAAAATGAACAAGGTTAGACGAAAAAGCAGAGTACTACTCCTAGGTCTAGCACAACTTTGTCTCGACGTAGTCGTTTTAACGCCTCAATAAAGAAACAGTTTGCCTTGGATTTTTGTGAATTTTTGTGGATTTTTGTGAGGATGTCCTTGACTTTGGAAGCTTTAGACATAGGGATGTTTTGTGTAAAAGGGTTGGTTGAGCTCAAGTGAACGGCCTACGTATCCGTGGGTACGGAATCAAACCTAGCGTAGTTCGAAAGGGATGTGTTTGTTTTGGTAAGGAGGTGTTTATGTGGAAAGGTGCGTGTTTAAGGACCCGCCGGTCCAAAAGGGGTGTTTATGTGTTTAACCTTGATAATTGCATCCTAAGAGTGGGTTCTCCTCAGTCGATCTAGGCTGCTTGTTGCTTCTGTCGAGTCTTCAATTTGGACTTACAAAGACTTGGCCACTTGTTTCTGGGCGTCGGTACTTCTTGCTTTTGGAGCTTCGGCCCCTTGCTTATTGATTTCTAAGCTTTTGACTTCTTAAGCTCTTGCTCCTAGGCTTTTGACTTCTTAAGCCTTTGCCTCTAGGCTTTTGACTTCTTGAGCTTTTGACTTCTTGAGCTTTTGACTTCTTAAGCTTTCGGAGTTTTGAGATTTTGCTTTTTGGTGACTTTGGTTCTTGATCTTTGTTCCTTGTATTCCCGTTTGGTTTGAGAATATCTTACGCCCTATGTGGCTTGGGCTTGAGCTCGGACCTTGCTAAACTCTGTGGCTCGGTGGTCACTCGTGATCGTGTGTTTATCACGCCGGGCTCCTTTAACAAGTTCGTTTGCTTATTAGGCACGCGATCGAGTACGCGGAGGGCGATCCAGGAATACTCGTACTTTTGGTCGCGATCAAATTCATGACCACTGTGGAGCTCCAAATTAATGGATCCTCCTCCAAAAGCAGCGGAGTAGTAGACCACAAGCAGACTAGTGAACCTTAAGTGTCTAGTCGCCGAAAACCTTTTGTTTTGTCTTGTACTTGATGTTGACTTGGACCTTCGTACCCGGCCTAGACCTTCTTCGGATAGCTACTCCTAGGATGCAATGTATGTCGGTGCAAAATGTTTTTTTTTTGTGAGTGAAAAGGGTAAAAGGAAACTGGGTTGTAGGCAAACTTATTCCCTTATCGATTTGTTAAAATGTCGTACGTCGAAGACTCGATTATCCTAGACTGACAGAGATTGACTCGATGCTTAAAAACTCGACCCGTATTTAAAAGACTCGAAATGTTTGAGGAGATTCGCCAGATCGTCGATGGTGCTTGAGTGGACGCTTTGTCAGTTGATTCGTGATGTACGTGCCGTGGGTACACGTCGATGCCCTTGGTGTCGAGACTCGATTAACGCATACTTTGGTTCGTCTTGTCTTTGAAATGATTTTGTTTTGGTGAAAGTGAAAAGGGCGTTTCGAGTTGCAATGTGTTGTCACATTTCGACTCTGTGCAAGAGATGATTCAAGGTAGTGATGAGCTACTTGAATCGAGGGTGCTTCGAAAATGCGATGGAAACGGTAGTGCCCGTTTTTATGCATTTACTTAAGGAAGAGTTAAACCGAAGCGGCTAGAGCCACTTGGTCCGACATCAAAAGTCCTCAGGATTGAGTTCGCACATTCTCGGGTTTTGTGCTTTTGCGAAGAGAGGAATGCCTGATCCTAGAAGGTTTTGGGCTAGTGAAAACCTTCGAAAAATGCTTATGTTGAAAGAAGAAAAAGCCTTGAGCCGTTCGATTTGTTTTCGTGAGATTCCTCGAGAATGGGCTGACATTCTCGGGTTTGAAAAGAGTTTTGTGATAAAAAGGGTTGTGATGACCGCGAGTCATGCAGCCGATTTTGAGCTAGAAATGTTTTAAAACGTTTCATGCTCGACGATGTTTGGTGCTAGAAGGCTAGAAGTTTATGTTAACGGTGTGTTGCTAGGATCCTATTGGTGGATGCTCGAAATGGCGTTTAAGCTATTTGAGTCGAAAGTGTCAAAATGTGATGAGGGCGAGCTTGCTCGTCCACATGGATTTTGTCAAAGGAGAAATGGATCGAGATGGTTTGAGCCATTCGATCCGATGTTAGAATCCACAAGATTGGGCTTGGCCATTCTTGGGTATGGCGAGGATCTTTAACTTCTTGAAATTTGGTTCGACAATGAGTCGTTTGAAAAGATTTTGTTTAGAAGGGTTCGAAAAGGCCAAGGGTCGTGAGTTCGCTTTGAAAGACTCACCAAGAATGTGTTCAAATTCTTGGGTTATGCTTTGTGAAAAAGCATGCGATAAATGGGTTAGGATAACCGTGGGTTATTTAATCCATTTATGTTTTCAAAGGCTTAGGGAAAGTGGGGTTTGTGTTGGGTTGCTCACGATGTTTGCAATGTGTTTAATTAACGATTGTTCATTCGTTAGTTCATTTTTATCGCACGGATTTTTATGTTGTGTTGTTTGATTGATTTGTTTAATTTTCGTTTGTTGTTCATTGTTTGTTTGTTTGTTTTTAGCTTGAGACGAAACATAAGCAAACTTATTCGTATTATTCATTAAAGAAGAATTGTTTGACAAATCATAAAAAGTCTAAGCTAAAACTAGAAGGTGTGTCGACGGGTGACATGTAGGTTTATATCGGTATATAGACCTTTAAAATCACAGGATTATAATGAAAAACTTTATAAGATTTAAAGTCATAAATTGAAATTGCATTACATAATAAAGAGTTTTAGAATTAACCTTTTAATCCTTAAGAATTAGGCCTAAGAACAATACCAAAACTATGGTATCTCCTAATTATCTCACCCAAGATGTGTTGAAATATGCCCTTGAATTGCTAGAAAATTAGAGAGAAAACTGATTTTCTTTTCTCAAGTATTTGTGTTGTGAATCAAGTAGTCAATTAGGAATGAATTAGAGAGGTTTTATAGAATAAAATCTCCTAATTCTCCTACAATTAGGCCGGCCACTATAATAGATTTGGGGAGATATTATTCTCCTCAAAATCAATAACTTATTGACCAAGATAATGAATCTAGACAACATGTATCTGGACTCTATCTTTTTGGTCATTTTTAGCTTCTAATATAATGCATTATATATTAGTAGTGTCATCTGTATGGACCTACTATAGTATATCATAAATATTCTTATATTCATAATTTGCTAATTATTTATAACGGTTTATATTTAATTAGCTTGCATTATACACAATAATTAAATATAACATTTTATATTCAATTTACGAATTACATTTAATTCACCTCAGCTAAAATTATTTAATCAGTATTAAATAGCCGTACCACCATTACACTGACTAACATTTTAGTCAGTAACATCATCACATTGACTAACATTTTAGTCACATTTGACTAACCTTTTAGTCACATTTGACTAACCTTTTAGTCAACAACACTGACTAACCGTTTAGTCATTAAGTAAGGCATCACTATGATCATTTTCTCAAATAATCATATCTCTCAAACACATCCTTTAGGTGTGACTCTTAGGGACCAGTTGATCACCGCCATCTGTATGACAATAACGTCAAACTTATCTAGCAAGCCAACCGTTATCGATAAACGTTAATCAACTGATTAAATACAAAATGTACCCTGTGTACCTTTAGAGATTTATTTATGTTATTGCACTAACTGTGGAGTACACTAGCTCCAACAATCTCCCACTTGTCCGTACAAGTGTATGTGCGATAACCGATTCTCATATCCATAATAAATTTCTCCCACTCTATGTAAACCAATTTGCAAAGTCCGCACTTTCAAAGGTCGTAGTTCACAAGCGATCAGTATCAAGAGTGGTTTCCCCGACTAGAGAGTAACTTAACTGATAAATGAATCAATATTCGAGCATGGCCATGCATTTTCAGTTACAGCTCCTCGAGTGGCCCTGAGAATAAAGTATTATAACTCGATAGAAGTTTGGATATTTCCCTCAACTCGAATCCTGCAGATGTAAGCGCAGCATGAAATGACCCAGTGAAAATCTACTTGGCTTCCTGTTACGGTCGACCGTGAGAAAGAAACCAAAGTCACCCAAAATCTGCCTTAATCTCAAGAGACAGTCGATAGTCAAAAGAATCGACTCTAGGAACACTATGGATGTCCTATCCACGACCAGGCACCTAATGTTCTGAAACATTTAGGACTCCATGTTGTCGTCACAAAAATTGTCCTGCGCGATTTCAGTAAACCCGCATCTGTGATCGATCAGTCAACAGTTTGACTTATGGCTCATTGAACCCACCATCAATCGACGTCACAAAATAATCGCCTGAGTTATCAGCTCGTGTAGGCGATCACGGACCAAAACAAAATATAAAGCATTTCAGTTCACTTTGAGGTGTTCAACGTTGTCTGCACAACCCTCATGAAAAACAATATTTAAAACAAAACGATGATGTTATAAATAGTATATGAAAAAGATACATTTATCCAATCCACGTCAAGTACTATTATAACCAGGAACACGTTTAATTCTCATGAAGATAACGTGCCCTTCATACTTATCATATACCGACGTACATATCTAGACTAGTTGCTGGACTTTAGGCTCTTTAGCCTGGAAGATGGCACCTCTATTAACATAATAGATGGTGTTAGTGTCATTCGAACTAGGAACTACAGTTAGTCCTTGTAAGAACTGACGCATCCATACTGCTTCCCTTGCAACTAAATAGCATAGTACTCGGACACAGTGGTTGAATCTGCTATAACACTATCTTTTGGAATTTTTGCAGCTGACCACAGCGCCATAAAGAGTAAAGACGAGTCCGAGCTGAGATATCGAGTCATCTCGATTCTTGTGGAAGTTAGCGTCTGCACAACTGATTGCGCATAGCCTTATAGTACTTCCATAAGTCAATACCCATTTCAAATGCCACGTCTGCACGTGAGCACATTATGGCATATATGATCGATCCTACTGCCGAAGCATAAGGAATCCGACTCATGCACTCGACATCTTCCGATGTCTTTGGAGTTGGTCATGCTGAACCTCTCAAGAATCTTATCTATATAAGACTCCTGACTGAGGTATAACATCCGTCGTGATCTATCCTTATAGATACGGAGCCCCAAAATACGTTGTGCCTCACCCAGATCTTTCATCTGGAAATGGTTCTCTAACCAAACTTTTACCGAAGTTAAGAGAGGTATGTCATTCCCAATCTAAAGTATGTCATCGACATACAGTATTAGAAAGACAATCTTGCTCCCACTCGACTTGATATATAGACATGGTTCCTCGACCGATCGAGTGAATCCATTCTCTTTTATCACTTGGTCGAAGCGATGATTCCAACTCCGTGAAGCTTGCTTAAGTCCATAAATGGAACGCTTAAGCTTGCAAACCTTCTTAAGATCTTTAGGATCTATGAAACCTTCGGGTTGTACCATGTACAACTCCTCCTCCAAATAACCGTTTAAGAAGGCGGTTTTCACGTCCATTTGCCAAATTTCATAATTATGAAAGGCGGCGATCGCTAAGACAATCCGAATGGAACGAAGCATGACTACGGGTGCAAAGATCTCATCATAGTGCAACCCTTGCACTTGAGTGAAACCCTTTGCCACTAGTCGAGCCTTGTATATATCTGGTTGTCCTTCTACAGATCGCTTTATCTTATAAAGCCATTTGCACTGAACAGGTCGGACCTTATCAGGTAAGTCAACCAGATCCCATACATCGTTCTCATACATAGAGTCCATCTCGGATTGCATGGCTTCTTGCCATAGCTTTGAGTCGGAACATGTCATGGCACCTTTATAGGTTACGGGTTCGTTACTCTCAAGGAGTAAAACGTCGTCTCTCCCATTCTCCTCAACCATATCGATGTATCTATCTGGAGGAATGGAGAGTCTACCCGACCTCCTGGGTTCCAAAGGGACATTAACCGCAGCAGACGAGGAAGGAACAGCTTCCTCCATTGGTTGCTCGGTTGTTGGTTCAGGAATCTCCGACAGATCGAAGGTTCTATTACCTCTCTTATCTTCGAGAAACTCTTTCTCTAAGAACTTCGCACTAGCCGCAACAAAAACTCGTTGTTCGGTTGGCGAATAGAAGTAATGACCAAACATTCCTTTTGGATAACCAATAAAGTATGTCTTGACCGATCGCGGGCCGAGCTTATCCTCGTGTCTCCACTTGACATAAGCCTCGCACCCCCAAACCCGAATAAAGGACAAGTTAGGGACCGTTCCCTTCCATAACTCGTATGGAGTCTTGTCTACAGCTTTATACGGACTTCGGTTAAGTATAAGAGCAGCTGACAAAAGAGCATAGGCCCATAATGAGTCAGGTACAACCGTGTGACTCATCATGGATCGAACCATATCAAGTAATGTTCGATTCCTGCGTTCGGACACACCATTCAGTTGTGGTGTTCCAGGTGGAGTTAACTGTAATACTATCCCGCGGTCTTTCAGGTGCTGATCAAACTCAGTTGAAAGATATTCGCCACCACGATCTGAACGTAGTGCTTTTATCTTTCTATCCAGTTGGTTCTCAACCTTATTCTGGAATTCCTTGAACTTATCGAAGGACTCACTTTTATGCTTCATTAAGTAGACATGTCCATATCTACTCAAATCGTCCGTGAAAGTGATAAAATACCTATAGCCATCTCTAGCATTGATTGACATAGTTTCACACACATCAGTATGTATGAGTCCTAATAGGTCAGCAGCGCGCATTCCAACACCGTTGAAGGAAATTCGAGACATTTTGCCTATGAGACATGATTCACACGTGCCAAAAGTTTCATAGTCAAATGGGGCGACTATCCCATTATCAATGAGCTTTTCCACGCGTTTCTCATTCATGTGTCCCATACGGCAATGCCATAGATATGTTTGATCTTGTTACCAACCTTTGCTTTCTTGTTACTCACATGCATTATATCTGTGGTTTGATCTAAAACATAAATTCCGTTCATGGAAACTGCTTTACCATAAATCATATCGTTTAAAGAGAAAATATAGCTATTATTCTTTAAAACGAAAATCCGTCTTTATTAAGTACGGATACAGAAATAATGTTTTGGATAAACTAGGTACATAGTAACAGTTATTCAGTAATAACTCAAATCCGCTCGGGAGTTGGATTACATATGTTCCTACTGAAACGGCAGCAACTCTTGCTCCATTCCCCACTCGCACAGATGAGAACCACAACCAAGATTGGCAAGTACCCAAGTTCAAACTTGCATGGTTAATCTCAATCATATGAATAAAAGAAGACATACCAACAGAATGGCGTGGCACGCTTTTATGTCCTCGGATAAACGGGCGATTCGCCTCCAATGCCCAGACTTGTGGCAATGGTGGCACTCCATGGTCTGCTTCGCTTTTGCCTTGCCTTGTGAGCTACCGCTAGACTCACCAGGCCCACTCTTCGCAATCACCGGCTTCTTAAACTTTGGCCTTCCTACAGTTAGGTTAGCCGGAGCCTTACCCTTACCCTTGTGCTTGTTGCCTAGCATGAGAACATCTTGTTTCATGCTCCCTCTCAACTTCAGATCACTCTCCGTCTGTACGAAGAGTGAGTGAAGCTCATACAGACTTTTCTGCATGTCATTCATGTAATAGTTTGCCCTAAAGAGGGCATACCCATCATGAAGGGAGTGGAGCACTCGATCAACGATGATCTTCTCATCGATCTTGCAACCAAGCTCCTCCAGTTTCTCAACATTCTCGATCATGTCGAGAAGGTGTGGACCAACCGGTTGGCCCTTCTGGAGTTTCGCTTCAAAGAAGCGAGTGATATACTCGTAACTCTTGATTCTCGGAGCTTTCGAGAACTCTTTAGCTAGGGTGGTGAAAATCTTGTTTGCACCTTAGGTAATGAATCGTCTTTGCAAATTGGATTCCATTGCATAAATGAGTACGTTCTGTATCGCACCCGCCTCCATCATGAAATCATTGTAAAGATAGAGTTCATCTGCTCCTGCATCGGGAGCTGGTTGAGTCGGCAGTGGCTCAGTCAAGTACTTGAGCTTGCCGTCAGCTATGGCAGCATTCCGTAATGCGGCCTCCCAATCAGCAAAGTTGGACCCATCATTCTTCAGTCGAGTAGACTGATTCATGCTGTCCATAAATATTATAAGCCATGATTCGCGTTCTAGTGTGACACTTGGCATTGGGCCGTCAATACGTCCAGCCATTTGTTATAGTAGTTATATCTGTATATAACGAATTCGAAACTGTGAAAAGAAAGAAGAAGAAGAAGAAGAAGAAGAAGAAGAAGAAGAAGAAGAGAGAACATCGTTTTAAAGGTTTAAGTCAAAATGCAATAACGATTTAATGCAATGACTCGTGCACTCATATAATCGACCTCCCTCGAGAATTATATAAGTGATCCCAAGACTCAATTTCTTTAAATTGATAAGCCCACCTCTTGGCTAATTCTACTGTTAGAATTCTTGGTTGATAGATTTCAGTAAATCCTATCTATTAGTCCACTATAACTACGAGATATTACTCGAACTATAGTGTTGAGGTAAAATAGGTCAACGCGTACTACTTACCCAACGTAGAAGGGGTCATGTGGAGAGTAAGGTCCTACATGCCTACCGACGAAGAAGGGGCTCATAGCATGCTCTTCCTATAAAGACTAATTTCAATTTTAAAATAAAGGAAGGTCCCATCAACTCATTTTAATTCATTTTAAGTGAACAAATATCTAGCATTTTCGTGAATGATTAATTTGGGGTGACAGCCCTAAAACAAGTGACATCCGTATGTCTATGAAAAAGAATGTAACTATATGATCCATTTTCATGCATATTAGGTGGTTTGGTTTAGTTTAGGCGGAATATGATGCTACTATCTAACGTGAATGCAATGAAAACGGTAAAAGGAAAACGCAAAAACGAAAAACACCTAGTGTGGCCTATCCCTATGAAAATAAAGACAAATACAAAGTGGAATCCATCCATGGACCCTAAGCTTGTCTTCATTCTTCATCTTGGGTTTTAAGTGGGAGTCCATCTTGAATCTTTATCTTGGATCTTCTCAAAATTACATTTTTGAATTACAAAATAAACCTATTTACATTCTAATCCAAAATATGCCAAAAATAAAAATATTACAAGATGGGAGATTCGAGATCTCAAAAATACAACCAACGATTATGTTTCCTTTCATTACGAAAACATAATCTTCTAAGGCCACACTAGTAAATTACAACCGTTTGTACAAAATTAATGCGTAAAAATTAAACCATTCATTCAAACATACATTCACAAAATATAAAGCATCAACTAAACATAATAAAATCAATGCAAAACGAATTGATTAAATTTGCCAAACCACCTCTTTTAAATGATTAAAATTATGCAACAATTCCTTAATTGTTCGTAATACCTTTTAATCAAAACATAATCCAAAATCAATTTATATTATCAGTATAACATAAATTAGATCTCAAAAATATCTTAAACCCTTTTAAAATATTAGGTATCATAATTATTATGAACTGCTTTATAATAACACAAAATATATTATCTTTATAATATAACAAATTGTAAAAACAATAAATTTCCAAAAATCATAAAACTTTCGGCCAAAATAATAAAATAATCCGAAACTAATTTTTTTTTTTTTTTTTTTTAAATTGTATATCACGGCCACATTAAAAAAAAAAAAAACAAAACAAAACAAAATTAAAATCAAAATTTAATTCGGCCAAAAGGAAATTGAATTAAACTGTTTTAATTCGATTATGTTAATGATTAGATCAATGCTACCTCAATTTTAATCCGTATTAAACATTGATTTAAGAGATTCAAAATAACTTTTTAAATTAAACATCTTAAATTATAGATCTAATGATTAACAACCTTATATGTTCATTAACATACAAAATATGGTCCTTATAAGTTTTAATTCAATCTGTATTAAATCAAAACTAATGCAAATTCATATGAGATAATTTTAACATCTTAAAACATCGCTAATTATGAATCAAATAGACCAAAACATAGCCAAAAACATCACAAATCATACGGCCAAAATGGAAAAACAATTCGGCCAAATAGAAAATTAAAACCGTGGCCCTTTAAATCAATTCAAAATTACACAAAATCGATTTTTATGAAAACCTTATAAAAATTTCATGTGCCCTAAGGCTTTGATACCACTTGTAGGTTTATATCGGTATATAGACCTTTAAAATCACAGGATTATAATGAAAAATTTTATAAGATTTAAAGTCATAAATTGAAATTGCATTACATAATAAAGAGTTTTAGAATTAACGTTTTAATCCTTAAGAATTAGGCCTAAGAACAATACCAAAACTATGGTATCTCCTAATTATCTCACCCAAGATGTGTTGAAATATGCCCTTGAATTGCTAGAAAATTAGAGAGAAAACTGATTTTCTTTTCTCAAGTATTTGTGTTGTGAATCAAGTAGTCAATTAGGAATGAATTAGAGAGGTTTTATAGAATAAAATCTCCTAATTCTCCTACAATTAGGCCGGCCACTATAATAGATTTGGGGAGATATTATTCTCCTCAAAATCGATAACTTATTGACCAAGATAATGAATCTAGACAACATGTATCTGGACTCTATCTTTTTGGTCATTTTTAGCTTCTAATATAATGCATTATATATTAGTAGTGTCATCTGTATGGACCTACTATAGTATATCATAAATATTCTTATATTCATAATTTGCTAATTATTTATAACGGTTTATATTTAATTAGCTTGCATTATACACAATAATTAAATATAACATTTTATATTCAATTTACGAATTACATTTAATTCACCTCAGCTAAAATTATTTAATCAGTATTAAATAAATTGCATTACCATTACACTGACTAACATTTTAGTCAGTAACATCATCACATTGACTAACATTTTAGTCACATTTGACTAACCTTTTAGTCACATTTGACTAACCTTTTAGTCAACAACACTGACTAACCGTTTAGTCATTAAGTAAGGCATCACTATGATCATTTTCTCAAATAATCATATCTCTCAAACACATCCTTTAGGTGTGACTCTTAGGGACCAGTTGATCACCGCCATCTGTATGACAATAACGTCAAACTTATCTAGCAAGCCAACCGTTATCGATAAACGTTAATCAACTGATTAAATACAAAATGTACCCTGTGTACCTTTAGAGATTTATTTATGTTATTGCACTAACTGTGGAGGACACTAGCTCCAACATGACGTGACACCTAAAGGATTAGATTCTAAAAGGATTTCTTCTTCTTTGCGTTTGCCAACGCCTCCGTTCTCGCCATCTTCCTTTTAAGTCGTGATGGTTTGCATTTTATAGGCGCATCCTCGCACGTCAGTTCATTCCCAATGTCTGCGTTAGGGGTTGGGTTGTTTTCGGGCATGACAAAGTCTGAGTGATCTATTGGAGAAAGTGATCCTGTGAAGATCGTGGGGTTATATGGAGGGTGATCTTTGTCTGATGATTTGGGTTTGATCCTTTCGTCATCTTGGACCGTGGCTTGGTTGGACATAGGCCATTCGTCCCCTTTATCGTTGAACGGAGCGTCAATGATTTGATTGTCGCTTGGTTTGATTTTGTTGGAGCAGTTCATAATGGGAGGTGATCCCACGAAGATTGTGTGGTCGGCGAAAGGGTTGGCGTCGTTGAACGTTTGAGACGGTTTGTCGAGCTTTCCTTGGTCGATGAGATCTTGGATGGCGTGCTTGATTTGAAGCGATTTTACGTGTCGTGGCCTTTGCCTGCATGGTATGCACAGTAAGCATTTGGGTTCCAAAGTTTTGGCTTTTTGTCTTCGGGCGGCTCGCTAGTAGGCCCGATTGGTTGTAGGTAGTTGTTTTCAACCAACCTATGGAATGCCCTAGTGTAAGGCATGAAGCTCCTGTAGCTTTTGGTTGCAGATGCGTCAAGGCTGTCCACAGTGTAGTTTTCCTCACTCTTGGTTGCGCGAGGAGATTTTGGTGAGTTATCTTGGTAGGTATGGCCGGTGTATCTGGCCATCGTGCCGGTCTTAAGATCGTCTTCAATCTGAGCGCCAACCCTGATGAGTTGTTCGAAGTCTTGGATGTTGCTGTGCCGCATGTATAATTGATACACGGGTCGCAGGTTGTTTATGAACTTAGGCACAAGTTCGTCCTCATGCGGGCGATTTGGAATTCGTGCGCTTAGCTTTTTCCATCGAGAGAGATACTCGGTGAAGCCTTCATTGTCCTGTTGGTTAAGGGCCTCGAGAGTGTGGATGGAGACGTGCTTGTCGGTCTTCTCCTTGATACGTTGCTCCAAACGCCTTATCTCGGTCTTATGGTGGTTCAAGAGGTGTTCGAGGTCATCGGTCAGCTTTGTGACTTGGTTACGGAGTGCGTTAACTTCGTCATTGCCGGCCATTTTGCGGGTGTAGGTTCGTTTTTTGTAAGGGATTATTATGCAGTTCTTAGTACGACGAGTATCCAGTAGGTACCTATATTTCACTGCGTATATTAGTGACACGACTCGACCCACTAGACTCACATTCATTCTAAGCATTCATTTTAGCTCATTCCTTTGCTTAGAAAGACCTTTTATGTTTTGAAAAAGGAGGTTTTTGAAAAGGTTTTAGCTAAAGGAAGCTTTTGAGACGAGGATGTGTGCGCACATCTCGCCTTGATGTTAAAACGTTTTGCTTTGCATCCGTCGAACTGATATCGGTGATTTGCCGAGGTGAGCTCGAGTTCGGATGTGTAAAAGAGAAAGGATTCGACTCGAGAGTGGTTAACAAGTCGAGTCGAGGATGTTAAAAGCGGAGTCTAGGCCACATGACCTAGAGGATTGAATTCCACGAGCTCGGGTTCTAATCCTTGCTCGGGTTTTTGCTTGTTAGCGAAAAAGGAGAATTTTGAGAAAGCTTGTTTCAAAAATTCGCGATAGTTTTGTTTGAAAAGGTGTTAGATGTTAGATGTTAGGTTCGTTTATCTTTGAAAAGTTTAAGCGAGTTTTCGAAGATATGAATGCAAATGCTTATTTTGAAAAAAAAAAAAAAAAAAACTATGGAGTGCATAGCCTCGAACTTGTACGTATGACTCAAAAAGGGTGAAAAATGAGTCAGTCGGGTACACCTCCAACTAGCTCGAGTACGCTTTGGCAGATACTTAACCCCTTCATTTCCTTCTGCAGCGAGGCGATAGGTTTTCTGAAGGGAGCACTGGGGCGGTCGAGATAGTCGTTTACGGCAAGCCGTGGAGGGGCGAGAGGAAAGCTAGTCCGGCATGTGCTTTATCGAGTGGACAAGCCTGCATGTGGGAACCACCTCTCGAGGGTGCAAAGGGTGCCTAGATTCCAAAAGGAATGGACTCTAAACGAATGTGCATAGCTCAAATATGTATACTTGGATTGTTCAAGGCTTTCAAGTTTCACCTCTTTATTTTTAAAAAGAAAAAGCTAGTTTTAAGTTTTAAAAATAAAATCTCCCCAGCGGAGTCGCCAAACTGTGGAACCCGGGAATCGAGACGAGGGACCCAACTCGGCGTCTTGCTTAAGGGCGGATTAAGTTAAAAAGACTAATTTAGAAAAACCTTTAAAACTGTTTTGGAGTCGCCACCTAATTATCGCGGAAATTAGGAACCTGCTATCATGTCCTAAGCCTAAAGACATGTCCTAGATTTTGGAGCACGCCGACACCCCTAGATCTAAGGCTTGTGAAACCAGATTAGATTCGGGGTGAGGGTACTTTAGAAAAAGAGTTAATTCAATTAATGATTTATGAAAACCTTTTAGAAAAGCCTATGTAAAAATAGCCTCTACTGACCTAGAACAATCCAAGTAAGATGATAATTGAGCTAATGTTATCGCTACGTACAAGTGCGATAAAGTTGTAAAAGAATGCAGATGCAGATGCAAAAAGATTGATTAAAACCCTCAGTTTAGCATGTTTAACTTGTTAACGAAGACGGTTCAGTTAAAGGTCGAATTCATTGTTTAAGTTGATTTTAATGCAAAATAAGAAGGTGCAAGATGCATGCAAATAAAATAAAGTTCAATTGTCCATTGGTTTATTTTATAAGGGTCGGTTGCTTATGCGACTTTGGCGTGTCATCGGATATGGAGTGTACCCGAAGTAAATAGAACACTTGGAGTGCAAGCGCTAGTGCCAAAGCTTGGGGTGGAGCGCTAGAGTGTAGTCCCCTTTGTTAGTCCATAGAAAATAAGAAAAAGCTTTGATCCAAGTGGATCGGTACCTACCTTGTCCTGACGCTTCAGATCTGGGCAGAGCTTCGCTTCTTAAACTTAAAAGGAGGATGAATTCAACACGGGATGGTGTGTTGAACTCAAGGATTTGAGTGCTTGAGGCTTTGCGAGAGTTTTGTAGTGTGTTTGCTGTTCGGGGTGATTTTCTCACACGGTTCGTTTTAGTGATTGTGGATCTACTAGTACTATCCTTTAGGTTTAGTTTTACGTTGTATGCGATTTAGGAACTAGAACGTGTAAAAGATGGCGAAAATAGAACAAGACACACGATATGGTTACGTGGGAAAAACCCTTAAATGTTAAGGGAAAAACCACGGGCGCCAAGCCAGGAGAGGATCTTCACTAGTTCAGGAATATTAGAGTGCAGTCCGGACCAGCCCAGTACAGGATACAATAAAGGCGTAAAATAATTATGAAGTGTTTGAATGCTTGAGAATTGCGTAAAATGTTGTGTGCTTGAGTTGTGTGTCTTCTGATTGTGTAATGCTCCTTTTATATGCTTCAAATGCCCTCAACTTCTTCCCTTAAACTTAGGTCTTCTCCCACCTTTTTAGGAGGTGGGTGGACTTGTTCTCCCTTACTCTTCTCCAGTGCAACGTATACTTTGAACAAGTTAGTTGCTAGTCTTCCTTCATCACTTCCTTAAAAGTAGTTACTTTTGTTGACTCTTTCCCTAGGGTTTGGTCATAATGACTTTCTTCTTTGCTGGGCCTGGCCCACCTTGTCTTCTCCTCTCCTGGCTTGGACTTTTGTTCTGTCTGTACGTCCTGGACCTGCTCGTGGATCCTGGACCTGTCTGTACGGCCTGGACCTGTTTGTAGGTCCTGGACCAGCCTGGTTTTCTGGTCCCAACAGTTTGTCTCCCATCTCCTTGCCCTTCAGTGCTGAAGTGGGGGTGAGGAGATGCCTTTGTTGTCCCTCCTGGCCCAGGCGTAGCCCTGGTCCAGGATTCTTAAGTTTGCTATGCTCTTGGTCCTGGACCTGAGTTTTGTTTTCTTCTTTCCTTGACTTGGGCATATTTGCTTTGTTCAGACTACTGGACCATGTGAATATTTTGGTCCCAACATTTGCTGTGAAAGATGGTTGTGAATTGTGTTTTCGAGGTCAGGGTATAGGGGTGTATATATACTAAAAACCTCGGAGAAATTAGGAAACCCGGGGATAGAACCAAGCCAGGAAACCGCATAGCCTTATGCGGTTGCCAGGGCAAACCGCATAAGCTTATGCGGTTGCCACCCCAAACCGCATAAGACTATGCGGTTTGAAGGTGTGGTTTTTTGCGTAGTTTCCTAGTTCCGGTTTGATTATATCTCGAAAAGATTTAGTATAATCCTTGCTTGTACGTCAAGGAAAAGGCCTAGGATATTTCTGAGATATTTTGATGTTCAGGGCTTTGGAGTGCGGGCCAAAGGCTGGGTTTGGGCTCGGTTTGAACTAGAGGCGAGAAAAATGAAAAGGGTGTATTTGCATAGATTTTGTGAAATAAGGTAAGACGTGAGGTTGTATTTTGTGTAAGAGGAGGCTAAAGGGAAGATCTAGCCGCCGGGCCTAAATTTAGGGATTTAGGAGTGCTGAATTAGACCTTGTTAATGTAAAAGGGCTAATTGTGATGCAAATGCGAAGCTCATGCCAAATGAAGCAGGACAAGGACCTAGCTAGACTCCAAATGGACAAAATGAACGTTTATTTAAATGCGATGTGAAGCGACCTAAATCATTTTAACATTTCAAACGACTCAAAATGAATTCAACATAGTTAGAACACTTTAAGTCAACGTTAAAGCATGCGTAATAAAAGTCCATGTTACATCACAGGGTTTTGTGTGGGAGGGTACGGATATGGGTATCCACAGTAAGGTAATTTAGTTTGATAAAAACGATTAATTGTACTAGCTTTTATATATTACATTAACGTAGTTAGTTGTTTTTTTATACGTGTATACATATGATAATACCTCCCAATCTTTATTTCTCAGACACTACCCTCCGTCAATATCTGAAATTGAAGAAATTAGAGAGGCAGTGCAACAAAATTCCTCTGAAAATTGTTCATGTTGACCATGGATGAGTCGGCTTCTTCTCCTTTGAGCAAGCAGAGCTTTCTTCATCCTCAACAAGCTTCATACCTCTACTGGGTATTCTATGTCTTAAGGCATCACATAAGCTATGTGAGTTCATCTGACTGAGCTTTTATTATTACAAAACATTTTAGTACGTACATTTTTGTGATGCAAATTGTGTATATCACATAATCTTGGAAGTTTGATAGTAAACTAAAGCAAAACCACGTCGCATAGATGCCATGATAAAAAAAATGTATACATGTTTTGTAAAACCAATTTAATAGTGAACTTTCAAGTTTCTATGAACTAAAGAAAAACCACGTCGCATAGATGCCATGATAAAAAAAAAAAAAAAATTGCGATGTGGTTTTATTTTGGTTCACTGCTGTAGTTAAGGGTGTTCACATACCGGTTCGGACTTGAAAATTGGACCGGACCGATTTAACCGGGTTCCGGTCCTACATATAAAGTACCGGTCCGTTTTTCGGTCCAAGGTTTTATGAGATTCCGGTTTTCGGTCCGTACCAGGCTGGACCCGATTTTTTTGGGTCTGGACCGGTTAGGACCAAAAAGATCAAAATAGTTTCAAAATTTTTTCTGTTACTATTGTTTCCATAATATTAAATACAAAAGTTGTTTAGATTTTTCTTATCTAACACTATTATATTAAACTAGTACGAATTTCTATTACTATTACTATTAATTATAAATTTAAAAAAAAATTGAAAATGTTATATCATAATGAACGAATTTCCATCCGGAAAAACCGGTCCGATCACAAACCGGGATTTGACGGTACGGTCCTCGAACCGAAAGTTATTAATATGGTCCGGTCTTCGGTCCATCAAAATTTTCTAATTCCTGTTTTGGTTCAAACCAGTCGCGGTCCATTCTAGTCCAATCTTGGACCGATGAACATCCATACCCGTAGTGCCGCTTCACAATGCCTGAAATGAGAATCCTTTCCATTCCTCTTGTTTCGGGTATAAAGTTAGGAACTAAATACCAAAACTAAATACAAAGGATTACAAGTTAATGTAGGTTACAAATTCGATAAACTAAGTCCTTGAGGGTCCTTAGCTTCCGGCTGGTTTCTCTCTTCCTTCCTTGCTTCCTGAAACGGCGTAACAAACCTAGCCCCGGGGCCTTCCGGGTGATGGCCCTCCGACGCTCAAGTCAGTTACAAAGACAAATGAATCTAGAGAGAGAAAAGAGAGAGAAAAACCTTTTTTGTAGTGTTTTTGTGTGTGTGTGTCCTTAGTGATTTTTAGGGTTTTAGTTGCCTTTTATACTTATCTCAGATTTGTCTTCTTGTGCCCCCGCTCCGTACAGTACGGCCCGGGGTGGGCCATTCCTGCCCGGACCGGGTGGATCATTGGGTTCCTTGGTATAAGAAATGCCCCGGTCCACATTCTACCCGGCCCTATTTTGGCGGGTCCGGGAGAGATGGGTGGATCAGGGGGTATGTGGGCACCTTCCGGCCCCAAAAGTCTAGCTGGTCCTAGTGTGTCGGACCCGGGAGAAGTCACCCCCAACAACTGCCCCCATACAGGGGAGGTCACCGGCCTGCCCTGTATGTCTTGTCCTTAATCGCAGATTATCTCTCACGGTCCCGGACAAGTAAACCCTTCTTCCATTCATGCTTCCTGACCTTGTGCTCCCTCCGCTCCGCTCAGGGGTGGTGTGTTGAGTACGCTTTATTTTGGCGCAACTTTTGAATTCCAAACTCCGAGGTGGGCGACGTTTTACCTCCCCTGGCCCGACACGTGTTGCTCTAAGGGTGGAGGTGCACTGTGCACTCCTTTTCCTATAAATACCCCTCTATTTCATTCACTTTCCCCCTTTACTCGCTTTCGAAACGCCTTACACCCTCTCGAAAACTCTCTAAACTTCCTTAAATCCGATTTGCATTTCATTCTCGCCTCGCCTCGCTTTTGATTGCATCCTTGCTTGCGCTTTTTACAAAAGGTAATTTTCGCGTTTGATTTCACATTTCATTCCCATAGTAGAGAACAATGAGTGTGTCGGCCGATTCGTCTTCTAGAACAGCTTCGGATTACAACATAGTCACGGACTCGGAAGTAGGTCCTGAGATCGAGGACTTGACCCTGGGTCGGGAGGGGGAGACTGACATGGAGGCCCAGGCTGGGACCTCTGAGGCCGGACCTTCTCAGGCCGGACCTTCCCAGGCCGACCTCTCGCATGTGCGAATTTTGGAGCAGGCGGTATTCCAGATTCCTATGAACACTAGGATTAACCTAGGTTTTAGGGACTTTCTTCTAGAGAAAAAGCGCCTGGCGGCGTAGAACATTATAATTTACCGGAAGTGGGAGTTAAATCGTCAGGGAACACACCAACACGTGGTTCGTCCTCCGGACCTTCATACGGCCGTGTACTTGAAGAATCTGGAGCATGGGCTTCGATTTCCCCTCCACCCCTTCATTGCTAAAGTGCTAGAGCGGGCGAATATAGCCATATGCCAGATGACGCCGTTTGGCATGAGGATTATAGTTGCCTTTGCCTGGACGTGTCTGTACCTAGGCTTTCCCCTCTCGATAAATCTGTTCCGCCGCCTTCATCACTCCTACTGCACCAACAAATCCACATAAGGATGGTGGTCGCTAGTCACTGAGTCGGGCTTTCTGACTCATTATCCGCCTAACGACTCGATGAAAGGGTGGAATGAGCGGTGGTTCTTCCTCAAGTCTCCGTGCCTTTTGACCACCCCATTGCTTTCACAACGGCGTGAGGTGTCGCCTTGAGACCGGGGTGAGTGGGTTCGGGAGAAGTTCTTTCTTGGAAGGGCGTTCCTCGACCAAAGAGGAATCGAGGCCGCGCCTATTTCAAGGCCTACAAAGTGGGGAAAGATTGGTTCCCCAAAATTGGCTTCCTCCGTGGATACGATCTCGAAGACAAATTCTTGAGTGTGGTCGGCTGGTCCCGACTTAAAGCGAGTAGCGAGGGCCGGGTGGCCAGGAACTTAGCGTTATTGTTACCTTTGCTTGTTCGTTTTTATCTTACTTTTCCGTCTTCCTGCTCTGACCTAGTCTTGTTTCTTGCAGGCGATCTCGACTACCTGACTCCGGGGGACTTAGCATCTATCGGCTTGGGCGCAAAGAACCGCTGCTGAGCAAAGCGCTGCCAGATTTGAAGCGGCGCAAACCGACGTTGAGGGAGCTGATAATGCAAGGTGGTGTTCCCGACAGACCAATGGGCAGAAAACGTGTGTCTTACAAGCCGCAGCGGGAAAGGGAGGCTGAGCAAAGAGCACAGCCGGCCAGATCTGTTTCATCCCCCCATCCGCCACGGAAGACAACATTGCCCAGTCTGCGCCCGTGAGGGCGTGCCGAGGTTGTCTGAAATTCTCTCCCGAGCCCGCCCAAAGAGGTCGGGGTTCTCGACCTCTCGAGTCCTGGCGCCATCATCGTGGAGTCGAGTCTCCCCACTCGGAAGATCTCCGCACCGCAAGAAGCGAAAGAAGGTTAGCTCCACGCTCGTGGGAGTGCATCTGGCGCCCCTGGGCGTCCCCGGACGGTCTTTCCTCCGTCTTTCTATCGGTGGCGGGATATTTACAATCTGCTCTCTTTCTCCATCCAGGCTCTTCCTCCAAGGCCAAGGCGTCACGGCCAGACCAAGTTTCGATGGCTGTCCGGTCGGGATGATAAAGTGGGGCGCCCGTGGTTCGTTGAAGAGACCCCACCTATTGCCGGGGCCTTGCCATCCAGTGCCGGATATGGCCATGCAGTCCGCCGCAACGTGATTCTTTTTGTAAGTTCACGCCGAGAGGCTGGCGAGCTCGACCGCCATGCGGCGAGGCGGCCTTCACCGAGGCCAACAAAGAGATGATGGAGGCGGTGTCGCTGAAAAAACCATAAAAGCGCGAGCAAGAGACCGCCGCCTTGAAGAAGGAGGTGTCGACTCTCTGAGCGGTGAAGAGAAGGAGCTCCGGTGAGAGCTCTCGAGGAGAAAGAGGCTGGCCTCCAATATCTGAGAGGTCTTTGAGGGCCGGGATCTTTGCCGTGCCGAGGCGGGCGGCCGAGAGGTCGGCGGGACGAGCTAGGCGACCCGTCTGGAGCTTGAGATGGGCAGATGAAGGCGGCCCATCGAGTTGAGCTTCGCCAGGTTCGTGCCAACTCGCTTTTATGGCGGGGTTGACTTTGGGTCCAACGAAGCGAAAGGATACATCGACAAGGTCGATCCCATTTCAACTTTGACCGTCTCGGCCCGAGCTTGAGGAGGTCATGACCGGAGAGGAAGAAGAAGAAAGCAGCCGGCGGCGATGCCGGTTGCTAGGAACTCGGGCCGCTGTCTTCCGCATCTTCCTGCTCGGGGTGATCTGATAAGTCTCCTTAGCCTACATTTTGTCTGTATTTTAGCTTCTAATAAGACTCGGCCACCTGGAGTAAGCGGGCCTTTTGGTGAGGCAGTTCTGGGATTACGGTAGGTCATTTAGTTGTTCTTCTTTTTCGTTTATCTAAATTTGCTCCAGGCTGAGCATGTGGAGTGCAGGAAACAACCTTGTAATATACTCTTTTATCAATGTTAGTTTCTAACTTTTGCTTTTCCACACTTAGCTTATTTTCTTTGTGTTTTGATCGTATTATTTTATTTTCGCTATTCTTACCGGTAGGGTGATTTTCCCATACTTAGCTTATTTTGCTTTCTCCATACTTAGCACATTAGTTAAACACATTTATATTGACGTCTGCCATTTGAGAGTAGCTTTTCTATACTTAGCTTATTTCTATCTTGTTTTCACTCATGCTATTATCTTTCGGAATAGGGTAATTTTAGGCGTATTCTTCCTTGTTATTATCTCTCTCTTAATGCTTGTACCGCTTTTGCCGTTTGTCTTGGTAGGAGTAAAATTGTTTGGTCCCAGCTCTACTCATACTTAGTCAAATTTCTAGCTTTCTCGTTGTGTTGTCAATCTGGGACCATGCATCGCTTAGTGTCCGTGATTGTGACTACTCTTCCGTGCGTTTATACACTTGCCCCAAGCGACCACGGATGAGCATTGTGCAAGGCCATCTGCAGGCGCGAGCGCCCAGCCCCAGGCCGGACTCTCGGCGCGATGTTCATCCCTCGTAGGCATGGGAGGTCGCCACCGCCATACAAAGGCCGACATCGGTCTTGTGGTGAGGCGGCTGAGCACGTGGGCCATCATAGACATCCGGCTCTTTTGCATTTAGGGCACCTCATCCGGGCGACGACGCCGGATGAGCATTGTCTGAGCCATACGTGGCGCGAGCCGCCAGGCCGGGCCTGGACTCTCAAGGCGCGATGTTCTTCCGTCGTAAGCGATGGAGTTCGCGGAGGTCTTACCCATGGGAGGTCGCGGCGCCCGCCATTCTGGCCGACATCGGTTCTGCGGTGAAGCGGCCAAACACGTGGGCCATCATAGACATCCGGCTCTTTTGCATTTAGGGCACCTCATCCGGGCGACGGCCGGATGAGCATTGTGCAAGGCCATACGTAGGCGCGAGCCGCCAGGCCGGGCCTGGACTCTCAGCGCGATGTTCTTCCGTGACGTGGCGATGGGTTCTGCGGAGGTCTTACCATGGGTCGCGGCCGCCACCATTCTGGCCGGCATCGGTTCTTGCGGTGAGAGCGGCCTGAGCACGTGGGCCATCATAGACATCCGGCTCTTTTGCATTTAGGGCACCTCATCCGGGCGACGGCCGGATGAGCATTGTCTGAGCCATACGCGAGCGCGAGCCGCCAGGCCGGGCCTGGACTCTCAAGGCGCGATGTTCTTGCGTCGTGGCGATGGGTTCTGCGGAGGTCTTACCCATGGGAGGTCGCGGCCGCCACCGGCTACAAAGTGGCCGACATCGGTTTCTGCGGTGAGCGGCCTGAACACGTGGGCCATCATAGACATCCGGCTCTTTTGCATTTAGGCGCCTCATCCGCCCGACGACGCCGGATGAGCATTGTGCAAAGCCATACGCGAGGCGCGAGCCGCCAGGCCGGGCTGGACTCTCAGCGCGATGTTCTTCCGTACGTAGGCATGGGCTGCCTGGGAGGTCTTGCCCTTCTCCGGTCTTTTATGTCTTTTAGCTGCTCCGGGGCTTGTTCTTGCCCCTGCTCTGTTCCAGGCCGGATTTTGGATGCTTATCCTCCTTTTCCTGAAAGTGTTAGCAAAAATTTTCAAAAATTCCCATTTTGAATCAGACTATCGTGATTAGCGGGGTCGGGGTAGTCCCCTCGCGCCCTGGCGACTTTGTGTGATCTGAATCTAAACAAATCTTTGGGCAAAAATTCTACTAAAAGTTTACCAAAACTTACAAAAGCCGTGGTGTCAACATTCACGATCACTTCGCGTTACAAATGTCTATCGTTGCCTCGCTAAAACCTTCCCGTGGAAAACCCAGTGGGACAAAACCACGGGTAAGGAAAAAGAGTACAACGCTTACACGTAATATTTCTTTAACGTATCAGAGTTCCAATGGGACGGGAGGTCGTGGCCGCTCATATCTCTCAGCATGAAGGTTCCCGGTTGCTTTATCTCTGTGATCGATAGGGCCCTTCCCGGTGGTGACAACTTCCGTGAATGTTCCGCTTTCGGTAGCGGATGCTCGTCTTAGCACCAGGTCTCGGCTCAAACTCCACATGCTTCACTCTTGATTGTACATTCTCCTCATTCGGTTACGGTAACCGCCAGATTTTCTCTTGCCTGGTCGGACCTCATCTAGCGAGTCCGGCGACTCGCTACCGCTTGCTCATTCTTGGCGGGATCGTGTAGGTCTGCTCTCGGGTGGCGGAATTGCTTGTCGGGAGTAAGGCTTGACTCAGTAAACCATGTTGAATGGGGTATGCCGGTGGATTCTTGGCGTAGTTCGATTGACCAAAGCACGCTTAGCAACTCATCGGCCCATGCCCCTTGAGCTCGTCGGTCGTTTTTCATGCCGCTCAACATTTGTTTGTTGGCGGCCTCGGCTGTCCGTTGCTCTGCCGGATGGCAAATCGATGAGTATCGACAATTGTCCCGTTCGCTTTAGCGATCCGCATGTTGTCATTATCAAGCGCTTCCCGTGATCAAATACCACTACCTTGGGCACCCCAAACCTTGTGATTACATTTCTCCAGATAAACTTTCTCACAGCCTGCTCGGTGATGGTCGGGATAGCCTCTGCCTCTATCCACTTGGTGAAGTAGTCAATAGCCGCTACTACGTACTTCCTGCCCCCGGTGGCCGTTGCGAACGGACCCAGTATGTCCATCCCCCACTGGTCAAAAGGTACCGGGCTCAGGACTGGTCTGAGGTCCCTGGCGGGGAGGTGGATGTCCGGGGCGAAGATCTGACACTGCCGGCACCGCTTACTCAATTCCTTGGCATCTTTTAGCATGGTGGGCCAAAAGTAGCCGGCTCTCAATGCTTTGTGGGCTAGCGTACGCCCGGTAACGTGGTGACCGCAGACCCCTGAGTGTATGTCGTTTAAAATGAATTCAGCGTCCAGGTCCCCTACGCACTTTAGTAGCGGGGCTGAGAATGATCGCCGGTAGAGCTCTCCGTCTACGAGGATGAACCATGGGGCTAGCCTCTTCAGCTTGGCTGCCTCAATCTTGTCTCCCGGGATTTCTCCCTCCAGCTTGTATTTCAATATCGGCCTCATCCAGCCACTGTCTTCGGAGATGGCATTGATCGTTAACACCCCTTTTTGCCGCCGGATATCGACGGTAACTGTTTTTGACTTGTTGTCTGCTGTGGCGCTGGCGAGTTTGGCAAGCGCGTCCGCTTTGTTGTTTTCGGACCTGGGGATATGATGAATTTCAAAAGATTTGATCAAGTCGTGGCTTTCGCTCTCTGGAGGTATAACGCCATCCCTTCTTCCCGGGCCTCGTATTCCCCGTTAAGTTGGCTCGCCACCAGCTGCGAGTCCGTTCTCAGTTCGATCTCTTCTGCCCCCATGGCCTTTGCCAGTTCCAGGCCTGCCAGCACCGCCTCATACTCAGATTCATTGTTTGTGGCCGGGAAGGCAAATTTTAGGGCATGCTCAAACTCGTGTCGCCGGGTCGATGATCACCACTCGGCCGGAGCCATGGATGGTGGCCGACCGTCAGATATACCGCCATACTCGCTTCGGTGCATCCCCCTGGCCGGGTGGGTGCACTCGGCAATGAAATCTGCTAGGGCCTGGGCCTTGATTGCTGTTCTTAGGTGTAGGTTATCTGCGAAACTGTGATTCAATTGCCCACTTGAGGAGTCTGCCGGATTTTTCAAATTTTTCAAGTGCTTTCTCCAGGGGCTGGTCCGTGCGCACCTCCACCGGGTGAGCATCAAAGTATGGTCTCAGTTTCCGAGTCGCTATAACAACAGCGTACGCGGCTTTTTCGATGATCGGGTAATTTCTTTCCGACTGTCCTAATGCATGACTGACGAAGGAAATTGGTTGTTGTTGTTTTTCTTCTTCCCGTAGGATATTTGCGATATTCTTATTTCATGATCACGGCGATATATAAGATTAAAGTTTCGCCCGTGACCGGTCTTGCCAAAGTAGGCAAAGTTGTAAGGTGTCTTTTCAACTGTTCGAAAGCCTCGGCTTGCTCCTTCCCCCACACAAACCTCTTGTTTCCCTTTAAGACCTGGAAGAACGGTGTGGACTTGTCAGCGGACCGGGAGATGAACCTGGATAATGCTGCCATCCTCCCGGTCAGAATCTGAATGTCCTTAATTGTCTTCGGCGCCGGCAGGTCTAATATGGCCTTGACTTTTTCGGGGTTGGCGTCAATCCCTCTTGAGCTGACCAGGTACCCCAGAAACTTCCCTGACCGGACTCCAAAGGTACACTTCTTCGGATTCAGTTTCATTTGGTATTCTCTGAGCGAGGCGAACGTTTCTCTCAAGTCTTCCAGGTGTTTCTCATCGGACTTACTTTTCACAATTGCATCGTCCACATATACCTCCATGTTTCTCCCTTTCTGTTTTGCGAACACGGCATCCACCAGCCGCTGGTACGTGGCCCCGGCGTTCTTGAGTCCGAACGGCATCATCTTGTACATGTAGACCCCGTGTCCTGTGATGAAGGCGCACCGGGGCCTGTCTTCTTCTGACAGATAGACTTGGTGGTATCCCGAGAAGGCATCCAGGAAACTCAGGGTCGAGTGGCCGCTGGTGGAGTCCACCAACTGATCAATCCTTGGCAACGGGTAGCAGTCTTTGGGGCACGCCTTGTTTAGATTTGTAAAATCAACGCACATTCTCCACGCCCCGGACGCTTTTTTCACCATTACCACGTTAGCCAACCACTCGGGATAGTCACAACGTTCAATGAAACCTGCCTCCAACAACTTGTTTATTTCTTCGAGAATAGCCGCGTCCTTTTCCGCACTCATGGGCCGCGACCTGCGCTTGATTGGTTTGTAGTGGGGTTAACGTTGGTGGTGTACAATTACTTAGGGCTTATCCGGCATCTCTCCGCCAGTAAGCAAACACGTCCTTGTTTTCTTCCAAGATACTAATCGGTCGTCTTGGAAGCGGGGTCTAGCTCGCCCGATGATTACACTTCTCCCGGTGTGACTCAATTTACATTGTCTCGCTTTCCGGTCCGAGTCACATCCGCACTCGCTTCTCCTTTTGTTCCGGGAGCTTCACCTGCCATCGTCTTACGCTTTGTTCCGGGCGATAGGGAATTGCAGGATCTCCCGCTTACGGTCGCCATAAACTTTCCCTCGGTCGATTGTCCATTACATAAACCATAGCTTGGCCTTTCGAATTGACACAACAGCATGAATGTGGTCCAAGGTGACTCGGCCGATGAGGGCGTTGTACGCTGATGGGGCGTCAACGACCACGAAGCTTGCGTCTACGCTTCGGGCCATGTCTTCCTCCCCTATCGTGTCCGGCAAGGTTATCGTCCCCATTGGTCGGATCTGAGCTCCGTGGCCATCTGGCGAGCCTATGTATGGTGTCAGTTGCTCCTTCTGCAGACCTAACTTTTCGAATGTCTCCGATGCAGGAGGTTGGTGCAAGCTCCGGTATCTATCATCATGCACTGTGGACGGATGGTCAGATATCCATGGAGATTACCAATCTGTCATTTGTGCGGGTAAGAGACCCGTTGATAGTCTTCCTGGCTGATGGTCAAGTCCGGGATGGGAGGTTTTGGTGCTATTCTTTCGGCTGAATATACGCCCATCCTAGACTGCTCACGTTTCTCCGCCTTTCTTTTCCTTCCGGACAGGACTGACTCCTCCGTCCCGGCGATCATATGGATTTCGCCTATTCTTTGCTTGTTCTTTTTCGGACCTGCTTGACCCGGATCACCACTACCTTCGCCACCGTCTCTGTCTCGCTTGTCCTTAACAAAGCGGCGCAAGGTGCCTTGCTGTACCAACCGCTCGACCTCGTGCTTCAAGGATACGCAGTGTTCCGTTGCATGGCCGGCTGCCTGGTGGTATTCGCAGAAAACCGACTTATCGTTCCCTGGGTGTTTCTGCGGTCGAGGGGCGGCCCACTTGATTTCGT
Source organism: Dianthus caryophyllus (assembly GCA_023091065.1). Classification (NCBI taxonomy): domain Eukaryota; kingdom Viridiplantae; phylum Streptophyta; class Magnoliopsida; order Caryophyllales; family Caryophyllaceae; genus Dianthus; species Dianthus caryophyllus. Next base: position 33,044,259 of record CM041520.1, on the reverse strand, counting down.
TTTTGGTCATCTCAAAAATTTCCGCCTGAGACCTGATGAGCGGTGTGTAGTGAGTCCATTCTTTGGAGCTATTTGGTTGTTTCCTGCGGCCTCGGCCGTCCGGTTATCCGTGATCGTTGTGATTGTTATTACCATTCTTTGCGGTTGAAATTCTTCTGTGTTGTTGTTGTTGTCGTTGTTGTTGTTGTGCCTCAGGCGGTCCTTTCCATTCGGTTGGGCTCATACAGTCCTCTTTCTTGTCATTTCTCTTACTGAATGTTTTATGGAACTGCTCCTCTCGCACAAAGCCTTCAGCCATCTCGCGGGCCGCCATCAGGCTGGCCGGCGGATTTCTGATCAGGAGACTTTTCAGCTCTCCCTCTTTCAGCCCTACCGTCAAGGCATGGACCCCTATCTTGGAGTCCAGGTCTCTGATTTGCTGTGATTCTCTGTCAAACCGGGTCATATACTCCTTCAGCCCTTCACTCTTCCCCTGCACCACGTTCAGGAGCTCCGTAGCCACCTTCTCTCTCCTTTTGTTCCCTGCATACTGCTGGCGGAACACCCGGCACATGTCCTCATATCCATAGATGGAGCCAGTTGGGAGGTTACGGAACCAGGTTTGTCTGAAGTCCGTCAGTCGTAGGAAAAACTTTGCACCAAACGTAGTCCGTAGAGTCGTACATCATCATGTGGCTCTCATAGGCCGCCAGATGTTCCTCCGGGTCTGTTTTCCCGTCATATTGTATCGTTGGAATTTTCATCTTGGGAGGAAGAGGGTACTCCAGCACCGAAGAAGCCAAAGGCGATTTCACTGTGACTTTTCCTTGTATTGTGTTTCCTTTGGGTTTGTTGCGCTTGGGCCTCTCGGTGCGTGGAACCTCAGGCTTGGACACCTCCTCGACTGAGGGTGGTGACTGGGACGCTGAGTGAGAATGTTCCGACCCTCTCCACGTACTATCGCTGCTTGACGTCTCATTGTCCTCATGAAAAAGTTTCTTAGGTGTCACGGACGGGATGGGATCTTTTCTTGGTGGAGACTTCTGTTGACTTTGCTCGGGAGGGGGAGTACCGGCAGGTGGTGTCTCCCTCAGTTTTTCGAGGAAAGCACTCATCATCCTTTTCTCCTCTCTGGAGTCGAGGCGTTGCGATTCGGTCTCCCTGGGAATCTGCCAAACCTCCTCCCGGTATTGTTTCTTCCATTTGTTTTCTCGGCTCTTGTGTAGGATTTGACATGGCTTTTTGTAAGATTTTTGTGAAATTGTCCCCACAGACGGCGCCAATTGTTTCGGGTATAAAGTTAGGAACTAAATACCAAAACTAAATACAAAGGATTACAAGTTAATGTAGGTTACAAATTCGATAAACTAAGTCCTTGAGGGTCCTTAGCTTCCGGCTGGTTTCTCTCTTCCTTCCTTGCTTCTGAAGCAGCGTAACAAACCTAGCCAGGGCCTTAGGGTGATGGCCCTCCGACGCTCAAGTCGATTCTGAGACAAATGAATCTAGAGAGAGAAAAGAGAGAGAAAAACCTTTTTTGTAGTGTTTTTGTGTGTGTGTGTCCTTAGTGATTTTTAGGGTTTTAGTTGCCTTTTATACTTATCTCAGATTTGTCTTCTTGTGCCCCCGCTCCGTACAGTACGGCCCGGGGTGGGCCATACCTGCCCGTCCCGGGTGGATCATTGGGTTCCTTGGTATAAGAAATGCCCCGGTCCACATTCTACCCGGCCCTATTTTGGCGGGTCCGGGAGAGATGGGTGGATCAGGGGGTATGTGGGCACCTTCCGGCCCCAAAAGTCTAGCTGGTCCTAGTGTGTCGGACCCGGGAGAAGTCACCCCCAACACCTCTCATATTCGGAGCCGGCTAATAGGGTCATAGGGAGTCTTGGCACTTTTGAAATGGAAAACTTTAAACCTCGAAGATTATCCTGATCACAGTGACTGATGCTTATAATGAACTGATTTGGTTTATACTATTGGCTTTTCTTTGGTTTGTGCACTTCGAACCTGAAATGAAAAGTCACTGTGGAGCTGAAAATTGTCACGGATATCTCAGTGCCAAGCTAAAATTAAATTTAGATGGACTCGAATTTAAAAAAAAAAAAAAAAAAAAAAAAAAAAAAAAAAAAAAAAAGGTTCTTTTAGCTGGCCTTTGTTGGGGCTCAAAACGAGGGAGAACATGGGTAACACCTACAAGAACTCTACAAAATTTGCAATGACTCCAGCTATATAGTCTGTTTGTACTACGAAACTCGTATGACCTTCAGTCAGTGCGGTTCTCGACATACTTCTCATCTTTAGTCGCGCGGAAATAAATTCTCTACTCGCAGTGACAGAGGAAGGCGTTGTACATCCGAAAATCATTTTACTCACCGTACGCCTAAAACACCCATGTTTGCGCACACACAAGGCAAATTGAATGTCGTTTACAATGACAGAATCGTTTACATATTCATCACTGTTGTATGAAACCTTAAAATAGAAGAGCACCAGTAATTTGAACAGCATTAGAAAAAAATAATAGGTTCTTTTATATATGTTGTTTATTTCATTGTGAAAATGCACTGTTTCAAACTTTGTTTAAATTATTTATGAAATCTAAATTATTATGTTTAAAATGTAAATTTAGCATTTTTAATTTAACTATAAAATTAAATGACTTAATTTACTCCGTATTATTCTTGTTGATATTTAAAATTTCTTGATTTCATTTATCATGAATTTTTTTTTTTTCATATCTTTGATTTAATTGGTGAAAATTATCCAACAATTATCCATTTCACCTTTTTACCCTGAGGATAAGGATAAAAGTTGATAAAAAGTAATTATAATGATAAAGGTAAAATATGGATAATGAAAAAAATAAAGGGTAATACAAAACTACGACTTCACTCTGCCCTTATCCTACCCATTTTCATCTCTAGTTCCACAATGACAACCAAATAGTTTTATGCGATCCACGTGCATTTTCAATTCACACTGTTGTGCGCGAAAGCTTGGAGTAGATGCAAGGATTTAAAAACTCAAAGCTCTGATGCCAATTGTTGTGCGCGGAATCAATTTGGAGTAGATGCAAGAATTAAAAAGACACAAGATTTACATGGTTCACTATCAATATGATAGCTACGTCCATAGGGGCGAGGGAAAAATATTTCACTATGTCGAAAAATTACAGATTACAAATGATGAGCACAAAATTTTCTAGACATGCCTCTAAAAAACTTTCTATGTGTTTGCCTCACAATATTCTGAATTTGTTTTGTGTGTGTTGAATAGCTAAGATAGTGTTTATATAGTAAACTACACTAGCAAAGACTAATACAAATAGGAAATACAAAATAAGTAAAACTACTCCTAATTAAAATAAGGAAATTCCACTCCTAATTAATTAAAGAAAGTTCTTCTTAACTTCTAACTTTCCAAAACGCGAGTTTCCTTATCATCTTTAATCATACTCCGACAAAATTAACGCGACGTAAGAGTCACGTACTAACAATCTCCACCTTGACTCGGACAGTCGCATTTAGCAAACGGCTTCCAAATCACTCGCCCCAATACAAGTCACTTATAAGTAGACTTATATCTGTCGTGTTCCAATGTTGAGCGCTCACACTAGAACACAATAGATTTCACCTCGAGTCTATAACCATCCAATATACCCTGGACTGGGTCTGCCATCCATTTAGCCTTGGACTAGGCCTATGTCCATTTAGACATGGATCGGGCCGCTCAAGGCTCTTCCTTGAGTTCAGCCCCCCGAAGGGTTGAGACATAGCTGTCTATATTCAACAAGTCCAAGCAATGTTTGAACTTGCTGAACGGAACCGACTTAGTAAAGCAATCCGCAGGATTGTCAGCTGTTCCAACTTTCTTCACCTTAATTCATTTCTCGTTCCTCAAAAAATGATATCTGACATCTATATGCTTGGTTATGTCATGATGCACTTACTCCTTCGCTAAGCAAATAGCACTCAGACTATAACAATATAACGAAGCGATCTCTTAATGTAGACCAAGCTTACTTATTAGCCCCTTTAACCATATAGTTTCTTTAGCAGCTGTTGTCAGAGCCATATACTCTGCCTTTGTGGTTGACAAAGTCACAGAAGATTGAAGAGTAGACTTCCAGCTAACAACAGAACCACCAAGTGTAAACACATATCCGGTTAAGGACCTCCTCCTGCTGTTTACATCTGCAGCATAGTCGAAATCAGAATATCCGACAACCAAGCAATCATTATTATTCCCATAAACGAGACCAACATCAGTCGTTCCTCTCATATAGCGGAAAATTCTCTTTATTTACCGTTAACCAGTGTTCTTTGCCAGGTTGAGCCATAAACCTGTTAACAACACTAATTGCATGCGCAATATCAGGCCTAGTACAAACCATAACAAACATTAAACTTCCAACCGCACTAGTATAGGGAACCGATGACATGTAAGAGTTCTCAGCTTCAGTTTGAGGTGCAAAAGATATATTCAGCTTACCGACAACATAGGGAGTATTTAAAGGTTTAGCATTACTCATACCAAAACGGTAAAGTATCTTATTAATATAGTTTTTCTGAGACAAAAAAAGCTTTCTTTTAGAACGATCCCTGTAAATTTACATCCCTAATATCTTCTTTGCGGACCGTAGATCCTTCATATCGAACTTTGAACTGAGTAGCTTCTTTAATTTATCAACTTCTGACATTTTCTTTGCAGCAACTAGCATGTCATCAACATATAAGAGTAAATATATCAAAGACCCATCTTCTAGCTTGTTATGATAAACACAACAATCATATGAGTTTCTATCATACCCATGCTCCACTATTAAAGTGTCAAATCTTTTGTACCATTGTCTTAGAGATTGTTTAAGCCTATATAAGGACTTTTTCAAATGACATGCATGCAAAATGCACTTTTCCTGGAATTACGAACCCATCCGGCAGCTTTATTAGAATATCTTCATCTAATTTATCGTGCAAAAACGCGGTCTTGACATCGAGTTGCTCAAGCTCATAATAATCATAGTGTGCCACTATCGCTAATAACACACGAATAGAGGCTCCTTCTTTTTTCTTGAACACTCATTTGCACCCTAATCAACTCCCTGTATCTGACTGAACCTTAAGCCACAAGTCTAGCCTTATATCTAAGGTAATCTAACCATCTCACCTCTAAAGTTCCTTCCTTTTTCTTGAACATCCATTTTCACCCTATCAATTTTCTCCCTTTAGATGGTGGCACAAGTTCCCATGTATTATTCTTGTAAAGAGATTTCATCTCTTCACCCATAACGGCAAGCCATTGCGCAGACTCGCTACTATTAATTGCTTCTTCATAAGATGATGGTTCTTCAGACTCAATATTAATACATACTAACACACACGTTTTCAAGGCTCTCGGAAAATTTATTTTTCTGCAATGAACCAAACGGCCCCTTAGTATGAGACCGTCCTGCTAAATGTATAGTTTGCGTAAAATAAAAAGTAAAATGGTAAGGTAATAACATTTTCTTAATAGAATGATGATATATTGTCATATTAGGTAAATGTATACGGATAAAGAATCCTGAGATCAATATGTAAGGTTGGCAATTTAATGTACATAGTATCATTCCTTAATACCATCGGTTGGTTTTATTTAACAGTTCAAATGATTTTACTTTTTAAAGGCATTTGATTTGATTTACCATCGTCTCAGATTTGATTTATCCTTCCTCGTTTTTGCTTTGTGCCTCACCTTATACGCTCATTAAATAATATTTTTTTGATTTGTACCTACAATATAGAATATATTAATTATGGTATTTCCAACTTCAATAAAATGCATCATATTACTGTTTAGAAGATTTTAAATTATTATTGATTTATCCCTTTATTATTCTCATAAAGTAAGAGGAGGCGGAGGAAAAAGATTAGTCGGGAGCATTCGGGTGGGAATAGTGTCCAAAAAATTAAAATTAAAACAACATCTCACATGACTATTTTTTAACTTTATATGTTAAAAGTTATATCAAAAATTCTGTTCACTTGTGAATAGTGTCCAAAAAATAAGGTAACCCTGAACTTTTTCAAATAACGTATGAGCTCATTAACTACTAAATGGATTTGTCATTCTCGTCATAAGTTTCAGCGGTAAAGATGTGTTAGATGTGAAGTGTTACAAATACTAATTTTTACAAATTGCTTAGTTTCACGAACATTTCACTTAACATTCGCGAGTTATATCTTACACGACCAAAATGAAATCTGACAATGATCAACGAAGGAAAATGATGACAACCAAAGGAGTTTACAACAAAGGAAAGACCAGTTGTAAAGCAAATCAAAACAAACATAAAATTTAACCTGTGAAAATAACCCGCATTAAAGACATAGCGCGCGATCCAACAACTAGTTAATTGAAAAGACGCAGATGTAAATATTATTTGACACTTCCTATTTTTAAACAACTCAAATATGTTATCACTTAAAAAGAAAAAAAATTAGATTTTCCAGTTTGCTACTAGTACTTTTAAAAACCTCGTAGATACAAATTCAACTAAAAACATCCAACCAAAATACATGCTAAACTTCCAAGCATTCACCAAGTAAATGACTTTGCTTATTTGGATTAATTTTGAGTTATGTATTGGAACTTGGTGGAGGGAGCACCGTAAGAGCAAGAACCCCGTCGATAAAAGCCGCCACGGCACCCAACAAGAAGGCCGGAAGGTTGCCACCACCAAAGAGTTCATCCCACGGTCCACTTATAAGTGACACGAACATCTGTTGAAAATATATTGTTAGTTATAAAATTTATGTACTATATATAATTAAACTACGGAGTATAACGTGTATGATAAGGAGTATATTTTCCGTATAACTTGCCTGAGGTAAGACTATTGCCAAGTTCAATATTCCTAGTGAAATTCCTGAAAAATTTAGTTGTATAGGTAGGTATTAGTACAAATATTGTTATTTAACCTCAGTTAAAAAAAATGTACTCGTATTAAAGCGGAACGAAAATATTAATTACCATGTCCCGATCCAGAATCTGAAGAGAAAATTGAGGCTAGAGCAAAAGGAATACTAAATGTAACCTGCAACAAAATTGAGGCTAGAGCATAAGAAATACTTCGTACTAACAAAGTAATTTTTATTTTTATTTTAAATAAAGGTACGATAGCGACAGAATATAGCCAACTCATCATACCGCTTGTGGAATTCCCAATGCAGCAAATATAGCCAACACGCCGGACTTGACACCGGGAGACGGTGGAGACTTATGCTCACGTTTGGCCACCTTGGTGACCACCGCAGTCATGGCCAGTCCGGCGGCTAGTAAAAAGTTTGTCACTCCCCAAAGCTTCCTAGCACCGCCAAGGAGCTTAGACAATGGGTCAATAGCAAGTGAAAAAAAGCCCAATATACCCGCCGTCAACATTAGGCCCAATGCCCCGGCCCGAACGCCATTATTGTATATTTGGACTACGCTCTTATCTTTAGATGTTGGGTCACCCCCATAAACTTCTTTACCAACCCAATCTGTGTTGAACAACAAAAACGGGAACCACGCGATCCAGTTGAGGGCGGTCACTAGGAAGAGTAGCCACATAGGTCGACCCAAGCTATTAATTGTCGACTTCACTTGGACAATAAACGAGTCTTCGTGTTCAGACGATTTTTCAATTTCAGGCTCAGGGACGATAGACAGGGCGATAACGACCACAACGACTAGGAAGACAATATCTATGAGAAAACATGTTTTAAGGTTAGCACAATAGGTTTCACATCCTTTAGTTAGTGTGAAGGGTAGAAGTTTATAGAGGTTGCCGTATGACCCTGCGGCGTAACCTAGAACATTTCCGACTGCCATGAAAAATGAGAAGAATGCGTTTGAAATTCTCATTTTCCTGTGATCGTGTCTCGACAAATCTGCCAAAAATGCTCTCGCCGGACCCTATAAAAAAAAAAAAACAAATTGAAAATTATATATATGTATAGACTATAGATCACACTTTAATAAGGAGTACGACCAATTTTCACAAGTACTCCGTATCATTTATCTTGTTTCATTTTTAACTGTGATGAGAAAATAACGTAAACATTTATAGTTTGTGCATTAAGAATGATATAAACAAATCAAAGTCATATCAACACAAACAAATGGATCATTTATCTTGTTTCATTTTTAACTGTGAAGATAAAATAAGTAAATAACGTAAACGTTTATAATTTGTGCGGTAAGAATGATATAAACTAATCAAAGTCATATTCTCAAAATTATAGAGAGCCAAGAAGAAATATTCTCAAAATTATTTCCCTAAAAAGATGAATTATTACAATATTTGATTTTTAATAAAAGAAATTTTCATTAAGTTTAATTTCTTATTTTTTACAAAATATAAATTTAAAATGCATATCATGTAGTACACACTATAGAAAACTTAAAATAGTATTGGAAATTGGAAATAATAATCAAAAATTGTTTTGGATAAGTGCAATGAACTAAACTAATTATTCCAAAAACAAAAGTAGAGAGTAGTAGTAATTAGTATGTACTTAATTAATTTCCACCATTAATTTTATGCTAGAAACATCCAAATCACGTAAGAAATCCATTTCAAGAGGGTACCATATATCGTATTTTTATGAGGACCATATAATATTATGGGAATAAAAAATAAAAATAAAAATTGTGTTCACATGCATGATGAACAAAATTCAATGAAAGTGATGTCCATATTAACTGGGCATTAGATGATTAGAAATACTAGTATAGAACCTGTGTAATTACACGACTTATTTATGTTTCGTACGTACTAAGTTTATCACAATATAATTATACTTAATAATTTATTAATAAAAAAAATTCAAATAATGTAATAACTACTCATTTATGCGAGAAATCTCGAAATAGAGGAAATAAATAATTTACTTTTTTTTTAGTTGGATAAATAAGAGGAAATAAATAATTTTTCTTTATATTTATTGATAGACGTAAGTAATATATTACGGAGTAGTAAATAGTGTTATGTATAAAAATTGTCTAGAGTTTACCATTTATATATTATTCTCTTATTTTAGTTGGTCCGAGTATTATTTATTTGTTTATACGAGAAATTTCAAGCGTAAATAACAATTGATTAATATTTTAATCCGTATTTTTGTTGCATAGACATATCTATCGCAATTTATATCACACTTTGGACATATGCAAAGCTGCACGCACAACTTTTAAATGGCATATAATAAAATATTTCGTGGTCCTATTACCTAAACCCTAAGTTATAGACTCCATCACATATATATCATCCCAATTTTTATACTTGATTCGTTTAATACGTATTTCTTCCATTTCAATGAATTGTTAACATTTAATTTATTTTGTGAGAAAAATTTGAGAGAATTATAAACAAATTATTAAAATAGAGGGAGTACCAATTTTCTATTTTACTTTGGTTATAGGTGATTGATGTAAATTTGAGAATTAGAGAATAAAATTAAAAATTGTTTGGGATTTTTATTTTCTAGATTTGAGTAATAACTTATCATTGTTTTTTTTTTTTTTTTTTCAAGACTTTTTATTTTAAATACATTTGAAGATATTTTCTAAAGAATAGAAATTGGGCGTCATCGGCCGATAATGATTTTTTTTACCATCTTAATTTTTAAATATTATAAAATCAAAAATAATAACTTGATTTTTAATTGTACGCCAAAATTACAAGGATACAAATATACTTTTACTTTTATTGATTTCACATTAGATTTTACGAAAACTTTTCTATCTTTTTTATTAGATTAGTGAGTAAAAAATTAGTAAATTCAAATAATTATACAATTACACACTTGTGCTTTATTATAATATGCCTCCAAAATATTTTACACAATATGTTAATAACTTTCGGCATTACCATATTTTTTTCATAATCATCGTCCTATATTTGCTAACTTTAAATATAACCATAGTAAATTAGAAAATTAGTATATTCTAACTACCGATGTAGTATTTTATGTATTAAATAAATAAAAATAGTTTTCTTGTAAGTATTCTATTTTCCCTAAAGTCTATGTACATTCATTAAACTAATGGATTAAATCGCCATTTTGGGAAAAAAAATATAGCGTAACGTATGATGAGAGTTTGGTGTGGATAACTTTGCAAAATCCTAACAAAACTATTTGCTGTAGAAAATGTCAACGCAAATTTTGTTCATCATCTTACTTTCAGTGAAAAAATAATTTCAAGTTCCTAAAATACCCTTTTAAAATGACTAATTTATAATTGAATCTAAAAGAATAAATCAAAACAAGGTGTTAATTGAGTACCAACCGTTGGTACAATTTCGTTTTCCTTTTTGAAAAGACGAAAATACAACTATCTACCTGTCTATATCTCTATCTATATCTATATATCTATATATATTATCTATATAATCCATAATCCACGTCAGAATAATGTCGAAACCCTCTAATAATGATTCAATTTTCCCCATAAAAATTTCTTATCATAAAAGGAATGTATTTATATGAAAGGAAATTTATCTCCACATTGTAATATGCATGGTAATGGTAATTGATTTGATTATTATTCGAAAATAATTTATCCTCAAGTACATTACATATACATACTACATATAAATAAATTGAGAAAGAGTGAAAGACTGCATTATACATTATACATTATATATTTATTTATACTCATATTTAAAAAATCAATATATATAGTAAAAGTATTAATTACATCAATAAAGATAATAAATTGAATATTGAATACTCCATGTTACACTAATTCGTTTCATATACAGTGTATTGTTGTACGTGAGCTTAATCATAATATCTCATACCAAACTGGAGTGATCATTTACCAAAGTTATTTAACAAAATATATTCGACATATTTAACAATCTAAGATCAAAATTATATTAAACTATATTTCCTTACAAAATAAAAAAATAAAAAATTAGTACTTTTAAAAAGATATGAATAATTACACTATCTAACATAACTCACCAAAAAATAAAAGAAAGATATCTAACATATAAGTTCATTACACTATCAACATTGTACAATGCAAAAAATAATTACTTACAAAAGAAAAAATAAATAATAAATCCTCCATATCTAACATTATTATACAAAAAAAATCATGTGAAACATTATTCCATATAGTTATTTCTTCAGTTTCCTTATAATAATAATAATAATAATAATAATAATAATAATAATAATAATAATAATAATATTTTGTTAATTTTATACGGAGTAAATCATAATCTTAATAAAAGTTTGAATTTATAGAAACAAAGAAAATATAATTATAATAAAAATAAAAATAATAATAACAACAACAACAACAAAGCGTGCGTCAAAATATAACATAAAGTTACCTGAACAACATTATTGGCCATATCGAGGATCCAAAAACCGGTAACATAAAACCCAACAGCTCTAGGCTTTGTTTTCTTAGTAAAGTCATCACCCAATTTAAACCCAATATCGGCCGCAAACCCTACTAGCAACACTGCCAAGCAAATCAAGGCGGTGCCCGCGGCAATGTACGGTTTCCGACGACCGTACTTGGACACAAGTCGATCACTCGTGAACCCGACAACGGGCTGGACCACCATACCCGATATCGGGCCACATAACCATATAAATGAGGCCCATTGGTGTGGGACCCCCAAAAGTTGGACATATGGGGTCAACAAAGAGAGCTGTAGGGCCCACCCGAATTGGACTCCTGCTCCAATTGAGCCCACTAAAAATAGCTTCCATAATGGGCTTGATGGCCCATTTGATTTTGCTTGTTCTAATTGATCTAATGCCATTTCTTTAATTTATTTTATTTTAATTAAAAGTAATAAAACTTTCAGAAACTTTTTGTGGGTAATAATAATTATTATAAAATGAATGAATTTATGTTGTGATGTTGAAGAAGAGATAAATGAAGGTTTGAAGATTGAGAATTATTATTTTGAAAGAAGTTATGAGTGAAGTAACATATAAGTGTGTCTATTTATACAAAAATTACATTAATTATTAAAGAGTCATTTATGGATAATAATAAACGGGTGGATAAATTTTGGATAATATTGGATGAATTGAACGTGTTAGGGGGTTGTGTGGATAATATTGGTGGATTAACTTTACCATTAGTAACCTATAATAATAATAATTAAGAGAAATAAAATCTTATGGATTCAGTCTTTTGGATATAATATCAAATATAAATGTGGTAAATTTTAGTTTCTTACGGTAAAAGTTATCCCTATTTCGAATAGATCTGTTGATATTATTATTACAAACATGATTGATTAATTAATTTTGAGTCCATTATTTTTTTTTATGGTTTGAACAAATTTGGAAGTGTAATTAGTTTTTAAACAATAACGAATATTATGTTTACAAAACTTGAGTAATAAGCATAATGAAATGTCGACATTACAAACTTTATGGTGAAGCAGTATCATAGCATGAAAAAAATAAATGTATAGTTATTTTGAAGATTAACAAAGTTACTTTGTAAATCGTGAAAGTGGTAATTAACCTCCATTAGTTTCATTAACTGTGAAATTAACCACCTTAGGTTTCAAATGTAGTAATTAGGCCCCATTACCTTGAGTTAAAGTGAAATTGAATCCAATTTTTTAATTTCTAACCAAAAATTCACCAAAATTAATTTTATTCATTTATATAGTTTATCAATTCAATAAAATTCATTTTATACATATAAATTGCATGAACTTTATTACACATTTTGGTAAAAATAATAATATTTAAATGAATAATATAAATTTTGGTATTTGTAAAGTAATTCACTTGTATATCAATCAATGATATTAAAACTAGTGAAAAGATTAAAGATAATCTATTTAAATAATAGACCAAATCTATTATCTATCCTCAAAAAAAAAAAAAAAAAAAAAAAAAAAGGTCAATTAATAAATTATTTAAATACTTATAAAATACTAAAAATTGTTTTTTTTTTTTTTTTTTTGATGACGAGGGGGTTCCCCCCGGTTACATGTATTCCCGCACCACCACATGTACCATGTAAGCCACCCCCGATGGGGGCTGCGGTGGCCAAGTGGTGTGCTTTGTTTTTTTAATTCCTTTTGGTTCCATGTGGGATTTGAGCTTCCACCTGGTCAACCACCACTTGGTTAAATACTAAAAATTGTTAATGTACTCTTACTCTAAATATTAAATGATTTACTGTAATAATTTATTTTATGTTAAAATTATAAACATGGTTGATATCACTTTTTGTCAAAGTTATGGGGTCTAATTGCTACATTTATAACTTATGGGACTTAATTTCACAGTACAGTTGCTCCATGTTAGGGGGTAAATTGTCACTTTCGCGCTTTTTAAATGTACTGTGGTTAAGTTTGAACAAAGTAACTGCGCATAAAATGACGACAATATGGTGGTTAAAGATGGTATAAAAATAATGGTCAAACAAGATCTCAACAAGTAATGTTTGATAAATCTTCTCACAAATATTATGATTAAAGCATGTGAGAGGAAAGAAAGATTACAAATTAGAAAGAAAAAAAATGAGAATTAAATTTAATTTAGGTTTAACTTTATTATGAGACAATACCTCGCTCACAGTAGAATTACTCTGCCGACATATTCCTTCGACAGTTTTACACATGAAATAATTTCATTTCTCCTAAAATGTAAAATATTGAGGAATTTTTGTAAAAAGTATCTACACTTTCAAATTTGTTCAAACCATAAAAAAGGGAAAAAAAAAAAAAAAAAAAAAAAAAAAAAAAGTTTTTCTCATCACTTCTTTTATTATTAGCATAATGAGATATCGATAAATTATATTGGCAGTTTTACACATGAAACGATTTTAGTTTAGAATTTGCCAACAAAAAAATAAAATATTTTCAAAAATCTTTGCATTTAAAATAAAAAAAGTCGCAATAACTAGTAACTTTTTCACTAATTCTCATGTGAGACATGTCTCACAATAAATTTATTGTGAGACATTCTCACATGAGGGTGGTTATTTTATTTATTTATTTTTTTAAATAAATTTTCATGTATGACTTACATTAAGTTTAACGTAAGTCTGGTCTTACACAAGAACTACTCTAATTTTTTTTAGGGGAATAATTCAATACAATATTTCATCTTTGTATTTATCATCATGTGCACCATATACCCATTTTAAAAAATCCAATATAAAATTATCGCATTTAAATCGATAATTATAATTACTAGTATCTCCTAAGACGTAGACCCTATTTAATTTAATACTCCGTACTCAATATGGATATATGATGATGACGAATTTGACGATGATGTAGACATTAATTCCGTGATTTTGGACACACAAAAGTTGAAAAGCGCGGAAAATAGATAACTATATTAACTTTACATGGTAATCCTTTTCATTTAGTCGGTATGAACCGTGTTAGCATATCGGTTGATTAAATTAGGTGATATATAGGTGTAATATTACTATGTGAAAAAAGTTATAATGTCTTATGTTTAGTGGGACCGAAAATTGAAAACGAGTTAAATAATTAAATACCAAATACGTGATTTTGTTGGCAGATGATCGAAATTCTTCGATTAATTTTTCGAGGAATTACAAGGAGGGGAAATATTTATACCCGAGCAATTTCTTGCCTTAGAGAAACCTACGATTTCTAAAGATTTGTACCTTCGACCTTCCCTCACTTACAATTTGCTTAATTAACATTGCCAAAATATAAGTCACCACATTACAAAGGAGAAAAAAAAAAAAAAAGGTTAAAAAAAGAAAAATGGGAGAGAAATTACATAGTGACTACACGATTAATGGAGAAATTAAACTCCATAGTTATAAATTTTTCGCCCGAAAATGAAAAACACTTTATAAAACACTTTAATATCACATTTTTAATGACCGCCCATTGAGCCTCCAAGTTTGGCATCTGGAGGAGGCGAGGGTAACATTGTGAACGACAATATTGAACTAACCGCTGCTGCTACTGCTCCTGCTACTAATGCGGGCAAGTTCCCGCCACCAAATAACCCGTCCCATGGTCCACTAGTTACCGAAACAAACATCTACAAAATACACAAAATTAATTTTTGAAAAACACATTATCGATTAGATAATATATAAAACTCGTCAGCGTCAAAACCCAAAAGTGCTCTAAAATACTCCGTAGGTCTTTATATACCGAAAAATGCTTGAATTGTCTTTATTTCTAAACTGTATTGCATGAATTTAATTAATAACATCTTTTATTTATAAAGTCCATGATGTAAACTTATCCAAAAAGCTATGAAACATCATAAAATAGTACGAGTAACTTCTTTTATCTTTTTGGTCGGCGTAGTTAGTGCTTTTTTGTTACTCAATTTAATTTACATGGCTTCATGAACAAGTACACAAATTTTATAAGTTGTTATTAAGTCCGAAATTTCCGCATAAGATAAAGCATAATAATCGTGACAAACAATTTTACATGGACGTCAATTTAGGTGATAATTAATTATATGTGTGAAATACATGTGTTGGTAGGTCCAAAAAAGATGAAATTTATTCAAAATTCTTAGAAATTAGGATAAATATGTGATTAATTATAAAGTGAAGTTAGTAATTAATGCCATAAAGTAGAGGGTACACGGGTTATATAAGTCTCACCTGAGGTACAACAATTGCAAGGTTGAGAACTCCTAGTGAAAGACCTGCAAAATAATTGGCAAATATATATTGTTAATATTATTATTGTTTGCAGAATTTAATTTAATTTAATTTAATTCAATTTTAGTTTGTATAAATATTTTTGTCAATGTATTTTGTCCAATTCCATGACATGGATATGACTATATAAAAGACGTCACTGAGTTTCGTTTATACCTTGTCCCGAACCAGAAGATGCTGAAAAAATCGATGCCAAGGCGAAAGGAATACTGTAAGTAATCTGCAACACATATAAAGCAAGAATATTTTAGCTTGATGAATGTAGACGTTGACATATTTAAAAAAGTCTAAAATTTGTGACTCTAAAGTACACAAAATTAGATAGCACAGCTGCACAAGTACTACTTTTAATTCACTTTGTCTTAAAAAACGGATTACTTTTTTTTTTTTTTTTTCACCCACATTTTAAGTGTATGACCACCACTGTTGAATATTTAGTGATATTTACTTAATAGTAGTTCAAAAAACAAAACTGACTGTCACAAATCTTATTCATGAAAATTAAGCAAAAGAAACAAGAAGAATAAAACATGCAAAAACCATTGATTAATCTTCAAAAAGACTACTCTTGAGTGACATGGTTTTCCACTTGATCTCTACTTGTTCCAACAATGGAAAATTTAGTCAATTTAACAAGTCACACATTAATTATTCTAAACCTAAGTCAATGTATGAGTACACACTACTTTTGACTTATTTATTTTATTTAATTTTTCACCTATACACTTTATGAATTTTAATTCTTTTAAATTTCTTTTTTTAAAAGGAAAAAAATCAAACCAATTAGAATATAATAAGACCACTATAAACAACAATCCACCACATAACACCAATAATCACACTTAGTCCTCATGTTTACAAACTAGAAATGAAAAATAGGATAATAATGTGTACAATTTTTTATTAGTCACAATCAAGCATATTTGGCCTTTTTCTTTTTTCATATATTTTGTTTATACAAATTCATCAATCTATATTCTCTATTGTGAGAATAAAGAATCTTAATCTTCCACAATGGAGTAATTCATACTAAACGACAAACTGTTGTACTCCGTATTAGACTATTACATCTAAATTATAGTAAGATTAATCCGCTGATAATATTAACAAAAATTAAAATTGTGCGCAAAGTAACATATATGATTCAATTTTAACCTGAATTATTAATTTATATTTGTTTATCTTTATTAATTATGAGATCGTTTTATACTCCTCCGTACAAGGTGAATTTTTAATCCAACATAATAGTCCTAATTTAATCAATCATCAATCCCCTGAGATTAAATGAACCCAAGATACCACTTAGACTATTAAAACCACCTAAAATTTGTTAATCAAAACAATTAACTAATTAAATAATTAAATAATTAAATTTAAATTTAAATTATATTTTAAACCAAGATTTAATACTGATAATTGTCACATAACTGACTAAATTAGACCAAACATAACATGAAAACATATTTTGTCAGGTTTAAAAAAACCCTTTTAAATTGGCTGTTATTTGGACTATCACTTGGACTAAACCGCAATAACTTCCAAACTAAAACATTTTTTATTCAAAAAATGTAATTTTTTTTGGTTAAACAAGTTGACTGGTTGTTCAAATCACACGTCAGTCCAAAATTTTATGGGACCTTTTGTATGTGTTAGTCCTCGTGGAGAGTATGCCTTTTGGTTAACATATTAACATGACAACCTAATATTTACTCATGTCACATTTTCATTGCATCATAAAAAACTTATAAATCATTTATTTTTACGAAAAAAATGATTTCATTAATCAGGTAATTTTTTTCAACTTATTACGTCTGATTAGCTAGTATTACTCTCTATATATAACGAGTTAATGATTCTCGATGTTGGATAACGACTTATCATAACAATCTACGGAATATTATTCATAACAATTTGATAGTAGTATTAGTACTAATCAACCATAGTTTATGTAGAGGGGAATCCACTTGTGTAAATAGATACAAATTCCTAATCTCTATAATTACTTGTTAGAATCTCCTATCATCAATTTGCAAGGGCATCTCCTAATTAATTAATTATCATTGGAAAATAATCAAGAAATACTAAGAAAAAGACATTCAAAAGGTGAAAAGTAATGTAATTTAAACTCTAATATAAGTTACAAAAGTTAAGGTTTTATGTAAGCCAACTTGTGCTTTACTAGAGGAAAGTTCAAAACAAAAAACAAATTATTAATTAATTAAGCATATATGTATGTTATGGAGTACCAAATAGGTTTACACTCAAGCCTAAAATATGAAATAAGCCAACTTGTTCATACTTCATACCATACCTTAAACAACTTTGGTCACTATTAATTACCTTACCTAATATTCCCCCTTTTTTTTCCATAACTTCATATCATATATAATAAATTTTTTCTTTATAAGACCGTCTTACTATAACACATATTCAATATCATAAATTTCAATTTTCCAAAATATTAAATTAAAGCCTTAAAAATAAATAAACCTGCTCACATAATGTAATCATATTTGCCACATATGGACTACTTTATATTCAAAAGTCTTTTCAATTGTACGAGTAAAAATTACTTTCTCTATTCAACTCCATTTGCATCATTTGATTTTTCACGTTTGTCAACGCGAATGTTGGGACACAAATATGTAGAGTTTTGCGCTTTTAAAAATTATAAAATTTAAATATTCTTATTGTACTAATTAAAACCTATCAAACAAGATCACACATGACTATATTTTATTTAATACGTTGTGAGAAATTCCAAAAATTACCCACTTAAATAATAGTGGGTTTTTTTTCTCTTTGATGCAAATGGAAGTGAATGGAGGGAAGAATATTTTCCGATTTTTTCTAATCCGTAAAATGAGATCATCCATACTATTTTAATAGAGATTTACTATTTTAAAGGTGAGAATATATGAACTTAATTAGTCTAAAATTATGGAGGAAAATAATAAAGGCTCACCATACTATACCATACCAACCCAAAAACAAGAACAACATCACAATCACAAACAATAAATGAAAATATCAATGTTAATGTCAGAAATGTCAAAAAACAAAATTAATAAACTCAAAAATAAATAAAAATTAACAAAACTAGCAAGTTGAGAGAGCAAAGAATTTATACCGCAAGAGGAATCCCAAGCACCGCAAAGATAGCCAACGCGCCACCCTTCACGGCGGGCGGAGGCGGCGGCGGGTTGGCGGCTCCGGACAAATGATGGGTGGCGCGGAAGTGCTCAGCCGACTTTGTCACCCAAACCATCATGAGCAATGAAATCGCTAAAATGATGTTTACGGCACCCCAGAGTCGCTTGGCCCCGCGCAGAAGACGCGCGAGGCCTTCAATAGCGAGGGACATAACACCGAGAACGACCGATTGGATCATCAGACCGAGGGCGCCAGCGTGGACTCCCATGTCGTACGCTTTTCCGACACCAACAGTGCCTCCGTATACTTCTTTACCCATCCAGTCGGTGTCGAAAAGCAAGAATGGGAACCATGCAACCCAATTGAGGCATGTTACCATGAGTAGTATCCACATGGGCCTTGGTAGGTCTTTAAGGGCACCAAATAGTTCCCCGAAAAACGGGAGGCGCCCGCAAGCGCCTCCCGAGGCGGCTTTCAAATTAGCCTCCTCCTCCTCGATCTCGTCGAGCGAGAATTGTCGTTCTTTTACGAGGATGGTCGCGACTATCGTAAGGACTATTAGCATTGTGATAGATATGAAGAAACATGATTTGAGATTCGCGCAGTAGATGTCGCACGCGGCGGTACGGGAGAAGGGGAATATTTTGTAGAGGTTTCGGTAGGCCCCGGCAGCGTACCCTAGTACGTTACCGACGGCCATGAAAAAGGAGAATAGGGAATTGGCGGTCCGGGTCTTGGACTGAGACCCGGCCGACAAATCCGCCAACAACGCCCTGCATGGACCCTGCAGGGTGTTGTTGGCCACGTCCAGGATCCAAAACCCGATCACGAAAATCGAGATGGCCCGTGGCTTCGCGACGTTCCCTTCAGGGTCGCCCGCCGCGTGGCCGATGTCGGCGGCAAACCCAATCAGGAACACCGCGACAGCCACCAAGATCGCCCCGGACACAATAAATGGCCGGCGGCGGCCAAACCTGGACGTGCAACGGTCGCTGTAATAGCCGACCGTTGGTTGAACAATCATACCCGAAATGGGCCCACATAACCAAATGTAGGATGACCACTTATGGGGTATCCCCAAGAGTTGAACGTATGGGGTCAAAAGGGACAATTGTAGGGCCCAACCGAACTGAACCCCGGCCGCTATTGAAGCTACTATGGCTAGCTTCAATAGCGAACTGGGTTCAACCTCGGCTAATGTCGGGTTCTTTTCTACGTGTAGAGAAGAACCCGCATTACTTTTGGTGGTATCACCATTTTTCATACCCGTCATTTATATTTATTTTTTTAAAATTTAAATGTTTATGAAATTGTGTTTATTTATTTTTTTTAGAGAGAAAATTGTGTATAAATGTGGAGTTAGAGAATTGAGATGAAGAGGAAGTGTTTGGTATAGGGGGGGATTATATAGGGGGAGAAGGGTGTTATTAAGTGGGGTTGTATGGGTCCGTAAAACTTATCCGATTTAAATTAAGTTTCTTACATTTGGTGAAAAATAGTTAGGGATTGTTATGGACACGTGTTACAGGGCATTCATTGATTCCCTTTTTTCCATAACTTAATTATACTCCGTATTTGTTAATTTTTTTGTTCCTAATTAGAGTCATTTCTTGATTATATTTGTTAATTTTTTTTATTTTTTTTGTTCATAATTGATTAATTGGTGTCATTTCTTGATTATATTAGTGTCATTTCTTGATTAGTGTCATTTCCATTTTAAATTGTATATTTTTGGTACATAACCAAATTAAAACGATTTATAGCTTTAAAAAAAAAAAAAAACATGTAAAATTTGAATCCTTTAAAAAGATGGTAATGTGACTCCTAAGCATAAATGCATAAAAGTTCAAACTCGCCTACTCCCTCCATTCACTACATGATGTCATGGTCCACTTGTCGAGGCGGATTTTATAACGGTAATATCTATAGTTACGTATTATAAAAAGTTGTACAAATTTAATTTTAATATTGTGTGTAAGAAGACGAACAAAACAAAATCATACATGACCATATTCTCAATTATATATCAACCACAATATCGATTTTTCTCCGAGTATATGAATAGTGGCAAATAGTGTTATGTTGTGAATGAAGTTAAATGGAGGGAGTATTATTTTGCCTGAACATGAATTACATAAGTACATATTAATCTCTTATAAAACGGTCTTATATAAATTGAGCTTAAACTTACAATATTATTGATAAGTAGTTAGTATTCGCAATAATTTTATGATAAGATGATCATTCAGTATGTGTGAACAATGAACGTAAAATGAGAGGAAAACGGTTTAATTAATGCGGACTGTAGGAATTTGTGGGTACTTAATACACTTTTAACACACAAATCATTAGGATCATATGCATGTTAAAATCAGAATTAAATAAGAGTATTTGAAATACCTCGCAGCGGAATTAATCCGTGAGCAAAGGTCCAGCTAATAAATTAATAAGACCGGATCTGAATAACCCAATTGCTACCAATAAAATAAGCACTTCAATTGCAGCGCCTCCACTAATATCCACACCAATAAACAAAAGACTAAGGTTTGTATGCTAGTACAGAGTAATTAAGGTTTTTAGAGTCAAAGAATTATTATTGTGTTTTCTTACGAAGTATTATTTAACTCATCAAATTTGATTTTTGTGATATCAATTTATAGAAAAATTTAATTAATTATTCAAAATGACAATAACTATTTCAATATATATTACACATCTTATCAATAAATTTATTGTATTTTAGGTATGAAATAAAATTTACTCCGTATGATTTTAATATGAGAAAAAAAGGGGCTAAATACTAGTACTTCTCTAGATAAGTTGTTAGGAATAGTCAACGTTTATATGTTGGTAATTTTAAGAGAGAAGTGGATAATTAATAAAATTTCTCTATTATGAAATTTGTTTATGGAAAATTGAAATTTTCCACTATTGAGTTTGCAACTTTTAATTGAAGTGGATTTATTGCGCTAAATATGACTTCTCGCACAAGAAAATGATTAAGAGCATTGAATTATTAGATCATATAATTTTCATGTTTATTGGGGGTAAAAAGAAAAAGTTTATTGGAAATTTAAGAATTTCATGTTTGCAAGTTTTGAAAACCAAAAATTAAGAATTAATTTAGTATTTAGTATTTATCAACTTAGTACTTGTTTTTCAAACTAATTTCAAATTTCTTATAAGTTCAAATTTCAATTTCATATAAGTTAATTTCAATTTCCTATAAGTTAATTTCTTATAAGTTAGAATTTCTATAAATTCTATTATGTTTTATTTTTATATAACTATAACTATAATAATAATACATAATACATACATACATAATACATACATACATACATACATAATACATACATATATAATAATAATAATAATAATAATAATAATAATAATAATAATAATAATAATAATAATAATAATAATAATAATAATAATAATAATAATATTTAACCGAGCCAACTTATTTATAATCAACTATATATTGAGATATTTAACTATACTGGTCCGCAAAATCGATTTTGAACACTATTGTTTATTATTACGGAGTAGTAAAATTAATCATTTTGAATAAATTAAAAGATTTTAATTATTGTAATCATCATCATCATTACTATAAATATCATAGTTATTATTGTTATTAATTTAATTAATTTTTTCATATTATATTAATATTAATATTAATATTTAAATTATTATTATTATTATTATTATTATTATTATTATTATTATTATTATTATTATTATTATTATTATTATTATTATTATTATTATTATTATTATTATTATTATTATTATTATTATTATTATTATTATTATTATTATTATTATTATTATTATTCAATAAGTTTTAAATTCTAATAAATTTAACTCCAATAAGTTTTAGCTCCTATAAATTCAGCTCCTATAAGTTCAGCTCAACTCCTATAAGTTCAGCTTAGCTCCTATAAGTTCAGCTCCTATAAGTCGAAAAGAACAGGGCCTTAATTATATCTAGTATTTACAATATCACAACAATAGTATAGAGCACACTATTTTGTATATTTACTATATATATTGAATTATATTTTGTGTGTATTTACTACTCTATATATATCATTGTGAGTACGAGTATTAATTTACTCCATGGTATTTACTATATATATCCTGAGCGCTCAAGATACTTACACTTAATATACGAAATAGTATGCTCTCCACTGTAGTGACATTGTTTCACATTTAAACTAATACGGAGTATATGGTATATCTGATATGATTGAAAGGGTAGTTTTTGTCATTAAGTTTTCTATTAGTCGAATTATACGACATCGAATTTACATAGAATTATTTTCTACTAATACAGAACATTAGTATTAAATTTTCCGTCCTTTTAACAACAACCATATGTCTCAATAAGATACTTACACTTAATATACGAAATAGTATGCTCTCCACTGTAGTGACATTGTTTCACATTTAAACTAATACAGAGTATATGGTATATCTGATATGATTGAAAGGGTAGTTTTTGTCATTAAGTTTTCTGTTAGTCGAATTATACGACATCGAATTTACATAGAATTATTTTCTACTAATACAGAACAATAGTATTAAATTTTCCGTCCTTTTAACAACAACCATATGTCTCAATATACAGAATTTCGAGATTACCTTTTTACCATTAAATCACTTTCTTAGTTGAATTATATGACATAAATATGTTACATATGGACGATAAATTTAATTCTATAAAAACCTACGTATAATAAATTATTGTTTCCTTTAAATTAAATCTATTGATCATGTCTTTGTTCATGTTCCTCCAAAAATAAAAAAAAAAAAAAAAAAAAAAAAAAAAATAAATAAATAATCCCTCACTCATGTGAACTCAATAGTACAATACCATACGTACCATGTACGAGACTACGAGTAATAAATTAAATACGTTACATTAATTTCTTAAAAAAAAAAAAAAAAAAAAAAAGGAAATAAAAAACGTTACATTAGTCAACATGATCACGGATAATCTCCTTTTATTTCTCCTTATAATATAACTTGTGTAAACGGATAATTCTAGACAATTTCACCTTTGAAGTAATTTTTTCTGGAACCTGTAAAAGGTTGACACGAGAATGGTGTGTGGGGTCTCACGGATTAAACAGTAATCATAATTAAACGTTTAACTCGTATCAGAAAATTATATAAAATACGACGGTATTATGTGTAGGGCGAGTCATTTGTTACGGAAGTGTGATAAATCGGATTTTTTGACCTAATCGACTGGTTGTAAAAGCCCTTAAATTGGTCGTAATGTTCAGTCGCTAATTTAAATTGGTTCTTAATTTAGTCGTCTGAATACTTTTTACTTGTAGTAAATGTTTAATATTTTTATTTATGTTTGAAATGACCATTTTAAGGTGACCTGCAACAACTTATGTTACCACAACAATCAAAGAGCGCCTCAAAAGAGGTTATATTAAGTTGTTAGTTTCATTTTAATCATATGCAATTTGTTGTATGCGTGAAACCGTTACAATAAACTATTCAATTTGTATATAGCTCTTCATTCACTCTAATTTACAACTATTATTAATAGTACTCTTAATTCGTACTCCCTCCATTCAAATCAACAATGCAAGTATGCTTTTAGCACTGGTTTTAAGAAAATATTAAAATAATAATAAAAGGACAAAAAAGGGAGGAGTAAAGTGGGCCATATGAATTAATTAAAGAGTTTAATGGATTTAAATATTGGTTTTGGGTGGGTTTTAAGGGATGAGACAAGTGGGCCATATGGATGAAAATAGAAAGTAGTAGTGTGGATTTGAATGGATATAAAAGGTATAGTTGTAGTGTGGATATGAATGGAGGGAGTATAGGGTTTGAATTAGATGAGAGGTAGTATATCGCATGTGTTATACGTAACAACTTTATAAAAAGATCTTTTTTTGCATGAGTTTTACTTCAATTTTTTTTTTTTTTTTTCTTTTTTACTTTGATCCTAAGAGTGTTATAGGCTCAAAGGGATAATTTTTAACCAACTAATAAAAAGGTTTAAGTTCAGCTTTTTACTGTGAATGTGGGGTTAAACAATGACGCTTGTGGAAGAAGTTCAATGGAAAAATTATTGACTTCATATATGAAATCACCAATTCTTGTTTGAGACGGGTAACCCGTCTTAAACCCTTAAAACGGGTCAAGTAGGGGGAAAAGGACAAGGGACAAGTGGGGGAGAAAATCTCCCTCCCCCACTAGTTCCTTGTCTTTTGTGAGGGTATTTGGCCCTTTCTCCCAAAGCAGAACCTGCTTGTTTTAAGGAAACTCTACATATGAAATACGGAGTAGTTCTTCTTCCTCTAGAAAACCACTTTATTCCTTTATTATTATGCCCTTATATCTCTTATCCAGTAATTTGAATTTTTAAATGATATTAAAATGGGTGGTTCCGTTTAATGTACTCCGTAATTTGGAATATATATCATGTATTAGTGCGTAAAAGAATTTGCAAAAATAACTTTTCTTAATTAAGTTCTCACCAACATTTTGGATGATACTATTTGTCTTCCTAGATAGTTTACATATCTAAGTGGAAAATAGATGTTGTACTAGGTAATTAATCATGATGTGAGGGGATATAATTCTTTCACTATTTAATTTACGTAATTTAAAATATCGTAAAATTTATTACAAACAAAAATATTGGATGTTTCACTAACTAAGTTATAAAATATTACTGTATATTCAACAACTGTATTTTGCAGAGTATAATTTAAATTTTATACGATTCTTATAGTGTTTTGTAACCTCATTGTGAAATACTATCTCACGTAATTGACGTGGTTATTTACTTTAAAATTGTTACTTCAAAATTAAATTATAATAATTAATATAAAGACAATTTCTCACTGAAAAAAAGAAAAAAAAAATAAAAAAAGATATCCATCATGCATGTGTGGCTCTGAGTCATACATATGAAATTTTTTGGGACATAAGAGTAACTTAAAAGCATATAAATAATAATACACGTTTATTAGATTTGGACGTCGTAATAACCTCTTGGTATGTACTTACATATGTGATCAATATATCGTACATGGGCACCTACAATAACTATTTGTCATCTCCAACTAATAATAATACCTAAATAAAATTCAATGTACATATTCTCAATTCTCAAATATTATTTGATATTGACCTTTACCAATGATACAGATTATATAGATTTAATCGTCGAAGACTTGATTACATTTATTCGATTGTCGGCTCAATTAATTTTGAACATATTTTAGTATTCGCGTAATCGTGTTGAGTCATTTTAAATTCAGATGCAGGCTATATGTGTTTTTAACAAGTTACGGAGTATTTAGGTATAAATGAATATTTGGGTAGGTCACGTACGTATTTCTAATTTATTTGCAAGTTGAGTATGATTAGTCATTTTAATTGAGCCGAGTTATTAAAGCGATCATAAATTTTAATATAACATCAGATGATAAGTCCGCAATTCTCGACTAGACATTGTGGTGTGATTGGATTTAGTAGGCCTATTTACACTTTTTTAAAAACTTTTATCCAACAAAAATAAAAGTAAAATATATATATTATATACATAACAATATGCAAGCATACTTATATATATACCACCATATGGTATCAAATTGAACAAGTGATCTATATCAAGAATAAAGTTATAGCCTCTTCATTGGTCTAAAAATAATGTCATTGCATATTATACCACCCCCTCACCTAAGCTAAGAAATTAAAATAAAAAGAAATAAAATAAAAATAAAGGCATAAAAGGAGAGAGAATTTATTCTCAATTTTTGCCTCTTCAAATTGGATTTAGCACAACTTGGTAAATTGATAATATATTCAAATTGAAAGAACAAATTCTGATTGGATGTAATTGTGACAAGAATAATGTTTTTTTTTTTTTTTTTTTGGTAAAATGTGAGCATTTCATTAATAACTTTCAAAGGATTACATCATGGCAATACACTTTAACATCATACACAATAACATAACTCATCTACACCATTGGTCTAACCAGTGAAGCCAAGAAGTATCCTGTCCTTTTAACCAGTCCTCCATATCGCACCTGCTGATTGATTTTGAGCACAACAATCTCTGGCCGATTCAAAACCATCTCCATTCGACAGCTATTTCGCTCCTCCTAGATATAATACTCCCTCCATTCATAACCAAATTGCAAGTATGCTTTATGCACGGGTTTTAAGAAATCGATTTTATAATATTAAAAGTACAACTAGTAGAGTGAAGATATTAGTATTTAATGTTATTTGTAGTGAATATGTGGGCCCTACTAATATAGTAGTATTATTTCTATAGCCAAAAAAGGAAATGTGCAATTTGGATTTGAATGGCCAAAAATAGAATACTTGCAATTTGGAATTGAATGGAGGGAGTATTTGATAGCCATCATAATCATATTGCAAATACGTACCTTTTGAATGACACATCCATCTCTAATCAAAGAAAAGCAATGCTGCATCCCCTCCATTACTAACTTACTGTAGGCACATTCAGAGAAGAGATGTTTATGCGTTTCATTAGCTTGTTCACATAAAATGCAAAGACTGGAGCTACTCACGCCAATACGACACAAATGATCTCTCGTGTTTAGAGATCTGTGCTTGATAAGCCATCCGATGAAGGTATGCTTTGGCACATTCCAGTGCTCCCAGACCTCCTTATACCACCTCACCTTAGGCACCTCTCCTCTCAACCAGTCGTACCCAGATCTGACAGAGTAACCTTTAGGACATGAGGACCAAGTCCCATCAATGTATCCTGATTTCATCCTCTCCTTGACCTTACAGATATTCCTCCAGTTCCAGTTAGCATCTTGCGAAGGATTATAGTCAAACCAACTCCCACCCTTCAAATATATATGATCTATCCATAGAACCCACAATCTATCAGCTTTCATGTATATCCAATCCACTAACTTTCCAACCATAGCCATGTTCCACACACCAGCCTGCTTCACATTCAAACCCCCCTCCTCCTTTCGGCTACATACCTTCTCCCATGCCACTAGTGGCACTCTATGATATTTTGTACCACCATCCCATAAAAAATTTCGACAAAGAGCCACAATTCGATGAATGACAGCCTGTGGTATCAGAAAAATGGATGCCCAATAACAGTGTACTGTATTCAGTACAGAATTGATTAAAGATAGCCTTCCAGCGTAACTCAACTTCCTAGCACCAAGACTCCTAATTCGTGCTACCACCTTCTCAACCAGGATTCTACAATCAGCCCTTTTGAGACACCCAGGCTGAATAGGAATGCCCAAATATCTGAATGGTAGTTTCCCCACTGAAAAACCTGATATCTGCAAAATTTCTGACCTGATATCCTCATTCACACCCCCAAATACAATTTCAGTCTTGCTTGCATTAGCAGTGAGCCCTGAAGCTCCAGAAAATGTAGCAAAAGCTCTCAAAATTATCATTATAGACTGAATATCGCCTTTGGAGAACAATAAAAGATCATCAGCAAAAAAAAGATGCGTCAATTTCAGCCCCTTACAAAGAGGATGAAACCTGAATGACAAGAATAATGTTTATTCATGTGCTCCGTACTCCGTATTAGCTTAATTGATCATTATCAATTTTAATTTTGTT
The DNA here is from genome assembly GCA_023091065.1 of Dianthus caryophyllus. Taxonomy (NCBI): domain Eukaryota; kingdom Viridiplantae; phylum Streptophyta; class Magnoliopsida; order Caryophyllales; family Caryophyllaceae; genus Dianthus; species Dianthus caryophyllus. Next base: position 33,015,802 of record CM041520.1, on the reverse strand, counting down.
ATTTATTTACCATTTTATTTAATAAATAGGATTAATTGCTAAGAATAATCTGAACTGGTCTTTTTATTCCATAAATAATTCGAACTTGAATTAATCAACGAATAATCCCAACTATTGAAATAACATTCCAATAATGTACTTTGGCCAATTTAAACCTGCTTTAATTGATAAAAAAGAGGTGAAATCGGTTTGAATTTTACTTAAAATAAGAATGAGGTAAAGTTAAAGTCGGTTTCAGCATTTTTTTTACATGTTACGGTCGATTAAAATTGGCCAAAGTACATTATTGGAATGTTATTAAAATAGTTGAGATTATTCGTGGATTAATTCGAAGTTGGATTATTTATGAAATAAAAGGACCAATTCGGATTATTCTTTGCAATTATTTCTGTTGGGGGTGACTTCTCCCGGGTCCCACGCCATCAGGCCGGTAGGATTATAGACCGGAGGATGGTCCCACACTCATTGAACCATCTGTACCTCCCGGGTCGGGTCACTCGAGGCCGGGAGGATTATTGACCGGACCATCCCATATACCAAAGAACCCAATGATCCACCCGGGTCCGGGCATGTATGGCCCACCCAGGGCCGTACTGTACGGAGCGGGGCACAAGAAGACAAATCTGAAATAGGTATAAAAGGCAACTAAAACCCTAAAAATCATTAAGTTTTACACACACAAAAACACTACAAAAAGGTTTTTCTCTCTCTTTTCTCTCTCTAGATTTATTTGTCTTTGTAACTGACTTGAGCGTCGGAGGGCCATCACCCGGAAGGCCCCGGGGCTAGGTTTGCTACGTGATTTCAGGAGGAGAAGAAGGGAGAAGAGAACCGTGGGTTAAGGACCGCTCCCGGACTTAGTTCATTTAGCTTGTAATCCATAATCAACTTGTAATCACTTGTATTTAGTTTTGGTATTTAGTTCCTAACTTTATACCCGAAACAATTGGCGCCGTCTGTGGGGATAGTTTCACAAAATCTTACAAAAAGCCATGTCAAACCCTACACAAGAGCCGAGAAAAACAGCGGAAGAAACAGCTCCCCCGGGAGGAGGTGCCGGCGGCATTCCCCTGGAGGCCGAGCTGCAAACGCCCTTGACTCCAGAGGAGAAAAAGATGATGAGTGCTTACCTTGAAAAACTGAGGAAGACACCACCTGCCGGTACTCCCCCGCCCGAGCCAAGTCAAAAGAAGTCTCCACCAAGAAAAGATCCCATCCCTACCGTGACACCTAAGAAGCTCTTTCATGAGGACAATGAGACGTCAAGCAACGATAGTACGTGGCAAGAATCGGAACATTCTCACTCAGCGTCGATCACCACCCTCGATCCAGGAAGTGTCCAAGCCTGAGGTTCCACGCACCGAGAGGCCCAAGCGCAATGCACCCAAAGGAAACACAACACAAGGAAAAGTCACGATAAAATCGCCTTTGGCTTCTTGGTCTTTGGAATACCCTCTTCCTCACAAGATGAAAATTCCAACGATACAATATGACGGGAAAACAGACCCGGAGGAACATTTGGCGGCCTATGAGAGCCACATGATGATGTATGACTCTACGGACTACGTTTGGTGCAAAGTTTTCCTCACGACCCTGGCGGGACTTGCCTGAGCCTGGTTCCGTAACCTCCCAACTGCTCCATCTATGGATATGAGGACATGTGCGGGTGTTCCGCCCGATCTGCGAAGGAACAAAAGGAGAGAGAAGGTGGCTACGGAACTCCTAAACGTGGTGCAGGGGAAGAGTGAAGAGCTGAAGGAGTATATGACCCGGTTTGACAGAGAATCACAGCAAATCAGAGACCTGGACTCCAAGATAGGGGTTCATGCCTTGTGGTAGAAATTTGAAAGAGGAGAGGCGAAAAGTCTCTGATCGAGAAATCCGCCAAACCCGGCTGATGGCGGCCCGCGAGATGGCTGAAGGCTTTGTCCGAGAGGAACAGTTCCATAAAACATTCAGTAAGAGAAACGACAAGAAGGAGGACCAGGGCGGAGCCCAACAGGAATGGAAAGGACCGCCCCGGAGGCACAACAACAACAACAACAACACCCGCAGCAATTTCAACCGCAGCAGCAGTAATAACAATCACAACGATCGCCGGGAGAACCGGACTACGAGGCCGCAGGAAACAACCAACAGTTCCAAAGAATGGACCCACTACACACCACTCATCGTGTCCCAGCGAAATTTTTGAGATGACCAAAAAGCGAAATCAAGTGGGCGCCCCGACCATGAAACACTCAGGGAATGATAAGTCGGCTTTCTGCGAATACCACCAGGCGGCCGGCCATGCAACGGAACACTGTGTATCCCTGAAGCACGAGGTCGAGAGGCTGGTACAACAGGGCACCTTGCGGCGCTTTGTTAAGGACAAGCGAGACAAAGATGGTGGCGAAGGTAGTGGTGATCCGGGCCAAACGGGTCCGAAAAAGAACAAGCAGAGAATAGGCGAAATCCATATGATCGCCGGGACGGAAGAGTCAGTCTTGTCCGGAAGGAAAAGAAAAGCGGAGAAGCGTGAGCAATCTAGGATGGGCATATATTCGGCCGAGAAGATGGCACCAAAACCTCCCATCCCGGACTTGACCATTAGTCAGGAAGACTATCAGCGGGTCTCTTACCCGCACAGTGACCCGTTGGTAATCTCCATGGATATCGGACCCCATCTGGTCCACAGGTGCATGATAGATACCGGAGCTTGCACCAACCTCCTGTACCGGGAGACATTCGAAAAGTTAGGTCTGAAGCGGCAATCGACACCATACATAGGCTCATTTATGCGGCCACGGAGCCGACATCAGACCAATGGGGACGATAACCTTGCCGGTCACGATAGGGGAGGAAGACATGGCCCGAAGCGTAGACGCAAGCTTCGTGGTCGTTGACGCCCCATCAGCGTACAACGCCCTCGTCGGCCGGGTCACTTTGGACCACATTCATGCCGTTATGTCGATACGAGCGCTGGCTATGGTTTATGTCACAGACAATTGGACCGAAGGGAAAGTTTATGGCGACCAGAAGGCCGGAAGATCCTGCAACTCCCTGTCGGCCCGGGGAACAAAGCAGAAGACAGTGGCGGAGGTGAAGCTCCCGGAACAAAAGGAGAAGTAGGGTCTGGAAGTGACTCCGGGACCGGAAAGTGAGACAACAGAAATTGAGCTATCACCAGGAAGAAGTGTAATCATCGGGCGAGCTAGACCCGCTTCAAGATACCGATTAGCATCTTGGAAGAAAACAAGGACGTGTTTGCCTACTCTGCGGCGGAGATGCCGGGGATAAGCCCGGAAGTAATTGTACACCAGCTGAACGTTAACCCCATCTACAAACCAATCAAGCAGAGGCTGCGGCCCATGAGTGCGGAAAAGGACGCGGCCATCCTTGAGGAAATAAACAAGTTGTTAGAGGCAGGTTTCATTGAACGTTGTGACTATCCTGAATGGTTGGCTAACGTGGTAATGGTGAAAAAAGCGTCCGGGGCGTGGAGAATGTGCGTTGATTTTACAAATCTGAACAAGGCGTGCCCCAAAGACTGCTACCCGTTGCCAAGGATTGATCAACTGGTAGACTCCACCAGTGGTCACTCGACCTTGAGTTTCCTGGATGCCTTCTCGGGATACCACCAAGTCTATCTGTCAGAAGAGGACAGGCCCCGGTGCGCCTTCATCACAGGACACGGGGTCTACATGTACAAGATGATGCCGTTCGGACTCAAGAACGCCGGGGCCACGTATCAACGGTTGGTGGATGCTGTGTTCGCGAAACAGAAAGGGAGAAACATGGAGGTATATGTGGACGATGCAATTGTGAAAAGTAAGTCCGATGAGAAACACCTGGAAGACTTGAGAAAGCGTTAGCCTCGCTCGAGAGAATACCAAATGGCCCGAATCCGAAGAAGTGTACCTTTGGAGTCCGGTCCGGGAAGTTTCTGGGGTATCTGGTCAGCTCAAGAGGGATTGACGCCAACCCCGAGAAAGTCAAGGCCATACTAGACCTGCCGGCGCCGAAGACAATTAAAGACATTCAAATTCTGATCGGGAGGATGGCAGCACTATCCAGGTTCATCTCCCGGTCCGCTGACAAGTCCACACCGTTCTTCCAGGTCCTGAAGGGAAACAAGAGGTTTGTATGGGGGAAGGAGCAGGATGAGGCTTTTGAACAGCTAAAGAGACATCTTACAACATTGCCTACTTTGGCAAGACCGGTCACGGGCGAAACTTTAATCTTGTATATCGCCGTGACCGCGAGCGCAATATCAGCAGTCATCCTACGGGAAGAAGAAAAACAACAACAACCAATTTACTTCGTCAGTCATGCACTAGGACAGTCGGAAAGAAACTACCCAATCATCGAAAAAGCCGCGTACGCTGTTGTTGTTATAAGCGACGAAAACTGAGACCATACTTTGATGCTCACCCGGTGGAGGTGCGCACAGACCAGCCCCTGGAGAAAGCACTTGAAAAATTTGAAAAATCCGGCAGACTCCTCAAGTGGGCAATTGAGCTGTCGGGCTTCGGCATAACCTACACCGGAAGAACAGCAATCAAGGCCCAGGCCCTAGCAGATTTCATTGCCGAGTGCACCCACCCGGCCAGGGGGGATGCACCGAAAGGAGTATGGCAGGTATATACAGACGGGTCGGCCACCATCCATGGCTCCGGGGCCGGAGTGGTGATCATCAGTCCTGAAGGACACGAGTTTGAGCATGCCCTAAAATTTGCCTTCCCGGCCACAAACAATGAATCTGAGTATGAGGCGGTGCTGGCAGGCCTGGAACTGGCAAAGGCCATGGGGGCAGAAGAGATTGAGTTAAGAACAGACTCGCAGCTGGTGGCAAGCCAACTTAACGGAGAATACGAGGCCCGGGAAGAAGGGATGGCGTTATACCTCCAGAGAGCGAAGGCCCTGACTTCCGGACTGAAATCTTTTGAAGTTCATCATATCCCCAGGTCCGAAAACAACAAAGCGGACGCGCTTGCCAAACTTCGCGGCGCCACGCACAGACAACAAGTCAAAAACAGTTACCGTCGATATCCGGCGGCAAAAGGGAGTGTTAACGGTCAATGCCATCTCCGAAGACAGTGGCTGGATGAGGCCGATATTGAAATACAAGCTGGAGGGAGAAATCCCGGAAGATAAGATTGAGGCAGCTAAACTGAAGAGACTAGCCCCATGGTTCATCCTCGTAGACGGAGAGCTCTATAGGCGGTCATTCTCAGCCCCATTGCTTAAATGTGTAGGGGGCACGGATGCTGAATTCATCCTGAATGACATACACTCAGGGGCATGCGGTCATCACGTCACCGGACGCACGTTGGCTCACAAAGCACTGAGGGCCGGCTACTTTTGGCCCACCATGCTAAGAGATGCCAAAGATTTGAGCAAGCGGTGCCGGCAATGTCAAATTTTCGCTCCGGACATCCATCTCGCCAGAGACCTCGGGCCGATCCCGAGCCACAGCCTTTGATCAATGGGGATGGACATCCTCAGGCCCTTCGCAGCGGCGGCGGGGCAGGAAGTATGTGGTAGCAGCTATCGACTACTTCACTAAATGGATTGAAGCAGAGGCCATCCCCACCATCACCGAGCAAGCCGTGAGAAAGTTTATTTGGAGAAATGTAATCACAAGGTTTGGGGTGCCCAAGGTGGTGGTATTTGACCATGGAAAGCAGTTCGACAACGACAACATGCGGGACTGGTTGAAACGGAACGGGACAATTATCGCCTACTCATCAGTTTGCCACCCACAAAGTAACGGGCAAGCCGAAGCCGCCAACAAGCAAATGTTGAACGGCATGAAAAAACGACTGGATGAGCTGAAGGGGGCATGGGCTGATGAGCTACCGAGCGTTCTCTGGTCAATCAGAACTACGGTCAAGGAATCCACCGGCCACACACCATTCAACATGGTCTATGGGGCCGAAGCTTTACTCCCGATTGAGGCAATTCTACCCAGTCAGAAGCGAGCCTACATGATCCCACCAGAATGAACAAGCGAGAAAGAGTCATTTGGACCTGCTAGATGAGGTCCGGGACCAAGCAAGAGAAAATCTGGCGGTTTACCAGAACCGAATGAGGAGAATGTACAATCGAAGAGTGAAGCATAGGGAGTTTGAACTGGGAGACCTGGTGCTAAGACGAGCATCCGCCACCGGGAAAGGGAACATTCACGGGAAATTGTCAGCCACCTGGGAAGGGCCCTATCAGATCACAGAGATAAAGCAGCCGGGAACCTTCATGCTGAGAGATATGAGCGGCCACGACCTCCCGTCCCATTGGAACTCTGATACGTTAAAGAAATATTACGTGTAAGCGTTGTACTCTTTTTCCTTACCCGTGGTTTTGTCGCACTGGGTTTTCCACGGGAAGGTTTTAACGAGGCAACGTGTAGACATATGTAAGGCGAGTGATCAGGAATGTTGACACCGCAAGCTTTTGTAAGTTTTTGGTAAACTTCTAGTAGAATTTTTGCCCAACATTTGTTTAGATTTGTATCACACAAAAGCTGGCCAGGGGGCAAGGAGGGGGGACTACCCCCGACCCCGGCTAATCACGACAGTCTGATTCAAAAATAGGAATTTTTGAAAATTTTTGCTAACACTTTCAGGAAAAGGAGGATAAACACCCAAAATCCGCTTTGGAGCAGGCCAGGGGCAAACAGCCGGGCGGCAAGAGACATAAAAGAGCGGAGAGGGGCAAGACCCCCTAGGCAGCCCATGCCTACGTGGGATGAACATCGCGCCTTGAGAGTCCAGGCCTGGGGCCTGGGCGGCTCGCGCCCTACGTATGGCCTTACGCGATGCTCATCCGGCCGTCGGGCCCGGTTGAGGGTGCCTTAATGCAAAAGAGCCGGGATGTCTTTGTTGGCCCACATGCCTAGGCTGCTCCCACCGCAGTGTCTGATGCCGGCCTTGTAGCCGGTGGCGGCTGCGGACCTCCCATGGATAAGACCTCCGCGAACCGTTGCCTGCGTATGGATGAACATCGCGCCTTGAGAGTCCATGGCGGGCACAGGCGGCTCGCGCCCTACGTATGGCCTTCGCGATGCTCATCCGTGGCCGTCGGGCCGGGTGAGGTGCCCTAATGCAAAGAGCTGGGATGTCTATGATGGCCCACGTGCTCCGCTCACCGCAGTGTCGATCTGCGACCTTGTGGCGGTGGCGGCTGCGGACCTCCCATGGGTAAGACCTCGCGCAGAACCGGTTGCTGCGTAGAGATGAACATCGCGCCTTGAGAGTCCATGGCGGGGCACGGGCGGCTCGCGCCTACGTATGGCCTTGCAATGCTCATCCGTGGTCGTCGGGCCGGATGAGGTGCTTTAATGCAAAAGAGCTGGGATGTCTATGATGGCCCACGTGCTAAGGCTCTTTCTCACCGCATGTCGATCTGACCTTATGGCCGGAGGCGGCTGCGGACCTCCCATGTCTACGTATGGATGAACACCGCGCCTTGAGAGTCCGTGGCCTGGGGCCCGGACGGCTCGCGCCCTACGTATGACTCACTGCCTGCGTGCGGATAAACATCGCGCCTTGAGGGTCCAGGCCCGGGGCCTGGACGGCTCACGCCCGACGTATGGCCTTGTACAATATTCATCGAATAACCTACGCCTGATCGCCGACGGTAGAGGCGGTGTATGAAAGCGCGAAAGAGTGGTTCTGATCACCAGGACACTAAGCGATTACCGCGGTCCGTATCGACAACACAATGAGAGAAAACCAGAAATTTGACTAAGTATGAATAGAACGCTGGGACCAAACAATATTATCCGGCCCCGGTACAAGCGGCAAAAACAGTATAAGCATTAAAAGAGAGATAATAACAAGGAAGAGTACGCCTAAAATCACCCGGTCCCGGAAGAGAATAGCATGAGTAGAAGCAAGATGAAAATAAGCTAAGTATAGAAAAGCTACCCGGCAGCGGCAGACGTCAATATAAATGTATGCGGAAATAATAAGCCAAGTATGGAAAAACAAAAGAAAATAAACCAAGTGTGGAAAAACAAAAGAACAAGGCAGCATTAATAAAAGAGTATATATTACAAGGTTGTCGCCCCCGGACCCACATGTCGGGCCGGGAGCAAATTGAAATAAGCAAAGAAAGAACAGCTAAATGACCTACCAGAACCGGCAACCGTCCTCACCAAAAGGCCCGCCTACTGCAGACTGGCTTGAGTCTTATTGAAAGCTAAAATACAGACAAAATGTAGGCTAAGGGGAGACTCATCAGGTCACCCCGAGCAAGAAGATTCGGAAGACAGCGGCCCGAATTCCTAGCAACCAGCATTACCGCCGGCTGCTTTCTTCTTGGCTTCCCTCTCCCGGTCCGCAGCCTCCTCAAGTTCAGCGAGGCGGTCGAAGTTGAAATTGGGATCGACCTTGTCGATGAACCCTTTCGTTTCGTTGGACCCAAAGTCAACTCCGTCATAAAAGGAGTTGGCACGAACCTGGGCGAGCTCAACCTGATGGGCCGCCTTCATCTTTTCCATCTCAAGCTCCAGACGGGTCGCCTTAGCCTGTCCCGCCGATTTTTCAGCCTCGCGCTCGCCGGCAATGGCGATCCCATCCGGTCTTGAAAGACCTCTGTGTATTGGAGGGTCAGGCTCTCTTTCTCCTTGAAAGCTCCCCTGAGCTCCTTCTCCTTCGCCTTGCCCAGAGAGCCTGCACCTCCTTCTTCAAGGCGTGATTTCTTGCTCGCGGGCTTTTATGGCCTTCTTCAGGCGGACCGCTGCCTCCATCATCTCTTTGTTGGCCTCGGTGGAGGCCGCCTCGCGCCGCAAGCGGTCGAGCTCGCTCGCGGTGTCCAGCGTGAACTTACAAAAAGAATCCACGCTGCGGCGGAGCTGCATGGCCATGTCCGCAGCCTGGATGGCAAGGCCCCCGGCAATAGGTGGGGTCTCTTCAACGAAACCCGCCGAGTGCCCCACTTTGTCATCCCGACCCGGGACAGCTTGTAGATACCCATATCCGTACCCCCCCAAAAACAAACCCGATGATGAAAAGGACTTTCATGCATGCTTTTAAAAGAGTCGAAACGGTACAAAAGTGTCTAAAACGTATTTAGTCATTCTTAACGTATTAATTTAAACTTGCATAATCATAAAAATGAATGTCACTCTTAGTCATTGTGAGCACGATACAGGAACGTCTTATTAAGCCAAGCCACAAAAACAGCCCAACTAGCTACAAAACGGCCCAAACTTACAAAAACGACCCAAAACGCACACTAACACAACACTCAAAACGGGCCAAAGTGCGTCCCGTGTCACATTTTCACAGAACTAGAAATTACAAAACCATAAAATAATATACTTTAATATTATTTTATTTCGAGCCAAAACCGAAAAACACGACAAAAACCGAAACACGAAAACCGAAATTCGGACCAAAACTGAACAAAGACTTAACCCTTAAGTTAAATAAAACATAATCATTACCTAATCAAACGTCCAAAACCAAAGACGGCGTAAAACAGCACACCAAAAGAAAATAAAAATCGCCTGTGAACAGGCGATTAAAAACTAATCGCTGTTAACGAGCGATTAAATTTTGTTCTTTACCACCGCTTTTTGTTTTTCTTACAAAATTACAGCCAAAACCAATTAAAATCGCCTGTTCACAGGCGATTTAATTTTCCTCCCCGTTCAAATCAGCCAACCTCAATAAATACCAACCCCCTTAATTCATTTCAAATCATCGGTTTTAACACTTATACACTATTCACAAAAATCCACTCAAAAATACCGTCTTTACATTTTGAAAGGTAAACCTTTACCTACGTTTTGGGCGTTTGAGACTCGGACAATGGGGTTACATTAACCCCAAACCCGATATTAGCACTAGCGGCCGTATTCGTAATACGGTTGTAGCAATTGATTCATAATCCGCCTAAACCTCGCCAATATCGCATAAATAACGACCTCATATCACTAAAGCAAACCGACGTCACTTTTATAATTATGCAAGTCCTCATTCATGTGTTAAATAAGCGACTAGAATCACGGATCCAACACTAAATTGTACTGCTTCATGTAGTCTTTTTAGCATGTCAAAGCGAGGGTTTTCCATAAATTCTAAATATAAGGTCGGAAAATAACGTCTATAGTAATAATTTAGTCAATAAATTATTATTTAACGTACATTTCCTATAGCAAAGTCATTATTTTGACTATTTACATTATTTATGCATTTTAATCGAGTCATGTCTATTCGCACTTGCAGTGGCGTGACTTTTAGCCCAAATATCGAAATTAAACAAATGTTTTCAAATTAGTAGAGACTACTCTTACGTGAGGCTTTTTGATTCTTGTTTTCAAAACTCATTTTGTCAAAACTTTGAAAAGTAACCTCACTCAGAACCCTTCTCTGGTTTCAAACCTTAGATTTTTAGGTATCGACGCACCTTGAAATCTGAGACACTCGTGTCTTGTATTTCAAGACGCGTTGAATAGGTTCCAAATTCCTTTAATATTTGGTGGCGACTCAAAATACATTTCAAAAGGACTTTTATACTTTTTTTTTGATCACAAATTCATGCAATGATCTCCCCATTTTTAGCAAACTGCACTTTTTCCTCAGAGGCGCGTTCCGCTTCTACGCCCAAGAATCTGGCGAGGCTCAAGGCGCAGGCGTCGATAGGTTTCTCTCGCTTCCCAGACCTTCAAATTGGCGACTCATTTGAGGACGAGCATGATTTTTATTATTTTTGAAAAACTAGTTTTTCTTTTATTTTAAAATCATAAAGAAGTGAAGCTTGAAACTTTGAAAACATTTACGCTTTCGATATTTGGGCAAAAGTACGTTGAGTCGAATCCTCCTGATTCAAACCACACCCTTTGAGGAACGGCCCCGGTAACTCGCCGTAAGCGAGGTAACTCGGACACACCGTTTCTCTCGCCTCCACGATTACAAGTACGGCATCCGTACAAACAATCGTGAACTACCAAACTCGAATGCTCTAGGGCCCGTCTTGAATTCACACCTAAAACGTGTGTAGTCTTGCGGGTGCCCCTACCCAAACGTATCGGGAATGACCGGAGGGAACCTTATCCTATAAACCAAAAACCTGTGTTTATATGTACAAGTGTGAAGCTATAGTACCCTCACTATAGTAGTCTTTCAAAACCTTTTCATGTAAAAAGCTTTTCCTAGGCATTATACTTTTAAAATACGTCCATTTTTGAAATTACTTTCTTCAACTTTTTTCAAAAAGGTCATACTTTTAAAAAACACGCCGTTAGGCTCTTTGACCTATAGTCATTTGAGTTTAATAAATAGAATGCCGCTACATTTAAAACCGACCCAGGATAACCACTATATCCCAGGTCTTTTTCAAAACGTAAATGAATTATGCGACTGACGTATCGTCATAATACATTTATTGCTAAAAGGTCTTTCACAAAGCAAAACCCGAATATGTCAATTCATTTCGAGATTTTTAAACGAAATTAACATTTAGGACTTTAGAATTAGCCCTAAGTCGAGTGACTCTTTAGTCATCCCGACTTAATCTTTCTCTCAAAAACAAAAACGCGGGATCGCTCGTGATGCGAACCGTTGATTTACTCTTTGAATCGGGTGACCTATCGTCATTTTTGATTCAAATCCTGAAGTCACACGTAAAGGTGAACAATTGATCACCTTTTACCCAAATTTTAACATCCTCGGATCGGTTAGCCTATCGCTACTTGATGCCTGATCCTTTTTATCATAATCCAATGATAAACCCCTACCACATACCGCCAAACCGGGTTAATCGGATTATGATCATACAAATTTTCTTATCTCGAGAATAGGGACGTGTCAACATGCCTCTATCTCAAAGCTTCCGTGTCTTTTTAAAAGCTAAAAACACGAGTCAAGTCGAGTCACCCTTTTTACACTTTTGTGTCTTCCTTTGGTCGTGAACGTGATTTTTCATTTGAGTCTTTTTCCTTCTCTTTTAGAATCACTAAAGGTTTGAAAACTTTGTCAGGTCCGCTCATTGAAAAACCCTGGATACGCCGACTTAACCAAGAACCGCCACTTAAACCCACCTCCGCCTCCAAAGAAGCGCTCTACAATGAGATCAAAACCAAAACCTCGTCATGGCCTTTCAACACGATGAGGGTCTCGGAGGACCACCACCACCCCGGAGGTAATCGCCAACAAGTCCAAATGACTCAATGACAGATAGCTAGCCTCACTCTGACGATCGAGCAAATGGCTATCATGCAAAAGTTTGAAGCGAGAAAAAGCCGTGCGCTGGCGAGAATCTGAGCGGAATGCAAAGGATTCGAACCATGGAAGAGCGTCTCACGAACTCAAGGGGTTCTGCATACACCAAGAGAACGAGCACATCCCAAAGAACGTCGGATCCATGCTGCAGATGAGCTGGCGCGGCGACCTTCCCATTTTCAAAGGTCACGAAGCCCGCCAGACATCGCCAAAGCTTTCAAAGCCAAGATGGCCATTATGGGGTCGACCCCCGCTGGGCCACTTTATTCCCACACTCATCGGACCCGCAACCCGGAGCATGGTTCTATTATTTAGAGCCACACAAGACTGGTAGTTTCAAGACATAACGGTGGCATTCGATCTGCGATGCGGGACAACAACGACATCCAAGTCTCGCTACGTGCTTTGGAGGTCCCGACTCGAAAGGACAATGAAGGGTTTACCGAATACGACACGTTGGAAGAAACTACGTGCCCAAATACCTAACCGCCCAAGGGACACCGATTTAATCACCAAATTCATCAACAACCTCACCCTGCATACCAACAACATCTACGGTGCAAGAACTTCGGACGACTTCTCAACACTCGGGCGTCGTCGGTGAACTCATTGAAGACGACCTCCGCAAAGAAAATAGGAATAAAAGCTCGAGTCATGGTTATCAAGGTAGCTCGTCTCTAGCCACTGCCAATGTCGAGCCCATACACGCAATCAACACACTGGGCGCCCTAAAGGTACCGACGTTTCTTACAGCACCCCCAAGGCCGGCCGCGCCCCCACCAAAAGGTTAGGATACCTATAGATGACAAGATCACCACCACAAAGGCCCCAGACTTCCAAGCCGCCCTCCAACAGCTAAAGCTCGAAGAAAAGCGCCCCGATCTACTAACGACCTGGCGGTTTCAATTCAAGTATCTACACCTAGAGTATAGAGTCTCGCGTCCTTATGGCGCCAAAATTTTCTTATCGGCAGGGTCACTAGGTTACATTACTAAAGTAGTAAACCTAATTGAAAAACTAGAGTCATTAAGGTTATCCGAAGCTCCCTCGTCTGAGCTATCTTCAAATGTAACTGCTTTTGATAACATTAATAACATGAAAGATTTTGGTACTCTTTGCCTCATTTAAAATCTACATATTCTAATGAATGCGATAATTTTAAACAAAATAACATTGCGTAATATAGATACATTGCAAGCATTGTCTCGGAACCCGAACAGGACCCCATTATTGAAGACACAACAACCATCAACATGGGCACGCCTGAAGAACCTCGAGGACTACTGCTGGGGGCTTCTCTTGCACGTAAGAAAGGACCACATATACCAAGCTCCTCATAGAATTCAAGGGCGTCTTCGCATGGTCGTGCAAAGACATGCCGGCATCAACCGCGAGATAGCCGAACACCGCATCCCCATCAAGCAAGGCTCCGGACACATCAAAAGAAACTCCGACGCATCGAGCGTAATGGTCTCTCATGGTCAAAAGAGATCGAAAAACAACCACAAGTCGGATTCATCCAAGTCATCGAATACTCAGTTGGGTCTCCAACATGGTTCGATTATGAAGAAAAAGCGGCAAAATACGGGTATGTCTTGACTTTCGAGACCCGACCAAAATCAAGGCAATAATGGGCATGAAGCCGCCAAACAACATCGACGAAATAAGGAGCCTTTTGGGACAAATCCAATATATCTCCCGATTTATCAGTAAACTCACCATGATTTGCGAACCAATCTTCAAAAAGCTGAAGAAAGAAGAGCATACGAAATGGGACGACGATTACAACGAGCCTTCAACAAACGAGTTAAGCCACGAAACATTAAAGTGGGGGATCTCGTGCTAAAGTCAGTTCGAGCACCACTCCCAGTCGGCCCAAGAGGAACGTTCAAGCCTAACTGGGCTGGGCCCTACCTCGTCAAGGAGATCTACACGGGCGGAGCAGTCAAACTAACCGACCTCGACGGCCAAGAGTTCAACCTCGCCACAAACCTCGATCAACTCAAAAAATACTACCCTTAAAAACCCCTTGCAATGTATCTATAAAATACAATTTAAAAAAAAAAAAAACTCATGGGCCGGCATGCCCCTTAAACGTGCACTCTCCATAAACAATTCATGGACCGGCATGTCCTTAAACATGTACATGGGCCGGCATGCCCCTAAACGTGCACATTCACCACAAAAAAGCAAACACAACTCATGGGCCGGTATGCCCTTAAACATACATTCTCGAACTACGCCGGTTTGATTCCACTTTTCGTGGATACGTAGGCAGCTTTGCAAAAAGCGCAACCGATATTCAACACAAAAATGACACGTCCAAAGCTTAAAAAGGCCAAGGATATAGTCAACACAAAAATTCGTATTTTAGACCTGAAGGGTTAAAAGGACGATATTCAACACAAAAATGACACGTCCAAAGCTTAAAAAGGCCAAGGACATAGTCAACACAAAAATTCGTCTTTTAGACCTGAAGGGTTAAAAGGACGATATTCAACACAAAAATGACACGTCTAAAGCTTAAAAAAGCCAAGGACATAGTCAACACAAAAACCGTCTCGTAACCTGATGGGTTAACATAAGGCGATATTCAACACAAAAACGACACGTCTAAAGCTTAAAAAAGCCAAGGACATAGTCAACACAAAAACCGCCTCGTAACCTAATGGGTTAACATAAGGCGATATTCAACACAAAAATGACACATCTAAAGCTTAAAAAAGCCAAGGATACAGTCGTCACAAAAACGTTCCATAACCCAAGGGTAAAAGGAACAACATTCAACAATGCACGACAAACCCAAAGCTTAAAAAAGTCGAGGGAATAGTCAATACAAAAATTTCCTAAAAACAAAAACCATGCTTGCATTCTAAACTTTGAAAAGAGATTAGAGTCAAGGAATTTCACACAAAATAACAAGCAAAATGAGGCAGAGTCGTAAATAAAACCTGATTTTTATTAATCTTAAAAAGAACGGTTACATTTTGGATCTTTCAAAAGTAGGAGCGTAACTACAACCTTAGAGATACACTAACAACACTACAATATATTATAATACTTATACTTAACCCGGCATTTACGTCGGGTTTAGGATAGACATAATACGAACATAATACAAAATAATATGAACTTAATACTAACAACAACACAATAAAACAAACACCAGATTCCCTTAGCCACCATTAGCTCCAAACTCCTCGACCAATGGGACAAACTTCCCGCCAGAAAGCGGAACACGTGAAAACTTAGGTCCCATTAGTCGAGACAAACCTCCAATAACTCGGGCTCCATTTGAACCTACCCCAGACCCAGGAGTACCCCGATACCGCAATCTTTCAAAGTCTTTCTCTTCTATACCCGACAAACGATTTAACACCAATCTACAAGTAGTTTCCTTCAAAATTCTCCATAACTCGACTAACGTTAGTAAATATTTTGAATATCTTTGGAATACCGAGAATAGAGCGTTGAAAGGATGAGTAAAATGAGTTAACCTAGCCCTCCTTTTATAGCCGAATTTGCAAAACAATCTACAACACAAAAATTAACCACGACACAAAACCACGATTTTCGCATTCACAATTTTCGCCTCAAAATGTCGTTTTAGCTCACATTTTTACAATGTCAAAGCGTCTTTTACGAGTCTAAAATACTTTCTAAACAGCATATTTTAAAACCCTGCATTTGCATTTAGTTTAGTCCTAAGCGAGTCAGTCTCAATCGAGACATATATATATGTGTTTTTACGACTAACGACTTTTTGCAGGTACACTCGGCAAGCAAAAACGCAAGGATTTCAGACCCGGCTACAACCCGAACATGCATTTTTGCAACAAGTCGAAATATTCGAGGCCTAGGACGTCACACACAAAGCCAACAACTACAATCAAAACCGAACCACAAATATACCCATATATACCCACAAAACCAAACAAAAACGCGTAGCCTCCTCACGAGACGTTCATAAAAACCTAACTTTTTATGAGAAAAAGAAAAGCACGTAGCCTCCTCACGAGACGTGCATTTCAACCAAAAAACGCGTAGCCTCCTCACGAGACGTTCATAAAAACCTAACTTTTTATGAGAAGAAGAAAAGCACGTAGCCTCCTCACGAGACGTGCATTTCAACCAAAAAACGCGTAGCCTCCTCACGAGACGTTCATAAAAACCTAACCTTTTATGAGAAAAACACGTAACCTCCTCACGAGACGTTCATAAAAACCTAACCTTTTATGAGAAATACAAAAACGCGTAGCCTCCTTAAGAGACGTTCATAAAAACCTAACTTTTTATGAGAAAAAGAAAAGCACGTAGCCTCCTCACGAGACGTGCATTTCAACCAAAAAACGCGTAGCCTCCTCACGAGACGTTCATAAAAACCTAGCCCTTTTTATGAGAAACAAAAAAACACGTAGCCTCCTCACGAGACGTTCATAAAAACCTAACTTTTTATGAGAAAAGCACGTAGCCTCCTCACGAGACGTGCATTTCAAAAAACACGTAGCCTCCTCACGAGACGTTCATAAAAACCTAGCCCTTTTTATGAGAAACACAAAAACACGTAGCCTCCTCACGAGACGTTCATAAAAACCTAGCCCTTTTTATGAGAACCACAAAAAACACGTAGCCTCCTCACGAGACGTTCATAAAAACCTAACTTTTTATGAGAAAAGCACGTAGCCTCCTCACGAGACGTGCATTTCAACAAAAACACGTAGCCTCCTCACGAGACGTTCATAAAAACCTAGCCCTTTTTATGAGAAACAAAAAAACACGTAGCCTCCTCACGAGACGTTCATAAAAACCTAACTTTTTATGAGAAAAGCACGTAGCCTCCTCACGAGGCGTGCATTTCAAAAAACACGTAGCCTCCTCACGAGACGTTCATAAAAACCTAGCCCTTTTTATGAGAACCACAAAAAACACGTAGCCTCCTCACGAGACGTTCATAAAAACCTAACTTTTTATGAGAAAAGCACGTAGCCTCCTCACGAGACGTGCATTTCAAAAAACACGTAGCCTCCTCACGAGACGTTCATAAAAACCTAGCCCTTTTTATGAGAAACACAAAAACACGTAGCCTCCTCACGAGACGTTCATAAAAACCTAGCCCTTTTTATGAGAAACACAAAAACATGTAACCTCCTTATGAGACGTTCACAAAAAAAACCTAATCCTTCACAAAAACGCCAACCATCCTTATAAACCAAGCCCAAAAACGCGTAACCTCTGCTACGAGACGTCCAGCAAAGGAGCGCAAGCAAAGCACAGCCACCAGCGCAAGCCAGAAGCGCAAGCAAAGCACAGCCAGAAACGCAAGCCAGAAGCGCAAGCAAAGCAAAGGAGCGCAAGCCAGAAGCGCAAGCAAAGCAAGGAGCACAAACGGAAACACAAGCAAGGCGCCAGCTGGGAGTACTCAGGCCACATGCAGGCTGACATGCCCTTAAACATGTAGGACCGTCATGTCCTTAAAAACATGTCGTCCCTCCCCGCATTTCCCGACGCTAAGTCCTCGTCTTTCCCATAAGACACATGCTTAGCGCCGCCAGGTAGTATCGAGACTGTAATGGTCCGGATACTATCTTTAAGTTTGACTAACGCTTTGTCCAAGCTCAGTCAAACTGGGGGCTCTGTAGATACCCATATCCGTACCCCCCCAAAAACAAACCCGATGATGAAAAGGACTTTCATGCATGCTTTTAAAAGAGTCGAAACGGTACAAAAGTGTCTAAAACGTATTTAGTCATTCTTAACGTATTAATTTAAACTTGCATAATCATAAAAATGAATGTCACTCTTAGTCATTGTGAGCACGATACAGGAACGTCTTATTAAGCCAAGCCACAAAAACAGCCCAACTAGCTACAAAACGGCCCAAACTTACAAAAACGACCCAAAACGCACACTAACACAACACTCAAAACGGGCCAAAGTGCGTCCCGTGTCACATTTTCACAGAACTAGAAATTACAAAACCATAAAATAATATACTTTAATATTATTTTATTTCGAGCCAAAACCGAAAAACACGACAAAAACCGAAACACGAAAACCGAAATTCGGACCAAAACTGAACAAAGACTTAACCCTTAAGTTAAATAAAACATAATCATTACCTAATCAAACGTCCAAAACCAAAGACGGCGTAAAACAGCACACCAAAAGAAAATAAAAATCGCCTGTGAACAGGCGATTAAAAATTTAATCGCCTGTTAACAGGCGATTAAATTTTTGTTTGCTGCCAGCCGCCTTTTTGTTTTTCTTACAAAATTACAGCCAAAACCAATTAAAATCGCCTGTTCACAGGCGATTTAATTTTCCTCCCCGTTCAAATCAGCCAACCTCTATAAATACCAACCCCCTTAATTCATTTCAAATCATCGGTTTTTAACACTTATACACTATTCACAAAAATCCACTCAAAAATACCGTCTTTACATTTTCGAAAGGTAAACCTTTTACCTACGTTTTGGACGTTTGAGACTCGGACAATGGGGTTACATTAACCCCAAACCCGATATTGGCACTAGCGAAGCCGTATTCGTAATACGGTTGTAGCGGTCAGTTCATACTCCTTCTAAACCTCGCCAATATCGCATAAATAACGACCTCATATCACTAAAGCAAACCGACGTCACTTTTATAATTATGCAAGTCCTCATTCATGTGTTAAATAAACGACTAGAATCACGGATCCAACACTAAATTGTACTGCTTCATAGAGTCTTTTAGCATGTCAAAGCGAGGGTTTTCCATAAATTCTAAATATAAGGTCGGAAAATAACGTCTATAGTAATAATTTAGTCAATAAATTATTATTTAACGATACATTTCCTATAGCAAAGTCATTATTTTGACTATTTACA
This sequence comes from Dianthus caryophyllus, assembly GCA_023091065.1. Taxonomy (NCBI): domain Eukaryota; kingdom Viridiplantae; phylum Streptophyta; class Magnoliopsida; order Caryophyllales; family Caryophyllaceae; genus Dianthus; species Dianthus caryophyllus. The sequence goes on along the minus strand of CM041520.1, from coordinate 32,996,724 downwards.
TTATTTATGCATTTTAATCGAGTCATGTTTATTCGCACTTATGCGTGGCGTGACTTTTAGCCCAAATATCGAAATTAAACAAATGTTTTCAAATTAGTAGAGACTACTCTTACGTGAGGCTTTTTGATTCTTGTTTTCAAAACTCATTTTGTCAAAACTTTCGAAAAGTAACCTCACTCAGAACCCTTCTGCGGTTTCAAACCTTAGATTTTTAGGTATCGACGCACCTTGAAATCGAGACACTGCGTGTCTTGTATTTCAAGACGCGTTGAATAGGTTCCAAATTCCTTTAATATTTGGTGGCGACTCAGAAAATACATTTCAAAAGGACTTTTATACTTTTCTTTTTGATCACAAATTCATGCAATGATCTCCCCATTTTTAGCAAACTTAGCACTTTTTCTGCGAGGCGCATTCGCTTCTACGCCCCAATCCGGCGAGGTCGGCGCGAGGCGTCGATAGGCTTCTCTCGCTTTCCGGTACCTTCACAACTCTGAAACTTGGTCTGGCGCCGTGCCAGCCTGGAGGAAGAGCCCTGGATTGAGAAAGATAGCAGATTGTAAATATCCTGCTCACTGATAGGAAAGACGGAGGAAAGACCGTCCGAAGGGACGTCCAGGGGGCGCCCCTCAGACAGACTCCCCCACGAGAGCATGGAGCTAACCTTCTTCCGCTTCTTACGGGGCCGGGCGTCTTCCGAGGGAGGAGACTCAGACTCTATGACGAAGGGCTCAGTAACCCTGACCTCTCTTGGCGGGCTGGGGAGAGGAATATCCTGCACGACCCCGGACACGCCCCCCACGGGCGCGGACTGGACAACGTCGTCTTCCGGTTGCGGGCGGGGGGACGAAACAGATCCGGCCGGCTTTGCCCTTTCCTCGGCCTCCTTTTCCCGCTGTGGTTTATAGGATACGCGCTTTCTTCCCATCGGCCTGTCAGGAACTTCACCCTGCATGCTTTTTATGAATTCCCTGAGCGTGGGCTTACGTCGCTTCAAGTCCACGGCAGCCGGTTGATCAAGCGGTCGATTCTTTTCGCTCAGACCAATGGATGCCAAATCCTTCGGAGTGAGATGGCCCAAGGAACCTGCAAAAGACGAAGCAAGGTCAGAGCCGGAAGAATCAGAAAAGCTAAATAAACACAAGTTAAAAATGACTAAGGTACTAAGATCCTGGCCGCCCGGCCCCTGCTTACCTGCTTCGAGGGCCGGGACTAGGCCAACCACGCTCAGAAATTTGTCCTCGGAGATCGTGTCCGCTGGAGGAAGCCAATTCTTGGGGAACCAATCTTTCCCCGCTTTGTAAGCCTCAAAGTAGCGCCTTGACTCTCGACTCCTCCTTGGTCAGCGGAACGTCCTTCCAGGGAAGAATGCTCCCCGGGACCCACTCTTCTCGGGTCTCCAAACGACCCCTTACATCATTGTGAAAGCAGCGGGGGTGGTCGAAGGGAACAGGAGACTTGAGGAAAAACCACCTCTCGTTCCACCCCTTCATCGAATCGTTAACCGGGAAGTGGGTCAGGTATCCCGACTCCGTTACCAGTGACCACCACCCCTTAGTCGCCTTATTGGTACAGGGCCGAAAGTGATGAAGACGGCGGAAGAGATTTATCGTCAGGGGGAAGCCCAGATACAGACAAGTCCAAGCAAAGGCAATTATAACTCTCATCCCAAACGGTGTCATCTGGCATATAGCAATATTAGCCCGGTCGAGCACTTTCTCGATGAAAGGATGAAGAGGAAACCGGAGCCCGTGCTCCAGATCCTTCATGTATACGGCCGTGTGAAGATTCGGAGGCTTGACCACATTCTGGTGCCTTCCCGGTACGACGAATTCCCATCCCTCGGGCAAGTTATAATGTATAGCCGCCAGCTCAGGACTATTCTTCTCGTTCAAAAAGTCTCGGAAACCCAGATTAATCCTAGTGTTCATGGGGATCTGGAATACCGAGGGCTCTAGGATCCGTACGTGTAAAGGCTCGGCCTGAGAAGGGCCCGCCTGGGAAGTCCCAGCCTGAGCCTCCATGTCGGTCACACCCTCCCGGCCTACGGTCAGATCCTCAAGCTCAGGCTCTACCTCAGAATCTACTACTACGTTAATATCGGTAGCGGTTCTAGAAGACGAATCGGCTGAAGCACTCATAGTTCTCTATCAAATGATTAAAACTTACGAAATCTAGAGTCAAGCACGAAAATTACCTCTTGAAAAAACACGAACGAAGAAGGGATCAAAGGCAGGATGAAGCCGGAACGAAGTGCAAGCGAAGGATGATGAAATTTGGAGGATTTTTGGAGAAGATTTGAAGTGTTTTGGGGGTTTGTAAAGAGAAAATGAGTCGAAATAAGGGGGTATATATAGAGGGGGACGTGAATAGTGCACCCCAAGCCATCGTACGACACGTGTCAGCCGGGGGAGACGAAACGTCGTTACCTTGAGATCTGGAATTCAAAAATTGCGCCAAAATGGAAGCTTGCTCAACACACCACATCTGAGCGGGACGAGGGAAATGCAATGGCAGGAAGCAGGAACACGAGGAGAGCTTACTCATCCAGACTGGGGGAGGAAGCCACCCGCCTGGGAAATTAAGTCATACAGGGTAAGCCCGCGACTTCCCCTGTATGGGGGCAGTTGTTGGGGGTGACTTCTCCCGGGTCCCACGCCATCAGGCCGGTAGGATTATAGACCGGAGGATGGTCCCACACTCATTGAACCATCCTGCACTCTCCTGCCGGGTCACTCGAGGCCGGGAGGATTATTGACCGGACCATCCCATATACCAAAGAACCCAATGATCCACCCGGGTCCGGGCATGTATGGCCCACCCAGGGCCGTACTGTACGGAGTGGGGCACAAGAAGACAAATCTGAAATAGGTATAAAAGGCAACTAAAACCCTAAAAATCATTAAGTTTTACACACACACAAAAACACTACAAAAAGGTTTTTCTCTCTCTTTTCTCTCTCTAGATTTATTTGTCTTTGTAACTGACTTGAGCGTCGGAGGGCCATCACCCGGAAGGCCCCGGGGCTAGGTTTGCTACGTGATTTCAGGAGGAGAAGAAGGGAGAAGAGAACCGTGGGTTAAGGACCGCTCCCGGACTTAGTTCATTTAGCTTGTAATCCATAATCAACTTGTAATCACTTGTATTTAGTTTTGGTATTTAGTTCCTAACTTTATACCCGAAACAATTTCTAATAAATATGGTGTTATTTTGTAACGCTAATACAAATGGGAGAATTAAATATTCCCATTAATTGAGAACAAAATGTTCTTTGATTTTGGTGTCTTAAATTCGTGTAGAGATTCTCTAGAATAACTCTATCGTAGAGTTACTCCATTTTTGTCACATTTCTTGCATAGAATAAAAAATTTCTTTTCATCCATCACCCAAACGGGTTCACCAATTTTATGTAGGGTATCTTTTGGTTCGGATTCGGCGGTGAAGCCGCCGGAACATCCCGGAAAATGGTTTTTAAACCCTTTTCGGGAAACAAATCGATGAGAAACGCATATGATGATATTTGTATAAGAGAAATATCAAAATTAAATAAATTTATTATGATTATCTAATTTAAAAACCGAAATTCTAGAGTAACTCTACGGTAGAGTTAGTCTAGAGGATCCTGACACCTTAAATTCACGTAATTTTTAAAAATCATGAAATTTTTATTTCTATAAGCAACAAAACGACAAATCTAAAATTCGGTTGTCAACTTGTCATGAATAGCACACCAATACAATCTAACAAGTTATCACTAGTGTTATTAGCCAAAATGTATTCGGCCTCTTTCCCTTATAAATTTTTTTGTATTGTTTGAATCATGTAATGGGCCTGGCTAAACCCGAGCGAAAGAGAGAGTAATAAGCCCACTTTACAAGTTTAAGGGTATCAACATTTCTCAAAATCAATTGACAATGGCAGGAGGACCCTTAGATTTTATAAAGTACACAAACCTCTCTTCCACGATAAATGTGAGACTCTCACATGTGGACAATACTCTAACACTCCTTCTCACATGTGAGTTCCTCGGAAACCCAGGGCGAAACCATGGGAGCGCACGCTCGAAGTGGTATTCAACAAACCTTCAAAGAGGACCTCCTTCGGTGACATATTTTTTCGGAAACCCAGGGCGAAATCATGGGAGCGCACTCGGAGTATTATTCAACAAACCCTCAAAGAGGACCTCCTCCGGTGACATATTTTTCTGGGGCCAATTTACATTTTATCGTACCTAGGACGAACCCGGGCTTTGATGCCATGTTAAAATCATGTAACAGGCCTGACCAAACCCGAGCGAAAGAGAGAGCGAGTCCACTTTACAAGTCCAAGGGTATCCATATTTCCCAAAATCAATTGGCATTGAAAGGGACCCTCAGACTTTATAAAGTACACAAACTTCTCTTCCACAATTAATGTGGGACTCTCACGTGTGGCCAATACTCCAACATGGATCAAATATTTTATATATAAAATACAAATTACCGGCTTACATGAAGTTTTAAAATATATTAATAAATAAACAAATAAATGAAATATGGTAAATATTTTCAACTTGTTAATTCATGAAAAAAAATTATGAATTCTATGGATTGATTGACCCTAAAATCATATTCGATAGATCGGTACTCCATATAATCTGTTAATTATTACCGCGTTTAAAATTTGCCCTATATAAAAAGCTGATAGATTGTAATTGATTAAGATAATATGATCAATAAGATGATATATATTGTTCGTTTAATTAGCATGACCAAATATTTTATTGATCTTCAAATAATTAGTTAATAAGCTTTAATTATTATCGTTGTGTATATAGTGACATGCTGACATCGATGACAAAAATATCCATAAATATACTTCAAAAATCAAAAATACAAGCTCAATAGCACAAATTTTTAATGAAACAATTATTGTGAACTAAGAAAAATTGAAAATAGTGTAGTGACTTTTTGAAATATATATATATATACATGCTATTATTAATTTCACTGTACTGGAATCAAACACTAAATTATGACATACTTCTAGTGATTTCTCTATCTTATTTAACATAACACTAATTATATATTTATCACACACATAAATATATATTAATATGCCACACCGATAATATTTTAAGAATAAAATAGTCGTTAAAACAGCTCATAACACTTCTCAAATTCATTCAACTTTAGAAATTTGATGATAAAATGTTTCTCAGTTAGATAAGTTACCGTATATTTTCTAAGTAATAAAATATTGAATTGAATATTATTGTAGCACATAATATTATACAATATAATATAATATAATAAAAGTTGTTAGAGTCTCCCCATTGAAGGAAAATGGAGGACGACACAAGTCAAGAGTAATAATTCTCCTAGGAAACAATTATCAACGTCTTCAAATATAATAGTCAAACAAATGTAACAATAAATGCGTTGCTTAAAAAAAAATCATACGATTATTGTGACATGGTAATGCCTGAGAAACACTAGTAATAAGTCAAATGATGACCATGCATAAAAACAAGACGACATAGGTCTTACAACTTGCGTTATCTCAAGACTTAAAACTTAATCATATATTCCACAACGTCTATATTATTGTTTTCAATTATTTATTTTTCAAAAAAAAAAAAAAAAAAAAAAAAAAAAAAAAAAAAAAACTGACTTGTTTGTTTAAACACAAGCAAAATTCATGCAATAAGTCTCTCTTAAAACGGGTTATCAAATGCTTAAAACTAAAAGCGAATTGATATCTGTCACTGCATGTGCGTAAAACAAAATACTCTACTTTTTCCTACACTATTTACTTTTGTCTTATCTTAATTATTTGACCCGTTTTAAGCTTAAAACGGGTTACCCGTTTTATATGAGAATTTGTGAAATTCATGAGGAAGTAGGTTTTGTCTTATTAAGAATAACATATGATCATATACGGAGTATATGTATAGATAAAACTATTTACTTTACGTTGATTTCAAAAATAAAATATACTCCGTAAATAATTGATTATAATTAAACGGACGGTTATTTCAATTTGCAATTCATTTCAAACAATTTAAAGTTATATTTTTTGTACTCCGTATAATTTTTTAATAGTTTAATTTCTTCTCAAAATGATAAACAAAATGTGAAGGATGAGCACATAAAACTATAAGGACTCCTACTCTTTATAAACGGAGCGAATTATTTTATTTCACATTTTAAATTTCTCAAAGTGTTGGTCTCCCTTAAAACGGGTTACCCGTTTCTTGGGAGAAACGGGTCAAATAAGGGGGAAAAAGACAAAGAACTAGTGGGGGAGAACAACTTTCTCCCCCACTTGTCCTTTGTCTTTTGTAGATATTTGACCGTTTAACTGGTTTAAGGCAGATTCTGCCTTAAACAAGAATTTGTGTTTCTCAAAATGGATGATGGGAAGGATGAGCACATAAACAAAAATTCAAGTCCACATTTTATAATTATGATTTTGAAAATTCTTACCTTCTGTAATTTTTTTTAAAACTCCTACTGTTTACAAAAATTCTTTAAAAACTCCCACCAAAATCTTATTTTCACCAAAATAAACGTTAGTATTGTCTCATGAAAATATTGAATTCTCTGTTTTTTTTTTTTTTTTTTTTTTCACATTTGAGTTTCGGTTGACGACAGAGTACCTTAATGATGGTTTTTTAAAACAACAATTATTTAATTTTCACAAAAAAATTGCAAAAGATGAGAATTTGCAAATCATAGTTACAAAAGGTTGTAGTTATCAAATCACCCTTCAACTTGTTACTCCCTCTATTTCACTCATTTAGCCCCACTTACCTTTTTCGGCAATTTCACTCATTTAGCCCCATTTCTATTCATGGTAACTTTTAACAATTAAAAATACATTTTTACCCCTACCAATACACTTATTTACTAAAATACCATACACTTTATCATTTAAAATGGGGTCCACTTAACCCAAAATACCAACATTACCCTTAACTTTTTACTATTCTTAAAATTTGGTCCAAACCCATATGGGGCTTTTCCATTGAAATAAAGGGAGTATTATTTTACTATAAAAATATACATTTATTAGGGTTTTTTCATAACTATTATTTTGACCCAAAAGTTGAGAAGACCACTGGATATTATCAGCGCTATTGATACAGTTGGAGACAATGCTCGTGCCCAAGTTTTCGTACTCCACCAACCTGATTTTGCTACCGGATGCATTTCTAATTTTGTAATAGTACTAATGGTCGTATGCGTTCTTGTATGTGTTTTTTACTGTATTTGTATTGTAATACCAGACTTTCACAGTCGGGAACAATTATTATAATGCAAATACTTTACTCTTGCCAAAAAAAAAAAAAAAAAACTATTATTTTACTACTCGTATTATTTTACTATAAAAATATACATTTTTCTATTCTATAATAAGATAAAATACATACGGAGTATATGTTATTTATTAGGGTTTTTAGATAACTATCTCATTTTATACTACACTTAAAAGTTAAAACTCACACATTTTATAATTTTTATCAAAACTTTCACCTTATATAATCACAATGTTTAAACACGGCACCAAATTTTCATTCTGACACCATAAAATGTGAAATAAAATTCGCTCCGTTTAATTTATAGAGGACTTGAGTTTTTGTTTATGTGCTCTTAAACTTACGATTTATTCGTTATTTAGTCTTAACTCACATCATAAAATCCTCAATATTCTTCACGAAATGAGTATTTGGTGGTGTTTAAAAACATTTTAGTGAAAAACAAAACAAATATAAAAGGTGGTGTCCATGATATGAGTATTTGGTGGTGTTCAATATAAGGTACGGAGTAGGAGTTTTGAAAAAAAAAAAAACAAATATAAAAGGTGGGAGTATTGAAAAACTGTATTAAATATGGTGAGAATTATGAAAAAACCATACTTATTATTTGTATCATATTAAGATATTGGCTTTTCAACCGATTTAATTTCAATCTAAACAACTTTTTTCTTTTTATCTTTAACTAACATAACCCTCAACTTATCATTTATTTTTTACCCGATCCTTTTGTTTCACCCGCGATCAATGAGCATGTTGAATGTAGATAGATGATAAGTTTCTCTGGTCGCGGTGGACGATATATTCTTTAGAAACGAATGAATATGTGTAAGATTTTTACCGGACTCAAATTCAATTCGTTTCTATTCCTACGTATCACCTCTATAAATATATCAAGTTCAGGGTTTAAATACTACCATGAAAAAATTAAAACGCATAAAATTGTCTCACAATAATGTCATTGTGAGATCTCATACAATATAATACGAGTAGTAGTTTTTATTATTACTCTGTATTTTTTTCTTTTCTCTAATTATTGTGGCTGACATTACTGAGGATGTTCAGGTCTAGTGGCTCGACAAAGGTATTCAAGTTCGATTCCTGCTTTCCACACCAGTAGTAGTGGGCTTGTGCCTCATGTTAGACCAAAAAGAATTGCAGTAATTCTCCTGTGAGACTGAACTCACACTAAGTTAATGTGAGACCAAGGTACAAATTGCAGTTAAAGAAATAAAAAAACAAGAAACAAATGTACTAAAGTGACTAACAGGGGTACTAAAAAGATTTTGTAACAATTAATTATAATTATCACTTAAATAGTACAAAAGCTATATAATTGGGTACAAATGAGGCAGACTTACAATAATTTATTGTAAGTCCTAACTTACCCAAGAATTAGTGAAAGAATTGTGATATTGATTTTACATACGTTGAGTTAATGTGAGATGATTTTTCAAGATACTTATCGAATTTAAAATAACATATTTTACTTATTCTTTATATTTTATAATTAATACTCGCTCTGATTCACCATATTTTTATCATATTCATTTTTGAGATAATTTTTCAATTCTTATCATTTCCTTTTTCATAACCTTTTTATCCACAAAAATCAAACAAAATGGTGGACCCACTACTTACTCAGCCATTACTTAATAATTATGTCAAAACTAAATGATAAGAACCCGATAAATCAGATTGAGTAATATAATATGTATACAACTAACTATAAAAGAAGGGTTGGTGAATTGAAGTTTGACCTTATCCAAAAAGGTGTAAATTTGAAGTTTCCAAAACACACACCCCAAAAAACATGTAAGTATGTAACGTCTGCCAAAGAAGCAAAAATATAAAGAAAAAAACTGAAAGATACATTCATACAATGTAATGTAATTAAAGTATAGCATTAAATTATGGACAGTGTAGCGACTTGTAAAAATTATAAGAGCGTTATTAAGTACGGAGTAACTGTCATAGTTAATAGTGAAGTGAATTGATGGAGTAATATGTTATATGTGTGTGTGAGTTGTGTACGTGTTGTGTGGCAGAATTGTATGGACAAATTGGCAATTGAATTGGTTGACTCTCTCTCTCTATTCAATTCAATTGCATGCAATTACGTACCACGCAGTCTTACTCCTTGTATAGTTGTATGCATAAAACATATAAAATATAAAATATATTATTCATAGAATTTAATTTCTTAGCTTTGGAAATTGTGCATTTTAAACTTGAGTTATATATTATATCCAAATTAAATTAAGAAACACTAGGTTTTAGAAATGATTTTATGCGTAAAATCAATAATCGTGTGATAGATGAATGAATAGAGTAAATGTTGTGAAACCTTGTTTGATCTGCTTATTATTTGATCATATAATATTTCAATCTTTTGTGCTTGTATATGACTGGCAAATTTTTGTGTATAGGATGTGATCTGATCGATTTGACGATTTTGAGTTTTAGCGTTCAATGTCCATACATGGTAAATACTAGATTTATTCTATACATAGGCAGATTTTTGTTGATGGCTTGATAGATACGTTAACAGTGACGTAGAAATTAGATTTAACTTGTATTTGCAACTGAGAGTCGTTATTAATTGGATCGGAGTTGAAACTAATACGGAGTACAATATTAAATAATTAGTGATGATTATTATTGGAAGAGACGAAAAATAATATAAATATGAAAGTATTATTGAATAATATCGTATTACTATCTTTATTATACTAAACCACAGTTATCGCTGACATCATCAAATCCACATGTCGCGATTCTGTGAGTTTTTTTCCCGCCAAAACCTCATGCTGACATCATCCATTCTATTATATATTATTATTATTATTATTATTATTATTATTATTATTATTATTATTATTATTATTATTATTATTATTATTATTATTATTATTATTATAAACCGCAGCCTTTATTATTAGAAAAGAATTTTATACACCGGCTACAAAAAATTGGTGGGGAGCCGAGATACAATCTGGGCCCCCTTTATTATTATTATTATTATTATTATTATTATTATTATTATTATTATTATTATTATTATTATTATTATTATTATTATTATTATTATTATTATTATTATTATTATTATTATTATTATTATTATTATTATTATTATTATTATTATTATGTCCAAATTCATTATCTATAATTATCATTACACAATAATCATGTTCACACTTCACATTAATATTATGCATAAAATAATAAAATCTTAGTTTTAAATAATATATTTATCCTAAATTCATTAGTTTTTATTTTAATATTTTACTTTTCGTTTTAATTCTATATTATAATTAAAAACTAAGTACTTAATGTACTATTTTGCTATAACTCCACTTTTAATTTCAAATATGTATCTTTAATATTTATTTTAGCTTTGTCAGAAAAATATTTATCCTAGAGTAAATATTTGCTTATTTTAATATTTTTTACTTTTTATTTTATATTTTCTAATCAAAAATAAATGCTTTACAAAAACTTGGTACATAAAGTATTACAATGTAAAATATATTCACTTTATACATCTTTGTTATTTAGAATTTATGTTTGTTCGTTACTAAATATACACTTGAATATCATACAAATTAACAATTTTATTATTTTTCAATTGATTTATTACTTATAAGTTTATTAATTTAAAAACAATAATATCTATAGTTACCGTGCATTGATGCACGGGATCTAAACTAGTATTATTTTATTAGTGACTATTTTTTAAATGATTAGTGTCAGAAAAACCTCAATTAATCACAAGTTTAAATTGATAGTCCAAAATTGATTTATACATCACCTAATGTGAATGGTGTGAGTAATGACTAATCTAGCTAACACTTGTCCATTTTAGTTAGCGAAGGAGTAATTGAGAATAACCAATAATCAATGCCATCTTTCATTGACTTAAAAAAGATTAAATTCAAAGTCTTAGTTTCCTTTTGTCCTTTCAAAATAAGAAAATATTCGACAACAATTAAATTTAATAGTAACTGTCAGGAACTAACTCAACCAAAAGTTTAAGCTGATGGTTGAAGGGCCAAGATCGATTATATACTCTAACACGCCCCCTCACGCAAATGCCCTTAGGGATTGAAGCGTGGACTCACTGAGCGCCTGCGCAGTGCGAAAATATCTGGCTTTGAAAGTGAGGGGTGGTGAGATTCGAACCTATGACCTTTTTGTCACAAGGCTCTGATACCATGTCAGGAACCAACTCAACCAAAAGCTTAAACTGATGGTTGGAGGCCCAAGATCGATTATATACTCTAACAGTAACTAATCATAGATTATTGTGTTTTTCTTTCGGATCATCAGTTTACGTTGTCTTTTACACGTTTGTCAATGTTCATTTTGTTCTGTGTATAGCTTGAGTTAATTACACAGTCGTAAAAACTATGAAAATTTGATATTTTTTAATACTTACGAGTATCTAGAACCGAAAATTTCTTAGCCTAATAGTTGAAAACTATTAGAGAGAAATAAATCATATGGTATATTATCAGAATATACCATATAATAGAATATATTCTGATAATATACCATATGATTTATTTCTCTCTAATAAAAACTCATATTCGCAGACAAATTAGTAAGATCTCATACTCATACAATCACATTTTTGTGATACATTTGTCTTATTTCACTAGTTTAATTATCATCTTGTCCTCATCCATCTTAATTGGTGAATTATATTAAGTAATTCTCAATAGTAAATTTTTGTTACTTTTCACTAACTTGAAGAAAGAGAAAACAATGAACGCCAAGGTCATTATATTTTCCTCTAAAATTGAAAATTATTTGACGGCAAATTAAACATATCTATGGCGTTTAACAACTCTCCATTTGTACGCAAGACACGGTTATAAGTTCCAAAATCTATAATTATCTCAAAGAGTACGGTTAAAAGAAGAATAATAATTTTATACGCAAATGATAGAGTACGTATTTTAAACTTGATTTTATAATCTTATTACGCTATTTATTCTTTGCAAATAGACCTACCAACTAATTCAACTCACGTCCATCTCAATTGATCGATCAAATTATACCAAATAGCCCATCATATTATCTTTAATTGACTTGAAAAATTAGAAAAATCAAAGTTTCAGTTTCTCCTTTCAAAAACAAAATTATTTGACGACAAACAAATTGGAGAGTCGTCCCAGAAATCTACGGTGTTCTACAACTACAAAACAAGACAAATAAAGACAACATAAAAACCACGAGATGTAAGCTTAATTAAGAAAAGTCACTTAAGGTGTGCTCCGAATAATACTTCAGTAGACCATAATATTATACTTTCTTTCTATCTAATCATTGTACTCTATTGACTAAAATTCAAGTGCATGTGTGAAATCAGAGGACAGGCGACACCATGAAGTGGTAGAGAGAAAGCGCTCATGGCGAGGTTCCATCCTAAAACCAATTGGCAATAGGAGGAGTATCCCTTAGGCTTTTATAAGGTGGACATTTCAACTCTCCACAACCGATGTGGGACTTACATGTGGGCATATTAATAGGGGATTCTTCACAGCATGCACTATTATTTTTGAGCACCTTAACAAAATTGCGGCAACACACTACTTGTACTTGTTATAACTTGTAAGTGACCTTCACAATATAATCATGCACATATCATATTAATTGATTCATATATTACTACTTCTAATAATAATAATTATTATAATAATAATACTCCATAATCAACTTTTCTTTTTTCTTTGCCTAAATAACTATTATTAGATATAGAAACGTATTCTTTCAACTTTTTAAATTGAATCAATCAGATCGAATGAATCGAAATGAATGAATCGAATCGAATCGAAATGAATGGGTGAATCGAATCGATTCGAATCGAATGAAGTTCAATTAAATAACATAGTTGTCTTTGGCCAGGCCCGAATCGAAGTGGTGGCCCGAGCGAAATATCTTTGAAAATAATTTGGAAAGAAACGAGTCCATAGTTGTGAGTTAATGGCTGAATATAATTGTTATCAAATATGTTGGAGATGACATAAAACTTAATTACTACGTAAATGATAAAAAGAGATATGGAACCTGTTCTTTCCAGCTTATTTTCAAAGATTCGATTCGATTCATTCGATTCGATTCGATTCATTCCATTCGATTCGATTTGATTCATTCCACTTCGATTCGATTCCATTCCATTCGATTCGATTCGATTCATTCCATTCGATTCGATGATTCGATTCGATTCGATTCAACTATGTTCGATTCGATTCGATTCAATTCATTCGATTAAGTTCGATTTAATTCGATTCATTCATTTGATTCGATTCGATTCATTCGATTCGATTCGATTCGATTCGATTCACTCTAAAAGTCAGAAAAGAACATGTTCATACTATATTTATCGAATTAGTAATTGTAATTTGTCCTATTATATGCATCTAATGAGTACAAAATTTAATATATTCGAATTTCAAATATGACAATAACCGATATTTAACGTCATTTTTAATTATAAAATGCTTCGAGTTATAAAAAATAGTTTAATCGGACATAAGATTTGTTGTCCAAGATAGTTAATTACGTTTTACGATAAGATCAGTGTATTTCAGTAGACCTGGCAAAATGAAACCGAACCAGATAAACCGACTGAAATTATTGGAATCGACATCCAACCGAACATCTGAAAAGATTAACTATACTTGAACTTAATCCGTAACCTGATATGACTTGAACTGAACTGAAACTGAACGAAATTCAACACATATCTGGATGAAAGACCCATAGTCGAATAAACTTGAACTGTTTTAAATCCGAATTTATTTCACTCGAACCTGAAGACAACTGAACTGAAAAATAATCGATTCGACCCAAACCAAAAGAATATTTACCTCATATATAAATATATATTAAAAGCTACTTTATATGACAACGGTCATACAAGTTCAAAATCAACTTCTTAACTCTTTAACCAAGTGTTTAAGAGTATTAATTGTTTTGATAATTAAAAATAATAAAAATGACTCCTATTTATAACATAATATCACTTCATAACTAGGTAATCTTTCGATGTGGGATATTGTAACTATTTATACCAAATTCATCACATTTACATTCTTATTTTTTCAATGTGGGACACAATAGAACAAGAGTATTCCAAGTTAAAGTCGCATCTTAAAAACAATATTATAATTTAGTATGAGACGGATAAACTCAACGAAACACGAAGCTGTAAAATAATATAAAATCTAAGACCTTTAAACTTTTATTCCGTATTTTGCAACATATTTATTTTTTCACATAACTCTTATATGCGAAAATTTAGAAGCACACAAGTGGAAAATGAAATCAAAATTGAGGACGCTACAATTCTTTCATATATTATCCGAATGTGCAGTGACCCGATTCGAATAATATATGACTTGATCATATCTCGACTCGATTATCAACTGATCTAACATTAATCCGACTTGAACCCGAATTGAACCAAAATTATCTGCAACCGATAGAGACTCGTAATCGAAACAAAATCGAATTGAACTGAATTGAAATCGAAAATACAAATAAACCAAATGAAATCGATACGAAACAAACTGATCCGAAACCGATCCAAATGACCCGTTTGCCATCAGCATAATTGAATATTATGGTGGAAATGACATTGTATTTTTTAGGTATTGGTGTAACAATTATCATTCACCACGCTATTGCTCACTTTTGTTTTTAAAATCGGTATAATTTTGTATACCATAATGGTAATTTAATTTGTCATATATAATTACATGCATATGATGTGTACAAAATTCGCAATATTAAGTATTTTGATAAATATTGACCCCCTTTTATTTTAATTTTTCATACGAGGTTCAAAATAATTTTTATGTTCTCAGCTAAATTTTACCGGTTTACATTAAGGTGTAAACTTGTAATCGATTAACATGAATAAGTTATCTTGCGCCATTCATAACTTAATCCATTTCAAGGGAGCATATATGTCACTTTATTATTTGAAGTGTCTACCCTAGCTAGATGCCCATGATTCCTTAACCATATACCTAATTATATACGTTACGTTTGTTTTGCACGTATTATTTAACATAAAGTAATCGAGTCAAAACAACAGTTTTCAAATTAATACTCCGTATAATTATTCATGAAATATTCATTCATTCTTGTTTTTTTTTTTTTTTTTTTCAATCCAAAATACAAAATTATAAGAACAATCAATCATGTACCCTCATACACTATAAATTCAAAACATACCACATACCATACATATAAAATTAACCAGATTATCTTAAGAATAAAACCGATATATAATTAAATAGAACGAAACAAATATCTATCATATAAGTCTACCCTAAATGCCCATGATGATCTTATACACACATACATACCCATAATATAAACCTAACGGTATAGGGAGAAGTAGTCCCATAACAAATTAGGTGTCTACGACAAATAATTGAAGCAACTCTCACAAAATTATAAAATTTTTTTAAGCATGTGAAATCAAATAAGAACACATCCATCCATTTTCCAGCCAATTGTTAACCCTCTTCAATCGATAAAATCCAAAGCTAGTAGTTATTGTTTTTGGCCTTTTCACACTATTATCCTTACCCTTAAGTCAACACTCCTCAATTAAAACAATTAAATAAATAAAAATTATTGCTTTTTAAAATAAAAATAAAAGATTCCTAACATCAATTATTCAGTGTCGTTATCGATTATAAAATTTGAATTTTTAATGGGTTTTAAAAATATATTTAAAAAGTTCGTTGGAATAAAAGAAATAAAATTTAAACGAACAAACTGTTAATATGGTAAGTTTCAATTATAAAAATAAAAAGTAATAACATAACCTCAAAACGTTGAATACTTTGTCCAACTAAGTTTCTTATTTTTCTTTATATGTCGAGTTTATTTTTATTTTTAAAATAAATGATATGCTGTTAATAGAGACGACAGATAAAATTAAATAACATAATTTGTCGTATATAAAACATGTACGGAGTATTATTATTCCTTTGTAACATGAAGTTTATAACGTACAATATATTCCATGGTAAGTACAAGTTGTAATTTAGCTGTTTTTCTATATATTACAAATCAAAAATGTAGGTCATGACTAATATGAATTAATGACTCCTGAATTATTGAAGAAAACATAATACTCCAACGTATTCTAGAAAACATATATTATAATTAATTATTTTATAATTACTTAAAAATAACGTACGTTTGCTAGTACTACTACATTTGTCACATACTCACATGTATTTATAGGTATTCTTTAGTATAATTAATAGTTTGTGGAAATAATAGTCTCACAAACTATGAGAAGAAACTAGAATATGAACTATATTATGTCGCTATCAAATTCCACGGTGTTTGTGAAAAATGATGCCCTAGTTGAAATATTTTAAGCATGTCATTTTTTTTAACATAATTAAACACAAAGTAAGTCTTCGAGATAAATTTTATACGGTGTAAGGTAATTTGAAATAATCTTTTGTATCATCTCAGTAAATAACGAGCACTATATATAGGATACGTACCGTATCATATATTTTGTCCAAAATTTATACAAAATCAAGAATAATAAAACATTTAGTAATATATACATATTCTGATCCAGTCATTTGTTTATTTTATTTTATTTTATTTTGGGAATGAATAAAAAATGACTTTTTCTAAAAAAAAATTATGTTCAATTTCAAAATAATAAAGTAAATAAATGACTGAATCTAATGAGTATATATATATGCTTGTAATAAAATGAGTAAATAAAATTCATAAATTCTTAACCTTAAAATTGATCCTATATTATATATGCTTGTAATATCCAGGCTATTGAGTCTAAACATAAAGAGTATTCTTATCGAACCATTAAAATTGGAAATTCTTATCTCTTCTCATTATAATTCATACTCCTTTCTTTTCAGTTCACATATTGTCCACTTGACATTGAATCATAAGCAAATTATGATATTACATGCATGCCCCTATAAAAATATACGTCATACTCCGTACAAGTTATTCAATCGAGATTTTGTAGATCGAATTAATCAAAGATGTAAAATATTCTTCACTTTTAAGGTTCAATCGTTAATAACCTTTTATTACGGAGTATGAAATAAGATCAAGTTGTAATTTAGGTTAAAAAAAAAACTCGTACTCCCTCCGTTTCAGTTAACAACATTAGTTTATTTCTCTTTAAACAAAAAAAAAAAAAAAAAAAAAAAGTAAACAAATCATTGGAACAGAATGAATGAGTATAATCCTTTTGACATTTCAACCATTCATTTATCTTTTTTTATTTAATAATTACTCCCTAATATTTTATTTAACAATAATACGGACTATTTTTTTTGTTTTGATAATTTCAAAATAAAATCAAATAATTTATTGAAATAAAACAGTAATTATTGTAAATATATAAGCATATGATTCTCTAAGATGTTAATTAAAAGTGTCACTTTGAAAGGGACAATGTATCAACCTTTAGCATACAATTTGAGACTAAGAAAATGACAAGTGAAAGATTTAAACCTAAGATTATTATACAAAGTGTTTTGTTGCTCTTTTTCATAGCTAAACAAGTTGTGGAAAAGTTACATTTTAGATCTATATATTTAAATTTTATTACTCACTCATAAGTCATAATTTTTGTTTAAATTTTATTATTAATTTATACTCGGTAATTAAGATGTTGTGAATGAATTTTTATGTACTATTAGAAGATTTTATTGAGTGCAATAATAGGGTATAAGCATCTCCACCACTTATAAAGTGGATAATAAAACATCCACTTACGTATGAATATATTCTAGTAAATATTTATTGGTATTTTTTTTTTTTTTTTGAATAAACTAAATATCTACGGGGTACTTTCTACACTATCCATAGAACAAATATCTAGGTAGAGTCTATTATATGATCAATTTTTCTTATTAATTTGTTTCAATTTAATTAAAGTAAGCAATTTTTTTTTTTTAAAAAAAAAAAAGATTATTTAAAATGAGCCATTTATTATAAATTATAAAGAACATTCTTTATACAAGTAATATATTAAAATTATTAGATAAGTTGATCAAAGAAAACTCTATTTCATTTTATGCTATATAAAATTTCAGCAAATCTCTTATAATATGACAATCTCATAATATAAGACGAGATCATTACAAAAAAATCGACAACAACCTAGCTGCCATTTTAATTTTATTTTTTAGGATAACATGAGAAATTCCGCTAGCTAACATAGGTGCGAATTGGGTAAACCCCCTGACCGTGCATGATAGCCTGCAAAGTGCAAACCATGCACGCCCCAGATCATTAGTCACCTTTAGCTTTTACTAAGGCGATAGGCTCATGTCTCATGATATTTATTACGACAAAATATATCATCATTTTTATTTAACATGTTGTCTTGAAATTTGTAGTAGAATCGGCTTTCAATTGATATTTCGAAACCACAAATGTAGTAGATATTTTGAAATAATAATAAAAGACGAGCCGTATGTAATTGTTAGGATATTTTGTAATTTGTAATAATAGTAGGTAATGGGAATAAATAAAAGGAGTTTCAACAACAATATAATACTTCCTCCATTCCATTTGATTCTATACGTTTACTTTTTGCACGTACGTCGATACACGTTTTCTTTTGTTCATATCTTTAGTTACGTATTTCAAAAAATTATAAAAATTTGATATTAATAATGTATTCGAAAAGACAATTAAAACAAGATCCCACATGATTATGTTTTATTTTATATGTTAAAAATTATATCGACCATTATCCTCACTCGTGAATAGTGTCAAAAAACCAAACGTATACAATCAAACGGAATGGAGGAAGTAGCTAGCTATTATTGAAATTTGAAATTGCTCATAAATTCCTTTGCAACTTACTTGTGCTCCTTATCATGATCTATTTTATCCAATCATTTTGAGTCACACATTATTATTCTATGCCGTTTTCTTTAAAGTAAACTGACATCATAAAACAATTCCATACCTATAAATATATTCAGATCATATTTTATTGGTCTTTCTATCGCCCAGTGGGCATAGGATAAGAGAGGAAGTTTTAAAAGGAGATTTCATCTCCCAATCATGGGTAGGTGGAAAAAAAAAAGCTTTAATTAATTTTTTTTTGTTTTCACCAATAATTGAGAAGCCTAACGTATGCCCAGTGGGCATTGGTTAGAAAAATCCTATTTTATTTTTATTAGTTTTTTATTTATGTTTTTATTACATTTCATACCGAGGATATTTAAAAAAGTATTTTGTAATTTTAGAATTTTTTTTAAATGTGATATATATGATTTAAAAAAAAAACTACTTCCTCCATTCGAGTGAATTATTTACACTTTTTCTATTTTGTGATGAGAAAAGTCTAAACAAATAACTGAGATACATGAAGTACGGAGTAATAAACAAAAAAAAATTTCAATCAAAGACCACTTGATAGCAATATAGAGCATGCTACTTTTCATCATCTTATTTTTACTTATTTTATCAAACATGTCAAATATTTTTAGAAAATATTAGAAAATTTTACGAATTCTATTATTCAAAATAAATTGAACGTACGAACATCTCAGAAAATTTAAAAATATATCAAATTTGAGACAATTTAAGATAAAGTGGACATGGCCTTAGAAACTCAATATGGTTTTTCCCATTTTGAGAGGAATATTCGGTAAAGATAAATTTTTTATGTACATATATTTGGAGGGATCCATTTTTTCTTACCCATGCATAATAAAAAAAAAAACTAACCTAGCCTCCTCTCTTTTCTCGGTAAAAAAAAACCCTAGTTTCCAAAAATCAGATATGGGCTACCATTGACATTTAATTAATGATAAGCCCCCAAAATCTTTAAAGTATTCGTTAATTTCATGAATATCATATTATGAATAAAAGTCTCCCTTTGGTGCCCGCAAGGGTGTGGTCTAGTGGTTAAAACATGGGTGAAATTTCCATGGGTCTCAGGTTCAATTCCCTCCAAGAGCAATCTTGTGGGGAATGTTAGAAACTTGAGGCTATGCCTAATCAGATCACGAGCCTGTCGCCCTGGTAAAAAGGGTGGCTAACCTGGCGTGCATGGTTTGCAGGCTATCATGCACGCTCGGGGGGTTTACCCAGTGTGCACCTAAGGTAGCGGCTGCGGGTTCCCCACGTTATACAAAAAAAAAAAAAAAAAAAAAAAGTCTCGCTTTGGTGAGATTTGTTTTTCAGTCCTCGTTTCCAAAGTTTTTTCAGTTCTTCGTATAATCTTAGGTTTGTTTTTTAATGGATGTAAGAATATGAATGATTCGTTGCTGATGCTTCGTTATAGGTGTCTTTAATGGATTCAAACTATTCGTCTACGGTACAATTTGAAGATAAGATTTCACATATATTCAATCGAACGATGAATCCTCTCAAATGCTATATCAGAATAGCAATATAAGGACATACCGAAGAGTCTTATCATGATTTGACATCCATAGTTTACCAGAATTTTTTTTTCTTTTACTTCCATATTTGTTTAGATTATTTTAATCATTTGTAAGTGTCGTCGTTTGACAATTTATTAATGAATTAGTTTTTCCGTTTCAAAAAAATATTCCTCAATACGCAAGATTTAAAGGTAAATGGTATTTAAATAACAATACTTCATTCTCCTTTTTCTTTATTTCTCTTCCCTTATTTTCCTTCTTTTCCCTTTCCCCCCACTTCCGCTATCCAAACAAACCCAAATTATCTGATATGTTGGTAAATTTAATATATTGATTTGGGCAAATGTGTATTGTTATTGTTATAAATTATTGTACATAAAAGTAGAGTTTAATGATTGTAATAACCGATTAAACAAAAAAAGAAAAAGAAAAAAAAACTGATGTTAAATGAATAAAATGGAGCTAGTGTTAACTTACAATTGGAATAAAGTCTTTTTTTTTTTTTTTTTTTTTTTTTTTTTTTTTTTTTTTTACATATATAATTCCAGTTCAGATCGTGTAATTCAAATCCTATTAGTTCATTTCAGTTTAACTTAGCTTCATTCAGTTCAATAGTTCTATTTAATTCAATAATTTAATTCAGTTCAGGTTTTTTTTCTTTATTGTTGTTGTTTCTATTTAAGACTATATTTATATTATATTGTATTTTGTTACATTATATTATAATATGTAATAAATAAATAAATATATAAATAAATAAATAAAAAGGTAGAAATAAAAATAGTATGGATAGACGACAAATGTCATGAAGAGAGGTTGGAAGATAGTTAAAGAAGATACAAGCCATCATAATTAAGGTGATTAGTTTGGCATGGTGTTGCAAGTAGAGCTGTCAAGCTTGACCCGATCCGAGCGACCCGACTCGAATCCGAGCAAAACCGATCTAATAAGACCCGAAATTATAGTGACCTGAAACCGACCCGAACCGACCCGATGACGATCCGTAACCCGACACGACCCGATATAGTCTGACCCGAAACCGACCCGACCCAACCCGAGATGACCCGAAACCCGATTCAACCCGAGTTTATTTAATAGCTGACCCGACCCAAAATGACCCGAAACTTTGAAGATTTTAAAGAAATTTTGAAACTTTTTTTTAAAATTTTTCAAAATTTTCAATCTTTTAGCTATACTCCAAATAAAATATTTGACATTTTGACATTGAGATATAGTTAAAAATTCAAATATTGGTTTGAAAAATAATAAAATTTTAAAATTTGTTTTGGCGCCAAAATTTAAGCCCAAATTATTAGTGACCCGAACCCGATTGACCCGACAATTTTAGCTTTAATGACCCGATCCGATATGACCCGGACCCGACCCGAACACTGTTATAACCCGACATGACCCGAACCCGATATGACCCGAACACTGTTATGAGACCCGAATCGACCCGAACCCGACCCGACCCGACCCGATACAACTCGACCCAAACCCGACCCGAGTGACCCGATTGCCACCTCTAGTTGCAAGTAGTGGTGGGGTTATTATTATTACTCCGTATTATTATTTGTTGGGGACGACATTCATTTTACATTGGTGGATGCTTCCGTTTTGAACATTCTTATATATTGTTGTACTATTACATTTTACTTACACTTTGTTGGGACCTCTTCTCTTTGATTCGCTTGTTGTGTTGCTCTACTCCATTTTATATATAAATATAAATCACCAACAAATGTTATAAATATAGTCAAAAGTTTGTGTAAATTATCGATCGTGTAAATATAGTCAAACGTTTGTGTATATGTAATACGCAGTAACGACTATCCTTAATTTAAAGGTTTCAATTTGATTCAAATTGTGTTTTGAACCACATTGTTTTGTCTTTGAATCCCTATTCGCAAACAGGTTTAATTTGACGGTGATATTTTTATGTCATGCATGTTGAAAAGAAGAGTTAACTTCTTTAAGACATATATAAGATTTCAATCAACATCTTCCATTCAATATTGATTTTTATCTAATTGAAATCCACAATGACCTATATTGTTAGATTGTTTCTTACATTTTCCCTTAATTTGAGTTTTTTCATTCAAATTATTCCCCCTTTTTTTGTTGGCTGAATGAGTCCTCATACAGTTTAGTGTTTTTATTTTTTCATTATGAGGCATGAGGCGATCTGTACAACAGACGAGAGGAGACCGAACTTTTAACCTATGATCACATAATACCCCCATCATAACCACTAGATCAAGACATCTTCATCCCTCTTAAAGTAGAGTCAAATACAATTTTTCATGCAATACTATATATCTCATCATGACTATTTTACTACAATGGTACATATATACCTTATTCAAAGGATAAAATAGTTTAATCTTTATATACTGTAAGCACTTCGAGTTTTCTTACCTTAATACATATATATTATTATAACGGAAGCGCTAACGACAGATATTGGGCCTCTGCTGCATCGGTGTCTACAGTCCATAATAGTATGATATTGTCCGCTTTGGGCTAACCCCTCACGGATTTACTCTTGGACTCCTTCCCAAAAGGCCTCATACTATTATATTTGGTAGACACTTATACAGATGAGCTTTCATCTTTTCTCAACCGATGTGGGACTTAAGTTTGCACCCCAACACATACAAACCACATACGTTAATCATCAATACTTTTCATATAATCACAAAATTCGAACACGAGTTATTAAAGATATTCACAATGTCTTTACACAACTCCACAAGATTTTATTCCTTCATCCAACAATCTCTTTAACTACATCACCACTTATCTATGATACCAAGAGAAAAAGAATTGTTCATTCCATACAACATTATCATTGTTATTACCCTAAATTAAGGCGTTTATATGAAAAATTGTAGCATCTTATTTAATTGAGTCAACCACACAATTTAGAATTTTGGTTTGTGAGAGAGGTCCCATATGATGAGAGTACAATAATTTTAGGTCCTATGAGTGACACCATAACACATAACAATCATGTATAATAGTATCACATTCTCCATTTCATCTAACTACACTCACTCACTCACTTGTCTCTTTTGCTTTGTCTAGTCAAAATTGCACCACTTGTTGGTTAGTTGTTTAGAGGATCTTTGAAGTGATGGATGGCCTTATTAATTTCTTAAGATCCATTGACTCTCTAATTGAAACTTATACTATATTGACCTAGTAATAAAATTGCATAAATTTGATCATTCAATTGTAAGATTTACGTCATATATACTTTCTTATGTAGTACATACAAACTCTTGTTTTGTGGTCGTTCAACATTATAGATCGTTGTGTCTATTTGTAAAGACAATTTTGAGGGTAGACATTATTATTTGTTTAAGGTTGTAGTTTTCATTAGTTATTAACATTGAGTATTAATTTCTTGTATTTAATTTAACATGTGTGTGATTGAAGCATATCAATCTTCCATACAAATATCATTTAACAATGGATAATATTTTCCATCCAGACCTTTAGAAATTGAGCAAAAATATGAAGTTCTAATACCCCAAATTGCATATCCTTTTATTAACGATTACAAAGCATGTAGATTTATTACATTACTGATTACACTTTGAAAATTAACTTTACCACCCCAAATAAGTGTTTTTGATTTCGCTGATGCTTAAACTAAGAATGACTGTCAAGCTAAGTCATCTGTTTAGTAAAATTTAATTTATATATATTCGTTCCAAAAAATAATACAAAGTATTAAGATAAAGATTGTGACATATGCAAGTATTCATAATGTGGATCTCCTCCCATGAATTTGTTGAGAATGATAGTACATTTATTTCTTGACACAAGATATTAAGTTATTAACTATACAAGCAAGTTAATTAGTTTCCTAATATAAATAATTTAGGAAAATAGGGGCTTTTGGAGGGTCAAGGAATTTGGCCTATTAGAAAGACATAGAATGGTCACTTGTTGTGTCAATTGTTGGCAAACTTTCCCAACATTCTTTGCTTGCAATGATACAAGACACATCACATAACATATGGTATGGTATCCACTTTATTATAAATTTTTGAGTGAGAGCCTTATGTGTTGTGATGGTTTTATTAGTTAAATTGATCATGGGCAATGGTTGGTAGCTCCTCTTTATATGATAGTGTTTATGACTTTTTTATTACTATTTATTACTATTTATAGATTTTTATTGAAATATTTTATAGTTTTGGTGGTGTATAGTCAAGTATATAATTATATGTGCTTAATATGTGGCTATGCTTTAGTGATTTAACTTTCTATAGTTTCAAGAGGTATAAGTGTTATGTAAATTATGAAGTATGGACGTTAGTGCTTTATTAGCATGATAATATAAATTGGGTTTGATTAAAATTGAACATGACTTGATGGGATCATGAAAACAAGGTAAATGTTTGAAGTAGTTCTAATTTTTTTATTTTTCTTAATTTAGTAGACATTTTAAAAAATTTGAGAAAATTTCAAATAAATTTAAAATAAAAAGTACTCGTACTTAAAACACTGAACTTTACAAAAAGGTTAAATGCACCTCAAACTTGAAACAATTTAAAATGAGAAGACAGTATGTCTACGATGTCTTTAGTTTGTGGAATAGTAAAACTAAACGCAATAGACAAAAAAAAGATCATATACTTTATCTCATCCACACTAAAGGTCACATTGCGTTTTATGACACTATTCGTTAAGCTAGAGGATTTTTATTATGTTTTGCAATGCATATTGCGTCTCATTCACCAAGTTCTTCTTATCATTTGCATATGACACATTTATTAAGGAGTTGTTGAATAAGTGGTAGAATCCACCTTTTATTTGATTTTTGTGGGTAAAAAAGTTACTAAAAGGGAAATGATAAGAATAGAAAATCATGTGGAAATTTGTTTGATTTGTCTTCATGAGTAAAGTTAGAATATCAAATTTTATATTTTCTATAATGTGTAATTAGTGTAAAACCTTATACGGGTTGGGGTCACACTCATAAATGGAAGGAGAGAGTCCGCTTCATAAAACCTCGAAAGTTCCACCCCAAAACTAATTAGCAATAAGAGGAGTAATATCTAAACTTTATAAAGTGCGCAGTTCTAACTTCCATGATCAATATGAGACTTACATGTAAAGTTAATAAGAGTTTAGCTCACACTCCCCCCTTCACGTATGAGCTCATTAACAAAGCTCAAACGTACAGGTGAAACTATTAAGGTCTCTTCACAAGTACAAATATTAATCTAAAAAAATATTTATAGAAAAATGTGCAAGTGGGTCATATAAAATCAGCCGTGGATGAGAGTGAGTACTGCATACTTCTATACGTATGTATGATATATATAAAAACAGACCCGACCTTATAAACCCGACCCGATAAGGTTGACCCGAGACTCGAAAGTGACATGATAATCACAACCTGAAATTACTCGAAACCAAAAATGACCCGACCCGACCCAGACCCGACCCGCAATGCCTTGACCCGAAACTCAAATTGACTCGATACAAAGTACTCTTGGTGACTTCAAATGACTTAAAAATAATTTATTTGGTATCGTTTAATCAATAAATATCAATCATATGAATAAAAACCTTAAAAGTAACATTTTGACAAAAAAAATCGACTTTTTTACCAAAATTTTGCATTTTGAACCCGAAAGAAACCGACCCGACCCAAATTGACCCGAACCCGAAATGACTCAATAACACCTGACCCGAAATAGACTCGAAATCCGAAATGACCCGGCCCAACCCGATACAACGACTAGATCCAAAATGACCCAACCCGAATTGACCCGACCTAATTGACCCGTTTTCCAGGTCTAAAGGTGGCTATTAGGGATGACAGAGTCACCCTCCATCCACCCTAAATTAAACAGGTAGAATATAGATGATGGGAAAAAAAATTTATTTAGAGTTGGATAAGGATAAAGGTGAATAGAGGGTGGGATAGAGGTGATTTTCAATCACCATTTTATTCACCTTGAGTATATCTTTATCCTTAAATAATGTTTTTATTTTATTATTCTGTAGTATTAATGAAAAATTATTAAAACTAAATTATTTAGATCATGAAAATTATTACTTCAATAATATTAATTATTATTGCATATGTTTTGCTGGAAATTGTTACTAAATGTATTACAAATATACTCAAGAGTATTATAGGAAGCTTAGTGGGCGAATACCGGAATGCCTTCATCCCTGGTAGAAATATACAAAATAACATCCTTATAAACCATGAAGTTGTCCATCACATAAAACACAAGAAAAAAGGGAAACGGGCGTGTTTGCTATTAAGGTTGACATGAGTAAGGCGTATGACAAAGTCGACTAGCATTTCTTGAAAGCCACATTACTAAGTATGGGTTTCTCGGAGTCAATAATTTCCCTTATTAAGCTTTGTGTAACATCAGTGTCATATGAGGTTTTACTAAATGAAGTTCCGCAAACAAGATTCAATCCGAGAAGAAGCTTACGACAAGGGGACCCCCTATCACCTTATTTTTGTGTGTTATGTATGGAAGTATTATCAGCTAATCTATGTGCGGCCTAAGAAAAAGGATAGATTGCGGGCATTAAAGTGTGTAGATTAGCCCCGACCATAACCCATCTCTTATTGGCAGATGACTCTACTTTTTTCAATGAAGGAAATAGGGAGAAAGGAATAAATCTCCTTCAGATTATTGATGACTTTTGTAGTGTGTCGGGACAACGTATAAATCGAGATAAGTCGGCCATTATATTCAGTCCTAATACGTCTGCAGCAGTCAAGGAAGTAATTTGTACTTAAGCTGATATAAAGTCCACAGATGGTTTAGGTCTATATTTAGGCCTACCGACAGAGCTTACCGAGTTAAAGAAAGATGTGTTCGCGTTCACCATTGAACAAGGGCAATGAAAGATCTCAGCATGGAATGGAAAATTACTTTCAACACCGAGAAGATTAATGTGGAACTCGGGATCGAGGGGACCCAACTCGGCGTCTTGCATAAGGGCGCTTTAAGTTAAAAAGATTAAGTTAGGAAAACCTTTAAAACTGTTTTGGAGTCGCCACCTAATTATCGCGGAAATTAGGAACCTGCTAAAATGTCCTAAGCTGTAAAACACGTCCTAAATTTTGGAGCACGCCGACACCCCTAGATCTAGGTGTATGAAACCAGATGGATTCGGGGTGAGGGTACTTTTCTAAAGATTAATTCAAGAAGTGATTTATGAAAACCTTTTAGAAAAGCCTATTTAAAATAGCCTCTACTAGCCTTAGAACAATCCATGTTTAAGATATTTGAGCTTATGTTATCGCCACGTACAAGTGCGAAAAAGTTTGTAAAGGAGTGCAAATGCATATGCAAAAATATTGTTTAAAACCCTCAGTTTAGCATGCTTAACTTGTTAACGAAAATGGTTCAGTTAACTATCGAATTCATTGTTAAGTTGATTTAAAGCATAAATAAGAAGGTGCAAGATGCATACAATTAAAATAAAGTTCAATTTTCCATTGATTTATTTTAAGAGGGTCGGTTGTTTATGCGACTTTGGCGGTGTCATTGGATATCGTGTGTACCCGAAGTAACAAGATCACTTAACTGTAAGTGGGCTCGGTGCCAAAGCCGGGGAGGGCGCTAGAGTATAGTCCCCTTTGTTAGTCTAAAGAAGAAAAGAACATTAATCAAAGTTAGGATTAAAACCTACCTGTCTCGAACTACAAAACTGGCAGAACTTCACTTCTTGAACTTGAAAAAAATGAATTCAACACGGGATGATGTGCTGAACTCAAAGGATTTGAGTGCTTGAGGGTTTTGTGAGATTTGTGTGGATTATGATTGTGAATTCTGGTCCCTGAACCGTACATAGAGGGGTTGTATATATAGTAAAGAGCTCGTAAAGATTTAGGAAATCAAGGGGATAAAACCGGCCTTAGGAATCGCAAGACACCTTGCGAATGCCTGAGGTAATCGCAAGGGCTAATGCGATTTCCCCTCCTAATCGCAAGGAGCCTTGCGGTTTGGAGGGAGGGCAAAGTGACCTTTTTCCGTATATTTCCAAATTGCACTTTGGTATTATACGAGATAATCTTTGCTTAAACTCGAAGATACAATGTACCAGCTGGTTGTAGGGTTGCTTGGTGATTTCCAGGGCCTTGGGAAGCAGGTCAAGAGTGCTCTGGGCTCGGTTTTGGGCCTGAGACCCTGATGAGATGAGTTTAGTATGTGTTATTTGAGTTGTTTTTACAGGTATTTTGTGGTCCAAATGGTAGTATATGTGTCGAGTTAGCTCGTGGAACGAAAGCCATGAGAAGGCGGAGTTTTGAAGTATA
This sequence comes from Dianthus caryophyllus, assembly GCA_023091065.1. NCBI lineage: Eukaryota > Viridiplantae > Streptophyta > Magnoliopsida > Caryophyllales > Caryophyllaceae > Dianthus > Dianthus caryophyllus. The sequence goes on along the minus strand of CM041520.1, from coordinate 32,967,674 downwards.
GGCGCAAGCTACACGCAAACCCTTGGGTTGCATGTTGGTCGCGCATAAGGTGCAATGGAAGCAGAACTTTCTGACCAGCCACACGCGAGCTACATTCGAGCTACACGCGAGCAAGGCGCGACCAAATCTGTGCTAAAATTGAGCTACATTCGAGCTACACGCGAGCTACGCGCGAGCCAGTTGGTCGCGTGTGTTATAATTTTTGGAAACTCCGGATTGTCTTATAATTACCTTAAAATATACTTTACTTAATTTAGGCTATTATATATTAGATTTAACCTAGTTTTATTGGGGACTTATCATCTTTTCATTATTATTAGCTTTAGTTTTGAGATCTACTTTGAGTTTTCATTGAATTTGGGAGATTAAAGATTGAACTTTTAGAAGATTTTGTAACCGCCGATATGAGTAACTAATTTCTCTTTTCTCAATTCAAGTAATTGAAACGGTTAGATTTTAATTGTGAGTTTGAAAGTTCTAGTCTTTATTCTTGATTATTGATTATTGCTCGGTTTGAATTATTATTTGCGTGATTGATTTGTGATTGCTAGGTGTACAACTAGTAAATGCGATTAATTGCGTAATTGTTAGTTTTGTTAGTTGAACGGGATACGTTGATTAACTTAATACTAGTAACAACTAGGTTTAACTGTTGAACGGGATACGTTGATATTTATTCCTAGGAGCGATTTTCATAACATCTAAAGTGCAACTGGATTGTATGTGCTATTTGTTCCTTATCGATTCTCTTGTCATTAAAGCTGCTATCTGATTAAATCTTGGACGGGATACGTTGAGATTGTCTTTTGGTTAGGGTTAGTTAAGAACGGGATACGTTTTAATTAACTAAACATACGGAGAATTAGAATTATATGATTCACGATAAGGTAGTCAAGAATATAAGTTTGAACCGGATAACTATGATCAATTGTCTTTGAACCGTGGATATTAACTTGGATTGAGACCTTTAGTCTATTATATTTCATCTTCATATTTACTCTTATTGCTTTATTATTAGATTTCGTTTAGTTTAATCATCCGACAAAACCCCCCTTTTGGTTACTTGTCACTTTGTTACGTTATATTTGCATTTCATCTGCGCTTAGCATTGATTCTGTTAGTCTTATTCCTTGTGGTTCGACCCCTTACTTCCGCTTTACTATTTGTTTAGTATTAGGATTTAAGTGTTATAAATTATTAATTTGCGGCATACGACTTAGGACCGTCAAATTTTGGCGCCGTTGCCGGGGAATTTAGGCGTTATTTGTTTTCATTGTTTAGTGTAGGTGTATGCATAATACTCGTTCGTCTAACCTGGAACTCGAGCCATTTGTCTCAGAGATTGAAAGAACACTTTTCAGGTTTAGGAAGAACGCAAGTGGTCAAGTCGTCGTCGTGCAAGATCCTGAGGTAGACATACCTGAATACGCATCGGATATTTCGGATATTTCAGACGAAAGCGACGAGATGGCCGCTCAAACGATTAAAGAACTCACAGCTCCGGATCTCACCAATCAACCCTTGTGTATCACCATCCCACCTCTCGCGGCTGGTGTTAATTTTGAGTTGAAATCCGGGCTCATACATCTTTTGCCCGCATTCCATGGGTTGAACGGCGAGGATCCGAACAAGCATTTGTCGGATTTTCACATTGTCTGTTCCAGCATGAAACCAGCTGGAGTTACTGATGAGCAACTGAAGCTCAGGGCTTTCCCGTTCTCACTGAAGGACGCTGCGAGGGATTGGCTCTATTATTTACCCACGGGTAGTATTGACACGTGGATTAAGATGAAGAGGGCGTTTCTAGAGAAGTACTTTCCCGCCTCTCGTTCCTCGCAACTGAAGAAGGAGATAAGCAACGCCGAGCAACGGGATGGTGAGAGTATGTATGAGTATTGGGAACGTTTCAAGAAGCTATGTGGTACCTGTCCTTATCACGGGTACGAGGATCATGATTTAGTCATGTATTTCACGGGTGGTTTAAGCAAGGATGACGCTCGAATGCTCCACGCGGCTAGTGGAGGAGGTATTGCTAATAAAAACCCGAATGATGCGATAGCGTTGATCACAGAGCTTGCTGAGAGTTCAAGAGACTTTGACAGGAAGACTCCACGACGAGGGGTCAATGCAGTTGGCTCAAGTAATGCTTTGCTTGAGGAGAAGGTTGATAGCTTGGCATCTTTAGTCAAGGACTTGGTCATAGGTAAGAAATCGGTGATGGCTTGCGGTATTTGCTCTTCCGAGTCGCACTATAGTGAGAATTGCCCACAAATGAGGGAAGAATCACCTTATGAGGAGGTGAATGCTGCGGGTTATATGGAGCAAGGACAAAGGAAGTGGGACCCTTATTCCAATACTTTTAATGAGGGATGGAGGGCTAATCCGGCCTTTAGATGGGGAAATACTCAAGGAAACCCTTCTCACAATCAAGGGAACCCATCATATGCTCAAGGGAACCAAGCCGGTCCACCACGAGGACAATTTATGCCTCGTCCTCAACACCCGCCTCCACACTCACAAGCTCCACCGCAACCAAATCCGAGTTCTTCTATGTCCACCGAGGACATGATCCGTGCCTTAACTATGAGCGTTACACAAAACCAACAGGAGACCAAGAATAGCATCCGAAATCTTGAGACTCAAATGAGTCAAATGGCTACTGCTATTAGCCGATTGGAAGCTAGAGATTCGACCGTGTTGCCTAGTCAAATGGTGACGAACCCGAAGAATGTGAGTGCCGTGTCTTTGCGAAATGGAAGGCAATTGGAAGAGGTAGAGAAGGTCAAGAGGAAGCCCAAGGACGCCAAGATCAATGAGGAGGAAGAAGAGATAGTAATCGTGGAAGGTGACCAAGCTACATTGAGCAAGGAGAAGGAGTCGGTTCTTTCACCTTCATTGCCCGTCGAGACGGAGGTACCTTTTCCCGATGCACTAAAGAGGAAGCATCACTTCGAGCACGACAAGGATATCTACGAGGTATTTCAAAAGTGCGAGGTAAACATTCCCCTTCTCAATCTTCTTAAGAGTATTCCCAAGTATGCTAAATTTCTGAAAGAGATTTGTACCCTTAAGAGAAAGAAAAGTGAACCTAAGGGTAAGGGGCCTAAGGGTAAAGTGAGTGAGTATGTTTCCGCGTTGTTTCAGAAAAAACTACCCCCCAAATGTAGTGACCCCGGGATGTTCTCTATTCCTTGCACTATTGGAGACCTTAAGTTTGGAGACGCCATGCTAGATCTAGGGGCATCCATTAATGTCATCCCCTACTCCGTGTATCAACGCCTTAAGCTTGGACCACTTAAGAAGACTAGCGTGGTGGTGCAGTTAGCCGATAGGTCAAATGTCTATCCTAAAGGGGTAGTGGAGAATGTCATGGTTCATGTGGATAAGTTAGTCTTCCCTGCCGACTTTTATGTTTTAGACATGCAAAGTGAGGTGAATGCTATCCCCGTGTTGTTAGGTAGACCGTTCTTGAAAACTGCAGGGACTAAGATTGATGTTTCTAAGGGGTCCCTCACTATGGAGTTTGATGGAGTGGTAGTTCGGTTCGAGATTAATAAACCATCTTCACATTCACCTGCAGTTCATTCATTGTGCGTTATAGACACTTCTACTAACCGTTCATTATCTAGATGCCGGGAGCCCCCACTTCCGAGCAAGGTGTCTAAAGTTTTGCAGGAATCTCTTATAGAGCGAAGAGTTATCCTCTTATGGGACCGACGTGAGGATGCGGAGGCATCCAAGGACAAACCTAAAGCTTGGTTTGACAAGTTGATCAATCGGAAGGGGTCCGGTAGAAGGGCACTAATTGTCCATGTCAAATCGTGCGGTTCCGGTACTCGTACTACTACTTGTAAGGTGAGGTAAGATTCTATCCTTGAGCTTGAGGCGAGTGATCAATCACTTCGCGCGATGTCGAGCCAACGACATTAAACAAAGGCGCTTTCGGGAGGCAACCCGCGGTTTGTTGAAAAAAAAAACAAAAAAAAAAACAAAAAAAAAAAATAAAAAAAAAATCGGAACATCCTTGAGCTCCGGTGGCGGAGTAGGCGTCATAAGTGGAGGAAATGGTGGAAAGATCGTTGTGAGATCGTTGTGGACATCTTGTCTATGCAATCGAGTTAACTTGGTTTGGAGTAGGGAACTCACGCTACTACACATGAGCTAGGAGTTTGTAAGGCTTTTGACGACATTATATGTGTAGTGCTTTCATGATATTTTTATTCGAGCGTGGGGGAGGAGGTGAGGAGTGTGGTTGCAATTTGTCTACTATATCCTTGTATGCTTGATGGTTGGGTGAAGTTTTGTGACGCGATTTATCTTGATGAGGTATGTTCGTCCTCCCTCGTTTTATAGTGTCCTTTGCAACATTGAGGATAATGTTTTATTCAAGCGTGGGGGAGGATAATCGTTTCGATTGTATTGTATTGTAAAGTGTGCTTTTGTTTATGTTCAAAAAAAAAAAGAAAAAAAAAAAATCGAAAAAAAGAAAAGAAGACAAAAATACGAGAAAGAAACAAAGTGAATCCCGGCTAGGTGAAAACCCGAAAGGGCGCCTAGGCAAAATTGGGATATGTGGCCGAGGGCGGAGTGAAACCCACAAGGGTGGGCGCTCCGAGTAAAATGAAGAAACGAGTTGCGAGCCACGAGAGTTAGAGTGAGGTGAATAAAGCTAGAGTGAAACCCGCAAGGGCGGGCACTTTAGGCAAAATGAGAGATTAGAAAAAAAAAAATGTGTTACTACTTCCTATTTTACCGGCGTGGCGACATAAGAAGGGTGACAAAGAAGGTCGGAAGGGTAGGTTAGAGGCTACGGTGTGGAGTAATCGCGGTGCACGGAGTCGTAGGCACCATCTCTTGCGATTGGGTTTTGATTTGTTGTACGGAGTAGAGGCGCTTAGGAGCTCGCTTGTGTGGGTTGTATGCGTGTGTGACATGAGCTTTTTGTCACGGGAGAACATTAGTAGCACAAGCGAGCGGGCTAGGATGGAGAAATAAGGGGCGTAGCAAGGCTTTTGTCATCACGTTTTCATTGGTATGTCGTTTAGTCGATGGGTATTTGGTTTCTAAATCTCACTAGTAGTCGATATTATAATGCGAGTTGAGTGCGAATGGCTAACACTCGAGCCATTAGAGGGAGTTGGAGGTTGGAGTTTTGAGCATGGTTTGTTTTGATTTGTATCCGTCGCGTTCTTACGAGCTAGTGTTGGTTCGGGGGTAAGGCGTCCTTCATTTCCATCGAGGACGATGAAAAGTTCAAGCGTGGGGGAATTTGATGAGATGAGTTTAGTATGTGTTATTTGAGTTGTTTTTACAGGTATTTTGTGGTCCAAATGGTAGTATATGTGTCGAGTTAGCTCGTGGAACGAAAGCCATGAGAAGGCGGAGTTTTGAAGTATAGGCGCAAGCTACACGCAAACCCTTGGGTTGCATGTTGGTCGCGCGTAAGGTGCAATGGAAGCAGAACTTTCTGACCAGCCACACGCGAGCTACATTCGAGCTACACGCGAGCAAGGCGCGACCAAATCTGTGCTAAAATTGAGCTACATTCGAGCTACACGCGAGCTACGCGCGAGCCAGTTGGTCGCGTGTGTTATAATTTTTGGAAACTCCGGATTGTCTTATAATTACCTTAAAATATACTTTACTTAATTTAGGCTATTATATATTAGATTTAACCTAGTTTTATTGGGGACTTATCATCTTTTCATTATTATTAGCTTTAGTTTTGAGATCTACTTTGAGTTTTCATTGAATTTGGAAGATTGAAGATTGAACTTTTAGAAGATTTTGTAACCGCCGATATGAGTAACTAATTTCTCTTTTCTCAATTCAAGTAATTGAAACGGTTAGATTTTAATTGTGAGTTTGAAAGTTCTAGTCTTTATTCTTGATTATTGATTATTGCTCGGTTTGAATTATTATTTGCGTGATTGATTTGTGATTGCTAGGTGTACAACTAGTCGTCTGATTAATTGCGTAATTGTTAGTTTTGTTAGTTGAACGGGATACGTTGATTAACTTAATACTAGTAACAACTAGGTTTAACTGTTGAACGGGATACGTTGATATTTATTCCTAGGAGCGATTTTCATAACATCTAAAGTGCAACTGGATTGTATGTGCTATTTGTTCCTTATCGATTCTCTTGTCATTAAAGCTGCTATCTGATTAAATCTTGGACGGGATTCGTTGAGATTGTCTTTTGGTTAGGGTTAGTTAAGAACGGGATACGTTTTAATTAACTAAACATACGGAGAATTAGAATTATATGATTCACGATAAGGTAGTCAAGAATATAAGTTTGAACCGGATAACTATGATCAATTGTCTTTGCACCGTGGGTATTAACTTGGATTGAGACCTTTAGTCTATTATATTTCATCTTCATATTTACTCTTATTGCTTTATTATTAGATTTCGTTTAGTTTAATCATCCGACAAAACCCCCCTTTTGGTTACTTGTCACTTTGTTACGTTATATTTGCATTTCATCTGCGCTTAGCATTGATTCTGTTAGTCTTATTCCTTGTGGTTCGACCCCTTACTTCCGCTTTACTATTTGTTTAGTATTAGGATTTAAGTGTTATAAATTATTAATTTGCGGCATACGACTTAGGACCGTCAGACCCGAAAATGTAAAATGGGTGCATTTTGTAGTGTTTTGTGAAATGGAATGACACGTGAGGCCATATTTTGTAAATGAGGATGCTAAATAGCGGTTGTAGTTACCAGGCCTAAATTTAGTGTTGCTGAATTGGGCCTTGTTAATTTAAAAGGGTCAATTGTAATGCAATGCGAAGCTCATGCCAGATGAAGCGAGACGCGGACCAAGCTAGACTCTAAATGGACAAAATGAACATTCATTTAAGCGTGATGCTAAGCGACCCGACTCATTTTAACATTTCAAACGACTCAATATGAATTCGACATAGCTAGAACCGTTAAAGTCAACGTTAAAGCATGCATAATAAAAGTCCGTGTTACATCACAGGGTTTGTTTGGGAGGGTACGGATATGGGTATCCACAATTAACTCTAATTTCTTTGATCTTGTGTACTATTTCAGTTTATGCTCTATCAGTATTTAAAGTGCCGATAAGTGTGTCAAAAAGGATTAATTGTATCTTGACACAATTCTGGTGGGCAGGATCCAGATCAAGGGAAACTATTCACTGGTGTAGGAAGAACTTCTTGAGTCTCTTTAAATGTAGGGGAGGTTTAGGAATCCGTAATATTTCATGTCTTAATCAACCACTGTTAGGGAAAGTGGCTTGGAGGATGTTGGCGGCCAAAGATACATGTACTTCTTAGTAGACCTGTCAAAATTCGACCCGACCCGAAAAATCGACCCGACCCGTTTTTTTAGGGTCAAGACCCGTAAAATTTGACCCGTGACCCGAAATGACCCGAACTCGAAATGACCCGTTAATTTAGGGTCAAGACCCGTTCGACCCGATGGGTCAAGTGTAATTTCATGTAACAAGACTTTTTGAACCTACAAAATTAATATTTCATGAAAAAAAATAATTTAATATTAATAATTATTACAACCTCAATATTATAAGTTGAAATATCAAAATGATGATGAAAATTATGATTGAAATATTATGAATATATTCATAAATAGACTATTTTAATTTTATAAATTACAAGAATGAATATATATCAACTTTAGTATTATATATGTACAATAAAATATGTACATAATGTAAAAGAATTTTTTTAATTTAAAAAATAAAAAATAAAAAGGCACGAAAAATGTATTTTTGACCCGTATTTTGACCCGAAACCGACCCGACCCGAACCCGACCCGACCCGTATTTGAGCCGAACCCGTATTGACCCGACCCGTATAACCCGAACCCGACCCGCCCGACCCGTTTGACTGGTCTACTTCTTAGCAAAGTATTCACTGAGAAGTATATTAAAGGACATGTTGATATTGCAAGTTTTTCACGTAAAAGCTACTCATCAGCATCCTGGGGATGGAGAAGTTTTTTATGGGGATTCAATCTTGTTGAACGGAAAATAGCGTCGAAGATTGGATATCCATCAAATCTGCCGGTTTGGAAAACTACGTGGGTCAATGGATCTGAACCGAAGCTTAAGTCTCAGATAACTGAGGAGATCATTGATCAATCAGGTATTAATGATAATACGAATATCTATGTCCGAGATCTTATAAAGGATAAGCAATGGAATCAAGAGAAATTGGAAAAAATAATGGAACATGAGTGGATCTCAAAGATTAAAGCAATTCTTATTTCATCAAGACCATGCAAGGATTCAGTGTTCTTGATACGTGTACGTGATACGTATACCGTGGATTAAATTACATTTAAATTATATTGAAATTAGACAATTAATTTAGTAATATTTATTTTAAGACTCATTGAACTTAAACAATGAATCAAGTCATAATTAGTTTTAGATTCATTAAACTTAGATAATGAACCTATTTATATTCAGTTTCAGATTTATTGAACTTAAAAAATGAATCTAGTCGCATTTAGTTATATTTAGTTTAAGTTTCTCGTATATATTGAGAAGTTTGTAATTCATTTGAAAATAGATTTTGATGAAATATAAAACTTGTTCTCTCAAAAAATGTGGGGTTCGTTTGTTTGTGAAATTCGAATCGTTGCATACGATTCAAACTAGTGACGTATTAGGATGCGTATCCTAATTGTTGCTCGATTGGAACCAATAGGTCTTAATTGGTTAGCTAATCTTGTTCATCAAGTTATAGGTCTAACTAGATGTCTGCTTATCCGTTACTCATTAACTACTGTATTATGTCTACTTCCGCTGCTGTTTCATATCAGTTTTGGTCATTAACGAATTAAGGTTTCTATTCGGTCAAAAGTGGGTATCGTCTTGCACTAGATGAGTTACTCGAAAATCAAGGTTTTATAAAAAAAAAAAAAATAAGACTAGGCTGCATAGAGATTCAACTTGGTTCGTTAGGAAACATCTGTGGCACCTGCCGGGGTCAAGTAAATGGAAAATATTACTTTGTAGAATTCTTACAAATACATTACCGGTAGGTGAAGAATTTCAAAAAAAGAATATTGGATATGATTTTAATTGTAAGGTCTGCAATTCAGAGTCAACGGAATCGATTAGTCACATCTTTAGAGATTGCCAGATTGCTAGACGGATATGGTCAGCATCCCCATTAGGTATCAGAAGTGATATAGGATTGGAGGTAGATGTTAGGGTGTGGATGATAAATTGGATTAGACTTCTAAGGACTAGAAATGATCCAGACTGGACTATAATTACTTTCATTTCGATAATATGAATTATTTGGTGTAATAGGAATGACGTGGTTTTTAACAATACAATTCTTTCACCGACCAAAATTATGAACATATATAATACAATGTGGTCGTAGTATATATAGAAAGGGGTAATGTCTGAAAAGGTTAGCATGCATAAGAAAAAGGAGGATTTTGGAGAGGAAGATACAAGCATCTACATGCCCACTCATCTTATCGGAGGAAAGGACGAATGTCAGATGATAAGTATCAAGTGTGATGCAGGGTGGAACATTAAAGGAAAGTTAGGTTATGGATGGGTACGGTAGTAATTAATTTAAATGGAATAACGGTATCCACCATGTGCGAGTCAGGTTTTTCGGAGTCTCCGCTCCAAGCGGAGTTGAAGTCCATTATGTTAGCTATTCAATGGGCCATCAACAAAAGATTATTTCACATCCACATTTTATCTGACTGGCTATCAGCCGCCGTCAACCAACTGGTGGGAAAGGTAAAAATGACGCATCTAGCGGATGATATTATTCAAGATATCCTTTTTTTCATTCCGTTTTTTCATTGTTGTAAAATTAGCTACATTCCTCGGCCGGGTAATAGGATAGCGCATAGGCTAGCTGCTTCAGCTAAATCCTTGTAATACTATCCTCTTGTGTCTCTTGCCAAAATAAAAAAAATTAAAAAAAAAAATTATTATTATTGCACTAATAAAAACATCAAGATCTAATGTATATGCTTTGTTGTTAATTTATTGTGAAAATGTAGTGTATTGTTTATATGAACTTTGGAATTTGATTTATTATGTCTTCTTAAACATAACTTTATGTTTTTAATTTGAACTATTAAGTTAAACGACCAAATTTATTATTTTTGGTGAAATACTTCATTTCGTGATTTATTTATCGTGAAATTTTTTTTTGAGATTTTGATTTTAAATGTGAAAATTATCCAACATATATCTATTTTTCCTTTATACGCTGGGAATAAGGATAAGGGTAGATAAAAAAAAATTATTGTATGAATAAGGATATGATATGAACAATGAAAAAAATAAAATAAGGATAAGGGTACGATTTCATCAAGACCTTTATCTTGCCTATTGTCATTCTTAGGGGCTACTAACTTATCACTAATGAGTAATGACTAATGACTAATATTATTGGGAGGGGTAACAAACATTTATCAAGTTTAAATTTGTAAATATCTTTTATTTGGTTCTTAGTCACTTATTTATTTCATAGTTTTTGCTACATTCATTCCAATAATATATCGATTTAAACATCTAGAGTTAAAACTTGATTCTTTAGACATTTATAAACATATACGGAGTAGATGATTTTTTTTATTTTTTTGCCAGCTGGGTAAAATCCTCGTTCACATTTGCATCACCGACCTTGCGAGGTTGTGTGCATCATTGATCTCGGATCTAGGACGGTATTGAAACGATAAACAATGAAATGACTTAGCTAGAGAAACAAAGTCTAAAAATATGATAGTTAAAGCGTGATCAGCTTCCTGGGGTTGCCGTATTTGTTGAACAATCTTTAAGCAGTCACTGTAGACCACCAGATTGAATCATAAGTGTCCGGCAAAGATACAATCTCCAAGATGATTGTACATCAATATTCTCAACAAAATAAAAATATGTACATCGCAAACATTTGATATATTCAAGTCGATACGATTTGTCGACATTCATTTAAAATAAGCGAGTACTATGTTGACTACCTCATCAAAAATCCGCATACGTAAGTAGAATTTTTGCTAAAATGAGAAGGGAAAAAAAAAAACGGTGCTTTATTTCATTAAATATTAATACTAGGATAATACCCATGCATAAATGCACGGGATGTATAAATATAAGTTAATAGCTAATTGAAAATTTTGGTAATTAAATTAAATATTAAATTAAAATAAGAATACTTCGTAGTAATAATATAAACGCAACCTAAATAAACATGTATTCTTAGACCCAAATACAACAAACTGTATTTTACCCGACCGCGTATTTATTTAACATGTAACCCGCTTATTCGACCTGTAATTGTCTTCTAATTAACCCGTTTAATAGGTTTAAAAGTGTCAATTTGGATTTTTCTTAATTAACTATCAAAATTTAGATTATAGAATCATTGAAAATTGTAACAAAATAATTAGAATAATGGAACATTTAAATTTTTTTTATACAAATATAGTTATAAATTTATTTTAAAATATCATAATGTGGCAAAACCCGATCAAAGTATCACAATACATTGTCTTAAATTCATCATTTACTATAATAATATGGTAAAACGTGCTTAAAATGTTATATTGAAAAAATATTAAATAAAAATAGATAGTTTAAGAGATAAAAATAAAAAATTACTCTGTTGTACATAAAAGATATTGACTTACCTAAATGACATACTCCCTCCATTCACTTCCATTTGCATCATTTGCTTTTTCACGTTTGCCAACGCGAATGTTGGGACACAAATATGTAGAGTTTTACGTTTTTAAAAATTATAAAATTTAGATATTCTTATTGTACTCATTAAAACCTATCAAACAAGATCTCACATGACTATATTTTATTTGGTACGTTGTGAGAAATTCCGATAATTACCCACTTGAATGAATAGTGGTTTAAAAAGAAAAGAAAATAAAACAAAATAAAAGAGATAAAAAAAAAAAGGATAAAAAAAAGTTGGAGGGAAAATTTGTGTTGGATGGTTTTTGTTATATATAATTAATATAGATTAATTAAATCCATGACGTCAATATAAAATTATTAACATAGGATGCGTAGATTATGGATTTAGTGGTGAGACCATAAAATATTTTACGACCAATTGAAACGAGGTTGTCAAGAAATCCACGCAAGTATGACATTGGATTACAACTAATTTTATTCGTATGATAATAAACATTAATTACGACGGATCATATATTCACATTTTAGTCAAATTGAGGTGAATAAATTGAAATCCACCTAAGTATCACATTAAATTTAATGGGTCGGTACGGTCCACGACATAATCATCTAGATTCGGTTTTAGTTTTTTAGATCGAAAATAAGATTGTACAGAGTATACTGATATACCAGAATTGCTGGTTTGTACAGTGACTCAATAATTCAGATATGATAGGCTACACTGTCTACACACATCGACCTTAGTGCCGTTAAAGAATACTATCAAATATGATGAATTAAATTGGTCGAGTTAAATTTAAAAGTAAATTAAACATAAGACACGACATAATTGGTAACACATTACTACTTCACCCTAAGTAAAGACGTATGCGACAATAATAAATTTACCATAACTGATAACAGATAATTACTTTCATAAAGTTACATATATAAGGAACGATATTCACATATGATCTAAGTTCGAAAAAACAAGATTTTCTAAGGTAAGTTTAATGACAAAAATTGGTTCAACTTACATCATTATTAATGGACAATGTTTTAATAATGAGCTAAATTAATATCTAGAATTAGGTAGTGAAGAACAATACTACTCCATAAAAAAGCCTCCATTATTCTTGGAAAACAAGGGTTACAAATGTGCCATATATACAAAAACTGAACACTTTTATCCTAACTTATTAATTTAGCTAGTACATTGATTAAAGTGTTGTATCAATGCAATGCATGAAATCTAAATTATATGCTTGTATATTATTCTTAATTAATAGCTTTAAGAATCACCGTAGCACTATGATTTCACGGTTTATATTTGCACGGTAGTTCAAGTTAGGTGCGTGTGTTGAATGTATATGAATGTACAATTGACTCATATTTTAATCAAATTTTATTTAATATATGTTTTGAATAGTTGACGATTATTAATGGTATTAGAAATTAAATTAGAAGAAGTAAAATGTAGTATGGAATATTAAGTATTGACGATAAAAAATAAAAAAAAAATTAAAAAATAAAACACTAAGGGCCTGTTCTTTTCGCCTTATTTTTTCTGAAATCTGAAGTCTAAAGTCTTAAGTTTTCTGAAGTTATTTATAGGTATCTAAAGTTTTCTGAAATTTTTTAAGTTGTCTGAAATTTTCTGAAATTTTCTTATATTGTCTTAACTTTTTGATTTTTTTTAAATAATATGAACTTTTAGAAAATTTCAATAATTATAATATTTTGAAAAATAAAAGTGGTATAATATCAATAATGTAATATAATCATTGCGGAGTATATATTAATAACATATTAATAATAAAAATATATGGAGCAGTTTAGTAATAAAAATAAAATAATTATTAATAAATTATAAATATTATTATTATTATTATTATTATTATTATTATTATTATTATTATTATTATTATTATTACGTTATTTTATTATATTATTAATGTATTAATACTATAGTAATAAAAATTTATTATGAATTTATTATAATTATTTATGAAATATTATTATAATGATAATAATATTAATAAAATATTAATTATAATAATAATAATAATAATAATAATAATAATAATAATAATAATAATAATAATAATAATAATAATAATAATAATAATAATAATAATAATAACAATAACAACAACAAAAATTAATAAATATCTTACTTTTAACTTTTTTAAGTTTTCTGAAGTTTCCTAAGTTTTCTGAAGTGTTTTATAAGTTTTTGAATTTTTTTTAAGTTTTCTAAAGTTTTCTTAAGAGTTTGATAAGATAAGTTAAAATAAGTTGAACAAATCAGGGCATAAGTTTATTACCAGCCTAATTTTTTTTTTAAGGGCGCCCACGTGCTTGTCTTGTCGCTTTACCATTGATTACAATTACAATTGCTAACTTAACAAATTAATGTATAGGTCTATTTTTGGGGGACGGAAATCAAACTTTTCATAAAATTATTGGTTTTTTCGTAACTCCTACTTTTTATAATACACTTTTTTGAAACTTTCATCTATTATAATTTTTTAACAAAACTCTCACTTTATATAATTACAATGGTTAAAAACATCTCCAAATTCTCATTCTGACACCAGTAACACGTGAAATAAAATTCGCTCCGGTTATCACAGACCTTAACTTATGTTTATGTGAATATTAAACTTACGATTTACATATTCGTTAATTAGTCTTAACTCACAATCTCACATCATCAAATCCTCATTATTCCTTCACAAAATAAATATTTGGTGGTATTTTAAAATATTTTTGTCGTATAAGGGAGGAGTTTTGAAAAAATATTATACGGAGTATAAGGTGTGAGTTTTAAAAATGTGTATTATAAAAGATGAGAGTTGTGAAAAAACCATACATTATTATTTTTTTAATCTGCGACACACACTGTACAACAAGAGAGATAATTCATCACAAGTCTTTTATTCTTCAGTATACTTTTGATCTGATCACTAAATAAAAACATAAATAATTCATCACAAGTCTTTTATTCTTCAGTATAGTTTTGATCTGATCACTAAATAAAAACATTTTCTATTAATTAGTGAAATTCCACGGGCATGTGTCTTACCCAAGAGTATGAGAGAGTCATACCTTGAGAGTCTAGGAGGTTAAAATCACCAAGCCGATTGGTAATAGGAAGAAGTAGCGAGAACTTTATAAGGTGGACATTTCAACTGTCCAAAACCGATGTGGGACTTACAGATTGTGGTATCCGACCACCAGATAAACCACGTAGTCATTTGGCTAAGCAAGTCCAATATCCTAACAATTGAAATAGAAGCCATCGGCGTGATTAAACAGCAGCCCAAAAAGGGCAAATTGAGAATCTAATCATGACATATAAAAATTGGTGAATATATTTATGATCAAGTAGTGCAAATTTGGTAAGAAGTTGATCAAATACACGTTTTCAAATACAACATTTTCATATTACTTTAGGTTGTGAATTATTAGTGCAAAGTGGGCCATTAAAACAAAATAAAACTTTGTCATAGTATAGTCAGCAACACTGTTTATTTATTTCTAATAGTCACTATATATATTTCTAATAGTCAGCAACACTGTTTATTTATTTGTCATTAATCTTACGGAGTAGTATTCTCATTTGTTATTCGTAAAATTGTGTTCGAGTTTAATATGACTATTAACTACGGAGTCAAATACTAAAATATATCATGACCGTTCCGTTAAAAATGGTAATTTCGTGCTTAAAATCTCTATTGAAACCTCATAAAAATGTAAGCATTAAATTAGAGACACGATACCGTCACTCCCTTACACCAGGTTATAGACACCCATGAGACGAATATATGATGACTTAAAAATTTGTTGTACTGAAAATTTATTTGGTAATTAGTTTTTCATTTTCTGTTGATCAAGAGGCGCCAGATCACTACGACAGAAGAAGAAAATTTGAACTCGATAACTGCTATATAAGATACCTTTGTTCTAACCGTGTGGTTTTATTTGGTAATTAGTAGTGTAATTAGATTGAGTTAAATCCTTATCTAAAATAGTGACATAGACCCACAAAATCACCGCCATCTTCCATTTTCTAAGGAAAAGTTACAATGGCCCAATTTTTTCCTTTACATGGGACCTAGTTATGATAATGTGGATTCTACCGACCTTTTTCTTTTTTTTTTTTTTTCTTTTTTTTTTTTTTCAGTTTTAATTTAATTTAATTTTTATAGTATCATATTAAAAATTTGATATTAATTGTACGTTTTAGTTAAACACGGCACTTAGGTGAGTGTACAATTTTTTGGCCAAGAATTCAAAATTTTATGGCCTACAAAATGACATAAATATTGAGGAAGGATATTATTTTCATTATTATTAATGAGAATTTAATATTACACATTTCTCTATAATCCGTATATAATGTAATGATACGACAAATATCTTGAACTTGAAAATTATGTACTCTAGTCTAACAGAAAAAAATTGTATTTTTTATATGATTGACACTTCTTATACCTTTAACCGTTAGTCGTTATGAAGACAATCGTCACACGACAACAACCAGTTAGCGATATCACGATATGCTTAATAAAAGAAATTAGTATCAATTGGCTGATTGTTAATTTAACATAATCCTTATAATTCAGTTGAATATAAAATACACTTAAGAATTTTATGTAGGGTAGTTTTCTTCAAAGCCATTCATATTAATGAGATCGTTTTGTATATTAGTTGCTGACCAACAAAATATCAAAAATGTAATTAATCTACGCGGGCAAAGTATTAGCCAACTTATAGGACACTTACTCGTACATCAATGAATGAATATTTATTTTAGCTTAAAACTCATAAAATGTCACCCTTTGCGATCTTATTTAGCTAAAACTCCAGCTAAATTGGATGATATCCACCAAAAAAACAACAAACCACAAACTACTCCGTAGTAAATAGTGGCCAATTGTTTTTCTTGAAAATTTCAGAATAAACAGCAATTCTCTTATAACATAAGACGAATTCAAGATAAAATGATCCAATATTAAACTTTTATTGTTGTTATAGACGAGTCTTTTTTTTTATAAAACGATCTTTGTATAACAATTTGTTACCTAATTTTTTTATTTTTTTTTTTATATTTGTCAAGAATAAGATTGATTTGATACATAATTAGTAGATACACCTTAGATAGTAGGAAAATTCGAAAGAAAATGACTTTAGAAAAGAGGATAAAATGGGCCAACCAATGCATGACATGAAGCTCTCAAGAAATGACTAACCATTGGTCCAATTGTTAGAGAAATGGGCTATTTGGCCCAACTTTTGAATGTGATTTGTTTTATGCATGCTAAGCTTCTACGTTACATTGTAATACTTCCTCCATTTTCTTGGATTCTATACATTTGCTTTTTGGACACTATTTACAAGTGAGGAGAATCTTCGATATATCGTCTAATATATGAAATAAAAAATAGTCATGTGAGATATTGTTTTAATTGCATTTTCGAAAGCATTATTAATATTTAAATTTTATAATTTTCGGAATTATGTAACTAAAGATATAAACAAAAGAAAACGTGCATCGACGTACGTGCAAAAAGCAAATGTATAGAATCCAAGAAAATGGAGGAAGTATGCTTTACAAGCAAGGTGTATGACATTTTACAACATCATTTTGTGATTTGTCCATTATCAAGGGAGCAAAATGCCATCATTTTAATTGACTTGTACATACTAAAGTTGACGACATTATCCAAATGTATTAAAATATGGAAAAGTCGGGTATACGTAGTTTATCGTCTAGTAATTTAATATTTTACGATGAAATTATCAAATTTTCATCGTACTTAAAAGATGAGGATTATATGGATTGATGTGCGAGCAAAATCATTCATAATGAAAGACAATAATGAAAATTTTGCATCGATATTTTTTACATGCTCGACTGTCGATGCCTTAATGTTGATATATTATAAAATCGTCTCATGCCAAAGTAGTGTAAAACTATTTAAATGTATAAAATCGTCTCATGCCAAAGTAGTGTAAAACTAATTAAAATAAAATCGATGTTTGACCTCTCATTGTTAGTTTAACATTTTGTTGTGACCAAAGGTATCACCTAAGTGGAATATTAAGTACTACTCCCTCCATCCCAAATTACTTGTCCCTTTTTTTTTTTTAAATAATCCCAAATTAATTGTCCCATGTGAAAAAATTACTAAATTACCCTTATGTCACTTATTGTGGGAATATGTATTTGCTCAAATTGTTTGAAGTTTTTTTTTTTTTTTTGTTGCAAGGCTTGGATTGCAATTTTCTTTATTGCTACTCTTCTACTTTCTACCAAACATTTACACCCATATTAGTAGTATAAGGGTAAAATTGGAATTATATGTAAATATTGTGAAAATTAAGAGATGATTGTGGCTTTTTTCTAAATTTTTTAAATCTAGGATTTTGGTAAAAGGGGACAAGTAATTTGGGATGAAGGGAGTACTGTACTAGGGATGGGCAGACTTATAGGTGCATCTACAATTCAAACCCAAAGGGCATTCATGTGAGTTCCTCCATTCAAATTCACTCCCCTATAACACTATGTGGCACTATCTACAAAGTTTGATTCTTTTCAAGATTTTGTGAAATATATAAATGACAATATAGACATGAGTGGTCTTGTTTGATTTGTCTCACTAAATGTAATAAATATTAATATCTAATTTAAATATTTTTTTAAAAAAAAATAGTTAAGATATTAACGTAGCAAAATGCGCCTTTTCATATGGAACTGACATCATAGGGTGAGTGGTGTTAAATGGAGGGAGTATAACTAATATTAAGCCTCCAACCTTCGGCTTAACCTTTTGGTTTAAAGTTACCGTGCATAGGCTAGGTGGTGATTGTCCAAGTTAAGGGAGGGGAAGGCGAGAAGGTAGGCGAAACAAGTGGTGAGTCTGAAATTTGTGATCGTGATCGGACGCAAGGATGCTGGTGGTGAAGAATATACAGGTCAGGTTTCAACCTCACAAATTTTTGTATAAGATGTGTATATCCATCTTAATTTAAGATGGGTCAAGTAGTGTAAATAAGACAAAAACAAAGTGTGCGAAAGCAAAAAAATTATCCTAAATGCTTAAGCAGGATGGTATTTGACCCGTTTCAAACTTAAGAGTTAAGACGAATATATACATTGATTGACCATGGAAGTTATTATTATACGATCAACCAGCTATGGAAGACCCGCCATCAGATATACAGGTTCATCTGATACTTGTTCTCTCGTGCTCTGCTCCAAGGAGTAGGAGATAAACTCGACAAATTCGGAAACTAATTCTGCAGGAGATTCTGATTCTCATGATTCATGTTCTGTCTGGCGCCTTGCGCTCCCTGACATCGACTAAATCAAGTCCGAGCACCAGCTGCAATGGCAATAGTGCACTGTGCACCTGATAGAACTTTCCTGAATGCCTATCTGATGCATTAATTGATTTGCGTAGGCGGATTACTGACAGAAGATACAGCATACAGGGACTTATCCGTTTTTCCTCCTACAAGCGAAATCAAAATACGGAGAAAAAACTTGGAAGGAGAACGTCAACATATCCTCCTACGAAAAATCCACTGCAGCACCAGCATCGTCAACTGGCAGCAGCAAAGATGTTCCGAAACCTCAGATACTTGAAGGCTCTAGAGGATCGGAACATCAGGGAGACTAGACGACAGGTCGTCAATGAAAGAACACCTTAGGTCTCTAAGCCGTTAAACTAGAATCAACATCTCAGAAATCACAGAATGAAAACAAAAGGTCGTTTTACAGAAATCAACGTCCCAGAAATCACCTTAGGTCGGCTAGATGACAGGTCGTCAACGTCTCTAAGCCATGGAGAAAGAGCTGGACTAAAGGTCTAATGATTGGTCCTTGAAGGTGGAGATGTTTCAAGCAGAGGAGTTAAGACTTTGTGAACGAGTCAGAGAGCTTGCGGAGTAAAACGTGTCTTTGTAAAGAGAGGTATCATCTTTAAGTAAAATCAAAACCAATATGCACAACGTGGAAGTACAGTTCAATGATTTAACCGCCATGCTGGAGGCAACCCAAGGAGCAAATGAAGAACTGCGCCAATGAACAGGTGACCTTAAAAGATAAGTACAGACTTGCTGATGAAGATTGAGTTTGCGTCCAACGAAATTTACGAGAGAAAGAAGAGTGCAAAGACTTACACGCTTTTGTAACCCGGTTCTCGAGGACCT
The DNA here is from genome assembly GCA_023091065.1 of Dianthus caryophyllus. NCBI lineage: Eukaryota > Viridiplantae > Streptophyta > Magnoliopsida > Caryophyllales > Caryophyllaceae > Dianthus > Dianthus caryophyllus. Next base: position 32,947,783 of record CM041520.1, on the reverse strand, counting down.
GTAATGATGTACAAAAGACCATTGATGGATTGCTAGGGGAACTCACCAAATCACTCCGGAAAAAGGATCTGAATATTTGATGGAAACTTCTGATAGGCGTGTTCAGAAACCATAGTTGGAGCAAATTAGGTTAACATGGGTTGAACAACGTTTAAAAAAGAGCTCAAATCGTACAAAACTAAAGTTGATTATCTCAGGCCTGAGATTGTTAACCTGTTGAACCGCCTTAGGGCCGGTGGTGACCATGGTGGTTTGTTGACTTTCAAGATAGACGAGGAATCACGTGGCTGCCTTGTCGTGTTACAGAAACTAGGTTTGTCTTTGATTAACGAGTGCTCTAGGCTGTGCTCAAAGTTGTTGGTATCCCTGAAACAAGTGAGTCGAAGTGTTGTTACGGAGAGAGGTCAGACATCGACAGAAGCTATTTAGATGCGCAGCTTGTAATTCTTGTAATAGTCTGAACCTCCTGATGCATTTCACGATTCAACAGTTAGTATCAAATTAAAAGTCGACATGACTCGAGATTATTAATCTAAACTCTTTTAACCTTTATAGTCAACCACCACCAAAAAAACTAAAAGCATAGCATGCGACTAAATGTCTCCATACAATAAACAAACTGAAATCAACCAGCAATAAAGTGAAGCTTAAAGCAGAAAGTTTGTGCACCTCTGGATTTTAGCTAGCCGGCAAAGTTTATGACCGATGTCGAATTGCTGTCAAAGTCAAGGTCAAGATGATAAACAGAGACGACATAGGTGTATAAAGTGACTTGCATAATCCAAAACTAGTTTGGTAATCCAATTTTGATACGCGAATAATAGTCCTCCTCATAACCGTAATGAGTCATTAATCCCAAACAAGAAGCTATAATCGGGGACATCATCCGCGGAAAAATTGAAATATAGTCATTGTATCCATTTCCTACGCAAAACTGAATCTCCAAAACGAAGTGGGTGTGTTGTTCGTAGTTCTACAACACAAAGCTTGCAGAAGAGTAGTCGGTGCCTGGACATTGCAACATTACAGTATATGTTACATATGTTGTTGAGGGTAAAATAAAATCACCGTCTCACATCAACATGTTAGAGTGGATTAAACACAGTTAATTTAATAAAATATAATTAATAATCGTAAGGCTAAAAGTGAGAAAGACAGCGAGCTGATATGATGGTAAGGCGTAAAAGCGGAACAACATGATTATCTCATGCTTTACGCTTGATAACAGAAGTAGGTAATTTTAGGAAATGGTAACACAGCGAGAAAAAGCAGCAACCTGAGAAAAAGCCAGGGACGTCGCTGTCACTGATGGAGATGATCCTCTCAGAGCGGTCTTCGTCGTCATACACTAATTCACTTGAAAAATGAAGTAGATCGATTAAAGTGAAATGTTCTCGTGAGTTCTCTGCATTTCGTAACAGTCAGAAATATATGCAGTTACCAAGAAAGTAACCGGAGGATGCAATACCTTAAGCTCACTCGCCCGAGTTGTGCAATGCAGAGGAGACAAGACGCTGGAACGTTCATTAACATGCGAATTCAAAAACTGTGCAAAAATCATCTTAGTAAGCAACAATTGGTAACTCTTTAGTTAAATCCTCACACTTTAGTTAAATCCTCACACTTGAGCCTTCATCTTCATCATCATCATCACACGGAAATTTCTTAACCAAATAGTGGCTACTCAGCCATTAGATACTTTCGTTAAATTTTGAGGCTTCATTCCGATATACTCCGTACATACGCTAATCTTACACACTTAAACGGTATTTGTCGCCTTAAATCTACAACATGGGCTGTCATAGTCCAAAACTCCAATTGCCACCAAAATGATCTGAATATAATACCACGTATATGTTGCACTCATCTCTCACAATACTAAGTATGCAGACGAAAACTAAGGTGCTAAAAAATTGAAAAGGACGATCACATACCGTGTTGTGTGAATACCGATCAACGAACGTAGACCAGCAGGGGCCATATATTCAACCTTACAGGTGATATCTGATGCCTAAGCACAGCAGTACCACCCCCACCTCCTGCGTTCTCACTGACTGATAGATTCCCACCAACTGCAATTCCTATGCCTTAAGATAATCGGGATTGCACCTCGACGATAGCATAATAAACAAGTTACAATCTACAGAGTATATGGCATGACAGGATAATCTCGTCCACAGCTGCGCAATGACATCTCACTCGGTTGCACAGTTGCACTTTCAAATAATAGAATCTATCGCAGTACTACCAGTACGTAGTTACGTACTGTCAATAAACTGAGTGCATTATAAATTCAAGTTTAGCTAACCAAACCACATATCACAGACATAAATAGAACCGAATACAGTAAATTGGACGGCTTAAAAAGAGAGATGTATAACTGTATACTCCGTATAACTGAGTGGGACGCAAGAAGTACACCCCAATGCATGCATCCACGAATCGATTTCAAACTAATCAAACCGCATCAACAAGCATCAACCCACAAACCAAAACTGCCAATATCAAATTAATAACAAAAAACAACTAAAATCCAAGTAAACGTAGAGAACTTTATTGCATTGGAAGCTCATACAACAACCAACCGACATCTAATAAGCTAATGCATACAATCGAAAAACAAATACAAAGTACATACAAAACACAACAGCTCTATTTGTGATCAATACTTGGTTCTTCCATCCCCTTCGTTAATGATATCCTTGAAAGCGCCTCCGCTAGGGATCATCGGCAGCACGTGCTCTTGGTGAGGTACAATCACGTCAAGCAGGTACGGCCCTGGAGTGTCAAGCATCGTCTGAATGGCCGCTCTCAAATCAGCGACCTTCGTCACACGTGCACTTGGAATATCACAGGCTTCAGCAAATTTCAGCATGTCCGGGAAGATAGCTTCGCTTTGTGAAGGGTTCCCGAGGTAAGTGTGGGCCCTGTTCGCTTTGTAAAACCGATCTTCCCATTGAACAACCATACCTAAATGCTGGTTATTCAAGATCATGATCTTGACAGGCAAATTTTCAACTTTAATAGTCGCCAACTCCTGCACGTTCATGATGAAACTCCCGTCACCGTCAATATCCACAACGACTGACTCAGGTCGGCCGACAGCAGCCCCCATGGCAGCCGGTAGACCGAACCCCATCGCTCCAAGACCACTCGACGACAGCCATTGTCGAGGGTTATTGTATTTATAAAACTGCGCAGCCCACATTTGGTGCTGCCCAACACCTGTGCTAACGACGGCATTTCCGCCAGTCAACTCGTCGAGAACCTGTATAGCATACTGTGGCGGTATAGCATCGCCAAACGTCTTAAAACTCAGCGGAAACTTCCTCTTCTGTTCACTCAGCTCGTCCCTCCACTCGCCAAAATTAAACTTCGTCTTCTCAACACGCTTCTCCAAAACCTTATTCAAACCCTGCAAAGCGACTTTCAAATCAGCGCAAATCGACACATGAGGCTGCTTATTCTTCCCAATCTCAGCCGAGTCAATATCAATGTGAACAATCTTAGCACGGCTAGCAAACGCCTCCAACTTCCCCGTCACACGATCATCAAACCTAACACCAAACGCAAGCAGCAAATCAGCCTTATCAACAGCATAATTCGCGTACACAGTCCCGTGCATTCCCAACATATGAAGGGACAACTCGTCCCCACAAGGGTAACCCCCCAAACCCATCAAAGTACTGGCCACAGGAATGCCAGTCAACTCAACAAACCGCCTCAACTCCTCGCTCGAATTCAAACTCCCCCCACCCACATAAAGCACGGGCCTTTTCGACTCCCCAACCAACCTAACAACCTGCTCCAAAAGCGCCTCATTTGGCGTCTTAGGAAGCCTTGAGACGTACCCCGACAACTTCATGGGCACGTCCCACACGGGGACCACAAGCTGCTGCTGAACGTCCTTAGGAACATCAATCAAGACGGGCCCAGGCCGACCAGAGCGGGCCAAGTAAAAGGCCTCCTTGACAATCCGAGGAATGTCGTCGACATCTAAGACGAGATAATTATGCTTGGTGATCGAGCGGGTGACCTCGACAATGGGGGTCTCCTGGAAGGCGTCGGTGCCGATCATCCGACGTGGCACTTGACCGGTGATGGCGACGAGTGGGACCGAGTCAAGGAGGGCGTCGGCGAGGCCGGAGACAAGATTGGTAGCCCCGGGTCCAGATGTGGCAATGCAAACGCCGACGCGCCCGGTGGCGCGTGCATAACCCTCGGCGGCGAAGACGCCGCCTTGTTCGTGGCGAGGGAGGACGTTGCGAATTTGGCGCGTGCGGGTGAGAGCTTGATGGATTTCAAGCGACGCGCCGCCGGGGTAGGCGAAGACGTTGGTGACGCCTTCGCGTTCCAAGGCTTCGACGAGGACGTCGGCGCCTTTGCGTGGCTCGTCAGCGGCGAATCTGGAGATGAAATGGGAGGTCGTGGAGGTGGTGGTGGTGGCGGGGGAGGCGGTGGTGGTGACGGCGGAGGGGGGTTTTGGGGAGAGGGAGGAGGAGATGTGGAGAGGGCGACGGTGGTGAGGACGGTGGGGGAGGGTGGTGGAGAAGAGGTGGTTGAGGGGTTTGTTGTTGTTGATGTTGTTGGTGGTGGTGGAGGACGGTGGTGAGAAGGTGGTGGTGGTGGTAGCGGCGGCCATTGTTATTGTTGTTGTGGTGACAAAAAAGTGATGGGAAAAGTGATAAATAGGGTTCACATATACTACGTATATAGGTGAGTTAATGAGTAGTTTTATAGTAGTACCAAGTTGGCAAGTAGGAGTAGGAGTCCATGATGCCCGATTTAAATTACATTACTTTCAATCTTTGGTTTGCCAATTAAATATCGGTTTCCATTATGTAATGGACAAATATGGAAAACCAAATTATTGAATAAATATTGTCTAATTTATCTCCACATGTAATAAAATCGATTGCAAAAGACATATTGTCTAATTTTTTATTTTTTATTTTTCTTAAAAAAAAAAAGAATTTACTCCCTTCGTTTATATTTTGGGGTGTACGAGTCATTTGTTAACACTTTTTATAAATAGTCATATTTGACCCATGTGGGAGGGGAACTCCTACTCCCCTGATAATTACATTTGATAATTTGAACAATTACATTTAATAATTTGAAGCAAAGGAGGTCTCATTTGTACTAAATTATTATTTTATTAGTTTTCTCTCTACATTTCTCCTCACATCGATAAATGTGTATAAAGTAAACGTAAACAAATAAACAGACAGAGGGAGTAGTATTTTCTTAACTCTTATACTTGTGCAGAATTCATGAATAAACGGTCATTTTTTTTCTTGGATGAGGAGTCTTCGTCTATTGAAAGAAATTCTCACAAATTCTCACATGAGACGTAAGACCTCTCACATGAATGAGTATTCATTTTTTATTTTTTATTTTTATTTATTTTGATGAGTAAAAGCAGTTAGTGTCACATTATTTTAGTTGGGATTATTCTTGTAAATTTTTCCTATAAAAATTTATGAACTTTGAAATGTTTTAAGGAATATTATACATGTAACCTATTGATGATTTCCATAATAACAACCACCTTTTGATTAAGTTTTGCACTCCATCTATCAATACTATACTATCTCGATTTTTCTCAATTTTTGATCGGTTACTTTGGGTAAAACAAAAACTATAACCCACATACTTTCAACCCATTATTGATATTATAGAAAAATAATGGCGAAAATATGTGGTCTTTATCCTTAAATAATTGGTTAAAAATAATCGTCAACGATCAACGGAGCAAAGCGATTTCTCTACCATGGTCATTCGAATTGAAGGATCCCCTCAAAGGCTACATGGAGATAGCGATACGAGGTTGTGCCGAATTGTCAAATTAGGGTTTGAGATCTTTCATTCTATAAGAGAAATTTGTACTTTGATTATCGTTAGATTTGTTTTTCGATTAATCATATTCGTTATAATTGCCGTTTGATGTTTTGTTAATGAATTATTATTCAAAAAAAAAAAAAAAAAAAAAAAAAAAAAAAAAAGGCAAATGTTAGTTTATCGAGAGTTAATCAATAGATTGCTATATTTATCGAAAATTACTAACAACTTGATTATTCATGTGAAACATCTCATATTTTAATAATAAAAATAAACAGATACGGAGTAAATACTACATTATATCACAAAAGATTGCATATTGTCATTCGATTTTCATAGCTATACTTGGTTTCAGCAAAATATTACTCCATACAAAATTTGTCACAGTTGTACTCGTATATTTTATTTTGTGCACATGTTAATTACACGTTCTAGAATATATATAAATTGAAATTTGTGAATATGATAGCTTTATTTCATTAAAATGTTAGAAACTAATAATACCACATAAATTTATTAATAAAAAGAAAAAATCATATTGATTATAAATATAAGAATAACAAATTTTAAAATGATGTGGAAATTATACGGAGTACTTGATAAAAAAAAAAAAAAAAAAAAAAAAAAAAACTAATTTCCCTAGTCCAAGACTATAACAATTTATCCCCTCGAAACCGAGTTCGAAACCTCTAATCCCACTCTGGTGAACGTGCCACATATCAATGAACAAATACCACGACACATGACATGATGTCGAAAAAAAAAAAGGCAGTATAGTTTGAAATTATTTGGGGGGTATAATCAAAGTAATTTATATACATTACTTCTTAAACTCTAACAAAAAACCAACATTACAAGTCCTCAACACCCTTTCTATTTATATAGGCTCTCTAAATGCTCACTCCCACACGCCGTTCTCATAAACATAACCTCGACAATAATATACGACGCAGTAGACCGGTATACTTACAAACTCCGTATCGTGTCGACTCGGTCAATAACATCCAACGCTTTCACCCGGTCAATGTCAAAGTCAATGACGGGTACCGACGAAGGTCGCCTTGTAGGGTACACTTCCCGCTTAGTTTCCCTAGTCGGTGAATGGCTGCTGCTTTTGCTCAGTCGATGGTGCTTACTAAGCCGGTAGTTCTTGGTGAATTCTTGGCTTTTACTGATCCCGGGAGTAAGTTTTCGCTTTGGTACGTCGCTGAGCATTCGCTGGTCTTCGACGGTGAGGGTGGGGGATGGGCAGGTGGTTTTTTGAGGCGACAGATGGATGGATTTTTGGTTGGGAGAACGGATTGGGGACTTGACGGGAGAACGGTTATTGGAATTTACAGCGACTCGGGAAATACTTATGAGGTGGTGGAGCCATACTACTAGACCGAGAATGTATGAGTCGGTTTTGTCCTTGTCGGCGTGATATAGTGTCTCAATCCTAAGTAAGTCGGTTTGGCCCGCTTGTTTACGGTTGATGTCCGAACTGAGGAAATTAAGCAAAATGGTCAAAAAAAACTTCTCAAAAATGAAACTTCGTTTTTCCTCTTTAAAAAAAACTCAGTAAAATATTTCAATGACTTACCCGGTATTAGCCCATTCGCCGACCCAGCCGAACCCATGGTGAGCCCTGCAATAGATCCACGTGTCCAAGTTTTCTTAAATTTAGTGTTATTTGAATTAATCAGTCTCCTTAAATTTTCCGAAATATTCAGAATTTATAAGAAATTTTATGATGTATTCGATAAGTTCGCGGAAAAATAAGATGAGAAGAGGCTTAGTAAGTTGGGAGTTAGTACAACGTAGAGACTTACTTTGTCGTGTTTGTAGCAATAGGAACGAGCCACTCCAATGTCTTTTCCATTTCAGCTTTGATTCGTGGAATCGTAAGCTGCCAGAGACAATACAGAAAGCATCTTTAAATCTAAAGCAATTGTTAGGCCAATCATAAATAAGGTTTAAATTACCCCATTTGTTTGGATACGATTTTCGGGAGGGGGATGCAATGGCACATACAGATGTGACGTTATCCTTCCAAATTTCGTGTATTCTAACTTCAAAGGTTTATGATTCGCCCAATGGGAGGGGAGGGACTAAGGTGGCAATCCGGCAGGTCGGGTTGGGTTATGTTGTCAAAGCCCTTCAAGTTGAATTTGGGTTGAGTCAGGTCGGGTTGGTTTTGGGACAAATGTTATCCGAGATTCCCAGGACGTGTTTGTCGCTTCGGGAAAGGTTCAGATTAGTTTACAATAAACTATTTTGAAATTTAAGTTCCTGTTTTCAAGTTTACATACTCGTTATGCCTATTTTTACAATATAGGAGACGTTTACGTTTAAAATATTGAGTTAACTGTCAAACCAACTTTAATTTGGATCATTATATTAAGCTAGTTTTTGTTGGGTCATCAATTGGGCAGAGGTAGTACTGAGCTCATGGTTCACTTAGGGTCAGTTCGATAAGAGTTGAGTCGGGATCATTTTTTTGGGTCGAATCGGTCATTGTTAGTCCCCTCGGGTCGGGTCGGGTCAGGTCGGGTCAGTTACTGTTAACAATTTCCCGGGTTCTATAGGTTCAAATTTGCGCGTCGGGTCAACTGTGACAATTAATAAATTTAATCGAAAAAAAAAGAACAGTACCTCTTCATCAACGTGAAACGATTGTAATTTAGATCTTAAAGCTGATTTAACATTAGGCGGAAGTCCCTGGTACAAAGCATCCCTAGTGTTTGGTGGGACAGAACTCGAACGAGACACCTGGTGACATTAAAAAAAAAAAAAGTCAAAGAAGTACTCCATAAAATTGTAAAATAACACACCGCTTAGACCACAGATTCCAGGAAGATTCAGAGTTTATCATCGTCTCATAGATGCGGAATCTTCGCAATAATCATGTAATATTTCAAAGGAAAGATGCAACAGCAGCTAATTTAAGAGAAAAAGCAACGGAAAAATAACTCACGAGAGTATCTATTTGAGTGATAATGTTGGCGTAATGCAAGGCCAGGCCAGCTGACCCCAACTTTTTATGACTGTTTGAAGACGATTTTAGGGGTTTATCAATATCTGCAAAAATAATAATAATAATAAACTCAGAGTTATTAATCAACTAACGGCGAAAAAACAACACTAATTTTCAATGGAACCTAAAATTTTAATACTGTGTCAGGCTTTCACATTTCCTTTGTTATGATATGCATTACGGAGAGAGCGAATTGCCACCCACCACAAATCACACCGTCAGAAAAATCATCAACTCGAAAATCCATTTCGGTCAATATTGGCCTATAATGGTCTATATCGACCATTTTGTTTGGATTTTATTTTTGAACGTGATGTTCCGTCATGGTGGCTTCCGAATCCGTTACATCTTGGCCGATACGTGACGTGATGGTCGTTTTTTAAAACCCAGATTAGGACGAAAAAGAATTCAGCTCCACATCTCAGGTTCCCTCGTTTTATATCTGAAACACATCTCAGGTTCCCCGTTTTATATCCGAAACACTGTAATCGACCTGGATAAGGTGAGTGCACGTCTAAACAGTTACCACCCCTTACTGAGAGAGATAATTCTGATAGCAAATGTAGTAGAGGCGACAAAGAAGACGATGTTCTTTCCAGTGTCACATAAGAAAAAGTTTTTAAAAGAATGAATTTCAATCGCAAATTTACTATTGCATACCGGTACTACCAAACGCTTCGTAAATCTCCAAGTGCAAAAAGTGAACTATGTCTACAAGCTTCTCCATCACCTGCACAAACACGAGACAAATTGCACACTGAAGTGATTAGGAGCTCTTAAGGACAAATATAACACTCTATGTCCCGTCTGTAATACTCCGCTTTTTCACATTCTTTATAGTGGGAAAGAGTGATGCTAAGAAAGACAGACGAGATATAATTTCAATGTCAAAGAGTAAAATAACATTCTAAATGAAATAGCAAGATTTTCGAGCCTCCTGAGATATTAACACTATGACGAATTCAAAAATGCACCGCAATGACCTACAACTAACATCTCAATCTTTCTTAAATATCACGGAAAAACACCGTTAATGAACTCTTCCTTGCCGTGCTACACATGTTGATATATTGGTTTGAGTGAAGTCTCTTTCTCTTGACAAATAGCAAGAACGGTGGCAATGGAAATGGAGAACTAAATAAAGAATTAATGGTTGACGAATAACGGAAAGGAGACAAATTAGCAGCCATGTTCTTCGGTTTATATACCTACCCACCTAAAACATATAGATTTACACATGGAACGGAATGGGTTGGAGTTAGCCTAACTTCCTCAATCTCATCAGATATCATCCGAAAGAATTCAAAATTTGAACAAACTCACGTAACCCTACATCTCAAGCAATCTCAGACTGGTATCACACAAACCGATTCTAGGTAGACAAACAAGCCATCCAAACGCACCCCCATGCTTTTGCTCCTTTAAAATAAATACTCTCAGTATTTTTACGGCATTTTCAAGAACAATCCATTACTCCTTGGTTGATTCACTGTCAAAAGCTAATCACGACATCACGTGACAACAATAATCTATGAGAAGGTCGCTAGTATATAAGGTGATATCCCCACACATTTAAGAAATCACAATGCATGCATAGCCGTGCTCTTCCAGTAAGAAACATAAATGACGATTACCTACCTCTTCCAGTATTCTAGACCAAAGTGATTTCTTTTTTAAACTTTTCACGTGCTTTCTTTGACTTTTCAATTCCGCTCTCAAAATTGCCAAACTGTCTCCTGCAAGACACGTCCAAAATCAGAGCTTCTATACTAACTCCGCACATGTCAGAACCACACAACTAACGAAGTATAAACTGATACAAAATATACATGGGCACATTCAGAAGAAGGGATAGGGTCGTGAGAGAAGGAAATCGTCCAAAACACAATAAACAGCTTGTTTTTATGAAGAACAGAATACAATGATTATGATTTATGTGAACCTTCAACTAGTAATACTAGCAAGATAATTTCAAAAGTGAAGTGGAGAATTTTGGTGCGGTGGAACGGTGCTACGATTAGCTACATAAAAGCAGATTGACTCTCGGTACCTCTTTGAGTAGTGCTAGGGTTGTCCTCCTCTTGCAACTTTCGACGATAATCTTGTTCAAATCTGTCCAACGCATGCAACTCGTGATACAACTCCTGCATTCAAGCTTTCAATATTAGTATAGAAAAAAACATACATGTTCATGTATTCTCCAAATAAATGCAATTTTCAGATAGAGCTGTACTAAAGCATTTTCTCACTCTATACTATTTTTCACATGAATGTGTTCATTTGATTCTTAAGTTTTAAACCTCGATAGATTTTAGTACCACACACTTTCATTTTCAACATCTCTTAAAACCATCATAAGGCCTAAATATAAGTACACTACAAACAATGTTATGCAGTTAAAAAGTACTTCTCTTTGAGTTAGGCCTGCAAAACTGACCGATAAGGCCAACTAATACCCAACTCCCACCCGAAAAATGCAGCCTGAACTTGCCCCGACTCGACCGAAACCCAACCCAAAATTTGTTGACCCAATACCCAAATTGACCCGATGCAAATTTATTACCATTGACGTGACTGACGTAAAATACAAAGTAACTAATTTGATGTCACCCAACCATATGGAAAAAAAAAAAAAAAACTAGACTTCTAGTGAACAACCAATAGTCATAATCACCGAAAACCACTCTAATTGACCAAATAAGTATAATGTGACTTAAAAGTAATCCAACCCGAAAATGACGCGACATGCCCTGATAACAATACACCGACCCAGTATGTTCATAAGACAGGAAATGACCCGAAACGATCTAAACCCGACACAACTGATAATAGGGATGATTTGAAATATCAGATTTTAACCATGTCCCCCAACATCAAAGATTATATAATACAGATGCGAGCTTCATGGCAACATAAAATTTCCGTAACAAAAATATAACAAAGGAAAACTCAACAAAATACCCACAGCAGTGTACTGGACCAAAGTCATAAGATGCTGAATTATCGCTTCTGCTTCTTCTTTCAACTTCTTCTGAGGACTGAGTTCGGAAGCCAATCTGAGAATCAAACGAATAGAATATTCTAATTAAAATCGTCTCTGCATAAGCTGAAAGGTACATGATCCCCAAAGCGGACATCCTACGAGGCTTACTTTTCGAAATAACGATCCAAGTTATGATATTGTGGATCTTTACAGCGATTTCCAAATCGGACCACTTCCCCGGCAAACACCTTCAATTCTTCCCTGGTAACGTACAAAGGAGAATAATCAATTTTCAATAAGAATTTTAAGTAAGTTCATTTATACAGAATTCCACCAGCGGGTGTAGAAACATATGTGACGGTGAGACACCACAGATTGCTCATCCAACTACTACCTCTTGTCAGTTGCGGCAATCTTGTGGAGTTCCTCGATGTCTTTGGATATTAAGTTTTGCACGCCTTCTGACCGAAGCACTACCTCCTTGAGATGTTTGACGTTCTCCTCGGTAAGGGACTGCATGAGGTTTGCACCCTTCACAACAGTATTAGCTACCTCAAATGCCAATATGGCTATTTTATTCCCTTTTGTTGTCATACCCGAGACAAAACCACCGCTAAGATGTAAACTTGTCATGCTACTGCCAAGCGTGTCTAAAACCTCGACTGCCTTGCCAAACCCAGCAGATCCAGCTTTACCCAAAAGGGTGCTCACCTCCGAGACCTAATCAATAGTTAACAAAAGGGTTAAACTGACACAACCAAAAAAAAAAAAAAAAACCAACACCGACTACCAACTCATTCATTAGAGCGCAAGCGCGACGTGTAACCTCGTCATATATAAAATCTAATTGTTCTAACATACTCTGTACGAAATTTTAAACACTAAGAGCTGCTTCAAACTAAGGTAAATGTAACTAGGTAAGGTCAGAGAACGGTAGGGTAATTGTCGACTTGTCGTCGAGGAAAGACTATGGAGAAAAGCCGGGAACAAAGGGCAGAGGCCAAAAGGATCCTACTTCTGCACCTCACCGTAAAAAGCAATGCATTGCCCCCAATAAACGCTCTTCATCCCTTCACTATCGTTTCATCCTTCCTATTTTCCTATGTTTTGGCCTCCATTAAATTAGTAGGAAAAACATTTACACCATCCCAAGAAAGCCATAATATGTAAAAAATTCATCTCTTCGATCAATAGTGAGAATGCAAAGACAATGACACAATGATTAGCACTCACGAAACTATTATCAGATATGAGAAGCAAACTTCACCTCATACAACAAAAGACAACTTACTAAAGCATCTGAACATTCAACGGGAGCTACCCTTACACATGTAGCCAGCACGTGGTAACAAACAATGATAGTGACTAAATCTATTATCATAGCGCACGTTTGGAGCATCTTAGAAAAAACCAATGATAAGAGACGTTCTGCAAGAATGCACCTTCGCAACCTGCTTCGACTTGGTTGAACGAGATTTCTGCGATAGTGCTCGTGACAACTGCGGAATCCCATCGTAATTGTCATCCAACGCTGAACCATACAAACGTACATCGTTTTCTTGCGTACTACCACTCAACTCCGGGAACGAGAAGGGCTGCCCAATTGATTTATCCACGTTTTCCTCACTAGTCATTAAAGTCGACACAGAACCCTCCTTCGTCCGCACTGCATGCGACTCCGTAAACAACCCCGCCTCGTGACTACCGTGCCCATTCAATTGAGGATAACCACTACTAGGAACATTATCAACTGTGGCACTCCTTGAGCAAAGTCCACCCATTTTTACTTTTAAAATTATTTATTATTCACATATACTCTAATATTTACTAAATTTCACTTATTACAGTATTCTTTCCCCTAGTATTAAAAAAAAATTACTCCCAAACTTTGAACCCAAATGACTAATTTACTCAAAAAAAAAAAAAAAAAAAAACTACACTAAAATACTAATTAACAGAAAAAAAAATTAACTTAGGTTTTACTTTTACCCAACTAATTTGCAGTATATAATTTAGGATTATTTTACTTGTACCCATCAATCTGATCACAAACATGAAATCCCATGATTGATCAACCACAAATTCCACTTCAAAATCTGTAAAAAACAATTACAATACTCAGTAATTAATTAAAAATTAAAATCTCATATTATTACTGAAAAAAAAAAAACCCTAATAAACTAGTTCAATAAGCAAAAATTAATCTAAAACTAGTAATTAGATCAACAAACACTTCCCATATACTGATTAAACCAAAAATAAATAAAAAGTTGAAAAATATTGAGAATCTAACACAACCCTAAGTGTAAAAAAGCAGCAAAATTTGAACTTTATAATACAAAAAATATACTCCACAAATTACTATAAATAAATAAGTAGTAGGTTTTACTTAAAGATCATCACGAAAAAATTCAACTAAAAATAAAAGTTTTTTTAACAGTATTTAAATTAAGTAGCAAGTGTTGTATCAACTTACAACTGTGTTAAACAAGAATTTATTGAAAATTGGTGGATCTAAAGTGAGAACACAAATTAAATACTTTGTGGGCACAAGAATTTTCTCAGAAAGATTGAAACTTTGGAAGAATTTGAGTGAAAAAAAAAGGTTGAAGCAGCAAAAAAAAAAGAAAAAAAAAAGAAAAACAAAGGAAAATAAATATAGTTGGTCAATTAAATTTGTGGAAAAATTAGGTGATGATGATGATGATTGATCAATTGATGATGAAAATAAAAAAGGGTTGAAATTTGCTAAGTAAACAAGTGTAAAAAAAAAGTTGCAAACTTTGATTAAGAAAAAGGAGAAATTATGATTTATAAGGGCAAATTACTGCTCAAAGTTGGTATTAAGCACAAGTTTGAGGACATTGTAGGAAATAAAAACAAAAAATAGTAATCCGTAAGTGTTTTGTGAGATCGTTTTATAAAATTAGACGAAATATTTTATAAACGGTTTGTGAAAATTGAAGCCAGAGTAAAGGGTGAAGATTGAAAGACACACAACAAAAATATGCAAAAAAAATAATACGGAGTATATCATAAATTTGATCGTAGATTTGTTTGTGTTACTTGTGTATTACTCAGGTGTAGATATTATTAATAAGTGTGTTTACTTTGTTGACTAAGAATTAGCACTTGCTTAGACTAATCGTGGTATAATTATTTTAAGTTGTTTTTTTTAATCACATGAAAATTCTTATAGACGATTAATACTTTATAAGTATATTTTGAGATTGTATGATTTGATATGTTTATGTGGTTTGCTCGATGAATTTGGTTGGTTTGTGAGGAGGTGGAAGTTGAATTGTAAATATTGTTAAGTCCGTTAATGCATGGTTTATCGAGTCACTCAACCGCGTGGACTTTTGGTTTGGTGCAACGATGTTTGGCTTCTAGTCGCAATGAATATAAAAGAATAATTTCTAATTTGACACAAGTGGATATAAGACTAAATTAAATTAGTAAAAGAAAATTCGTTAAAAAAAATAATAATAATAAGTAGTAAAAAAAATTTAAAATTATTTATATGGAGTATGTTTTAAGATGTACGGAGTATAACAAATATAGTAGCGTGAAATTAAGCACATAGTATAAATTAATTTCTACCAATTCTATATTTTCATATGAATTTTTTTACACTATTATTTGTGTGCCTTCTTAACCACTCTTCAAAATTTAAATTTTATATCTCAACAAAAGTTGTAAACTGTACTCATATTATCAAAACTTGATTAAAAACAGTATTCTAAATTATTTGATGTTAGGCATCATGAATCTCCTCCATTCTCCAATAATTTGAGTCAACATGAATGAGATGTTTGCTAATTTTTAGTTAAGTGTGGCTTCAAAATGAAGCAATTAATGCACAACTATGCAAAGCATATGAAGAGATGGAGTTTTAATTTCTTATTTGAGAAATATTATCGACAGTTTCTTTTGGACAGTCTCTTTTACAGTCTTTTATTTTCCCCTCACAATGCATAAAATATTGTAAAATTTTTGCAGAGTGAGACCACATAAGAAAATATATTATTTAAATTAATTGTTAGAGGAAAAGGTAGAAAAAAAAAAGGTAATAAGATAAGGTAGATAACAATCTTCTTAATTAAGGTCAAATTTACAAATTCATGGGAAGTAGCTTCCACCTATTTATGTGTTGTACTAACTTATATCTTTCATATGAACTTCTCAATGACACAACAATCTTTGGAGTAAATAAGGGGTTAAGAATATGTACATAGTTTCATCAAAATATTTTTTGATTATTTATAAAATTGTAATTGTAATGCAAGGAAATTACTATGTGAAACAAAATGAGATAGCATCTAGCTTGAGTTATGAATGTTCCTATTTACTACATTGGCCTTTCAATGTTTGAGGCATAGCAACTAGCAAGGTATGATATTGAAGACTTATTGACTTAGGTAAAAAAAAAATTCAAGAGGTAAGAATATACTAAAAACAACGACTCCATTTCTTCCCGTGAATTGCTTATATTTCTCTTAGTTAGTGAGGGGAATGAAAACAGTGTAAATAAATGACTGAGATAAAGCGAATAAAACTAATATTGATAGTAAGGTTATATTTCTCAGAACTTTTACAATTAATTAATTTTTTTTTGGTGGGTTTAAAATTAATTAAATTGAACATGAATAAAATCATATTTAAAAAAAAAAATTAGCGTAACAAAGTGGAGTAATTTTTTTGTGAGGAAAATTTTAGTCAAATGGTAAGAAATTCTTATCATTTAACATTTTTTTTGTCAAATTACTCCCGTCAATTCAAGTCCAACAAATTCTTATCAAATCTGATCATTTGATAATTTTTATGAGGAAAATTTTAATCAAATGATAAGAAACTGATGAATTAAAGTAACTATCTAAAAAAATAAGATAAAAAAAGCAAAGCAATTACAATTAGTATCCAATGATGAAATGTCCCAAACATTAATCAATGAATATGTAAATGGTGGACCCTAAAAGTCATATAAACTTACATAGTCAATGGTTACATACTTGTATGTGAATGTAAGTAATTTGTACAATGCTTTGTAGCATTTGTCATTTTCTTTAAATATATTATTATGGCCTTCTCTTTCAACTTGTTCTTGTCTATTTTTTCAACATTCAAGCATGACCAAGTCAAGAATATATATAAGGCAATCAATCAATTGAGTGTATGAAATTATATCCCCTTTTATCCATCCCTCAACTTCTAGTCAAAATTAATGGTCCCTTTTCTAATCTTTATTTTGTTGAATCATAAATTGTGTAGAATTAATCAATTATTGATTATTCTACCATTCTCGGGTCGTTTTCGAGTTTTTCATTCAATATATATTTTACTGAACGCCACTGTTATTCCGGGATTTTTTATAAATGAATTGAACTAACCTTGTTTGGAATGAAGCTCAAAAGAGCAAGACTTTAACGTAGGATAACCTAATTGAATCGTATTTCAAGGAAAAACATCTCATTTGATAGAATAGTGCAAAAACCAATCAATCTCTTACAATGAATTCATCCCTCAAAACCACTCAAATGTTTAAGGGATGTATATACAACATCACAGCGTAACAACGTGAATCGTCCAATTGTATATTACAACAGAGACAAATCTTCGAATCCCAGATGATCCGCATATAAATCCAATTTTGTTAGGCTAATCGTAGCTACTAACCATCGTCTTTTCCATGCTAGCTCGTCTTGAGTAGTATCTCATAGGAAGGGATGTCTCTTGACACGTCTGCGTGAAGCAACGTGTTTAACGCAGCATATCAAGCATAACAATATGGCAATTTACACAGGTTTCTGAACAGAACAAGGAAGGAATCACTTTCAATTAGCCGAATTTTGTCTAATATCCCCTACAAAAGACAATTATGTACTAGAATAGATTGGCTTGTGACAGACTGACAGATAAAGAAATGGGAATACCATTTAGCGGTTTTTCCAGAATCATGCTGTGCGATGAGCTCCTCTAATTCATCACAGACAGCCTTGTAGCAAAACTCATATTGATCCTGGGCGAATGAATTAGACATTATATTAGGATAAAATGTTAAACATGCAGAAAATTTATGCAGTCATTTTCTAGATTCGTAAATCTAACAGAAGCAAATAACTGGAAGATAAACTTCAATTTCGAATACTTCCTTTTTGCGATGCACACATGACCTCACTAAAACTATTTTATCATTGAAGACGATAATCCGTAAAAAGCGAACATATAGATAGTACAAGCTATTGCGAATCTGACCTCCGTTAAAGAAAAAGAAGGCAAAAACATAGAGACGCTCTAACAACTTACAAGCGTTTGAACCATTCCAAGTCTCTGAGATCTGAAAACTTCAACGGTATTAGAGAGATCTAACGCAGACATATCTCCAGCAAGAATTCTCTGGATTGCGTCATGAATCGTGCAATATGTCCCGGTACGCCCAATGCCAGCACTGACACCATAATAGATGTATAACAGATTAACGATTAAATAACTCCGCAACATAGAAACATAAGACATGTGCATGAAGTGAACCTGCAGTGAACCACAATTGGGCCAGGCGGCAAGTAAAAAGTTCTCTTAAAGATCTCTCGAACGGCTATTGTGTCCGTAGGGACCCCATGGTCTGGCCATTCTGGATACTGAATATGCAGTACAGAAAGCGGAGGCTCGTCCGACTGCAACATGGTTCACACAGATTCCAATTTGTCAAGCTCGATGTACAAGAATCAAGAGCTAAACAAGTATGTGTATTTAGTTAGTTACCTCAGTTTTGGTCACTTCGAGAAGGCGCAACACTAAAGCGCTCTTTGTTGTACTTATCGACTTTGTAACAATAGAAATATTACCGAACTGCCTAGGACCGTCTTCTGCTTGAAAATAGTCGTCACATTTCACTATCTGCATGCAAATCCATGCCGAAAATCAACAATCGAAAGGGAGGGAAGCAGAGGAACATAATGAAAGCATCGATGAGAAATAGAGATCATTAGCTCAACATCGACCCTTCCCCAAAATCCTGGATACGTAAACGTAATTCCGAATACATGGTATCCTACAGAGAGAAATACCCTGAAATGATCAACTAGTCGAGTAAGCATCACAATCGCAGGGGAGCGACACTGAAACACCATTTCCCAGAAGTCTTCAAACGTGTGGGGTAGTGGACCCTGTGTTGCTATGAATTCGGGTGCATTTTGTGCAGGAGTCTGAACTCGAGAAAACATCAAACAAGGAAACAAATGAGACACGAAATAGATTGAAACGTCGGGAACTCACAAACATAGGGGAAAAAAAATACTTTTACAAAGCTCGCGTTGATGTAACCCCTGGCAGCTGGTCGATAATCCTTGCAAGAGTTCAGGATCACTCTGGTGCTGTCAACTGGATAAGAACAGAAACAAGATATTTAACTATGTCATTCAAATACAGTCGAACTGAGGCTAGAGCGAAAAATGATCTAGTACTGGTACCAAGGACTTTGACTTACATGGTACAACATCAGTATATCGGTTTTTGCTCAAATTGACGCTATCAAAAGCCACGGTACAGAGTCTTGTCATGCTAGATGCTGCGATTCTTTTTTTCTGCATCCAAGAAAGGGAATCTTAAAATTAGGAATGAGTGAATGACAGACAACCAGATCGGAGTAGTTACAGCTTGATAAATCAAGTAATTAATTGGTCAGTATTTTGGCCTTTATTCTTAGCAGACGTTCCCTTCAAGTAGAAAAGTACGAACTTAGGTCACAAATTTCCGCCATTTCCCTACTTCTTTCAGTTAATGTCCAAAAAATAGATTTTAAAATCCCTCACCACCCCGTTGAATCACTCAAACTTTATCTATCCAATCAAAGTTGCCTGAAACATCTGTCAGTACATGAAATTTAGGAAATCAATGCCTACTCTTCAAAGAATTTATTTAAGTCAGAAACACTCTCACAAACGCCCCTAATTGATTGTGACAAGACTAGGCAATATCGTCAGTTTTACCTCGAACGACAACTGAACTTAGCCATTCATACTCACGACCTTGCATCATTGTTCCGCAATCTCACAGATGAACCAAACAGCACCGCCACCAGTCGTCCCACACCGACCAAAATTCTATAGATAGCTATCACTTTTGTCATTTCGTGAATATAGAAAGATCGAATATCTCACCCAATTCAACAATGTAATTTCCACCAAATCAATGGGTACAGCTCACATTATCTCAAACCAACATCAAACTGATCAAAGTACATTCTTTTAGTCTGACCGATAAAAGTTCGGTTATTGTTGTTGTTATAGTTCGTTGCAAATACTAATAACCCATTTCATTAAGTATAGCCAACAGTGATGTACATTGCTATTTTTAGTCTAAACAATCAAAGTTCACTTATTTTGTCGGTTTTTCGTGATCATTATAATTCGTTACGAATACTAAATAATTACCCATTTCATAGGTATAGAGATTAAATTCTCCATAATTAACAATAAAGTACCTTCCTTTTTGGTCTGATCAATCAAAGTTCACTTTTTTTTCCCTCAATTATTTGTGATCATTGTAATTCATGACGAATAATAATAATAATAATAATAAATTATCCACTTCATTGGTACATAGATTAAGCTCCCAAATCAAAATCAACCACGAAGTAAACCAAACCAAAACAAAAATTAGTACCCATTTCAAAACTACACTATTTCGGCAAAACCCAGTAATCATTTGAATAAGATTGAAAAAATAATTGAAACAAAATACCTGAAGAGAATCGAATTCTTGATAAATGAGTACATGATTGAGGAGCTTTTCCTTGAGAGATTGAAGGGCACGAGAACAATTGAGGAATTGGTCAGAAGAGAGAGAAATTTTAGGGCCAATTTCTGGGAAATCAAAATTAGGGTTCTTAAGAGGAGGAGGAAGAGGAGAAGGGGATGATGATTTCAGAGAAAATGGTTGATCCATTTTGGGTTTTCGGATCGAAATTCGAGAGGAAATTGAATTCCCCGTGATGCTTTTTTCAGTGAGATGAAATTTGTTTGTGTTGTTTGAATTTGCGTTGATTAATTTTTGGGTGCTAATTTGTTGTGCGTGTGTGTGTTAAACACTTAAACTTGATGTCTAACGTGGGTTTTTGCGCAAATTCTTGTATAAAACGGGTAATATCCGTTTCACACAAGAAACGGGTCAAATAATTGAATAAGACAAAAGTTAAAAGCCTTAAAATTAACAAAAGATTTGTTTTTTCTATTCAAATGTCTAACTATTTGACCCGTTTTACATATGAAACGGATAATCCGTTTTATGGAAGACTAACTCGGGTTTTTGAGGGCTTTTTCTATTAAATGTTGTTTAAATGTGTTCGATTTTTACTATTCAAAAAAGATTAAAATACCGTTTTTATTTCTCACAACCTCTACTTTATAAACTAAATTTTCTCTCTTCTCTATCTAAAATCTTTAAACTTCGCCTTCGAATCACTCGTCGCCATCCACCACTTGTAAACCACCGCCAACACCTGCCTACTGCCATTCTCACCAACGCAAAAACCACGGCCACCCATCATCAAATAATAATAATACTCCCTCCGTTCAACTCCATTTGTATCAAAGAGAAATTTGCCACTATTCATTGAAGTGTAGAAGCTGTGGAATTTCTTGCAATATATTGAACCAAACGTAGTCATGCGAGATCTTGAATGATACGTTTTCAGGAGTTCAACAAGAAAATCAAATTTTTACATTTTTTAATAATGTGAAACTATAGATATTGTCGTTCCGACATTTGCCTCGATAAATGTGAAAAGTACAACAAATGTCAATAAAGTTGGAAGGAGGGAGTAGTAATAATAATAATAATAATAATAATAATAATAATAATAATAATTAAATAAAACAAAAAAAACAATAAACAAAAAAAACCCACCCCACCCCAACCCTAGCTCGCGGGCCATGGTCCAACCATCACCAGCATCTCGACGCCGCCATCAACCCTCACCGCCCCCCTCTCCGTGCCACCACCGTGTATAATATGACAAAATTGGAGGGTGTCGAAGGAAATATCCCTTTTTTTTTTTAATTAGGTTTAGGGTGTATTTTATTTTATGTTAATCAATACTTCCTCCATTCAATAGGTTATATACATTTGATTTTTGCACGTACGTTACATAATTTTAAAAATTATAAAATTTGGATATTATTAATGCTCTAGAAAAAACAATTTAAACAAGATAGATCCCACATGACTATTTTTTATTTCATATACGGAGTATTAGAAGTTAATTATATCGAAGATTATTCTCACTTGTAAATAATGTTTAGAAAGTAAATGTATAAATCCAATGAAATGGAGGAAGTATTAGGTGTCTTAATTATAATCGAGATAAGAGTGATTTTTCACGGCAACTTATGCTACGGTGAGACCGCTTCATATTTAAAACATTATTCATTTATTCATCATAGTTATGAGTTATGACATACTCTAAAGTCTCAACCCATATTATAAATTTACAACCTCATCTTAATTATAATTATGCATCTTAATCTTACGACATTCACTAGCAATAGTAGCAGACGTCACTTCACCGCTAAATTCGTTGAAAACCAACGATCTCATCCCCACGCACGTTCTTTTATATTGATTATTCGCTCTTCCACCATATTCAAAACTTTACGATAATCTCTAACGAAAGCATTAATGGTTTTAATGTTGTGAATTGTGATTGACAGAACTTGATAGTGGGTATAAGTTGGTGGTAGCGGCGATGTGCGCATATTATTGTATTTGACTTGTAATGTAACCTTAATTACTCGTTACATACGTTAAAATTTCTTATTTATCCTCATCAAATATGATTGGATCATATTATTATATTGGTAAAGCCACTTTAGTAAGTGAAGACTTTATATATGTCACTTGTTGCAAATAAATTGATGGTTTAGAATGTACTCCGTATTGCTTGATAATCTAAAGGAGAAATAGACCTTTGCTTTGCGTACAAGGGGATCATCGGTGACATACTGCCATGGATCGTACTATATATCTCTTTAAGACTACAACCAAAAAAATAGTACTCGTATCTACTATTGATGTCTTACGGGTAGAAACAGTGGCGGATCTTGAGAAAAATTTGTGGGGGGGCCGGTCAAATATATATCATAGTATATATAAAAAACAAATTGCGTCTATGATATGTAATAAGGAAACGTTTTAGTATTATGTATCTTAACTCTTATGTATAATATCACTAATATATACGAGTATAGTACATAGATATATTTTCGTTACAAACTAGAGTTATGTTATGGTCATGTCAATCAAAATAAATTTTTATGTGAATATAACAATTTTATAGCTCCATACTTTGTATAACTTTATTTAAATTAATCAAAAATTATTACTTGTAATATTTACAAGTTTAGTTTTGAAATTTATAAATGAATTAATTTCTTTTGTTGCTAGTTAGTAAAAAAAATCTAGTAAAGAAGTGGTGTAATTAATTTTTAGATTAAAAATTAACTTTATGTAACACTTTATTTTCCCAAAAATAAAAAATAAAAATAAAAAATAAAAAATAGACCAAACAAGGGTATGAACCCCTGACCTCCCAAACATAACACCATATCATCTACCACTAGGCCATCTAATGTTATTTGATTAGTTTTAAGCAATAACAACATTTATTCTAAACTTTAGGGGGGGCCCGGCCCACCCCCAAGCCAACCAAGATCCGCCATTGGGTAGAAACTACGGAGTAGAAAGGTAATTATTCGGGTCGGCCTAAAAATTACACCTTAAAAAATAGTACTCGTATCTACTAGTACTTTATTAATTATGAGTAGTAATATTTTCACGGTGAAATAGTATGGGGCACGGCACTATATATAAAGCATTGAAAAGGTGGCATACTCATTCCTGCACTCTCAATTGCCCGTCGAAGGGTTCATTTGCCCAGTGGAATCATCACCACCCTTAATTATTCGGGTCGGCCTATAAATTTTGGAGACAATGTTCTGATTTGTAAAATAAAGCCCTAATTTATTTGGTTGAAAACGAAGATAGAACTTTTTTAATATGTTCGATTTCAAAAAATAAATGAAAATACATTTTGTTGTTATACATAACTTCAGTTTAACTCTTAACATATTATCAGTTTTAAAAAATTGAGGCTCTTATTTTTTGGGCCTTGTTCTGAGAATCGCATAGCACGCCCATGGGCGGCCTTGTCAATTACTATAGGATAATGACAAATTCTAAAATGATGCCGTTTCATACGTGAAACAATTAATATAAATTGAAAAATTTTATTGAACATCTCACGAGTGAATACGGCTTTACCTTAAACATCCGCTTAGTACCCATGAACACTTAAATCAACTTCTGATGAGTATTGTAGCTTAACCAGAACTCTTGAGCTAGGTTGCACCAAAACAGACACGGACACGACACGAGACACGTCAATCCGATTTTGTAGAATACGGGACACGACAAGAAAAAACCAATACGAATGTTAAAATAAAGGGAACTTATAGCTCATTACAACCAACATGCATGTAAATTGTGGTTATTTATAGGTCAAAAAGTCATAAAACAATCAATACGTCAACACTTGTTTAAGGGTAGCGATCCAAAGGCGGTCAGAGGTAGCTGACTGCGTGGAAGGGTGGCAGGCGGCATATTGGAAGAAGTGAGAAAAGGAGACGATGAGAGACAATTTGGTTACTGATTAAGTGAATATCGTACTTTTAAATAATTTGTATTCAATTAGTTTATTTTTTTTAAATGAAAAAGTTAGTATTATAGGGTGTCCGTCAGACACGGGCCGTGTCCGACACGTCCTTTTTAAAAAATAAAATGAGGACACGGTCCGAGGAGTGTCTGACACGTTTTGAGGCATATCCTACACATATCCGTATCCGACACGAGAACGCCCAAAAACTAGAACTGTCTAGAAGTGTCCCCAGAACGAAGCCGTGTTTAAACTCATGAGAAAAAATTTCACCGCATTTTTTGGTCTGGCCCAACTCAAATCCGAACTAAATCTTAGGTTAACAAAATTAAAAAAAAAAAAAAAAAAAAAAACTTCAGAATGGATTGTTCAACCACAAATTCTTGTTTGAGACGGCGAAACCCGTTTCTAGCTTAAAACGGGTCGGGTATGACCCGTTTTTCTCTCTTTTTTTTTTTTTTTTTTTTTTTTTTTTTTTTGAAAATTTTTTTAAGACCCAATTTTTTTTTTTTTTTTTTTTTTTAATCTTTTATCGAAAATCGTTAGGGTAATTAAAAATAGTAACAAAGTAGACAAAAATGGTAACATATTATATTATATTGGTAACATATTATGAAACCTCAGTTTTCATGGGTTTGTTTTCCTTAAAAGATAATGTTGTCCTTTTCTACAAACAGGTAACCATTTAGTATAATAATGTTACCATGTTAGCTTTCAGGGTTTGTATTCCTTAAAAGATAATGTTGTCTTTTTATATATACAGGTCACCCTTTACTACAACAATGCTACCATCTCATTTTTCAGCTCAACTGAGGTTTCAATAGGTTTGTTTTCCTTGAAAGAAAATGTTGCCCTTTTATACAAACAGGTCACCCTTTAGAAAAACAATGTTACCATCTTATTTCTCAGCTAAACTAATGTTTCAATGGGTTTTTTGTTCTGCAAATATAATGTTGTCCTTTATTACAAACAGGTCACCATTTAGTACAACAATGTTACCGTCTTTCCATGGGTTTGTTTTACTTGAAAGAAAATGTTACCTATTTATGCAAACAGGTCACCCTTTACAACAATAATGTTACCATCAAATTTTACCACTTTTTTTCTTCCCCCAAATCCCAGCTGCTTCTCCTCAACTTCTCATCAAATCAAATCATTCAATTTAATCTCCTCCTTTCAACAAAAAAAAAAAAAAAAAAAAAAACCCTAAATCAAACACAAACACAAACACAAATGGTGAATCAATCCACCAATATAAACCATAATAAACCATAATAAACCAATCAAATTTAACATCTTTACAGAAAAATGGAAAACTAATGTACAGAAACAAAATGCACCCATTTCATAATACAAAGTTCCCAAAAAAAAAAAAAAAAACCCTCAAATCAAACACAAACACAATCAAAATCAAACTAAACACAAGGGAAACAAAAAAAACAAAAGAAATGAGAGGCGGCAGAGAGGAGAGAAGAGTACCTATTTAAGCAATCCTACTTTGGATCCGATCCATTTCTATTGTAAGATGGGTTGACCCGTCTTACAAAAGACTAATTGCTACTCCCTCCATTCATATCCACACTACAACTATACCTTTTATATCCATTCAAATCCACACTACTACTTTCTATTTTCATCCATATGGCTCACTTGTCTCATCCCTTAAAACCCACCCAAAACCAATATTTAAACCCATTAAACTCTTTAATTAATCCATAGGCAAAATTACAAATAACTACCTTTTAAAACCCTTTTTTTTCAAATAACTACCTTTTATAATTTTTTTTTCAAATCACTACCTTAAAACGTGTTTTTATTTTCAAATCACTACCTGTTCACCGGATTCTGTCATAAAATTGAAAATTCCGACGAAATTGAAATTTTTTGTTGGCTTTAATTTGAAATACCCATGTGAAATACCCAATCTACCCTTTGTTACTCTATTTAACCTAAGTTTTTCACTCATCTTCTCTCCACAGGCTCTTGGTTTGTCTTCACAGGTTCATTCTCCACATTATTTGTTTCTACAGGGGTTGGATTTGAAGTAGATGACCCAGGATTAAGGGACTTTAAGGATTCAGCTACAGCCCTTGACAGATCAGCCTCTGTTTGGGTGTTAAAGAAATCATCTGCTTCCAACTTATCCTCATCATTCTCTGCAAACTCAAGATCCAAATCACTTAGATCTGTTCCTGACTCACTGTACTCATAGCCATCTTCCTTATTTTGTACCTCTTTGTCAATGTCAGCTACTTTACTACCTCTCCCACCCTTACCCCTCACAGCCTTTTTCCCAGCAACTCCCAAAAATCAAACATTTCGAAACCAATTTTGACCTTCACTTAAAGTAATGAAAAAAAATAAAATTAACAACCTGCAATAAGAAGAATATCAACCGCGGATGAGAATGAAGTACCACCAAGAGCTTCACATAGCCAACAATGTCCAAAAATTTGAAGAAAAATTACCCAGAAATTTTTAGGTTAAAATAATTGGGTGGGTGGGTGAAAATCTGAAAGAAGATGAAAAGCAAAACAAAGTCAAAAGAAATGAGGAAAAGTCGTTAGGTAAAAGAAAGTAATAGGGGCAAAACGGTCACTTTTTAGAAAATATGGCTTAAATGGGATTTCAGGGGAACAGGTAGTGATTTGAAAAAAAAAACATGTTTTAAGGTAGTGATTTGAAAAAAAAATTATAAAAGGTAGTTATTTGAAAAAAAATGGTTTTAAAAGGTAGTTATTTGTAATTTTGCCTAATCCATATGACCCACTTTACTCATCTTTTTTTTGTCCTTTTATTATTATTTTAATATTTTCTTAAAACAAGTGCTAAAAACATATTCCTTGCATTGTTGATTTGAATGGAGGGAGTATTCAACAAGCTAATTAGGTCAATCTTAACTACACTAAAATAGCAAAACCCTCTTAAAACCCTAAAAAACTCAGTCACTTTCTTCTTCAACACTTTCTCTCTTCACTCAAATTGTTCATCCCCAAAATTTTCTCTCACAAAACAATTTAACAACAATGTTCTACAAATCCAAAGTTGCAATCTTTCTCTCTTCTAATCGCCTCCAAAACCCTAGCAAATTCCAGATTTTCCGAACATTTGTCGACAATGTCGATATCAAATTCGTCAGAGATAGAGCGTTAGATCACGCTGTTGAGAGAGAAAGAGACCTAAAACCCCTAATTAATCTCAAGAATCTCCTCAAATTAGAGCCCTCAAAATCACTCCCAATTTCGACGATTGTCGATAACAATGAAACCCTAAAAATCCCATTTCGCCCAATTGAATTTATTCGAAAATACCCCTCTGTTTTTGAGGAATTTTTCCCTGCAAATATTGGGATTCACCCGCATGTTCGATTGACGCCGAAAAGTTTGGACCTTGAAGCTGAAGAACAGTTAATTTTCGATAGCGGTACTTTTAAGAAGAATGCAGCTGATAGATTGTTGAAACTGTTGATGTTGTGTAGGGTTAATGAGCTTCCTTTGAAATTGATTGATAAATTGAAATGGGATTTAGGGTTACCTGATAATTATGTCAAAACTTTAGTTCCTGAGTTTCCTGATTATTTTCAGGTGAAGAAAGGCAAGGGTTTCGAAGATTTTCTCGAATTAGTGTGTTGGAGTGATGATTTAGCTGTTTCGTCTGTCGAGAAAATGGCGAAGAAGTCTGATAAAGATTATCAAAAGGGCATGCCTATTGAATATCTTTTGAATTATTCAAAAGGGTTCGTGTTAGAAAAGAAGTTTAAAAAGTGGATTGATGATTGGCAAAAGTTACCCTATGTGTCGCCATACGAGAATTTCGTTCATCTTCAACCGAATAGTGATATGTCTGATAGGTGGGCAGTGGCGGTTGTGCACGAGTTTCTTAACATTTTGGTGCCTAAAAAAACGGAGAGGGAGAATCTATTTTGTTATGGGGAATATTTGGGGGTTAAGCCGAGGCTTAAACGCGCTATAGGTCATCATCCGGGGATATTCTATCTTTCGAATAAGCTAGGGACGTATACTGTGGTGTTGAAGGAAGCGTATAAGAGAGGTTTGTTGATTGATAAGGATCCTTCGGTGGATATGAGAAGTAAGTACATTCATCTCATGCACAATGTGAATTCTTTTCAGAAGCCAAAAGACGAGAAAAAGGAAGCTAGTAAGGAGACGAGTGTTGGAGGAGTTGTCGAAAAGGGTAATGTGGAGAATGAGAAGGTGGAATTTGTGGACTTGGGAGTTTCGGAGTCTGACGAGGATGTATCTGTTGTGAGTGATGACGATGAGGAGGATGAAGAGGATGAGGTGGAAGATGGAATGGGTAGGGGTAGGGGAAGAAGTGGGAGAAGAGGATCAAGTGAGGTAAATGCGAAGGGTGGAGAAAGCATAGGGAATAGACGTGGAAGAAGAGGGGTTGGTAAGTCAAATGAAGAGGACCGCGGAAGGGGTGGTGGGAGAAGCGGAAAGAGAGGGTTTGATAAGGTAAACGAGGAAGGACGAGAAAGGGGTGGGAGCAAAAATGGAAGACGGGAATTTAATAAGGGAAATGACGAGCGGAATGAAAGGGGTGGGGGAAGAGATGAGAGAAAAGGGTTTAGTATGAGGAATGCAGAGGGGGAAGGAAGGCGCGGTATGAGAAGCGAGGGAAGAGGGTTTCGTAGGGGAAACGAGGAGGGGCAAGAGAGGGGCGGATTCAGAAGTGAAGGGAAAGGGTTTAAGAGGGGAAACGGGGAAAGACAAGAGAGGGGTGGATTTAGAAGTGAGGGAAGAGGGTTTCGTAAGGGAAATGAGGAAGGACAGGTGAGGGGAGGATTCAAAAGTGAAGGAAGAGGGTTTCGTAGGGGGGACGAGGAAGGACAAGGGAGGGGTGGATTTAGAAGCAACAGAAATGGGTTTCGTAGGGGAAACGGGGAAGGGCAGGAAAGGGGTGGGAGTAGAGGTGGAAGAGGAGGTTTTAATAGGGCAAACGAGGAGCATTCGAGGAACGGACACGCCAGAGGTGGTTATAAAAGCGGAAGTAGCGGATCAAATAAGATGGTTGAGGGTGATAGAAACCGTAGTAGAACTAACTCGCCTAGACAACGTCCCGTAGATGCTTAAGAATAGGTGAGAGTTCATTGTTTGTTGATAGTGGAGTGCCAAGAACAAGGCAAAGTATCAGCAGACAAGTTTGAGAGGACGGAAACTGAGTCATGTTTCATTAGCTTGAGCATGGCTGTAGTGGAGATCCGCTTATTTTCTTGAGGAGTCAAGCGATGGTATGCTTTCGTTTTGTATTGCCATGACTTGTTTTTATTCCTGCATTCCATTTTTTACGCTTCCTAAATGTCTCAGCAGAGCTTGAATTAAAACATTACAAGTATTTTGGATGAAATACGAAAATGATGCATCACGAGATTACTCGGCCTGTAGGAATGAATAACAGCGACAGTAAACATATAAACCTTGAGCCTTGAGGTGATAGTCGTTGTAATATTGTCAAATGCTGATTGACCTTTTCTGAAAGTTAAGAAAGCTTAAAATGTCGAATGAACTAGACAATGTTGGATGTAACAGCATGAATCGTTGACGTTTCAGATTTCTGACAGTTTATATGATCGCTTATCTTTTCCAGGACAAACTATGTGAGAAAGGATCAGCTTGAAGAAGTCATTTCTCTTTCTGACGCAGATCATCGTCGACTATCAGTGGAGGAATAAAAGATATCGATACCAGTTTTAATCTTAACTTCGTCATTAGCATTGTTAATTGGAATTTGTTTTTCATATCGGTACATCAGAGACTTTAATTTGTTGTCCTCCCTAAATTGTTTTTCCCAACTACTCCGTTTCTAAGAGTAATTCATTTCTGTACGTGTTGAATAGTGTCTTGTGCAGTTTTTTACACTGAGAAACGGGAATTTGTGTGCGCAAGAGAAAGCTCATAAGGCTTGATATCGAAATTACTTGAATATCTCATTGATCACACCAAAGGTGAACAAGAAAACGAGAAATAACAAAGTTGCACTACAACAACGTCCTTAAAACAAAGCTCAGCTTTCAGCTGATAACGTTGCTCTAACTGACGTTATGCGAAAAAATATAACTCGAAACACTATACAATTGATGATACAGATACAAGTTTTAGGGTTTTTACACTAGAAGACTTCCATCGTTAGAAGGCGGTCGTAGTTGAAACCAAATCCACCTATGCTTCCCTATGAACAGCAGAAGAAGTGGAGTGTTCGAGGTTAATACCAGAAAACGAAGATGGGCCTCGTGGCGTCTGGAACGACGAAGACGATGACGGGTCAAGACCCGAAGCACCTAAAGTGGACTGAGTGCTAATGGTGCTCGTGGTAAAGCTGCCACCGATGAAGGAACCACCTACAACAGCCTTTGGCGCAGGCGGTCTTTGGATTTCCGTAATACCTTCCAACATCTGCACAACTTTCCCCATCATCGGCCGATGAGACGGTTGCTCCTGAATGCACCAGAAGCTGACTTGAATCATTCTCGTCAACTGACTGATATCCACCTCACTAGCATCTAGTCTTCTGTCAAGGACGCTGCTATCGTTTCCTCTGTCGAACTCCTCATAAGCCCAAACTGAGAATTTTTTCCTGTTTGTGTTGTCAGACACTTCAAAGTTGCGTCTCCCGCTTACTATCTCCAACAACACCATCCCGAAACTGTAAACGTCGGATTTTAAGGTTATGGGTAGATTAGCTATCCATTCGGGTGCCAAGTACCCTCGTGTTCCTCGCACGCTTGTTAGGGTTCGGTACCTGTGGTCTTTCGGGTTTATTAGTTTTGCAAGGCCGAAGTCAGAAACTTTGGCATTGTAGTTTTCATCCAAGAGTATATTCTCTGGTTTAATGTCACAGTGTACAATGCAGTCTCGACATTCTTCGTGAAGATAAGTGATTCCTTTCGCAGTGCCAAGGGCGATATTGAACCGGTTTTCCCATGTCAGGAACTTCTCGGAACCTGCCTCGGATCCAAAGAGGAAACTATCCAACGACCCGTTTTTCATGAACTCGTAAACCAAAAGCCTGTGTCGCCCCTCAGAGCAAAACCCGATCAACCTAACCAAATTCAAATGATGGGTGCTGCTAATGGTAGCCACCTCCATCCGAAACTGTTTCTCTCCTTGTTCGATACCCTCGAGCTGTTTCACGGCCGCGACACTTTTATTCGCGAGAACACCCTTGTAGACAGTCCCGAAACCTCCTTCACCAAGCTTCTCCTTGAACCCCTTCGTTGCCTGCTGAAGCTCTTTATACGAGAACTGCACAGGTGCACCTGATGCATACTCCAACAGCGCGTACTGCGCAGACATGCTCCCGAACTTGGGACTTTTACGCCAGCAGCACCACCACAAGCCCCCCTCAAGGACACCTAAGACGACCAAGGTCGCTAAAATCACGACTCCAATAATCCAACCTTTGAATTTACCATTGTTCGCCCCCTCTAGGGAAGGCGGAGGGTTTGGCACAATCGGGTTACAAACCTTGACATACGACGTACTAGGAAGAGCAGCAGACTGATACCCGCTCACAAAGTTCGACGTCTTGTGATAACACTGCCCTGACCCATCGGCCAGTGTAGTAGACGCGACACAAGACGCATCCCCAAGACAATTCGTTTGACAAGTCGTACTACCCATGTAAAAAACCTCTCTCGTCTCAGGAGGGTAATTCAGAAACATAGTATTATCCATCGTTAACATTGTCACGTTATTCGGACAGTCAACAGTTGCCTCCTTTAAACGACACCCTTGTCTACTGCCCTCCCCATCAACAGCGACAAAATTTTCAGACGGGCACCCACATACGGGGGCCGTATCATTATAACTGCAAACACCCATGTTCCCACAGTACCCAAAAACACGACACTGATCACTGACAGCGGTCCATTTCACTTGCGCAGACGTGCTACCACTGTCGACTCGATATATCCTCAAATTACCATCATTGTCCAACCTCACAAACCTCTGCAAACCATCAGTGTCACCATAATCACTACCATAAGCCATGTCAACAGGCACACTCAAATTACTGCCGTAAAGCGCCAAAATCCCCGTATTCCTCAGCATTAACCTAGGATTACCACCCAACTCAGCCTTAGCAGAAGAATTCAACCCTAGACTGTAATAAACAATGCTGTGATTCCACTGCAATGTCATGTTACCAGTATCATTAAGAAAAAAGGAGTACAACCCTGATGACAAATTCTTCCCAACACCGAAATTCTGCGACGTCACCAACGTATCTGTTGGAAAATCGAAACTTTGCCACAAATGATCACCTTTGCTGTTCTGCAGCATGAGGTTTCCAGTGTCGTCTAACGTGGCGTGGGTGACGCCAATGTCAGAGGTGTTTGAGTGCCAAAGAAGGTCACCGGCGGAGGAGGTCAGCTGGAGGTCTCCGGAGGGAAGGAGGCGCACGGTGGCGCCGGCTGTCACGGCGGCAGAAGCGGCGGCAGACCATGTGGGTATGAAGGAGTTGTAAGTGATTGAAAGAGTGTAAAAAGATGAGTTTTTTGTAGGGAGGAATTGTAGATTGAATGTATTGCTTGGTGAAGACCATTTTTGGGTGAGATTTAAGGTTGAAAGTGATGAATTTAGTGGGATGTTTGATGAGTTTGTGATCATCAAAAATGTTGAGAAGAAGTATATGAGTGTTATAAGTGTAAGATTTTGCTTCATTTTTTTTTGTTTTTGGTTGATTGATTTATTTGGTGGGTTTCCTTGGAATAAATTGAGTGATTGAAGGTGAGAAAATAAAAAAATTTGAAGTGATTGTAAGAAGAGAAGTATTTGTAGGGTGATATAGTAAAGTCTTTAATGCTGAAAAGTATTTGGTGGCATTTGTTCAACATGTGTTTGATGACAAAATGGTTGTTCGAGTCGGGTCTTGGCGGAGTCTTATTACAAAGTTATTTGGAGGATCTTACGGTGTGGTTAGGCCTGTTCTTTTCAGCTTAATTTCGTCTCTTAAAATTCAGTTCAACTCTTATAAGTTCAGCTCAGCTTTAATAAAATTTAAACTCTTGTAGTTCATTTAAGCTTTAATTTACATTGACTTGAACACATAAGTTTATCTTTTATAAGTTAATTTCAGTAAGTTGATTAAAGTTGAAAATAATGAGGCCTTAAGATCAGTAATTTTCATTTCAAATTCATATTCATATTATGTTAACAATTAGACATGCCGAATTCATCACTCGAGTCAGGATTCAACAAGGTACTCTGTGTTATATTATTTTCGAAGATATGCAGTTTTGTTAGATTTGGATAGGTCTTAATATCATTTTCTATTTGATTATTATTACTCAACATTTATTTCAAGTTGATCGTTTCATATTATTTCTGACTAAACTGAAATATGTTGAAGAATTAGTTTAGTACTCCCTCTATCTCAGTCATTTGTTTACACTTCTCTTAAATCTCCCTCACAAAAAAGTCAAACTGTAAATAAATCACTAAAACGGAGGGAGTCCATGCTACTGTAATACTCCTATATTCACATTCAATGAATCAATGGTATGAAACTATGAATTCCAAGAAAGGATTGATTATTGACTTTATACAAGAAGATAAAAGATGAATCAAAGTGTAAAGAGTGTAGGGTAAATCAAACATAAAATAAAATGGGGCATTAAATTTTAGACCAAATCATATTACCATATTATTAGTGACTTTCTACTATGAATGTTCCATGTGACCCCACATAGTAAAAGTTGCCCTTTTAAGCCGTCCCTTTGTTGTAATGACTTTTCTTTATTTTTTCTTGTCAATCGAAACGCGCACTTAATCGCATTACAATAAGGGGAGGAGGATTCGAACCTGGAACCTATCGTCCAGAATACCTATGTCTTAACCAACTAGGCTAAGACATCTTGGTCAATGACTTTTCTTTACTTGTGAAGTAGGAAACTAGGAAACTAGGAATACCTACCTATTTGTGTTACACACCACTAATCTTCATTCCACAAATTGCTTGATATCTTCAATTAGATTTGTCTAAGAAGTAAGAAGTGCGTAGACCGTATCAAATCCACATATATTCAAGGAGTAATGTGACCTCTACTTACTCAGACTTTGACATCACCACGTCTAAGAAGTGTCATAATTATCATTACGGAGTATTATGTAGATTTAAAAAGGGTGACAATAACGCTTCTCTGTTTTGGATTATGTCAGTCAAACTATGTGAGTGAAAGATTAAAATAATATTTTTTATAGAAGTAATAAATGGAGTGGCAGAGGCAATATGTCAGTGGTGTTATTAATACCCTTTAAAAAATAGGTTGATAAGAATAAATAAACAGAAAATTGACTCTTAAACGGAGTGGCAGAGGCAATATCCGTGGCTATGACTATTTTCCTAAGCGTTAATATCGTTATAGGCATGTACTACCTTCATTTTCTCCATTTGTCCCCCTTCACTTTTTTACTATTTTTAAGAGAATGTGAAAAAGTGGAATAAAATGAGAAAAAGTTTAATAGTTTAATATTAAAAATTAGCTGTGTGTGAGAAAAAGTAAGATATATGAGATAAAAAGTTACCAAAAATAAAACTGAGGCTAATTAAAAAAAAAAAAAATCTATAAAGGAATATGAGCCTAAATGGAAAAGATAAAGAGTAATTAAATTATTTACTCTATGGGATACGCAGAGCGGCAGAGGTAATGATACCGAAGTTGAACCCGACTTATTCATGAATCCGAAAGATATACACTTGATAATTGTATTATTTAGCTGAAGGCGGATGCCTCATAGTCATTATAAATGTATCGGTGTTAGCGTCTCCCATTTTGGTATTTTGGGACCGCTACACGGGAGACGGGGTTTATTGTCACCTACTCACGAAACCCTAATTAGAAGAGTACTCGTGTCATGGTGGATGACGGAATGACACCATTAGGATGCCTTCCAACAATTTTCAATCATTTATGATAGAGCACTTGAGCACGAATTACAAACTACAAATTCAATGATCGTGTACTCGTAATCAATCGAATGATGCTGCTTTCTTACCTGCTTTGAGCATGTCAAGCGTGAATTGCAAGAAGAAATAAAACTATCTCGCTTTCATATCTTCAAAGAAGGCAGTCAAAAGTTGTAACACCAAACTCAAGCACAAGCAATGGAAGCTAAGAGGCGCCCACGAGTAAAGCAAACAAGCAACAGAGGCTAAGGGGCACGACTAAATTACTTTCTTCAATTCAAAAACCTTACTTACTTTTCATGTCCAACGCCGAGAATCCACTGTGCA
Organism: Dianthus caryophyllus; assembly: GCA_023091065.1. Taxonomy (NCBI): domain Eukaryota; kingdom Viridiplantae; phylum Streptophyta; class Magnoliopsida; order Caryophyllales; family Caryophyllaceae; genus Dianthus; species Dianthus caryophyllus. Next base: position 32,911,978 of record CM041520.1, on the reverse strand, counting down.
AGATGCGTCAAATATGGTTCTGCCTGAGAACGGTTGCTTAAAATTGGTCCAAGGCTTTGAAGTTCAGTATTAAACTCGTCTTCAAATTTCCTGCAAATTCTTTTTTTTTTGGTCTACTATAAGACACAGGAGCACATTGGATAGATGTGACGGGAAAGTAATAATTGATTTACCGGACAGAATCTGTAACAGCTGCATTTTCCGTGAACTTCAGCGCCTTTGATGAAGTACCAGATGAAGGCTTGGTTAGTTCAATGGACGACGATATTAGCCACTGAGTGGCTGCCGCATATTGAAGACATATAAGCTTTCAATTTCTCCATTTTCTGCATTATTTAACACATTATGTTAAGAGTTAGCTCACAGCTAGTAAAAAGAGAGGACATGTGTTAATTTTATTATAGTATTTTACGAAACATGATCGGGTTGGAGTCTGGGATATCGCAGAACAGTTTTGGAATTTACTCGACACGTGGATATGATGCTCTTCGCAGGATACTATTCCATTGATATAATTATGACTAGATTTTAGAAAAAAAAAAAAAAAACGGATTGAACAAACCAAATTAAGGGTTATTAAAGCGGAAGAAAGACGACCTTGAGAAGTTGAGGTAGGAGAAGCATGCATTCTTTGAGACATTTTTGAAGAAATGAATCATGATACTGGATAACCTGTTAGAGCAAAATTGACAAAATCAGCTGCGCCACAGGAACAGATTGCCTCTACTGTGAAAGCGCTACCGTGAGAAACTATGTGACAAATATGTAATCTTTAGACCTTTCAGGTGTACCAGAATGAAAAATGTTCTCCATTCAATCTACTAGAATACTCAAACTGACGGTTCTAAATCAACGCTCCGCCACAAAAACGCGAATTTATTGTAATGGTTTTAAATTTCCCGCAACCGTTTTTGCCAACGTCTTAAAGAGATGATGACCGCACTTGGTGTGATCGCGGCACTACATTCTATACCGTGACCATGAGCAATACCAAGATTTAATACCATGCTTAAAACTATGAGATCCTATAGGTCACTGTAATACAAATAACAAAAGATCACTGAAAGTGCATTTAAGAAGGTCGTAAAGCAGCTAATGAGATAAATTCTCTACAAATATAGTTCGATTATTAGACCGAGACTGTCTCATAGTGTAAATTACAAATTAATAAATTATAAATTAATACGTGAGACAGATAGAAACAATCCTAAACATCAAGTCTGTATAATCAATGCACAATTCTTGCACAAAATAACAGCTAAAAATCAACAAAATTACGAATAAAATACAATCAAACGAACAATTAAACCGAAAAAATTAAATCGACACCTGAACAGAAGCATTATAGCAACCAATAGGTTTAGGTTTTCCAGTAATTGAATTCATTTTCTTTCTTACAAAATCTATTATAATCGATGATTAACAAATTGTTGTTGTTGTTGTTAGTTAGTTAGTTAGTTAACAAGTTTAATTTATAAATTCCCGCCATATTTTGTCCATTTTGCCCTAGCTTTCTCATATTTGTATACGGAGTATTTCATTTCGTTTAAGAAAAACCTCTCCGTAGACAACTTTTTCGTAACTTATCGTAAAATGTCGTAATACAATAAATTAGGTCCAATTAATTGTGAATAATTTCAAATGCATTCATTGTTATATACTCCGTACATATAACAGTCTTAAATTTATCATCAATTATACTCGTAATTAGGTTAGAATAATTAATATAAGTCATACGGAGTAATAAAATTAAAATATCAAAACAAACAAAAGAAATACTCCGTATATAATTGATGTTACTTCCTATTTGTCTCGTCATAGATAGGTCATATGACTGATTACTTGAATACTTTTTGGATGATAAATGTGTTTGTTTTGATATAACGAAAATTTAATGTGTAAAGAAGTTCGGATTATTTTCAGTAATAGTTCGGATTAACATCAATTATATCGAATACTATCAAAGTTGGGTTTGTTTTATCATCCGAAAAGTATTCAAGTAATCAGTTATATAAATGTGAAAAGTATTGAATTAACATTTATATACGGACTATTGAATTAAAACATCAATTATATAAAGTAATCACATTTATATACGGATTAACATTTATAATAATACGGATTAACATTTATAATAGTTCGGATTAACATCAATTAACAATCACATTTATATAATTGATGTTTTAATTCAATACTTTTCCATATAATTGATGTTAATCCGAACTATTGTTTAATTGATGTTAATCCGAAAAGTAATCCGAACTATTAGTTTATAAATGTGATTACTTTATATAAATGTGATTGTTAATTGATGTTAATCCGAAAAGTATTGAAAAGTATTCAAATAAACCCAAATAACAATAGTCCATATATAAATGTGATTGTTAATTGATGTTACTTCCTATTTTGAAAATTTAATGTGTTTGTTTGTCTCGTGCATTGAAACTGAAAATGTGTAAAGATAAAACGAAAATTTAATGTTTTCATTAGCTAAAACAAACTTTTAATATGGAAAAAATGGGTTTTTAATTGGAATTTTTGAGAAAATGTTTATAAAAGGAGAGTTTTTAAAAACAGTTAAAAAAAGGTGAAAAATTTTAAAAGTATTTATAAAAGGTGAAAAATAACAATTACCCCGTCTGTTTCAGTCATTTGTTCACGCTGAATAGTTCTCCATACCAAGATATGAAAAAAAAAATTGTGCATTTGATGCATAAAGCAAATGTAAAAAAGATAAATGAAATGAAAAGTATCGATTTGGTTTGATTTTGCTCAAAAATGACAAACGAGGAACCCTAGAAAACAGGAAAAACCAACTACTTCAAGACCGAGGCACAAATATAGCTGTTGGGTTACCCGGCGACGGAATATTTTGATTTAGCACCGATGCTAAAGTTCCAGCTTTCAAAACCGCCTCAGGATCCGTGAACGACAGAATCTCAACATCTTCGAGCCCAAGCTGCCTCTTAATGAGTTCCTTGTTCTCGGAAAGAACTTGGATTTCACCAAACGGAAGCTTCAATTCTAACGCATGGGGCCCGAGTGACAGCGTCTCGTCCTTCTTAAACCTCAAAAACGGCATACACATCTTTTGGATCTGCTTAAAATTGGCTGCCTTTCCGATTTCACTTTGCTGTAACGCAGCCATAACTTCACTGTCTGGAGCAAATGAACGAGTTTCCGAGTTGAATTTGCTTTGGAGTATTTTCAAGCACTCTTCTTTCCAGCCATCATACTTCTCGTTCACGTAAATTAGCCCAGTTAAGTGCTTTTCCTCGGTAGTACTTGGAGTTACAACAGGAGCTCCTTTCTTGTTACCTTTCTTCGAACCCATTACTTGCTTTTGTAGGAGCTTCCTCATAAGAACGACGGAATCTTGCAGATATTTGTTGGCGCTTTTTAGGGTTAAGTCGGGTGCATTAGCGGCAGGCCAACCTGCTTTGATCGCAAACCCTTCCTTTTTCAGAAGCTCCCTCCACACGAATTCTCCATAGTGTGGACAAATCGGAGTGATAAGTCGAGTTTGAATGTCCATAAACTGCCACACCAAATCTCGGTTCATGCCCCCAGCGCCACAAGAGAACCTGTACTCGTCTCTAGCTGCTTGAAGGTCGTAAAAGCCGGTTTTCAGAGCTTCTCTGAACATATAGTTCTGATAGTGCTGCTCGGTCGATTTGATAGCCAAGTTAATCTCATTTTGGAACACTCGATCAGCGTATGTAGATGAAGGGCCTGATCTTAAAGAACTTTCTGAGGCGATAACTTCTTCCATCCATGCAAGTTCCTTTGTGAGGCGAAGAATTGCAGCATTTGCAGTTTCAAACACAAAATTTGCATCGTCAACGCCGTCACCAGCATCAGCAAGAGCAAACCGCGTCGCATCAGCGGAGAATTCTTCAATTGCCTGGCGAAGGGTTCTGAAGTTCCCCGTAGACTTCGACATCTTTTCTGAATTCAGCAAAATATGGCCGTTACATCTGAACCCCCGAGGCCAGTGTCGTTTGTCCATTATTGCTGTGTGATTATAGATGCTAAATGTCAGATGATTCTGAATAAGGTCTTTACCAGACACACGAAGATCAAATGGATACCAGTACTCAAATTCGCGCTTCATTGAGGCAAGCACATTTGGGTCAATAGCTGACGAATGTGGGTGTGGACCCCCACAGAACAGAAAATCCCAAACCTCATCGGTAAGATGTTCTGGTTTTATTGAACTAGCGTTTGATCCATACATGTCCCCATTTTGAAAGAAGTGAGCAACAGTGTAATACGCCATGTATATGGTTGAATCGGAAAGAGACTCTACGAGGAACTGTTCGTCCCAAGGAATGCGAGTACCAAGCCCAAAAGACCTAGAGCACGCCCACTGATTCAACCAACCTAAAGTGTGTTCAAACCCATGTCGTGTCTCATCGGAGAAGCAATTCATGTTGGCCAAACATTCTTCCGCTAGTTTTTTCCATTCAGGTTCACCATATGTAATGTACCATTGGTCTGTTAGAGCCACGACACATTCATCACCAGACCTAGACATCACCTTTTTCTCAGGCTCACTATACATAATGGCTTGACCGTCTTCTAAAAGTATTTGTCGGACTTTAGGCTTCGCGTCTTGTACCTTCTCTCCAGCAAATTGCCCGACAAGCATTACACCATCAGTGAAACCCTTTAGATAAGTCTGCCTCTTTGCTTCCGCAAGCTTATCTTTTTCATTTTGACTCTTGATCTTTAGATCAGTGCAAACCTTCTCAGCAGGCTTATCGCCGAACCCGGGGATATTAATGATGGGTATAATATCAAAGGGAAGTATCCATTCGTCTTTCACGCCATATTTCGCCCGCAGAGCTGGCTTTGCCTTCAGATCATGCATGGCCATATAATCATCAGGTGCATCACTAGGGACACTGGTAACAATACCAGTACCTTTGTCGGTCAAGATCGTTAACATGGGAAGAGCGTAAATTATTTCATTAAATGAAAGTGGCGACTTCAAGGGCAAACCAATCAAGTCATGACCAGTTAGTTCAACCAAGGAAGTCGGCTTCTCAGGGATCCTGGAGTAGCGCTGATACGCAAGATTACGAGCTGCTCTCTCAGTAACGATGAAAACCTCATCATCGTTAATTTCAAATGCTCCATATTCCCCATCAGGTAAGACCCATGCATTTGTTTGCCCATACATGGTCTCAGGCCTCAATGTTGCAGCAGCCAGAAATACTTTTTTCCCTTCCAAAGCGCTCAATTTTCCCGGGAAAGGTGGAACAACTTCCATCTTGATGATGGTGTATTCCTGGGGTTGGACACCTTCTCCAGAAGCTCTATCGTGATCTGCACAAGGTTGCCCATCTAAAGGTGAGAAAATCGCGTATCTTAGGTCTTTCACAATCTTACCATCCGCTTTAAGCTTCCTCATCTGCCACCTCACAAAGGAGTCGAAAAAAGGATTTATGTCCGTTGTGACAAAAGAGCGCCTCCAGTCGACACCTAAGCCCAAGGCTTTCAGGTCTTCGACAGCAAGCGGAGGAAAATAGGTAAGCCATTTGTATGGATCTTGAAACCCAGAGATCTCTTCATCAGACAGTCCAAAGCTACGCATGATCTCCCACTGGTAGAGCTGAGTGCCAGTCTTTGATGCAACCTTCGATTTTTTCCCCTTATATGACGGAGCTTGTGACCCTGCATTTGTGTCAGGTTGCTCCACCAGCGGTTTTTCTTCTTCCTGAACTGGAGCTGGGAACACAGGTGGGTCTCCAAACAGTTGAATTTCCCTAGCAAGTTTATCAGCCGCAGCCTTGATGGGCATGCCAGTGCAATGAAAACCAAATGGAAACAGTACATTGGCCCCTTTCAATCTGTGAAATGCAGCAGCAAATTCCACCTTAGAAACGGAGAATGCATGTCCAAGATGCAGATAGCCATTCATATACGGAAATGGAAAGTTTCCGAAAAACTTTTCTCCGGGACCAGGAGGATGATCTCCAGGCTTGGCAACAAAAACGCCATCCTCGTACCACCAACATTGAACTATTGACTCTATCCCCCGAAGCTTGTCCCTCCTAGCAAAGCTTTTATTACCTTCTGCCATGTTGCTTGAAAAACTACAGAAACTACGAATGAAAAAGCCAAATTAACATTCGAGGCCTCTTCCTTAATTTAAAAGGTAGATAACTAGAACATTGTAAACAAGAGTACTAAATGTACCAAACATCAACTATCAAATAGGAGCTCAGAGAATCATCCGATCAGTAAAGTACTTCCAAATAGTAGACAAGAATTTATCTTCCTTACAAAAAGAAATTGAATCGAAAATATGCGACCACTGAGTACACACACAAGAAATGACACGGGCCGACAAGCTTGCAGAAGTGTGCAGCATAATAACATGGAAGGTCTCATCCGCACCAAAAATCTATAGAAAAAGGCTACAACATAATGGAATCTAGAGCATATAATTAGCCATTAACTTTAAAGCAATTAACGTACAAGTTAGAAAATTCATTAGATAATAGGAAGAAACTCGGAACATGAATTGCAAATGATATTGCAAGTACCAGTTTCAGCCTCAAAGTAAGGAGAGGAACCATTAACTTTTAAAGCAATTAATGTAAAAGTTAGAACATTTTGCCCTCACAAGTTATAGGAATTGAGAATACACATGCAATTTACAAATTCGGAACAGATTCAATTAATTTATATCAGCAGCGGAAAAAAAAAAAATTGGATATAGATACAGTATAATACTCCATATATCTTAAAAAAAATAACCATGTTTACCTTTGAGAGAATCTCCAATAGGTAACGTTCCGCAACAAATTTCTGAAAATAAACAAAGCAAAACATTAGTACTATCGGAACAAAGTCTAAAAGAGAGTAGATGACAGGCATAAATATATCAATAATGACTAATAACAGATCTAACCCGAGTTAAATTATATATAAATCTGTATCATCGAAGATCTATCATTAACAGTCAATGAAGGCATGCGACAAAAGAAGAGGAAAACAAAAACACAACATGCAAGAGAAAGGATGCAACCACAAAGGTGCCAAAAAGATCCTTCGGCACAACCTCTATTAAACTCACATGACAAAGAATTGCCCAAGGGAGGAGACAACGTTCAAGAAACAAGAGAGAAGTGGTAGAAACGGGAAATAATAGGTGCTTTACTGGCAAGAATTGAAGGTCAAAATCATGAGATCTACTCGAGAGATTGAAATATGTCCATTCTTATAGCAACAACCCAAGTAGTGGAAGGATAGTGACACTCTGCAACCAAAATTTTTACGTAAGAAAAACCACCTAGTCATATCATCATCAAGCTCACTACAATTTCGCTCATATCCCCTCCCCCATGCTTAAACCTTGCTTTGTCCCCAAAGCACATAAATACAAATAAAAACAAAGAAATGGGAAAGGGGAAAACAACATCACTCGGCTCCACCCGAGCCCGACGCCTCTCCTCGCCTCTCCGTCAACCTCACAAGGGTTCAAGGTGGCTATGAACTCTAGTGTGATTTGCTTATAAGTTATGGCACTCATGTTCAACAAACCATCAAGTCCACCCTTTTCTAACATAGTACAGATCAATCCTAGGAGACCTAGCTTATGGAGAGTCGGAGGGTGGAAAAACCGGGTGGACAATACGGTACGATTGGGCTTGTCGAGAATTTTAAAGTATTGTTTGTCAACGCTCTCAAGGTCCGTTATTCCCACATATTTGGATGGAGGAGGTGGTACGGGTTCAATACCCTTCGTTTTTCGTTTCTGCCCGACCTTACTCAAAGACTTTTTCTTGACTTTACAAAGAAATGGTGGACAAAAATCAAGCTTAAAACAACCAAATTTCACCTAGGACTTTTATCAAACACTTGGTGTGCACAATTTCACCAAGCAACCAAAAATCAAGTCACCAAGAGCACCACCACAAATTTCACCTCAAAGTGCTCGGGAACAACAAACAACAACAATTAAACCGACTCAAAGCAAAAAGAAACAACAAAAACGACCTAAAATGGAGCAAATTCGAAATTTTCAAGCTAGAGGTCGAAATTCATACCAAAAATCGAATTGAAGTTTTAGAAATGTGTTGTTGTTGTCTCCCAAGCCTTTACGAACCCAAAAACTCCATTAACAACCCAATTTAAGCTTAAAAACAAGGTGAAAACAAAATTTAAACAACCTAGGGTTTGGGTTATTTATGGAGGATTTTGTGCAAAAATCGACTTTTTGAAGTGAAATTAGTGTTGTATTATGCTTAGAAATGAAAGTAGTGACGATTTGAAACAAATTTCATGAAATTTGGTTGAGTATGAAGTGATTTTCGTGAATGTAGAGTGAAAAAAAATGGAGGTTTTGAGCTGAAAAATATTGAAAATGAAAGAGAGACAGACCATAAGACAAGAAATAAAAGAGCTGGAAAAAGGTCTGGAGCGAGCCGCTCCCATCAGAGCGAGCTGCTCTGAGCATTTGGAGCAAGCCGCTCCCACGAGAGCGGACTCCGTTTTTTCGGCTGTGAGTTTTTTTCGTGGGCCCCATTTTTTTGAAATTCTTTCGGGGCCGAGTCATTTTTGAGCGGTATTGACCTCCCACATGACGCCCCTACCATTGCTTTTTCGAGTTTTTGCCTTTTCGTGCCTCGGGAAGCGTGAATTGTTGAGCTAGCTTGAACTTTATGATTTTTCCTACACACTTAGCAAACATAAAGCAAAAACTACTCTAATAATATAAAATAAACTAAATTATGCAAAAACAAACATGGTCGGGTTGCCTCCCGCCTAGCGCCTTTGTTTATTGTCTTTGACTCGACTTTGTTCACAAAAGCTCAATTCAAGTCACAACTTATAAAACAATTCAATGATCTAAGTAACTTGTCATGCGTACTAGCAAAGAAACTTGATGAATGAACATAACAAATTGAAATGAGGATAAAATAGAACCATACTTGAGCAAACCATGAAAAAGCATACATGAAACGATCATCATATCCATCATTTTCAAACATGTAGCTAATATCAATGTATGATTCTTTAAGACACAACATTTGCCTAGACACGGGGTAAGGAAAAAGCAAAACCAATTCACCCATTTTGGCAAGCCTATTTATCTCGCTATCGACTTCCTCACATATTATTTCTTCTTGTTTTTCCTCCTCAACTGCATCTAACGAGTCTCCAAGTTTAGTTGCATCGGTCATGACAATTTCCTCATTCGAAACACCATTGAAGTGTGAGGCTCCGACCTCAATCAAGGGAAAGGTCTCAATAGGCAAGCAATCTAAACAAAATGTGAAACACTCATATTTTTCTTCCTCCTCAATCGTGTTATCACCCATGTCTAATGTTGGGGAAGGTGTATCATCAAACATAGGATTGGATTGAAAGGAAGATGCATGACACTCAAAGTCCACCTCCTCATCGTCTTCCTCTTCATCAAATATGGTGCACTCAACATTAATGTGAAACGGTGAGGGAGTGGGGTTATCACATATATCCATATCCTCCACTTGACACTCTTGAAGGTCAATACTAAACTCATCATTGGCCATTTGCTCATCAAACATCTTAACCAAATCACTACCTTGACTTTCCAACCTTACATTAGACATTGACTCAAATTGTTGGGTGGTGATTTTTATGCTCTCTTGTAAGGTAATGACATTGTTGGCAATAGCTCGGACCATGTCCTCCGTGGACACATATGAGTCATCATCAAAGCATTGGGGTTGCGGTTGAGTTTCTCGAGGGAATGAATGGTGAATTTCCCATTCCTTAGTGTCATTAGCCAAATACTCAAACAACCCCCAATTGTACTCATAATTGGTCTCATAAAATTGACCTTCGCTCAAAGAGTGTACAAATCCCCAAGTCTCATTGTTCAGTCCATCATAAATCACATGACAAATATCCGAAAGATCATACGAATATCGAGAATGAGTCACATATGCATGAATACGATTGAAATAGCGATAAAACAACTCATTCTCATATTGAGGTAAGTGAAACGGTGTCATTGAGCAAGAAAAAGTTCAATGAAAATCAACTCTAAACTAATAACAAAACTAATCTAAACTAAACTAAACTACTCTACTCTACTCTACTCTACTCTACTCTACGCCTAGCCAATTGCCTTTCCCGGCAACGGCGCCAAAATTTGACTAACACTTTTACGTCGCTAATAAAAGGGTCAAATTAACAATTTATAAAGCCTATTCGATTCACACAAAACACGTAATTTAGTGGTAAGAATAGGGTCGAACCCAAAGGAAGGACTTATTTGTTAGGCTAAGTGTAGTTTTAATGTCACAACGAAAGTAAAATAAAGGGGGTTTTAAAGGTTTGGTTAAGTCGAAACTAAGACTAGTAATGCAATTAAAAACGATGTAAACAATATAACTAAGACGCTTTAGATGCAATCACAAAGGTGCCATTACAACCAAGTAATAAACAAGACGAATTACACTAGAACCAAGATATTCAAGTAACTCCTCAAGTACTTTCAAATCATGTAAATCACAATGCTAGAATCGGCAAGCAAAGCAAAACAACACATACAAGACCCGATGATCGGCATACAAAATCTAATATGTGCTACAAGAGATAGAAAATACAAGAGAAATATGTAAGTTCATCATAGAATACATTTCAAGAATCGGCATGAAAGATTCAAAATCAAAACCTACACTTTACTCCTCCAAACATGCTCAAAGCGAGATGAATCGGCATACAACACAATGAAACATGTTAAATATGCTAAACATGAAGAATTCACACATCCAAGTTATGAACATACAAACCCTACAAGCATTCTAACAAAGGAAATGCGACAAATAATCGGAACAAGTCACAAAACCGATACTAGTAGCAACACAAGCATAAGGAGGAGCAAATACTTAAATAAAATAGATCAAGGAAGTAATTCCTCACATTGATTACAAGGTTTTCATGAACACCAAAGGATTACATCCAAAGCTTGAAGATTTAGCTACCCATAACTAAGATTTCATTAACTAACACTAAATTAAGATCTAAACTAGAAACCGACATTGAAATTTTGAAGGAAAATATTTGAAAACCTAACCCTAATTTTTCTTCCCAAGTTCTCCTCTCTCTCTCCTTATCTAAAAACTGAAAAGTAAAACATGAGAATGAAAAAGTAAAAGTGTCTCAAAGTGTATCCAAGAAGCTGCGAAAATACGGAGGGTGAAGTCAATTAAATGAAATGGAGCGGCTCGCTCCCAGTCAGAGCGGCTCGCTCTGACTGGAGCGGCTAGCTCTCCCTAGAGCGGCCCGCTCTGCTCTGCTTCATGTAATCATTTTGCACCACGTTAGCTTGATCTTTCCGGCACTTGAAATCTCGTCTTCAAGGACTTGTTGTGGGCTTCCAAAGGGGATATGGTGGGCTAGAAATAAACTCCGACACGTCACTTGAAATGCACCATAAAACCCACTTCAAAGCTTACACACGATCAATATTATCACATTACTCGACTCTTGGCTTTACATTACATATAAAGCTAGAATTATGTCATTTGAACAACATGTCGGGTTTACACATAAATATGGCTAATTGATCCTTAAAACCCGCCTAAAACTCAATAACTCTAGCTCATTAACACCGTAAATTCGCTTCTCATCAGCTACCCTATCACATCTCTTTTCCCCTTTTCATCTCACACTTCATTTTAACTTTTTACCACTGATTATTGTGAGTTCTTCATTTCTTCACTAGTTGCGTTATGCTAGCAAAAACTTTTGCAAATAAATCATGTGTGTACATCAAACTTCACTTCCTAGCATATTTTTGAATTAGCTACCTATCTAAATGTTCGATATCATCTTAATCTCAGACTACCCTCAAAGCAAACATACACTATCAAGCTCAGCAATCATAACTTTACTTTTTCCCTCATCCATATGGGTTCGTCAAATTCAACCGTTGCTGTTCAAAATTTCTACTTCAACACTCCAACCCATTTACGTTAGGCCTTAAAGTCGTGTTTTTTTTTTTATCCATTATATATGAAAAAAAAAAAAAAATCCACAAACAATTACTCCGTATATAAAAAGCAATAAGGCCCTTCTGCGATCATCGTAATCCCATTTCACGACATAGACTATTTCACAGTAGGGTTAATATCTCAATTGTAGACACACAACGACTTCGCACTAAACTAAACTTCTCCCCATTACTCGAAAATGAAATCATTAGATCATCAAAGTCCAACGACGCGCAATATAAATGAGACAGCACAAGAGTACGTACATACGACAGCGACGCACCGATAAAACCCCAAACAAGTGTCTATCCATTCTAAACACTTCTAAATTAACATTAACATAATTTTAGGTCAAATTTGAAGTCTAAATCATACAATAACCCCAATTCAACTAATTACTGCAATTAAGCGTCCTAATTAAGTTGAATGAATTGTTAATTACTCTTACGAAACTAACTAAATATTACACGAAATTATCATCAAATTCCCCAATTCATTGAAATCAATGCGACCATCAAAAGCACCATAATCACAATATAAACAAGATTAAGCAGAAATCAACTCATACAACTGTAAACTAACACTAAATCTACTCATAATCAGTAAAAAAGAGACGTTACAGATTTGAAGTTATACAACGACATACCAATTCAGCTGATTGTGTGGATTTAAAGCTTTGATTGTCCGAATAATTTCTAGGGTTTTGCTGGGATTTTTCGTGTGATTTTTTGGGGAGGTGAGGACAATTTTAGAGGTATACAGTGGCGGACTGGCGGAACACCCGGGTAGAGCCGTAGAGGTGGTAATCGGGTCGGATTTGGATTGGGTTGTATCGGGTCGGGTCATGTTGGGTTCGGGCCGATTCGGGTCATAGCAGTGTTCGGGTCGGGTTCAGGTTGTATCGGACTATCGGGTTTGAGTCATGTCGGGTTATAACAGTGTTTGGATCGGTCTCGGGTCGGGTCCGGTCATATCGGGTCAGGTCATTAAAGCTAAAATTGTCAAATTCGGGTCACTAATAATTTAGGCTTAAATTTTGGCGCCAAAACAAATTTTGAAATTCTACAGTAATATTTTTCAAATCAATATTTGAATTTTTAACCATATCTCAATCTCAAAATGTCAAATATTTTATTTGGTATATATTTGAAAGATTAAAAATTTTGAAAAATTTTAAAAAAAAGTTTCAAATTTTCTTTAAAATTTTCAAAGTTTCGGGTCAATTCGAGTCATGGGTCATTTCGGGTCGCTATCAAATAAACTCGGGTTGAATCGGGTTCTGGTAGTCGGGTTGGTTTAGTCGAGACTTTATCGGGTCGTGTCGTTACGGTCACATCTGATCGGATCGAATCGGGCTTTGGTCACTATAATTTCAGGTCTTATCGGGTCGGTTTTTGCTCGGGTTCGGGTCGGGTCGGGTCAAGCTTGTCAGCTCTACACCCGGGTGTATATAAATTAGGGCCTGTTCTCCTCATCTTAAGTTTTTCTCTGGTTCAGAAAACTTCAGATAACTTCAAAAAACTTCAGAAAACTTCAGATAATTTCAGAAAACTTCAGATTACTTCAGACAACTTCAGAAAACTTCAGATTACTTCAGAAATTTCAGATTTCTAAATAAATAAATTAACTAATAATAATAATACCTAAGTTATATATAACATTAATGTTATTAATAATAGTGATAATAATAATATTATTAAGAATAATAATTATAATAATATTGATAATAATTTGAATAAAAATAAGACCAATCCAAAACCATTTTATAGCAAATCATAAATAAAAATTAGTTCAAATTAAATATATAGATTGTTAATAAAATTTTCTTAAATATTTATCAAATATTAATGAAAATAAATGCTAAAATATATTGCTTGCTATTTTTTCTAAAAGAATATAAAATTTAGGCGAAACTCGTTAAAAATAAAAAATAAAAAGTAGCAAATATAATAACAATTACAGTTACCATAATAATAAAAATATTAATAATAGTAATAAGAATAATAATTATAATTATTATAATAATAATTATTATAATAATAATAATAATAATAATAATAATAATAATAATAATAATTATTATTATTATTATTATTATTATTTCATATTATTTAAAAAACAATTTAGAAAACTTCAGACAACTTCAGAAAACTTCAGATAACTTCAGACAACTTCAGATAACTTCAGAAAACTTCAGATAACTTCAGATAACTTTAGAAAACTTCAGAAAACTTAAGATTGGTTCAGAAAACTTCAGACGAAGAGAACAGGCCCTTAGTAAATTATACATATGGGTTCTACACTTGGGCTTATCAATAAGTATTATTTAAGACGGATATATCCGTCGTAAATTTAAAACGGGTCAAGTACGCCCATTTATATATAAAGGACAAATATATTACATCTTTTCAACCCACTTATTTTTTTGTCTTCTTCCTCAATATATATTTTAGTTTCTATATAGTAGTCAGTCGATGGCACCCCTTTTTTTTTTTTTTTATATAGTTATCTCTGATTTTATTTCAATATTAATACGAGTATCAAATTTTTATATTTTTTTTTATAATATAGTTATTCCTTCCTACATGTGTCTCGATAAGTGTGAAAAAGAGAAAGGATGTCATTGGTAATTACTGCTTTATTTTACATATAATTTCACAAAAAAAAAAATATATAATACGAAGTAATTTTATCATTCTTCATGATTTTTTTCTCTTTAGATAAATATCCTATTAGATACATGATTTTTTATATTATTTTATTTGATTAATTTTTTCTTTATTACGTAAATATGTTCTAAACTTGTGAATATACCAATTCTTTTTTGTAAATATATGTCAATTAAATCAGATGAATATATTGGTTATAATTTTGTAAATTTGTTATTTAAATTCGTTATTGTTTAACTGTACCCAAAATTTATTCAATTGTACTCTTTTTTGTCATTTTTTTTTTTTTTTTTTTTTTTTTTTTTAAAAAAACTCAATACAATGAACCCTAAATTCATCTAAAATCAATCAAAAACTTATATAATTCATTAAATCATTAAATTATAGATTCAAATACCGACATATTACTTATATAATTCATTAAATCATTGAATTATTGATTCAAATACCGACATATTTCAAATAATTCACTCGTTTTATTGAATTTGACTTGTATATGGTGATTTAGGGTGGTAGGGGTCGTGGAGGTATCTATATACATTTGAATAGAGGGTTTGCTTTAGAGTATATATTACCAAAAATTATAAAAAGTTGATATTTATAAATGTACTTGTTAAGATAATTTGAACAAGATCTCACATGATTATCTTTAATCTTATATAAAAGTTCTGTTAGAAATTTTCTCGTTTATAAATAATGTCCAAAAGTAATATATATAATTGATTGAAATGGAAGAAATATTCCGTATTATTTTAGCAAATTATTTGCCTATAACAATAGTAGTCCAAAGTGCTTAAACTAAAATCAACAATGGGGGTGTAGCTCATATGGTAGAGCGCTCGCTTCGCATGCGAGAGGCACGGGGTTCGATTCCCCGCACCTCCACTTTTTTCTTTTCTTATCTAATTAAAAACTACTATTTTTTTTTTAAAACCAAAAACTACTCCTATTTAAACTATATAAACTTGTTTTAGAGATCGGTTCCTCTTACGAGGTTCGATCCCTCGCGCCTCCAATTTCCACCTTTTTGTATCCATTAAGACGGGTTGTTACTTTTTTGAGTTTCCGAATGTTCAACGTATTCATATAAATAAAAACCTGGTCCATCATCAAACCTGGTGCCTACACCACAACAAAGCTCAAACAGGGAGTTGCGACGGACCTAATTTACCTTGATCCTCCTAGTGGAATTCGGAGTTGCTGGAACAGACTTTCACACCTGACGATGTCGAAAGGGTTCAGAAAATCTACCCTAGCTAGAAACCCTGAAGACACCATGTATTGGTGGCCTGAAAAGAAAGGCGTGTTTACAACCAAATCAGCATATTTATTGGGTCGACTCGGGGTCATCTTAGCGTGGGCAAACTTACACGTACGGTCAGGGCGAAGAAAGTCTGTGGCAGCTGTTTGGAACCTAAACGCTCCACCGAAACTCAAACACTTCTTATGGAGGGTGTGCTCCGAGAGCTTACCGGTCATGTCGAACTTGTATAATAGACATATTAAAGAATCTGCTACTTGTCCCATTTGCAGGTCGGAAGTCGAAACAATTGAACACGCTTTGTTCTTTTGTACTCACGCGAAGGTCTGGGAAACGGTTTCACGGGCTTTGACATATTGCTTTGATGTGAACCTGGGCATCAAAGCTTTCCTGTCGACAATATTCAAGCACCTTCCCAATGACGAGCTCTCCTCTGTTCTAGCAAAGATGCGGGCGATCTGGACTATGCGCAATAATGTGTGTTTTAATGGCGATGAACCAAACACGGTGCTGACTGTTTTGGGCTTCGATAAGATGGTAGCAGATTACATTAACATGTAGTGTGGGCCAAAAACATTGATGTGCCCCATTCATGTTACTTCTAGGACAGACTGGACGACACCCGACCAAGGCTGGAAAAAACTCAACTCGGACGCGGCTTTGCTCCCAAACGACAAGGTTAGCTTTGGCGGTGTAATTCGTGATGATTTTGGCTGACTTGTAGCAACTTTTGTCAAACAACTCGAGGCGAAATGGGATGATTTGCTGATGGCCGAGGCGGTTGCAATGAAGACGGGTTTAGAAGTGGCGAGTTTGATGCGCATACCGCGGATAGTGGCTGAAACGGACAGCCTGGACGTGGTTCGTTACATGGGCTCGGCGAAGGACCTGCTAGCTCCTATTGGACTTGTTATTGATGACATTTCTTCTTTAGTGGATAGTTTTACTGATTTTTCTATTAATCACGTGGGACGGGTCGGAAACGCTGTTGCTCACTGGGTTGCTAGAACCCATCCAATCGGAGGTGACTTTACGATTTGTACGGATAATTTCCCGCAAAGTGTTATCACTTTGGCGGGCTTGGATTACCCTTTTGAATAATAGTCCCGTCACCTTTTCCTCAAAAAATAAATAAAATAAAAATAAAAATAAAATAAAAACTACTTAACTATACTTGTTTAGAGAACAGTTCCTTTTTTGGTATCCATTAAGGCGGTATTTAACTATACTTGTATAGAGATCGGTGAAAAACCCGAAGAAATATAAATAATTTTACTATACTCGTACAGAGAATTTTCGAGTTTTGACTACACCAAAAATAGATGGGATCATCTTGTCGATCGTGAACCAAGTGGAAGATGTACAAGCTGATCTCTAAGCTTTTAGATGACGGAATAAGCAGCGCAGTCAATTGGCAGGTTAGGTGCTTCATGCCATGAAAAGCAAGCACCATGACAAAAACCAAGAATCAGATTTATAGTCAGCAGAAAGATAGTCGACAAGACTAGGCTCTGCGCGTTCTGTAGATGGCGTATGTCAATAGCAGCGGTATCCACAGACTGTAAACTGGAAAATGCAGTAATGGATTCATCTCGTACGCTTTCATCAGAGCTCTGCAATTCTGCAATTGACGACAATTTTACGGGAAATCAGATGATATACAAATATTTATAAAGCATTTACTAGAATCAAAGATGACGGTGAGGGATTCAAACATAAAACACCCATAACAGCGGTCGGCTTCATTTGAACAAAAAAAATAAAGAACTCACGCGATGTGGTTAAAGTTTAAACCTATGGATCTTAGTTTGCCTTCCAAACAACAGAACGTACTAATTTACACAGTGAACAATACCGCCAAGATCAACAATATTAACTAAGTGTCCCAAAAGTGTGTCGAAACAGCTAGGGGTTCTGCAGATTTACTCCTACCCTTTTATATTTGCATAATCTAATATGAAAACTGTGTTGAGAATTGCACCATTTGACTGCGACATCGTAACATAAGTGGCGGGCTGTTTAGTGAGCCATTTTAGTTTATCTATCATACTTCAAATCTTTTAAATCTTAGCCAACTATCGATATGAAGTACTAGCATTCAACCCACCCAAGGCAGATTTAAACAAAGACTGAGAGAAAGATCAAAAACGAAAACGGATAGTGAAATGTGTATATGATGTCAGCATAGTAGTCGATGCAGCAGCATAAACAATCCACAACGAAAATCGCATAAAAAAAATTGCCATAGAATGAGCAACAGAAAAAGGTACCTTGAAATGCCTGTACAAAATCCCAAAATAAACAAGCACAAGAAATTTCCGAATCCACCGTCTAGCAATATAAGATTTCGCGGCTGTATCGTTTTGATCATCTTCTTTCTTCCCTGATAGTGCTAAGAGATGTATCCTGTACATCTCGCTTTCTACAGCCAACCCAGTCCCTAACACAAGAGACGGAAAAACAACAAAAGCCAGATGTGGAATGACAATCACCATTACATCGGGAAATCCGAGGTACTCAAATTTTACGCTCACGGTCGGATAATCGACGACCCAACCTTTATAGGTCATGTAGCCTCTCTCACTGCCATTAGTAAACACGATTCCAGATAACCATGGACATGTGACAAGGTAGAGCAAGTAACCTAAAATTCCGAACCATACGTCACGGAAATTGTATAATTCTGTTACGACAAATCCAAGACCGTTTAGGAAACCTTTATTGACGACGAAGTTCTGAAATGTGTATTGTCTAGAGGAGAAAATAGAAATTACAACCGGGATGAGAAGAATGACAAGGAAACTCCCGAGGCAAAGCCAGAGTATCGGCAAATATAATGCGTCCCATTGGCAGCCCATAACCTTGAATTCCTTCCACGTCCAGGACAGAGAGCCGCGAACACCGTTGATTGAAAACGGCCTTAAATCAGTTACGGTCGATTTACCACTGATGTCGATCGCTTCTATTTGCAACCAATATCGCTCGGGATTTGGGTCCTCGAATGCTACAAAATTCCAAGGCGTGGCATAGAGGGCTCCTCGAGAGGTGTCCGAACCAATCTTTGTCATAGATGCTTCGAGAACAGAAGCAAGAGTTCCAGACTGCGTGTCGTAAACTCGAGCGACTACCGAGATGATTGGGGATGACGAAAATACTAAAGTTCTTATTGTCGTGTAGTGGGAGGCGTCACTGGTTTGGTGTTCGTACTCGGTACGTAAGTATGACCTCCACATCAGTCGGGAATCTAGGGGAAACGTCGGTAAGATGACCGTTTTTTTAGAGCCCGATTTCAGGTCAATGTCGAGAAATGACGTGTGACCTCTATCAACGGCCAAAATGCGCACGGCTCTACTTTTCCGCCAATCACCCATTTCCCATTCCCAAAACTCGTGAATTTCTGACGATTCATTTAAATAGCTCCCGGACGCAGTCTGATGCATGTTTAGTTGCAGTAAATTATTACCCGGCTGATGATGCCGCTTTAAATTCTTGCCGAAACTCGTGTGAAGATGTCCACACAGGTAAGCTGATATTGAATGCTTAAGAAAAGTATCTTTGAGAGTCTTTCCAGATTCCGAAGCTGCAGTAAATGAAAGCGGAAAATGCCCAAACGAGATTTTGGTCACCGGTTCGGTTGTCTCAGCATCCCATTGCGAGAGTTCAGAATCAAGCTCGGCTAAAAGTTTATCTGTCGGGTGTCCCATAAGATTGGTTGGCCCTCTGAGGCCAACAGTCATAGTTGTATCAATCCCAACAAATAGATGCCTTCTCTTTTCTGTCTACATCATGCAGCAAACATGTACACTAAGGACGTGTTCTCTTCGTCTTATTTTCTTTGAACTTATCACACTTCAAAAAACTTCAAATCACTTTAGAAAACTACTCAAAAGACACTTCACTTCAGAAAACTTTAGACATCAAAGATTTCAGAAAACTTAAAACGAAGAGAAACAGGTCCTAAGATGTCGGCATTTTATTCAGTTTTCAGCTCAACTTGAATGAGAAACACACACTTCAGCTAATCTACTTTTCCGAAGTTGGGTTGGACACAAGAATGAATGCTAGGAAGTAAATGCAGCACTATAGATTTTGCCACTAACAGTCATAGAACGAACCAAGATGATTACCTGAAGTGTGACACTGTTCACATTCCCCGATCTACCTAGTTGGGCATTGACACTGTAGTTGGAATAGAAATCATATGAACCACCAACATATGGCACACCAAAATTATCATGATTTCCCCGTAAATCATAGAATATGCGCTTGTCGAGTCCGCTCTTCTTGATAACATCTTCCATTACATTCTTGTATTCCACCCATTCTCGCTCATTTTGCTTCATGGTCCATAGATCTTTGCTCTTTCCATCTTTTAGCAATGAATAAACCCGGTTATAATTGGATCAAGCCTAAAACAGCTGGTACCAAGCAGCTAAGACGGATATTTATATCACAGCAAGAAAATGCGAAAAATCCCCTTCCCTCCCCTGTTGCCCCATGAGAGTGAGTAAAAATCGTCTTAAATCATGTCTCATCACGTGCCCCAGATTCTCACTATATTTCCCTCCTAACACATCACCACTTGCCAGAAAAAAATAGAAGCATAAATCACATTTGCGACATAAAACTGGAAAATTTGATCCACTCTTTCTTCCCCTCCCCTCCTAAACATGTATCCAAATTCCAAACAAAGGATTGATCTCGACTTAACACATAACGAATCATAATATTAAGTCTCGTATGTGACAGAGGTAATTAAACACGGTACCATTCTACGGTCAACACTCAACATAAACACAAGAATAACAATATACACTACATGAGTACAACATTCACAATTATCACTAAAACTCAATCATAACCCATTAAAATTTAGAAGCAAAGCCATTGTAGTTCAAATAAGTCTCATTGAAATATTTCCTTCACAAATTTACACTAAACTAAAGTTCATATTGTTCACATCAGTTTAGTTCAGTTAAGTTTAGCACAATCAAGTCCAAAATCACAAACCTTAGTATGGAGGGAAATATATAGGAGTGAAATGGATAATACAACTTCTCTATTTTGGGTGGTAAGTTGGGTTAAGGCGGAAGGGAAATGGACGGATCCATTTTTGCGTCCTACTACGCATACTAAAATCCTTTTAAACCTTCTACATTTATCTCCTCTCATTCCTTTCCTTTCCCTCCTCGACACGTACCCAAACAAAGGATTTGTCCCAATCCCCAACATGAGGAATCATAGTCGTAACTGTCGTACGTGACAAACGACACCACGATTCCATGGTTCACACAACTTCATCATATGAGCCAAAAAGAGAATACTCTTTTTTGTCACGTTCATTTGTTTACCTTTCTACTTCGGAAATTAACGTAAATTTATGGTTTTGTATATGCACAAGTATTACAGTCTACATAAACATGAGTACAATGAATGAATGAATCAATCCACAATTTCATCATAAAATCAAACAACAACCCATTAAAATTAACACAAAAGGGTACCATAAAAACAAAAAAATTAACCTAATTGATTAAAAAAAAAAAAAAAGAAAAAGAAAAAAAGGAGAGAATATAAACCTGTGAGATCACCAGTGATTAAAACAAGAGAAGGGTTAACAAAAGAAAGAAATTGAGGGGCGAAATTCAAGAAATGAAGAGCACGATGAGGATGATGAACACTGAAGTGAAGATCAGAGAATTGGACTATCCATATTACTGAATTCGGGTCATCTTTTACTTGGGTCACTCTCTTTGAATTTGCTCCACTTTTTTCAACTGTAAAACCAATTATAATTAACATTATTATCACTACAAACATTGATTTTCTTTTCTCTCCCATTTTCTTTTTTTGTGAGTTTTTCTGGGTTTGTAAAGCTCCGTACTACATTTGTGATTTGGGTGAAAATTGGTTGTGAGGTCAAGTAGCACGATTTAGAGTGATCTAAGCATGTGTGACTAATTCAAACATAATTATCGCTTGTGTCCTCAGTTAATTGTTTACTTTTTATTTATTTTTTCGGTAATTTAAGAGAAGTGTAAATAAATTATTAAGATAAGAGGGCAGTTTTTGGAAGATGTTAGGTTTACCCCTAGGGTTAAGTTGATTTTTGACCCTGCGAATAATATGTTGTCACGTGGCATAGTGAGAGAATAATGCTTCTTTTTTAATTTTATGATTTCTCTTTTATCTTATTAATTATTTTATTTTCTTTTTAATTATTTTAGTGAATAATTATATTTTTTTAAGAATATATTTTTATTTTCTTTTTAGTTATTTCTTTTATACGGTGTATTTTTTTTTATGTTGTTCTATACGGTGTATAATTTTTTTTTGTACGGTGTATTATACTGTGTATTTTTGTACAAAAAAAGCTTAACGGAATAAAAAAAAACTAATAATTAATTATCATATTGGTCAAATTTATTTACATGGATATAAACAAAAAATACTAGTAATTAATGTGATGATCCACAAACTTTTATCTTATTGGTCAATTTTAGTTCACATGGATCACCAAGTAAGGATAGATTAAATGAACGGTGTAGATTAACCCTAATTAAGATATTTGATAACTTCTGATAAATGAACGGTTATGATTAACTCTAAAACCCTAAAATTATTAACCATGAACCGTAAACAATGAACTAGCCATGAAGTAACAATGAACCTGAAACCCTAAACTTTGAACCATAGACCCAACACCATGAACCATTTCCTGAATTGTATATCACTAAATCACTAAAAACTCGCCAGAGAACCATTAACTGTGAACCGTGAACCGTGAACCGTGAACCGTGAACCATGAACAATGAACCCTAAACCCTTATAACTAAATCATGAACTATAAGAGCCATGAACCCTAAACCCTTAATTCTTAACCCTTGACCCTTATAACTAAATCTAAGCGTTGATCAATTTAGCCTAAATCTCTTAACCCTATACCATCAACTAATTTCGTCAAATGTTACCCTAAATCCGTTACATTAACATCATTCTGTTAAAACAAAGTAAAAGATTACGTGTCCGTCAAGACCAACCCTAATTCCGTTTAGGTTATAACCAAAATCCGTTAAATAACAACTTAATCCGTTAATTAAAACTAAAATACCATAATTCCGTCAAATGTTTACCCTAATTCCGTTAAATTAACCCTAATTCCGTTAAATTTTACCCTAATTCCGTTAAATTAACCTAAATTCGTTAAAGTAACCTAAATTCGTTAAATAACAACTTAAGATCAACCCTAATTCCGTCAAATGTTTACCCTAATTCTGTTAAATTAACCTAATTCCGTTAAAATAACTTAAATCCGTTAAATTAACCTAAATTCGCTAGTTTATAATTAAATTCTCCAAGTCCATTTTAAACAATATTCTATTTCTCTTCCAAAAAATTATAACTCCGAATTTGTCATTCTATAATTTATAATTAGGAAGGATATATATTTTTTTTGCCTAATTACATATACTCTCTAATAATTTAGAGGAAAAAAAATACTCTATTAAACAACTTGTTATGAGAAGTTGTACCATGAATATTAACTGAATATAATGATTAACTTTTTTTTGGGAATATCAATAGAGAATAATCTTTAGTTCTTTATTAACTTCACTTTAATCCAAATTTTTTTTTCAAAATTTTTAATTTTAAATAACAAATGAACATATATTAAAAGAAAATTTACTTTTATTAAATAAAATAAAACAACAACAAGAAATCTAATTTAAAATGCTAATACAATTATTAAAATTGAAGAAAATGAATCTATATATACACTTATTTATTCGCTAAAATCAAACAATTAAAGTGCAATTTTCTCTCCGAATTTTTCTTAAGAAACAAATAGAAAAACCTAAAAACCTTTCGTATCACCCCATGTATATTATATGCAATTTAATTAAATAAAAATAACTATAAAAATATAAAACATTTCAATTAAATAATTACTGAATATTTTTTTATTTGTTTTTGCCACTTTAAAAATAATAAACGATAATAAGAAAAATAAATTTACTGATTGTTTTTGTAATGTAAATAATAATTACATACGAAGAGATAAAATTATTCAACTAAATTATTTTATAAATATAAAGAAAATTTATTTTTAAATTTATAATTAAATAAACTAAAAACGGATAAAATAATTCAATATAGAATTTTTAAATTAAATAAAAAAAATATTTAAATATAATTTTACAAAAAAAAATATAACGAATTTAATATCCAACGTATAAAAATACAAACTCATAAAAAAAAGCATGTGAAAAAAAGGTAGATTAGAAAAATACGTATAGTATAAAAATACATACAATATAAAAATACATTATGTATAAAAATACGAACAGTTAAATACACTTGTATTTAAGAAAATACGAAAATAATTTAAATCATTTTAAATAAATAAATTATGTAAAGTGGAAAAATTAAGAAAATATAAGAGCAAGTGCAATGGGTAGTATTTATTCTTGGGGTCTTCAACTAGAACTTTAAAATAAAGTTAACTGCAATTTATGTCTTGGCGTTGAGTTCTTCAAATTAAGAACTAAGTTCTTGTAATTTTCAATAAAAACAAAAATCAATTATTGGATAGAAAAAATAATATTGTGGGGCCTTTTAAGAACAAACTCATGTTTTTTCCATTGTAACAAAAAGTTCTTAAATTTAGAGTTTGATAAAATATGATATGGCATAGAAAGAACTTAATATTAAGTTCTTCCATTGCACTTGCTCTAATTTAATAAAGTTGAAGTAATTATGGCACAATTTACTAGACAAATTAGGAAATGAATTTTTTTTTTTTAAAGATTCTTCTCCTTGCCGCATGTCAGCATACTATTCACAGGGTCAATTTTGCTTTTGACCCTTGGGGTCATAGTAGCCTTTTTGGCAGGTTTTCTAGGAGTGTTGTAATAAATGTGATCAATTTGCTTTGTCATGATAGGATAGTTTAGAAAGAAAAAGAACCGGTTCTTTCGGACTTTTTAGAATTTAATCGAATCGAATCGAATCAATCGAATGAATCGAATCGAATCGAAATGAGCTAAATCGAATCGAATCGAATCAATCGAATAATCGAATCGAATGAAGTTTAATTTTATAATATAATTGTCTTTGAATCGAATCGAAGTGGTGAATCGAATCGAATCGAATCGAAGCCCAGGCGAAGTGGTGAACTAAATCGAATTGAAGTGGTGGCCAGGCCCAATCGAAATGTCTTTGAAAATAAATTTGGAAAGAACAGGTCCAAAGTGGTTGGAACCGATTTCAGCTCAAAAGGTTTGATTTTTTGGGTTTATAGAAAAGGGTTTTTTGTGAGATAGTACCTTATATTTAGGGTCATTTGCGAGTTAGTACCTTTTATTTTTTTTTTTTTGTTTTTTAGTACCTTTTATTTCTAAAATTTGTTAAAACATACCAAATGTCGGAATCCGGCGAGAAAAGTCAAGATTCAGGCTTGACCTTGTTTTGGCACGTGTGAGGGAAGTTTAAACAACTTATTTGTGAGTCTCTTATTCCTCATTTATCAACTGACTTCATTTCCCCCCTCCATTTACCCCTTTGTTTAAACCTACCTTCAATTTCCCCCAAATGCTCTCTTCTTCCTCATTTTTTTCATCTTCTTCCAAACTCATCCACTGTGTAACTTCATCAGTCTAACTTCATTACTCTTCCAAAATTGAAGGTATGATTTTCAATTTTATTTTGTTTAATTTCTACTCAATTTCGTCAAAGATTGCTGCTTTAAAAATGTCGTGCCCTAATTTAAATCATTCCGTTTTTTGCTATTTGTTGTGGTAATTGAGTAATGGTTGTTATTGAGTAATGGTTGTTATTGAGTAATGGTGGTATTTTGATTGTATGTAGGATGAGAAGTCTGCCAACATTCAACCTCTGCCCCCTCCTTATAAGAAGCAACCTGGAAGACCAAGTAAGAAGAAGAGGAAGAAAGAGGCTGGTGAATCTGAACCCAAAAAAGGAGTGAAGAGGACTGGGACAAAGAAAAATTGCAGCGTTTGTGGCAAAACAGGTCACAACAAGAAAGGTTGTAAAACTCCTACTCAAAGCTCCCAAGCTCAAGTGCCACAGAAGAGAAAAAGGCAAAAGAAAGCTGCTGAACAAGTTGAGGTGTCCATGTCAAGTCCTTCACAAAGCTGTCAACCATTCCCCACTCAAAGGTCCGAAGCTCAAGTGCCACAGAAGAGGAGAAGGAAAACCAAAGTTGCTGCTGCTGTTGAAGTGTCTAAGTCAGGTCCATCACAAAGCTCCCAAGCAAGTTCCACCCACCCTTCCACTAATCTTGCTATAGTGGTGTACCAGCCTCCATTGGTGTAGTTTGTGAAGTATGAAACTGTGTTTTGTAAACAAAATGGTTTGTCATGGTCTTTTGATGAAATTGTGAAAGTCTAGTAGTATGTTTTTTAGCTAGTTTGTTAAGTATTTGACGCATTAGTAAGACAATTTACTATGGTAGAATGTGAAACTATGCATTATATGCATTAGGTATTGGTGGTTGTATGTTTTTCTGACAATCTATTTTGTGATGGTAATATAACCACTTGTTTGTTTAACACTTGTGTAGTTTTTCAGCAAAAATCAAATTTCAACAGGTAGTAACTAACATATCTACATAAATAAATGGTCAATGCTTAACAAATTAGGGTAAATAAAAGGTAGTGATTTACAAATTATGATAAATTTAAACGTACTATTTAACAAATTTTCGTAAATAGTAGGTAGTGGTTAACAAATGAGAACAAACATAAGGTAGTATTAAACAAAATATTACATAACTAAGGTAGTAGTTTACAAATAAGAATATATATGAGGTAGTACTGAACAAAATATGACTAACAGAAGGTACCACTTAACAAACTATCACAAATAAAAGGTACTACTTTACAACTCATTAAAAAACGTAAAACAACATCAAACGTACTTTATTCAGCAGAACACGTAACCACTACATACATATGCTTGCCATGGCCAATACAATTAACTAACCTAATTTGCCATAGACAATACAAATCAAAACAAAGAGAGCAACTAATATAATTTGATTCTTCTTATTCTCCTTCTTCAATTTAATCGTTAATTACATTCGTTTGCCAAACCGTTTTATCTTCATCAACCCACCTGAAAAACCCACAACCACGCCTATTCAAATCGGAGTTGTAGAATTTACAAGTTAAAAACTTTCTTCCTGGATTTTGCGAAGTCCAAGAAGTTCGATGCGCACAAGGTAACCCGCATTTGCATTTTATTTCTAAGAAAAAGTTGTTTGACAATGACGACATTTTTTTGGAATAAGTGAGGATGAAATTTAAGAAAGAAAGAAGAACAATGAAAAAGTGACAATGAAGGCAACTTTATTAGAAAAACTGAAAAAAAATGGGAGGGAAATATTAGAGGGAAATTTTGGGGGGAAAATTGGGAGGGAAATGTGGTATGTTTAAATAAGTTAGGAAATGAAAATAAGGTACCTTTTAACAAACAATCAAAGCCAAATACAACTCACACGTG
Source organism: Dianthus caryophyllus (assembly GCA_023091065.1). Taxonomy (NCBI): domain Eukaryota; kingdom Viridiplantae; phylum Streptophyta; class Magnoliopsida; order Caryophyllales; family Caryophyllaceae; genus Dianthus; species Dianthus caryophyllus. The sequence goes on along the minus strand of CM041520.1, from coordinate 32,884,526 downwards.
CTAACAATGGTCAACTCGCCGGAGTTTTGACTTTTCTCGCCGGATTTCTTAATTTGGTATGTTTTAACAAATTTTTGAAATAAAAGGTACTAAAAAACAAAAAAAAAAAATAAAAGGTACTAACTCGCAAATGACCCTAAATATAAGGTACTATCTCACAAAAAATCCTATAGAAAAATAAGGTGACTTGATCCCCAATTCAGTTGAAACTAGGAAATAAAAGTTGATTTAGTTAGAGAGACGTTTAAAATCGAGAAAATGAATGTAATGGGGTATATTAGGGTCCTTTCCTAGTGAGTTCAGTTTTTGGGTTTAGATTTGATTGTGGTTTAGTCTCTCGATTATGTCAATCAAATTCATGCGGTTCCAAAATCCAAACCACTAAACACCCTCGATAAATCTAATCTTAGAAAATTGTTAAGGTTTTTATGGTAACTAAATCACTAAAACTTACGATGAGGATTGTGTTAATTTTCACACGACATAAAACTATTTTAGTGAGTTTTTTTCCAACCTAAAGAATAATAGAATATTACTCCGTATGTGTCATAACTCATACGTATGTTTATACGCAAACGCGATAACAAGAGCTACCTCTCAAGTGGTAAAAACACTTTTACCCAACCATGAAGTTGGAAGTTCGACCGCGAGGCCGCGACATAGTTCGCTCATTTCATTTCGTTTAGGGCGCCACTCAGTCAATTAAGTACAGTCATAATTATAGTTATGATCATTCAATGTCAATCCCTAGATTCCCAAATTATCAAGCTCCACACTGACATAGGAGATACCTCATTTGTACTTATGTTGTGCCTATTTTAGAAAAGGGTTTCGGTTTACGAGTTAGTCTGCTATAAGACCGTTGGATGTCTACAACGCGTTATAAGGACTGTTGCACCTCACTTAGTGATACCAGTAAACGGGGAATGTGAGTAATATAATGCTTCTATGCGTCTCAAAACGGTTTTATTTGATGATCTGCGTAGCCGCGTAGGTTTCCGTAAATTTTGGCAGGATGTTTTCTAAATGCTGTATCGGCTGTAAACTGTTGTATTATTTCAACCTAAAATTTCATTTGAATTGACCTGATTCAGTTTAACCTGTCTTTGGGTTTCCACTTGTGTTAGTACAGATGACTTCAAATGTAAATTTGAGTTCCGAAGAGATCCAGCCCAAATTTAATGGAGGAGTATCACCTATATCTACTGAATTCAATTAATTTCACCCCCACCGTCGTTTCTCCAACGAACTGTCGTGTAAGTCGCCAGCGTCGTGAACCACTCTACAATCCGGCGCACACAGAAATGCATTCTACTCTTTATGATTTCACCCATCGTCGTCTTCTTCTTCAGGTTTCATCTTTCTGTCTTACTCTCTAAATTTGAGACAGTAATTCATTTTTGAACCAAAACGATGTCGTTTACTGTTTGATTGTGAGTTTTCTTTTCTTTGTTGCTAATTATGCTCAGAAAATGCAGATGTTATTCGTTGATCAGATGCTGTTTGTTCGTTATTTGTGGTTTAATCTTTTTTTTTTTCCCCTCGAATCTGTTGCTGTATCATGTTGAAAATATTTTAGCTGAAATATTTGGCCGTGATTGAATTTTCTACTTTTCGAGGTTTCATACTTGTGAGCTTTTTTTCCTAGGAGATTTAGTTGACTGACTTAGGTACATGATTTGACTTGAGGAACCTCTTGTGTGGCTGCTAACGAACGTAATTAATGGGGTGAACGGGTGATACATCACTGTTACAGTTTGCCGTTACTATATTAATACGAAACATTCATACTCGTTTTATCATTGTTATACACATTCTACAATCTCGGCCCCAAAACCAGAAAACAAGAAGAATAAAAAAAAGTGGATTTTTGTTTGAATCCACAATGTTTGAAGCACGCTTCGTAACCTGGCTTTTTTTCTTACTGATATTGATGTTGGGTGCACTAGATGCTCATATTGGCTATGTTATTGGGTGCCATGATGCGGAACGAGAGGCCCTCCTCAAATTCAAGCGGAGCCTCAATGACACCCAAAGTCATTTGTCGTCTTGGGTGGGGAAGGATTGTTGTCTTTGGGAAGGTGTCGGCTGTGACAATGTTACATCCTATGTCGACCATCTCGATGTACACGGCCCATATGTTGATCCGGATGGCGTTGAGAATCCATGGACGATAATCGCTCCAGAACTAGATCGTTCTTTGGTTGAATTGAGTCACTTGAACTACTTGGATTTGAGCTTCATTGACTTTCAAGGTAGTGAAATCCCAGGATTCATAGGCTCGTTCAAACATTTGAGGTATCTAAACCTGTCCTATTCAAATTTCGGTGGTGTCGTCCCCTCCCAGCTCTCTGATCTAACTAGATTGCACACCTTTGATCTCGTTATGTCAGGCCAATTATCCAGTGATCTGCACTGGGTATCTGCGCTCGTCAATTTGCAATATCTAAACATTGGCGGTGTTTTTATAACTCGCTCCACAAATTCTACGCAGAAGCTGAACATGCCTCCTTTGCTAGGCCTTCAACTTTCTACCTGTCAGCTTACTGTCCCTATTTTTTTGAGTCTTTTCTCTAATATCACTCAGCTATCGACGATTCAGCAAATTGATCTTTCATCTAACAACTTTCAAGTATCATTCCCTGCTTTTGTTGCAAATATGACTTCCCTAAGATACCTCGACCTCTCAAATAATCAATTTAATGGATCAATCCCGCTTTGGCTTGGAAATATGAGTAAACTTGAACATCTTGACCTATCGAATAACATGTTCGACGGGCCAATCCCTCGTGTTTTTGCCAACATGACCTCCCTAACATACCTCGACTTCTCACACAATCAATTTAATAGATCAATCCCGCTTTGGCTTGGAAATATTCGAAACCTTGAACATCTTGACCTGTCGAACAACATGTTAGATGCACCACTCCCTCATGTTTTGGCCAACTTGACTTCCCTAACATACCTCGACTTCTCAGTAAATACGTTCAGTGGTTCAGTCCCTCTTTGGCTTTCAAATATGAGAACACTTGAACATCTTGACCTATCAGAAAATTTGTTAGAAGGACCACTCCACCGTGTTTTTACCAACACGACCTCCCTTACATACCTCGACCTCTCAGGGAATAGATTCAATGGTTTAATCCCGCTATGGATACGAAACATGAGGAAACTTCAAAATCTAGACCTTAGCGTTAACAAATTTAGCCAAGTTGAGGGAGGAGTGATCATGGGTATTTTGGGGAACCTATGCAACCTCAAATCATTTGATTTATCAGATAATCATATCATCGGGGAAATCGGAGCTCACCACAATCTCTCCAAATGCGTGACGTATGATTTGGAACATCTGGTGTTGGGCGGTAACATGATTGGAGGCACTCTGCCTTCGTGGTTGGGGGACTTCGAACGGTTGACGCTTTTAGACGTTAGTTATAATTCACTTCAAGGTCATATTCCCGTATCAATCGGAAGATTATCAAACTTGGTAGTGTTGGGTCTCTGCAACAATAATCTCACGGGAACTATTCCCGAAAGCTTGGGACAATGCAAGGCCTTATATGCGATTGACCTCTCGTCAAACAATCTACAAGGTGTACTGTCTGAGTCACTCTTAGCCGACCTTTCGAGCTTGCAATGTTTATGCCTTAGCTCTAACTCTTTGGAAAATAAGCTTAGCTCAAACTGGTCGCCGCCATTTCAACTCACTCAGCTTTATTTGAAGTCTTGCAGAATGCAAACGCAGTTCCCTCAATGGATCGGAAAACAGACTAACCTCCAGTTTGTGGACCTCTCCGATAACATGATTTCTGGAAAGCTAGATCCGCTGCTTCTTTTGGAAAATTTGGATCAACTAAATATCTCCCACAACCAATTAACTGGACGAGTTCCATACTTCACTTCTTCTGCGCTCTCTTCAGTAGACCTCTCGTATAACTTGCTTTCAGGGTCACTTGTACACGAGAATGATACTGTTGGAACTCCTGTATGTCAACTCCCTTCCTTAAGCTTCTTAGATCTTCAAAGAAATAATATTAGCGGCACCATACACGATTGTTGGGGAAATTCAACCTATCAGGTTTATATTAATTTGTCGTCCAACAATCTTTCGGGAATCATTCCCATGTCTATAGGACAACCTGGAAGTTTAGAATTTCTAAAGTTGAGTAATAATTCTCTTCAAGGGCCGATTCCTCCGACATTGATCACTAGTTACTTGCAAATTCTCGATCTTGGTGACAATAAGCTTAGTGGAAAGATACCGACAATTGAGGGAGCTGAAACTGGCCCTCTTCTCGAAGTACTACGGCTACGAGGAAACCAACTTGAAGGTGATATTCCGACAGCGTTGTGCTCTCTCCCTAGTCTACAATTCATTGACCTCGCCAACAACAACTTGACTGGAGGTGTACCTCGTTGTTTTGGCAATTTAATGGGTATGGAGTCATCTCTTTCCAGAGAGCGTAGTTATAACCTTAATCTTTCCAGCGGTTATGAAGATCCTGTAGACGATAGCACAGCGGTTGTTTTGAAAGGTGCTGTATTGCAGTACGCCAAAACACTCGAGTACGTAGCAAATTTGGACCTATCGTGCAATGCTCTCGTAGGCTCTATCCCAGATGAGATCACAAATCTATCAGGTCTCGTTGGTCTCAACTTGTCTCACAATCAACTGACGGGGATGATCCCAAAGAAAATCGGCCAAATGACATTCTTAGAATCCCTCGACTTATCAAACAATCAGCTTTCCGGCACAATTCCAGCGAGCATTGCGGACTTGACTTCGTTGAGCAGCATCAACGTGTCCAACAACGATCTTCACGGAGAAATCCCGACAGGAAAACAACTCCAAGCTCTCCCATACCCCTCCGCGTACGATGGAAACCCGGGGTTATGTGGAGATCCCTTGCCAAATAAGTGCGCAATCAGCCAAAATCGTAACCAGCCGCAACAAGAACATGAAGAGGATGATGACAAGGATGACGATTTAATGAAAAATCCGTTGTTCTATTTTGTCATAATTTCAGGTTTTGCGACTGGATTTTGGGGTGTTGTCGGAAGCTTGCTGCTTAAGGATAGGTTTAGGTTCCGTCTATTCCAGCTCGTGGGCAATGTCGCAGATTACTTGTATCAGCTGGTCTTGGTTAGGGTGAATAGATTCAGAAACTAGGTAGCGCTCGGAAATGTTGTTGCCTCGTGAGTGTGCCTCAGATGCATCTACCCTTCTATCTGTAGTATGACTATAATTACCGTTTGGGTCGATACCTTTTATTAGAATTAGTAAAAAAAAAAAGGTTGTACAATAATCTTAGTTGATAAAATGGTCTCGTTTGCTATGTGATCCTTGCTTTCGGTTATTTTGGTGCCTACAGTTACATACTCGACATGGCTGTATATATAAATATATATTGGTTTTTACGCCATGCCTTTTCGTGGGCAGGATTCAAGTTAACTCAATCGGGTAATGAGCAGTTTCATATAAGAACCATGAATTAAAAGTAATTAAGTAATAACGTCTTCACTAAGACATTTGAAAACCACAGGAGCACAAGCGCACCCCACAGATGCACGGGCACTTGCATACATGTCGGATGGAGAACAGATGCACGCATTTCCGTAAGTAAACAGTTAGTTATGCTCTGACAGTGTCGGTCCTTCGCTCATGTTCCTCCAAAACTCAACTTCTTCCTCTCGAACATGCAAGTAGTCACTTCAGCCTTCATTTTTATGTCTTCTGATACCTTTGATAAACTTCTTTTTTGCAGGGAATTACAGAACTGACTATGAAAACCCGCACTTCCCCATCTCTCACATGCCCTGATTAGCTCGGCACGTGTTTTGGCATCGTATGTGAAGCTCTGCTGATACACATCTTCTATCGTCCAGAAGGCTGTGATTGCTACTGCGTAACTGACATCTGGTTGCATCAGGCGTACCGGAAATCTGTAGCATAGTACTCCGGAGGCTGTAACTTTTTCCTAAACATGGATATAACGGATGAACTTATGATCTATCATATATGGGGCAATTTTGGTTGTCTCGGATAATATCAACATAACTTGTGACATGGAATTCTAACTCAAGATGATAGAGTAATTTTAGATTCGTAAACTCGTAATAATGTAATCTGGAATAATATGAGGATATGTGATTCCATGGTTGTCAGAAATCGAAACACTCAAGTATGCTGCTGCTTAAGCTCGAAACACCCAATGCGGACTAGCTGGAAAAATGGTGTGCAAGATAATGTATCACGGTAACTCGGTAAGCGTATCAGTTCTTACACATTAACGGGTTTGCTCTACTTGGACCGTAAAGTATTTGGATGATAAGGAAAGAAAACCCGTTGAATCAGAAGAGTCGTTAGCTAATTACCTGCAGCAGTTGTGGTTGGTTTTGTGAGGCGTGAGTGCGTGACGCCAGAGAGTTGCGCTGCACACCCAATTTCGCGGCTTCTTTCTTAAACAACACAATCTCGTCGTGTAGAGAAGCCATACCTGATTGAATCACCTCCATATCAGACTCATCTTCCGAATCCTTAGTGCATTCATCAAGACACCAGTGTTTCGAGCTTGAGCACCAGCATACTTGAGTGTTTCGAAATCTGACAACCATGGAATATCGTCATATTCGTCATTGCAAGCTACATTATTGCGACTTATTTTTTTGTTTTTTCACATTTGTTCTTTAAATAAACATTACGTACGATACTTGAGTGTTTTGAGCTCAAGCACCAGCCTCTCAAACTCGTTGCCAACGCTTTTGCAGCTGTTTCCAATTAGCTTTATCGGTGTTGCTAACACTCGTTCTATTCACGAGATTAGTTTTCCTTAGCAAGGTTCTGGTGTAGGATGTTGGCGTTTTATAAACTCACATAAGGTTCTGGTGTAGGATGTTGGCGTGTTTTAAACTCGGGCTATGAATATCACCGTACTAAACTCGCTTAGTAATTGTTTACTGCGTGACTCGTAAATACGGGAGTAACTACTTTGTGGTAAAATGAGAATTTGCCTGGATTATCAAACACTTTATGCTCTTTCTTTAGTTTCTAATTAACCAACTAAAGAATCAAACTTTTTGTAAGATCCTTAGCTTGTGACTTGATCCAAGACCGTTGATATTAATCCGACATAAAATTTCAATCGAAATGATCCAATTCAATCCAGCCTGTATATAGGATTCCACCTTTGATCATACACAAACCGACAATAGCTACGAAGTAAATGATTTGATGAGAACATGTTTAAAACATATTTCTACTCAAAATCAACCCAATTTGAGCCGGTTTAATGAGAATACATCTAAAACATGAGCATTGCTAATTTGCTATGTGGAGTCACTTTGGGCGGTCTATTCAACCCAATTTGTAGCATATGGTCTTCTTACTTTGTTATATACTCCGTAATTGTTTATTCGATTGTGAGAGGACAAAGATAGCCTATCAAAGAGACGGTTCAAAAGAGGCTGCACGTGACAACCAGCAATGTTCCTCAAATATAATTCAGTTCAACCTGATCTGACTCATCAAAACCCAGATTTACCCTGTCTAATTGATCCGACCTACGCAATTCAAAAAGCCCGGTCTAATCCGATTACACCCAACCTAACCCGATAACAGCCGATACGCACCGAAAATAACCCGACCCGACACAATCTAACTCTCTTAAAAATCAATCAATTAAATCTAAAATCCTTAAACACACTTCACTGACACACTCCCAAAATTCTGCAACAAAAATGGCATTAAAAAACAATCCAACAACTTCATCATCATCAACAACATCTTCATCATCATCAACATCATACATACCCAAATCAATCACAAAACTCTTCACCACACTAACCCTAATTACAACCACACTTCTCCTCACAACATTCACCATCATCTTCCTTAACAACAACAACAACAAACCCAGTTTCCATAATCCCCAAAATACCCTCAAAGTTCCCAACTTTCCCCTCAAAGTCTTCATCTTTGACCTCCCCAAATCACTCAACTACGACCTCTTGAAAAAGTACTGGACTTTACCCCCGGATCCTCGGATCCCATCCGACCCGGATCACGTTTCCGGGTCAAAAATTGACCCGGGAAAGTACCCGGAGAACCCGGTGATAAAACAGTACAGTGCTGAGTATTGGTTGTTGGGTGATTTGATGACCCATGAGAAGTTGAGAAGTGGGTCGTTTGCAAAACGGGTTTTTGATGAGAGTGATGCTGATGTTGTTTTTGTGCCCTTTTTTGCTGCTTTGAGCTGTGAGATTCAGTTGAGTTTAGATAGAAGTGTTTTTAGGAAGAAAGTTGAGGAAAATGGGGATTTTGTTAGGCAGAAATTGGTTGTTGATCTTGTTACTAATTCTGATCGTTGGAAGAAGTCTGGTGGTCGTGATCATGTCTTTGTTTTGACTGGTATGTGTTTCGTCGGTTTTATTATGAGACTGTTGTATGCGTATGACGCGCTGTTTCTAACTGTGGTGTAGTTGTTTGACAAGTTGGTGCCTTTGGAGGGTTTTGATTTGATTCATCGGTGTTGTGTGAGACTATTGTCGGCCTATGACGGTTGTTCTAACTGAGACGTCATTGTTTTAGTTGGCGTGTTTGGTTGGGAGTGTGACAGTTTGATTGCTTTTGCAGTTTTTGATTTGATTTGTATGAGTTTCGATAGTACTCCATAATTGTTTTACAACTGGCTGTTTGTGATCATTGCTACGATTATTGGGTATACTGTGACTTTATATTAGATGTACGCATATGATAGTCTCGTAGGTTAGTTGTGGTGTTTTGAAGGTGTTTATGAGCTTTAGTTGTGTATACACATTGTGTATGTTGAGAATGTGGTAGTTGTATGTTCATGTTCCCAACTTTTATGATAGTATTGACGGGTTATTTGTGACTAAATTGCGATCATTTTTCCAATTACTGTAACGACTATTACCGCTTGACAGAATTTTTCATTCTTGCTGTTAGGGAACTCCCGTAACACATGAGACCATATCATGATTCGCTGCCAGTTAATTCGAGGGGTTTATTTTAGGTTGGAGATACCTAACCTATGGTCGTTTCTCTTTGTTGTTCGTTTCCATCCAGTATTCATTTCGTAAGTTGTAGGCAAACGTTTGGTAGGAATTTAGGGCAGAATGCACATGGGCAATAGATTGATCTTGCATGCGCCTGCGCAACATGTGCTATACAAGAGATTAGGTCAGGATAATAGGCATAGATGCGTGTTACACTTGGTCATGAACGACAACAGCATGTGCACAGGATGTGCCTCTTAGGTCCTTGTCTACACGTGCTGCAGATCGTAGGATAGCGAAAACTTAAATAGGAGTTGTAAGGCTTTTAGAGTCGGACTCGACACGAGAACGAGAGGTAGGTACGTCACACATGCAGGTCTACACCATGCACTTCTATGATCTTTATTTGTATAAGAAGTGTTAATTAATTTATTAGACCATCGATTGCATAAGAAATATCCTTAATGACTAATTTTAGTCAACTTTAGACGAATTTCAAAAATATCGTTGACGTGATTAAGGTCGTTTCTCTTCGTTTTCTTTAATTTTAGTTTCATGAAGTGTTTGATAAGTTAAGAAAAAAAATAAGCGTAGGAAAACGGGTCCTTAGTAGTTACCAGGAAGCTAAGACACTGCAATACTGCATGCATTAGCTGCTTATGATGGAGTGTCTGGATTTCTCAGGTTGATTTTAAATCTTGAGGCGTTATTTGGCAGACCCTATGGCAATGTGGCACGTCAAACGGGAGATAGCCCCAGCTATACTCCTTGTCGTGGATTTTGGTGGGTGGTACAGGCTTGACTCGAGATCATCTAAAAGCAACTCATCAGAGAGGATCGAACATACTCAAGTTTCGTTGTTAAAAGACGTGATCGTCCCTTATACCCATCTACTACCTACATTGCACTTATCAGAGGACAAGCCACGGCATAACCTTCTTTACTTCAAGGGCGCTAAACACAGACAGAGGGTCAGTATAAATTTTATTGCTCGTTTTAGACTATGTTGGAGTATTATTCATGCCATTAAAGTAAACTGACGGAAACTTTCTGCAGGGCGGTGTGATCCGAGAGAAGCTATGGGACCTACTGGTAAACGAACCAGGCGTAATAATGGAGGAAGGCTTTCCAAATGCAACAGGTAGAGAGCAATCGATAAAAGGGATGCGAACATCAGAGTTTTGTCTGCATCCTGCCGGAGATACACCAACATCCTGTCGTCTATTTGACGCCATTCAAAGCCTGTGTATACCCGTTATAGTCAGCGACCGCATCGAGCTACCATTTGAAGGAATGATTGATTATTCCGAGTTCTCGGTTTTCATGTCGGTTGATGATGCCCTCCAACCAAAAGCGCTTGTAACTCATCTTCAGAACATCTCTAAGAAGCAGAAAGAGGAATTCCGGAAAAGCATGGCCCGAGTTCAGCCAATGTTCGTGTACGATAACGGATATCCAGGTGGGATTGGCCCAGTTCCCCCTGATGGAGCGGTTAATCAAATTTGGAAAAAGGTTTACCAAAAGCTTCCCATGATTAAGGAAGCTATAATTCGTGATAGAAGGAAACCTGCTGGTGTTTCGATCCCACTCCGTTGCCAGTGTACTTGATGTCTGTATAACGGTTTCGTGTACTTCATATTCTTTATACAGCCTTTTCTTTTTCTTTCGCTTTGCTGTGTCATTCGTTTGTTGATTTACAATCAAAAGGCTCAATCCTCAGTGTAACATATCGCTTTTATACGTTGGATATCATTCATCAGCGTGCATTTGGCGTAGACGGGTTTGTGAATAATCACTTGTAGGACAAATTTGACGCTGTCGGGTTCAAAATCTTCAATGACTTCACTATTTAGTCGGCTAAAGCAATTTTTGCAAATAATTTAACACTAGGAAGTAACTTCAAAAGGAAGCTTAGAGTTGTGTAGCTCAGAACAAATGAATTCTCCAAATTTCAGTATGAATACAACACCATAACCAAAAAAGCATCAAATCTGTATTGATTTTTAGGATGAAAGACGACATCATCGTCGTTAACAATAGTGCATCAGAGTATATAGTAGTGTACCACAACACTTTACAAAAGAATTACGTACAGCAGTGTAGATATGGATATGGGGATGGCTCAACCTACGTTCCCAGTTATCGCTTAATAATCGCAATATAACAGGGCTTTGAATGACAACATCTTATATACAGTGTGTAAAATCAAACTGCTAAGCAAGAGAGGGAGATAATCAATTAATCGAAAGCTTGAAACCCATTAAGCTCCTCTTGTTTCTCTGTCTTTAGCACAGAATTGCCGGTTTTGATACCGCATAGTTTGCAAGGGTTCGACGATCTTTGAGAGCACCAGTGATCAGGGACCGTCAGGAAATGGGTGCCCATGAACTTCCTGAATCGCTTCTTGTAGCTCTCGGGTGAAATGATGGTTGGGGTGACGTTCTTGGGCATCACTAGGGACGTCTTCACCCACGTCTCTAGTTGCTTGTCCCATGTGTATTGTCTTAGATAGTCGATAATTCCACATAACAGCTCCTGCCGTTTCCGATCTACTCCCACGAGCAATGAATAATCCATGACGTTTATAGACTGCATTACATCAGCAAGAATCTATCAGAAACGTGTTCCTACGTATTACATACCCTACTATCATTGTGTACCAAAATGTTTGAAGAACTTACATTGAGGAAAGTTGTATCATTCCAGACAGCTCGTTGTAGCAGCCTTTTTGCTCTTTGCCCGATGTATATGGGAGAAGCGTTCATATCATTGACAAAGTTCTGGTCAAGTAGAACATCGTCTGTACCATCACCAGCAGTGAACCGAGCATGCAATGCACCTTTAAGATCATATTGTCGTTTGATGCTTCTTCCAAAAGACAGATTCTCCATCACCACTAGATCGTGCTTTGACTCTCTCCCACTCTTCGGGTTTCTAACACTCACCTGCAAAAGTGCATTTTTGACATGCTCAGATAAGAAAAGAGTAGATGGTTCACGTGTAGAATGGGTCAGGTCAAATATAGACTGAAATAAATATGATTCTGGTCAATACGGGGTCGGGGTCGGGACAGCCGGACAGGGTCAAATTACGGTTCCAAAATACCTTTTTTACACTTACGTATCTACCAAATTTTTTTTTTTTTTAACCCAATTATCTACGAAGCTTTAATTAAAATCATACTCCGTATTTTTAATATTGAACTCGTAATTAATATGGAATACTTGTATTATTTTACACCACCGCTTAACCCATCGGGTCCAACGAGTTGAGTCAGATCGGGTCTTGATCCTAATTCAACGGGTCATTTAAGATTCGGTTCACAAGTCAGATTTTGCAGATCTTCACCCTAAAAGCCTGGTCGCGTCGTGTTTGCGGGTTGGGTTGTATTTTGACAGTTTTAGTCACGTCACACCAAATAGGACTATAAATAAAAATACCTGATAAATCCCGAGAATTTTAGCAAGGCACGTCTGATTGCCAGATTCGATAGAATCCTTCATGTGCTGGAAATATCCAGGCGCAAACTTCATGAACGACTCAAATTCCGTCTTCTTAATTTCCTTGATGATTAGCCTGTCATCGAGTGTTTTGGCAAACAACGACTTGCTCTTCCCACCTTTGGCATCCCAAACTTTGCAGCGACTAAGAGACGCAATATAATCAACCTCCGATGGGCAGCACTGTTCACGGAAAACACGGAATTCATTGGCATAAATGACAACCACTGAATACTTGCCCTTCATAGGATACTTCTCAACACCTAACGTAACTTCGGGGTGTGTTTGTCCATACGACACCAAAGAATCCAAGTTATTCAAACCATCAAAGTTCGGGAAATGTTCAGCAAATGACATGCTTGTCGTAGATTGAATGACGTCTGGATCAAGAAAGCCGTTTGCCGTCCAAATTGGCGAAGGTTCAGAAGCAGCACGTTTCAGCGTAGCATTCTCATCCCTGTCAGTAGCTGGAGGAGAACGGTCTTTCAATACCGTCAAAGCACAAGCCACTGAGCTTGAGATTTCTCCTTCAAAATCCGACACAATGTAGTCACCATCTTTGAGTGGGACATGCAGCCTTAAGCCCTCTTCAAGAATCACTTCAGATAAAGCAGGGGAGAAGTCGGGAGAATTTAGCAGTACAAATTTGGGTACATGACCAAATTTAGGCAGATGACCTCTGTGAAGATCTGCCATGCACTCCTCTCGGATCTCTGAAAACGGATTCCAAACCCATGTTTTTGAGTCTGTTTTTGGTAAAGGCGGAGAAATCACTCTCTCACACGATTCTTTTTCAAGAACATCTCCGTTATCTCCTTGGATAGGTATATTTACAGCTTCAGATGCATTATCAACTGGCTCTTGCAACAACGAAACATTAGCGACTGAATCCTCAGGCGTTTGGCTCTCGAGATTTTCCTCAATAACCCCTGCACAATCAGTCTCTTCACTAGGATGTTTCACGAGAGAATCTTCTGCTTCATCCACTTCCTCAATATGAACGTCCACAGTAGTACACTCGGAAGTTTTGTTTTCACCATCTGAAACACTTTCTTTCGACACTATTTGTTCTGTAGCACTGTCGACAATTGCTGTCCCTTCGATATTAGTGTTTGGCGATTCAGCTTGCTCTTGCACGGCTTTGTCAGTAAGCTTTTGCGTGCCTTCCACTTCTGCACTAGACACTTGTTCCTTAGACGATGTTTCCTCTTGTAACACTTCCTGTACAGCTGTTTGTGGCCCTTCACGTTTTTCTACAACGCTGACACTATCTGACATAACCTTTTGGTTTTGCGCGACATCAGTATTAACAGTTGATCGAGGCATTGTGGACAACGAAGAAATAAGTGAATGCAACCGCCGCTCCCACACACATGCTTCAAGCAGGATCTCCCAACGCAGCCGGTTTAACTTCAGAAGTTTATGAACAGTGTTGTGTGACTTCTCGCTCTTGATGCCGGTATTCTTGATGTTCTCCTATTCAACAACAATTCAAGGACACAAATTTAAAAAACTGACAACACCTCCAGGTGTTGTTTGCTTCAATGTCCGCAGTTAAGAAAGCACCACACTCAATCGAGCCCAAAGGAAATTGATCAGGAATCACTATGCACACGACAACCTTAAGTTCAATTAACAAGAGAGCATACAAACAATATTAAAGAAAAGCAAGAGATCAATTTTGCAACAGCATAAATAATACATTTTGGCCACAACTGTTCTCTATATTTAGTCATTATCTCACTCTTACATCAGTGAAAAGCAATCACTGTGATTAGAACAACTACTATAGCAAAGAACACAACACCACAGCACACATACAGCAAAATATAAATTCTCACCTCAAATTCTGATTTTTCAAGTTTCAACATGTCTAGGATGTCAGTAAATCCATTCAATGAGCCATTAACAGCTAGATTCTGTCCAGAAAACCGAGACTCTAGTTTCTTCATATAATTAGCAACTTCAGCAAACAGCAATAGCCCTTTTGTGTAAACCTGTGAGGGTTTACAAGAAAAAAAAATGGTTTTTAGCACAGATGCAAACACTCAGCACATATGCATTTGATAAATCAACAGTGTCGTCAACCATCTAATGCTCCAAGATTACATACATTGTCAACTTCTTTCTGAAGCCAATCGACATTGATTGAACTATTAAATTCCAACTTCTGAGAGGGCACAGAAACAGTATATGTCGTAACACGTGAGTACCGGAACATGGCAACCATGGAGCCTAATCTGCAAGGCAAAACGACTCTTCAGAAGCATATAAAGCTAACAGAAATCCCACTATAATGTCTACCATGGAGAAGACACAAGAATTCCTATAATTTCAGCCTTAAGAGTTCTGAAAATATTAACTTCAAAAGTTATCTAAGCAGTTACTCAAATAAGTCCAACTTAAGTAATGCTGTGAACTATACAGCACTCTAGGAGAATGGAATATAAACAACTACATAAGTGTCTGGTCCGACATCCATGGCCATAAATTACTTGAACGAAAAAGGGGAAAAAAAGAATGTTCATACCCAAAAAAGTACAGGAAATCCTTCTGAAAGGAATGCCCACAGCTTGAAAGCCGGTTAAATGAAGAATGGCTGGAGAAGCTAAGCTCCAAAAACTTGCCAAACGATAGGCCACGTGCAGCTTTTGATATCAACACTCTTTTAGTCGCCTTCTCTTTGCTAGGCGGACACTTACCACACCGACTCCACATCCAAAGTTTCCCTTCCTGTTCCCCAGGTAAACGGATTTCATCACGAAGCCTTTTTACTTTTATGGTCAGCTGTTTGCTATGATGCGCATAATAGTAAAAATGTGCTTCAGGTAGTTCATTGCAAGTCTTGCAGGAAACAGTCTACACAAGCAAACGATTCAGTAAGTTTAAAAGAGAATACGTAAGTTTTGTCAAAGGGCGGTAAACTGTCCAAAGAGTATGACTTCAGATATTCGTAGAACATATTATTGGAAACAGATAATACAAAACCAAAGCCTAACACAAACCTGTTGAAAAAGATTGTCTCTCAAAAACTTTCCAAGAGGAACATCGAAATGTCTGTAGAATTTGATGTGAGAAAAATGACTTTGCTCGCAAATAGTCCCCTTCATAGCATTACGACTAGACAACAGTACCAAGATGCTCTCAGAATCCAATAGAGTGCTAATTTCATCCTTCGGACGGATGCCATCTTCACCATCGTCAACAACGCCTTTCGCTTCCTCGGGTGCAACAAGACTGGTCACTGACTCGGGATCATTATGAGGCAACATGTCATCCTTGTCACCATTCTTAACCTCTAAGACATGTTCCTCTGGTGTCTCTTTGGAAGGTGAGACGGTATCAGAGACTGCGTTCTGTGACCGAGGTTCTGTCTGGTTTAAGTCAATGTATGTGGACACATCCTCAAAAGTAGCTGGGGATACATAAGAAACCTTCTCAAGCACGTCGTGGATCGATGAAGATGGAGTAGAAAGAGTTGTCATGTGTGGATCATTGCAGACGTTAGAACCATCAATAGACGATTGCATGTTATGCGAAGCTTCATCATGAACACCATTTGATGTCACGGCCTCGGTAGAATTCTCGCCATTAGGGATCTTGCGCGGAGATTCCTGCTCAGGAGAAGACTCTCCATCGCCAAAATTAGCGTTACGAACCTCTACTTCTGCATTAGCGTCACCGGTATGGGAAACAATGGGAATTTCAGAGGAAACAGATTTGGACTTTTCATCTTCCAGAAAATTGTCGGCTACATTTTGATAGGCAATAGTAGAGAACATAGCTTCCTGGTCTACAAGAAAGGAAGTTTCCAGTAGAAAATGATAAGCCATCACGACAGCACATTGCACGACGCACTTGATCTTCTTCAGTTCTTCACTGTGTGAACCCTTCAGCAAGATCTGTGTCATTAAGAGCAAGCCAAATATAGAGTAAGATTTAAGAGTTGGAAAGTCTAATAGTGCATCACATTCAAAATTATACAAAAGGTAGCGATACAACGTTAACTTACAGTGCAACCACGACGTGTAGGACATCCCTCCAGAAACATCAGAGTTTTACATGGCTTCTTCCCACCTTCACCGACAATAGCATGCTCCTCGACAATTTTTTCAAAATACAATGACTCACACTGTTTCAGCTTCGTGCTAAATGGTTTATCTGAGGTTAAGATAGGTGAACCAGTGCAGCGAGCAACCCTTTCCAAACGATGAAGCTTCATATCAAGGACCAAGGTGAGTTCCAAGTCAAGGACCTTCTGCAACACATCACGAGAAGCAGATTTCTCCACCAAAATGACATTCGGCTGACATGTTTGCAAATTCTCCACGAGATCAGCCAAGTCATCTTTGTTCTATCAAAGAAACGTGTTAGAGCAAGAGCAACTACCTTATTAAATATGCAGAACAGGACAGAATAACGAAATTTAGAGACTGAAGTGGTCTAGTGTTTTTACCTCAACCATCAAGGACTTAAATGACGACAACCCCGATGAAACTGATGGTTCAAGAGCCCCCTTCACAAGTAACAATCTAGGATTCTTGTACTTAGTAGACATGTGTTTGTGTGCAGCATGCTTTTTAAAGACCAATCCTTTTATGACCCGACTGCAAGCCAAATAAGAAGACGACGCCATTGTTAGATATACTTAACAGAGGAGATGGGGTTTACAAGACTACACGTGTGAGATATGTGACTAGTGCAAGTCATACCAAAGCAGCTAAAAACCACACAGCCACAACTAAAACCAAATTTCCATATATTGTAACCAAATAACAGAAATTGAATC
This sequence comes from Dianthus caryophyllus, assembly GCA_023091065.1. Classification (NCBI taxonomy): domain Eukaryota; kingdom Viridiplantae; phylum Streptophyta; class Magnoliopsida; order Caryophyllales; family Caryophyllaceae; genus Dianthus; species Dianthus caryophyllus. The sequence continues at coordinate 32,867,222 of CM041520.1, read as the reverse complement.
CTTCCCTTTCCCTCCCCTTCCATCCCCTCTAAATCCCTCAATCCAAACACACCCTTAATTAAGAAAACTTCAAACAACTGAAGACGAAGACAAGACAAAAAGGTAACATAGCAAACTGATGAGTAACGAATAAACAAGGCACCTGTCTCCGCGAGATCCTGCTGCAACACATTTTATCTTTACGTAACCAGATGGATCCATAGCTTTCCCATCAGCAGCCTCGGGCTTTACAAACGAAGCAGCTTGCCACGCCAGCAGTGTAACGGTATCCACCCAGCTTTCATCCTTGCAGTCACCATTTTCTATCCCGACTTTCCGAAGCAGTTGGCTGACCAAGTTCTTAAACTTTCCATTCATCACCTCCTCTATAGCGTTTTGTTTATCCTCCTTCAAGCGGTTGGAACTAAGGTCACCCTCATTGCTACTCAGTGAACTGGGCATAGCCCACTGTGAGGCATCACCGTCGGTACAATCATCATCTTCCTCGTCCAAAGCAGCCATGCTATTATCCACATTATCGTGTTCATTCTCAGCATCCGGTGGTAACCATATATCAAGTTGGTCATCATACGAAGGAGAATTATCGTCTACTTCATCACCAGCCCCACCCTCACTTTCATCGGTGTTTTTACCCCGACCGTCCAGTTCGTTTGTATCCACAACATCACTATTCCTGTCATTTCGATTATCTTTTAGATCATCTGACTGCTGAAGATTACTTTCCGAAATCAAACTTGAGCTATTCACATTCTCGTTGCCTTGCTTGCTTGTGGCATCATCGGGACCACTCTCAACTCCACTCTCTTCACGACTCAGCCTGTTGAGAACAATAAAATCGGGTCACATATTGACTTTAACTTTCGACTTGAAAGACTATAAGAGGTAAACCATTTTCCATCGAAACACAAACATACCCTTCATGTGGGCCAAGATCCACGGAATAATCACCTGCAAAACAACAGAAATAGAAGAATACTCTTAAAACCAGTACTTTATACATCCAACATTTATAATTAGCCAGCAAATCAGCCTACACTTACTGTAATTCGAAACGCAACTATCACTGCTGGTCAACAAAATGGTTGGCTTCGTAGAAGACGCCTCCTGAGAACCCAAAACATCCTCATGTGTACTACATACTTGTTCAAGATTCACCGCTGGCATCGAGGAACCAACATTATCACGATTATTCAGAGCCGAAGGCTTATCATCTGTCGGTTCCATTCGTTCATTTGAGTCCAAACACGATTGACACATCTACAACATCAGCTTTGTTCAGATCTTCTGCAACCCCTCCCAACACCAAACTAAATCAACAAGATACATACATATATTTATCAGTTGACTTCATCAGTAAAAAGCTCATCACTCATCTAAAACTCTTAAGATGATGAATGATCAAAGATTAATTGGACTCAAATTTCAGTTTAAGATTCAATATAGTACAAATGTTGAATCATTCTTATGCAAAACAATTCTTCCAAGATTGGTTTTTCCCACCAACAATCTCATGTAAAACCATCTTAACAATCATCTCTCATGATCTCATATGAGAAAACAATCATCAGAAAACTGTCAACTTATGAGATAACAATATAATTAAAAAAATCAAGGTCAACAATCATCAACTACACAAAAGACAAGAACATCAACTCATCATCAATCACATAAAATTTGAATCAAGAAACAATTAATCTAGCAATATACTGATCTAAACACTCAACAATATACAATCAAAGGAAAAAAAAAAAAAACAATATTTCAATACAGAACTACTTAAAACAAGTAAAAATAACCCACAAATTTCTCTTAGTATTTACAACTTTTCAGTCACAAAATTTGCAATAAAATAATAAAAGATGCATGCTTTAGATCATATTATGATGAATTTGATCAACATTCCTGCGAAAAAAAGCATGAAACATGCAAGAAAAAAAGGGGGAGAAAAATACCCAGAAATAAACTAAACAAGTTAACACAAAAAAAAGTATACTTTTTTGAAATCAAAAACTTACCTTTGAAGCAAGAAACAAAGATTTTGCTCTTTAAAAACCCAACTAACTTTAAATTCCTTTTGATATTAAAGTCTTCAAAGAGTCAACAAAATTGCAGCAGAAACAAAAAAAACCAAAAGTAAACCCAAAAAAAACCCACAGAAATTTCCCAGAAAATGGAGGAAAAATTCAGAGAAAAATGTAGAGATTATTTATAAGTGTTTAAGTATTAAGTAGAGAGAGAAAGGTGTGATTATGAGTTGAAAAACAAAGGAATGAAGGAAAATGCAAGAAAGATGAAGAATGTGTCTTTGGTTTTTTTTTTTTTTTTTTTTTTTTTGTGGGTCCAATTTTTAGTTTTAAGACTCCGTATTTTATCAAAAAAAAAATTAAGGTTAAGACGGGTCGGATCTGATTCATATTTATCCCGGTTTTTTTTTTGTTCGTTTTTAAAATTTTGAGGAGAAATTTGAAAAACGCAAGTTATATAAGAACTTTAAAATGGTACTCGTATCAAAATAACAAAATAGTGAATATGTTATCATAATTGTATAATATGTTACGTATGTATCAAAATTAATATTCTGTATATTCTCTAACATAGAATAAAAATAATAATCCTTATGTCCTAATAATTGTTTTATCTAGGAGTATTTTATTTTGGGTGTATTACACTATCACTCATTTGTTTACATTTGGGTGCCTTTTACGAGTAATTTTTATAACTCTAATGGACAATTTTACCTCCTTTATTTTTCCACACATGTTAACAAATAGGATCACATTGGAAAAATAGTTTATCCATGGAACAAGGGGTAAAAATATATTTTTATTGATTTTCTTGGTGTTTGTGCCAAAATGAAAGGTAAATAAATGATCGAAACGAAAGAAGTACTTTGTAGTTACTGCATTTATGCAATATGTTATTAAAATTAACATATTCTCAAATATAAGAAAAAAAATATAATTAGGCTAGTACTACATTGATGTAATATGTTATGATTATGGTGATAATGAGGTTTTGGTGGTGGTTTAAAAAAAATTGTTTAGACAAGAAAAAAATAAAAATAAAAAGTGTGAGAGTTTTTGAAAATCATGTTCAGATGAAAAGAACATAATTGTAGTCTTCGCGTGCGTTTGAGTAAATCTCATGTGTGGATGGACAATGCTCTATAGATATTGCTATTATAATTCGATCTTTATTTTTGATATCATATTGATTTTTATATATGCTTATAAATATATGATTGAAATAATAATTAATATTAGATTATTATTATTTTTCATGATATATCCATTCTATAAGTATCAAAAAGTTTTTTTTAATGTGATATTACACCTGACCCAAAAAGGTCGAACGAGTCGAGTCGACATAACCCTAATTAGCGGTTCATTTCGGGGTCATTTCGGATCACGGGTCAAAATTTACTGCTCTTGGTCGTAGAAAAGACAAGTGAGATCGGGTTGGGTTTGCCGGTCGGGTTGCATTTTGTCAAGTCTAGTCGTAATACAGGTCACTATCAAATGATTTATGCCAACGTTAATCGTCCCCCGGCATTAAACCAACGTTGTAAGTAGAATCTCGTCAGAGACCAATGACAAACTAAACTGTAAAAAATTACAGTGAGTTTAGTGTGTCTGCGGACTTACTTGATCCTATACTACTTCAACTAAATTGTTTATCGATAAGTTGATAGTATTCAAATAGCGTTGGGTGGTTTGAGAAAGGAGGGTGCGCAAAGTATAAAAAGGTTATTAAAATTCGACTTATTCAGTGATTGAGAAAGTAATAATCTTCTTTATCCTTTAAAAGGTTTTAGCATTGGAAGAAAAGACTACACATAAAGAATAAAGAAGATCAAGTCAAAGGAAGTTAACATGCGTCGGTCGAGGGGAGGTGTATATGGTGACCATGAAGGGACTGGCGGCAAGTTGCTAATAGGGTCGTGGCTCTTACTGGTGTATGCAAAATAGTTAAGTTGTTAAGATAATGATAGAAAAAATATATAATTATGAGCGTGTCAAGGTATATCTATGGTGAGAATACTAATAATTACTTCGGAAATATCTAAGTTAACCTCCACCGCTCCACGTTATGTTGTATTCTTATATCTTTCGTGTTTTGTTGTTTGGTGCTCCCATGTTTTTTAGAATCTATGATGTATTCCAAAACTTTGGATTTATTTCATTATGCTAACCCTCGTTGTACCCCTATGCTTTATGGAATCCTCAATATGATGTTCAATATTCCTAATTATTGTACATGATTCTTTGGTGGGTTAATGGATAATACTTCGTATAATTTTGTATATTATGTTAATGTGTTACTTGGTGTGTTTATAAGCAAATGAATAAGTTAATAACCAATTAGTAAGACAGTAGTTTACATTATAGGTGACCAAAATAACGTTCGTTAATAATATAGCCATGGTAGGGACAAAATAAAGTTCAATGATACGGAGTATACCATAAAATATAAAAAAGGTTGAAAATAACATAGAAAGTGAAAAACATTAGAGACATATGGAGTAATACTCCGTATCATATACTCCCTAATTCGTACAAAAAAAAAAAGACGGTCCAACTTTTTGAACTATATATAGGAGTAAGGATCCTCTCCATTTCTCAGGAGGTTCATTGCTTATCAACGGTCCGGATTAAATCTAGGCGTAATCGGACGATTGTAAATTTATGGGAAAACAAAAAGGTAAATGGGTGATATATAAATATATAATATAATAGTTCATAGTTTGTGAGATAAAATAGAAATAAAAGAAATGAAGAGGATCCATTTTGTATATATAGACTCAACATGAAACCAAATTCCTATAAAAAACAAACGTGACCATACCTATATTAGATCATATTCATCATCTTTTTTTTTATACCTTGCATAAATAATAATAAATATCTTTTATGGAGTACTCCATATTACGGAGTACATATATGTACTAGTATATACGCAATATCTAATAAGTTACTTTGATAATGATATATTGGAAATTTTTGATTCAAGTGTATATGATGGAAATTTTAGCTTTATACTACTGAAAATCAATTTCATAAATATTTAAATAGTATTACTCGTATTTTAAATCATATAATTAAAAATACCATCAAATTTAAATTTTACATGTGTCTACAGTCTACCCATTATTCTTGAATCTACATCATCATTAATCCATATTTTAGACTAATCAAAGTAATTCATTATTCATCCAAAAGAATTATACACGTGTCACTCCATTAGTGGAGGATTAAGATCATAGGACACATCAAAAACTAAGTATAGGCCACTCAATCATTAGTTAGACCTAAAGGTGTCCTTAGTTAACCGGTTTAAGCAAATCATATGATATTGGCTTTACATCGTGTGACAACATTTATATGCCACGATTTTAATTTTTGAAGTTGCTTTCTATTTATGATTGAATTAAATTAATTTTAATTTACAAGGTTGAGTGCTTGAAGATCTTCCAAACCTATAAATTTGAATTTTGGATTATCATTGATTCAAAATCCATATGATTCCATGTCATAGTTAGTGGGTTGATTGGTCCTATAAACTTTATATTTGCTTCATTTAATAATATTTTGTTATTTTATATGATATGATATGATGTACCGTAGACCTGTCAAAAATCGATCCGACCCGACCCTTTTTTTAGGGTCAAGACCCGTAAAATTTGACCCTTAACCCGAAATTACCCGAACCAGAAATGACCCGTTAATTTAGGGTCAAAACCCGACCCGACCCATTCGACCCGATGGGTCAAGTGTAATTTCGTGTAACAAGACTTTTTGAACCTACAAAATTAATATTTCATGAAAAAAAAAATAATTTAATATTAATAATTATTACAACCTCAATATTATAAGTTGAAATATCAAAATGATAATGAAAATTATGATTGAAATATTATGAATATATTCATAAATCGACTATTTTAATTTTATAAATTACAAGAATGAATATATATATCAACTTTAGTATTATATATGTACAATAAAATATGTACATAATGTAAAATAACAATAAAAGAATTTTTTTTAATTAAAAAAATAATAAATAAAAAGGCACGAAAAACGTATTTTTGACCCGTATTTTGACCCGAAACCGACCCGACCCGAACCCGACCTGTAACAACCTGGTTTTTCGTGACTTTAATTAAACTAAGGCAGAATATTAATTAAGTCTATTTATTATAAAACCAGCTGTCATCGTAATACAACTCATTATACATAATAAGAGTCATAGATAAAACAGAGTTTAATCGATTACATCCTCACAAAATATAAAATAAGGCCTTCAATCCCCTTGTATAGATCAACAGTCAAGTCTCGGGGTACCTGTTGATTCCCGTATTAGCTTTTTCAGCCCCGCACATTCTAAGCAACACATATATACATACAGCAATGCAGTTCATAAAGCATAACATAAAACAGTTCATTTAACATGGCAATTAAATCATCAGATCATCTCAATTCATAAACAGGTAGGCAATCATCATCACTTCATTCATATTCGGGGTAGTCGACCCTTTTCAATTATTCATATAGTAACATAACTCGCGAGTCTTGACTACAGAGCGGCTTGTGTACTCTCATAGCAAATCACCCATATGATTCTCTATCGAAGTGCACTAGTTACTCAGACTCGTACATCAGATCAAACACTAAGTAGCGTACGTGATAACTACCTAATATCCAATACAACATGGATAATCTATCATACGTTGTCCTATGAGCCACAACAAGTTAGGATGGAAGCATGCAAAACCCTACAAAAGCAAGGCCTGCGCAATAGCGTCTTTACATCATCGGACTTTAATGCTAAAGATACCAATAGGTAAGAAGGACGATTCAATCCCTTATCTAATGTATGCATACACCTCTATTTAGAGTCGACATAAACCTCGCTATTCGGGAGAGTATGCTTTCCTAAATAAAATGATTAATACCTATCGACAAGGTCCCCGGATGGGATGGTCATCTTCCGTTACCTCGTATGGACCGCAGGTCGCCACATTTATGCCCATTCAAGGGATGTAAACGCCGCTTGCCTAAAGACTATGAGAGTCATTAGAACGCCTCGATCGAGAGAGTGAAAGAGTCCCCATACGCGGCTACCTTTCTAACGATGGCACAATAGATTCGCAACATGACAGACACCCGAGTATTTAACAAGTACTTTCTTTATCATTTTCTCGTTCCTATATTTCTCCAGTGACGGTCCATAATAATCAATAACGTCGAACTTGTATAATGAAAATTTAGTTCTAGCAGTTCTTCAGGTAAACGGAAGCACATAGAAAAACTTAAATATTTATTTTGAGTCCGTTCGTAAATTCTAAATATTTTACTATTCATTATTTTACTATTCATTATTTTACTATTCATCGTATTTTACTATTCACCGTATTTTACTATTCATCGTATTTACTATTCATCGTATTCTTATACGTATTCGTATTTTCGTATTTCGTATTTGTACGTATTTTTATATGTATGCGTATTTTTATACTTCGTATTTATACGTATTTTTATACGTATGCGTATTCTTATACTTCGTATTTTTATACGTATTTTTATACGTACATGTATTCTTATACTTAGTATATTTTTCTATACTTAGTATTTATTATTGTATTTTCTTTATACTTAGTATTTCTTTATACTCTACACAAATTTAATACTTAGGATATTTTTAGATATAAAACTAAGCTTTTTATTTACTAAGTATAAAATTCTAGTTTCAAAGTCGTTAAGTTCGTTTTGTACTTAGTGATTTTAAATAACAATTCGGAAGTAAAACTCGATATAATTTAAGTATAAAATTCTAGTTTCAAAGTTGTTAAGTTCATTTTGTACTTAGTGATTTTAAATAATATTTCAAAAGTAAAACTCGGTTAAATTTAGTCATATACTTAACTAACATTTTAGCGGTTTCCATTTTTAGCGAGGTCGTCGTAGTTCATTTTAAATAGTCCGTATGTCCATATCCAAATTTAAGCAAAGGTAGTAACACTCGAATTTATTCATTTTAAAACATGTAACGTTTATTTTAATCGGTTTCGTTGATTCTTTTTATTTACGATTTATTATACAATCTAATATAATCCTAAATACAAATCAAATTTAGTGACTAAGTGACAAATTCATTTTGATCAAAATTGACCCACTTAATTAAGTAAAACCGTGGGGTTCATTATGTTTAGCTATTTATTTCTTTTTTTGGTTTTTATTAATAATTCATTACTTTAACTAATTAATTTATCTAAGTGATAAAAATAAAAAGTGACAAAATCATTTTAAGTCCAAAATTGGACCCTAAACCGTGGCCCTTTGTAACTTATACAATTCATTTTCGTTTTCTAATTTTATCTGTTTTTGACTTAAAGTTTTTATATACTAATTATTTAAATTATGCTAAAGTGATTTAACTAGTTTACGGTTTTCACTAAATATTTCATTTCATTTGTGAATGGTGTTTTTGTAACACTTTATATTTCTAACTTTTATATTTTAAGGATTTAGCCTATTTAACTTATATAACTATTATTGTAATTTTTCACTAATGAATTTAAACAACAATTAATTAAAACTTATAAATATTATGAATCAAACTAGTTACATAAATGAAGAACACTTGAATATGTGAAGAACTCTAATATTTTTCATATGAACATTAATTAGTCAAATTTTTATATGTTTATATAATTTCCTCAAATTTTTCCTACAAGTCTAATTTACCTAAAGTCCTAAACCAATCATAATATGTTATTTAGAAAAATTAAAACTAAAAATTGGTCCATTTTATTTAAGTAAACCGTGTATAAATATATATGTGTTCAAAATTTTATTTTTGATTTTTATACTTCTAATTCAACAACTAACTTACTTAATATCATTTATGTATTTAACATATGTGAAAATCATATACAAACATTAACACACAAAAGTAAAATCATGTCAAACACAAGAATAACAACAATAGTTCAAGAACACACATGTTTTTAAAACATTTAAATTTCACTACAATTTCATTTTAAGTCCTAAACATAAACTAATTATATTTTCATATACATCTTATTCATAGTATTTTAAGCATGCAATTAACAAAAATTAAAACGAAAAATTTAGTGAAAAATTAAGGGTAGGCCGTGGGTTCTTAAGGTGAGCACACAAATTTTATTTTTCGATTTTTGTCTCCTAATTTAACATATGATGCTAGGTGGTCATAACACAATAATTATAACACATAAACATTTATAGCATGCGATTTTACAAAATTAAAACTAGTGTGCGGGGACACCTTAATTAAGCTCGGTATGATTTCTAGCAATTATCCGGGTCTATGATGTTGTCAAAGATGCTCAAATCAACCCCGTCACTTGGCTCTTCGTCTTTATGTTTCAAAGTACATACAAGAAAAATTAGTTAAGTTAGTAATTTATTTTATACTAGACTAATTAAAATAAAAAAATTTAGGTGTAGTATATTTTTTTTTTAGGTTTAGGTGATGTAAATATTTTAAATGATTTTGATTTATGTTCATGTTTATTTACAAGTTAAAAGAGGTAGTGATTAATAAGTATAAATGGTGGAGAAGTATGTTAAGAGCTTAAGGAATTTAAAGAGCAAGAAATAAAAGTTTAAGGAAGAAAATGCAAGGAAGAAGATGATGATCTTCATGGAGGCTCAAGGTTGAAGATGAAGTTATGCTTACTTGTGTTCTTGAGGTGGTTTATTTAGAGAGAAAAAGTTAGAGTATTAGTTTGTGTTTGTGTGTAATGAAATGTAGTAGTAGTAGTAGTAATATGTATACTAGTAAATTTGTATGTATTTGTGTATTTGGTTTGTATTTGCAATGTATAAACTTTAAATTAAAATGAGCTAAGATGTGATGATGTAAACAAGTAGGAGTGTAAGTGATGAGACATGGTAGTAAAGGAGGCATGGTTGTGTAAGAGAAGAAATGGAAGAGGATAACATGGACCAAGGATGGTCAAAAATTTCGGCCAACATGAGCTCAAGTGGCTCGATTTTTCGTTTTTGAAATTTTCGATTTACGCGCACGCGAAAAAGTCTCGAAATAAAATATATAGTCTTAAAATGATGGTTCGAAGTAAGATCAAAAATAAAAATGAAAATAAACGTTGAAAAGAAATCAAAAGAAAAATTGGGTACTAGACCCTCGCAACTTTGATTAAAAATTTTATTTGATCGAAACACTTATTTTTTTCGTTGAATGTTATCGATTTAAATAATTATACTCAAACGTCAAAAAGTTTATCAGTTTAGGCTTAGTGTGACTCATTATTTCGATATTTAGCGAAAGTGTTAGTTAAATCAAAACGAAATAGTGATTTGATATTAATATAATATGTTTTGTTAGTATTAATCAAAATGATTAAGCCTTAACTAATTTTGTTAGATTTTGATTATGGGTAAGTATATTTGAAAAAGGAATTAGGTGATTTAATCACCTTAAGTGGCTCGGCCACTTTGGTCAACATTGACCTCGATTTGCGTACCAAAATTTGTCGTTGAGAAATTTGTCGTAGATTCATCGTTTGATTTATCGAGTTCGAATATTTAAAAATAAATTTCAAATTCGAAGTATATCAAAATGGTTTTAGTTTAGGTGCGAGAAAACTTGTAGTGTATTGTTTTAGGAAATATTTGAGCAAGATTGTCTAATTATTGATTTCCTAATTATGATTAGCTTAAATTAACACGGGGTGTTACAATCCTCCCCCCTTAAAGAAGTTTCGTCCCCGAAACTTAAAGTTAACTAGGTTTCTGAGGTTACCTGTGCTAAACAGCTCCGGGTATTTCTCCTTCATCGACGCCTCGGTTTCCCAAGTCGCTTGTTCGGTCTTTTGACCTCTCCAGAGTACCTTTACTAGGGGTATTGCCTTTCGTCTCAAAGTCTTAGTTTCCCGTTCCAAGATTTCCACCGGTTTCTCGGAGTACAACATATTAGGCTCGATTTCAATGACATCTGGCGTGATGATGTGGCTTGGGTCAGATCGATATCTTCGTAGTTGAGATACGTGAAAAACGTTGTGTACTCTTGATAAGTTAGGCGGTAAGGCAAGTCGATACGCCACCTCTCCGATTCGCTCAAGTATCTCGTAGGGTCCAATATACTTCGGGCTCAGCTTCCCTTTTAAGCCGAATCGTTTTACCCCTTTCATGGGCGACACTTTCAAGAATACCTTGTCCCCCTTCTGAAATTCAATAGGCTTACGATGTTTATCAGCATACTTCTTCTGACGATCTTGAGCTGCCTGTAATCTCTCTCGAATGATCTTAATGTGTTCGATCTGGTCCTGAATAGCCTGTGGTCCGGTACCCACATTGTCGCTAGCGTCGTCCCAACAAACCGGGCTTCGACACTTTCTTCCATATAACGCTTCAAAAGGGGCACATTTGAGGCTAGCATGATAGCTGTTGTTGTAGGAGAACTCGATTAGTGGTAAACTCTTTTCCCAGTTGGCGTTAAACTCCATCGTGCAAGCCCTCAACATGTCCTCTAAAGTTTGAATGGTTCGTTCGGTTTGGCCGTCTGTAGCTGGGTGGAAAGCGGTGCTCATTTTCAACTGACTACCCAAAGTTTCTTGTAGTTTCTTCCAGAAATGAGAAGTGAATCTTGCATCCCTATCTGAGATAATATCGATGGGAACACCATGAAGTCTGATTACTTCTTTCTCATAGGCCTTTGCTAACTCATCCAATCCCTACGTCTCCTTTATTGGAATAAAGTGGGCGGCCTTCGTAAATCGATCCACAATGACCCATATTGCATCCTTACCACTCGAGGTCCTTGGTAGTCCCATAATGAAGTCCATTGAAATTGAGTCCCATTTCCCTCGTGGTATTTCTAATGGTTGTAGAAGTCCTCCGGGTCTTTAATGTTCGAATTTTACCTTCTGACAGATCAAACATTTAGCCACGTGTTCGGCTATCTCCTTTTTCATCTTGATCCACCAGAATCGCAATTTCAAATCTTGGTACATCTTGTCTGATCCAGGATGTACCGAATATCGGGTGCTGTGTGCTTCGTCCAAAATTCTGCGTTTTAACGCTTCATTGTCCGGTATACACCATCTCCCCTTGAATCGAAGACTCCCGTCGGGGTGAATTTTAAATCCTTCCGTCCCTTCTGATGGGATCCTTTCTCGGATCGTTACTAACTCAGGGTCTTCCCATTGTAGTGCCCGAATGTCATGGAGTATCTCGGGTTCCACTACCATTGCATTTAAATCAGCATCATCGGACTGTACCAAGTCCAAGTCCAATCTCCTCAAGTCTTGAACGAGGTCTGATGGAATTTCCCAGATATTGTTCAGTGAGTGTGAAGTCTTACGACTTAAAGCGTCGGCCACGACATTCGCTTTTCCCTCATGATAAAGCAATTCAATCTTGTAATCTTTGATCAGTTCTAACCACCTCCGTTGTCTCATATTCAGCTCTTTCTGTGTGAATATGTACTTTAAACTCTTGTGGTCAGTGTAGAACTTTATACTGACTCCATAAAGATAATGTCGCCAAATTTTCAAAGCGAACACAACTGCTGCGAGTTCAAGGTCGTGCGTCGGGTAATTCTTTTCATGAACCTTGAGTTGTCTTGATGCATAAGCGATCACCTTGCCCTGTTGCATTAGGACACATCCTAGTCCATTCAAGGACGCGTCGCTATACACCTCGTATTCATCCCCGTCAGTCGGTAGGGCCAGAACCGGTGCAGTAGTAAGTCTTGTCTTGAGTTCTTGGAACGCCTTTTCACAGTCTTCGTTCCACAAGAACTTAGAGTCTTTCTGCAGTAGTCTAGTCATTGGCCGTGCTACTTTTGAAAAGTCTGGTACGAACCGTCTATAGTAGCCAGCCAAGCCTAGAAAGCTTCGGACCTCTGTAACGGTCTTTGGTGCGACCCATTCCTTCACAGCTTCTATCTTTGCTGGGTCCACCATTACCCCTTCTTTCGAAATCACGTGGCCTAAGAATGCCACCTCGCTTAGCCAGAATTCACACTTTGAGAATTTTGCATACCATTTGTCTCTCCTCAAAATTTCTAAAATGGTGCGCAGGTGTTCTTCGTGTTCTCTCTCAGTCTTTGAGTAGATTAGAATGTCGTCTATGAAAACGACCACACAAATGTCAAGATACTCGTGGAAAGTTCTGTTCATTTGATCCATGAACACTGCAGGTGTGTTGGTGAGGCCAAAAGACATCACTTTGAACTCATAGTGACCATATATAGATCGAAACGCGGTCTTCTGTATGTCTTCCTTTCGAACACCAATCTGATGATAGCCAGACCTTAAGTCAATCTTTGAGAAAACACCTGCTCCCTTGAGTTGATCAAAAAGGTCGTCGATCCTTGGCAAAGGGTAACGATTCTTGATGGTAACCTTGTTAAGCTCTCGGTAATCTATGCACAAGCGCATACTCCCATCCTTTTTCTTAACAAAGAGTATCGGAGCGCCCCAAGGCGAGACACTTGGTCTGATGAAGCCTCGATCTATTAACTCCTCCAATTGTTTCTTAAGTTCCTGGAGTTCAACCGGTGCCATTCGGTAGGGTGCTTTTGAGATAAGCGTGCTGGCGATGGTCGATTGAGAACTCTACGCCACGTCTTGTGCCAAGCTTTGGCGATTAAATCGAAATACATCCGGGTATTCATTAACGATGGGAATGTCCTCAATCCTTCGCTCGTCCTCCACTTTGTGGATACTGCACAAAAATACCTGATGTCCCTTTCTTCCCATGCTCCGGATTTTCTCATCTAATCATTTTCTCATATTAAAAAACAAGTTAATTAAGATTTGTTTCATATAATTGGAGAATAACATACATTATCTCGTACATTATTTTTTGTTCAATTAAACATTAAACATATACCGTATTTGACAATTTACCAAGTAAATTTTTTTAAAGAAAAATAAAAAATTTATTCTCATTTATGATTAGTTTAAATGTAAGAATATTCACTATTTAGTAACACGTGTGCCTTTATAAAATCACATAATTTTGTATTGAAATGTCTAACATTGAGACACTTTCAATATCTTGTACGAAATCTATTAACCAAGCAACTCAAATAATATATTATATCAATTTGTATTTAATGTCTATAATATGGTTTTATAATAATTTATATAGTAGTACATAGTACGGAGTAGGTTGTTTTTTTTTTTTTCATTGAATGTTAGGATTGTCTCCATAGTATCCTAAAGTTCTAAACGTTCGTAACTTTGTATCTGATACTGCATTTTCTTATTTCTATTTTGTGCTGAAAATTTAGGATCGATTATGACTACTATGAACCTATTCTTTCGGACTTTTTAGAGATAAACTGAACTGAACTGAATCGAGGTGAAGTGAACTGACAACAATATTTTTAAAAAAAATTCTTATAAATAAATATTATTTTAAACTAAAAAAAAATGTCAGTTTTTTGAGCTTGTAATTGCAAATTCAAGTTAACTAAAATTCTTTTATTAATGAAAATCACTTCTAAAATGGTAAATTTCAAGGGTCTCATCAAACTTGGAGGAAATACAGATATTATTTTTAGAGCAAGTTTCATGTGAGGGAGTTATACTATTTGTCGATTTATCACACAAACTTATTTCCAGTCTTATAAGACAAATAAAAAGAAAACAAAAATTGAGAATTATGTACTAATAAATACTCCGTACTTGTTTAATTAATCAAATTCGTTATGCATGTTCAAATTTTTTTTAATTTTTTTTTTTTAATATATATAGTGGAGATTTTAAATAAATGTGGGAGAAATAACAAAGGCATATGAGTACAAAGAATTAATATTAATCTTTTGTAATAAGACCGTCTCACATAAAAATAAAGTAAAATTGAAATCTACATAGTTGAGAGATCTCAACTGTTATACCTACAAATTTCTAAACTTATATTACTCGTATAATAAAATTATCGAAATGAACACTTTCAATTTTATATTCGTACATAAATTAAAAGCAAAAATAAACGTCTATTTTCAAAACCACGAGATGTTGGAAATTTTCATTCCACCCGTTTTGTCCTTGTACAATTACTACCATTAGTCACTTTCATGGAATTTAAAGCTCCCCATAAAATTTTTCCATATAACAAATTAAATTCTAGAAACAAGCATGAAAATGAAAATACCCTTCTAATTATGAATATTCCTATTTTTTTTTAAGGCGTGATTAGTCTCAAAGTAACTTCACAATCACTGAGACCCACATTAAGAAAAATTGCTAACTATTTTTATTTAGTCACAAATTTTAAGTTAGATTTGAAAATGTATTTGGACACCTTACAATTTTTATATAAGACAATCATAATATGGGGAAGCCCTTTTATTTTTTATTTTTTTTTTCTTTTTACTTAATTTCAGTTCAGTTCACTTCAGATCAGTACAAATCACTTCAGTTCAATTCAGTTCAGCTCCATTTAGTTCAGTTAACTTTAGTTCAATTCAGCCATTTCAAATTTATTCAGCCTGGGCCTAATTTAGCTCAAAATTCCAAAAGAATGGCCTAAGAATCGAAAGTAGTGATTCCGTCTATGCAAGCGACGACCTCCTTGTGACTAAAATGTACTATAACCAATTTACGGCTTAAAGTGATCGCTCTAAGATCTTCAAACATTGTCACATTTGGCGCCAAAATAAAATAGTTACTTAGAGAAATGTTACCTTCTCACATTTAGGGTTCTTTTTTTTTCCCCGACAAATTTTACGGCGAGGTTGTCTTATAGTATGAGACAATTAAAATATGGTTACTTTTGAAGAATAATATATAGCATTACGTTTCATATGTAATGCGATTACGTTTGAATGGATTAGCTGTAAATTGACAACGACATATATAGTGTATAAGTGTTCAACAAAAATATTGTCAAACATGATATTAACATGTGTTAAATAAATCATGTCACTAATATTATGGTCAAATAATATGAGAGATTAAAAAAAATTACAAAATTTGAATAAAAAAGAGAGCATTAATTTAATTAGGGTTAATGATATTATTGATATATAGTGTGTCTATGAGACGACCTAATAATAAAATTATTCTTTTTTCCCCATGTAGCTCTTACGGGAAAAGTAGCTTTACCGAAGATTTATTGTAACGATAAATCCACCTATACATTACAAAGTATTGTGGATACCCATATCCGTACTCTCCCAACAAAAACCCTGTGATGTAACAGGACTCATGTTTTGACGCTAACTTAGACGGTTTACCTATGTTGAATTCTATTTTAATCGTGTTAATGCATAAACGAGTCGAAATATGAAATGTTGCTTAATTAAATGTCCACTGGTTCATTAAGAGTCTAGTCTAATTCACATAGTAGAGCATTAAGCGTAATTCACAAAAGCAACCCAAACACTTGGGCTTTTTCCCTACAAGGCCCAGTTCAGTTCTCCTAAATTTCTAAATATAGGCTCGGTATCTAAAACCGCTATCTAGCATTCTTATTTGCAAAAACTAACCTCAAGAGTCGTCTTATTTTAAAATTTCCTTTACAATGAGAATTTTTTATATTTTCGGGTCTCAAACCTAAAATCAAGCTCGAGTCTGCTTTTGGCCCGCTTCTCTAGGCCTTGAGCCCGTTACAACCCAACTACTCAACTAGGCTCTCAAAGAGCTCTCCAGCCGAGTACCTTGGAGCATGAGCAAGCAATTATATTGTATTTTTTCAAAATCTCACGAAAATTAGAACTAGTAAAGATTCATAATAAGGCAAAAGAAGGCCCCAAAATCGCCTACGCACATGCGGTTTCCTCAGGGAGCCGCCTCGGCTGCGGCGGTTTCCATGCCCTCCTTTACTCAGTTACTATAAATACAAGCCTTTACCTGAGGTTCTAGACTAGGGGTGTAACCGAGCCGATCTGATACCGAGCTCATGTGGGCTCGGAATCGGTCGGAAAAATTTTCCCGAGCCCTCGGAATCGGCTCTGAATTTACCGAGCTCAAAAATTCAAAGCTCGAAATCGGCTCAGAAGAAGTCTCGAGCTCGACTCGAACCCAATTCGAGCTTTGTTGGATATTATTTTCAACTTTTTTTTTTCAATATCCATTAAAATAACTATCTATATAGCCATTTTATTAATATATTTTATTAAAAAAATTGATCAAATGATATTACAAATAAAAAATATATATACTTGTAGCAAAATTTAATGTATATATATAGACTAAATTATATATAAAAATGAAAACGAGCCCAAATACGAGCTTCCGATCCGAGCTTTACTAAGCTCGGAATCGGCTCGGATTTAGCCTAACTCGGCTCGGACTCGGGCTCGATATCAGTTTGACCGAGCTCGAGCCGAGCTTTGACCGATTTGATTCTGAGGGCTCGCCGAGCCGGCTCTGATCATTTACACCCCTATTCTAGACACATATTCACATCAATTCACATCCTTCACACACACAATACTATCTGCATATTTCTCATAAAAGCCTCACGCCCCCCAAACTTCAAATTATTCACAAATCTCGTGTTGAATTCCATCATCCTTTGTTATAGCGAAGCTCTGTCCATTTCCTTGGTGAATCAAGTAGTATTCGACCCACATATGGGTCGATCTCTTTTCTCTTGATTAACAAAGGGCTTACATTAACGCCTCCTCGACTTTGGCACCCAAGACTATTTTTCATAAGATTGTCTTATCATGGGGTGGATACTCTATTCACTCTGCCGCTAAAGTTGCATAAACAATGACCTTAAATTAAAATAAACCAACGGATTTTAATTTTAGTTTATGCATCTGCAATTCTGCATCTTCTTTTTATGCATTAACACGATACAATGAATTCGACATGCTAAAAACTGAGGGTTTCAAACAACTTAACAAAATAATTTTGTTTTTGCATCCTACATAGCGACCCGCCTCTGCACTGGTGGTTTGGTACAACAGCGGTTTGCAGGGTAAACTGCATGGCACCAAGCGGATTGCTCTCTTATTTTGCATATATCTTTTTACTTTAATATCGCACATGCACGTAGCGAATTACTTTGTCTCAAATATAATAAATGGATTGTTCTCGGGCCAATCGTGACTATTTTCAAAATAGGCATTTCTAAAAAGTTTTTCTAAAACAACCGAATTAATCTTTAATTTGGAAGAGTACCTCACCCCGAATCCGAATCTGGTTTCACAATAGCCTTAGACGGAGGCATGTCGACGTGTCATGAACTCTAAGACCATGTCTTGGAGCTCAAGACATATAGGCGGGTTCCAAGTTCCGCCGTTAACTTGGTGGCGACTAAAAAGTAGTTTTGAGGGTTTTCGTACTTAATCTTTTAAACCTGAAGCACCTTCTCTTTATTCGCAAAAACACCTATGTAAGACGTCGAGGTGGTCCACCACGCAGACCCGGTACCCACAAGGCCACAAGTATATAAGAGTATTTCACCAATAACTGATAATAATATTACTTTATTCAGTTGTTTGCTTACATTTGTATTTTGGACATATACAAGTAACCTTTAATACTTTAAAATCAGTTAGACGCTGAGAAGAAAATAGTTGTATTATGTAATTTTGCTTGAATATTGAATTATCAATTATTTTAAGTCAAATAAAAACGTCAATTTTCTTTTATTCCCAAAATAAAAAGGTAATCAAATAATTAATTTATAAATGATGTAAAATTTATATACTAATTGTCCATTTACAAATAGAATAATTTTGGTCGTATATCAAATTTCAAATAATTTATGATAAGCGTAAGACTATTCAAAAAGATATAATATTTGTACAAGTTATGCCGCATTGTTTGAAACAATAATTCTACATATTTGCTCATTCACCCGCAAACTTTACTCTAACGCCCGCATTTTGTCATTAGGTTTCCTTAGCATACCCCTATTCAATTTTCTCAATCTCAATATTTTCTCTCTTTGTCAATCACAACTAATCAATTAAAAATTACTAATTGTGTTCTCAAATTTGTCGAATAATTCAACTATGGATCGAATCAAGATTATTGTATCAATCAAATCAACTTATATATTGCAATTAATTTCAACTTTTTATTTTCAATAATTAAATACTTAAACTGTTAAAAATAATAATTGTTGTGGAGGTGGGGTTGGAGGCTATGGGTCGGTGGGGATAAATCCGGTGGTGGACCGGGCTATGGGAGGGTGGCAGAAAGGTGGGGACTGGGTTGCCATGGTCATCGCCGGCAGTGGTATGGCGGCATAAGGTGGTTGTAGGTGTTTGGGTGGTTCAAACTTGGGGAAAAGTGAGAATTGTTTTTAATATTGAATGTATGATTATTAAATGAGAAGGGTATTAAGGTAAATCTTGTGTGCGTTTGAGTAAATAACGCGGGTGAAAGAGCAACACCCTAATTCAATGACAAGGAGGAAAATGAAATAGTTTGACGTGTGAGCATGATTTTCACTTTAAAAAAATACAATGTCAACACAAAAATACATTGCTTATACACAATTTTGGGAAACCAATAAGCAAGTCACTTGGTCAAAATGTCAACTCATACCTACTTGATTATTTAATACGGACTATCCACCTCTCAATAGTTTGTTTCTATGCAATTTCATCTATTGGGGAGCATATGATGCTATCAATCCATCATTAAACGGTGAAAATGGGTCCGCTCATATACGAGTGGAAGAAAGCGAGCCTGCTTTACTTATTTAAAAAAAATTCATATTACCTAAAACTAATTGGTGATATGAAGATAATATTAGAATTAAGGAGAGTAAGAGAGGTTTTATGAATTGAGAATTGCATTACATTATCAAATGAAGTTTTTACAATATATATAGTAGAAGAATAGGAGAGCTAAATAAGGCTACTAATTTGGAGAATATAAAACTTACTCTAATTACAATATGAACACGTTACTAATTGCAATATTGACATATCTCTAATTACATGATTTGAGGAGATAATTTATTTTCCTATCTTTGATTGCTTGAATATATTATTTGCTGATATTTGTGATAGTATGGCTAATAGATAACTCTTGAACTTTATAAAACATACATTGTCATCTTCAACCATTAATGTGAGACTCGCACATATGGGTTAGGGGTAGCATGCGTGCCGACCCTGCCTACCTCGGCCTAGCCTGGATTGTGGGTCATCCACAACCCAGCTCGACAACCCGTAAGCCGATTTTGACCCGACCCTCATCCTCATGGCTGGGCTCAGGTTTGATTTTTCAACCCGAGGCCCACGATAGCCCAGCCCAACCCAACCCAGTCAATTCCAATGCAATCGAATTGGAAGACGATCCGTGGTAGATGTACACGCCAACCGAATCGTCACCTAGAGCTTTTGAGTGAGACTTTTCATGCTCTTACCCACCATTGTCATCCAAATAGATAAGTCTGATAAGTAATAAACTACGTGAGTTTTTGATTCATTTGAGATACATAGGCATCAAAATCATTAGTCGTATAATTTTTCCAACTTTTAAAATCTAATCTAAGTATAATAATTTGGTCCAATCCCATTATTATATTTCTTTCTCCTTATTTAAAACAACATTAGCGTAAAATATATTTTATTTAAATAGTTAGTTTTAAAATTTAAAATTAATTAAAACGGGTCAGGGGCCAGCCTAGCCCGGTCAAACCATATCATGGGTTGCGCCTGGGTTCGCCTCCTCGAGCACACGACCCACCAAAATCCACCCACCAACCCATGGGTTGGGCTTGAGCTCATTCCTCTCCAACCCAGCCTACTAGACCTACCTCGTGGGCAATCCAACCCAGCCCATGACGACCCTTAATGTGGGGCATATATCAAACACTCCATATCACATGTGAGGTCCCTTAGAAGTAGTCCAGGGTGAAACCATGAGAGCGCATAACAGTGGTAATCAACAATCCGAACTCACGCGGATGGAAATAACCCGAAACCAACCTGAGCGACAAATCCTCAAAAATGACCTCCTCCGATGGCATATTATTTTGGTGTCAGTTTAATTTTATCGAAATCAAGGTAAACTTGGGTATTGATGCCATGTTAGCAAAAGTGAAGAAGATGATAAAGGATGAGAATTTTGGTATCGTGTGTCGCTTAGATTAGTTATAATGACTATATAGTTATGATTATTTTATATAGTTTGAATAACTTCAAATCATTTCAGATAATTTCAAATAATTTCAAAAAACTTCTAATTAATTTCAGAAAATTTTTAGATATTTTTAAAAAATTTCATATAACTTCAGAAGATTACATATATAACTTGACTAGTTCAGAAAATTTCAATTGAAGAGAATAAACCCTTAATTATTCACAATTTAAGCTAAATGTAAGATATAATCTAAGGAAATTGTCACCTATACTCCTGAAGGATTCACTTTTCTCAATTGTACTCTTACGTTTTACGTTATCTTAATAATACCCTTAAAGTTGATTAATGACTCCCTAACGTGACATAAGTTGTATTTAACGTCAATTATTTGGTCTGTTAAATGGCAGCGTGGCACTGATTTGGCGTGTGACCAAACTACTTGTCATTGTTTTCCCTCCAAAATTTCAAATTTAAGAGAAATGAGGGGTGAGATAGGCAATTCATTTGTTATAACTTCGATAAAATGGAGTCCATGTCACACGTAGAGGTGGCAATCGGGTCTGGTTTGGGCGAGTCAAGTCGGGTCGGGTCATGTCTGGTTTGGGTCATGTCGGGTCGAAATGTCCTTTCGGGTCGAGTCGGGTTCGATTTGGGTCGTTATCGGGTTGGGTCATATCGGGTAAAATAGTGTATCGGGTCGGGTCGGATTTGGGTCGGGTCATTATCGGGTCAGCGTGCTTTTATCAATTTTAACCCATTGAAATAGGTATTTCGACCGTTATTTTATTTAATTATTTCATTATTAAGTCAAATTTATCATTTTAAATAATAATTTGCTTTCAATCTAATCAAAATTAAGCTTAATAATTATCGGGTCGATACCGGGTTGGGTCGTCATCCAGTCGGGTCTGGGTCGGGTTACGGGTCATCGTCGGATCGGGTTGAGTTGGTTCTCGGGTCACAATATTTTCGGGTCAATCGGGCCAGGTTTTGCTCGTGTTCGGGTCGGGTCACTCGAATCAGGTCAGACTTGCCAGCTCTAGTCACACGCCTCATGGGTGCAAAGCTGACACCTAACTGAGCAAATTAACGTTAACTACAACTTAGGACATGTTTGGGAGTCGTTAATTAAACTTAAGGGTAGAACTAAGATTCTAAGATTATGTAAAAGGCAGAGGTACAATGAGAAAAGTGAATCCGTGAGGGATATAGGTAAGAATTGCCCTATAATTTTCGTAAAACCGCATTTTTGAATAAAAAAAATACCTTATTCTGCATAATAAATAAAAATGGACAAATTACTTGAAAAAGAAAAACGTAAAATGGCGTGACAAGTTCGTAACAACCTATAATTAAGTAACGACTTTTCCCGCCAAATCATATTTTTCCCCTCTTTTATTTTTGCCCTCAATTATAAAAACCCTAAATCAACCTCACAAACCCACAACAAAATTCAGCATTTTGCAAAAACCACTCATCAAAGAACTCAAACTTTAATCCCATGGATTCTCCGACGAAGCGCGAAATTCGCATCGACGTCAGCAAATCGCAGGAGTTTTCGGGCCTGAAGAGTTCAGCTGCGAAAATCGGGTTTGGTAACGCAGAAGCAGAGGAAGAAGAAGAGCAGAAGATCTCGTTTTTCGGATCGATTTCGAAGAATAAGGAGACAACTTGGGTGGTTTCTTTGTTTGTGTTTGTGCATATGGTGGTTTTCTTCTGCACTTTAATGGTGAATAATTGCTGGGGTAAATCACATGGAGAGTGTGTTTTCATGGTGTTTCAACCGCTTTCCGAAAACCCTCTTCTTGGTCCTTCTTCTACTGTGTACGTCTCGATAATCGATTTCGTTTGTGTTAATTCGATTGAATTAGGGTTTATGTGTGCATCATAATAAGTTGATTGAAATCTGGGTTTCGTTGTGTTAATTCCTTGAAATACTCTCATATGTGCCGTAATTGATTTAATGAATTGTGGAATTTCAGTAGTTCGTCATATATTTAAGTTTTAATTGATGAATTTCAGTTTTAATTGTGCAATTTGTTTATTTTGTGTTCATCATTTTAGTTGAATCTCTAAATTTAGTTACTTGCTGTTGATTAAGTAAATCGCAAATTGTAGTCAATTGTTTGGTTCAAGTAGTTCGTCGTAAGCTATGTTAAATGGACTCGACTACAAGTGTCGAGCACGATCTTTTTTTAAATTAAGTTTCAATTTTTTTTGTTTGAAATGAAATGCCGACATGGTGTGTTAGTGTTGAGGTGTCGAGCATCATACACAAGACACAACGTCGAAGTGAAGTGTGGTTATATGTCAGACCGTCTTATAGGAGTATATAAGTTTTTAAGTCGAAGTCCTCGAATTGTCACTTTACTTCAGTATCAGTATGTAGAACTCTGATTTGCATCAAGTTTTTCCGAAAAGGTGAAAATTTTGTTTCCAATGTGATTTGAAAACGGATTGAACCGATATGCTTACGAGCTGAATTATTGTTACGAAGTTATGAATTATACTGAACTGATGTATAAAGCTACAGATCGTCACGTACTGCATTCTCATGAATTCAGGTTGGATCGCATGGGAGCTGTTCGAAGGATGGTTTTATCCGACAGTCACGGGATGTGGCGTCTTGTTTCTTCTCCTTTATTGCACGCTGGAGCATTTCACCTGATCATCGGCCTCACCAGCGTCATCTTCGTTGGCATCAACATTGAGCAGAAATACGGACCATGTAAAAAACTTTCCTCCTGACTGTTAGATTTCACATCGTCAGTACGTTAGGAACGACAAAAATTGAACTTTGATCTTAATTTTCTGTCTTTAGGGAGGACTGCAATCATCTATCTTCTGTCTGCGTTCGTTGGTAGTACGATGTCTGCACTATTTGTCCAGAACAATCCCGAGGTTTGCTCTTCTGGCGCGCTCTTCGGATTGATAGGTGCTTCGGTTTCAGCGCTCCATCGAGACTGGAATATGTATGCAAAGAAGGTTGGTTATGTATACTTCACTGCGGTATTTAGTTGTCGTTCTTTTTCGTCAATGCGTTGCTGTTTTCAGTAATAACATCGCTTGTTTCACACGTGCAGGTCCTAGCAGTTACGGAACTGCTCATTGTCTTCATAATCAATTTCGCACTTGGACTTCTGCCCTTTGTCGACAACTTCTCTAACATTGTGGGATTTATTTGTGGATTCCTGCTTGGTTATGTCCTGTTTTTCTCCCCACAGCTTAGGAAGCCAGCTCTACACAAAGGTCTCTTTGATTACGGCGGAAAAAAGCCTGTGTCGCTGAAGCAGAAGTTTGACAGGCCAGTTTTAAGAGCAGTTTGTCTCGCTTTGTTCCTCCTCATGTAAGTTCTTTGCTTTCGACAATTATGAGTTGGTTTCATCTACCCTTAATTGGATGGCAGAATTTTTAATTCGAGCGTAACAATGTGTACAGGGTATCCGGCCTTCTTGTGGCAGTTCTCTATGGCATAAATGCAAACAAATACTGCAGCTGGTGCCACTACGTGGACTGTGTGCCTTCACGAAAGTGGATCTGCGACATCAAAGAGCCGTCTTGTAAGGTACCGACATCAATTAAAACAAGAACGCTCACTTACACAGGAATGTCAACAACATTATACCTCTATGATCTTTGTTACATTTAAACAAAGTTGTTGAGGAATTCATTTCTAGTTTTAGCAAATGTTGATTTCGCATGATTGCAATACGACTGCTGATGTTGTGTAATGTGTATGACAGACTGTACAAAGTGGAGGGAAGACAACGCTGACATGTTTGGCAAGTGACAGCTACAAGATTCTACCTTCGACGAGCATCTCAGCGGAAAGAATGCAGGAATTATGCAGCTTGCTTTGCTCTCAGAATCACATCCTTTATCACCACTACTAGTTTTGTTGATCCGAATGTTGTTGTTGCTGTAAATGGTACAGTCCAAAGATACAAAAAGGGTATTTTCTGTAGCATTCATGTATACCGACAAATTGTATGTTCTGTAAGCCTGTGTAGTGTGTATGATACGGAGTACGAGATAACTCTGTAAATCTGTAGACGGTGCTGATAGTTAAGCAGTTTTCTTGTAATGATTGATACAATCTCGTATGCTCGACTTCATCTTTACTGTGAAGTATGAACGATTGAATTCCTAATATTCTACGTTATTCCAACTTGTGATTCTCAGACATCATGCATGATTCGTAAAACTTTCAATTTAAATCTTCAGAGAGTTGTAATCGTTTCCATATAACATGTTTAAGATTAAAATAATTTCAACATGACGAACATCAGCAACTCTACATATCATTATTTTTGTTGCTAATATTTAAACATAAACAAGACCTTAATGAATACGGAGTACTCCGTAGTTTGTTTGAATATATAAAACTTACTCATTAAGTAGAATCAACAAAGCGCTCGTGGCCTAATGGATAAGGCATTTGACTTCTAATCAAAGGATTGTGGGTTCGAGTCCCACCGAGCGTGCTTTTTATTTTCTTTATTTTTTTTAATGTTTTTGTTTTATAAAAATATGAAACTTATTTAATATGGATAATTGGCATATAAAACCTGTTTGATAGCTCCATCGTTCAAAACCTCATATTCTCAACATATTTATTGCTAAATGTTACTCTGAATTCTATGCATGTGCTTCATGTAGGGGTGTTCACCGGTCCAAACCCGGACCGGACCGGACCTATTAGGACCGGGGATCGGATGCCCAAAAATTTCAAACCCGGAGACCGGACCGGTTAGAAGGAGACCCGGACCGGACCGGACCTAAACCCCTTAGGTCCGGGTTTGGACCGGACCGGACCACATAATAAAGGGGTTTTAGAGGGTTTTTTTCTATTTAGGACCGGACCGGACCGGACCTAAGACCGGTTGTCAAAATTTTTGAGGACCGAAGACCGGACCTATTAGTATCCGGTCCGACCCGGACCGGACCTTTCGGTCCGGGTCGGTCCGGTTTGCCGGTCCGGACCAATTTTTGAACACCCCTAGCTTCATGCACTTGCATCATGTTCATTTTATCTTGCTCATTATCGTTTGTTACTCCCTCCCATTTTCTTTGATCTTCCCACTTGATTAAAATAATACACTCATTTAATAAACAAGTGGGAAGATCAAAAGAAATGGGAGGTTAGTACATGATACTACAAATTTATAAAAAATTAATTTTTCTAATGCAGCAGATAAGACAATTTGAATAACATATCACATAACCATTCGTCCATTCATGTATTATATATTACGAGTTGTATTGAAAAGTCTCATCACTTGTTAAAAAGAAAATGTATAGAATTGAATTACATAGAGTAACTTAGAAAACCCAAGAGAGTAACTTAGAAATAAGAAGTACCCTACTCGCAAGCATGTGGTCTGGTGGTTAGAAATCAGTGAAATTATCAAATGTCTCAGGTCTAATTCTAAGCATAAAAAATAGCGACTGCGGATTTACGACATGTCGACATTATCCAAAAAAATAGGATATAACCTATAATTTATAAATAATTAATAGGTAGAGAAATAGCTAGGAAAGTGGTCATAAAAAGGAGTTGTAATTTGTAAACATGAGTTGGCTAGAATGCCGTTAAATTGACAGACAAATTAGTTGAATATCCAGCCCACAAATGCCCCTACTTCCATGACTTGATTCACTATTAGCTGGACACATTTATTGGCTTCCTAACTTCCTTCATTACAAGTCCACATTCTTCCCAACCCCCCAATGGGAACTTTATTGAGTTTTAGATGAGCATGAATGTTGCTCGGACCGACGAATCGACTACAAGTATATGAAATGGATACGTGTCGCAAACTCGTAGGCCTTAATTAAAGCATCACGTGTTTGTTCATGTGATGTTGACTTGTCCGGTTGGATACAGAACGCTTTCAGCTGTTTAATACCAGAACTTCAGAACCAAATAGAAAGTCTAAACTAGTAAAAGAGGTTAGTTTTTGAATATTTTGTCGAGGATATGATAAAGACCAACCAAATTCCCTAATTAGGGAAGCACACTACAATTCCTTAATGGAGTGGAAACCATGGTTTATGTATATATTACCCCATTAAAAGCATAGATGATCATTATTAGGGCAAAAAGTTAATAGGATTCCAAGATTATTCAAAATGTATTTGAGGAAAAGAAAGAGGCAATTAGTTAAGGGGTTCCCTCCTTTAGGGGAAGATAGGGTCTTAGGGTGGGTAGAAAGGGGATTAATTAAAAAAAAAAAAAAAAAAAAAAAAAAGCATCCTTTAAACTTTAAAGTGATAATTTTGGGGTAGTCTAGCCAAAAAGTGAACAAGGACCAAATAATGGATACAATAACAACTATTCCATTTTCATAATATTAACATCGTCTTTTAAAAGTGTCGATATATAGGGAGTATTGCTATAACGTATACTAAAATTCATAATGATAATCTTAATTCTTCACAAATTAGGAAAATAATCTCGAGTTCGGACTATATAACAATAAACTTAAGTTTTGGCATGCATCTTCAAAAAAAAAAAAAAAAAAAGGAAACTAGTTTAGCTTATTATATCTAATAATCTCGAGTTTTCTCAGAACATTTCTGGTTATAAAACAAATGTATTAAACATCCGCCAATGCGCCAACATTTTCATTCTTTACCGTGTTTCCCAATCTGTCACATGAGCTTTTACGTGCTATTACGAAGTAAAGTTTGAATCAATAGACATCAAATTTAATCATCAAAGTCTCACAAAAATACCATCTTACACGATATATTTTGCATGCGGCCATTATACTAAACAACCTCAACTCTACCGACATGTTTCATACACAACGTAATTGCTCTTCCACTCGTGAAATTTCAAATCCTAAACTATACTGTACATAATTTCGATTAAGAACTCTCAACTAAGACAAATAAAAACAAAGTAAAATTTACATGAAATGATCACTATTTTGGTGCATCAAATGAGTGATAGATTTATAAAAAAAAAAAAAAAAAATGAGTGATAGAACTCATGCAGGTGATTCAACTGGGGTCATAGCAATGCAATAGGGCAAGCATTATCATTTAAACAGGGAAATTTTTAAGCACGTTGAAATCACTACATGTACTACTAAATATTCTTTTTATGATTATAATAATAATAATAATAATAATAATAATAATAATAATAATAATAATAATAATAATAATAATAAATTAATTTAACTATTACCTCAAGAATATGTAATCTATTGAAATCTTGATGATTCACACTTGAAATAGACAAAGCATTATTGTGAAAAGAGTGAGAATATGATTCTTCATGAACTATTGTTTCCAAGGTGCCTCTCATTGCTGTATATTAACAATCATTGTTTGAAATCGTTCAAAACAAAAAAAAAATATATAAAAACATAACAAAAATCATTATTAATATAATATAATTAGGATTTATTGTTATTTCCCCCTTTTCTAAACACAATTAAATGTCTCAATAAAAAAAATCTAAAAAAATCTAAATAAAAAATCTAAATAAAATCACATTTGCTTTTTAAAACTTGCCGAGACACTATTACAACATTTGTACTCCCTTCGTCTAGGTGATTTATTTACATTTACTTTTATACACATTTATCGATGTGAGGAGAGATGTAGAGAAAAAACCAATAAAATAATAATATAAGTACAAATGAGGTATCACTTACTTAAAATTATCCAATGTAATTGGTTAAGGGAGGTTAAGGAAGCCCATATTTTGGCTAAGGCCGCTGCGGCTAAACCTTAATTAACGATTACCTTCTGGCAAAAACAACACAAAAAAAAAAAAAAAATAAAAAAAAAAAAAAAAATAAAGTAATTGGTTAAGGGAGTAAGGGTCCACTCTCCACGTGGGTCAACTAATATTATTTATGGAAATGTAAGCAAATGACCCGTACACCCTAAAATAGAAAGTGTAAACAAATGACCGTGACAGAGGGAGTTTTTCTATAATTCAATATTATAAAAAATTTGATATTTTCATTAGTTATAAAGACAAATCACACACATCTCACATGAGGCATGGCTATATTTGTTCTTATATATTGCGAAGAATTCTACTCGTACTAATTCTCTACTTAGGATGAATAGCATCCAAATACAAAATGTAGTTTATGAATGAAGCAAGTACTGGTAACCCAATATAATATTTCTCCGCAATTTCATTTTAGATCGTAAAAGCTTCCTTGTGCTAACATAGGGATAAGACTGTCACGTCTAATCTCTCCATTGCGCTCATTGAGGAAGCCTTGGAGATACTTAACTAATGTTACACTTTTGGATAAAAACACTTTGTAAGCTACTAATGCTACCGTACGTAAAATGGGTAAATAGCATAAAATGAAACAGTTACACATATAAAATAGTTTCATATATAATCTTATACGGAGTATAACATTTTAACCAGTTTCATGTGAGACCGTCAAACATGAAAACTTAAAATCTTGACATGAATAGTAAGCAATGTTTTGGAAGCACAAGGTCTGGAGAAGTTCCAAAAGACCAACATACTTTAGAAAATTAGGTAAATTGCATTCTCCAAAACCCCACGAGCACTCCTACAATAGGACAACCACACAGTGTGTGTATGTTTATTAAACAAGAAAACATGATCCTTATTAATTAAGATTTCATGGTCCCCCCTCACCTTATACCTTCCCTATACTAGGGTCTAGGCTCCTTAAACCTTACAACTATACTATATTATGACTTGTTTCCATTATTTTAATCTTGAGTTAGGCACAAACTTTAGACCATTACTTCTTCATCAGTCAAATGTAAAAGTGTTTTGTCAAACTGCTTGTAATAAAAAAAAAAAAAAAAAACTCTTTTTTCGAAAACGGAGGTATAAGGTCAGTATAATGGGAAAGAATTTGAACAACGGGACAACTGCCCACAATGCTGCCAATTCTAACCACTAGATTAGAGCATATTCGGTTGAAATTGTTTGTAAATACTAGTGTTGCTTAGGCCTTGTATTTCAGCTAAATTAGGGCTCAACTGAACTAAGGTGAACAAACTGAAGTTTAGCTGAACTTATTTAAAACCAAAGTAAACTTTTAGAGTAAAGCTACACTTTATTAAAGCTAACCCGAGCTAAATTTATTTCTCCGTACACAAATACAAAGTATTCAATCAAGGTGGAGAAAGAATGAGGTTTTACACTTCCATTATATCACATCAAAGTATCAAAGACACCCACATCAACTTGACCAAACATGTGGAGTGTGGCACTACTTTTGCCATTTCCATCAATGGTTCATGTTTATAGGTAAAACCAAGACAGAAGAGGTCACTATTATATTTTTAAAGTTTCGTGAAAACCGGGATTATTTTAGTTGAAAAGACGGTTCAATGCACAATAAAGAGAGAGGGTCCACAAGTTATATTAGTCGCTGGTAAGAAAAATAACAAATAAAGACGTTATCTCATATCATTAAAACTTACGCCAAACATAAGTGGATGGAAAAAGGAGAGAAGGTTTAAAATTACCTACAGGCTAAATAGTCGGTCGGATGCCTTCTATGTTTGGCTTTGGGCGCGAATCTCCGAATCAGAGTTTGGGGCTTCTTCCTGTTATAAATTGTTTTGCGACTTAGCGACAAAGCGTCTAGTAGTTTAAACACGACAATAAATTTATATAAGCGTATTAAAGTTTATCGCTCTAGGGTAAAAACAAAAATGCCAAAATCCAAGGGAGAGCAATGCACACCAAACAACCAGGAAAACTGGCATACATAGAAGTTAGAAAGAAGCTTTCAAAAGACATGATAGTTTGCATGGCATGGAAGACAAATTCAAAGAATACCCATCATTCATCTACTTTTTACAAATACAAAGAACAAAAGAGGTAACATGCCAAATGAAGCACTCTAACCAAAGCTAAAACCATGATTAGTATATCTTAATTCCATAATTAGGAACTAAGATTAGAAGCAATTTGCAAGTAAAACAAACAAAAACGCACAAGTTTTCATAAAATTCTAATTCAGAACAGATATATTCGTCCTAAATATGAAACGAATTCCACAAACATATTACGGAGTAATAAACAACAAGTCTCTCTTAAAACACATATATCTGTCTTAAACTTAAAACAGGTCAAATATTATTCCACTTCCGCATACAAGACAAAACTTTTGCTTTTTTCCATGCACTTTACTTTTGTCTTAAAACTAATTCTGTAAAGACGGATAAACCGTCTTAAATAAGAATTTGTGATTAAATAAAGGGCAAAATTGTTAATGGTTAATGACATCAATCTTAGATCATGGTAATCAAACCATAACCCACCATTCCACCAAAATAAATGTAATAATCTATAAAACACCAACTTAGACCCAAGAAGTAATAAAAAAAAAAAAGGTAGCAAATTGAAAGAAAGATTAAGAAAATTGAATGCTTATTAATTATAGTATAAGAAAGTTTGTCTATTCTTTGTCACTCTTACTAACACTCATCATTTCAGTCTCACTTTTTTTGAAACTGTAGTTTTATGCTCTCTTTACCAAACAGTATTACTCCCCTACACTATTTTTTTATACTTTTTTACTTTTTTTGGAACATAATTTCTGCCCAATTATCATGTAATTGGCAGACTACCAATCATCCTTTCCCCTCTAAAGGAAACACCCATCATTACTCACAACAATTTCTTTCAATCTTTGAAAACCGTCTTGCTATCGACCTTCTCTTTTCTACGTACTCTGTATGTTTTCGGTCAAGTAATTTTGTTCTACGAAAAACTTAAAACAGAACAGATATAATCGTAGAAGATTAGAAAGAGAAGATCGATAACATTACTCCATTTAAAAACCCGAGTTTCTTAAGTTTTTACGAGGTCAAAAAAAGAAAAAACAATTCTCATCTTAATGTTAATGTTATATCTAAAACCCCAAGCTTTTAAGATACTATCCCTTTCCAATACCCTTCTTCCACCCTTTATTTCACTTTTTCTACTTCAAATTCTCCATTTAAATATCTCCTTCTCTACACTCTATTCTTCCCCTTCTTCCCTACTTAAATTCTCCACCAATTATTCTTCTTTTTTCCTTCTATTCTTCACAAAAAAAACATGGACTCAACATCCTCTGTAAATGGCTTCTACACCCTCCTAACAAGAGGCCTAGACGATCTCGAAAGAGCGTTCCTTTCGCAAAACTTCATGTCAATCCAATTCCTCCAACGAGCACTTTCACTCCTTCGATCGTTTCATTCCCAACTGACTCTCCTAGTGCATAAACTACACCTCCCTGTAGGCGACAAGTGGCTTGACGAGTACATGGATGAAAGCGCCAACCTTTGGGACGTTTGTAACGTTCTCAAAACCGGCATATCAACCATGGAGAATTACTACTCCTCTGGCCTCACCATCGCCTCGTCTTTCGATGGACACCGTCAAATCACTCCCCAACTCAACCGTCAGGTACGCTTTTACTCGTTGATGGTTCTTTTTCTTCCATGGGTTGTTATGAAAATGACTGAATTCGTGACTCCGAACAGGTTGTTCGGGCATTATCAGGGTGCAGAAGGGAAGCAATGGGAGTGGAGCATGAAAACAGAGCATTAGTGGAGACAAGAATCCAACCACTTTACTTTCAATTTGAAGAGAAAGTACTAATCGAATCAAAGCTAAACGGGTTCAATGGTTTCAAAGGAGTACTCTATGCTATGAGAAATGTCAGCTCCTTAATTCTGATGATTCTATTATATGGGTTAGTATACTGTTGGCCGGAATCAAACTTCCTGAGAAACGGGTATGAAGGGCGTATGATATTCGGATCACCGTTCATGGTGTCGACAGCGAGGTTGCAGCAAAGGGTGTCAGCGCAGGTGAACCAGATAAATGGCGGGAGAGCGGGGATGTTGCTGTACGAGTTCAAGAGGACGAAAACCGCCATGGAAGAGCTTAGGGTGGAATTGGAGAGGAATGGAGGGGAGAGAATTGAGTGGGAATCTGAGGTGGGGATAAGGGAGAAAGTGGAGAATTTGAAGGGTTGTTTTGGGGTGCTAAGGTTGGGTGCTGAGAATATTGTAGGACAACTTGATGATTTCTTTGATGAAATCGTTGAAGGAAGGAAGAAGCTTTTAGACTTTTGCAGCCACAGGTGAGTGGAAAATGTAAGAATTATTCTACGAGACTATCATATGTGTACGACGGGTTACTTTCGGACAAAATGTGACCATGGGTTACATTACCGAGTAAAAGGAATAGAGGATTACTGAGCGAACGTTTTGATGGACAGAAAACAGAAAACACAATTGAAAGGAACACATAGACATGACAGGATTATTCAGCAAAATACAAGTCAGATGAAATGATGAACAAAGGTTGTTCTTAGGCAACATCGAACTGTGGACAGACACTCCAAAGCAGACTTCATGCACTCATTTTTAGATTGGTTTGGCTCATTGAAATCAATTTGGATGAGTGGCACAACTCAATTTAGGAGTGCAAGTAGTTGTATCTTCTTTTTTTTTTTTTTTTTTCAAGTGTTCATTGACATGCACACTTACAAACATGATGAAAGGAGAAAATATTAGCTAAGATGTGTAGTAATAGTAAAAGTAGTCAGTTATCAGTATATGTTTACTAAATATTCAGTCATCAGTACGTATGTTTACTACTTCCTCTGATCCATTCATTTCATTACGTTTTTTGCTGGAATAATTCATCCTTTTTTTTTAAGTTTTTTTTTTTTTCTCTGTGTCGACTTTTTCTGCTAGAATCCATATTAAAGGCTAACCCTTAACAAATTCAAAACATGTCCTCGAAAACTTATCCTAAAGCAAATGTAAATAAATGAAATGGATCATAGGAAGTATAACGAGGAAGGATCCTTTCGTCCATTACCTCTCAACAGTTTGGACTGAAACTGGGGTTGATCAGATGGTTGTAGATTTATATGAAAAATAAAAAAGTAAATGAAAGGGATTGAAATATATAATATATTATAACACGGAGTAATGTTTTTGTGAGAGGAAATGGAGAGAAAAGAAACGGAGAGGATCCATTTCGAAGTATAAGATGCAGAGTCACAAGCAAAGTTGAGTTGTTTAGATCATCCATCATTTTCAATGTAGAGTAGTTAGCATTCAAAAGTTGATGCATTTTATGAGAAGTAGATGTCTGATCTAACTAATGCAGAGAGGTAGCAAAAGAAGGACAAAACAAATAAAGTAAGGCCTCTTTTACACAGTATACTCAATAGAGAAAGCTATACCTGGTTCTTACAAATCCCCACTTTCCTTTTCTAGTAAAAATGAACACTAATTATATTTGGTGTCTACTTATGAGCTATGGAGTTTTAAGGAGCAAATTAGGTTTCTCCTTGTTTTTCTCCGGGGTCGTTTTCGTATTAATTGTCTATCAAACAAACGTTTGGTGAATATTGTGCTCCTACTATTAGTTGAATAATTGAATAAGACGGTCCTACTTAAGACCCACGGATTCTTATGTTAGAGTTAGACATCGAATTTAAATACCCAAGACCAGCGAACCAATAGCAAGGCGTCATGGACAAATCATACCCAACAGAGTAACTGACCGAACAATAAAGAAGCATAGACAAGAAAGAAACGGGAAAAAAATGGAAGGATTGTAAAGAGAGCTAGTGTAACGTACTTGTGAGATTCCATGTTAAGTGGAGTGAGTGCTAGCAGGTTGAGAGACGTTCAAGCGAACAGCTTAAATCTCCAGAAATTTCCATGTTTAGTACTCCATACGTCGCGTGCACTTGAAACCCGTCTCAGAGGATGAAAGCAGTCATTGGAGATTTGACTGAGCGGAGACTATCCATTTTCGTGTTGTGTGAATTTGTACCTGGTTAAAAAAAAAAAAAAAAAAAAAAAAAAAAAAAAACCTACAAAGATCGAGTTTACAAAACTGTGCCCCTGAACTGTCAGGCTTGTAACTTTCTCTGTACATTAAGGTCAGATCACAAAGTTGGTCATCCACAAAACACCTCGTATTTACAATGTTTCAAAGCAATGCACGTTCCAAAATTTTACA
The DNA here is from genome assembly GCA_023091065.1 of Dianthus caryophyllus. Classification (NCBI taxonomy): domain Eukaryota; kingdom Viridiplantae; phylum Streptophyta; class Magnoliopsida; order Caryophyllales; family Caryophyllaceae; genus Dianthus; species Dianthus caryophyllus. Next base: position 32,832,129 of record CM041520.1, on the reverse strand, counting down.
GAAACTAATTGATACTCCGTAATTGATGGTGATACTCAACTGAAATCCACCGAAACGGGCATAGTTTGGTTAAGCAACTGGCTTCATGAAGGTAAAATCAAAGGCCCACATAGCTATAGAGCAAGTTAGCCATTCTATCTGTCGTCAAAGATATGTACAGTAAGTGCACATCAATTAGCAGTCGGATCACCATCTATCCTGGCAACTACATGCACCATTCTTCATATGGTGGTAAAAGCCGACATCTTTAACAAAAATTTCCCTTCCAACAATGTCGGAAATGTGCTTCGCTGCCACATGGCAATCAAAGCACATTCTAAGGTTTTTCGACACTCTAATCGGCTGGGACTTGCTCGAAGAGACGATCCCAAAACATATAGCTAGCTTTTCGGTGTGGGAACATGAACACGGGTCTAACTCGTCTTCATTACCAAGGACCGGGTTCTGTGCAGAATGTCCAGCAACCCGAATTTCATCAGCTAATCTATGCCAAACCTCTATAGCCGTGCCCAACGCCGGTGAAGAATCCATTCCTCTCTCAAATGAATGGAGTTTAGAGCCTATACAGATGGCACTGCACTCTTTCAGTGTCACTGGCTTCGAATTATACACGAAATTCCTCAATTTTTTTGAAGAATTCCACAAACCCGAAGCTGCGTATATGTTGGAGAGAACAATGTAATTGGACGCATTGTCTGGTTCGAGTTCGAATAGGGCTCTTGCCGCTTGCTTTCCGATCACAGGGTTCGAATGGTTTCTACACGCCCGAAGAAGAGTAGCCCAAACGCAAGCGTCCGGGTCAAAGGGCATGTATCTCATGAATTCCAAGGCTTCATTGAGCAAGCCAGCAGTACCCATTATACCTACCATGCACGTATAATGCTCCAAACTAGGGGTAATTCCAAAATCAGTACTCATTAGGGCAAAATATTTCCACCCTTCTGTTATCAGACCGTCACGAGCACAAGCTGAAAGCAGCGCAGTAAAAGTTTTACTATCTGGTACAGTCCCCGAAGTTGCCATTTGTTCAAAAAGGGAGAAGGCGGTTCTGGTCATGCCATGAGCTGAAAAAGACGAGATCATAGCATTCCATACAGCAACGTCTCTATCAGTTTCCATGTCAAATACCTGTTTAGCATCCCAAATGCAGCCACATTTAGCATACATGTCTATTAGGGCACTTGTAAGGTACTTACTAGAGTCGTCTAAAAGACCCTTCGAAAGATATCCATGTATCTCTTTTCCAAAGTTAAGGGCACCAAATTCTCCACAAACAGGCAGAAGAATGTTGAATGTTACAGGACTCGGGTTAAACCCGTCTTCAAGCATTCTATCAAAAAGCCCAAATGCCTCATAAATCTCCCTTACGTTGATGTAACCCGCTATCAGTGAGTTCCACATTATCGTATTCTTATCCTTTGTTCTCTGGAGAACTTTGGTGGCTAAATCTATCTCGTGGCATTTTGAGTACATATCGACCAATGCACCTGAAACAAAACTATTAGACTCAAACCCACTCCTCACGACATAACCATGTACTTCCTTGCCATGTCGTAATAAACCCAAATCAGCGCAGGCTGCAAGCGCACTTGTTACTGTAACAAAGTTTGGTTGAATCGACTTCTTTATCAACATCGAGTGGAAACTACCACAATTAGGAGATTGCATGGCCTGAAAAAATCTCAAAGATTCAATACTATGTCCAGATTGCTGAGAGCCAGATATTAAGATGTTGAATGTAACTACATTCGGATGTAAACCGGTTTTGAGCATTTCACGTAGCCACTCATATGTCTCATTCTTTCTGCCATCTCTGACATGAGCAGCAAGTATTGTGTTATAAGTTATCTCATCAGGCTTCATACCAAACGCTTTCATGGAATGAAATAGTTTAAGAGCACCTTTGACATCCCCCTCACTCATATAAGCTGCAATCATCTCGTTACATATAGTCGAGTTTTTGTGCTTCAAACTGCGGAAAATGCTTTCTGCACAGTCAATCCTACGGCATTTGCAGTACATCCCAATTAGAGACCCATCTATGTGAGTGTTTCCGCTAAGGCCGAATTTTATAGCATGTCCATGAATCACTTCTCCTAGTTCTAAGTCCTCTAAGCCAGAACAGGCAGGTAAAATGCTGACAATTGTTACGGCATTCGGGGTCAATGAACTCGAAAACATCTTAAAATAGGAATCTATAGCGTCTTCATAGTATCCATTCTTAGAGCACCCTGATATAATTCCGTTCCACGTATTGACATTTACCCTCAACCCTTTCTCCTGCATCTCCTCTAAAGTTTGAAAAGCTAATTCAATCTCCCCATTATACGCAAACCCAAATACGAGTGCATTCCAAGCAATGGAATCACCCTGCTCACCTTCCAACTCCATGCTATGAAACGTATCCACTGCCTCATCCACCAGACCATGAACCATGTAAGCTACAACAAGTGCAGTCCACGACACCACATCTCGTTCACTCATGGTATCAAAAACACTCCTCGACAACCTCATATTCCCGCAATTTGCATACATATCAATCAAAGCATTCCCAATAAAAACATCATCTCCTATCTCTTTTCTCACCACAAACCCATGAACCATTCTACCTACTCTCTCCACCTCCATACCAGAACAAGCTTTTAATATCGTCGGTATGAGAAACCTATCAGGCAACAACCCATCATTCACCATCATCCCAAACACAGAAAAAACATCAACCCACCTCTCCAACCTACAAAGTGCCCCTATCAAAGCAGCGAAAGCGGGCACTTCTCTCTTAGGAATTTCATCAAACAGCTTACGTGCATCATCAACCAAGTCTGTTTTTTTCGCATACAAAACCACCAACTTATTCCCAACAAAACCATTAATCTTCAAAACCCCCAATTTCACAAAAACCCCATGCACCTGTCTAAAAACACTACAACATTCATCAAAGTCACCATTTTTACTAATTTTATCTAACAAATTAACAAGCTCATCAACCTCATTATCAAAAGTTTTATGACTAAAATCATTAAACCCACAAATAATTTGAGCTTTTGAAGACAAATGAGTATCTGGGTACTTGTAATTTTGGTTTAAAACTTGAGGGGTTTTAGTAGCTAAAACTTTAGCAAATGATGGTGTAGAATTGAGGTTAGAGTAGATAGAATTGAAAAAATGAGTGTTGCAGAGTAAAGTTGTTGGAAGTAACCCAGATAATAACATTTTAATGGTATAATTTTGGGGTTGAAATTGCAGAGAAAATGGAAGAAAAATATGAATTAGGGTTTATGAAGTAGAAAATGTAAAGCCATAGAAAAGAAGTTGATTGGTGAGGAAGAAAGTGTTTATCTCTTCATTCTCCATTGTTGCCAGGTTTCTGCACCCCGACAAATCTACTTCTTTGTCTTTTTCTTCCTTCTTACAAACATTTTTCCTTCATTTCATTAAAAAAAAAAAATAAATAAAAATAAAAAGTACCTTATAAAATCAACCTTTTGCAAATAATTATCTTATACGGAGTATAATTTTTTTCACAAATAACTACCTTATAATACCTTTTTTTTTTTTTTATTCAGATCACTACCTAAATGTTACAAATGTTATGCATACCACTACCAAATGGTTTAAAAATTCAAAAATTTTGACAAATTTGAATTTTTCTCTCATTTCATTTGAAATATACACTCAAAATACCTAATTTAGCCTTACGAAACATCTCTGTTATGTTGGGGAAGTCAATAACGTGTGGCAAAACAGTCTAAAAACATGTTTTTTTGAGTTAAATAGGTGTTTCGGGCAAATAGGTACCATTATGAATAAAAAATGTATTATAAGGTAGTTATTTGCAAAAAAAATTATACTCCGTATAAGGTACGAAGTATTTGTTTGTATAAAGTTGGTTTTATAAGGAAGTTTTTTATAATTTTGCCTTTCATTTATAGACATATTTTATAACAAATTCTACAATATGTGGATTAGGGCACCAGAGTTCAATGACATTGTGCAGAGAATTTGGTCCAGGGATATACAAGGTGTGTGTATGTTTCAAATTGTGACCAGATTGGGTCTCCTCAAACCCCAATTTCGTGAGTTGAACAGACATAAGTTTTCAGAGGTGGAACAGACATTTGAGGTAGCTAAGTTGTGGCTCTATGATATTCAACGCAAGCTAGATATGAAGCCTGAGGATACAGAATTGAGATGTCTGGAGCGAGAGGCTTCTGTAGTTGTGCAGGAGCAACAGGAGAGAGTCCATAGCTACCTTGCTCAGAAGGCAAAAGTGGAATGGCTGGGGGATGGTGATACTAATTCAGCGTATTTTCATGCGAGTTTGAAGATGAGGCGAAGTGGCAATAGAGTTCTGAAAATTAAGGACATGGCTAGGAAGGAATGCGACACAAAGGCTGATATTGAGGATGCGTTTCTTCAGTATTATAACACTCTGCTGGGTATGTCCAAAGAAACCATTCCTGTCATTGAGGAGGTGATTTCTTGTGGCAACATAGTCAGCTTCGAAATGGGGTCCAGTTTGCTCTTGCCAGTGACTAATGCGGAGGTTAGAGAAGCAGTGTTTGCCATACACGACAACAAAGCACCTGGTCCTGATGGATATTCAAGTGCTTTCTTCAAAAAAGCGTGGAATATAATTAGTGAGGATGTTTGTAAAGCCGTGCAAGACTTCTTTCTTAATGGTGAACTGTTGAAGCAGATTAATGCCACTAATGTGGCCTTGATACCCAAGACAAAAACCCTCAATCAGTTTTGGAATTTAGACCTATAGCTTGTTGTACAGTTCTGTACAAGATCATTTCAAAGGTCATCTGTGGGCGTTTATCTATGATCCTGCTTGAGATTCTTTGCGAGAATCAAAGTGCTTTCACAAGGGGAAGGTCAATCCTTGGCAACATTCTTATTTGCCAGGATTTGATCAGGCTATATAAGAGGAAAACATGTTCACCCAGGTGTCTTTTCAAAATTGATTTGAAGAAGGCTTACGATTCTGTGGAGTGGTCTTTTGTGCACAATATGTTGAAGGCCCTAAGATTTCCTCAGCAATTTATCAAGATGATAATGGCATGTGTAACAACTACAAGATACACTTTCATGCTCAATGGGGATCAGTTTGGTTTCTTGAAAGGGAAACGAGGTTTAAGACAGGGGGATCCTTTGTCCCCTCTGTTATTTACTATTTGTATGGACTATCTCAGCAGAATTTTAAGGCGTATAGGGAGTTGCAAGGGATTCAAGTTCCATCCAATGTGCTCTGGGATGAAATTGAACCACTTGTGTTTTGCTGACGACTTGATAATGTTCTGTAAGGGCCAGACAAATTCTATGGAGCTTCTGATTCACGGTTTCAGCATTTTTTCCCAATCTTCTGTTCTGGAGATGAACAGAGGGAAATTTGAATTTTACGTAAATGGTGTGAAGGATGAGATACTTAATGCTTTTAGCAGGAAGACAGGGTTTGTTCGAGGTGCTTTGCCATTTAGATACTTGGGTGTCCCTGTGACACCTAAACGATTGGGTGTTATGGATTGTGATATCCTCATTGAAAAGATAGTTGCTAAAATCAGAGGATGGGGGGCACGAAAACTCTCGTACATGGGAAGATTGACATTGGTGAAATCAGTCCTACACACTTTGCATCGATATTGGGCTCAAATTTTTATTATCCCTGTTGGGGTGCTCAAGAAAGTGGATGGGATTTGTAGAAATTACCTTTGGGAGGGCCATATTCATCATAGTAAGGGTTCCCCTGTAGCATGGGAATCTGTATGCACAGAACTCAAGTCTGGTGGACTTGGGATCAAGAATAGTAGGCTTTAGAACACAGCAGCGGTGGGAAAGTTGGCTTGGTGGATTCATATCAAAGCTGATCATGTATGGGTTCGTTGGGTCCATCATGTTTATCTCAAAAATGGTGACTGGTTGGCCTACAGTCCAAGCTCCAATTCTAGCTGGTGTTGGCGAAAGATTTGTGGGATAAAGGAAAAGATTAAGATGGGTTTGTTAGCGGATGGATGGCTGGTTTCTGGTCAGTCCTACACCATCAAGACTGCATATGCTTGGCTACAAGGAGATTGTCAGAAGTTGGGTTGGACGAGTTTTGTATGGTCATGGTTTAATGTTCCAAAGCATAGCGTCATTGCCTGGTTAGCTGTTAAGGGACGTTTAGCAACCTTGGACAGACTGAAGTCATTTAAAATCGTGGAGGATGAGGTATGTTACTTGTGCTCGAATGGCAAGGAGAGTGTGGACCATTTATTTTTCGATTGTGCCTACAGCAAGAAATGGGTGGAACTTCTGGTGCACAATTTGGGCTGTCGTCGGTTATTCAATGCAGGCTGGAAGAGGATGGACAAGCTACGTGGAGCATCGAAATTTCAGAAGGAAGTTATGTTCGCTTTTATAGTAGGGAGTATTTACTATATTTGGTTCATTAGAAATGACTGTCGTATAAATAGTCGTATTATACATCCGAAAGTGTTGTATAGGAAGTTAAAGGAGGAGATTAGGATACGAGCACATAGAATAGCAACTAATCTCGCTTTATGTGACCGATCATGGTTTGAGGAGGTTTATAGGTGAGGATGACACAATTTTTGTAATCCGTTTGTATAAAGGTTTGAAGATATTAATGACATATTATATTTTGTATGAATTTGATATTAATATTGTATTTAAGAAAACGAATAAAACGAAATAACACAATGATATATTTTCATCTATATATCAGCATATCATCGCTCATAATTTCGAAAAATTCTTTAAGCCTAAAACTAGTGTCAAATGATGTAAGGATGCAATTGAATTTGAATGGAGGGAGTATTTACTTACGAGTAGTATTTTATTTAATGAGATTTATTAGGATTTCGAGTAAATTTACATTTTTACTGACCGTTATGCATAAATAAGGTGTTGATAGGACCTGAAATTTGTGAATTCGGTCCGAATCTACTCGACCCAAAAAAAAAAAATTATTTGAATAACTCAACCTAAACTCAACATGGACCCAACTGAAAAACCGATATGAAAAGAGTAAGGACTCTGATACTACCCGACTTAATACAAGGCAAACCTAACCCAACACCAATTTGGTTGTCACCGTGACCCGATGGAACTCAAACCCGATGTAATCCAATCCAACTAAACCCGACTTGAACTTGCCATAGATGTATGTTGACAATAATCCCAACTTGAAACCTCATTTCCTCAATGGTAATGTTCTTGTGCCTCTAGAAATAAAAAATGTGATACTAATCACTAAGCCCAACAAATATTAAAATAATCACTTTGTAGAGGCAAACAATTTGCACATATAAGTGTCTTTTAATTGAATTACTCATTGTGGTACAACGTTGCATGGATTTATTTACTCAGAAGTTGAGACGTGAACCTCAAAGATTTTAACAAGGGTAACTTTGGGTATATATCAACCTCAACTCGTAAACAGTCGACGATTGAGGTCCATCAATGTCGACGTTAAAATTCTCAAGTCACTTTTGAGGCAGCGTCCTGTAACCATGCTACAATTGCCACAAATTCACGAAATTGTCGATCATTCGCAAATCAGGAAGAGCGACAGGGATATTTCGCATTATGTTCTATTATCTACATTACGGGGCATTTATTTGTAAATTGTGGCTACTTCTGAGAGAGTAGACTCTATCGTCTTTTTTTCGCACATTGCTACTTGACAATTCCAAAGAACACAACATTAGATGTACAGATAAATCAGGCGGTAATAAGATTTCAACTATGGAGTATATATTTGCAGGACATCTCGAATTATCATTTATAGCAAGTGCCTTTCCAAGGCTCTACATCGACCTATTTCCCTGCACGCCTGAATTTTCCTCTACACCTATTAACGTTGTCTCTTGAGAGTGTAACAGACGCCATGCTAGCCATAGTCAGCGTGATGCACAATGGTAATGAACACGTCGATCAATAAATCACGATAGAATAATTATCATGTTTTGGTGTAGCACTCAAGGTTCCTCCACACCACCGGCCGAGGAAGGTGTAAAAGCGAATTGGTCGGTGGTATTTTGACTAGAGTTGTCTTTCTTCTTACTGGGCCCTGAAGACACCTTTACCATTGCCGGTCTCAAAAGCCGATCCCCAAGGATGAAACCGCGTCTGAATTCATGTATTACTATACCGTCTTTGTACTCTTCTGACTCCTCCCTTGCAATCGCCTCATGAACCTACACCACAAAAAAAACACCGGATTTATACACACCACATGTAATACTTTACTCTGAATTCTCGATCACAGAGGATAACAGTACACCAGGCAAAAGGGTCAATCGTTTTACGTTTGGGTCGGGTCACCTTCATGTTAAATTTTAATTAGGTCCATAAATGTTTTCCGAGACTATGGGCTGTTTTCTGGAAATTCCGTTATTTTGTTATTTTTACTACCGTATTTCGTATTAGTTAATTATGTTTTGCCATGTTTACATAGAAGTAACAGGAAATCCGATACTACGATACTTACTGCAGGATCGAAAGGCTTTCCAACAGTTGCCACGACAGAGACGCGTAAACTCCTCATGATTTCAACAAACTGCTTGTATATACCCTGATAACTTGTATCAATCTGTTTTTCTCGATCTGTTTCTAGCTTGATCTGCTGCTTCGCTCTCTCGAAATTGTCGACCATAGGAAGAAGACTCTCGATTACTTCTCCCTGCGCATCACTTCGAACAGAAAGCCTCTCCTTATCAGATCTCTTTCTGAAGTTATCAAAGTCAGCTTGCAGTCGGATATATCTCTCTTTTCCCGCACTGATCTCCTCGGACATAGTCGAAAGTTTTTCAGCCAACTCATTTTTCTCGGTTTCTAATTTATAAAACGAGGTCTCTATTTCAGCGATAGTTTGATAGTCCCCTGCTAACACCGCCTCCTTGTAGAATCTTGTGAGGGTTTCCACGCTTTCCCACTTTTTCTTACCTCCCATGTTTTTGGTTTCCTCGTCTTCCTGCACATCTTCCTTCTCTTCTTCCGTCTAAGCAAACGCAAACAGTGAGAATCAGTTCGACTCACAAGGCAAACTGTTTTCATCTCGATACACATACATACACCTATAAGGAGCCCTAGCCCACAATACACGTAAATGAAGCTGAAACGAGCTTAAGTGCAGTTGAAATGCCGTAACCCAATACACTACATACACCTATGAGGAGCCCTAGCTCGATAGTCAAAACACTCGATATCGTCCTCTCAAAACACGCTCCCCTTTTACGGATAATTTGTCGGGTCGGAGATAAATAAATGGAATTATGGAGAGAATCCGTTTTCGTGTATCCAAATTAATTCAAAACCCTTCTGAAACTGAAAAGATTTGGACCGCAAAATCGCCTCCTACTTCCTGAAATTCTATCCAATTACAATAAATCTCGTAAAAAACCGTCTTTCACATTGAAGTACAACACCAACAACAAATCAAGGCATAACAACAAAAATGTATGTAAAAGAACATAGTTTATCAAAATTCAATCACCAAAATCAATTGGGCTAAAACATTAAAAACTTGCAAAATACATCCAACATTTTCATAATATTATCACTCAAAAACTCACTGAGGAGCAAAATTCAGTTAAATTGGAAGTATTATAAGGTCGTTATACGTCGTAAAACCGTCTTATTTGATCATTTGCGCATATAATATAATCTCATATAATCCTAAAGTTGCAAACTTTCCAACAAAAACAACAAAAGAAACAAAAACCCACAAAAATTAAATCAAAATTAGGTCAAAAGAAAGAAGCATACAGTGTGAAAGGGATCATCTTGAGCAGAAACAAAGCACTTGAAAGCATTTGCATGTGAAATAATTGGGGAAGAAATATAGTAATTAATTGAAAGGGGGGTAAAATGGTGATTTTTTGGGGGGTAATTGAGAGGAAAAATTAGGGTTTTACTGGGATTTGGGGGTTTTTGTTTAGCAGATTGAATTGAAATTGAATTGTGTAAGAAGAGATTAGTGGTTGATAAAGAGATAGCCATTTTTGTGTGTGATTAAATTTGGGGGAAAATTACAAGTAATTTTGGAATATACGGAGTACTTTGAATGAACGTTACAATTGCAATTAGAATTGCAATCGAAATGAAATTGAAATAGATAACGTTGAGGATTAGGGTTTGTGTATGGCGTTGTTGAATGGATTTACCAGTATAATATCCGTGCATAAATACACGGAGGTATAAAATAAGTTAATAACTAATTGAAAATTGATAATTAAATTAAATATTAAATTAAAATAAGAATAATTTGTTGAAATAAAAAAGATGGGTTTTTCTACGGTGTACCCTCCAACTTTTTTGTTTTTACATCGATATCTTACTATTTTTTTCACTTACACAGATTCTCAAACTTCATTATCCATTCTCAATCATGACTAAAGTTCTTTAATCATAATTAAACACTAACATCGTTACATTAAGCTCTCTTTCTCCCTCTTTTTAATATTTCCTTCTAAATTTATGAATTTCAAATATTCATGATTATTTTACGATAAAGTAAATCAATAAAGTTTATAACTTTTAACAACAATTTAAAAAAAATTATATACTATAGAAAAAAATGAATAATGATGAAAATAGTGAAATATTAGAAAAAAGAAGAGGATATTTCATAATTTTGAAGGGAAAACATAAAAAATAGAAAAAATAGGAGTTTATTCTAACGGTTTTAGTATTTAGTTAACAGTTTAGTGACTTTAGGTCATCTTATAGAATGAGTAATGAAGTTCAAGGATACACGGTATAAGGAAAAAAATCTAGGGGTACACGATAGAAAATCAAAAACTTGGAGGGTACAGCGTAGAAAAACCCAAAAAAGATTGATTGTTATTTTCTACCTTTTCTAAACATAAGTTTAAAAACTTCCACCTTTTCTAACCTTTTATTTTAAAAAAAATTCACCTTTTATAAATATTTTCTCAAAAAATCTCACCAAAACCTTATTTTAAGGGAAAATTCATAACTCCCACCTATTTTATACCACTTTTTCAAAACTCCCACTTATTGTAACTTTTTTTCGTAACTCCCACCTATTGTAACATTATTTGTACAAATCTCCCACCTTTTTTGAGTATTTTATTCTTAAATTACTACTAATTGAATATTCAACACGTTTAAGTTATATTTTCAATCGTAATTCAATGTTATATTATCTTTTATCCTTATTTCTTATGTCTATCTTTAGTTATAAGGTGCTTAGTTGGTCATTATTGTCAAACCGACTATGTTCCATCCTTTAACTTTTCCTCTACTAAAATCAAGTTAAATTTTCATCGGCCCATCGAAAGACATTATAAGTGAAGAGGGTGAGTTAAAATAGAGATAAAATTTAATATAACTTCAATGTTCAATTGAAATTATAACTTTAAAGAGACAAACTTTCCAATTTGTGGTAATTTTAGAAAAAAATACTCACAATAGGTGGGAGTTATGAAAAAAAGTTACAATAGGTGGGAGTATTGAAAAAGTGGTATAGAATAGGTGGGAGTTATGAATTTTTCCTTATTTTAACCATATTTAATGTCTATTTTCATTTATGCAAACATGAAATTATCGTTTTATTTTTTCACATTTCGAGTTTTGGCGCACGATAGATTACACTCGTAATAAAAATATTTCAAAAGAAATCTTTAATTTTCACAAAAATTTGCATTTTGGTGGGAGTTTTCAAGAAATACTTAGAAAATATGAGAAATTTTAAGAAAACTTATGAAAGGTGGGAGTTTTTAAAATTGTGGTTATAAAAGGTGGGAGTTTTTAAAATTGTGGTTATAAAAGGTGAAAATTATCATATTATCCTAATATAAATGCAATCTAAATAAACATGTATTTTCAAACCCAAAATACAACCAACTGTAATTTTTCACCGACCTCGTATTTTTTTTTAACATGTAACCCACTTATATAACTTGTTTAGCATGTGCGGAATTAACCTTTCAAATTTTGGATCAAGGTTCATTAAAAGCTGTTAAGTATTATGAAAATATTTAAATCATTCGACCTGTAATTGTCTTCCATTTAACTCGTTTAATATTGAAAACGCATTAAATAAATTTTGATAGTTTAAGAGATTAAAAAGAAAAAAAATATATACTCCGTAGTACATAAAGAGATATTGACTTAATTCTATGACATAACTTCATAAAGAAAATTAAATAAAATAAAATAAAAGGGGTAAAAATATGTAAAAGTTGGAGGAAAATTGGAGGGAAAATTGTGTAAGGTGATTTTTGCTTGATATAATTAAATATAGATTGAGGGGGAAATTGAGAATTTTGGGATACTAAAATACGAAATACGATTAATCGGGTTTGTGTTAGGATAATCGGCCCATTAGGCCAGCCCATTTATATCCAAAATGATGTAATTAAATAAACCAACTTGTCTAATGTACAACTTGAGTCATTGATCTTATTCCAACGTCAACATGGTATCGAGCCTATCTTATTTTCACCAAAAACCCTAAAAAACCCACGTTTTTTTTTCTCTCTCCCGGCCACCATGTTTGCCGGTGACCTGAATACCGGTCCGCCAACACTCGACCCATCTTCTCCTTCTTCTCTCGGCTTTCCTGATGTCCTGGGGGCCATGGATTCAAACGTGATTCTCCGTAACGTTGCCGGCGATAATTGGGAATATTCGATTCGATCCCGCTATCGCTTCGGTTTTGTTGCTGGGGCCTTTCACGCTGCTGTTAACGGGTCTTCCGGCGCACCTACTGTCTCTGCTAATGTTGTTGCCTCGGGCATTTCCACTCACTCCGTCTTCGCATCCGATTGTTCCCGTGGTATGTGTCCTTGGATAATTGACACAGGGGCTTCGAACCACGTCACTGGAAACCTGTCGTGCTTGATGGACCGCTCCGTGATTTCTGGTCGTCCTGTTGGCCTTCCTAACGGCCAACACGTCAACTCCACGATCATGGGCACCGTATATATTAATCGTTTTATCACTCTTCGAAACGTCTTATTTGTCCCGAGTTTGACTTGCAATTTACTATCTGTTTCGCAACTTACGTCTGACACATCGTATTCCTTTGAGTTTACTGATCATTCATGTCTTATTCAGGACCGTCTTTCGAAGACGACTATTGGGGTCGGTGAGCTGCGGGATGGACTATATTGGATTGGTGCTGAAACTCGTGCTGCGGTGGTGCATCAGGTGTCAGATACTCACTCATTCGATCTTTGGCACGTACTTTAAATTTCACGTACTTTAAATTTCAATCTATTCCTTTTGCACGTACTTTAAATTTCAATAAGGACACAGTTTGTGACGTTTGTCATTTTGCAAAACAACATCGTAGTTCCTTTCATTTGAGTGACACTCGTGCCTCAGACATTTTTGAATTGATTCATTGCGACTTATGGGGTCCTTATCGCGTTGTTTCTTCATGTGGCGCAAAATATTTTCTAACAATTGTTGACGATTTTTCTCGGTCTGTTTGGGTGTATCTCTTACTTGATAAGACGGAGGTTACTAAAATGTTTCTCCACTTTCTTGCTATGGTCGACACGCAATTTTCAAAATCTGTTAAAGTTGTGCGTAGTGATAACGGGAATGAATTTAATTGTATGGCGGGGTACTTCTTTCGTAATGGTATTCAGTTTCAGACATCCTGCGTCGGCACGCCCCAACAAAATGGTCGTGCCGAGCGCAAACATCGTCATGTTTTGAACGTTGCGCGAGCTCTGCTTTTTCAGGGCAACTTGCCTAGGTTTTTTTGGGGGGAGTGTGTTCTCACTGCTGCTTTTCTGATAAATCGCACTCCGTCTGTCTTACTTGGTCGAAAGTCCCCCTACGAGTGTTTATACGGCGTGGCCCCGTCTTATAAGAACTTGCGTGTGTTTGGTTGTCTGTGTTTTGCCCATAATCAAAATACTGGTGGTGACAAGTTTGCGAAACGGAGCCGCAGATGTGTCTTTGTTGGCTACCCCTATAATAAAAAGGGTTGGAAATTATTTGATCTCGAGACCAAATCATTCTTTGTTTCCCGGGATGTCGTTTTCTATGAGTCCTCTTTCCCTTTTGCTTCGGCTGGTACTGGCTTGGACACTACTCGAGTCTCTCCTTCTGCTTCATTGGATGAACCTTTTAATGGAAGCCTTGACAGCGCAGACAACTGGGTCCGTCAGGAGGGTGAAGACGAAGCGGGACCCTCGGGTGATATAGCTGAGGTTGATACTGGTGTACCCGAAGGGGGAGGGTCCTCGGCAGCTGTGGCTGATTCTGCGGAGGCCACCATCGTCAGGGGGGGTACGAGTGATGCCTCTGATGTTGTTACACCTGCTCTTGGTCGCGGGCATCGCACCAAGTTTCCTAGCACACGTTTACGTGGTTTTGTTGTCGATACCGCACCTAGTCCATCTTCGCCATCCCGCTCACCGAGTCCGTCTTCGTCGTCTTCAGGTACGTCGTACTCTATTGCGAACTACGTTAATTGCAATTCTTTTTCGTCTCGACATCGTGCATTTCTTGCAGCTATTACTTCGGGGGTTGAGCCCCCTACTTTTCGCGAGGCAATTCGTGATGATGGATGGTGTAAAGCAATGAAAGACGAGATTGATGCGCTTGAGCGCAATGACACTTGGGAGCTGACCGATTTGCCACCGGATAAGAAGGCACTTGGGTGTCGTTGGGTCTACAAAATTAAATATAAATCTGATGGGTCAGTAGAGCGCCTTAAAGCCCGTCTTGTTGTGTTTGGTAATCATCAGGTGGAGGGATAAGACTACGGGGAAACATTTGCTCCTGTTGTCAAAATGGTCACTATTCGAGCCTTTCTTGCGGTCGCGGCTGTTAAGCGTTGGGAATTGCATCAGATGGATGTTCATAATGCTTTCCTACACGGTGACTTAGACGAGGAAGTTTACATGCGGCTCCCTCCTGGGTTCAGTCGTGGTAAGGAGGGCAAGGTTTGTCGTTTAAAGAAATCGTTGTATGGCCTTCGTCAAGCTCCTCGGTGTTGGTTTGCCAAACTTACAGCCGCCCTTCGTGACTACGGTTTTACTCAGTCTTACTCCGACTACTCTTTATTTTCGTACTTGCAGGGTGATGTTCGTCTTTTTGTTCTTATCTACGTTGATGATCTCGTCATTGCCGGTAACGATTCTTGTGCTATTGCTCGTTTTAAGGCATACTTAGGACAATGCTTCCATATGAAAGATTTGGGACCGTTAAAGTACTTTCTTGGTCTTGAAGTAGCTCGTAGTGTCGACGGCATTTTCCTTAGTCAGCGGAAATACGCACTCGATATCATTTCTGAGACAGGTTTGCTCGGCGCAAAACCGGCCACTACACCGATTGAGCAAAATCATCGTCTTGGTTTAGCGACCGGTGCGCTCTTGGATGACCCTGAACCTTATCGTCGTCTTGTTAGGCGCCTTGTTTATCTTGCAGTGACCCGCCCCGATTTGTCATACGCGGTCCATGTTCTTTCGCAATTTTTGCACCAGCCTCGTCAGGAACATTTTGCCGCAGCATTACGCGTTGTCCGTTATTTAAAAGGCAGTCCTGGTCAAGGAATTCTTATGCGTTCTGATAGTGCACTGGAAATTTCAGGTTGGTGTGATTCTGATTGGGCTGGTTGTCCTTTGACGCGTCGTTCCGTTACGGGATGGTTTGTCTTTCTCGGTGACTCCCCTATCTCTTGGAAAACTAAGAAGCAACAAACTGTTTCCCGTTCTTCTGCCGAGGCTGAGTACCGGTCAATGGCCGCCGTGGTTTGTGAACTCAAGTGGCTGCTTGGGTTGCTCCGTAGTTTGGATGTCTCCCTGACCTTGCCTATGACTCTATTTTGTGATAGTCAATCTGCCTTACATCTAGCTCGTAATCCGATCTTTCACGAACGTACGAAGCACATTGAAATTGATTGTCACTTTGTTCGTGATGCCATTATCGAGGGTTTGGTAGCGCCGGCACATGTTCCTTCCACGTCACAGCTCGCTGATATCTTCACCAAAGCTTTGGCCGCTCCGCACTTTATGTCTCTTCTTCGCAAGCTGGGCATTCTCGATCTCCATGCTCCAGCTTGAGGGGGGGTGTTAGGATAATCGGCCCATTAGGCCAGCCCATTTATATCCAAAATGATGTAATTAAATAAACCAACTTGTCTAATGTACAACTTGAGTCATTGATCTTATTCCAACGTCAACAGTTTGATTTATCATAACTCCGTAAGAAATTAAGTTACGAATAACGATTAAACGGGTTTGATTTATCATAACTTCACAAGTAATGATGTAGATATCTATGGATCATTCTTTTATTGTGTACGGTTATTATATCATCTGCATGTCGTAAAATAAATTCATATTAGAAAAAACTGAAAAGATATATCAATAAAATTTAAGATTTAGAACTGTTTGAAATACTAGGAACTACAGAGTAATATTAAGTACAATATCTCTTATAATTTATATTGTAAATCATACGGAGTACTATCATATAGGCATGTTAGAAACGTCTAATTCTCATATGAGACAAGTCTCACAATAAGTTTATAGTGAGACTTCTCACATAAGGATGGTTACTTTTAATTTATTTTATTTTACTTTTTTTCTTTTAATAATTTTCATGTGTCTTACATTATATTAACGTAAGTACGATCTTACACAAAAATTACTCGTTAGAAAAACCCAAGTTCATGATTTGTTACTCCACGGCTCCACGTAGTGAGAGTTGATGTGTAATCGCGTCATTTTTTTATTTTTTTCCGAGCAAATATTTTGTTTCATTGGTAATTGTCTAATCCAAATTTCTTAAAAAGTGCTCATGAAATTGCGTGGGAATTAAACAAATTTTGTAAATGCGTACTCCACTTAAAATAGATGCAAGAATTTCAATACACCAAGTCATCAACAGTTGTCTTCGGAGTATTTTTGACCATGGAACTCGTAGTCATTACTATTCGCTTCATTCAACTTCATTCCCAATAGATAGTCTCTGAAATTTCTTTCAACGCAATCGAGAAACTATGTCATGTAGGATCTTATTTGCTACAACTTACTAATTACATTAAAAAAATATCAAATTTTTAAAATGTTTAATAATTCAAACTATATTTATTAGTGTTTCAACACAAGGAACAAGTACTTTTGATACGAATGTGGTGTCAATTGTTAGACCATATCCCGAAAAATCACAACAATTGTCAAAGTCGTATAAGTACTTTTGATACGAATGTGGTATTTTGCATACGACGACATCATGACTTTAAATACTTCGTAAATGGATTAAACTTCAAACACAAAGGTCATGTTCGAAACTTTCTAGACACAAATAGAGTGTGGCAGCGTCTCTGAACCGGGTTCAATACGCTAAGACAAATTGCTACTTGTTACTTGTCCACAAGCTCCGATTCTCTGAACCCAAACGTCAATCGAGGCACTTACGATATTCCAACCTCATGTCGGCTGCAACCCTCGTGAACAGCGTCCATAAGCTTGCTTCTGTTACGGTCTCAATAACACGGACTGAACTCATACCGAACTCGAGATTCAGCAAAGAAACACTGCGGTACTAAACTCGTAGCAAATCCACGGAAAGTTGCCTTTCAGATCACAATACCGTCTAGATTACATCATAACCAGTACTAAACCAAGTAGCTAAAAACACACTGCGGTCGGAAGATTATTGAAACCCAGTTCAGCGAGAATTCCTAGTTTGAGTTTAACCACTAATTCGAAATAATCGAGCAAACCATAGAGTACCAAAACTACATTTGAAAGCGAATAAATAGTTCTGAATATATGCGACTCTAACTGCAACCCCTGGTGCAAGCTTCAGTTCACTAACTACTTGACCTGAAACCATGCAAAAACCAATATCATCATCGAGTTATGCAACAACGACAATGAATGTCGTCGGAATAGTTAATTGATCATTTTGAAACTTCAATTTAAAGCACTTCAACCTATATCACTGAGACGAGACTCGTCTCAGTGGATTCGACATGATGTCAAAGTAACGGAAACAACCATTTCATGAAGACGTTTCATGATTTTGGTCTTCAATGAGGTTGCGAGGTGTCGAGTACTTGACACTACATCGGAGTGTAATGTCAAAGTAACAACTCTTCAAGACAAAAAAGAGGCATAACGGGGGACCGAGGGAATTAGATAAGGTATAATAACAAGCACAGAAAGCGTTTAGATCAGCACAGTCGGCAGAAAAGCAAGTTCTTCAATCGTAGGGTCAACAATTTAATTGCACAGATAAATTCAGAAAAGAAAAAAAAAAAAAAAAAAAAGGAGTAAAATATTACCTGTACAACCTTCCGACCACAACACACGTAGATTTCACCACTTCACCTCACCACAGGCGGTCGCTCACACTGACCACTGAGCTTATCATGTAACTTCTTGTAACCGTCAGCCAGAGTATGATCCATGACTTCCTCGGCACCTTTAGCTCCACCATCATCGGATTCATTACAGCTCATATCAACATCAATACTATTCGGTGGTTGCTCCGTGTGAATGATCTTGCCAAACAGCTGAAACGAAGTGATGCCGACTTTTTCGGTACCAGTTGAGCAACAGAGTTGCACGCTGTTTTGGCTATCGGGTGAAGGCGTGCTAGATGGTGTTTTGCCGACATTTAGATCAATAGGCACAGATTCTGCCCTCTGTGAGGACTGTGACATACTAATGTCGTGATATTCGGGGTGAGTCTGAGGTGTACCGTCGGTATTAATACTATTAGGTAAATTAGATAAAAGTAATTGATTATGCCTGGCTCCCTGCATGCCCGCAGAAAAAGGGTGTGGAATTAAGTAAGACGAGTTCAACTGACCCATCATTGAACCGAATCCAGCAGACGGCGAGGGGAACTTGTCCTCACCATCATAAAGTCCAGAGTTGGTTGAATACTTGATTTTTTTTGTCGGCGGGTAAGTAGCAGCGTGGATTGATGGTGTCGGAGGAATAAGCTCAACCTGCCATGGGCTCACTTTGTTCATGTTCTTCAGACTTTCATGTTCATCCCATTTAACCTGCGAACCACAATAAATTAAAGAAACGGATATTATTATCTTACATAAATATTACATAGTACCAAATTTGAAACAAAACCAAAATACTACTGAGTACACTACTTGTTCCTCATTCGAACCCTATGTTAGGTATGCATGTGGACAGAGCCGACAAGTCCAATTTTTTTTATATGACAACGAAAACAAATTGTATGAGTCTAAAACACTAAGCATTAGGGTTCCAGTTTTGAGTTATATGAAGTGGGCAGATGTTGACAAGTGACCGAGGCGAGAGAACAAGCAGAAGAATAATCATCATATCATATGGAAGTAAAAGGAGGAGAGTAAATATTTACGCAGTTCCTTAACAATTACGGAGTACTATAGCATAACAAGGGCCTAATTCTTTAAGACTTAATTTCACATCATTTCAGAATAGTTATACTCACTTCAAACAAATTCAATTTAGGTTTAAACTAAGGTCAATAACTCCAAAACAAACAAGGCCAACATGCCATTAAAGCAACATGTTACTGCATAGATCGAAAAGTCCCGACAAAATAACATGTCCAAAGATTGTACATCCTCAGTAATTTACTCCATAGTCTGTACCACATTATATACGACAGAACTAATATTTCTGTTGAAAAATTTATTCTACAATTTCTGCAAAAATGAGGTACTTTAAAGGGGAGGGGTGATGACATCAATCATACATTCATACACTTCTCTAGCAACCCGATTCACCAATATAGAAAACAAAAGCAATCGAAAACTGAACATCCATGATCATTTTCAAACGACGATAACACAATACAGCATGACTCTCAGGAAACACCAGGACCGATATCTTGCTAATTTTGGGCAGGGGCAGGGAACTCCGACAGCTTGAATATTGTATTTGGGGTTATGTGACGTGGGTGAAAACGATTTTCGCCAAGTATTTATATAAGAACATACTAACTAGGAGCTCTACAGATCAAATCTCAGCTCTGTCACAATTTACACGACCACTGCACTTTTTTTTTGGCTAAATCCACTTACTGTGTAGCATTAAGTTTAGCACTCACCCAAGAACCAAACCGAATACAGAAACCGTTAGACCCAGTAGTACAGATATGGTGAAGTCTGAAGTCTTCATGACTCCATGCCTAGCACTAGTGTTCATAAAAACAGACCTAGCTTGCTCCAGAACAATTTCAGCAACAAAAAATATTACGAACACCACGCAGACCACTTCATTTCCACTAGAGTATTGCCTCTAAACAACTTCGTAACACGATGTTCACGTAAAACGAGAGCATGAATAGCCAATTTCTCCGTAAATGCTACGATAATAGTTCATCGCACAACGCTACAAAATATTCACAGAACATGATGTCAACGCCAAAAAAATTTGTAGCAGAACGGAGTGAATATTATATATATATATATATATATATTCAGGATTTGTAGCATTACACTAGCATGTGAAATTGAAGCTACATTACCTAATAATCAAACCAAACAGCCAAATTAACTTTTTCACTAAAAACAAAGCATACAAGTACCACATTTTGCAGCAAAAATTAAAACAAATCAAATCAATCAAAACTAAAGAATCAACATTAAACACACACAATTGCACATCCAACTAAGAATTAATCATTCCATTCATTCTATAATTCAGTTCAATTCATCATCACAAAACCAAATGAAATTCAATCTACAATACCTAACAATCAAACAAAACAACCAAATTAACTTCTTCAACAAAAACAAAGCTTATAAGTACCACATTTTGAAGAATAAATTTACACAAGTAAATCAGTCAATCAATCAAAAACAACAGATTCAACATTGCATCATTCAATAATTTAAATCAACCATTGTTTATCCAAAACCGATTGTACATTATACGGAGTATTATATTCAAGATTTGCAGCAAACTAAGCATGTAAATTGAAGCTACATTATCCGATAATCAAACCAAAGTACCAAATTAACATTTTCAACAAAAAACAAAGCACACAACACCAGATGTTACAGCACAAATTCAAAACAACAAACCAATCAAACAAAACTACGGAAATCAAACTAACAATTAATAATTCCATTCATTCAAGAATTCAATGCAAATCAATCAACGCAGAACTAAACAAAACTACCTCAAGCATCCGCCACGTGGACCCACGAAACACTCCACTATCAGCCACCTTAGCCGAAACAACCGTCCCCTGAAACCACTGCACTCTCGACGAATCCTCCGTCTCCATTGCCATCTTAACCCTAACTCCTTCCGTCCAAAACACCGACAACGACCTCTCCACTCGCTCGGCCGCCACAACAAACTCTGGCAACCCCGGCCTCGGATAATACTCCACCTCAAACACCTCCCCACGCGCCGCCTTCCCCGCCGCCTCAACAACCTTCTCCACCGCCGCCTTCCCCTTCCTCGAACCACTACTAGCCCTAAAATACCCCTGAGGTGGTCCCCAGCAACTGTAGGCCCCCTCGTTGACCACCGCGGGCTTCTTAATCTCCCGCCTTACGCCAACAAACAACTCCGCCGTCGATTTGTTTCGGATAAAAACGGCGGAGTCTCCGGCGACGAGTTTTTTACTGTTGACGAATTTACTCCAACCAGTGGTAAGTAAATGTCGACGAGGTGTACCGCGGTAAATATGACGAAATTCAAAGGTTTTACCGTGAACGTCTCTCACTCGTATCGTTTGCACCGGTGGATCTGCCTCGAAATCCAACGGTGGAAAAATTGAGTCTGCGCAAAACCTAGGCACCGAAAATCCGCCGCCGTTATTCGCGTCTGACGGCGTTAACCCCTTCGCGAACGATACGACGTCGTTTCCACCACCGCCGCCGTTAACCTCATCTCCGTCGATTTCATCGACGAACGTTCTAGAATGTTCCAGAACAAAATTGATCGGTTGAAGACGAAACTTAGCGAATACCTCGTCGGTTTCTTTATCAGCGAGTAACGAAACGTGCAGAACACGGCAAGGAATGAACGGCTTAGATGTAATCTCAGGCGAGAGTGACGTCACCGACGAAATCGACGCCGGAGGTTGCTCCAAATGCCCCGCCGGAAAGTAATACGCCGTGGTATTCTCCGCCGGAATTCTAACAAGAGTGCCGGCGCAGGCCTTCCATATTCTCTCACCACCGCAAACAGCGCCGCCGTGGTCCGCCGTCGCCGCCGTCATATCTTCTCTCTCCTCCATATCAATGGTGGTATTTTTATACGGTGAAATTGAAATTATAATCGATTAAAAAGTCTATATTATACGGACTATCTAATATTAAATTATTATAATTATTATATATTTTATATTTAATTAAATATTTTAATAAAAATACTTTGTAGTAGAGATAGTGTTTGATGATACGAGTAGATTTTTATTTTTACAGTCATTTCTGTGCTGGTAGTTACAAAAAGAGGAGAAAATTGAGGGTGGTTTAATGACTATTTTGCCCCTCCATAACTTTTTAACTTACTCGAGTAAATCACTCAACCTTTTTACCCTACTTCTCCGTTGGTTAAAAATATTTAGGTGGATTATTTTAACCTAGATGTATAGTATATGGTTGAAATTAGAAGAGAATAATTTATTACTCGTAGTAATTTTACTTACATACTACCACTAATAAGTTGTTTATCTCTAAATTATTTTAATAGTTTCCTTTTTGAGGTTAATTTGTAAAAGTTTTGATCAATATGTAATAGATATTCATACATTATAATACATCCTCGTAATTAATGTATTTACGTTGTATTGAAATCCTCAACATAGACAGCAGTCAAGTTTTAATCGTATCAGGATCCTCTAGAATACTCTAGCATAGAGTTTCGGTTTAAACTTAGATTATCATAATAAATTTATTTAATTTTCATATTTCCCTTATACAAATACCTTCATATGCGTTCCTCATCGATACCGAACCAAAAGATACCCACATATATGTTCCTCGTTTCGGTTTTGATGTTCCAGCGGCTTCATCGCCGATTCCGAACCAAAAGATACCCTACATAAAATTGGTGAACCCGTTTGGGTGATTGATGAAAAGAAATTTTTTGTTATATGCAATTAATGTGACAAAAATTGAATAACTCTACGGTAGAGTTACTCTAGAAGATATCAATACGTTTTAATCGCATACATATTGGCATTTTTTGTTATCAAAATGACAACCATATATCAATTAACATCAATAGTTTTAAACATTTATACATCATCAAAGGTAAATATTTTCTCTTAATAACAACTTGCAATAATAAAACTCATAAAATTATTTACTCCGTATTAACTTTTAATTTTATATTTAAAATGATAACTGATTGAATAACAAAGATAGATTAGAACTAAATAGGTACTATAATACTCTGTATACTCCACCAAAATTGATCTCTATTCACATAGCAAGAACAAATTGAACAGCTGGTCTATTTTAGTTGTTTACTACTTCATTACTTGTAAAATACGGAGTTTTTTTGCTTAAAATGTAAAGATCGAGTATATACCTAAGCTTAGTCATGGATTGGCCATGACTGGACCATGGTCTAGTTGTGGTTTTTCCACCGCTCCTCTTTTTTTTTTGTTTTCTTTTGTATTTGATATAAGAAATATTGAATTTTTAAATCTCTAAATAAACATATTACAATTGACATAAACTCAAATTAACGACAAACATACTTAAAATTTTGGAGAAATTAATCATCAATTTTGGCAAATTAACGGTAACTTTTGTCAAAATTAACTATCATGTAAAAGTTCATATTTAAATATACTTATTCTTTAATTTATTTATTTTTAATCATTTATGCACAACATTATACATTTATACCCATAATTATTTGAATTATTCAACAAAATCTTCATTTCACTTTTCTTTTAGAGAGAATGTAATTTTTTACTAACTTTTTCAAAGTGTCATCATCAAAATCAAAGTTATTATGAACAAAGGGTATTTTGATTTTTTTCATACTCTTAATTATTCATTTCGAGACCTAATACGGATCAAAGCAACTTCTTCTGTTTGATCAGATTTATATTTATTCGATTTATTCCGTTATATATAGCAATTTATTCCCTCTTTTAGTAATAAGGTCTATAAGGCCACATTGTAATCATATTTCTTGAATTGTTTTTCAAATCACCGCTAATGAAAGATATTTTTGTAAAAATGTAAATTTATTGGTATATTAATTTTTTTTACGGAGTATAATTTCAACATACAAACTGATATATTTTTGAAATTAGGACTTAAAAAATTCTAATTGACATACTTTTTGAAAATATGAATTGGAGTATAAAGTAAATTTAGTTTATATGAGAAGGAAAACAAAGTCTTAAGTACCAAAATTTTAAGTAGTTACATGAATTATCATTTGCATACTCATATTATTTTGGGACATCTTATCTTATAGTAATAAAAAGTTTAAGGTGGATTACCCCAATTTACCTTTTATTTTAAGTATTTTTTTTGGTGGTTGATATTGCTTAGTCACACAAAATTTTAACTTGAAATCGGGTTTCATCTTATTTTCTTAACTTGAAACAGTGTTTCATCTTATCTTATCTTATCTTATATATACAGAGTCAAAAGTCCCTTACCAATTTTTTTTTCCACCAAAATGCACCTTGAGAAAATCTCAATGAAAAAACGTCATAAAGAAGAATCAAACTCTTAACCTTTTCTTATTAAACTCAAATTGTTATCAACTAAGCTCACATAGTTAGGCATAAAAGTATAACATTTTAGACCAATTCAAGATTGTTTAAACACACTAATATATTATCCTAAATAAATACTCACAAAAAAGAAATATTATCCTAAATAAATTACTTACCGAGTATATGATTTATATGAACATAATTATAAAAATGTCTTTATATATATATTAATTCAAAAATCATTCAAAAATATTCTCTATCATGTAAGTTTATGCTCTAGTGTTAATTTTATTCGTATAAATTTGTGTATAATTATACGACTAGATTATATTTTTTATATCATAGTTTCTCACATAATAATAAAACGAATATGATTTTCCGTATACGGATTTTACTCCCGTTATATACCTTTTTCATTTTTTTTCCCTTCCATACCCTTGTTTACTCACCTTCTATACAAAATTCTCTCTTTTATTTTTCTAACTTTTATTAACCTAAATTCATACAATTTTCAATTATTTCATTTAATAATTTCGATAATCAATTCAACAAAGTAGTAATTCGATTATCGAAAAAAATTGAAATTGAATCGAATTACTACTTTGTTGAATTGATTATCGAAACTATTAATTGAAATAATTGAAAATTGTATGAATTTAGGTTAAGAAAAGTTAGAAAAATAAAAGAGAGAATTTTGTATAGAAGGTGAGTAAAAAAAGGGTATGAAACGGAAAAAAAATGAAAAAATTATATAACGAGAGTAAAACCCGTATACGGAAAATCAATACCCTAATAAAATATTTGATTCATTTACTTATCTTACATTAATAGAGTAAATTATATAAAACATCTAATATAAATTAATAAAATGCTGCTTATAAAGCCCCGCATTTTGTACGAGATCTATGATATTTGCAACTTGAGCAAACGATTTTCGAGAAATTAGTTAAGCAAGAATGAATGGTACTCGTATTTTTTTTATTTTTTTTTTCTTTTTTTTTTTGTGTTAACGAATTTCGATCTTCTAATAACAAAAATTCAATCAATATTTGAGAAAACGAAAATTCAGCAACTCGACTCATAACTCGACAAGCGTCCCCTCCCTCGTACACTAGTATGGTCCATTGGTCCTTGAAGGAAGAAGTGGTACAATATTTTCTAAATAAAAAGGCAATGTTCACGAGAATAATTCCTTGTGTTTTTATTGAAATTAAATTTTGGAACACAGCCAAAAATAGAACTGTGTAAAAGTAATTAATTACTCATGAATTGAGACAAAAATATGTAGGGGTGTCCCAATTTTAGGCACAACTTTGCAAGTGTAATTTGGAATTGATGGCTCTTTTTAATAAGCCCTTCTTGTCTTACATTTCTCTATTAATGTTGCTCTGAACGTACGTTTGTTGAGATGGTCCATCACCCATTTTAGGTCTAACCAATTATTTACACAACTTTGATTTGAATCGGAAATATTTACGTAATTACATGCGATTATTTATCAGGTTTCTCTGAATCGTTTCTATTGTAGAAGTGAGTTCGAACAAATATTGACTTGGTGCATGAATTTATTTGTCTCAAACTCGATTATCTGTTTGTCCATTACTAAGTGATTCATGTTAGGCTTGTCTCGAAAAAGACTTAAACCTACTATCGATTGGCCTTGTAATTTTTTCTAGATGAGCCTTATCTAAAAATAGCGCTAATCCCGGTTATATAAGTTAATCCCGGTTGGGAGTTCAAAAAAAAAAAAAAAATAGCGCTAATCAAAATTAATTTAAATCGAAAAAATAGAACAGACTAGGTTGTTTGGTTCAGACCAAACCGTGACCGAATAAATTTCAGTCCAGTCCTTAGTCCTTTCTTTTTGAAGTCTCAATCTTCAGTCAGTCTAATCCAAGATTTCCTAATACTATTCCGGACCAGACCAAATTTTTTGATATTTAGGCGACTTATTGAGAGTAAGTCTTGCATAAAACCGTTTCACGCGTGCGACGGAGTTCTTATGGGTAAAATGTGCCTATTTTAATGCATAAAGTGACCACTTTAACGTTGAATGTGGCCACTTTAAAACTTCATAAATGGGCCACTTTAAACGTTAAAATAGTCACTTTAAACCTTAAAGTAGACACATTTTAGTTACAAGCACCCCGTCGCACGCGTGAGACGGTTTTATGTAAGCATTTGTGCATTATCAATGATCTAATGTTTTGATCAACTCAAGTGCAATTTAAACTTAATCGTCACATAACAAGGAATAAAAACAAATCTATTTTACTATTCATATACATTAAGGATCAAAGCAAACCGATTTTTGGTTACTGTTTGGTTACCGTCGTGTCCACGACTGATTTACAAAGGTCTAATCATAAAACCAAAATTATTCATTTGTTCACCGTTCAATCTCGTCCAAGTTAATCTTGTTCAAGCCCGTCCTATCAACCGTCCTGCTAACTTGCCTCAAGTCAAAGTCGATTACGTGTTATCGACAAGCCCAAATGATCATGTTAGGCCCAACCATTTATCATGTTCAACTTAAACCCATATCCTCAAATAACGGAGGAATAAGGTTATGGTGTCAAGGTCTATCTACAAATTAGCTTAGGGTTTTTGAACAGGTCAAGTAAAACATTTTGTAACACACAACAGCAGACGCGACATATCAGCTCGAACCACTCTGAGTTGTTCCGCAGAGATGATGAGCTCAAATGAGAGACTCCAGAATAAGTACTCGCAGACAGCCGCTTATAGATCGGAAAGCAAATACCAAGGCAACAAAAACGGTTATTACCAGAAGTCTCAAAATTATTATATAAATAAATGAAAGCAAACACGCCATTTAACATAAAACAATCATATCGTTTACCACATAGTTTTATCGACTCCATCTCAACGACTCAATGCAAACAAAGCGGAAATAAAACAGTAAACATAACAAGATAGGTTTATAATAGCAAACACCACACCCATGACGCTTGTGAAATGAACTCGACTCAAACAACTTAAAAACAACTGAGTTTATAATATTCTTAGATAAAAGAAAATGCTGGTAACCGTGAACTCAAGGAAGGTTCACTCTTCCTCAGACTCCGACTCGGCGCTCTGAAGCCACTCGACAAACGGCTTGACATTCTTCCACAATGCTGAGCTTTTGTCGACTCCAACAGCCCCCTTACTGTACCACTCAACAATAGCGTCCTCTTCCAGCACATCAGCATCATACAGGTTCTTCAACACGAGGGCGACTTCCTTGACAGCATCAGGGTTCGCTTTTCCACAGAATGATTCGATACCATGCAAAAGAACCGACTGCGAAGCATCAGCATAAGCAAGAGCAGCAATGAGGTAATTCTTCTTCTTAACAGCCTCTTTGGCAAATCCCTTCTCTACACCAGCAAATAACGCTTCCATAAGAGCATTCACCACTTCCTGAGGGGTCCCCGAGCAAGAACCGAGATGTGCCTTCAACTGGCTGGCGGTAGGACCAGTACCGATGAATTCTTTCAGGTCGTTGACCAGAGCCTCATGCGGGTCAACCGAGTGCTTCCCATTGGATTTGGGGTCGGGTTTCGACTCATGAGGCACAGCAGACTTCTTTGCTGGTTTGCTTTCCTCAGTCGTAAGCATAACCATCTCAGACGTCACGGCGCTAAGCTGCTCCTGGATCCGCTTTTGAGCAGCCTCCATGGATGTGTCGGTCTGCCACTGGACGTCATCGTCGTCTTCCTCTTCAGCAATGACTTCATCATCGTCTTTTTGGCTTCCAGTGGGAGAACGATCCTCATCAGAAGCAGCCTTCTTCTTAGTAGAAGTGCTTTTAGACCCACCTTCTTTAGAGGACTTCTTCTGTTTAGCTTTCAGTTTCTTCGCTTCCTCGTCAGCAGCCTCACCTTCCTTGAGACGTTCCTTCTCAGCTCGCCTCAAAGCCTTCTTGTCTTTTGAGGACTTCTTCACAGCAGGTGGATTCTTAATGATAAAGGACGTGAGTTTGTCCCTCATATCAACATCCGACACAAACCCACATGCAGCACATTTTAGCTGTATCATCTGACTCTTCGTGATAAGAACTTCGGTCTCAGGGTTACCACATCCATAACACTGGACATACTTTTTGATGAAGTTCTCGAGAAGTCCAGCAAGTTTTGCGGTATCATGGGATCCATTGACCAGAGACGTCCCAGTTTTTTCATCGAATTTGGACTGAGCTCCAAGCTCACAGCCGAAGTATTTTGTGGTGTAGGAAGGAGGCCTGGCCAAAGCTTTGGCAATTTCAACCATGTTGACGATGTTAGTTTTGATGCCATTTCCTCGGCCTTCGATCTTTGTGATCATCTTAGGCATCTTATACCTGTAGAAGGCATCGTCAGCGTTCTTGACACCAATGTTGAGCAGCGCCATGTTGTGTTGCGGGAGGAAGCTAGACTTTGTTAGGAAGAGATGATAGGAGCAGCAGAGATTGACGGGAATAAAGGCCGCGTAAAATTGCAAACCCAAAGTTGAACTGGATTTCCCTCAAATGGCCCGATATGCATACAGCTAACTTTGGAAGCAAAAGGAATGTCCTTTCTATTGTGTGTAGGACGGTGTTCTCCAAGCCAACCAACTGATGACGGAAAGACCGATTTCTGTAGAGACATAAAAGAATCTTCAAACTCCACTTTAGCACAATGAAGCAAAACAGCAGAAGTGAACTGCCAATTTCCTGCAAAAGTTGCGTTACAAGAAACCAGATTAGAACACAAACCACCAAAAACACAAATGACGAAAAATAGCCACAAAAACAATACAATCAGATAATAGAAGTGCTTTTCGAAATATAGATAATCGACGTTAAGCACAACAACAACAGACTTTCAGAGCTAAAAAAAGTGACGAGCAAAGAAATAAGAAGACAAATAAGCTTCGAGCAAAGAATAAGAAGACAAATAAACTTCAACCACATACATAAGATAAACACAAAATATTGTCTATTAATGTTTTATCAAATCATAAGAGCGATCTTTGTTACAGAAACAGTGATATGATACGGTGTGCATACGTAACAAAATTAAGATAAACTCGTGGAAATAGTGCCACATACAGCACAAGGACAATAGTACAACAACCACCCAGAAAACCGATGCTCAATTCGCATATATTGGTTTACTAATCGAAACAACCACCACGATACAATTTCAGGACCACACGGGAACAAAACAAGGTAAACTGAAAAATCATCTATTTTATTTAATCAATCCAATCAAAGCCTTCAACACAAAGCATACTTAACAACGACAAAGCCACACGAAAAAAAAGCGGAATATTTTCATCAAGCAAAGAAATCAATTCAACTATCAGCAGTACATTCGAAGTCTATTCCACAGCAACAACGATTTACGCCTTCAACTTCAGACTATCACTATATCAAAGCTGAAAACATCTAATCAATTAGACGAGTTCATCGAGAATTTGGGCAGTACAGAAATTACACATAGATATAATCAACAAGTATACACAAATCAATCAGTAATAAGAACAAATCCAATGATTCAATCTTCCAATAATCAATCAAAGTTGACCAAATCCTCAAATTAATAAACAAAATCAAGTACATCAACACTTATAATCACAATCAAATCTATACAATCAAAAGCCCTAAATCAATTGAACTGCGTAACCAAAATCAATTCACCGATTCAACAACTCAAATCAAATCAAATCAAATCATCTGCCGCATCAAAAACACAAATCGAAAACTAAAAACAAATAGATCGACGATAAACCGAAGTACAAACGATTAACAATTTAACAATTAAAAAAATAAAATAAAATAAAAAAGAGGCGAGAAAAATACCTAGAAGAGAGAGAAACTAATAAGGTAGAGAGAGAAAGAACCCTAGAAATTTGGGTGTGGTGAAGAAAATAGAGATAACATAAGGAGTATTTATATATGTTTATATATGTGGTGTGTCAATTAGGGTCTTGTTTTTGGGTTTTTTTTTTTTTTTTTTTTTTGACCCGTTTTAGGGCAAACTCAGCAAAAATCCGACTCATTGTTTGATTTTTTTTATTGTTTGGTCCTATACGGACTAATTGGTCTATGGGCTTGGTTTGAGACGGGTCGGATTAGTTGTGTTTTTGTTAATTTTTATCGAGTTGGGTCAGTTGAGATATTACAGTTGACATCTTGTTAGCGATACCTGCATTTATCCGCCCCACTGATATCCCAATACAAGTGGATGATACAAAATAAACAATTGTTCTCTTTCACTCTCATCATAGTTTCTTAAACTTTGTGTCAAAAGTAATCGATAACTATTAATTAAGACAAAAGGAGTATAAGGAATGAAGAGGTGTGACGATTTCCCAAAAGTTACATCTTTTGAGCCAAAAGATACATCCCTTAAATCAAAATATGTACCCCTTATACCATGACATTCTTTCAACAAAAAGGCTTGACATAAATGAAAAGACGTAATGTTTCACTTTTGATACAAATCATCATTTAACGCAATCAACAATTTTATATTATTGAAAACGTTCCATGACATACAATCATTTCTATAATGTCGTATAATTACTAAATTTCGCACTAATTCCGACTACACTTAAACAACCGACAATTTATACTTAACTACCACCAGATATTAAATTGGTTTATAAAGAATTGGATGAGATTACAAAGTAATGTATACGGAGTATATATTTAAAAAGATTGAAAATTACTACGGAGTATATTTTTTAAAAGTGATACAAATTGATAAATTGACTGATCCGAACCATATGGTCAACTTCGAACGGGAAGGGAGACAAGTAGTACATGTCCGAACTTCTAGTCCAATTATATGAAGGGGATCGGTTCGATCAAATTTAAACCTAATGGGTTTCGCTTTGTTTCGATTTTCAGATTCACTTTTAATCAGTTTGGAGTCCAGGTTTGGATTTTTAGGAGGAGTATTCTCCGGGCTCCTTGGATTAGGTTTAGGTGTAGACCTGTGAACACCCTTGTAAAGAAGTGATTCAAATGAGATTTAAAATCGGGGTAGTTTGAAGTTTTGAGTTATCAGATGTGGTGTTACATAGACAAGTAGGTTGGATTGGGCAAACATATTATGTTACCCATATTTATCTTAGTCTTAAGAAATATTATGTTACACTAACATATATAGTTATGGTTCCAAGTTGTTTGGTTGCTTTTAGGCCTAACTTTAAGCTATGTCTAAGAGTACATTAGAGCGAGATGGCTCAAGCATGGGTAGATGTAAAAATAATGTATAGTAATATAGGACACTCAACTAGTTTAGTTATTTAATGCTTTTTGTAAAATGCTCTTATGTGATGGTGTAAGACGAGCTGATTTCAAGAAAGAAACAAAGTAATTACAATTATTATTGGGATATGCACATCATATCGATATGCCTGTATTTTTCACTTTTCTCACTTTCACCCTTTGTTTTTTTTAAAATTACGTTCACCCTAAACTAGATGTTAATTTTCCATTATGCCTAAATTTTATACTTTATATATTTAGCTATTGTTTGCTTGCCATATAGGAGTTAAATTTATGTGAATCTTAAAAACACATGAATTGACAATTCATGTGAATTGCTTAAAATTTGTTTGGTTAGGATTTTGGAATTTATTTCATACGAGAAATGACAATAACCTAAGGGACCCTTGAATTGGTAATCAAGTTCCACCATTATGGAAGAAAGTAGAAATCATGGGAAATTACAGTTTTGGGATTTTTTTTTTTTTTTTTTTTTTTTTTTTTGAGAAAAACCCATAAGGGTATTACTATATTAATGAAAGATCAAACAACACCGCGTTCATAGCTGCCGGAGGTAACGTATCCGACCAGCTGACCCTATCATCTATTTGACACGGAAAATGCGCCAACAGGTGCGCCACTTTGTTTTTCGATCTACGAGTAAATGACCAGAAAACAGATTTGAAAGAAGAACTTAAACATACATTTTAACTTTGGGATTTTAAGCAACCAATTCAAACAACTTTTAACTTTTAAATTCATGAGATTTTAAATTCATACATTTTAATGGTAGCAACCAAACAACATCTTAGAGCATTGACAATCGAAGTACTTAAAAATAAAATTCATCCATTGCCATGTCATACCCAAGAATTAAGAACTTTTATCCACATTAGACAAACTTTTGATAAAGTTCTTAAATAACATATTCCAATAATTTTTTTAATTAAAATACAAAGGGTTATAAATGTCTCACATATTTTAAAGATAAAAAAATGAGTTCTTATTTTAGAACCGAGTTTTTAAAAATAAGAACAAACTTTATGATGTAGCAGATAAACTTTATAAATAAAGTTCCTAGTGACAAACTCGAGAATAAGAACTATTGTTGTACTTGCTTTTAATTTACTCCTTTAAGTGACGATAATAGTGAATTATATAATAATGTTTATTAACCCTAATAATCACAATTAAAATCGACGTACACAAAATTATTATTTTTTTATAATATTAATCCATGTATATCAAAAAAAAGAAAAAGAAAAAAAAAAAGAAGAAGTTATGTACAAACAATTTTTTGTAGGCTTTGTAAGCATTAAACATGAAATATAAGGTTAATGAAAGTTAATTTAAGAAAAAATAACTATCATTTCATTAATTAACGAAGAAAAAATGATTTAAATATAATGTGTGGGCGTATAGTAACTAGGAATAAAGTAAAGTTTGAGTGCATAAATAGAATTTCTAAAAACTGAGGAGTACAAGTGAAAATAGTGAAAATCACAAGGGTGTCAATGGAAATTTCCCATTTTTTTTAGAGTTTTCTTTAATTGTGAGATTGGTCTTATCGTAATAGACAAAATGTGATACCAAAATGAAAGACAACTATAATACTCGAGAAGTTTAGCACTTATAAAAATGACATTTCAATACTACATACTTATTTCTGCATACAAGGACGAAGCCAGAAACAAAATGCTACCATGACCATAATATATAAGATACTTTGTACAAAAATCAAATAGAGTCAAACTTTTTTTTTAGTCTTTTTATATTATTCATCGTGACTTTTACTAAATTAGATTTCCACAAGTATATCATTTTAAGTTCGTTTTAATAATTGTTCACACAAATCAATAATATTATGTGTTTGAAAATAATCGAGTATTATTTCGCATCATTTATTTACTTTAAACATAAATTCTCATTTGAAACGATCTTGCAATAGTTTATTGCGAGTTGTCTCATATAAAGAGGGGGTATGAGACGGTAGGTCTTACGTTACGAGAAAAGATACTTATAATTTTTAAATTATATCAAAATGATAAGCTAAAATTTGAATAACTAAATATAACTAAAGAAAATGCATTTATCGCACCATTCGTAAAGAAAAAAACATCAACTTCCTGCTTTCATGGGGCTAGCCCCTAAATTCGTAAAATTTTCTACAATATTATCAATATCTAATCTAATACACTTAAAATCTAAATCATTGACTAAGAGATTGACTTTGTATTTTCTCACCTCATTTCCTACTCTATTTGCATGCCACGTAGGACAAACTCTCTCTTTTGTTTCCACGTCACCTCTTTTGTTTCAACCAAAAAACCCGCGGTTTCGTTATTTTTTTATTTATTTAGGCCATTCCTTAGGGAGGTAGACGAAGAGTAATTGGCGTTGCTCCATCCTTTGCCACAATTATTAGGTCCCCCGCTTATGCCCACAATCAATTCCTACAACCTAATTGATTATGCTGCCTCTCAATTACTCCGTAAATCTTCACTCTTTTCATCTTGAATCAACTACCAAATTTTTGTCCTTTCATCCCTCAACCTTCAACCATGGTTAGTTATCTCTTATATCTTTTATTTTCCCTAAGTTTTTGTTTTTGGTACTCGTCTTATTATTCATCGTTTATATTATTTGCTTGCAATCATTCACCGTGTATTGTGCTACGATTTGATTTCAATTGAATTTATAACGTGGGTATTGAATGATTTGTTGAAATGGTGGTCTGGATTAATTTTATTATAATCAAATTTGTGATTTAATCTTACAATATATGGCTGACTTCATTTTTGTTTAGGATTTTGTTTTTCCAAGATAATTTTGTATGAATTCTGGGATTGGATTATCATTTGGTGAAGGTGGAGTGTGATTTAGGGATTTTGAATTGATTGTGTATATAATTCTTTGAGAAATGTCATTCGCTTCACCTATGATGATGGACTTCAACTTCGTTGTGGTTTGTGCGTCGTAACTTGATGGTTCACTAATGTACATGGTTGTAATTGCTTTGCAAAAAATATAATCCCGTAACTCCTATTCGTTTGGTCATGTATATTCTTGAGATATTCATGAAGAAATACTTCTTTCATTCCATCTAAATGTATACATTTTTACTTCTTGGTGACGATTATCTTAAAAAAAAGTATACAATAATGGAGGAAGAGCAATATTTACATAGCTTTGATGTTTTGTAGGTTTTCGTGAAGGCACAAAAAAGTAATGCCTATTTCAAGCGTTTTCGAGTTAAATTAAAGAAACAAAGTGGTAAAATACAACGCTGCGATTTAAGTCGGTGGATGGAGTAGTTAATTAATTGATTTATAGCACTTATTTTCTATGTTAAGCCTTAACCAAGCTGTAGATCAACAAGGATATTGTTTCTCAAATCATATCTGCAACAAGAACTGGTGATCCTGTTCTTGCGGCTGCTTAGACTCATGAACTCATATGCTACGGTATTTAAGTTGGACTGTCAAACTATGTTGTTCTTTTCTTTACTATACTATCTTAATGTTGCTTAAATTGATAATATTTTGGTTTTACTAGGAGTTATTAATATTTGAAATGTCATGTCATCACGGCAGCATGTTGTACTGGACTTATACTCGCCCGGAAGGTTTTGAAGATGTTTGAGCTTGGATATGGACAACAAAAATGACGTAACTCGAAGTACCAATCATTTGGCAGTCAAAAAATCAATCATCCAATTAATCATTAATTAAAAAGTTAAATAGATAAGTTTTATGGCATAAGTTCACTTTCAAAGCATCAATTATAGCTGTAACACCCGGTGTTGTCCGAGGTTAGTCGGGCCGGGTTCGAGGTTATTCGAGCCGGGTTCGAGGTTATTCGGACCCGGTAACCCCATTGAAGAGGTTCATGTGTTGGCTCAAGTGACATAGTGCTTAAAAGAATTGTATGTACTACTCATATCAACAAGATGCATCTTCTTTTCTGGTGGCTCATCTTAAGAACTCTTCAGTTAAGCGTGCTTGCTGGAGAGTAGTCTTAGGATGGGTGACCTCCTGGGAAGTTCTCAGGATGCGCACGAGTGAGGACAAAGTCTTATTTGGAAAGAGTCCGCGTTGGTTTGTGGGCGATGTCTGTGATCTGACGAGCCACAGTAAATAACATTTCGGCCTTTGGTTGGGCCGTGTTCTGAATGGTATCGAGCAACCCGGCGACCGTGTGGTCGAATCTAGAGTCTGCGCACCTGGTGTGGTCGAATCCTGAGTGCACGCACTCTACCGGGAGGATTCGGAATGCTATATTGTAAGTAGCTACCAGCGCAACGAGGGCGTTGCGTTCTTCAAGTAAGTGTGTAACACCCGGTGTTATCCGAGGTTAATCGGTGGGTTCCCATTGAAGTGGTCCATGTGATGAGCTCAAGTGACCTAGTCTTTAAAAAGATTGTAAGTACTACTCATATCACCAAGATGCATCTTCTACGGTGGCTCATCTTAAGAACTCTTGATTAAGCGTCTTCTTTGGAGAGTAGTCTTAGGATGGGTGACCTCTGGGAAGTTCTCGGGATGCGCGCAGTGAGGACAAAGTCTTATTTGGAAAGGGTCCGTGTTGGTTTGTGGGCGATGTACGCAGCCTGACGAGCTACCGTGAATGACATTTCGGCCTTTGGTTGGGGCCGGGGTGTTACAATAGCAGTACGATATAAGTAATTTGAGAACAACCGGACACGATGGAAGGGACGTACAATATTGTCTTAATTTTGTTATGTTTCTTGAGAGGCTAAACTTGGACTACGGTATGATATTTACCTATATTTACTCGTGCGCATCCTGGAAACTTCCCAGGAGGTCACCCATCCCAAGATTACTCTCCAGCAAGCACGCTTAACTGAAGAGTTCTTAAGAGTTCTTAAGCGTGCTTGATGGAGAGTAGTCTTGGGATGGGTGTCCTCCTGGGAAGTTTCCAGGATGCGCACGAGTGAGGACAAAGTGTGTTGGAAAGGACCCGTGTTGGTTTGTGGGCGATGTACGCAGCCTGGCGAGCTACCATGAATAATATTTCGGCCTTTGGTTGGGCCGGGGTGTTACATAGGTGTCCTTTATTATCAATCTACATAGTCGCATCGCACTACACTTATAACTAGGCCTTCTCCGGACGCCATACCGAGAGTTTTTCGTGCATGTCTTTAGTTTATTTTGTCTGTGAAGAATTGATGTGTTTCCATATATATTATTGCAATAACATGTACTGTTTTTGATTCGGGGTGCAAGTGTTTAAGTACTAAACGTCAAATGAATACCTAGAAAGCTGATTTCGAGGATCATTTATGCTTGGAAGAAGTTGGAGACGATTGAAGACACCCTTTTTTATATAACTGTCAAGAGTGTTTGAATCATCAACAACGTGAGACATATTCACAACGGAAGGAACCCGGATGGCGGGTTCTCAGTTTATGCAAGCGGAAGTATTTTCTAAAAGCAAGAGTTGAAATACATGTATGAGATTCATAACTCTAACCCAAACAATTGATGATATTATAGTATTTTTTTTAATATTGGTATACGGATTAAATTATGTTGAAATTTTGTACTCCGGTAGGGGAATTAGTTTTACACAAATTGCAATCCATTGGAAAAGTGACGAACCGTGTATACAATTCAAGGTAATAGTCCAATGTAATACTATTGTTTATATATAATTCATAGTTTATTACGTTACAAGTGCATGTTCATTATTATAAACCAAAGCCATCATAGGGTATCAAGCAAAATTTATTTTTTAAAAATACGTTATACATGAATACTATAAATTCAAACTAAAGCTGAAACGGGAATTCAAAATGCCCCGTGAATATCACGGGTTGCATCACTAGTTATTTGTACAATTAAAATAAATTGATTTTCTCATATAGAGAGTTTCGTTCCCACTAATTGCTGGGTTTGCTCTTTATTTATTAGAATTTTCTTTTGTGTTTTGGCAATGAGAAATATTAACATAATGTTACGGCGGATATCGAGTTTCCCACCAAAATTTTGATATGCTTCTCTCAAGATCGTCACAAAGAGATTTTGGAATTTTACATAAGCCCATATGGTATGTAGGGATCAATTAGGCAACTGCCTTAATTAGCATCTCTCTACGGGCATATGACATAATTATTCTTTTTTTTTTAATCACAAATCTAAT
This sequence comes from Dianthus caryophyllus, assembly GCA_023091065.1. Taxonomy (NCBI): domain Eukaryota; kingdom Viridiplantae; phylum Streptophyta; class Magnoliopsida; order Caryophyllales; family Caryophyllaceae; genus Dianthus; species Dianthus caryophyllus. The sequence continues at coordinate 32,794,055 of CM041520.1, read as the reverse complement.
ACGTAGTAGTGTAGTACTTTGTACTTAACGTATCAACTCATCCTACTTTCACATGTAATACAAATTACGTATTACGTAATGATAATGTAATACTTCGTACCTCCTTACTCAACTTTAAATCTTCACAATTTACAACTTTATTTAACATTATTTAGACTGTAACAATTTTTTTTTAAATATATCGTAAAATTTAGTTAAGCGATATTTTATTTGATTAACGGTATAAAAAGTAAATCTTAATTTAAAAAGGTAAAACTAAAATGCTAAAATTACGCAAAAATTAAACATAGATCGACTTTATTCACACTTTTTATATACCGACGATAATAATGATAATGAAAAAAAAAAAAAAAAAAAAAAAAACTTTCAGGAATTAGAGGGAAATGAGTTGTCACCTCGTCGTTTCGCATACACTTTCTCTCTCTAGAAAATAACTCACACAACAAACAACACACGCATTTTTTTTGGTTTTTATTTTTTCTCTCTAAAAATTTCCCCCTTTTTTTTCAACGAACAACAAACTAAAAATTCCCCCAAATTAAAAATCGATTTATTATTACTCGAACAACTCCGAAACCCTAACCCTAATCGCCGAAAACTCACCCTCTCTTTCCCTCTCACCTACCTTATTCATGCAATTCTGTTCTTTATTTTTCATTTTCCGCGCGAATTGAGGTCTCGAATTGATTTCTGAATCGTGTTTTGTGGTTTGTGAAATAGGGGGAGAAATTAGGGTTAGGGTTTGGTTGATGGAAATTGTTGGCGGTGAGGATTTTGATGAATGAACTCGACATATGTCAATCGAAGAGGAATATGACGGCGAGGGAAGAGATGAAGTTTCCGGCGGAGGATTCGCCGGCGCTGACGAAGTCGCCGGAGAAGTTGCCGGGGAAGGTGAAAACCGTTGATTTGAGTGAGGATTTTTATACGCAGGCGTTTAAGGCGTTGTCGGAGCGGTCGCCATTTGATTCGGCCGAGGTTTTAGCGAAAACGTCAGCCACACTCCCTAGTGAGCTGGCGAGCTTGTTTTCGAAGCGTTCCGAAGGTCGTAAGAAGCATAAGAAGCATCATTCTGATAACAAATCGTCGAAGAAATCGTCGAGGAAGTCGAAGGCTGCAAAACTTTGGGTTGAGTGGGAGCGATACTTCAGGGAGCTGAAATTGGAGGATGTTGAGAGGTTATATCGATTCTCGTCCTCGTCTTCTTATTTAGCTAGTATTAATTCATGCTTAGAAATCCCTGCAACGAGCAATGTTTTTAGTTACACTGAGGTAGACAATTTTATCAGTGAAGATGTTGTATTAGCTGGTGAAGTTGCTCTAGTTGACAATGTAGTTAGTACTGAGAATAAAGACACTGCAATCGATCAAAATTTGGATTCTAGAGTCGTGGAAACCAACCCGGAAATAGAGAATGGAATTAGCGACAATGTTGGTGTAGCTGTGCAGGGTTCAGTGCAAGATACGGTGCAGTTGCGTAGTAGCAGTGTATTGCAGGGTTCTGTGCAAAATGCTATGCAGTCGTGTCGTAGCAGTATAGAATGGGTTTTAGGTTGTAGAAACCGGTTTTTGCTTACAACGATACGACCTTCAAAAAAACGAAAGCTTTTGGGTGAAAATGCAGGACTGGCTAGACTTCTGATTTATCAGCCTTACGAGGTTGGTTCAAGATTATGCGATGTCTGTAGTATAGGAGACACAGGTGATCAGTTGAACCGATTGGTTGTTTGTAGGTCTTGTAAAGTCGCCGTTCACCAGAAATGTTATGGCGTTGAGGGAAATTTCGATCAGTTGTGGATTTGTTCCTGGTGTAAGTATAAAATTGATGGTGGTGTTGGACATGGCTTGAGTAGTGATAGACCTTGTGTTCTTTGTCCGAAGTCGGGTGGGGCGTGCAAACGCCTTCGGGGAGCTGGTGGGGAGGGTTCTGTCGCGTTTGCGCACATGTTTTGCTGTCTATGGACACCCGAGGTTTACGTTGGTGATACGAGGATGATGGAGCCTATTTTACGTGCTGAAGGAATGGATGATGTTCGGGAGAAGTTGGTTTGTAATCTCTGCAAAAGCAGGATTGGCTCTCGTATTCGATGCAGTTATGGTATGTTCTACAGCTTAATTATCACGCTATAATTTTCTAATTTCAGTATAAGGAGTTTTAAGTGATTTTCCTGTGGAATTTCCGGCAAACAGATCATTTGGGTTGGGCAGAAATGTCGAGTTAGATTGGGTTGAGTCCGGTCATCTTATGCTGTTATTGGATCATTTCGGGTTTGGGTCATTTTGAGTTGGGTCTTTTTCGGGTTAAATTATACAAATCTGGTTGATTATATGGTTTCATATAATTATAGGTTATTTTGAAAGTTGTGTTGTATTTTTATGTGTATATTCTATTTAGTGGTAAAATTAGCTATTTTTCGTTAATTAAGTCAGTTGGAGTAATTTCCAGCCGGTCATGCTTGGTCTTCTCGGGTCAATTCGGGTTATGACTCTTATGAGTCTAGTTCGGGTCACGGGTCAACCTTATCCTGTCTGGTTAGTTTTGCCATGTTTAATGTGGAGGACTCATGTAGTCATCTAATTGATGTGAACTACTGTTTATTTGTATGACATGATCCTATGTTCTCATAGATGGCTGAGACTGATTTTGATGTCTACTGTATCTGAAGTTGATTCTGGCTTGGCAATGCAAGTTTGTGCGAAAAAACCATGTTCCATACTATAGCTAAATGCTTGGTGATTTATGGTGTTGGTGTTTTATCGCCTCCCAATCTCCCATATTAGTGAGGTTCTTTGATGTCCTATTTCTAAATATCCTATTCAAGAACGAGTATTGTTTGAAGACCGTACAAGCTGGTCTAGAAATACAATATCATATTTTGATTTCATTTATGTAAGTTGTTCTTGTTGTTGCGTCCCTTGGCTTTTGGCGGGGGAACCTAGTGGTAATAATTAGTTACATGAATCCACACGAATCCTGGTAGAGTGTGTGGATGATGTCCTGATGGGGGTGGAGAGCTAGAGAGGGTTAGCTAATCGTGTGTGGAATTGTATGATTAGAGTAAAAGAGTTGCTTTCTTGTAGTATCTTCCTTCTCCCCCTCTTTACAGTGGTTTTTTTTTTTATCTCGTCATTACAGTACCATGATTTGTTGTGACCCTTGCCCTATTGGAAGCTGCACATAAATGTCAACACCACGAGGCTCTTTTGGAATTTCTGGCATTTGTTGATCTTCATCTGATTATTGACTGTTGTCCAGGGTCATGCAGAACTGCATTTCATCCCATGTGCGCAAGGGAGGCAAGGAATAGACTTGAGATATGGGGCAAATTCGGTTTGGATGATGTAAGCACTTATTAGATGGTAGAGCTCAGAGTATTAGGTTTGGAGATTTTGGTTTCATTTAGGTTATATGGACAGAGAATTATAGAATCGCGTAACTAATGTCAGCTAAAATTGCTTTTAAATTATCTTGTATGCAGATTGAACTTCGGGCTTTCTGTAGTAAACATTCTGGCGATAGTAGTGTTACTGGCAGTGGCACTTTGGCGAATAATGAAATAGGTGATGCTGCTGTAAGTGGTTCGCTTGGAAACTTAATTCAACAAGGAAGTAGAATTAAGAAACTTAAAATTGGTTTTAAGAATGGGGGCAAAGTAACTTTGAGTATTGGAGAAGCTGAATCTGATACCAAATCTTCGGAAGATAATGTGACTCTAAAATCGATGAAGAAAGATATTAAGTCAAACATGGACCATAAATCTGGATCAGGTGATGTTCAGGAGCTTAGTCAGGTGGGGGGGCCTGGACAGAATTTGTTTCAGGATGTGGTTCCAAAACCCAATCTTGGCATAGTTCTGAAAAAGGTGACTGTCGCTACTACATTCTTGCTATTGTCATTTACATGAATGCTTGCTAATAATATGATATCCTCTTGCTAACAGCTTTTTGACCGTGGAAAAGCGAGTTTAGAGCAAATTGCTTCTGAAGTCGGCATCAGAGAGGATTGTCTGGCATCAAAGCTCACTGTAATATTCAGCTCTTTGTTTATTGATTCTGTATGATTTAGCTGAAAGACCTTGGTATCTGCTCCTCTGTATTAATATCTAACTGTATGGTGCACACTATCTATTAATATTTGTGTATCCGATGAATTGATGCTACAGGACGGTGACCTTGGTCCAGATCTGTCCTGCAAGGTTCTAAAGTGGCTTACAGATCATGCTTACATACATAAATCTGAGAAAGATTTCAGAGCTAAAGCTAGACTCTTGCTCCCCCCAAAGGCTGAATTAGCAAGTAATTATCAATCCAATACTGCTACCTTAATGGACTTGGATGTGCCGGATGTTGTTCCTGTTAAGTCTGTTCCTCCAAGGAGAAGAACAACTGGTAATATTGTGAAGGAGGACATGGTCAGACCGCTTTGGAATAATAAACTTCTTGGGGATGATGAATCAATTAATGAGGCTAACGAACAAGAACAGTTGAATGGAGACCATGATTGTCCAAAGAAAGAGTCAGTTTCAGATGGCATGGAAAAGGTGGCAATTGCTTGACAACTATCTCATTTATATCATTGGTTGTTTCCTTCTTTTCTTTAAACTATCAACTCTACTCTTGTTGAGAAAGGTTATGTTATTTTTGTAGTTGACTACGTCGAAACAGATTTGCTTTGATATCTGTTCTTTTCTCGTCTTTTTTTTGTGTGTATTTATTTATTTATCAATTTTTCTTTCGCTTTTTTTAACTTCACTCTCATTTATTTACTTACCACTTGTAATGGTCCTTCATGATGGTTATTTAGTTACTGTTTAGTTCTAAACTTAGCTGTTTTGTTTTTCTTTGTGATGCAGCTGATGGTTGAGACCAATGGAATTGAACATTCACTTGAAGAACCTTCTGAAAGTAAATATTTTTTTTGCTTTTAACAAGTTTCACTTTTGTGATCTGTTGATTAAAAATTGTTGGTGCAAATTCATATGGCTGTAGTCTTATGTTTCATGTGATATATGTGTGATGGATCTTCTTTTCCAGTTAACCCCGTCACATATTTGTAGTGCTGGATCCATTCTTTCTAAAATTCCAAAGAATATGCAACCATCTCGTGATCAAGAGTATACAAAATTGAAAAGTAATGGCATTTTGGCAGAGCCATTGGTTTATGTTGATCATGGCTGTTATTCTATTGGTAGGATGGCATTCTCCTCTCACAAAAAAAATTGAGGAATGGATTTTTAACATACACGAGCCATTCAGATATAGGCTTTATTGTGCCTTCTGTATATGCTGAAGGGTGTGTATTTGGGTTCCGTTTAGATTCTGGTTTTTGTGGGGTGGTGCTACGCAGCTACGTGGTGTTTGCATTTCTCTTTCTTGTAAAAAAAAACACAATTATTATTTTTCTCATCGATGTAGATGATAAACAGGGCAGTAATGGCTAATATCTGTGTATATTAAACTCGTGCTTGTGCTAACATTGTCGGTAGATTTTTTCATCCTTTTATCCTTTCCTTTTATTGTTACCCTTGACTCTTAACCTCTCATTTATTTGTTTTCCAGCAATCAATCCTATTGTTGTTGAACGCAATGGAGCAGAGGAGGTTACGCCCCTGGGGAGGAGTTCAATGTTGGGTCTGGATCAGGAACCTTCTTGTTCTATTAATGCAGTTGACAATTGTAATGGGTACACGTCGGATCTGTTTTTGTTATTTAATGAGGTTATTGTATGGCCATTTATTACTGCCGAGGATGTCTATCTAGTGGAAAGGTGCTTAAATTTATCTTTTAATTCAGAGATGTCAACCTTGGAGCAGATTCTTTTGTCCATCCTTTCATTCGAAAGAAGTTAGAGGAAGTGCAATGTTTGCTTGTACGGAAGACACCTTCTGAATGTAATGGTAGCATTCAAGTCTGACTGTGTAGCTTAGTTTGATTCTTAAGTTGATTATATGAAATTAGGTGATTTGACACTTGATTTTTCAGGTGGTACAAAGTCTGACTCATCTGGCGTGGGCGCATCCTCAACTACTAATGTTTTCTCTCATGATAACGTTGACGAGGGTGAACAAAGCCATGGGAGTGATCTAGGGGACTTGCACAAAGTTAAGAACATGGGGATTTTAGACTTACCTTTGGAGAATGAGTTGGAAGGGGAAATAATATTTTCACAGCAGCGATTGTTACAAAAGACTGTTGCTTTGAAATCTTTCGCCGGTCTGTTCTTTTTTCTATATTTTTCTATATTGGATTAGTTTTACTTTATAGAATTGAACGAAGTTATTGATTGATATGGATCAATATGTGTTTGATCTGCTGCTTACAGTTCTAACTTCTAAGTTCTAACTAATTACTGTTTCAGTTTTTGTGGCCCTGTTTTTATTTCGTACATTGAAGTTATTTAAATTAAAGCTACTTTTTGCAGGTCAGCTAGTTTGTAAGGATGTCAGTCGTCTTCCGCATGAGATGGATGCAGTACGGCAGCAAAGATGGGATGGTGTCCTTGTTAACCGATATATTTATGAGCTTAAAGAAGCAAGAAAGCAGGGCAGGAAAGAAAGAAGGCAAAAGGAAGCTCAGGCTGTGCTTGCTGCTGCTACCGCAGCCATTGCTGCTTCATCTAGGGTTTCTTTGTTAAGGAAAGACGCTGTCGATGGATCTACACAGCTAGAGGTTGTAACCTATGAGTTCTGTTTCATTATTGTAGTTACAAGCTGTGTTGAATGTACAGGAAGCTTGTCAGTACTAGCCTTTGATGTGTGCTCGTTCATTTTCCAGGATCCTTCTGCAATTTATGGTGGGTTACCACCGCTTCCTGGTCCTCATCCAAAGGAGTTTAACTCTAGCTTGGATGTCCCCAAGGTTATATTAGATGGATACCCAGATAAGGAGCAATTCAAATCGTGTGACATATGTGGACGCACGGAGAGCTTATTAAATCCTATACTAGTCTGTTTTAGTTGCAAGGTATATCTACATGGTTACATTTAACTTCCTAGAGTTTATTTGTTATTTTCGGTTTTCTTATTCCCTTTTTAGTGTATGTAGCATGTCAGTATGGATGGTTTTGTTCAGGTTGCTGTTCACTTGAACTGCTATCGATGCGTGAAAGAATCTACAGGTCCTTGGTTCTGTGAATTATGTGAAGAGTCGTCATTATCCAAAGCTTCTAGGAATATGGTAGAAAAGCCTCATCCAATTGCAGAATGTGGACTGTGTGGTGCTTCAAATGGTGCCTTTAGGAAGTCCACTAATGGTCAATGGATTCACGCGTTTTGTGCGGAGGTGAGCGTTTCGACGACGTCCTTTGTTTTATCCTTCATTTAGTCGCATTAACGCCTTTTATATCAGTATCTACTGTTTTCTGTTTTCGCAGTGGGTCTTCGATTCAACCTTCAGAAGAGGACAGCTGCCTCCTGTTGCTGGACTGGTTTGTTTCTGAACTTTTAATTGTTACATGTCTTTCCAGCTGTCCAACATCTATTGTAAAATACTCATATCAAGTGAGCAACTCCTCTTTGATGTCAGGAGACCGTGCTCAAAGATAATGACATCTGTTCAGTGTGCCATCGCAGATTTGGTGTTTGCATAAAGGTGTTAATTTGCCTCTTTGAATGTCGTGTACCGTGTTGATTATTAGTGTCACTAACCTTAACTGGCTTACGTTTGCAGTGCAATCATGGCAATTGCCAAGCTACATTTCATCCCTCCTGTGCTAGATCTGCTGGCTACTATATGCACACGAAGTATGAAGGTGGAGGCAAGATACACCACAAAGCTTATTGCTGCAAGCACAGCCTTGAACAAAAAACACAAGTAAGTGATGACGACTTTTTTCTTTTGGTATGCGCATCATTAAACATATTTGGTTCCATATTGTCTTGACTAATCGTCATCGTTTGACAATTAGGCTGAGACTCAAAAACATGATGTTGAAGACATGAAAATTGTAAGACAACATCGGGTGAGTGAGAAACACGAGTGTTATCTACTGGCTTTACCTTCTGTTGGCTTTTAGGTTCCTGTCTTTTCTTGTAATGCAATGCTGCAATATCACACATTTTAATTGTTTAGCTGAAATTTATCTTGTAATCTTGGGTTTGCATTTTTGATAATTCTGTTAAGAGTTCACTGTTGTGTTTTTGTTTATGTTACATATTCTACTTTTCCTTGGCCTAGTGTAATGTTAGCTTCGCTTCAAAGCATGATTATCAATATAAAAATAATATCTTCCTTACCCGGGGATGGAACATTGTCTTTGGTCAGGTTGAGCTAGAGAAACTACGGCTTCTTTGTGAGAGGATTGTCAAACGAGAGAAATTGAAGGTAACTTCAGAATATCATTTGCGGTTTGAAGAATAACATGTTTATTAGTAGTGTAGACTTTTTCATCTGACAGGTAATTGATCTTCAATCGACTAAGTTTGTAATATGGGACTTTTCGTTAAGGGATATGGCATGACGTCAATCAGGACTTGCAATTGGCCTCTAAAATGTTATACCTGTGGGTCATGTTCACGTTAATCACATAGTTATTCATATGCTCGTAAATCATAATTCGTAAGGCTGTAACAACCAATCAGGCTTGGGTTTGTCAGTCATATAATTGATGAACATTTTTGACTTAAGTGTCTTTTGAATGCAGCGAGAATTGGTTCTTTGCAACTATGACATTCTTTCATCAAGACGGGACTCTCTGGCAGTTTCTGCACGCCGGCCCTTTTTGGAATATGAAGGCAGCTCAGAGTCTGCAACCACTTCTCTGAGGGGGCATTCTAGGTCATACAGCGATGCAATGCAGAAATCAGATGACGTTACTGTCGACAGTGCTTTATCATCCAAGCGCTGCATCAGGTTTCCCCTGAACATATATACTGATCGAAAGGCAGATGATAGTTCCACATCACAACGTATACCGACCCCAAAGCCCACAGAGAGGGTGTTGTTCGCTGGGAAGCAAATACCAGTTAGAGCAGCACTGACTAGTGGGATATTTTCAGAGAGTGGGGTTAAGATGTTAAAACCCGTAAAGGTATTCTAGCAGTTGAGATAGTTGTTTCTGTTAGTCAGATTCACTGTTTCGTTTTTCCTAAATTCGTCTCACAGCTATGGTATTACTTTCATGATCCTCGCTATAAATGTGGGTCAATTAGGTCAAATATACATGTTTTTTTTAAAAAAAAAAAAAAAAAAAAAAAAGCTGTCGACATCTGCTATCCATGACCTCACACCTGAGTGTAATAGCTGTGTATAGCTTGTGAATCATGCTTTTTTTGTTTTTTTTGTTTTTTTTTTGTTTTGAGTATAGTAATGTTAGAATACACAGTATATGCGGAAACTTGTACTGACTGCTTGACCATTTTGTGATTCTATTGCTTCATTGCAGAATGCTGAAACATTTGAAAAGGAGCTGGTAATGACATCCGACCAAGCATCTTTACGAAATCGCCGACTACCAAAAGGATACTTTTACGTTCCTATTGATTCCCTGTCGAATGAGAAGCAGGCCGCGCATGATTCTACTGATCAGGAAGAGGTAGATGGGTAGGTAAAATCTGCGGGTTCGTGAAATCGCTCTGAACTCGATGCTGCTGCAGGTCTGACTGTTCTAGCGTGAGCATCCATCGTTATGCCGCGGTGGAGGTTTGGTCTTTTCTATTCTGACTCAGGGTTATCAATTAGATATAGCGAAGTTTTGGGGTCATTTGTTGTACATTCTTTCTCAGAGCAATTGTATAGTCGGGGATGTTTTAATTAATCCTTGCTGTGTTTCTCGTATCAAGAATCATTGCAAGCTGAGTCTCTGGGGTTGTCGTTTATAATGTTACTGTATATATCCCTATAGTGTGTCTCCAATGTATCGCTGGTACATCAGATCAATACAGGAATTAAATTATTCTTCTGACCAATGTTTCCGCACCGTCTTCAACCGTCTTATTCGTTTCACGCTCTTGCTTTTATGTCCCTGTAGTTCTTTTCTCGTCTATATCTGAACTTATTTGTTTCGCCATCGTATTCTCTATCACTTCATTCCTTTAGCTTTGTGTCAATTTTTTTTTTTTTGGTTCCCTGCTATGGCAACCGTACGATTTTCGAAAGCTAGTATAATTATGCTGAAGAGTACTACGGGTTGCTGGGGATAGCGTTGATTGAAGGGCTAGCGTTCAGCAAAAGTGGATGTCGATGTTCAGGAGGCTTTGTCAGCCATCGTTGGAGTATTGAAGAGTACTACGGGTTGCACTCTTAGTAGATCGTAAATTAGAAAGCAAAGAACTTTGTATTGAAATATGGGCAGCGATCAGATTTCATGATGATGATGATTACTCCCTCTATCTCATTCATTTAGCCCCATGGCCCCACTTTTTTCCTCACAAAAAATGGAGGGAGTATGAAGTTCCTTTGTCTTGGGAAATTGTTGTCAAAACTTCGCCTATTTTGTACGCGGAGGCATATGGTATACGGATAGGTGCTATTTTAGACTATGAAGATGTTCTCGTCTCCGTTCATCATGTTGATAATAAAGAACTTGACGAGGAATTGCGTTATGATAGTCGTATTGTGGAGAGTGATAGGGCCTACGTCTACCATCCTTCTACGTGCACTTTCAACTGCTTGGGCATCAGGATTAGTTCGAGCTATAGATATGTGGAGAGCTTGTTTCCGCTATCAAGGAGGCTCAACTATATAACGTCTAATAGGCAATAACGATTTTTTTGTAGCTAAAATCGACGCGACTTCATAATATAGAAATAGAAAGTGACCCTCGAACGAAACCGATACAATTGCGTCCAAATTAAAGCCCATCGAGAAATACAATTGAATAGAATTCTTATTTTATTTATTTATTTATTTATTTATTTTTTTGGGTGGAAACTAGTTGTAGTCCCCCATTGCGGGTTTACCTCTTGGGTGAAATTCAATTTATCGATATTAATGACTGCATATTTTTCTTTAAGTGATCATCAGTTCATAACTTTATTTATTATTGATGTCTCACATGAAATTATTATTTTTTTGGTTTCCCAACCGATATCCGAACCCATTTGGGTCGACTAATTCGGTTTCGGAGCGTGTCCCGGGGTTAAGGTTTTAAACTCCTCCCAACGGGTTTGCGGAGGATCGAACTCATGAAATTATTATTAGTGTCTTACTTACGTGAAAATAACTAAGACTTAAAAGAAGAAAATACAAGACGTACAAATAAATGTTGACTAGATGGAGTAATATGTCGTCTACGGAAAGCAATGGTGTTAAAACAGTCCACTACATCACTCGATATAGTAAGTTTAATTAAATGTATCGATATTAATGACTTCATATTCTTTTTAAAGTGATCATTAGCTCATAACTTACGTGAAAATAACTAAGACTTAAAAGAAGAAAATACAAGACGTATAAATAAAAATAATTGAGATTCTAGATTGTAAAAAAAAGTGACATCTTTAAAAACGGTTGTAGTGAAATTCAATAAAATTGCCATAAGAAAGAATGACAAATACATTAGGGATTGAAACTCTGTTATAAGTAGTAAGAATATTAGTGAGAATAAGCTAAGCTTGTTAATGAGAATGCAATATTAGTGAGAATGCAATATTAGTGAGAATGACAAATACATTAAGAACGAAACTCTGTTATAAGTAGTAAGAATATTAGTGAGAATGCAATATTAGTGAGAATGCAATATTAGTGAGAATAACAAATACATTATAAATAGTAAAAATTAAAAACAAACTCTATTAGTGAGAATGACAAATACATTAAGAATGCAATAGTAGTGAGAATGACAAATACATTAAGAACGAAACTCTGTTATAAGTAGTAAGAATATTAGTGAGAATGCAATATTAGTGAGAATTAATGTAGAAAAGCATTACTCCGTAATTAATAGTGGAGTATGTGTTGATCTTACTGACTACTCGTAGTATATAAGCTAAGCTTGTTAAATCACAATGCAGGTAACAAATCTAAAAACAAACAAACTAAAAAAAAATAAAAATTAAAAATAAACATTAAGAGAGAAATAATGAAAGTTGTAATAATGATTTGGTTAGTGATAAATATTATACTTACAGTCAGTACTACCTGTGCGGTAGCAGCTGGGCGCCGCCCAGTACCGCCTAGTCCTCCTCGAGCGCCCCCAGCTGTACCGGTTGCAAGACCACCTCCACCTGCACCTGCACCGCCTAGTCCTCCTCGAGCGCCCCCAGCTGTACCGGTTGCAAGACCACCTCCACCTGCACCGCCTAGTCCTCCTCAAGCCCCAGCTGTACCGGTTGCAACACCACCTGCACCTGCACCTGAACCTGCACCTGCACCGCAGGTGTTTGTTTTGGGGATGCAATGGCCCAAAAGCCTTTGCATGGTAGAAACTTGTCGTCGACCGGATTTAACTCCTTTGCCTTCCGAATTTAAGTTACATGGGCTGTGGCCGGCAGACCAAAACTACGAAGAGATTGTAAATTGTAGAGATGGGTTTGGTTTCGATATTAATAAGTTGAATGTAAGGAATGCTACCTCCTTCATTTCATTTCCTATATATATACTCCCATGCAATGCTAGATTGATTTTATAAAGTAATAAAAATATTGAAGAAGAAGCATCCATTTTCAATCGACATAATTTTATCATGCATGTTTTGAACAGGTCATTCGTAAGGAACTGGAAAAATACTGGCCGAACTACCTCGGGCAAGATGATCAATTTTGGAAAGATGAATGGACCAAACATGGAACTTGTTCTGGGTTAAGCGGCGTGTTAGAGTACTTTACTAAGGCTTATACGCTTCACGAAAATCATTCCCAGCAAATCCGAAATGCTCTCTCCCCTGGACCTGGTACCGTAACACTACAAACCGTAAGGGACGCCATCAAAAAACACCTAGGCGTACTATGTCGCATCGCTTGTAAAAAAAAACGCAACACCAATATATTCCTCCGCGAAATCCGTCTCTGTTTTGACGCCCACTTCAATGTGCACGACTGCCCCATCGATGACTGGTTTACCGAGCCATGTAAGAAATCCAGTGACGCAATTCTGTTTCCGTAACCTTAGTTCTTATTTTGCCTCCTTGTTATTCAGGTGGTTGTTATTCAATCTAAATAAAGCCTACCCAAAATATGTCATCCGATCAATGTTATGAAACACTCTTTTTTAATTTTATCATTTGATTTGTAACGTGTTTTTATCATAAACTTCTATTTCGTATATAATAATAACATGAGTATACACTATACAGTATACTCGTATGTCGTATGTCGTATGTCGTATGTCGTATGTCATCTGTATCCGTATATATTGGCAAAACACGCGTTTTGCCATTATTCATGTCATCTCATTTATTCCACTATAATTGTTTGTATGTATGCTAACGGGTATCCACCCCGGGCGTGGTACCGTAACACCAAAAACCGTAATGCACGCCATCAAACAGCACGTAGGTGTATGATGTCGCATTGCTTGTAAAAAAATATGACCCCAGCAACAGAATATTCCTCGTTGAGATCCGTCTCTATTTTGACGCCAACTTCCATCTGCGGGATTGCCCCCCCATGATTCGCTGGTTCACCTGGTCATGTGTTAATTCCAGTACCGCATTTCAGTTTCCGTCATCACCTTAGTTCTTATTTTAACATAAACTTGTGTTTCGTATAAACTTAAAGAAAACTGAATGAACAATAATAATAATTTTCGGTGATTTCAATTCACAGTAGTACAATTGAGTGATTGAACTACATGTCACCTAGAATTTTCGCAGAATTTTATGATATTTGATTCCGTACAATCTAATTGTATATCTTTGGTTTGATTAGACTGATTTATCGGCGTTCACTATTGCCTACTTTTTTCGGTATAACCTTATTTTTTCAGTCTGATTTCTATGTTAGATTTAACAGCAACGTTAATTATAAGTATGAAGTTGTCTGAACCGTTCGAATTTTCTTACAAATTTCCGAAATTTGACGACTTTGAAGATGCAGTGCGCAAGCCTGTGCTAGACAAATTGTTACAGAATATTGCAGTGTGAAAAAAAAAATTATTCTGTGAAGGCTTTAAACCACCAAAATAGGACCCATAAAAACCACTAACACCATAAGCTCCTACTAACATTAAGAAATCGTCGAGGAAGTCGAAGGCTGCAAAACTTTGGGTTGAGTGGGAGCGATACTTCAGGGAGCTGAAATTGGAGGATGTTGAGAGGTTATATCGATTCTCGTCCTCGTCTTCTTATTTAGCTAATATTAAATCATGCTCAGAAATCCCTGCAACGAGCAATGTTTTTAGTTACAATGAAGTAGACAATTTTATCAGTGAAGATGTTGTATTAGCTGGTGAAGTTGTTCTAGTTGACAGTGTAGTTAGTACGGAGAATAAAGACGCTGCATTCGATCAAAATTTGGATTCTAGAGTCGTGGAAACCAACTCGGAAATAGAGAATGGAATTAGCGACAATGTTGGTGTTGCTATGCAGGGTTCAGTGCAAGATATGGTGCAGTTGCATAGTAGCAGTATATTGCAGTGTTCTGTGCAAAATGCTGTGCAGTCGTGTCGTAGCAGTATAGAATGGGTTTTAGGTTGTAGAAAACGGTTTTTCCTAACGACGATACGACCTTCAAAAAAAAACGAAAGCTTTTGGGTGAAAATGGAGGACTGGGTAGACTTCTGATTTATCAGCCTTACGAGGTTGGTTCAAGATTATGCGATGTCTGTAGTATAGGAGACACAGGTGATCAGTTGAACCGATTGGTTGTTTGTAGGTCTTGTAAAGTCGTCGTTCACCAGAAATGTTATGGCGTTTAGGGGAATTTCGATCAGTTGTGGACTTGTTCCTGGTGTAAGTATAAAAGTGTTGGACATGGCTTGAGTACTGATAGACCTTGTGTTCTTTGTCCGAAGTCGGGTGGGGCGTGCAAACGCCTTCGGAGAGCTGGCAGGGAGGGTTCTGTCGAGTTTGCGCACATGTTTTGGTGTCTATGGACACCCGAGGTTTACGTTGGTGATACCAGGATGATGGAGCCTATTTTACGTGCTGAAGGAATGGATGACGTTCGGGAGAAGTTGGTTTGTAATCTCTGCAAAAGCAGGATTGGCTCTCGTATTCGATGCAGTTATGGTATGTTCTACAGCTTAATTATCACGCTATAATTTTCTAATTTCAGTATAAGGAGTTTTAGGTGATTTTCCTGTGGAATTACCGGCAAACAGATCATTTGGGTTGGGCAGAAATATCGGGTTAGATTGGGTTGAGTCCAGTCATCTTATGCTGTTATTGGATCATTTTGGCTTTGGGTCATTTTGGGTTGGGTCTTTTTCGGGTTAAATTATACAAATCTGGTTGATTATGAACCTGTTTTATACTTATATCGGACTTTTAGAATTAACTGAATCGAATCAATCGAATCAGAATTAATCGAATCGAATCGAATCAAATGAATGAATCGAATCGAATCGAATCGAATGAAGTTCAATTAAATAATATACAATGAATCGAATCGAATCGAACTTAACTTAATCGAATCGAATCAAGTGAAGTGAATGAATGAATCGAATCGAATCGAATCGAGTGAGCCGAATCGAATCGAAATGTCTTTGAAAATAAGTTGGAAAGAACAGGTCCTATATGGTTTCATATAATTATAGATAATTTTGAAAGTTGTGCTGTATTTTTATGTGTATATTCTATTTAGTGGTATTAAATTAACTATTTTTTGTTAATAAAGTCAGTTGAAGTAATTTTCAGCGGGTCATGCTTGGTCTTTTTGGGTTATGAGTCAAGTTCGGGTCACGGGTCATCCTTATCCGGTCTGGTTAGTTTTGTGGACATGGCTTGAGTAGTGATGGTGGTATTGTGGACTTGTAAAGCCGTCTCGTTCACCAGAAATGTTGTAACTTCATTTTATTGTGTGTGTGAATAAATTAATTTTCCTTCATTATATTGGGTCTTACATTTGGTATAGAGCAAATGATTAATTGTCAAAAATAATTCGAACTGGTCCTCTTATTACATAAATAATCCGAATTCGAATTAATCTACGAATAATCCCATTTATTGAAGTAACATTCCAATAATGTACTTTGGCCAATTTTAACATGCTTTAATCAATAAAAAAAGAAGTGAAAACGGTTTGAATTTTATTTAAAATAAGAGTGAGACAAAGTTAGAGTGATTTTACCATTTTTTTTACATGTTAGAGTCGATTGAAATTGGGCAAAGTACATTATTGAAATGTTATTTCAATAATTGAGATTATTCATATATTAATTCAAATTGGGATTATTTATGGAAGAAGAGGACCAGTTCGGATTATTGTTGCCAATTAATCCTACAGCAAAAACACGAGAGAGACCCAAATACTCGGAAAAAAAAAACTTACGCAGCAAAGTGAGCAAACACACCAAAAGTTGAATAGAAAAGCCACCAAAAAAATTGAATTGAAAGCAAAAACTGAATTGATTCCTCCTAACTTCAACCCTATGGGCATGAAATGGAAATTCGTCTTCATCCTAGCCCTTTGTTCAAATTATGAATTTTGGAGTCAAAAAATGCAAAGTTTGTTGAAATGGGATTTAGTAGAGAATTGGGTATGGAGAAGGGCAAGACAATGATCAAAAAAAGGATGCGATACATTGAATTGGGTGTTGATGATACCGTCTTTCCTCGAATTGCTGCAGCCAAAACATGGAAGGAGGCTACTGAGAAAGCAGAATAGAATAGAAAGCTTTTCAGGTTAAAGGAAGGGGAGTCATCTCAGAAGAAAATTCAATGTCACAACTGCAACATACAAGTATGAGGCCGGATATTGCCTTCCCAGTTAGCGTTGTGTCACGTTATATGCACAATCTAACAATGCAACATCTTCGTGCTGCAAAAGAGGATACTTAAGTATGTTGCTGGAACACTTAAGTATGGAATTTGGTATACAAAAGTCTTTGAGTTTGAACTGGTTGGGTTCACGGATAGTGATTGGGCTGGATGTGTTGATGATCGAAAGAGTACATCAGGTAATGTGTTTAGACTTGGTTCTGGGGCTGTCACATGGAGTTCGAAGAAGCAGGAGACAGTAGCTGTTTTGTTTTTCTTTGTGGTGCAGCTGATGGTTGAGAGTTGAGACCAATGGAATTGAACATTCACTTGAAGAACCTTCTGAAAGTAAATATATTTTTTTTTTTTTTTTTTGCTTTTAACAAGTTTCATCCTTTTGTGATCTGTTGATTACAAATTGTTGAGTGCAAATTCGTATGGCTGTAGTCTTATGTTTCATGTGATATATGTGTGATGGATCTTCTTTTCCAGTTAACCCCGTCACATATTTGTAGTGCTGGATCCATTCTTTCTAAAATTCCAAAGAATATGCAACCATCTCGTGATCAAGTGTATACAAAATTGAAAAGTAATGGCATTTTGGCAGAGCCATTGGTTTATGTTGATCATGGCTCTTATTCTATTGGTAGGATGGCATTCTCCTCTCACAAAAAAAATTGAGGAATGGATTTTTAACATACACGAGCCATTCAGATATAGGCTTTATTGTGCCTTCTGTATAAGCTGAAGGGTGTGTATTTGGGTTCCGTTTAGATTCTTGTTTTTGTAGGGTGGTGCTACGCAGCTACGTGGTGTTTGCATTCCTCTTTCTTGTAAAAAAAAAAAAAAACACAATTATTGTTTTTCTCATCGATGTAGATGATAAACAGGGCAGTAATGGCTAATATCTGTGTTTATTAAACTCGTGCTCGTGCTAACATTGTCTGTAGATTTTCTCATCCTTTTATCCTTTCCTTTTATTGTTACCCTTATCGGATCTGTAGATTATCCGTGCAGAGCAGTATCAATGTGACTCTTAACCTCTTATCGGATCTGTTTTTGTAATTTAATGAGGTTATTGTATGGCCATTTATTACTGCCGAGGATGTGTATCTAGTGGAAAGGTGCTTAAATTTATCTTTTAATTCAGAGATATCAACCTTGGAGCAGATTCTTTTGTCCATCCTTTCATTCAAAAGAAGTTAGAGGAAGTGCAATGTTTGCTTGTACGGAAGACACCTTCTGAATGTAATGGTAGCATTCAAGTCTGACTGTGTAGCTTAGTTTGATTCTTAAGTTGATTATATGAAATTAGGTGATTTGACACTTGATTTTTCAGGTGGTACAAAGTCTGACTCATCTGGCGTGGGCGCATCCTCAACTACTAATGTTTTCTCTCATGATAACGTTGACGAGGGTGAACAAAGCCATGGGAGTGATCTAGGGGACTTGCACAAAGTTAAGAACATGGGGATTTTAGACTTACCTTTGGAGAATGAGTTGGAAGGGGAAATAATATTTTCACAGCAGCGATTGTTACAAAAGACTGTTGCTTTGAAATCTTTCGCCGGTTTGTTCTTTTTTCTATATTTTTCTGTATTGGATTAGTTTTACCTTATAGAATTGAACGAGGTTATTGATTGGTATGGATCAATATGTGTTTGATCTGCTGCTTACAGTTCTAACTTCTAAGTTCTAACTAATTACTGTTTTCAGTTTTTGTGGCCCTGTTTTTCGCACATTGAAGTTATTTAAATTAAAGCTACTTTTTGCAGATCAGCTAGTTTGTAAGGTTGTCAGTCGTCTTCCGCATGAGATGGATGCAGTACGGCAGCAAAGATGGGATTGCGTCCTTGTTAACCGATATATTTATGAGCTTAAAGAAGCAAGAAAGCAGGGCAGGAAAGAAAGAAGGCAAAAGGAAGCTCAGGCTGTGCTTGCTGCTGCTACCGCAGCCATTGCTGCTTCATCTAGGGTTTCTTTGTTAAGGAAAGACGCTGTTGATGGATCTACACACCTAGAGGTTGTAACCTATGAGTTCTGTTTCATTATTGTAGTTGGTCACAAGCTGTGTTGAATGTACAGGAAGCTTGTCAGTACTAGCCTTTGATGTGTGCTCGTTCATTTTCCAGGATCCTTCTGCAATTTATGGTGGGTTACCACCGCTTCCTGGTCCTCATCCAAAGGAGTTTAACTCTAGCTTTGATGTCCCCAAGGTTATATCAGATAAGGAGCAATTCAAATCGTGTGACATATGTGGACGCACGGAGAGTTTATTAAATCCTTTACTAGTCTGTTTTAGTTGCAAGGTATATCTACATGGTTACATTTAACTTCCTAGAGTTTATTTGTTATTTTGGGTTTTCTTATTCCCTTTTTAGTGTATGTAGCATGTCAGTATGGATGGTTTTGTTCAGGTTGCTGTTCACTTGAACTGCTATCGAAGCGTGAAAGAATCTACAGGTCCTTGGTTCTGTGAATTATGTGAAGAGTCGTCATTATCCAAAGCTTCTAGGAATATGGTAGAAAAGCCTCATCCAATTGCAGAATGTGGACTGTGTGGTGCTTCAAATGGTGCCTTTAGGAAGTCCACTAATGGTCAATGGATTCACGCGTTTTGTGCGGAGGTGAGCGTTTCGACGACGTCCTTTGTTTTATCCTTCATTTAGTTGCATTAACGCCTTTTATATCAGTATCTACTGTTTTCTGTTTTCGCAGTGGGTCTTCGATTCAACCTTCAGAAGAGGACAGCTGCCTCCTGTTGCTGGACTGGTTTGTTTCTGAACTTTTAATTGTTACATGTCTTTCCAGCTGTCCAACATCTATTGTAAAATACTCATATCAAGTGAGCAACTCCTCTTTGATGTCAGGAGACCGTGCTCAAAGATAATGACATCTGTTCAGTGTGCCATCGCAGATTTGGTGTTTGCATAAAGGTGTTAATTTGCCTCTTTGAATGTCGTGTACCGTGTTGATTATTAGTGTCACTAACCTTAACTGGCTTACGTTTGCAGTGCAATCATGGCAATTGCCAAGCTACATTTCATCCCTCCTGTGCTAGATCTGCTGGCTACTATATGCACACGAAGTATGAAGGTGGAGGCAAGATACACCACAAAGCTTATTGCTGCAAGCACAGCCTTGAACAAAAAACACAAGTAAGTGATGACGACTTTTTTCTTTTGGTATGCGCATCATTAACATATTTGGTTCCATATTGTCTTGACTAATCGTCGTCGTTTGACAATTAGGCTGAGACTCAAAAACATGATGCTGAAGACATGAAAATTGTAAGACAACATCGGGTGAGTGAGAAACACGAGTGTTATCTACTGGCTTTACCTTCTGTTGGCTTTTAGGTTCCTGTCTTTTCTTGTAATGCAATGCTGCAATATCACACATTTTAATTGTTTAGCTGAAATTTATCTTTGTAATCTTGGGTTTGCATTTTTGATAATTCTGTTAAGAGTTCACTGTTGTGTTTTTGTTTATGTTACATATTCTACTTTTCCTTCGTCTAGTGTAATGTTAGCTTCGCTTCAAAGCATGATTATCAATATAAAAATAATATCTTCCTTACCCGGGGATGGAACATTGTCTTTGGTCAGGTTGAGCTAGAGAAACTACGGCTTCTTTGTGAGAGGATTGTCAAACGAGAGAAATTGAAGGTAACTTCAGAATATCATTTGCGGTTTGAAGAATAACATGTTTATTAGTAGTGTAGACTTTTTCATCTGACAGGTAATTGATCTTCAATCGACTAAGTTTGTAATATGGGACTTTTCGTTAAGGGATATGGCATGACGTCAATCAGGACTTGCAATTGGCCTCTAAAATGTTATACCTGTGGGTCATGTTCACGTTAATCACATAGTTATTCATATGCTCGTAAATCATAATTCGTAAGGCTGTAACAACCAATCAGGCTTGGGTTTGTCAGTCATATAGTTGATGAACATTTTTGACTTAAGTGTCTTTTGAATGCAGCGAGAATTGGTTCTTTGCAACTATGACATTCTTTCATCAAGACAGGACTCTCTGGCAGTTTCTGCACGCCGGCCCTTTTTGGAATATGAAGGCAGCTCAGAGTCTGCAACCACTTCTCTGAGGGGGCATTCTAGGTCATACAGCGATGCAATGCAGAAATCAGATGACGTTACTGTCGACAGTGCTTTATCATCCAAGCGCTGCATCAGGTTTCCCCTGAACATATATACTGATCGAAAGGCAGATGATAGTTCCACATCACAACGTATACCGACCCCAAAGCCCACTGAGAGGGTGTTGTTCGCTGGGAAGCAAATACCAGTTAGAGCAGCACTGACTAGTGGGAATTTTTCGGAGAGTGGGGTTAAGATGTTAAAATACGTAAAGGTATTCTAGCAGTTGAGATAGTTGTTTCTGTTAGTCAGATTCACTGTTTCGTTTTTCCTAAATACGTCTCACTGCTATGCTAACACTTTCATGATCCTCGCTATAAATGTGGGTCAATTAGGTCAAATGTGGCTTTTTTTTTTGAGTATTGTAATGTTAGAATACACAGTATCCGCGGAAACTTGTACTGACTGCTTGACCATTTTGTGATTCTATTGCTTCATTGCAGAATGCTGAAACATTTGAATAGGAGCTGGTAATGACATCCGACCAAGCATCTTTGCGAAATCGCCGACTACCAAAAGGATACTTTTACGTTCCTATTGATTCCCTGTCGAATGAGAAGCAGGCCGCGCATGATTCTACTGATCAGGAAGAGGTAGATGGGTAGGTAAAATCTGCGGGTTCGTGAAATCGCTCTGAACTCGATGCTGCTGCAGGTCTGACTGTTCTAGCGTGAGCATCCATCGTTATGCCGCGGTGGAGGTTTGGTCTTTTCTATTCTGACTCAGGGTTATCAATTAGATATAGCGAAGTTTTGGGGTCATTTGTTGTACATTCTTTCTCAGAGCAATTGTATAGTCGGGGATGTTTTAATTAATCCTTGCTGTGTTTCTCGTATCAAGAATCATTGCAAGCTGAGTCTCTGGGGTTGTCGTTTATAATGTTACTGTATATATCCCTATAGTGTGTCTCCAATGTATCGCTGCCTTCGCTGGTACATCAGATCAATACAGGAATTAAATTATTCTTCTGACCAATATTTCCGCACCGTCTTCAACCGTCTTATTCGTTTCACGCTCTTGCTTTTATGTCCCTGTAGTTCTTTTCTCGTCTAAATCTGAACTTATTTATTTCGCCATCGTATTCTCTATCACTTCATTCCTTTAGCTTTGTGTCAAGTTTTTTTTTTTTTTTTTTTTTTTTTTTTGGTTCCCTATTATGGCAACCGTTTGATTTTCGAAAGTTAGTATAATTATGCTGAAGAGTACTACGGGTTGCTGGGGATAGCGTTGATTGAAGGGCTAGCGTTCAGCAAAAGTGGATGTCGATATTCAGGACGCTTTGTCAGCCATCCTTGTTTAAATTTTAAATTTTACCCTTTACTCTTATAACCCAATTTTACGTGATTGTATTTAAATGCAACTGCGTCCAAAACTCATATAGAAATAGAAAGTGGCCCTCGAACGAAACCAATACAGTTGCGTCCAAATTAAAGCCCGTCGAGAAATACAATTGAATAGAATTCTTGTTTGTTCTTTTTTGGTGGAAACTAGTTGTAGTCCCCCATTGCGGGTTTACTTCTTGGGTGAAATTCAATTTATCGATATTAATGACCACATATTTTTCTTTAAGTGATCATCAGTTCATAACTTTATTTATTATTGATGTCTCACATGAAATTATTATTAATTTTGGTTTCCCAATCGATATCCGAACCCATTTGGGTCGACTAATTCGGTCTCGGAGTGTGTCCCGGGGTTAAGGTTTTAAACTCCTCCCAACGGGTTTGTGGAGGATCAAACACATGAACTTATTATTAGTGTCTTACTTACGTGAAAATAACTAAGACTTAAAAGAAGAAAATACAAGACGTATACATAAATGTTGACTAGATGGAGTAATATGTCGTCTACGGAAAGCAATTGTGTTAAAATAGTCCACTACATCACTCGATATAGTAAGTTTAATTAAATGTATCGATATTAATGACTTCATATTCTTTTATAAGTGATCATTAGCTCATAACTTACGTGAAAATAACTAAGACTTAAAAGAAGAAAATACAAGACGTATAAATAAAAATAATTGAGATTCTAGATTGTAAAAAAAGTGATATCTTTAAAAACGGTTGTAGTGAAATTCAATAAAATTGCCATAAGAAAGAATGACAAATACATTAAGGATTGAAACTCTGTTATAAGTAGTAAGAATATTAGTGAGAATGCAATATTAGTGAGAATAAGCTAAGCTTGTTAATGAGAATGCAATATTAGTGAGAATGCAATATTAGTGAGAATAACAAATACATTAAGAACGAAACTCTATTATAAATAGTAAAAATTAAAAACAAACTCTATTAGTGAGAATGACAAATACATTAACAATGCAATAGTAGTGAGAATGACAAATACATTAAGAACGAAACTCTGTTATAAGTAGTAAGAATATTAGTGAGAATGCAATATTAGTGAGAATTAATGTAGAAAAGCATTACTCCGTAATTAATAGTGGAGTATGTGTTGATCTTACTCACTAGTATATAAGCTAAGCTTGTTAAATCACAATACAGGTAACAAATCTAAAAACAAACAAACTAAAAAAAAATAAAAATTAAAAATAAACATTAAGAGAGAAATAATGAAAGTTGTAATAATGATTTGGTTAGTGATAAATATTATACTTACAATAAGATTACTGCGGTAGCAATGGCGCCGCCAAGATCTTGCCTAGTCCTCCTCGAGCGCCCAAATTGCATCTGCCAGAAGACCACCTCCACCTGCACCTGCACCGCCTAGTCCTCCTCGAGCGCACCCAGCTGTACCGGTTGCAAGACCACCTCCACCTGCACCGCCTAGTCCTCCTCAAGCCCCAGCTGTACCGGTTGCAACACCACCTGCACCTGCACCTGAACCTGCACCTGCACCGCAGGTGTTTGTTTTGGGGATGCAATGGCCCAAAAGCCTTTGCATGGTAGAAACTTGTCGTCGAACGGATTTAAATCCTTTGCCTTCCGAATTTAAGTTACATGGGCTGTGGCCGGCAAACCAAAACTACAAAGAGATTGTAAATTGTAGAGATGGGTTTGGTTTCGATATTAATAAGTTGAATGTAAGGAATGCTACCTCCTTCATTTCATTTCCTATATATATACTCCCATGCAATGCTAGATTGATTTTATAAAGTAATAAAAATATTGAAGAAGAAGCATCCATTTTCAATCGACATAATTTTATCATGCATTTTTTGAACAGGTCATTCGTAAGGAACTGGAAAAATACTGGCCGAACTACCTCGGGCAAGATGATCAATTTTGGAAAGAGGAATGGACCAAACATGGAACTTGTTCTGGGTTAAGCGGCGTGTTAGAGTACTTTACTAAGGCTTATACGCTTCACGAAAATCATTCCCAGCAAATCCGAAATGCTCTCTCCCCTGGACCTGGTACCGTAACACTACAAACCGTAAGGGACGCCATCAAAAAACACCTAGGCGTACTATGTCGCATCGCTTGTCAAAAAAAACGCAACACCAATATATTCCTCCGCGAAATCCGTCTCTGTTTTGACGCCCACTTCAATGTGCACGACTGCCCCATCGATGACTGGTTTACCGAGCCATGTCAGAAATCCAGTGACGCAATTATGTATCCGTAACCTTAGTTCTTATTTTGCCTCCTTGTTATTCAGGTGGTTGTTATTCAATCTAAATAAAGCCTACCCAAAATATGTCATCCGATCAATGTTATGAAACACTCTTTTTTAATTCGATCATTTAATTTGTAACGTGTTTTTATCATAAACTTCTATTTCGTATATAATAATAACATGAGTATACACTATACAGTATACTCGTATGTCGTATGTCGTATGTCATCTGTATCCGTATATATTGGCAAAACACGCGTTTTGCCATTATTCATGTCATCTTATTTATTCCACTATAATTGTTTGTATGTATGCTAACGGGTATCCACCCCGGGCGTGGTACCGTAACACCAAAAACCGTAATGCACGCCATCAAACAGCACGTAGGTGTATGATGTCGCATTGCTTGTAAAAAAATATGACCCCAGCAACAGAATATTCCTTGTTGAGATCCGTCTCTATTTTGACGCCAACTTCCATCTGCGGGATTGCCCCTCCATGATTCGCTGGTTCACCTGGTCATGTGTTAATTCCAGTACCGCATTTCAGTTTCCGTCATCACCTTAGTTCTTATTCTGCCTCATTGTCATGTTTTCGATCATTTGTAACGTGTTTTTAACATAAACTTGTGTTTCGTATAAACTTAAAGAAAACTGAATGAACAATAATAATAATTTTCGGTGATTTCACAGTAGTACAATTGAGTGATTGAACTACATGTATGGTATCACCAAAAATTTTCGCAGAATTTTATGATATTTGATTCCGTACAATCTAATTGTATATCTTTGATTTGATTAGACTGATTTATCGGCGTTCACTATTGCCTACTTTTTTCGGTATAACCTTATTTTTTCAGTCTGATTTTTATGTTTAATTATAAGTATGAAGTTGTCTGAACCGTTCGAATTTTCTTACAAATTTCCGAAATTTGACGACTTTGAAGATGCATTGTGCAAGCCTGTGCTAGACAAATTGTTACAGAATAGCTAACAACAGAAAAAAAAAATTATTCTGTGAAGAGGAGATTTAAGCTTTGTGTGAAATAACTTGCATAACATTAACAAAGTTTGAGGGGTTTAAATAGCCAATTACATAACTAATAAAACCACCAAAATAGGACCCATAAAAACCACTAACACCATAAGCTCCTACTAACATTAAGAAATCGTCGAGGAAGTCGAAGGCTGCAAAACTTTGGGTTGAGTGGGAGCGATACTTCAGGGAGCTGAAATTGGAGGATGTTGAGAGGTTATATCGATTCTCGTCCTCGTCTTCTTATTTAGCTAATATTAAATCATGCTTAGAAATCCCTGCAACGAGCAATGTTTTTAGTTACAATGAAGTAGACAATTTTATCAGTGAAGATGTTGTATTAGCTGGTGAAGTGTAACACCCCGTGTTTTTATTAATACTAATTAATTATTTTAACAAAATTCTTAAATTAAAATTTATATAATTCAACTTTTATTCAATTACTTTAAAAACGCGGCTGAAAAATTTCGATTAAATAAACTTTCTCAAGATATTTCTAATTAAACTTTCTAAATTTTATATTAATTTGTATTATATTTTTATTTCTAAAATACTTGTAAAACTAAAACTTTGATTCAATTGCTTTTATTAAAATTAATAAATTTGCATTGTACTTTAAAAATTACCATTACTTGAATATAATATAATTTTATCGAATTGTATCTTGCAATTTAGCAGACCGTTTGAAAATCTGTGAGATCGTAATAAAATTTGTAACTGACAACTTTTATACATTTATATTTTCGAACTATAAATTTTATAATATGAATAATGGAACTAAAATTTAAAACGAATAATTTAAAGTATAGTATATTTTATAAAATATAAAAGTTTATAAATAAGAGCGAATGAAACAGAGCAAATCGTAAAATAAATCCCTTGGATTAGCAAAGCCCACGTTGCCCTCTTTTTCCTCCATTCATTTTTGAGTCTGATGTATTCAGTTGACTTCTACAATACACTTTCAATCTCTTCTTCTTCATCCTTATCCTCCCTCTTCCTCTCTTCTTCTTCCTCCCCTATTCTTCTTTAAACAAAAACAACAACGACATACAGCAACAACGACAAACAACAACAACAATAACATCAACAACAACAAACAAAAACGACCATCATCACCATCATCTACCTCGGCCACCATGGCCATGACCACCAGAGCCGCCATTAATGGCGAGCTCAAGCTCGAGCTCGAACTCGAGCACACCACCGTAACTCCCCTTCTCTTCCTCTGCTCTCCCTCTTTTGCTCTCTCTCTCTTTTATTTCTGCTCTCGCCGGAACTCAACCCTCGCCGGAGAAACACCGGACCACCACCAAAGTTCCAGCCACCGTGGCCGGAGCCGAGGCCGACAGCACCAACGGCCACCATGGCCGTGCTCTCTCCCCTGCTTTCCCCTGCCTCTCTCTCGCTCGCCCCTGCCTTCTCTTCCTCTGCCACCGTACACCACCACCGGAGGCACACCACCTCAGGCCACCTCCTTCCTTGGCCATCACCACCGTGCTCTGCCGCCCCATTTGGTGAGCCCCCTATTTACTTCAATTTTTCGATTTCAATTCGTTTTCATTTCGATTTTATTTTGTCGATTAAGTAATTATCGACTTAATACTCGCATCTCGTTTTCCGGTCACTTCGCCGGAGTTCAACCCATCAAACGGCCACGTATGTGCTCCCCTGCTTTTTCGACCGCATGACCACCATCACCGCGTGGTCGTGCTCTACCGCTTCGCCTCGCCTCCCGCCTTCCTCGACCTCGGATGACCACCACCGTGGCCACGCCACCGTAGCCACGCCACCGTGGCCCTGTGCTCTACCTTGCCGTCGTATTCTAATCGCTTGCAGTTGTCGCCGATTAAATTGTTTTATCCATTAAATTATCGCCGATTGATTTCGCCCGATTCTAATTCAGCTTCGTTTTAACCTCACGTTGTTTCCTTGGTTCTCTCCTGCTCGTGTCACTAATGACGTGACCTCATTTCCCGAGATCGCTGTTTATTTCATGAGAATTATTTCGGCTCCATCGCTTTTGAGTTTGGGTCTGAGGACTGGAAATGGGTTGGATTTATTTTGTTTTATTTGGAGTCCTCTGTTCGTGAACCAATTTTAGGTGACTCGATTTCTTCCTCAAAATCTCTAACAATTAACGTTTTGGTTTTATTTAAATTAATCTGTTATTAAAAGTGAGCTAGTATGCATTAGACACGTATGAGTCCCGTTTCAGTTTAATTTGATAACTTTGTATGAATCGCTATAGTATGAAATTGGGTGTTAATTGTGGTTATAATATAATGTTGAATTGATTTGTGAAATATGATATTTATCTGATTTTGTGATAATATGTTTTGAGTGAAAAATGTGTTGTTGAATTAATGTTGAATTTAATTGTAATATTATCGTGTTAAAATTATTTGTTATGTTTAAATTAAAATATATAAAGTTTATGTATCACAAGTATAAAATAAAATTTAAAATATTATTAAATAACTTAATTAAATAAATTAAATTAATATAACTTATCTATCGTCACTAAAATGTTAAATCGAAATATAACTAAAAATAAAGAATTAAGTTAAAAGAATATTGAGTTTAAATTAATATTAAATCATACTAAAAGTAAAAATATAAATTAAGTTACTCATATTAAAGTTTCTAAAATAAATAATTATATAAAAAGTCATATCTCACAATTACTATAAAGATTACTTTGTTAAAACTCTAAAATTTACAATGAACTTAAAATATACTAAATAAGTATTTAGTTAAAATAATAAAAAGAAATAAAGTACTTCGAAATATAAAATAAACTTAAGTAAAGCTTTTATTGAATAAAGTTAGAAATTTGTATTACAAATAAGTTTAACAAAAAGATAAAGTGTTAAAATGATAATTCTATAAAAAGATAAAGTAAAATGACTTAGTAGAAAATTTAAGTTATAAAAACCATAAAAAGAATTAATATGTAAGTGGAAGTGTTATTATAATAAAATTAATTTCTAAAATTTACTTTTAGAAAAACTTATAAAATCGAATACTATCATTAAAATTTAAAATATACTTTAAAGACGACGACTTCTTAAATAGTTGTTGTGTTTATAAAATTTAAATGTATAGAACATACGAATTTATAAATACGTTTAAATAATTAAAGAAATGAAAGAAAAGTAAATAATTAAATATTAATAAGATATGAAAATATACTCCGTATAAAATTCCACCATCGAATTATCATTCACCTAAAAGAAATTTTACTAATTGTCACAATATTATATTTTATCAAGAATACTAAAATTTAACAAATATCGTTTAAGTAATATTTCTAAGTTAAAATAAATGTTATAACTACTAAATCGCTAGATACTTTACAATTCAAATAAGAAGAAAGATTAAAAGTGAGTTATAATGAAATTCAATTATTTATATCACTAATGACTAATCTATTTTAAGTTGCTTAAAATTTAACACGAAACTTAAAAACCTTTGTATCACTAATCATAAACATACTTAAATTAAAATCTAAACGAAACTAAATCATACTTAAACGAACAATTATTAATTACTAAAATATAAAATAAAAATACATAGAAGTATAAAGTATAAAAATACGTACAAAGTATAAAAATACGCATACGTATAAAAATACGTACAAAATAATGAATAGTGAAAATATTTAAAATCTACGAACGGACTCAAAATAAATATTTAAGTTTTTCTATGTGTTTCCGTTTATATGAAGAACTGTTAGAATTAATATTTTCATTATACAAAGTTCGACGATATTAATAATATTTAGAATTGTCACTTGTTACGATTAAACAAGGATATAAGAATTGAGAAAACGAGCTACTTGAATAAAATACTAGGATTGTTCGCCATGTTGCGACTCTTGAAATTCGAAGTTAACGAGGTAGCTGGCTATGGGGACTTGGGCTTCCTCCCAGAGTAGCCCAAGGCGTTATAAGGGTCTTGAGACTTTATTCGGTACGGGGTATCCACCTCAGGGATGGGGCATACTGGATATCACCGTGAGCCCATAGCACAAGAATGGTGGAAACGCCAGACCCGGTACCCGCCGTCTCGTGATAGTCGAACATTTTCTTGGTGAATACCTTTTGATTAGCGAATAAGTATGATCCTCGATAGGTGGTGTATGCATACATTAGACAAGGGATTAGGCCGTCCTTATTACCTTAGATATCTTTAGCATATTCGATTCGTCCAGGCTTCGTTCGGGCTCATCACTTGCGGATTATGTCTGCATGCTTCCGCCTTACTAACGAAGACTCAATTGTTATCACATGTTGAATGCATTTCCTTGTTTGTTTGATCATTGTCTGAATGACTTGATTTCCTAAGTGTTGAAATACGCCTTATTGAGAATGTTTATTTATGAGTGTTGTACGTTATGTGATTGGATGTATACTCGTGATTAAATCATCATGATTTCCTTATGTGTTTTGCTTGCCTAATTGAAATGTGTTTTTATTTATTTATTTTCTATATTCTACGTTACGTTTTATGAACTGCATGTTGTATGAGATTTAAATATCTATATGTGAGAACTGATATTATATGCTAATTGTCCAATTTTATCGAAATATGCAATTTCTTTGGAGTTATCTGGCGTTTAGTCTTTGCCAAGTTACTTTTAATCATAGGTTAAATAAACCAAAACTTTGGTTTAGAGGTTGTTGGTTAGAACAGTCACTTCCCGCCTCTGAGCGGGAGATCCTCCTATTTTGTGTTTTTGTCTCTGTTGCAGGAAATCCTCGAGACTCAGGATTATCGGGACGATTAGGATGTTTCGTTTGTATTCATTGAGAGATTGTATTATATATTTGTATCCTATGCCATTTGAATGTAATTTAATTAACATCCGGCATGTTTTAGATTTAATTAATTTTCCGCCTTAGTTTATTTAAGTCACGAAAAACCGGGTTGTTACATGAAGTTGTTCTAGTTGACAGTGTAGTTAGTACGGAGAATAAAGACGCTGCATTCGATCAAAATTTGGATTCTAGAGTCGTGGAAACCAACTCGGAAATAGAGAATGGAATTAGCGACAATGTTGGTGTTGCTATCACGAGGTTGATGCAAGATATGGTGCGATTGCATAGTAGCGATATATTGCGATGTTACGTGCAAAATCTTTGTCTTGATCGTGTCGTAGCAGTATAGAATGGGTTTTAGGTTGTAGAAAACGGTTTTTCCTATCGACGATACGACCTTCAAAAAAAACGAAAGCTTTGGGTGAAAATGGAGGGTGGGTAGACTTGATTTATCAGCCTTACGAGGTTGGTTCAAGATTATGCGATGTCTGTAGTATAGGAGACACAGGTGATCAGTTGAACCGATTGGTTGTTTGTAGGTCTTGTAAAGTCGTCGTTCACCAGAAATGTTATGGCGTTGAGGGGAATTTCGATCAGTTGTGGACTTGTTCCTGGTGTAAGTATAAAAGTGATGGTGGTGTTGGACATGGCTTGAGTGGTGATAGACCTTGTGTTCTTTGTCCGAAGTCGGGTGGGGCGTGCAAACGCCGGAGTGGCGAGGGAGGGTTACGTCGAGTTTGCGCACATGTGTTGGTGTCTATGGACACCGAGGTTTACGTTGGTGATACCAGGATGATGGAGCCTATTTTACGTGCTGAAGGAATGGATGACGTTCGGGAGAAGTTGGTTTGTAATCTCTGCAAAAGCAGGATTGGCTCTCGTATTCGATGCAGTTATGGTATGTTCTACAGCTTAATTATCACGCTATAATTTTCTAATTTCAGTATAAGGAGTTTTAGGTGATTTTCCTGTGGAATTACCGGCAAACAGATCATTTGGGTTGGGCAGAAATATCGGGTTAGATTGGGTTGAGTCCAGTCATCTTATGCTGTTATTGGATCATTTCGGGTTTGGGTGATTTTGGGTTGGGTCTTTTTCGGGTTAAATTATACAAATCTGGTTGTTATATGGTTTCATATAATTACTAGTTGGCGTGCCCGTCCTCGTCCGGGCTATCTATCATTATTATTAAGATTTAAAAATAAGTGTAAAATGTAATTTTTATATATTTTTTCTAGTTTATAAATTTTTCAATTATGATATAATTTTCTATGATATTTAATATGACAAAATTTCTAAAATATAAGTACTAAGGCCATTTTTTCGGCTTTAATCGTGTTTAATATGATAATTTTCTAAAATCTATGATTTATCATATTTGTTTTTCGTTTATTTGCTAATTATATTTTATAATACTTACCTAATATGGAGTACTATTTTTTTTTCCTTTAACTTATTTATTAAATCAAATATTATTTGACTTTTTAAAATTCTATGAATTACCATATTTCTTTTGCTCTTTCATTTTTTTTTTTTTTTTTTTATTTAATATTTTAAAATATAACTTACTTATATTTTTTTCCCTTAACTTGAATATTTAATCCAATATAGTTAAGGCAAAATATGTATTCTTCAATTTTGCTATCCTACAATTTTAAGGATTCCAATTGTAGATTTAGTCCAACGCTCCTCTTCGACCATGTTTTTCATCACTTATATACGATTTTTTTGGTTGAAAATTAAATTTTGTGAAAGATATTTTGACAACAAATGTAAATATCTTATTATCATATAACGATTGTTTACATATTTTAAGTTATTTATGGTCAAAGTTTTAAAATTTTGACTTTTTAAAAGTAAAACGGGACTATCATTCTGGAACGGAGGAAGTATTTTAGATTACATATGTTAATTATACTACACCATCTTCTTCTTTTTTCTTTTATTTTTTTTTAACTTTTTTTGTTAATTACATATATTCTCTTTTTGTTACGTTAAAATGGGGTAATAAAGAAATTGGAATTTTGTCATAAATCAAACTTTACCCTATCACTCTACTAAACATGTTTTTTTTTTTTTTTTTTTTTTTTTCTCTTAGTTAGCAGATGTTCTTATACACAATTGAGATTAACAATCAAATCAAAACTTAATATTATTAAACTAACTAAAAGATTACGCATTAAGCATTACAAATATTATTATACAACCATATCTAATAACTTGATTTAAAAATAAGATAATCGATAGATATTGTACATCACTTTTACCTTTCATGTTACATATTTTTACCTTTCATGTTACATATTCATTAGTTTTTCTATTGGGTTATAATCAAGTTTGTTCAATAAAAAACTTCAAATCTTGAACGTCAAATATAAATCTACAACATACAAAGAAAAAAAAATCAGCAGTAATTTAATCAAGTTATGTTTAAGTATCAACACATAGTAATTAAGAAATAAAAATATTCAAATTTTAAACACTCTTATCAAATACACCGTAAAAAATAAATTAAACACAAATTGTAATCATAATTAAAACATAATAAAGTAAAACTATTTAACATAGTACGTACCTAAAAAGATCTAGCTAAAGTTTTTGATGTATATATATATACAAAAAAGGATGGGGACTTACCAAAAAATTAAATAAGGTAATTATGTGTCATATAATTGTTTATTTTGAAATTATTATTTTTCTTCTCAATTAAAAACATCTTCAATTAATTTTTTTTTGGAAAGTTCTAATATAGCAATGATTTCAATTGTAGATTTAATTTTATATTTTAAGTTACATATGTTAATTTTTTAGACCAATTATATTGTGACAAATGTCGACCATAGAGACCATGGTTTCTGCTTTATATATATACTAGTTTGCATGCCCGGCCCCGCCCGGGCTAACTATATTTACATTAAAAATTTAATTTTATATAAATTTGCATTATATTAAATACTTGTCCAGTTTATACATTTACTATTTATGACATATTAACATTATACTAAATATTTGTCAAGTTTATACATTTACTATTTATGATATATTTTTACAAAAATTCTTGAAATCATAATTAAGTATAATATAATTGTTAATCATACTTCAATTAATATAAAATTATTCTCAATGCATACATTATCAATGTATACTCTCATGAAAAAATATTATTTTGATATAAAATTAATGATATTAAATCTATGAGTTCTTCATGGTGTTTTATTTCAAATATAAACTCACAAATATTAATTTTTTCCTAATGTGAGTCATAATATTTTTTAGGTAAGTTTTTATTTAAATATCATAGACAATTAGTTGTTTTAAATAACACTATGAATTAAATACTAAATTTTCCTAATGACCTAACTTTAATTTTCATTAAAAAAGATATTACTTTCAAAAATTTATTTATTTTATTTTTCACACCTTCCAAATATAATGTATCAATTTTTTCCAATTTTAATTTGGAAATATAGAGTGTTTATTACAATATTTGATTATATATTTTAAGGATATTTGATTATGTTTAAGGTAATTTTTTTTTAAATGTTTTACCAAAAAAATTTATTTTATTTTAGAATCCTAATAATATTAAAATATCTAATTATATTAAGATTTATATAATAACTTAGATTATATATATTAAAATAATAATTTTTTTATCAACCAATCATATTAGGACAAATGTCGACCATAGAGACCATGGTTTCTGCTTTATATATATATATATATATATATATATATATATATATATATATATATATATATATATATATATATATATATATATATATACATAGAATTAGGATCCCATTAGTCCTCCCTCACTTTTTAAGTCCATGAGTCCTAATATGAGCCGTCAGATCAAAAAGATCTAATGGCTGAGATTAAAGTAATCAAGTAAGGGTATTTTAGTAATTTAACTACATAATACATACACCCAAAGAATCAAACATTCCTCAGAGTTTCTAATTTACTTTCTCTCTCTAGCCTCCATCTCTCTCTCTCTCTCTTATGCAATTTTGTTCGTCGACTTTGATTTCGCGCATCGATCATATTTGTCAATTGATTTCATCTGAAATACATCTCTAATTTCATTCTTTATCAGCAATATGTGTCCAATATGAGGTATCATGCTTACTTTTACTTTCATTTTGACATTAATCTCTCTAATCATTGGAAGATATTTTAAATTCATGTGTATTAATCCTTTAATGTTTAAATTCATGTTTCTTGTTAAATTATTTATGTAATTCTTCTGTTTTGATGATATTCAACATCGCTTTGTTTCGATTTTCCTTTCTAATTGATTGTTTCCATCAGTATTATGACTTTTAGTTCATGTTCTTTATTATCGTTTTTCGTTTCTTTCGTTTCAATTGATGACTTTCAATCGTTTTCACTTTAACTACTAGTATTACTCTTGCCTCGTGTGCTTTTCACTTTTAATTGATATTTTCCATCATTTTTAGTTTGCTTTTTTCGTTCATTTATTGTGATTTCCAGGATCACATGCCTTTATCGTCTGAAATTTGCTTTCAATTTTGTCCTCTAATATCAGTTATCATGCTTATTTTTATTTTCATTGTAATTAATCTATATAATCACTGGAAACTATTGTGAATTCATGTGTTTTGTTTATTTTTGTTTTAATTCTTGTTTTTCATGATTGTTATTCGTGTAAGTCTTCCTTATTGATGATATTCAGGATCTTTTTTCTCCTTGTTAATTGATTTTTTGCATCATCTTTTGTTTGTTTTTTCATTTTAATTGTTTTTTCAGTTTAAAATCGTGTTCTTCAGTTATTTCAAGATGTTCACTCGATTTACATTTTTTTATTTACAGCCATCATTGTGTTTACTTTGATCACTTCAGATTTCCGTTTAATTCAAGTTATAATCGTATATTGACACTTTCTCCATGAATTTATGTTTAATAATGTCTTTTAGTATCACACCTTCTAATTCATTGCTGCAGATTTATTTTATTGACTATATGACGGACTTTATTTGAGTTTGTATTTGATTTGCTTAGCTAAATAATGTCAATTAGTATATTGTCGTACTTTATAATTAACAATATCATTCTGTGTGATTAACAGTATCATACTTTATAATTAACAGTATCATATGTTTCCAGTTCTTATTTGTATCATTTGGTTTTGATAGGACCTCTTGACTTAGCCGTAACCTTTGCGAAAGAAAGCATTTCTTCTATTCCTACTCATCGATGATGCATGATGATGAAGTTTATGGTGGAAAGCGCCTTTCCTTAAGGGTGACTCGTAGAGGTTCTGAGGAGTGGACTAGATATGTCGTCAGTCAACTTACACCTAGACTAGGACAAACTTTCGCTACGTTGATGAGTATTATTCTTCTCAATTATTATGCGAGATTTGTTGGTTATTTATTCCTACTCAATCTTCCGTGTAGACTTGTGTGATTTCCTTGTGTTAAAAATTCTATTTTCACCTTTGTGATGAATCAATTGAAATTTCTGGCAGTTGGGGAGCAACTAACAAGATGAGCTGGTATTGTTTGAGACTTGTGAGATTTGCTTGGATGATGGGACTTGGCTCATGACGAGAACTGTATAAGAAGAATAACGTTAATTATTTAATTGATTAGTTTAGTTAGTCTTCCGTTGTATTGATAGATTTTTGTTTCAATTGAGATTTGTAACACGGATTAGGTAATAGTTTTATTACGATTTGTCATTTGTATTATGTTTCACACATTTGAATAAAAAAAAATATCTTTATTTTATAGTGTAATAGCAACAATGCCACGTGTTATGAGAAATAATATCACATTACTTGCTTAGCAATATCACCACCTGAAATTAACAATATCACCTTTTGAAAATGAAGTATCACAACCATTACCAAAGAATAGCCCATCCACTTTTGAGATATTAAGAAATAATATCACACCAAATATTAAACAATATTAGACATTTGAATTAACAATATCACATTGTGTCATTAACAATATCACAAAAATAAAGATTTTGTTTATATAAGATGTTCGATAAATAATATCACAACAAACAAAAACAATATCATTATTGCTCTTAAACAATATCATAAAATATCAGCAGCAATACTAGTATAGTTTACGTCATTTACAATAGACTATTTATCCTACAAACATTATATCAATTCATTTTCAATTAAAGTTCCCTGTCAATATACTCTTGGAGTCTTGGTAGTCTTTTAAGTTTCTTCCTCTGCATCTACCTCAACCCCTAGTACTTTTGATACTTTAGTATCATCTTTTTGGTGTCTTGAACTTTTGTCCATCATCATCATCATCATCATCATCATCATCATCATCATCATCATCATCATCATCATCTTGTGTTCCACTCTTAGTATAAGCTTGTCTTTAAGATAGCCATTAATGTAATATGCCTACAACAATAAACAAATCAACTAAAAATTTAACAAACAACAGGAAATTCATTATTCCAACATTACTAAAAATTACATTGTCAAGCAAATTCAATTTTTGAATATAAAATCCTAATTTTTGAAAATTAAACAATATAAAACCCTAATTTTCGAAATGAAGGGGATATGAAACACTAAATCAAACCTAAAAAATATGATGAACACTTATAATACACCACTAATATGTCATTATTAGTTCGTTTTTACTGATATAATCTCAAAAAATATTTGAAATCGTCTACTTTTTAATCATACCAAATATCAATCAACAATTTTTCAATTTTTTTATTAATCCTATCATATTGTTCTAATTCAACAGACATTCAATAATTTTGAACAAAATTAGCATGATTACAACGAGATTAACATCAAAATACCACATATCAATCAACATAAACTTAAATCGGTGAAAAAAAATTGAAAAAAAAAAGTACCTGTTGATTTTGTAGTCAAATTCAATGAAATTATTGTATTCTAGTGTCGAATTTATGCATTCAAAGTAGAAATCGAGTTGATTTTTGACGAATTTGTGTATTTTTCGCATAAATTTTGAGAAATTTCTGAAACCTAATTTTTTGAGAGAGAAAGAGTTGATGTACGTCTGATAAAATTTGTGATGAAATATAAGGGTTTTATTGGGTGTTATGTGGATCAATCTAGACCCTTTATTTTGCTTAGATCTAAGGGCTCAGATGTGGACTCATGGACTCAAATATTTAGGTGGACTCACCGGATCCCACCTATATATATATATATATATATATATATATATATATATATATATATATATATATATATATATATATATATATATATATATATATAGGGCTAAGATCCCGTGCGCACCACCTTACGGTGCGCACCGTACGCACCACTGGATACACAAATTTGTGCATTAGATACACAAATATGTATGTTAGGTACACAAATATATATATTGGATACACAAATTTGGGCATTAGGTACACAGAAAAACGGGTAAAATACACACAAATTACTAATAAATCCACTGTTTTTATTTATGTTTTTCTCATAGTTATTTATAATGACGACAAATTGGATACACAAAACTATAACTCGGATACACAAAAAATGAGTTTGGGTACACAATACGTATACTTAGATCTAAAACTGAGATTAAAATAATAGTAGATCTAAATCTGAAATTTAAATAATACTAGGTATACAAAATTTTGACTTAGGTACACAACATTACGATTTAGGTACACAAGATGTATAATTAAATTGCAGATCTACAATCTTGACACAACCTGAAACTCGACCAACTCCGTGTTCGTGTACCACCACCTCCACCACCTCCACCACCTTCACCACCTTGAAACAGCCTATAACTCCGTAGATTTACAATCTTTTAAAATTAAATTGTAGATCTACAATAAAAAGAAGTAGATCTACAATAAAAAGAATTATAATTTCAAAAATCTAACCACACTAACTCAAACAAAGTAGCTTGTCGGTAAGTTTGCGGTGGCAATGGAGTCGTCGGACCTTCGGTGGAGAGAAAACCATGAAGAGGAACGCATGTTCGAGGCGTCGACCTTAGTGGTGCCATCAATGATTCGATGAAAGCCATGATTGATGATGATGATGATGATGATGATGATTTGTGCTTGATTATGATGATAATGAAAAGATAATTTATGGATATGATTGATTGTTAGAAGTGCATAAGAGAAGAAGAGAGAGGGAAAATGATGGTGGCCGTCGGTGGTGACTGTAGTGGTTTTGGTGGAGGATTTGATTAAGTATTAATTAGTTTTCATTTGGGGAAAAAGATGAGGGGGATTTTTAGGGTTTGTGAGGAGAGTGGGCTTTATGTTGTTTATGTATGTTTGATTTGTTTGGTGCGTCACAGTGCACTGTAGTAAAGATGCTTAATGACCGTATTATATATATATATATATATATATATATATATATATATATATATATATATAGAGAGAGAGAGAGAGAGAGAGAGAGAGAGAGAGAGAGAGAGATAAGATCTTTGAAACCCTAAGTTTTGGGAAAGTCATTGAGTCCAGAATCCGCTTTGAGATTTTAACACAAAAATTTAGAACTGTAAAATTCCAGAATATTTGAGATTTTAACAATGTTAAAATCTCAAATATTCTGGAATTTTGCAGTTCCAAATTTTTGTGTTAAAATCTCAAATTTTTGTGTTAAAATCTAAAAGCGGATTCTGGACTCAATGACTTTCCCTCATTACTTGGGCTTAAAAGATCTTATCTCTCTCTCTCTATATATATATATATATAGAGGTAGGTTATATAGAGTCCACATATAGAATAGAGTCCTAGAGTACTAGAGTCCTAATCTAAGCCATTAGATTGTGAAGATCAACGGCTGAGATTAAATCTCAAAAAAGGTGTGGGACTAGGTCCAGACCAAGTAATCAACCTACTGACAAAATCAACAATTTCATTTTTTTCGTTGGAATTTCATTTTTTGTGGTTGGAATTTCATTTTTTTCGATGGCCGAATTTTGGACTCTAGGACTCTAATTTTTTTGTGGACTCTAATGATCCTATTCCTATATATATATATATATATATATATATATATATATATATATATATATATATATATATATATATATATATATATATATATAAACAAGTTCAAACGAGACATCTAAATATTGCGAGACACAAACGAGACACAGCATTTTAGCTTTTTTGGTGAAACTTTAACATAGTTTCTTGAAATTTCAAAAATTGTGAAACTTTAATGTCTTAAAGTTTCACAATTTTGTTAAAGTTTCACAATTTTTGAAGTTTCATAAAACTATGTTAAAGTTTCACAAAAAAGGCTAAAATCTTGTGTCTCGTTTGTGTCTATAATATTTGATGTCTTGATATAACTTTGCTCTATATATATATATATATATATATATATATATATATAGAAACAAGTTCAAACGAGACACCTAAATATTAGAGACACAACGAGACCAAGATTTTAGCCTTTTTGGTGAAACTTTAACATAGTTTCATGAAACTTCAAAAATTGTGAAAATTTAATGTCTTAAAGTTTCACAATTTTTGAAGTTTCATAAAACTATGTTAAAGTTTCACAAAAAAAGGCTAAAATGCTGTGTCTCGTTTGTGTCTCGCAATATTTGCTGTCTTGATATAACTTTACTCTATATATATATATATATATATATATAGAGTTAGGATCTGGTACATCCTAACATCTTTTTACATCCTACATCCTAATCTAAGCCGTTAGATCAATGCAATGGAGGGCTGAGATTAATTCGAGCAAAAAAAAAAAAAGTGTCCAGTAGATTAGTCATTCAGACTCCCAGTACTAATATATAAAAAGTGTGTTTTTTGTGATACTTTTAGCTCTCGGGAGTGATACTTTTAGTTATATTAAGTGATACTTTTTGTGTTTTTTTTTGTGATACTTTTAGGTCTCAGGAGTGATACTTTTAGTTATATTAAGTGATACTTTTAGTTATATTCAGTGTTACTTTTTCAGGCTGTAGCAGGATGTAGGATGTATTTTTTTTACTAAGGATGTACGTGATCCTAATTCTATCTATCTATATATATATATATAGAAATAGGTTATTTAGAGTCCATGGGGGGTGGAAGAGTCCTTGAGTCCTAATCCTGACCATTGGATTGAAATTGATCAATGGACAAGATTAACCCAACATTTATTACAAATTTGCATTAAAAAAAAAAAAGGAAAAACAAACATTAAAATAAAAAAGAAAAAAAGAAAATAATTTCACTTTCCCCCATAATTCATACGACATATTTCACCCTTCCCAAAACATTTTTATTTTTGATTTTTCTAACTTCTCTTTTCATTTTTTCCCCGGCCAATTTTATTTCCTCAATCAAACCTTTTTTTCTTCATGAATGCTTTTTTTCATCTCCTCCATTGTTTTTGCTCTTTTTCATCTCCATTTTTGGTCATGCTTTATCCCCTTCTTTGGATTTCGGTTAGATTGTCAATTTCGAGTAGAGGTAATTTCATTTCTTGCTTTTTCACTTTGTAATATCGTTTTTAATTTAGATATTTTTCATATTTGAAATATCAATCAATTAAATATTGAGATTTCATGTTTTATTAACTTTGTAATTTGATTTGATAATTTTTTTTTGGGATTTGACAGGTCTTTAGATCTTGTTTGGTCCAGCATAATTCCATTGAAATTTCATGTTTAAATAATTTTTTCATATTTGAAATATCAATCAATGAAAGATTGAGATTTCATATTTAATTAATTTTGAAATTTGATTTGATGGTTTTTTTTAGATCATGTTTAATTAATTTTGAAATTAGGTTGACATTTTTTTAGTTAAAGGTTTGATTTTTATGTTTTATTCATTATTTATTTTGTGAATTTTTACTTTTTTGAGTTAATTTGTTATTGAATTTTGTATATTTTCTGGTTTTTGGTCGAATCTCAATTAAAAATTTGAAAACCCTAAAAATTGATTGTTATTCCTTTTTCTTCTGTTGGTATTTCAAAATTTTAATTGATTTTTTCAGTTTCTTATTTGTTTAATTTCAAATTAGGTTGAAATTGCTGTTGGGCGAAGCTTTTAAATGTAATAGAGGCTGAAGAGAGTGAAGTCCCTCGCATGGCGTTCATATGTTCTGGTGGATCGGTATGGATTATTATTTACCCTTTCTAATAATAAAGTTCTTGTAATTGTTTAATAATTATGGAATTCTGTATGGAAAATGTAAGATTCCCAAGTGAAAACTTTTCTGACTGTGTTTTACAATGATTTAAATTGAAATTCTAGCAGAGAAAAATAACATTTTAAGTCAGTTAAAAAGAATTCTAACATGTTGAACCGTGACTATGCTTTTCTACTATGTGTTACAAATTTATGACGCTTAACACATTTTCTTGTCACATATTATCAGGTTCATATCGACAGGCTCGTCGCTTCATATCGTCAATTGACACCTAACCCCGCAATAGAGTGCGTGATGTTTTACTTGATAACGTCTCCAAATTTGTCAAGGCGAAGCCTCACTTTATTAAGGACCTTAAACTGCAGCGTCAGGTTCAGCGGAAGCATAAGAAGCTGCAAAAATGAACCACTGCACCATTTCATTGCTCATTAAGTGATGGTTTTATTTTGATCTGTTTTATCGTCTTCAAACACCGACTTTATTAAACTGTGTTCGCGTTGAACCTCTGAATTTGTAGTAATTAGTACATTGATTTGTAATTTGAATTGACAAAACCTTGAATTCGTTTGTTCGAAGTTTATTCATATTTGTGTTACTTCAGTATTCAATTATGGCACTTAATGTTTTCTACTAAAGTACTTTCAGCTGTTGTTTTTTTGCTAACTAAAAAAAAACATATAATAATAAATGAAATTTCAGGAACAAAAAAAAGAATTATAATAACTTTTTTAGAATTCCATAATCAAATTCTCAGATATTCACCCAAATTCTCACATATTAAATTCACATTTTAACACTAAGTTGAAAAATCACATTCAAAACTAACAACACAAAAATGAAAGCTATTACAGAAAATGAAATTTTAACAATACAAAAAAGAATACTAACAACCTCTTTTAAAATTTCAATACTTCAAAGTACAATTCAATAACAACAAGTACTCACTAATCTTCAACAAAAGGGAATGGACAATTTCTCTTGTCATGGTACTTTATTCATATTTGTGTTATTTCAGTATTCAATTATGGTACTTAATTACATTTCAATAATGCATTCAAGTATAAATTTATATGTTTTCTATTAAAGTACTTTTAGCTGTTGTTTTTTTTCTAAGAAAAAAAACATATAATAATAAATGAAATTTCAAGAACAAAAAAAAGAAATATATCAACTTTTTTAGAATTTCATAACCAAGTTCCGAAATTACAACTTCATGCCCAGAAAATATTCACACATCCTCAGATATTCAGCCAAATTCAAAATTTGTACATATTAAATTCAGATTTTAAAACTAAGTTCAAAAATCACATTCAAAACTAACAACACAAAAATGAAACGTATTACAGAAAATGAAATTTTGATAATACAAAAAAGAATACTAACAACCTTTTTTAAAATTTCAATACTTCAGAGTACAATTTCAATAACTAACAACCTTCCAACTGAGTCTTCGCTGTCATCTTCTTTATTACGCTTCTTCTGCGGATAATAAGCTCCCACCCTATTACATACTATCAACTTTGACTTCAACGACCCATCTCTCCAGTATTTTGACGTATATTTACGTGTACCAAAGCCAGAACCTATGCCATATTGAAGTCTTTTTCAACGTTCTCGCACAAAGCCCCTTCAATTATTCCACTTAAATCGACGACATCAATCGAACCTAAATTTAATAAAAAACAGAACCTGTAAAATAGAATTTCAAACAACATATACAAATTATGAAATTTCAGCACCAAAATTTAGAATTTCGAGTCTAGTAAAAGAAATTCCAATTTACTAACCTTAAATTAGAGACAATGAACGAATTGTAATAATCAGTCAGGTTGATGAAAGTTGCTGAAATTCCTGATCCTGGACTGAAGCAAGTTCATGGTTGTGTTTTACAACAACTTTGGTTCTCCTTTCAATCTTCTCTCCACCGTTTTCCCCTTCTAATTTCATCTTCTTCGATTTATAAAAGAAAGAAAAAAATTCAATTTCTGAAACGAATAAAAGATGAAATCAGAGACGGACAAATCTCAGACGATTAAAAAAAAGTAATGAAAAAGAAGTTTAAAATTCTGAAACCAATAAAGAAGAAATTACTTGAAATACAATCATCACAATTTACTTCAACCATATCACCCATAAATGAAAAAGCCAGAGATTTTAAATACAAATTTCTAATTTGTTAAAATCACAAATTTTAAAAAAAAAAAATCTAAAAGAGAATGGAAGAAGATGATGGCAACATAGTAAAAGAAGAAGAATAAAATACCTGGAAAAAAGAGTGAAAGAAGAAGAAGCAGAGAATTAAGTTAGGGAGATGGATGGTTTTTTTTGGTTTGATCAATGTCGTACAACATAGGAAACACAATCAGGAGGCTAATTTTCTAATTGGGTAAAATATTTTTTTGTTTCTATTTTTTTTTATTAATGAGAACAAATCTCAGCCCTCCATCCAACTTTAATCCAATGGCTCAGAATTAGACTCTAGGACTCTAATCAATAGTTGGACTCTCTATAACTTTTCTCTATATGTAGGTTATATAGAGTCCACATATAGAATAGAGTCCTAGAGTCCTAATCTAAGCCATTAGATTGTGAAGATCAGTGGCTGAGATTAAATCTGAAAATAGATGTGGGACTAGGTCCAGGCCGTGACCAGAATTTAGGAAAAATCAACAATTTCATTTTTTTCGTTGGAATTTCATTTTTTGTCGTTGGAATTTCATTTTTTTTCGATGGGCGAAATTTGGACTCTAGGACTCTAATTTTTTTGTGGACTCTAATGATCCTATATATATATATATATATATATATATATATATATATATATATATATATATATATATATATATATATATATATATATATATATATATATATATATATATATATAGAATTAGGTTCTTTAGAGTCCACATATTTTTTAGAGTCCTAGAGTCCAGTTTTTAATTTGA
This sequence comes from Dianthus caryophyllus, assembly GCA_023091065.1. Taxonomy (NCBI): domain Eukaryota; kingdom Viridiplantae; phylum Streptophyta; class Magnoliopsida; order Caryophyllales; family Caryophyllaceae; genus Dianthus; species Dianthus caryophyllus. The sequence continues at coordinate 32,749,575 of CM041520.1, read as the reverse complement.
AATTTTAACAAAATAAATCGAAATTTTAACAAGAAAAATGGAATTTCAAAAATTCCAAAAATTTGAAATTCCAAAAACATTGGAATTCCAAATTTTTCTGGAATTCCTGGAATTTTTGGAATTTCAAATTTTTGGGTTAAAATTTCAATTATTTTGGTTAAAATTTCAAATCGTAAAAGTGGACTCTAGGACTCTAAAAAATATGTGGACTCTTTGAAATTTTAACCACATATTTTTTAGAGTCCTAGAGTCCACTTTTACGATTTGAAATTTTAACCAAAATAATTGAAATTTTAACCCAAAAATTTGAAATTCCAAAAATTCCAGGAATTCCAGAAAAATTTGGAATTCCAATGTTTTTGGAATTTCAAATTTTTGGAATTTTTGAAATTCCATTTTTCTTGTTAAAATTTCGATTTATTTTGTTAAAATTTCAAATTAAAAACTGGACTCTAGGACTCTAAAAAATATGTGGACTCTAAAAAACCTATATATATATATATATATATATATATATATATATATATATATATATATATATATAGGTAGGTTATTTTGAATTTTTTTTTTTTTTTTTTTTTTTTTTTTTTTTTTTTGTAAGTAATATTAATATCAAAATCACCAATACAATCCAATTTCAGTACAAGCCAAGCTAACACATGCAGGAGGCAGAAATACAACCTATTGCATCAAGATCCTATCCAAGCAGGCCAAATCCTTGGAAGAGAGCTGTCGAAAGTCCATTGCCTTCAATCGCATACCAAGCATGCCTCTCACTTGGGCCACCAATATCATCGGATGCACCAACATATACTCAATCCGACAAATATTCCGCTGCTGCCAAATACCATAAATGAGACCATGGAAATTTGTGCCCTTTATGCTCTTACCCTCTCTAAAACTTTCTTTGCAAATTTACCTCTTTTAGAAATCTTCAAACTTCCGGCTTCTCACTTTCCGCTGCTCCCGCTTCTCCCTCGCCGCCTTCCTTCCGTATTTTGCTAGGTAATTCATTCATCCCTCTTTTATTCAATTATGTCTGGTACTGCGGACCCTGACTCTCCCCACATCCCAACTCGGGAGGAACTTATGGATGTGACCGGTTCTGAGGTGGAGGAGGTCTGCCTCATTGAGGCCGTTCCCCTCAGGTGTGCTAACCCCAGGGGTGAGGATCTCCCTGAGGCGTCTCATTTATTTTTTGAGTGCGACTATAGCTCTATGTGCTTAAAAGGCATTATGGAGTGGTTGTGTTTATGGGTGGGGGATTGGCGTTCTCTGCGTAATAGAAAGTGGTTGACAAAGTTGCAAGTGGCAGTGGCCTCAGCTGCTATAAATGAGGAAAATTATGGCTATTTATAGAAAATGAGTGAACAGTGCACGGGGGATATGCACCACCTACGTGTTGAGCATGCAAAGGGCTAGAAAAGCCCATAGATCTTGGCGCCAAATCAAAAGCCTAATGAAGGAAAATTCGAAATTCAAAATAAGCATAAGTCTTCCTTGACAAGTTAGAATGAGAGGCTGACCACCTACCAAAAATAGCTCGCAGCTCCAACCTCCAGTAGCAGTTGTGTGGGGGCAAATTGATGGGGGATGGTCAGCAGCATGATGACAGGCCGTGGCCGAAGGCCGTACGACCGTGTATGACTTGTCGCGACCCTAGTCATTTCCGCAGTGAAGATAAAGTACGGCCGCGGCCGTACTGCCATGTGGATGGCACGGCCAGCCGATGGAGACAGGGGACAAGGCTGTCAGAGTTAGTTACTACCTAATCACTACAAGATAACACTAAAAGACAAATGGGTCTGCTTTATAGCTGACACGGTTCATTAAAGGACAAAACCCTGCTTTGTAAATAAGGGATAAGCCCCCAGCCGAGGATTCATTCATAAAATACACAAAAAAGGTATCACTTAGACTATTCATATAATTCTCTGACTTCTCTTTTGGATATACGCTGACTTAAGCATCGGAGGGGCTTTCCTCGGATACCCCCGAGGCTAGGTTTGTGTGTTTGTGCAGGACGCATGGTCAGAGAAGGTCAAGTGACGCCGCAGCCCATAAAATAAAGTTCAATTGTCTATTGGTTTATTTTATAAGGGTCGGTTGCTTATGCGACTTTGGCGTGTCATCGGATATGGAGTGTACCCAAAGTAAATAGAACACTTGGAGTGCAAGCGCGCTGGGTGCTAAAGCCGGGGGGGCGCTAGAGTGTAGTCCCCTTTGTTAGTCCAAAGAAAATAAGAAAAAGCTTTGATCCAAGTGGATCGGTACCAACCTTGTCCTGACGCTTTAGATCTGGGCAGAGCTTCGCTTCTTGAACTTAAAAGGAGGATGAATTCAACACGGGATGGTGTGTTCAACTCAAAGATTTGAGTGCTTGAGGCTTTTGTGAATGTTTTGGTGTATACCGTGCTAGACGGTATATTTTGTGGGACCCAAGTATGGGCACTAAAACTAGGAAGAGAGGTTGTGAGAGGAGAGGTTTTCTTGTGTGGAAAACTTATGTGAATAGGTCGTGCATAGGGGGGTTTATATAGGAGAATAGCCGAGAGAAATTAGGAAAGACAGTGGAAAAAGCCACACCAGGGAGCCGCATAGGCTTATGCGGTTTGGGGGGCAAACCGCATAGCCTTATGCGGTTTGTACCCTGAGCCGCATAAGCTGTTTCGGCTTGCTGGTGTGGTTTTAATTCCGTGATTTCGTATTTCCTTAATCCGGCTTGCCAAATCTTGGGGATATTCGACAATATCTCCTTAATTGTGCTCCAAGTTGACCTAGTATGACCTACTAGAGGGTTGAGGGCTTTGGAGTGAGGGCCAAAGGCTGGGTTTGGGCTCGGTTCTGGGCCCGAGCCCCGAAAATGTGAAAAAGGTGTATTTTGTGGTGTTTTGTGAAATAAGGTAAGACGTGAGGCTATATTTTGCGTGAGAGGTGGCTAAAAGGGGAGAATTTAGCTACCGGGCCTAAATTTAGGAATTTAGGAATGCTGAATTAGACCTTGTTAGTGTAAAAGGGCTAATTGTGATGCAAATGCGAAGCTCATGCCAAATGAAGCAGGACGTGGACCTAGCTAGACTCCAAATGGACAAAATGAACGTTTATTTAAATGTGATGTGAAGCGACCTAAATCATTTTAACATTTAAAACGACTCAAAATGAATTCGATATTATTAGAACCGTTTAAGTTAACGTTAAAGCATGCGTAATGAAAGTCCGTGATACATCACTGGGTTTCGTGTGGGAGGGTACGGATATGGGTATCCACAGAGCCCCCAGTTTGACTGAGCTCGGACTAGAGCGCTAGTCAAACTCCTACGACCATATCCGGACCATTACAGTCTCGATATAGTCAGCGGAACGAAGCGTGTGTCCATGGGTGAGACTAGGACTTCGAACCGGGCTATGCGGGGAGGGACGTGCGCATTTTAATGACGTGGCGGTCCGTACATACCTGTAAGGGCCTGCTGGCCTGCTAGATGCCTTTGTTGTGCTGATGCCGTTGCTGATGTTGATGCCGTTGCTGATATTGATGGCGTTGCTGATGTTGATGCCGTTGTTGATGTTGTGCTGGGTCTCGCCGAGGAGCGCAGGTGCTTAGTATAGTGTCTGCTGGAGAAGTAGTAGTCTGCCGGGAAGGGTGTATATGTATTGTCTCGCCGAGGAGCGTAGGTGTGGTTGTAGTTGTTTGGTCTTTGGAAAGGGTGCTGGTGCTTCATCTTGTAAAGGGGTGCAGGTGTATGTTCGCCGAGAATTATGGTCCGAGAAAGGTGTATGTGCTCATGTATGTAGACGCTTGGTGTAATTGTAGTAGACGCTTGGACTTGCTGGATGTACTGATGCAGACGCTTGGTGTTTATGCTCCGAAGTTGAAGGAGGACTCGTTCAGGATGCTTTGTAGAGGTGTATTTGCTGGGAAAAATGACGCTGGGATGTAGGTTTATGATTTGCTGGGGAAGTCGAAGGATATGTCTTGGACTCCGTGGGGAATGTCTGTATAGGTGTGTGGACTCTATGGGGAAGAAGTGATACTTCACAGGGACGTGTAAGAGGGTGTAAGGACTCGCGAAGAGTGTTCGTGTTTCTGCTTCTGTACCTTGTATTAAAGGCTTAATACACGCGTATGGCGGACTGTAGGTGACGCCTTAACCATGGCATAGCTGGCGCGTACGAAGAAAAGTACTTAGGCTTGACGAGCCTAATATGGAGAGACAACGTGGAACAAAACACGACTCAGAAATTGCCTTGTTGACTAGTGATTCTTCCGGGGAATCTCTTATCAATTGGCGACTTCAAGCGTGAACTCATTCACACATGTCGCGGCTTCAAATCCGGAATAATTCAAATTCTGCGATTGTCTTCCGAAATCTTCATTTTTGCCTGCTTTGACCATGAGACGTGGTATCCGGTGATTCGTTTGGATTCATGTGATACTCATCTCTCTCGGATTTGGAATGCATGGTGCTTGGGATGCTTCTTGGACATGTTAGGGTGCTTGGTGTTTGGACCTACGTTCGGGTGGTTTATGTTTGATGCACACATGAAAGTGTTATGCTTTTAGCGTGCATGCTCGTGTTTGTAGCGGTTCTGGAGGTGTCGCTCAACCGTAGATGTTGATGTGGGTGTTTATGGCAAGGGTGTCTCCGAAAATGCGGAAAGCGAAAAATTATCCCATTTTTCGTTGTAAAGGTTTGATTCTTGATAGAAAGCGTGAGCCCCCAGTTGTCTTGGTCATGGTGTAGGTGTATGTGAGCCCCCAGTTTGACTGAGTTATGGTATATAACGATAGTCAAACTATGCAAAAGGCTATGGGTTGCATTAGGAAAAGGTGTTTTTGGATTACCCCCTCGAGTTTGTCTTAATTTGAGTGAAATTAAGGCAAAGTGGGGTCCAGGATGTGCATTGGGAGGAGGAGTTTTTGGATTACCCCCTCGAGTTTGACTAAGTTTTGGATGAAAACTGAGTCAAAGTGAAGAGTATGGTGTTTGGTTTTGAAATTTCCTCCGTAGTTTGGCTTAATTTGATTGAAATTAAGGCAAAATGGAGAAAAATGTATCGTGGGCGGAGCAGGCGGCCCAGCTGTGTCGTGCTGAGATGGCTCGGGTTCGGCGAGTACCGTCGTCTTCACCCTTAGTTTTCCTGGCGATCTTGTGTAATAAGGATTGTATGAACCCTTCCTTACATGACCGTTTGTTGTAGCTTGGCTTGAACTTGTAGTTGCTTTCGTCGTCTTAAACCTGTGTTGTTAGTAGGCTTGGGTTTGAAAGTGAAATGATTCCCGATTGGGATGTTTGGATTAAGATGTTTTCGTTGAAAAATCAATTTAATGAAAGATTCATTTTAGTTGTCGAAATGAGCTTTAAAAATGAACGCTTGAAATGTCTATTGTAAGCTTTATGCAAGATGAAAAAGTGTTTGACGTTGTGAGCTTGAGCTAGAGTTGCGAAGACCGTGGAGGGTCACTTGAGTGCAAAGGTTGAAAAGCACCCAGTTGCCGAGGATGAGAATTCGGTGGAATCTCATGACAACATGGAGTGGGATGTAGTGCTAGATTCGGTTGTGCTTTACGTAAGCTGCCTACGTATCCACGAATGTGGAATCAAACCGGCGTAGTTCGATAGAGCTTTCGCTCAAAATGTGTTAACTCGAGTGAGTTAAATTCGAAGAATGCTTTTTCTCAAAGTATGTTAACTCGAGTGGTGAGTTAAATTTTTGTGAAAGGCTTGGACTTCGAAGATTCGAGATGCGTTTCTAGGATTTGAGATGCATTTTCGAAAGGCGTATTTTGCTTCTGCGAAGGCATGTGTTTGGAAAGATGAAGTTTTGAGTGTTGAGTTAATTTTGAAAGGTGATTAGCTACTTTGAGGACGCATGTTTGAAAAAGCGTGTTTTAAAATTAGCGTATCGGCTCGTGGGAGCGTTTTCAGAACTGAAAAGTCTTGAAAGGAGCGGTTTAAATGTCGCTAAATTGTTTGATTGGAAGAAGGTTGACTCGATATCCGAGTCAATGTTTATGGGATGTTTAAAATGCCGAAAAGTTTGAAAAATAAAGACGAATCGTATGCGTGACTCGAGACTCGACATTGATAGGGATGTAAGTAACTGTGACACGTGCATTGGTAAAGCCCCCGGCTTGGCGACTCATGGTTGCTTCAGTGGCATGCTGTTATTCCTGCAAAACGAACAAGGTTAGACGAAAAAGCAGAGTACTACTCCTAGGTCTAGCACAACTTTGTCTCGACGTAGTCGTTTTAACGCCTCGATAAAGAAACAGTTTGCCTTGGATTTTTGTGGATTCTTGTGGATTTTTGTGAGGATGTCCTTGGCTTTGGAAGCTTTAGACATAGGGATGCTTTGTGTAAAAGGGTTGGTTGAGCTCAAGTGAGCGGCCTACGTATCCATGGACGGAATCAAACCTAGCGTAGTTCGAAAGGGATGTGTTTGTTTTGGTAAGGAGGTGTTTATGTGGGAAGGTGCGTGTTTAAGGACCCGCTGGTCCATAAAGGGTGTTTATGTGTTTGACCTTGATACATTGCATCCTAAGGTAGGTTCTCCTTAGTTGATCTTGGCCGCTTGTTTGTCGCATCAAAGTCCAATTTGATGGAGGGAGGTGTTCGTGTTCGCCGTTTGGGAAAAGATGAGTATTCCTATTCTCCAACCTCGATAATTGGATGAACCATCGAAGTATGTTGCTTCTTCATTGATGTTGTAAATTCTGTCGTCGGGAAATGATGTAGTGTCGATGACGGGCTCCTTGGTGTCAAATTCGGCTCAGAGCAATGTCCACCGTGCCATATGTCCCTTTGGCACGGGTTCCTTGAAGAGGTTTTAGACTGGGTCCATTTTTGTAGTAGACCTTTGTTCACTTAGCCACTTTGACTTTCGGGCTTTCTTTTTGTTGTTTTTCTCCCTTTCTTAAAGACCTTGAGACTTGTTTCTTTTTTGATTTCTTGGAAACTTTGAGATTTGTTTCCTTTTGACTTTACCCTTTTTGCCGTTGTTTTCACCTTTGATTGTATTCCCTTTTTATGTTTGAGAATTCGTCGGGCCCTTTGTGGCTTGGGCTCGAGCTTCGACTTTGCTAGACCCTATGGTGGGAAGGTTGCATGTGATCATGTGTCTATCACGCCGAACTCCTCTGACAAATTCGTTTGCTTATTAAGCACGCGATCGAGTACACGGAGGTAGGGATGTCATTGGGGCGGGGCGGGGGCGGGGGAAGCATATCCACCACCGCATCCACTTACAAAAACCCACCTCCACCTCCGCCCCATCACCCATGGCGGGTGACAACTTGTCCTCCACCACCCGCCTGACGGGGAATTTTTTAGACCCACCACCGCCCCACCAACCGCCCCAGACCCGCCCCACCCGCCCAGAAAATCAAATTATCGCTACGTAAATTTTAATATTTTTTTTACCGAAATTTTTCTAATTACGACATAGCCACATAAACACATTTCAAATAACCAACCAAAGTATTGTGAGTACCAAATAAAAATACATACGACACACATTTAAAGTTTATGAATTAAATAAATAAAAATCAATCCGACACCCTACACTAAATATAAACTAAAAAAATGTTATATACTTCATTCATATTTGAAAATATAAAGAAAAGAAAAAGTTAAAAGTAAAAGTCTTCTCTAATTTATATTTCTATGAGTATGATTATATGAATTAGGTGGGTATAGACGGGGCGGGTAAAGGCGGGGGTATCGGCGGGGCGGGGCGGGGGCGGGTAAGTAGGCGGGGCGGGGGCGGGGCGGGGGCGGGGCGGTGTTTCGATGAAATCCACCACCGCTCCACGACCCGCGGCGGGGATCACTTTTAAGATCCACCACCGCTCCACGACCCACGAAAGGGTCTCCTACCTCCACCCTAACTGGGGCGGGTGCGGGGCGGTATCCACGTTGACCCGCCCCACTGACATCTCTACACGGAGGGCGATACAGGAATACTCATACTTTTGGTCGCGATCAAATTCATGACCACTGTGGAGCTCCAAATTAGTGGATCCTCCTCCAAACGCAGCGGAGTAGTAGACCACAAGCAGACTATCGAACCATAGGTGTTTAGTCGTCGAAAACCTTCTTGTTTTTGTCTTGTACTTGATATTGACTTGGACCTTCGTACCCGGCCTAGACCTCCTTCAGATAGCTACTCCTAGGATGCAATGTATGTCGGTGCAAAATGTTTTTTTTTTTTTTTTTGAGTAGAAAGGGTAAAAGGAAACTGGTTGTAGGCAAACTTATTCCCTTATCGATTTGTTAAAATGTCGTACGTCGGAGACTCGATTATCCTAGACTGACAGAGATTGACTCGATGCTTTAAAACTCGACCCGTATTTAAAAGACTCGAAATGCTTGAGGAGATCCGCTAGATCGTCGATGGTGCTTGAGTGGACGCCTTGTCAGTTGATTCGTGATGTACGTGCCGTGGGTACACGTCGATGCCCATGGTGTTGAGACTCGATTAACGCATACTTTGATTCGCCTTGTCTTTGAAACGGTTTTGATGAAAGTGAGAGGGTGTTTCGAGTTGAAATGTGTTGTCACGTTTTGACTCTGTATAAGAGATGATTCAAGGTAGTGACGAGCTACTTGAACCGAGGGTGCTTTGAAAATGCGATGGAAACGGTAGTGCCCGTTTTCATGCATTTACTTAAGGAAGAGTTAAACGAAGCGGCTAGAGCCACTTGGTCCGACATCAAAAGTCCTCGGGATTGGGTTTGCACATTCTCGGGTTTTGTGCTTTTGCGAAAAGAGGAATGCCTGATCCTAGAAGGTTTTGGGCTAGTGAAAACCTTCGAAAAATGCTTATATTGAGAGAGGTAAAGGCCTTGAGCCATGAAACTCCTCGAGAATGGGATGACATTCTCGGGTTTGAAACGAGTTTTGTGATAAAAAGGTTGTGATGACCGCGGGTCATGCGGCCGATTTTGAGCTAGAAATGTTTTAAGACGTTTCATGCTCGACGATGTTTGGTAATAGAAAGCTAGAAGTTTATGTTAACGGTGTGTTGTTAGGATCCTATTGGTGGATGCTCGAAATGGCGTTTAAGCTATTTGAGTCGAAGGTGTCAAAATGTGATTTGCTCGTCCTCGTGGACTTTGTCAAAGGAGAAATGGATCGAGGTGGTTTGAGCCATTCGATCCGGTGCTAGGACCCACAAGATTGGGCTTGGCCATCCTTGGGTACGGCGAGGGACGCTACTTACTGGGCTGGTTCGACAATGAGTCGTTTGAAAAGATTTTGTTTAGAAAGGTTCGAAAAGGCCAAGGGCCGTGAGTTCGCTTTGAAAGACTCACCAAGAATGTGTCCTCATTCTTGGGTTATGCTTTGTGAAAAAGCATGTGATAAATGGGTTAGGATAACCGTGGGTTATTTAATCCATTTTTGTTTTCAAAGATTTAGGGAAAGTGGGTTTGCGTTGGGTTGCCCACGATGTTTGCAATGTATTTGATTAATGATTCGTTAGTTTGTTCATTTTCATCGCATGAGTTAGTGTCTTTTGCATTTTGTGATTTGTTTGTTGTTTGTTGATTTTTGATTGTTTGTTCTTTGTTGTTTGTTTTAGTTTGAGACAAGACGTAAGCGAATTTATTCATTTCATTAATTTGCGAAAAATGATTCGACAACTCAGAAAATTGCTTGGAGCTTTATCCGTAAAAGGAAATCCTAAGCTAGAGCTAGAGTCTAAGATAGATGGGTCGACAGATGACCCGACGCTAAGAGCATTAGAAGCTAAGAGGATTTCTTCTTCTTCCCATTTGCCAATGCTTCCTCTCTCGCCATCTTCCTTTTGAGTCGTGACGGTTTGCATTTTATAGGCGCATCCTCGTATGTCAGTTCATCCCCAATGTCTGTGTTAGGCGTTGGGTCGCTTGCGGGCGTGACCAAGTTTGCGTGATCCATGGGAGGGAGCGATCCTGTGAAGATCGTATGGTTAGCGAAAAGGTTGTCATCGTTGGACGGTTTGGACGGTTGAGACGGTTTGTCGAGCTTTCCTTGATCGACGAGATCTTGGATGATATGTTTAAGCTTAAAGCAGTCTTCAGTGTCGTGCCCTTTGCCTCGGTGGTATGCACAGAAGGCATTGGGGTTCCAAAATTTTGGCTTCTTGTCTTCGGGCGGCTCGTTAGTAGGCCCGATTGGTTGTAGGTAGTTGTTTTCAACCAATCTATGGAATGCCTTAGTGTAAGGCATGAAGCTCCTATAAGTTTTGGTTGCAGACGCGTCAAGGCTGTCCACAGTGTAGTTTTCCTCACTCTTGGTCGCGCGAGGAGATTTTGGTGAGTTATCTTGGTAGGTATGGCCGGTGTATCTGGCCATCGTCTTGCGATCTAAGATCGCCTTCAATCGGCGCCGACCACGATGAGTTGTTCAAGTCTTGGATGTTCTTTGCATCGCATGTATAATTGATACACGGGTCGCAGGTTGTTTATGAACTTAGGCACAAGCTCGTCCTCATGCGGACGATCTGGAATTCGTGCGCTTAGCTTTTTCCATCGAGAGAGATACTCGGTGAAACCTTCATTGTCCTGTTGGTTAAGGGCCTCGAGAGTGTGGATGGAGACGTGCTTGTCGGTCTTGTCCTTGATACGTTGCTCTAAACGCCTTATCTCGGTCTTGTGGTGATTTAAGAGGCGTTCGAGGTCATCGGTCAGCTTTGTGACTTGGTCACGGAGTGCGTTAACTTCGTCATTGCCGGCCATTTTGCGGGTGTAGGTTCGTTTCTTGTATAGGATTACTATGCGATTCTTAGTACGACGAGTATCCAGCTGAGACCTGTATTTCACTTCGTATATTAGTGACACGACTCGACCCACTAGACTCACGTTCGTTTTAAGCATTCATTTTTAGCTCATTTCTTTGTTTAGAAAGACCTTTTATGCTTTGAAAAGGGAGGTTTTTGAAAAGGTTTTAGCTAAAGGAAGCTTTTGAGGCGAGGACGCGTGCGCACGTCTCGTCTCGAAGTTGAAAGGTGTTAGCTTTGTCGAGCCCATTTAACGGTTCATCGTCAAGGGATGGATGAAAGGGGTTTGACTTGAGAGTGGTTAGCTAGTTGAGTTGAGGATGTTGAAGTGGGTTGGTTTGTGTGAGGTGCATTCGGTTAGACCTACTAGGTTCAATGTTCATTTTAGGCGTTCATTTTTAGCTCATTTCATTGTTTTGAAAGACCTTTTAAGCTTGAAAAAGGAGATTTTCGAAGAGTTTTGGCTAAAGGGAAGCTTTTGAGACGAGGATGTGTGCGCACATCTCGTCTCGATGTTAAAAATTTTGCATCCGTCGAGCTAGTATCGGTGATTTGCCGAGGTGAGCTCGAGTTCGGATGTGTAAAAGGGAATGGATTCGACTCGAGAGTGGTTAACAAGTCGAGTCGAGGATGTTAAAAGTAGAGCTAGGCCGTATGACCTAGGGGATGGAAATCCGCGAGCTTGGGTTTTAATCCTTGCTCGGGTTTTTGCTTGTTAGTGAAAAAGGAGAATTTTGAGTAAGCTTGTTTCAAAAATTCGCGATAGTTTTGTTTGAAAAGTGTTAGTTTGTTAAATGTTAGGTTCATTTATCTTTGAAACGTTTAAGCGAGTTTTCGAAGATATGAATGCAGATGCTCGTTTTGAAAAGGACCATGGGGTGCATGGCCTCGAACTTGTACGTATGACTCAAAAGGGGTGAAAAATGAGTCAGTCGGGTACACCTCCAACTACTTCGAGTACGCTTTGTCAGATACTTAACCCCTTCATTTCCTTACGCCGGGGCGATAGGTTTTCTGAAGGGAGCACTGGGGCGGTCGAGATAGCCGTTTACGGCAAGCCGTGGAGGGGCGAGAGGAAAGCTAGTCCGGCATGTGCTTTATCGAGTGGACAAGCCTGCATGTGGGAACCACCTCTCGAAGGTGCAAAGGGTGCCTAGATTCCAAAAGGAATGGACTCTAAACGAATGTGCATAGCTCAAATATGTATACTTGGATTGTTCAAGACTTTCGAGTTTCACCTCTTTATTTTTAAAAAGAAAAAGCTAGTTTTAAGTTTTAAAAATAAAATCCCCCCAGCGGAGTCGCCAAACTGTGGAACCCGGGATCGGATGGGACCCAACTCGGCGTCTTGCTTAAGGGCGCTTTTAAGTTAAAAAGACTAATTTACAAAAACCTTTAAAACTGTTTTGGAGTCGCCACCTAATTATCGCGGAAATTAGGAACTTGCTATCATGTTCTAAGCCTAAAGACATGTCCTAGATTTTGGAGCACGCCGACACCCCTAGATCTAAGGCTTGTGAAACCAGAATGGATTCGGGGTAAGGGTACTTTAGAAAAAGAGTAATTCAATTAATGATTTATGAAAATCTTTTAGAAAAGCCTATGTAAAAATAGCCTCTACTGACCTAGAACAATCCATGTAAGATGATATTTGAGCTAATGTTATCGCTACGTACAAGTGCGATAAGTTTGTAAAAGAATGCAGATGCAAATGCAAAAAGATTGATTAAAACCCTCAGTTTAGCATGTTTAACTTGTTAACGAAAACGGTTCAGTTAAAGGTCGAATTCATTGTTTAAGTTGGTTTAATGCAAAATAAGAAGGTGCAAGATGCATGCAAATAAAATAAAGTTCAATTGTCCATTGGTTTATTTTATAAGGGTCGGTTGCTTATGCGACTTTGGCGTGTCATCGGATATGGAGTGTACCCGAAGTAAATAGAACACTTGGAGTGCAAGCGCGCTGGGTGCTAAAGCCGGGCGCTAGAGTGTAGTCCCCTTTGTTAGTCCAAAGAAAATAAGAAAAAGCTTTGATCCAAGTGGATCAGTACCAACCTTGTCCTGACGCTTCAGATCTGGGCAGAGCTTCGCTTCTTGAACTTAAAAGGAGGATGAATTCAACACGGGATGGTGTGTTCAATTCAAAGATTTGAGTGCTTGAGGCTTTTGTGAATGTTTTGGTGTATACCGTGCTAGACGGTATATTTTGTGGGACCCAAGTATGGGCACTAAAACTAGGAAGAGAGGTTGTTAGAGGAGAGATTTTCTTGTGTGGAAAACTTATGTGAATAGGTCGTGCATAGGGGGGTTTATATAGGAGAATAGCCGAGAGAAATTAGGAAAGACAGTGGAAAAAGCCACACCAGGGAGCCGCATAGCCTTATGCGGTTTGTACCCTGAGCCGCATAAGCTGTTTCGGCTTGCTGGTGTGGTTTTAATTCCGTGATTTCGTATTTCCTTAATCCGGCTTGCCAAATCTTAGGGATATTCGACAATATCTCCTTACTTGTGCTCCAAGTTGACCTAGTATGACCTACTAGAGGGTTGAGGGCTTTGGAGTGAGGGCCAAAGGCTGGGTTTGGGCTCTGTTCTGAGCCCGAGCCCCGAAAATGTGAAAAAGGTGTATTTTGTGGTGTTTTGTGAAATAAGGTAAGACGTGAGGCTATATTTTGCGTGAGAGGTGGCTAAAAGGGGAGAATTTAGCTACCGGGCCTAAATTTAGGAATTTAGGAATGCTGAATTAGACCTTGTTAGTGTAAAAGGGCTAATTGTGATGCAAATGCGAAGCTCATGCCAAATGAAGCAGGACGTGGACCTAGCTAGACTCCAAATGGACAAAATGAACGTTTATTTAAATGTGATGTGAAGCGACCTAAATCATTTTAACATTTAAAACGACTCAAAATGAATTCGACATTATTAGAACCGTTTAAGTTAACGTTAAAGCATGCGTAATGAAAGTCCGTGATACATCACAGGGTTTTGTGTGGGAGGGTACGGATATGGGTATCCACAATAATCTATATAAATAAGACATATCATAAGTTGCATAGATTTGGATTTGACTAAACAATTATCAATAATAATTAGAAAAAAATTAGTTTTTGTATAAATAAAATAAAATGGTTCAATTAATCTATCTTAATAGATGATTTATTTCCAAATTCTTCATTTTCTATGAAAGAAATGAACCTTCATTTCCTGATTCTCCATTTCCTAGGAAGGAAATAGATAATTTATTTTCTCTAATAATTCACAAATATACTCATACTATATTTTCGTCACCACATCCATCGACCTTTGCTACTTACAAAAGTGACCGTTAGATCGTTTTTCAATTTAATTTAAACTGTCAAATGGAAATGGTATTGAGACAAAAAAAATAAAGCATATAAAAGACGAAGATTAAGTGAAGTTTATCTTATTCGTCTCAGTTATTTGTTTACCCTTTTATATAATACATGTTACGAATATAAATTAATTATATTTGGATCATAATATGTTATGTTACATTTATTAATGAATTGTTATCAGAATTTTGAGTATAAAATGCAAAATACAAATGTGTTACATTAAAGTATATTATTTATTAGAATAAATTCATGACTTATACCTACTTTATAACCACTTTTCATAACTCATACCTACATAATTTTTTCTTCATATCTTATACCTAGTTGATTATTTTCATTCATATTCTATACCATTAATGAAATCCGACCAAAAAACGACCGTTATTGCCTGGATATTTGAATATCTCCCTAATTAATTAATGAAATCCCTATTTTACCCCTACTCTATTCTTATAAAATCACTCTTAATCTCTCTCATTAAAAATCAAATTCCTCCTTCTCAAGTTTACGTTATTTTCACTCTCTCTCCAGGTTTCATGGTTATTTTTCTTTTCCTTTAAATTTTAAATTTGTTTAATTATTTGATGATTTTTATACTCTAATTTATTCTTATTTTTCTTCTTCCCTAAAAAAATTGTTCCGTTGATTAATTAGGAATTGAAGTTAAATTAGGGTACTTTACAGGAATTGAAGTTAAATTAGGGTCCTTTACACGAATTGAAGTTAAAAAACTTTACAGATATGAGGAATTGAAGTTAAATTAAGGTCCTTTATACAAATATCAAATCAAAAAACAAAAATTAAAACCCTAATTTCAATTAAACTTCAACAAAATCAATTTTGAGTTCAACTAGTAGTACATACTGTTATGACCAGATTTTACACAGCCCAGAATTGGCAGTTCTGGATAGACGACATAAGTATGGTCCAGAGCAGAATAAAAGAGCAACAGCAGTTGTGACCCAGAACAGGTCAGAAGAGGCATGGCAGTTATGGTCAGAAAGGTCAACTGTGGCGGTTACAAAGATCATGGGATTATGGAGTTATGGTCAGCTGAGCAGAAGTGGAAGTCATGGGAAGTTAATTAACTACCTAAGATAATGGAGAACGTGCCCTAGAAAATAGGAGCTAACTCTCAGCTTGTTTTGCCTATATATAGAGGCTCATTTGTACATTTTAGAGGATCTTTTTACTCGTTTTTTAGCATATTTAAGCACTAGAAAATATACTACAATACACTACGGTAATTTACAGTCAGTTCTGTACGAATTACTACAGAAGTGATCACTCACACAGTTGTACTCTGTAACCTCAACTCTGATATTAATAAAAGTACTCCTGGCTTGGTAGCCCGCAGTTTTCCCCATCTTCTTCTCGGGGCTTCTGCGTCATCAAATCCCTGTGTTCCTAGTTCTGTCCCATATAGCTCGGTTCTGATCAGTTCTGTTCTGTTTCGCAAATAGTACTAGTTGATCCACTTTTTTCCATTTTCTCTCTTGTGAAGTTTTTACCAAAACAAATTGGCGCCCACCGTGGGGCAACTAGTTTATTAATTTGCGTAACTTTTCTCACAAAAAATCTCACAAAAATCACCCTTTCTATACTCAAAATGGCTGATAGAACTTTGGAGGAATTAACCAAGGAGTTACAAGATGCACAATCTAAGATTCAGCAGATCTCAGAAGAGAATGCAAAACTGAAGGAAACAGAGTCTGTTCTGAAGACCAAGTTGGATTCTGCTAAGGGCAGTACCTCAAAGATCAGACCTGGGGCATCCATGAGCTCCATAATCAAGAATATAGACTTCTCTAACCTGGACGAAGATGAGGATATTGAAGACCAACTCTTGGGTGGTGAAGACGAGGAGGAAGCATCCCAGGATGCTGACAAAAGGAAGGGAAAGAAGAAATTCAACTTCACCCTCATGATGATGCAAGAGCTCCAGAAGTTACATGACAAGATTGCTAAGATCCCAGGAGTTCCAGCACCAATTGAGGAGGCTTCCCAGGAGTGCTATGCAGATTCACCATTCAGCGAGGCCATAACTATGCAGGACATCCCAAAGAAGTTCAGTGTTCCAGGGATGAAACTGTATGATGGTACAGGAGATCCACAGGACCACGTAGCCCAGTACAAGCAGAGGATGTACACACCCCGCCCAAAAGAGTACAGAGAAGCTTTGCATGTGCAAAGGCTTTGGTTCTACTCTGGCCGACCACCGCAATGGTTTGTCAATATTCCTAATGGTACTATTAAATCGTTTGCTAATCTTGTGAATGTCTTTGTTGCACGCTTGCTAGCGGCAGGAAGTTAGAGAAGCAAACAAGTGATCTGCATGCACTGTACAGAAGAAAGATGAGTCTCTACGAGACTATCTCCAAAGATTCAACAAGGAGAAGATCTTTATCCCCAACTGTGACGTTGCAACTGCTATCCAGGCTTATAGGCAAGGTTTGGTGGTCAATTCTGAGCTTTATCGTGAACTAACCAAATATCCCTGTGTTACTTTTGAGGATGTGCAGGCAAAGACCTTGGCCCAGATCAGACTTGAAGAAGATGCTTTCAGTAGGCAGGATAGTTCTGGGTACGAGAAGGTGAACAGGAAGTCTGATAGTGGACGCACCCAGAGCAGGCCAGCACCATACAGCAGGCCACCCAGAACACAAGTGCATGCTGTCAGTTCTGAGACAGTCAATTCTGATGACTCCCTCGATATCAGCAGTCTTGGCGACGAGGTTCCACAGTTGATAGCAAAGTTGGAGAGCTTTGGGAATGCTGCAAGATGGCCCAAGAGGAATGATAATCCAAATCCAAACAGGAATCCAAACAAGTATTGTGAATACCATGGAGACATCGGCCACAGTACAGAAGACTGCTATGCCTTCAAGAAGGAGATATCTTACCAGCTCAGAACTGGACGTCTGAAGGACATCATCAGACCAGTCCAGAGGAGTCAGACCAGAACTGAAAGCGCCAAATCCCAGGGTTCCAGGGGACAAGAGTCAGAAAAGCCGCCAAATCCTCCACCCTACACACACGAGGTAAAATTTATTAATGGTGGTTCTGATATCTGTGGCTTGACTTATTCTGCAGCCAAGAGGATAGCAAAGCAAGAGAAGATGCAGCCTCCAACCAGGGTAGAAAAGAATTGGGAAGTTGTCACTTTTGATCATGAAGATTGTGAAGGCATCCCGATTACGCATCATGACACCTAGTGATCAAGTTGCGCATTGGAAGCACCCTTAGACGTCGAGTTCGATTGATGGGGCGATTCAGAACCTCGATCATCCGACGCATTGAAGGAGATGGGTATAGGCCAGACAAGTCGACCAAGAACTCTAATGTTACGGTAGGATTCAAGGCGAGACCAAGCACACCTTGGGAGAGATCTCACTTCCAACCTTTGCCCAGGGAGTTTCTTCTTTTGAAAAGTTTAACGTTATTGATTCTATGACTTCGTGATAATGTTCGTTAGGCAAGCCTTGGATCCATAATCTTAAGGTCAGGCGCCTACTTACCATCAATGTGTGAAGGTCCCAACTCAATGGGGAGTTACGGTGATAAAGGAGAGAGACAGATCGCACAGAGTGCTACAGAGCGACCTTGAAGCCCCAATACCAACAAATCGCCGCATAGCAATTACGTAAACCACCAAGTCGGTAGTGGAGCCAGAGAAGTCGGGATTGGAGATGGACCAGATCAGTGTAGACCAGACCTGCCCAGAAAAGAAAGTGTTAGTGGGCGTTGATGTACCATCCAAGATGTCGATCTGATCTGATCAGTTTCCTGAAGTCTAAGAAATCAAGTTTTGCATGGAGCCACTTTGACATGACTGGAATCAGTCTTGACGTTATCACGCATGTTATGACCAGATTTTACACAGCCCAGAATTGGCAGTTCTGGATAGACGACATAAGTATGGTCCAGAGCAGAATAAAAGAGCAACAACAGTTGTGACCCAGAACAGGTCAGAAGAGGCATGTCAGTTATGGTCAGAAAGGTCAACTGTGGCGGTTACAAAGATCATGGGATAATGGAGTTATGGTCAGCTGAGCAGAAGTGGAAGTCATGGGAAGTTAATTAACTACCTAAGATAATGGAGAACGTGCCCTAGAAAATAGGAGCTAACTCTCAGCTTGTTTTGCCTATATATAGAGGCTCATTTGTACATTTTAGAGGATCTTTTTACTCTCATTAGCATACTTAAGCACTAGAAAATATACTACAATACACGACGGTAATTTACAGTCAGTTCTGTACGAATTACTACAGAAGTGATCATTCACACAGTTGTACTCTGTAACCTCAACTCTGATATTAATAAAAGTACTCCTGGCTTGATAGCCCGCAGTTTTCCCCATCTTCTTCTCGGGGTTTCTGCGTCATCAAATCCCTGTGTCCCTAGTTCTGTCCCATATAGCTCAGTTCTGATCAGTTCTGTTCTGTTTCGCAAATAGTACTAGTTGATCCACTTTTTTCCATTTTCTCTCTCGTGAAGTTTTTACCAAAACAAATTGGCGCCCACCGTGGGGCAACTAGTTTATTAATTTGCGTAACTTTTCTCACAAAAACCTCATAAAAATTACCCTTTCTATACTCAAATGGCTGATAGAACTTTGGAGGAATTGTCCAAGGAGTTACAAGACGCACAATCTAAGATTCAGCAAATTTCAGAGGAGAATGCAAGACTGAAGGAAACAGAGTCTGTTCTGAAGACTAAGTTGGATTCTGCTAAGGGCAGTACATCAAAGATCAGACCTGGGGCATCCTTGAGTTCTATAATCAAGAGAATAGACTTCTCTAATCTGGACGAAGATGAAGATCTCGAAGACCAACTCCTGGGTGGTGAAGATGAGGAAGAATCATCCGAGAACGCTGACAAGAGGAAGGGCAAGAAGAAGTTCAACTTCACCCTCATGATGATGCAAGAACTCCAGAAGTTACATGACAAGGTTGCAAAGATCGCAGGAGTTCCAGCACCGATTGAGGAGGCTTCCCAAGAGTGTTATGCAGATTCACCATTCAGTGAGGCCATAACTATGCAGGACATCCCAAAGAAGTTCAGTGTTCCAGGGATGAAACTGTATGATGGTACAGGAGATCCACAGGACCACGTAGCCCAGTACAAGCAAAGGATGTACACGGTCCCAGTTCCAAAAGAGTACAGAGAAGCCTGCATGTGCAAAGGCTTTGGTTCTACTACTGGACCGACTCTGCGCAATGGTTTGTCAATATTCCTAATGGTACTATTAAATCGTTTGCTAATCTTGTGAATGTCTTTGTTGCACGGTTGCTAGCGGCAGGAAGTTAGAGAAGCAAACAAGTGATCCGCATGCACTGTATCAGGAAGAAAGATGAGTCTCTACGAGACTATCTCCAAAGATTCAACAAGGAGAAGATCTCTATCCCCAACTGTGACGTTGCAACTGCTATCCAGGCTTATAGGCAAGGTTTGGTGGTCAATTCTGAGCTTTATCGTGAACTAACCAAGTATCCTTGTGTTACTTTTGAAGATGTGCAGGCAAAGACCTTGGCCCAGATTAGACTTGAAGAAGATGCTTTCAGTAGGCAGGATAGTTCTGGGTATGAGAAGGTGAACAGGAAGTCTGATAGTGGATCCACCCAGAGCAGGCCAGCACCATACAACAGGCCACCCAGAACACAAGTGCATGCTGTCAGTTCTGAGACAGTCAATTCTGATGACTCCCTCGATATCAGCAGTCTTGGTGTTGAGGTTCCACAGTTGATAGCAAAGTTGGAGAGCTTTGGGAATGCTGCAAGATGGCCCAAGAGGAATGATAATCCAAATCCAAACAGGAATCCAAACAAGTATTGTGAATACCATGGAGACATCGGCCACAGTACAGAAGACTGCTATGCCTTCAACAAGGAGATATCCTACCAGCTCAGAACTGGACGTCTGAAGGACATCATCAGACCAGTCCAGAGGAGTCAGACCAGAACTGAAAGCGCCAAGTCCCAGGGTTCCAGGGGACAAGAGTCAGAAAAGCCGCCAAATCCTCCACCCTACACACACGAGGTAAAATTTATTAATGGTGGTTCTGATATCTGTGGCTTGACTTATTCTGCAGCCAAGAGGATAGCAAAGCAAGAGAAGATGCAGCCTCCAACCAGGGTAGAAAAGAATTGGGAAGTTGTCACTTTTGATCATGAAGATTGTGAAGGCATCCCGATTACGCATCATGACACCTAGTGATCAAGTTGCAGATTGGAAGCACCCTTGTACGCCGAGTTCGATTGATGGGGCGATTACGTGAACCTCGATCATCTTTGGACGCATTGAAGGAGATGGGTATAGGCCAGACAAGGTGACCAAGTACTCTAATGTTCTGGTAGGATGCAGTGGCGAGACCAAGCCCACCTTGGGAGAGATCTCACATCCAACCTATGCCCAGGGAGTTTCTTCTTTTGAAAAGTTTAACGTTATTGATTCTATGACTTCGTATAATGTCTTTGTTAAGCGTGCCTTGGATCCATAATCTTAAGGTCGTGGCGTCTACTTACCATCAATGTGTGAAGGTCCCAACTCAATGGGGAGTTCGGTGATAAAGGGAGAGAGACAGATCGCATAGAGTGCTACAGAGCGACCTTGAAGCCTCCAAATACCAACAAATCGCCGCATAGCAATTACGTAAACCAGTCAAGTCGGTAGGGAGCCAGAGAAGTCGGGATTGGAGATGGACCAGATCAGTGTAGACCAGACCTGCCCAGAAAAGAAAGTGCTAGTGGGCGTTGATGTACCATCCAAAGATCGATCCGATCCGATCGGTTTCCTGAAGTCTAAGAAATCAAGTTTTGCATGGAGCCACTTTGACATGACTGAATCCCGACGTTATCACGCACAAGCTCAACATTGATCCCAATTACGCATCAAAGGCACCGTAAGCGCAGGAAGTTTGCACCGAGAGAAATGTTATCATCAATGAGGAAGTCCGTAAGTTATTGGACATGAATATGGTAAGAGAGGTAATGTATCCTGTTGGTTAGCTAATGTGGTTGTTGTGCGTAAGAAGAATGGAAAGTGGAGAGTCTGTAGACTACACAGATCTCGAACAAAGCATGTCCCAAGGATCCTTTCCCTCTTCCTCACATTGATGCCATGGTTGACAAGACTGGCCGCCATGAAGTTCGACTTTCATGGATGCCTCAAGTGGTTTTAATCGGATCAAGATGTATCCTCCGCATCAGAGGGAACCTCCTTCATGACAGGCATCGTGGTATCTATTGCTACACCGCCATGCCCTTTGGACTCGAAATCTTTGGTGCCACTTACCAAAGGCTAGTCAATATGATGTTCAAAGATCTAATTGGGGACACAATGGAGGTTTATATCGATGATATGGTGGTAAAGTCTAAAGACGCCAAAGATCATGTGAAGCACCTAGAGCAAGCGTTTGCAGTTCTGGACAAGTTCAATATGAAGCTGAATCCCACAAAGTGCAACTTTGGAGTATCTTCTGGTAAGTTCTTGGGTTACTTGGTCACCAGAAGAGGAATTGAAGCAAGTCCAGAACAGATAAAGGCAATCCTGGATCTGGAGCCCCCCAGATCTGTGAAAGACATCCAGAAGTTGACAGGAAGAGTAGCAGCTCTGAACAGATTCATTTCTAGATCCTCAGAAAGGTGCAAGCCCTTCTACGATATGCTCAAGAAGAACAAAGAATTCCAATGGAGTGAGAAGCACGAGGAGGCATTCCAGGATCTGAAGAGTTACCTGTCAACTCCACCACTGCTGTCCAGACCAGAAGAGGGAGAACCGTTAAGTCTGTACCTATCAGTCACGGAGCATTCAGTAAGTGCAGTTCTGGTCAGGGAAGAAGATGGTTTGCAGTATCCAATATACTACGTGAGTAAGAGCTTGCTGAATCTTTGAAACCAGGTATTCTCTTACGGAAAGGTATGTTCTTGCCTTAATTATGTCAACTACTAAGCTTAGACCTTATTTTGAGAGTCATCATATCCGTGTTAGAACTAACCTTCCAGCTTAAGTCAGTCTTGAGAAAGCCCGAATCGTCTGGGAGAATGGCTAAGTGGTCAGCGGCATCGACGTGACATCGCTTATGAACCCGTAATGCAATAAAGTCACAAGCCTTGGCGATTTTGTGGTCGATTTCACCGACCCTGGAAGAAAGTGGTGCTATGGAGGTGTTGAAACTCACACAGGCGTAAAAGGAGAAACCTGGTCTTTGATAATCGATGGAGCAACTAATGTTAGAGGTTACGGTCTGGGCATTGTCCTGAAATCGCCACAAGGGGACATACTAGCCCAGTCAGCTGGGCCAGAATTTCAGACAACCAACAATGAGGCTAATATGAAGCGTTAATTGCGTGTTTGATGGTCTGTGTTGGTCTTGGTGTCAAGAATTTGGAGGTAAGCGACTCTTTACTTATTGTTAATCAGTTAATGGTTCTTTGCGCCAAAAATTCTAAGATGTTGCTATACCTGCAGAAGGTTAGGTCCTTGGTTTTGAAGTTTGACCATTTAGGATTGACCATATCCCCAGAGACCCGTAACTCACAGCGCACTCACTAGCTAGTCTTGGCTCTAGTTTCAAACCTGCAGACTGACAGATTCCCATAAGACATCTCCTCAGACCTTCTATAGAGAAGTCTGATCCTGTTCTGAACCTGTCTACCCCCACTCCTGTCTCTTGGACTGCACCTTTTTATGCTTTTCTTAGAGATGGTGTTTTACCCCCAGACAGACTTGAGGCTAGAGCTTTTCGGCTTAAAGCCTCGAGGTATGTCTTGATTAATGATGTTCTGTACAAGAAGTCTATGTCAGGTCCATATTTGCGCTGCCTAGAACCAGCAGAAGCCAGAACTGTTCTGGAAGAGCTACACGAAGGAGATTGTGGCAATCACAGTGCTGGAAGAAGTTTGGCCAGCAAAGCTCTCAGATTTGGTTACTTCTGGCCAACTATGAGAAAGGAGGCTGTGGAGTACGCAAGCAAATGTGAAGCATGTCAAAAGCATTCTCCAATGATTCACCAACCAGCTGAGGTCCTACACCCTATTTCTTTACCGTGGCCTTTCATGAAGTGGGGCATGGACATAGTTGGAAAGCTCCCAATGGCTCCAGGACAGAAGGTGTTTATGTTGGCAATGACAGACTACTTTTCGAAGTGGATTGAGGCTGAAGCATTCAGAAGTGTAACAGAAAAGGAAGTCATCTCGTTTATCAAAAGGAACATCATTTGCAGATTTGGAATTCCAAGCCAGATTGTGTGTGACAATGGTACACAGTTTGTAGGGAACAAGACTAGAGAATTCTGTGCAACTTGGGGCATTGAACTGCTTACTTCTGCACCAAGATATCCTCAGTGCAATGGCCAGGCAGAATCTAGCAACAAGATTGTTATAAAAGTCCTAAAGAAGAAGCTGAAAAAGAGGCGAGGGAGATGGGCAGAAGAGCTACCATTAGTTCTGTGGGCTGACAGAACTACACCAAAGACTTCTACAGGACAGACTCCGTTCTCTTTGGTGTATGGTTGTGAAGCGGTGATTCCAGCAGAAGTGTCTGTTCCAACAGCAAGGTATGGTCTGAACAGTTTAGAAGCTAACCCAGAGTTGTTGTCTTCCAGCCTTGACTTTGTAGAAGAGCTAAGGGATGCAGCCAAGATAAGGTTAGCAGCTTACCAGCAGAATGTGGCCAGGACTTTCAACAAGCATGTCAAGGCCAGAGTCTTCAGAGAAGGAGATTTAGTCCTGAGGAAAGTATTCGAGAATACAAAAGAGAACTCTGCTGGGAAGCTAGCCCCAGTCTGGGAAGGACCATACTTGATTGATTCAGTTGTAGGCCAAGGAGCCTATAGACTGGTAACTCTGGAGGGAGAGTTGATTCCTAGAGCATGGAATGCAACTAACCTCAAACTCTATCTTTGTTAATACGGTATTTTTATTTCTGTACTTTCAATTCTGTATTTTCAATTCTGCACCTTTTAGTTTTCGTGAATATTTAATTGCAAATCTCATTCAATAAAAACCATTGAACTCCAATGGTGTAGTTTAACTTTATTTCTAGTTTTGTAGGTTACATCTTTGGTTCAAAAGTAAATATTTTCTATCACAAATAAAAACAAAGTAAAATAGTACGCTACATATTACAAATAAAGGAGTTCATCCTCCAGACTTGTTTAGGAGTTTATCCTCCAGTTCTACTCAGGGAGTATAGCCTCCAGTTCTGGGCCTAGTCCCCAGTTTCCAAGGAACTTGTCTTCCAGACTTGAGCTCAGTCCTCAGCCTTGAGCAGCAAACATCTGCGGTGGAGATCTTCCTCCGATCCACAGTCACGGCTGGATCCTGCAGCGGCAAATCCTGCTGAGAGGATGCGTCCTCGGATTGACGGACCAGGGCTTGACCGCCGTTAAGAGAGTCCTATAATATCCCTTAAGGTAAGCCATGATCATGCATACGTAAGTTTGGGGTGTACACCTGCGAGGTTAGTACATTCACAGAACAATAGAAGCAATAGAAGCAACAGAAACGAAAGTAGTTGAGTCCTTGGACCACCAAGGCTAACTAAATACTAAGCAACCGAATCTGACAGGGCAGACTAGAAAAATGTCTTGCCCTGCAGACTAAGCGAAAGTATCACAAGAGCAAATGCATGCAGTTCACAGAATAATTACGCACTGGACATACAAGTCCAGGCCATACCACGATTGTTTGAATTTACACAAAATGTTCACAAGAGTAATTGTTTTTCATTCTTCTTCTTCTTCGTAAGGATTGTCTTCACTGGGCATCTTCGCCAAAGACCACCATCACCAGACGCAGAGGGTTCTTCCCGATCGCTGCCAGCCTCCTCTCCTGAACCGCACACACCGGGAAGAGTCATTAAATTTCTCCACAAAGAAGATCAATGTCCCACTCCTCACGCCGGACTCAGAGGCACGCATCATCTGAATTCTGGTCCGGGCTGTGTAAAACAGCGCCAGATCGCCTCCTGGTTCTGAGCCGCCCTCAAGCTCCCGAACACGCGCTGAGATTCTCATTCTCCGACCTCAACGAGGCCAGACTCTCCTCAGACTTGGCAAAGAAGCCAGCTTTTTCAAATTACGCCTTCATACCATCCAGAGCTTTTTCCATGTGCAGACAGGCTTGCTCTTTCAGAGCAACCTGGTCCTCCAAACAAGCAGCCACACGATCCCCGTATGGAAATTATGTGCCCCAAACTCGAGATACAGTCAAGAGTCTGCAAATGTAATGGTGTAAGGTACAATAGTGGTAGAATTATCATGAGAATTTGTACTAGAAGTATATCAGGTTATTACCTGCAGAGCAGAGTGAGTGGCTCTAAACGCCAGTTCTGTGGTGCCAACCCTGATCAGGTCTGGGTTGACCCTCTTAGCTGCTTGTTGGATTATTTTTTCTACGCCTGTTGATGGCGTGTTGGACAGAAATGTCCCTGGTAATGACAAACCTTTAATTTCATCCGCTTTCCTTTTCTTTGATTTTTTGTCTGGTGTGCTCTTCCCTGGGTCAGCCTGAGTCTTCTCCTTAGACTCCTCAACCTTCAGCGCCTTAAATCCCGGAGTAGGAATACCTGTAGGAACGAACAATGGTTTCACATCTGGACCCCCAGCCAGTATAGCATTCATCTTCTCCTCGAGAAGGGTAGGGTTGAGTCTGCCCCTAGTAAATGGCCTAGAAGATTCACCTAGCATAAACCACACATATTTCAGAATCTTGTGTTCAGACCAGACTTGACCAGACTAGACCAAATAGAAAAATAAAGAGACTTACCCTTGATGGCGGAAACCATAGGCACATGCACCTTCACCGACTTCTTTGCTGGCCTACAGAACGTGGGGAATACCGTTTTGTTATCCTCCTCAGACCAAGTCCTCTCCTTGAGAGGCAAAGCCATGAACGCAGCAATCCTAGCCTTAGAATCCTCCCTTGGCACAGCCGCCAAGAACTACCAAGACATAGAACACAAGAAACCTTTAGATCAAAGACGTAATAGAAAAGCCAGAAAACATAGACCTGAGTCAGAAGAGACTAACCTCTCTCACCGATGGGGTAGTCCAAACAACCGCTGTTCCCAAGTGTATCGCTTTTCAGAAAAAGGAAACCTGTTTTCCAGTCTTTATCATCCCCAGTATCAGGGAGCTCAATCAGATTGCTTTGACTCTTTCTGATTCTGAAGATGAACCTCCCCCGGCCATGGGCCCTCACAGAATAGACATTTTTGAGATCCTGCACCGTCAGTTGCAGTCTGAACTTTGTGCAGAGTTTATCAGTCAGGCATATGACCTTCCACATGCTGGGCATAATTTGACAAGGGGCGAGTTTCATTGATGAAAGCACTCCGCTGATCCAAGAATTGCAAGGAATTCTCAGACCAGCCCTGAAAGGGAACTCATGAATGCAGATCCACCCTAGGGAGGTCCAGGAAGCAGTAATATAGTCGTCAGAAGGAACGAAGATTTCAGCAGATGAAGGCACGATGTGATGATCTTTTAAGTATTTGATGATTGTTTGAGATAAAGTGTTTTTGGTTTCGTCATCAAAGGAGTCACCTTTGATGAATCTGTGATCACCATACATGATTTCATTGATTTCGATGATTTCAAGATCAAGATCTTGCTCAGCCATGGAGTTTGGTTTTTGATTTGATTTGATGATCAAAGTAAGCGAAGGAGGAAGATGATGAACAGTGGAAGGTAAAATTAAAAAAAAAGTTGGCAAGGTAAGTGCTCGAAATTACCGAAGGGTCCTATTTATACTCGAGGTTAAAAGAGTTCAAGTGGGACTAGGATTTTACCGTTGGTAAAATTCAAAACAACCCCAGAATTAGCCGTTGCTACTATTCAGGAGTCAAATCAGGTTTTAAATTCTCACCTAACTTCTGATTTTTATATTATCCCTTTGAATGTTGTGCACAAGTCTGGCTGGGTACAAAGTTGATGTTTAAATTTACAGCCGTTGTCTCTGTTCTAGTCTGTTCTGTATAGAAGTGTTTCTACAGGATTGTTTCCTCAAGATTGCTGAACACTGCACTTGAGAAAACAAGGGGCATTTGTTATGACCAGATTTTACACAGCCCAGAATTGGCAGTTCTGGATAGACGACATAAGTATGGTCCAGAGCAGAATAAAAGAGCAACAGCAGTTGTGACCCAGAACAGGTCAGAAGAGGCATGCCAGTTATGGTCAGAAAGGTCAACTGTGGCGGTTACAAAGATCATGGGATAATGGAGTTATGGTCACCGAAAGCGTATGGAAGTCATGGGAAGTTAATTAACTACCTAAGATAATGGAGAACGTGCCCTAGAAAATAGGAGCTAACTCTCAGCTTGTTTTGCCTATATATAGAGGCTCATTTGTACATTTTAGAGGATCTTTTTACTCTCATTAGCATACTTAAGCACTAGAAAATATACTACAATACACGACGGTAATTTACAGTCAGTTCTGTACGAATTACTACAGAAGTGATCAATAAACGCAGGAAGTTTGCACCGGAGAGAAATGTTATCATCAATGAGGAAGTCCAGGAGTTACTGGACATGAATATGGTAAGAGAGGTAATGTATCCTGACTGGTTAGCTAATGTGGTTGTTGTGCAGAAGAAGAATGGAAAGTGGAGAGTCTGTGTAGACTACACAGATCTGAACAAAGCGTGTCCCAAAGATCCTTTCCCTCTTCCTCACATTGATGCCATGGTGGACAAAACTGCTGGCCATGAAGTTCTGACTTTCATGGATGCTTCAAGTGGTTTTAATCAGATCAAGATGTATCCTCCAGACCAGGAGGGAACCTCCTTCATGACAGACCGTGGTATCTATTGCTACACCGCCATGCCTTTTGGACTCAGAAATGCTGGTGCCACTTACCAAAGGCTAGTCAATATGATGTTCAAAGATCTAATTGGGGACACAATGGAGGTTTATATCGATGATATGGTGGTAAAGTCTAAGGATGCTAAAGATCATGTGAAGCACCTAGAGCAAGCGTTTGCAATTCTGGACAAGTTTAATATGAAGCTGAATCCCACAAAGTGCAACTTTGGTGTATCTTCTGGTAAGTTCTTGGGTTACTTGGTCACCAGAAGAGGAATTGAAGCAAGTCCAGAACAGATAAAGGCGATCCTAGATCTGGAGCCCCCCAGATCTGTGAAAGACATCCAGAAGTTGACAGGAAGAGTAGCAGCTCTGAACAGATTCATTTCTAGATCCTCAGAAAGGTGCAAGCCCTTCTACGATATGCTCAAGAAGAACAAAGAATTCCAATGGAGTGAGAAGCACGAGGAAGCATTCCAGGATCTGAAGAGTTACCTGTCAACTCCACCACTGCTGTCCAGACCAGAAGAGGGAGAACCGTTAAGTCTGTACCTATCACCACGGAGCATTCGATAAGTGCAGTTACGGTCAGGGAAGAAGATGGTTTGCAAGATTCCAATATACTACGTGAGTAAGAGCTTGCTGAATCTTTGAAACCAGGTATTCTCTTCTCGAAAGGTATGTTCTTGCCTTAATTATGTCAACTACTAAGCTTAGACCTTATTTTGAGAGTCATCATATCGTGTTAGAACTAACCTTCCAGCTTAAGTCGGTCTTGAGAAAGCCTGAATCGTCTGGGAGAATGGCTAAGTGGTCTGCGGCACCAAGACGCATTTACATCGCTTATGAACCCGAGCGGCAATAAAGTCACAAGCCTTGGCGATTTTGTGGTCGATTTCACCCACCCTGGAAGAAAGTGGTGCTATGGAGGTGTTGAAACTCACACAGGCGTAAAAGGAGAAACCTGGTGTCAGATAATCGATGGAGCAATAATGTTAGAGGTTCTGGTCCGGGCATTGTCCTGAAATCGCCACAAGGGGACATACTAGCCCAGTCAGCCAGAATTTCGTACAACCAACAATGAGGCGAATATGAAGCGTTAATTGCGGGTTTGATGGTCTCAGATTGGTCTTGGTGTCAAGAATTTGGAGGTAAAAAGCGACTCTTTACTTATTGTTAATCAGATTACATGGTTCTTTTGCGGCCAAAGATTCTAAGATGTTGCTATACCTGTAGAAGGTTAGGTCCTTGGTTTTGAAGTTTGACCAGCTTTAGGATTGACCAGATCCCCAGAGACCGTAACTCACAAAGTGCACTCACTAGCTAGTCTTGGCTCTAGTTTCAAACTGCGCAGACTGGACAGATTCCCATAAGACACCTCCTCGCACCTTCTATAGAGAAGTCCGATCCTGCTCAACCTCGTCTACCCCCACTCTTGTCTCTCGATCGCACCTTTTATGCTTTTCTTAGAGATGGTGTTTTACCCTGCATGCACTTGAGGCTAGAGCTTTTCGGCTTAAAGCCTCGAGGTATGTCTTGATTAATGATGTTCTGCATAAGAAGTCTATGTCAGTCCATATTTGCGCCGCTTAGAACCGCCAGGCTTTAACTGCTCGAAGAGCTACACGAAGGAGATTGTGGC
Source organism: Dianthus caryophyllus (assembly GCA_023091065.1). Lineage (NCBI taxonomy): Eukaryota > Viridiplantae > Streptophyta > Magnoliopsida > Caryophyllales > Caryophyllaceae > Dianthus > Dianthus caryophyllus. Next base: position 32,720,010 of record CM041520.1, on the reverse strand, counting down.
AATCACAAGGTCTTTGGAAGAAGTTTGGCCAAAGAAAGCTCTCGATTTGGTTACTTCGCCAACTATGAGAAAGGAGGTCGTGGAGTACGCAAGCAAATGTGAAGCATGTCAAAAGCATTCTCCAATGATTCACCAACCACCGAGGTCCTACACCCTATTTACGCACCGTGGCCTTTCATGAAGTGGGGCATGGACATAGTTGAAAGCTCCCAATGGCTCCGGTGACGTAAGGTGTTTATGTTGGCAATGACAGACTACTTTTCAAGTGGATTGAGGTCAAGCATTCGAAGTGTAACGTAAAAGGAAGTCATCTCGCTTATCAAAAGGAACATCATCCGCAGATTTGGAATTCCAAGCCGATTGTGTGTGACAATGGTACACGCTTGTAGGAACAAGACTAGAGAATTTCAGGCAACTTGGGGCATTGAACTGCTTACTTCTGCACCAAGATATCCTCAGTGCAATGGCCAGGCAGAATCTAGCAACAAGATTGTTATAAAAGTCCTAAAGAAGAAGCTGAAGAAGAGGCGAGGGAGATGGGCAGAAGAGCTACCATTAGTTACGTGGGTCGACGTAACTACACCAAAGACTTCTACAGATGCACTCTCTTTCTTTGTATGGTTGTGAAGCGGTGATTCCAGCAGTGTCTGCTCCAACAAAGAAGGTATGGTCTCGAGCAGTTTAGAAGCTAACCCGCAGTTGTTGTCTTCCACCTTGACTTTGTAGAAGAGCTAAGGGATGCGGCCAAGATAAGGTTAGCGACTTACCCGGCCAGAATGTGGCCAGGACTTTCAACAAGCATGTCAAGGCCAGAGTCTTCAGAGAAGGAGATTTAGTCCTGAGGAAAGTATTCGAGAATACAAAAGAGAAGTCTGCAGGGAAGCTAGCCCCAGTCTGGGAAGGACCATACTTGATTGATTCAGTTGTAGGCCAAGGAGCCTATAGACTGGTAACTCTGGAGGGAGAGTTGATTCCTAGAGCATGGAATGCAACTAACCTCAAACTCTATCTTTGTTAATACGGTATTTTTATTTCTGTACTTTCAATTCTGTATTTTCAATTCTGCACCTTTTAGTTTTTGTGCATATTTAATTGCAAATCTCATTCAATAAAAACCATTGAACTCCAATGGTGTAGTTTAACTTTATTTCTAGTTTTGCAGGTTACATCTTTGGTTCAAAAGTAAATATTTTCTATCACAAATAAAAACAAAGTAAATATAGTACGCTACATATTACAAATAAAGGAGTTCATCCTCCAGACTTGTTTAGGAGTTTATCCTCCAGTTCTACTCAGGGAGTATAGCCTCCAGTTCTGGGCCTAGTCCCCAGTTTCCAAGGAACTTGTCTTCCAGACTTGAGCTCAGTCCTCAGCCTTGAGCAGCCAGTCCTGCAGTGGAGATCTTCCTCCACACAGTCACCAGATCTGCAGAGCGGCCACTCTACTGAGAGGATGCGTCCTCGGATTGACGGACCAGGGCTTGACCGCCGTTAAGAGAGTCCTATAATATCCCTTAAGGTAAGCCATGATCATGCATACGTAAGTCTGGGGTGTACACCTGCGAGGTTAGTACATTCACAGAACAATAGAAGCAATAGAAGCAACAGAAACGAAAGTAGTTAAGTCCTTGGACCACCAAGGCTAACTAAATACTAAGCAACCGAATCTGACAGGGCAGACTAGAAAAATGTCTTGCCCTGCAGACTAAGCGAAAGTTTCACAGTAGCAACAGACAGAAGTTCACAGAATAATTACAGACCTGGACATACAAGTCCAGGCCATACCACAGATTGTTTGAATTTACACAAAATGTTCACAAGAGTAATTGTTTTTCATTCTTCTTCTTCTTCAGAAGGATTGTCTTCAGCCTGGGCATCTTCGCCAGCACCACCATCACCAGACGCAGAGGGTTCTTCCCGACAAGCGCGCCAGCCTCCTCTCCCTGAACCGCACACTGGGAAGAGCTGTTTAAATTTCTCCACAAAGAAGATCAATGTCCCACTCCTCACGCCGGACTCGAGAGGCACGCATCATCTGAATTCTGGTCTGGGCTGTGTAAAACAGCGCCAGATCAGTCTCCTGGTTCTGAGCCGCCCTCAAGCTCCCGAACACGCCGCCGAGATTCTCATTCTCTCGACCTCAACGAGGCCAGACTCTCCTCGAACTTGGCAAGCAGCCTTGGCTTTTTCACCGCCTTCATACCATCCAGAGCTTTTTCCAAGTTCAGACAGGCTTGCTCTTTCAGAGCAACCTGGTCCTCCAAATACAGTCACACGATCCCCAGAAGTGGAAATTATGTGCCCTAAACTCGAGATACAGTCAAGAGTCTGCAAATGTAATGGTGTAAGGTACAATAGTGGTAGAATTATCATGAGAATTTGTACTAGAAGTATATCAGGTTATTACCTGCAGAGCAGAGTGAGTGGCTCTAAACGCCAGTTCTGTGGTGCCAACCCTGATCAGGTCTGGGTTGACCCTCTTAGCTGCTTGTTGGATTATTTTTTCTACGCCTGTTGATGGCGTGTTGGACAGAAATGTCCCTGGTAATGACAAACCTTCAATTTCATCCGCTTTCCTTTTCTTTGATTTTTTGTCTGGTGTGTTCTTCCCTGGGTCAGCCTGAGTCTTCTCCTTAGACTCCTCAACCTTCAGCGCCTTAAATCCTGGAGTAGGAATACCTGTAGGAACGAACAATGGTTTCACATCTGGACCCCCAGCCAGTATAGCATTCATCTTCTCCTCGAGAAGGGTAGGGTTGAGTCTGCCCCTAGTAAATGGCCTAGAAGATTCACCTAGCATAAACCACACATATTTCAGAATCTTGTGTTCAGACCAGACTTGACCAGACTAGACCAAATAGAAAAATAAAGAGACTTACCCTTGATGGCGGAAACCATAGGCACATGCACCTTCACCGACTTCTTTGCTGGCCTACAGAACGTGGGGAATACCGTTTTGTTATCCTCCTCAGACCAAGTCCTCTCCTTGAGAGGCAAAGCCATGAACGCAGCAATCCTAGCCTTAGAATCCTCGCTTGGCACAGGCTGCCAAGAATCCGCTGAAGACATAGAACACAAGAAACCTTTAGATCAGCACAGAATAGAAAAGCCAGAAAACATAGACCTGAGTCAGAAGAGACTAACCTCTCTCACCGATGGGGTAGTCCAAACAACCGCTGTTCCCAAGTGTATCGCTTTTCAGAAAAAGGAAACACTGCACTTGAGAAAACAAGGGGCATTTGTTATGACCAGATTTTACACAGCCCAGAATTGGCAGTTCTGGATAGACGACATAAGTATGGTCCAGAGCAGAATAAAAGAGCAACAACAGTTGTGACCCAGAACAGGTCAGAAGAGGCATGGCAGTTATGGTCAGAAAGGTCAACTGTGGCGGTTACAAAGATCATGGGATTATGGAGTTATGGTCAGCTGAGCAGAAGTGGAAGTCATGGGAAGTTAATTAACTACCTAAGATAATGGAGAACGTGCCCTAGAAAATAGGAGCTAACTCTCAGCTTGTTTTGCCTATATATAGAGGCTCATTTGTACATTTTAGAGGATCTTTTTACTCGTTTTTTAGCATACTTAAGCACTAGAAAATATACTACAATACACTACGGTAATTTACAGTCAGTTCTGTACGAATTACTACAGAAGTGATCACTCACACAGTTGTACTCTGTAACCTCAACTCTGATATTAATAAAAGTACTCCTGGCTTGGTAGCCCGCAGTTTTCCCCATCTTCTTCTCGGGGCTTCTGCGTCATCAAATCCCTGTGTTCCTAGTTCTGTCCCATATAGCTCGGTTCTGATCAGTTCTGTTCTGTTTCGCAAATAGTACTAGTTGATCCACTTTTTTCCATTTTCTCTCTTGTGAAGTTTTTACCAAAACACATACCTACTGTAATCTTAACGACGATGTCGATTACAAGCTACGTCGTTGATTTTGAGAGAAAAAATCTCAACAAAAAGTAAAGAAACATGAACAAATTCAAGTGGGGGAATTAATTTGGGGGAAAAATTTTGCACAGTAATTTTAAGAGTTCTAATTTTAATCGTGAATTTTGGGGGGTTAATTTGGTAGAAAGTGAAGGGTGGGTAAAAAATACCCAAGCCATTAAAGAAGGACAAATCAGGAAGTTCGTGTCTTTTTTGGTCGGAATTCATTAATGGTATAGATTATGAATGAAAATAGTCAACTAGGTATAAGATATGAAGGAAAAATTATGTAGGTATAAGTTATGAAATGTGATTATAAACTAGGTATAAAGCATGAATTTACTCTATTTATTATTTAGTATTAACCTATTTGAAAAATAATAATACAACAACGAAAACATATCATACAATTATGATAACATATTACATAAATGTTATTACAATTTTTTGTTTTCTATGTTTCATAATATGTTACAAATATATTTAAAAATTATGGTAACATATTGCAAAAATTTTAGGACTAGTTTTTGTATTCTATATGTGACAATTTGTCATTAATATAATATAATATGTTACCATTTTTATCCTCTTTGTTACCATTTTAAATACCCATTTTTTTTTTCGCTTTTTAAAATGGTAACAAAGACGGGTCTTATTATTTGGTCTTAGATAAGAATTTGGGTCTTTTTAATACGGGTCAGGTTTGACCCATTTTAATTTATTTTTTTTCAAGACCCAAATTTTGTTACCATTTTTATCCTCTTGAAAAAATAAAATAAAATTAAAACAGTTCAAACCCGACCCGTATTAAGGCTTAAGACGGATCTTTGGTCTTAAATAAGAATTTGAGATATCACATAACATAAATAGATAAATATTAAAATAATTAAATTGACCACTTTCTATATATTATATACTTGTAATATAAATTGAACCTAAATGGTCAATAAATTGCATAGATTTGGATTTGACTAAACAATTATCAAAACTAATTAGAAAAAAATTAGTTTTTGTATAAACAAAATAAAATGGTTCAATTAATCTCGCTTAATAGATGTTTTATTTCCAAATTTTCCATTTTTAATGAAGGAAATGAACCTCCATTTAATAATCCTCCATTTCCTAGGAAGGAAATAGATAAATCTATTTCTTCTAATAATCCCTAAATATACTTGTAATATAAATTGAGCCAAAATAATCAATAAATTGCACAGATATGATTTGACTAAACAATTATCAATTGTAAATTGCCAAAATAAATCTCTATATAAATAAACATACAATGGTTCAATTAATCAGTCATACCCACATTTTTGGGAGCAACACATAAGGTTCGTTTTTCTTTTATTTCAATTTCGAGAATTTTTTAGTTTAATATCGCCCCCTAATTTTGTTCTGAGTTTAATTTTAATTTTAATTTTAATGGGTAATAGTTTTAGAATTTTCGTTGGAGTATTATTCAGTTTGAATTTTAATTTAGGTTTCATGATGAATAAGTGATTGAAAACCATAAATTAGATTGAAAACCATAAGGTTCGTTTTTCAGCCCTTTTTCTTTTATTTCAATTTCGAGAATTTTTTAGTTTAATATCGCCCCTAATTTTGTTCTGAGTTTAATTTTAATGGGTAAAAGTTTCAAAATTTTCATTAGAGTATTATTCAGTTTGAATTTTAATTTAGGTTTCATGATAAATAAGTGATTGAAAACTACTGTAGCAGAAATTAGATTGATAAACTACTATAAATTAGGTTTCATGATAAACTACTATTGTTTATGTTTCAAAACCATAAATTAGATTTAAAGTAGGGTTTATGTTTAATTTGTCGTTTTTTTTTAACAGTCATTTTGTGCTATTGTATATATGTCAGAAATTTATTTGATGAGAACCTTTAATGGAAATTGTAGGACGTGACGGCCTTATAGTATAATTACTTGGACGGGTTTTTAATAGATGGAAAAACCTATCACCATTCCCGACGACATGATGGAGGAAATACTGTTGAGGCTGCCTGTAAAAGATTTGTTGGCGTGGAAATGTGTTTCCAAACATTTATACGGTCTCATTAGTGATGATGAATTCGTTAAGAAACATTACCGTCTTCAGTACGCCATGTATTTGGCAGCTCAAGGTGACGTACCTCTTCTTTTAAGAACTAATGAGGAGGACCCAATTAATAAGTTCTACCTTCTCACGAAACAAAGTGCATGGGATGTCGTTGTGGACTTCACTCCTAATTTCGAGCGCGATGTTGTACCCCCCACCTTTTCCGGCGCTTCTTTCCCACAAGAGCGGTTAATGCAGTGCATAGGCGTTGTGAACGGCATTGTTGGGCTAGTTTGGGGTGTTAGTCGCATGGCCTTGTGGAACCCTGCCACTAGAGATTTCATGGAGGTTTCTCGTTGGCCAATTATTCCCGATAACAAAACTCTAGAAAGGTATGGTGGTAACGTTCGAGGTTTTGGGTTTGATTTACTATCAAATGATTTCAAAATATTGGGATCAATCTGTAATGAAACTTCGAGGAGGCATACTGAACCTGGCTTCATCTATGAATACCATTTGTACTCTTTGAAGGCTGATTCTTGGAAGAAAATTAAGGACACTCCAAGAACGTACCCTGTCATATACTCTCCGTATACTGATGCCTATTTTAACAACGGTGTTCATTATGGGATATCATATTCTTGGGATTATAGTCGTGTTGGCATTGTAGCTTTCAACTTTAGCAGCGAGATTTTCAAGGAAATTGAACTACCGGGTGATCAAGAGTCATGGTACACGTACAATTGCCATGTGACAATCGGTAAGTACAAGGAGGGACTTGCACTCTTAGTAGATCGTAAACTATGTATTGAAATATGGGCAGCGATCAGATTTCGTGATGATGATGATTATGAAGTTCCTTTGTCTTGGGAAATTGTTGTCAAAACTTCGCCTATTTTGTACGCGGAGGCATATGGTATATGGATAGGTGCTATTTTAGACTATGAAGATATACTCGTCTCCGTTCATCATGTTAAAAATGAGGAACTTTACGAGGATAGTCGTATTATTGGGGAGAATGATAGGGCCTACGTCTACCATCCTTCTACGTGCACTTTCAACTGCTTGGGCATCAGGATTAGTTCGAGCTATAGATATGTGGAGAGCTTGTTTCCGCTGTCAAGGAGGCTCAACTATATAAAATCTAATAGGCAATAACGATTTTTTTGTAGCTAAAATCGACGCGACTTCATAATTATATATTGTTGATGCTTCCTTTGGTTTACGAGTTCTTGATTTTGTACTTGACTGCTTAAGCTTTCAATTTTATAAGCATTCTTATTTAATTGAGCGATTATCAAGCGTTGGTGCTTAAGCTTATTGTGAACGGAAGATGTTTGTGGCCTTTGACGAGTTGACAGTATGGTTTTTGTTATTACTAAATTGTATTTAAATTTTACTTGATTGTATTCTTGTTTTGTCATGAAATTTTTACCCTTTACTCTTGTAACCCAATTTTCTCTGTTTTCGAGCATATTGAATTTCACGAAAAAAATATCCAAAATCACTCAAATTCTTCAAAGTATGCGCAACATTCAACTAATTTTTTTACTTTTCTCGATTTAATCAATTAATCTTTAATAATTGGGGACTCTCGGTCTTCCGGTCAGAAAACGTCTGTGAAGACGTTTAAAAATTGAATAGAATTCATGACTGCCCACCTTACAATGGATACACTTTAAAGAGTAGCTTTGCCCACTAGTCACGTCTGTACAAAATGCAACTGCGTCCAAAACCCATATAGAAAAAGAAATTGGCCCTCGAACGAAACCAATACAGTTGCGTCCAAATTAAAGCCCGTTGAGAAATACAATTGAATAGAATTCTTGTTTGTTCATTTTTTTTTGGTGGAAACTAGTTGTAGTCCCCCATTGCGGGTTTACCTCTTTGGTGAAATTCAATTATCGATATTAATGACTGCATATTTTTCTTTAAGTGATCATCAGTTCATAACTTAATTTAATATTGATGTCTCACATGAATTTTTTTTTTTTTTGGTTTCCCAACCGATATCCGAACCCATTTGGGTCGACTAATTCGGTTTCGGAGCGTGTCCCGGGGGTAAGGTTTTAAACTCCTCCCAACGAGTTTGAGGAGGATCGAACACATGAAATTATTATTAGTGTCTTACTTACGTGAAAATAACTAAGACTTAAAAGAAGAAAATACAAGACGTATAAATAAATGTTGACTAGATGGAGTAATATGTCGTCTACGGAAAGCAATTGTGTTAAAATAGTCCACTACATCACTCGATATAGTAAGTTTAATTAAATGTATCGATATTAATGACTTCATATTCTTTTTTAAGTGATCATTAGCTCATAACTTACGTGAAAATAACTAAGACTTAAAAGAAGAAAATACAAGACGTATAAATAAATGTTGACTAGATGGAGTAATATGTCGTCTACGGAAAGCAATTGTGTTAAAATAGTCCACTACACTCGATATAGTAAGTTTAATTAAATGTATCAATATTAATGACTTCATATTCTTTTTTAAGTGATCATTAGCTCATAACTTACATGAAAAATATTGAAAATAAATAAGACTTAAAAGAAGAAAATACAAGACGTACAAATAAAAATAATTGAGATTCTAGATTGTAAAAAACGTGACATCTTTAAAAACGGTTGTAGAGGAATTCAATAAAATTGCCATAAGAAAGAATGACAAATACATTAAGGATTGAAACTCCGTTATAAGTAGTAAGAATATTACTGAGAATGCAATATTAGTGAGAATAAGCTAAGCTTGTTAATGAGAATGCAATATTAATGAGAATGCAATGTGTTAATTCCAGTACCGCATTTCAGTTTCCGTCATCACCTTAGTTCTTATTCTGCCTCATTGTCATGTTTTCGATCATTTGTAACGTGTTTTTAACATAAACTTGTGTTTCGTATAAACTTAAAGAAAATTGAATGAACAATAATAATAATTTTCGGTGATATTTCACAGTAGTACAATTGAGTGATTGAACTACATGTATGGTATCACTAGAATTTTCGCAGAATTTTATGATATTTGATTCCATACAATCTAATTGTATATCTTTGGTTTGATTAGACTGATTTATCGGCGTTCACTATTGCCTACTTTTTTCCTGATTTAGGATCATGTGAGAACCACAAACTCGGTGAGAACTGTGAGAACCAATATCAAGCGTCAGATTTAAAGGGTCAGATCTAAAGGCAATCAAACGGCGGAGATTAAAACAAAACCCTCCCTCTTACAATTCACCCTCAACTTAACCCAATTATGATTTCACTTTCAAACCTTCACTAACCCTAAAATAAAAATAAAATAATCGATCAAATAAATTTGGGGTTCAATTTATCTCCGAATAAATCCATGGATATGGAAGTTGATGGCGACTCTTTGATCTATAACAACGCTAAACAACACAAAGTACTTTTTGGTTTTTGATTATTTCACAACTTTACAATTCACCCTCAACTTAACCCAATTATGGTTGTTCACCGTGTTACTCATGATTTTTTCTCTTCATTCTCCGCCATTAACGCTCAATTTCTTTGCTTCAATCGCTCGTTTCATTTCACTTTGAAGGTAATTTAAAATTTTTTTTTTCTTTATTAATTTTGCGTTATTCTTGCTTTAATAATCAGTAATTTGTTCTAGTTTGGTGAAAATTATGTCGATTTTGTTCTAAATTAGTCAAATTGATTATATTAGGTTAACACATGAACTCAATTTTTGATTCTCGATGTTATTGGATGTAATTCCACCGTGTTTTTAATTCGTTTGCATTTTCCTTACTTTGAAAGTGAGAATTTGTTCCAATTATGTGAAAGTTATGTCAATTTCGTCCTAATTAGGTCAAATCCATTCAAATTATGTCAAAATCTTTCCAGTTTACTCAAATCTGTTTTAATTAGGTGAAAATTTGGTTGAATTCGTTCTAAATAAGTCAAATTCGTTTGAATTAGGTTAAGACATTAACTCAAAATTTTGGTTCCTGACACACTAATAGGTACAAGAATACACTTTCACTCTTTTGTTTACCCATTGAATTGAATTGAATCGAATTGAATTGAATTGAAAGTTGTTTGCTGGGTAAAATTTACAAGAGATTTTCGTTGAATTAGGGGATTTTCCCTACTACCATTTCTCATAATCTAACAATTAGGTACAATGGGTAGATCTCTTTCTCGATTATTGTGTTGTAGCTGACATTTGTATCATAGTTGTCGTGAGTTTTGGTGAGTTTTGTCGTTTACGAATTTGTCCTGGTATATTTTGTTCAACTACAACCTTGCTTCTTAGGTACAGTAATGTGGTACAAAGGTACATTAATATGGTACTTAGGTACAGTAATATGGTACTCCGTATATTAACATGGTTTGGTTAAAATGTATGAGGGATTTTGACTGAATTTAGAGTTATTCGAACCTTATACTATTCCTCACAATATGACACTTAGTTACAATAATATGGTAGAAAGGTACAGTAATATAGTACTCATGTACGTCAATGTTTGACAATGTGTACACCTAATATTGTCGTCGTGAATACCTTACTCAACGCCCTCATTGCTTCTTTGTAGGACCTGAACATATATCGTAATGAAGTTGCAATGAAATTGGTATTATGGAATGAAAAATAAGAGGAAGCTAATATTTTCATATTTTCATTATTATGCTTGATAAAGTTAATTGTTTATGTACTTTTGGTGTTCTGTTCACTTTCATTGAAAGATATTCTAATATCACTCTTTTTTATACTTTGTAGGTATTTCCTTAGATGTCACCCGACATGTTTATCACGCGCTATAGTTGTGGGACGCTGTCTTGTGCATATTGTTTTTGGTTTTGTTTTAATAATGGATTTGTCATGAGATTCAAGAAGACATTTTTTTAATAGCACACGTAGTAATGTGTTCTTCCTTCTGTAATAACGAGTCATCAATAATGGGGAAAACACATTTTTTTGTAATTTTGGTTCATTTTTTAAAAAAAACACATATGATATAGACATCATTTCTACTAATTACACTATTATTTCATTCAGAAAAAACGATAAGTTATTTGGTACAATAATATATTATCCAGATACAATAATGTATTGTCTAGATACAATGAAATGATACAATGGTGTATTATTCAGATACATGAAAATGATACAATAAGTCAATGATGTATTGTCCAAATACAATGAAATGATATCAAGGTACACAAATGTCCCTAATGTTATATAGAAATACTTATTTCAATATTTTTACAAACTCAGATACAATCAAATGCTACCAAGATACTTTACAAAAGAAAAAGATACAAGAACAAATTATTCAGATACAATGAAATGATATCAAGATACACTAATATATTATCCAGAAACAATAAAATGATATCAAGATACACTAATAAATTATCCAGATACAATAATATACTATCTAGAAATGATGAAATCATATCAAGATATACTAATATCCCTAATGATGCTATCTAGAAATACTAATGTCAATATTTTGACTAATTCAGATTCAATCAAATGCTACCAAAATACAACAACAATTTTAACAGGCACAATCAAAAGCTATCACTATACAATCAATTTATTATCAAGTACCCCTATATGTTAATCACGATTCAATTAAATACTTAACATATTCAATAAAAGACTTAACAGATTCAATAAAATGAGTCCAATTGTTGCTTCATTTGTTTTTATTATTGATGACGTTGATGAATCAAATGTTGTTGATGCTTCATTTGTTTGATTAACACTGATATCTATAGACAAAAATATTTGCATGAAAATACAATATTTTTGGCTTGTTAAAGTGTGTCTAGTTATGAATTAATTTTGAATCAAAAACACTTGTGTAATTCTATGAAAGACCCAATATTTCACTGTATAAACCTTAATTTATAAATTAAGATGATATAAAAATCAAATTTACCTTCTTGTATTGAATTTAAATAAAGTCATGGTGGATTTGGTGGTTGTAGGTGATTTGACAATGGTTTTCTGGTGGTTTTGGCAGTGGTTGTCGGGATTTTTGTGGTGGTTGTCGAGGTTTTTGGCGGTTGTTGTCGGAGATTTTGGCGGTTATTTGCTGGTGATCTGGCGGAAGTTTGGCAGTGATTGTCGGTGATTTTAGCGGTGGTTTTCCGGGATTTTTGCGGTGGTTGTCGGAATTTGGTGGTAGTTTGTCTGAATTAGTGCTTGTAGTTAGAGAATTAGAACGTACTATTGGTCTATTATGAAGAAGATAGGAAGATTGAAAGTGAGGGATTTAATTACTACCGTGGGATCTTTGTTTGATCTAATGGTTAATAATTGTTCTCACAGTTCTCACCGAGTTAATGGTTCTCACTGGATCTTGACTTTATATATATATATATATATATATATATATATGAGTCCACATATTTTTTAGAGTCCTAGAGTCCACTTTTACGATTTGAAATTTTAACCCAAAAATTTAAAATTCCAAAAATTCCAGGAATTCCAGAAAAATTTGGAATTCCAATGTTTTTGGAATTTCAAATTTTTGGAATTCCATTTTTTTTTCTTAAAATTTCGATTTATTTGGTTAAAATCTCAAATCAAAAACTGGACTCTAGGACTCTAAAAAATATGTGGACTCTAAAGAACCTAATTCTATATATATATATATATATATATATATATATATATATATATATATATATATATATATATTTTACAATGGTGAAAAGGATATGATTTACACACTTGACTTTCTGTTATACACATGAGGGAACCATTTAGACCTAGTAAACGGGTCAGTCGGATCGGGTCTGGGTCAGGTCAATTCGAATCGGGTCATTTTGGGTCAGATCAATGTAGCAGATCGGGTCTGGTCGGTTCATTTAGGGTTTCGGGTCTATATCGGGTCAGCTTTTATCACGTCATTTCAGGTTTGGGTCAATTTGGATCGGGTCGGGTCCCTTTCGGGTCAAAATGCAAAATTTTGGTAAAAGAGACTGTTTTTTTTGTTAGGGATTTTATGAATATACTTTGTGATACTTGATCACACGATATCAAATAAATTATTTTTAAATCATTTGAAATCACCGAGAATAGTTGGTATCGGGACAATTCGGGTTTCGATTTAATTTCGGATCAGGCCATCGCAGGTTGAGTCTGGGTCGGGTCGGGTCATTTCGTGTTTCGGGTCAATTTCGGGTTGTAATTATCGGGTCACTTTCGGGTTTCGGGTCAGCCTTATCGGGATGAGTCAATCGGGTCGGCTACGTTTTGTCAGGTCTAGAACCAAATAACAAAATACTTCTATTCAATTTCACTTTGTCCGGTTAACTATTTTTATTATTATTTCGACGATAGAATTTTTTTCTTTCAATTCATACAAGGAAATAAAGTCACGTAGGGTTTTGTTTAATTTTGTCTTTACAAATACAATAAAAATATCGAGCGCGCTTTTTACTGTTTTGTCAGGTCTAGAACCAAATAATTAACAAAATACTTCTATTCAATTTCACTTTGTCCGGTTAACTATTTTTATTATTATTTCGACGATAGAATTTTTTTCTTTCAATTCATACAAGGAAATAAAGTCATGTAGGGTTTTGTTTAATTTTGTCCTTACAAATACAGTAAAAATATCGAGCTTTTTACTCCTATTTTATTGCAATCTCTCTGTCTCAGTCATTTGTTTACACTTCTCTCAAAATCTCCTCACAAAAAAGTTAAACTGTAAACAACTCACTGGAACACAGGGAGTAATATTATCAATCGATTTTACAATTTCTTACATAATATTTTTATAGAGCTTCTTTTTCATTTAAAATCTGTGCTTCGCATGAGCTTATCAACAACTCCATAGTAATATAAAATATGCCAAAATGTGAAATAAAATGTAGGTTATTTTGTTTTTTTTTGCTAATAAAGTGTAAATAATATAAACTTTTTATAAGTAGGTTAGAAAAAAAATGTTTTCATATTTCACCTACTTTAAAGTACTAAAGTAGGTTAGCTAATCTATCGATAAAAATACGTAATTGATTTATCATATACGAAATTTACTCAAGGTGTATACTTTTTTCATTATTATTTCTCACTTTACCCATTTTTACATAGAAAATATACACAGTTTTTTTTTTCATAACTAATCTTCAATCAAATTCATTCAATTTTTTCAATTTCTTGATCATTAATTATGATTATAAGTTCTAATCGTTTTTAATTCCAATTTTTCTGTTGAAATTATTGAAATTTATTAATTTTTAATATATTTAAGTCTAATTTAAAATTAGGGTTTGTAAAAGGGTGGTTAAGGGCGGTGGTCGGTGGTCGGCGGCGGGGGAATGGGATGGCGTCGGCGTGGGTCATAGCGGCGGCGGCGTCGGGTGGATTGTAACAACCCGGATTTTCCAATAAAATAAAATAAAGAAGTAAAAGGTTCATAAAAGAAAATGAATAAAAATGAAGGCCACGGTGGCGGAAACACCGTGTAATCCGAGTCGTCACTCACTAAACAACTAAACAACGATAAAGAGGTAGGCCTTAAAGCCTAATAGTGGGGAGTAAATACCCCTTACAATCCTTAACCAAAACGAGATAGAAATAAAATAATAACAAGTCTAAACCAACAAGTCTAATCCAAGTTCCTCAACAAAAGCTAGCTACGGGGTCAATCCTCACGGCTTCTCACACTTCAAAACCCGAACCCGCGCAAACCTGCCACAAAAGAAAGTAACAGCCACAATCGGTGGGGAGTAACTAGGTGCTCCCCAGTCATATTTCAACATAATCAACACAAACAACAATACAACCCAAATGCACAACCAACATAGGTCATACTCAAGCTAACCCAATAATCAACTAACTCAACTTGCGACCTATAATCAAAGTATAAACAAATCAACCATCGTACAAACCATACAACCCCAAATACAATTAGTTCAATATAGTTAATCAAGCTCAACTTAAGTAATCCAAGTTCAACCTGTCATCAACAAAGTGACAGTCAATAATCAACAACCTGAATGTCATCAACAAAGTGACAAACAATAACAACAATCAATCGCAAGAGTAAGCACGGAGTACTGGGCGCTACAAAACACCCCGGACCCTACAAAAGATCCTGACCCTATGGTGGCACTACAAAATGCCTCGAACAATAGTCTAAACTTGGCCAAGCACACCCCTACAAAAGAGTGTGGACAAACAATAACCACCCCTACAAAAGAGTGGCGCCCCTACAAAAGGACTTTCGATAACCATAGTCTCAGAGCCACTACAAAATGGATGAGAACCCACGACAGGCGGCACCGTCCTACAAAAGACGTTGTAACTCCTCACGTACGTGCCAGAACAGTACCCGTACGCACACTCAACTCAAGCATACAAACAAGTCAATTCAACCTCGAGACAAATAATAGAAAACATCAATTCAAGTATCCTATGACTCAAATCATCCCAACATCCACCTCAAACTTATTAACAACATAACTAACCCTTTTATATCCAATTTCAACATCAACTATAACCAACAATGTAATAACATGTTAAATGCGGAGTAACACTCACAAGAACTCAATAGTAATCCAAAATAACCATCATAATACCCAAAGTCATCATCTTTAATCAACTCAATAACAACATAACCCAAATTCAATATAACAATCACCCCAAATCATTCCATAAGACATATTAGTGTGAGACCAACACAAATAAGACCAAAGAACATGATTTCATAGCACAATCAACCCAAAGTTCATAGCTTTACATACTTAACAACAATCAAATTATCCTCAATCAATCATATGGTCTCACACGAGTCAAAATATCACTAAGGCTACACCTAGTTACCTTTTACCGCTCCAAAACCAAGTTAGTCTTCCTTCTCGTCGATAAGAATGGTGTCACCTTCTTCTAGATCTCCTCCTCCTTTGCATAATCAAGCCAAATCAAACAAGCAATGAATACACAACATAAACACACATAAAATAATACAAAATCAGAAAAATAAAAGAGCTAAAAGAGATCCTATACCGAGGGAATTGACTAGGAAAGGTTTAGGGCTAAAGAGAAGGAAGAAAAGATGATCAACAATGGAGTTTGATGAGTTTTGAGAGAGTTTTTGTGGGAGAATTATGAGGGATAAATGAGGATGAGATTAGGGAAGAGATTAGGAAGATGCAAAACTGATTTGGGAGCTAGGGTAAGGAGGGAATGAAATATTATAATGTCTTGAACAAGAAGCAAACCCAAGAAAGCCCTAAAACTCGACCCGAGTTGAGGGTTCGGCTCGGCCCATGGGAGAGCGGTTCAAACTGACTCCTGAAAGTTTGGCAGTTGCGACGGCGTCGGAAAAATACGCAGTTTAGCCTTTTGAATCACCTGAATCGGAGTCCGTATGAGGAAATTACACTGTTTTTAAGCTAATTACTCCGTTTTTAAGTTCTGACTACAGTCTCGCTTATTCCTCTAGCCAAAAATAACAAAATTAAGAGAAATGTAATACGAATTTAATGAAATGAATTATTTAAATAAAAGGGAAAAAGCCGGGGTGTTACATGGATGGCGGACGGTTGCTGGTTGGGGGTTAGTGGTGTGTTTAGTGGTTGTTTTTGTGGTGTGTAGTGGTTTAAGGTGGTTTGTTGGTGGTGTGTTGATGAGAAAATTGAGTATATTTTTTAAGTAAAAAGGTAGTGTTGAAAATAATAATGAAAAATTATATAAGTTGAGTAATTTCGTATATGAAAATTCAATAGCCTAAATATAGTCCAAATCTTGAATCTCTAATCTTTAACTCTATAAAAGGCAAACTGAAGGTACCTGGATCGGGACCCATCTCGACGCCTCGCGCGGGCCCGCCCGAATAGGAGCAAGGCGCTACGCGAGAAAATGCTAAGTGCAAAATGTGCGCGAATTTGCTATGGGGGATATCATTGCTTAAATGCTTGAAAATCGTTTTGAAATTGCATTTGGAGTCGCCACCAAATTTAAAGGAATTTGGAACCTTTTCGATGCGTCTTAAATTATAAGACGCGAGTCTTAGAATTCAAGGCGCGTCGATACCTATCCTTCTAAGGTTATCGTGAAACCAGAGTGGATTCGGGGCAAGGTTACTTTTTGAAAGTTTTATCAAAATGTATTATGAAAAACCGAAATCAAAAAGCCTACGTAAAGTAGTTTCTACTAACTTGGAAACAATTGCTTAATTTCGATGTTTGAGCAGATAAAACGCTACGTACAAGTGCGAATGTGACTCGATAAAAACGCAAAGCAATGCATGTGAGTCGTTAAAGTTAACGACGTTTTGCTTTAGGAAATATACGAGAAATAATAATTCATTGACTTGAATTAATATAAAACGTTATTTTCCGACTCTTGTTTAATTCTAGTATTTTGAAAAACCCTCAGTTTTGCATGTTTAAATGACTAGTTGAAACGGTACAAGTTTATGTCGAATCCGTGTTTTAGTCGTAATTTAATGCATGCATAAGAATTTGCATAATGTAAAATGTAACGTCGGTTTGCTTTAGTGGATGTGGGTCGTTTGTTTATGCAATATTGGCGAGGTTTAGACGGATTAGGAATCCGAATTACTACAACCGTATTACGAATACGGGTTCGTTAAACCAATATTGAGTTGGGTTAAGGTAACCCTTGTCCGAGTCTAAAAAGTCTAGTCCGAAGGTAAAATGTTTACCTTAAAACATAAAGACGGTTTTTAGAATGTGCTTAAGTGTGAGTAAGAGAGGAGTGAGTGTATATGTTGTTAAGGTATCCAAAATGAAGTGTGGGTGCATGGGTATATATAGGAGAGGGGGTTGAGCACGTACATGGGCTGAAAAACTGAGCAGAGGAAGCAAAACTAGCCGCCAGTGAACAATCGGCTAGAAAACCAGCCGCCAGTTAACAGGCGGCTAGAGCGACCACCGCTTAACGGCGGTTAGAAAGCGACCACCGATTGACAAAGGCTAGTTTTGTGTTTTGTTTTTGTTTTTGGGCTGAAAAAGGGCTGCTGATGTGATTGGGCCTTGCTTTTGTCCGTAGGCTTTTTGTGTGTGTGCATGCTTTGGACCATTGGACCAAAGTTTGACGTTTTTGGTTTTGTTTTCGTTTCACGTCTCGGTTTTTGTCGTGTTTTTTGGTTTTGGCTCGAAATAGAATTATTCCGTGTTGTATTATTTTGTAACGTCGTAAAATTTGGTTTTACGAAAATGTGACTCGGGAGTCGTGTTGACTCGTTTTGAGTGCGTATTTTTGTAAGTTGTGGGTTGTTTTTGTGAGGCCGTTTTTGTGGGCTGCTTTTTGTGGGTTGCTTTTTGTGAGGCCGTTTTTGGTGGGCTGCTTTTTGTGGGCTTGAATAATCGTGTCGTATTTTAGCTTAAAATAGGCGACAAAATTAACGTTCAATTTTACGAAATATGCAACTTTAAATAAATACGTTAAAAACGACTAAAATGTTTTAGACACTTTGTACCGTTTCGTCTATTTATAAAACATGCATAAAAGTCCATTTTCATCATCGGGTTGCTTTTTGGGAATGCGGATACGGGTATCTACAGAGCCCCCAGTTTGACTGAGCTTGGACTAAAGCGCTAGTCAAACTTAAAAGATAGTATCCGGACCACTACAGTCTCGATACTACCTGGCGGCGCTAAGTATGTGTCTCGGGGAGAGACGAGGACTTAGTGCCGGGAAATGCGGGGAGGGACAGTACATGTTTAAGGACATGATGGTCCTGCATATTTAGGGGCATGCCAGCCTGCGGATGGCTGGTGTCTTTGCTCCGTTTGCTGATGTCGAATGCTTCTTGATGGCGTTTTGTAGTCTGGCCGAACTCTGCGTTGTACTTGAGATAGTTGTTGATGTTGAATGCTTGCCGCGTGTTTGATCTGGTGTTCGTGCTTCAATGTCATTCTCGTAAAGAGTGTACGACTTGTAGAAGAGGCTTGCGTTTATGTATTTGACTTGTAGACGAGGCTCGGTGTTTTTGTGTGACTCGTAGAAGAGGTTTGGGTGTTTTGTTTGACTCGTAAAAGAGGTTTAGGTGTTTTTGTGTGACTCGTAGAAGAAGTTTTTGTGTTTTGTTTGACTCGTAAAAGAGGTTTAAGATGTTTTTGTAGGATGTTTTTGTGAGACTCGTAGAAGAGGTTTTGATGTTTTTGTAGGATGTTTTTGTGAGACTCGTAGAAGAGGTTTTTGTGTTTTGTGGGATGTTTTTGTGAGACTCGTAAAAGAGGGTTAGTGTTTTGTTTGACTCGTAAAAGAGGTTTGGGTGTTTGGGTGTTTTGAGGGACTCGTAAAGAGGTTTTTGTGTTTTGTTTGACTCGTAAAGGGGTTTGGTGCTTGGTGTGACTCGTAAAAGAGGCTTGTTGTTTTTGTTGCTGTAGCTGCTTTTGATTTTAGCCCCCAGTTTGACTTAGGTTTCAGTGTGAAACGTTAGTCAAACTCGTTGTAGCTGCTTTTGATTTTAGCCCCCAGTTTGACTTAGGTTTCAATGTGAAACGTTAGTCAAACTCGTTGTAGCTGCTTTTGATTTTAGCCCCCAATTTGACGTAGGTTTCAGTGTGAAACGTTAGTCAAACTCGTTGTAGCTGATTTTGATTTTAGCCCCCAGTTTGACGTAGGTTTCAGTGTGAAACGTTAGTCAAACTCGTTGTAGCTGCTTTTGATTTTATCCCCTAGTTTGACTTAGGTTTCAGTGTGAAACGTTAGTCAAACTCGTTATAAACGCTTGATTTTAGCCCCAGTTTGACTTAGGTTTCGCAGTGAAACGTTAGTCAAACTTCGTTAATAAGCCGCTTGATTTTAGCCCCAATGAGCCGATCTTTCGCTGCGGTGGCGGCGAGGTGCAGGAGGAGATGGAGGCCAGGTGACTACCAGGTCTGCCTTGAGACGTTGCGTGAGGAGTTGCGTCGTACAGTACAGGAAATGTCTTGTGTTAGCGTCTTTGCATGGATGCCGTTAGGTGGTTGTGGTCGTTGGCTGACCCTGCTTGCTGCTGTATTTTGAAATCTGCAATGTATTGTTAGTCGTGCGAGGATACGAGTCTCGATTGAGATCATGGGTCCCGAAATGCATGAAAATGCAGTTTTAAGAAAATGCATCATACTTTATGTGAGAACATGCGTGAAACGTGTTTTGACAAATGATGTATGCAGTTTGCAAAAAGTGTTTTGACGAAAACGCAATGTAAAAATTGTGCTTTTTGAAATATGAGTTGCAAAATGCGAGAATTATAATTTGCGTGGATCTGAAAGTGTGTTTGAGGATGGCGGGTTTTTTGAATGTGAAAAACAAAAAATGTAAAGTAGGGATGTAAAACGAGGTGATGTGATACACGGCTGCGTTCTTTTGAGTAGGGTAAGGTGTTTTGGGTGCATAAGGGGTGTAGCTGCCATAATGGCGAGGGTTTGCGGTCGGGCGGTGCATTGCCTGGGAGGGTGGTGTTTGGTGTCGAAAAGCCGTTGTCTCCGCTTGCGATCTGTGATCCTTGGAATTGTGCAGCTGGTGGATATGTCGTCAAAGGAACCTTGTTGTGGTTCGTCGTCAACTATAAACCCTGGTGACACTGTAGTTTACTTTCTCATTCCTAAGACCTAAGAAGACGTCGGAGGTCGTAGTTTTGTCTTTTGGTCTAGAGCCGGAAAATTCAAAAATGTAAATGCTTTTGACTATCATTAATGAAATGAAAGTTGTCGTTTACGTTTGCCTCGTTTGCTGTTTTATGAAAAAAAAAAGGTGTATCCTCGACTTTTTTAAGCTTCGGATTATGACCTTGTGTTTGTGTTGACTGTGCCTTCGACCTTTTTAAGCTTTAGGCGTGTCATTTTTGTGATGTTTTGTGCTGACTATGTCTTCAACTTTTTTAAGCTTCAGGCGTGTCATTTTTGTGTTGAATGTCGTCTTTTCACCCCTTGGATTTTCAGACGGATGTTTTGTGTCGACTATGCCCTCGACCTTTTTAAGCTTTGGGTGCGTCGTTTTTGTGTTGAATGTGGGTCGCGCTTTTCGCAAAGCTGCCTACGTATCCACGTGAGTGGAATCAGACCGGCGTAGTTCAGAATCGTATTTTCGTATGCTGCACGTTTTGGGGCATGCCGGCCCATAGAATTGTGTCTGTAGAGGGTGCATGTTTAAGGGCATGACGGCCCGTAGAATGCTTTGTAGGAAGTACATGTTTAAGGGCATGTCGGCCCGTGGTACATGTTTAAGGACATGACGGTCCGAGAATTGCGATTTTTAACATTTCGTCTGTTTGCATCTTATAAATACATTGCAGAATGTTTCGTGGGTGTTGGTTATTTTGTAGTTGGGAAAGGTTTGATACCAGGGTTTTGCATGTTCAGCCCCCAGTGTGGCTGGGAGTATGAGTATATGCGGATTTGTTATGCCGTTCTGCGTCAAATGGGCAATGTCTAGATGTGTGGGGGTTTGTTCAGCAGGGATGAAAGGTTAGGTAATGTGTCTGTGGATCCTTGTTGATCGTAGACATGTGCTTCGTTGGCTGTGACTTTGAAATTTTGAGAGAGAGGGGTACGTGGTTGTCATTGGTAGGAGTATTTCTATGCTATAATTGTGGCGGTCAGATGCCTGGCTGATTATGGAGCACTTGTGTTTGCTGTGGTGTTATCGACGAGAATGTCAATGTGTAAAAGGTTGTCTTTTGGACATGCTTTGTTTAGGTTGCGGGAGGCAGTGTATACAGGGATTTTGCCGTTTTTCTTCATGGTTGGGATTATGTTTGACATCCAGTTAGCGTTTTTGTTGGCTTGGATTATGCGTTGTGGCTTTTTGTTTGCTGGTCTTGCTGCTCTGCTTTTGTTGTTGTGGGATGTTTGGTCAAAGACGGGTATGTCTTTGTGAGACCAGATGAGGGTGTCGTTGATTTTTGTAAGTAGCTTGGAGGCTGCATATTTTTGTCTGTGCTTAGGGAAATCCACGGCAGTGATTCCCTGGGTTCTTGAGGTGTTTTTGGTATTGACGGTTGTTGTATGTTTAGGGACGGAAGGTTGCTTAGGTCTGGAAACAGTGCCTGCAATGTATTTATATGATGCAATGTTGTTTTGTTTAATGTTATCGCAAACGTTAGAATGTGCAAAAGAGAATGTGCAAAAGTAAAGAGGCAAAACGAGGCAAAGTGTAACCGAAAACATTCTTGTCATTAATGTTGTTAAAAGTAGTTACATTTGAAAATTGCTCAGACAATAGAGCTTGAGACAAACCTACAAACTCTAAAGTCCTAAACTAGGTTTACTATTTTAGGAATGTAATTGCGCGTCCTGGTTGACTTAGAAGACCTAGCGTCATGATGACGTGGGACCCTAAACCTTAGGCGTAGATGCTTGAGCTTAAACCACCTGCGTCATTGGTGGATTCGTCGATACTTTCTCAAGTGTAGGAGGGTTGCTCGGAAGTTCGAGGCTTTGACGGTGATGATTTCGTTGTCCAGAGGTAGTTTAACCTTCTGATGCAGAGTTGATGCGACAACTCGGGTAGCGTGAATCCAGGGCCTGCCCAGCAACATATTGTATGTCGGGGGAATGTCCATGACCTGGAATTCAGTTTTCGTTACGACGTGTTCTGTCATAACGGATAGTGAGATGATGCCTTTGATACTACGGAGTGTACCGTCGTATGCTGCCATGTTGTCTGAACTGGGAGTGAAGTCGTCTTCTTCCAATCCAAGTTTAATGGCGGTCGCGAGAGGCAGGATGTTGACTGAAGAACCGTTATCGACGAGGGTAACGGGTAATGTCATACCTCGACATTCTACGGTTATGTGGAGTGCCATATTGTGTGCGGCTCCAAAGGGCGGCAGGTCCGTGTTAGAAAAAGTTATAGCACCCGGTAGCCAGTCCCGGATGATGTGGCTAACAAATTGCGCCGGAGGCATCTGTCTTGCCACCGGAGTGACCTGTAGGGTTCGACGAAAGGCCTTGCGATGCCTGGGTGAATCTTGCAAGAGTTGCCAGGCTGAAGTACTTGATTTTGTTCCTGGAAGTTGCTTTGGCAGCATATCTTTGGCGCTAGGCCAGGTTGATGGAGTAGGGGGAGCAGTCTCGTCTAAGAGTATATCCTTGTCCCTGTTGTTGTTTATGAGCCTGGATGGGAACCCTGGCGGTTCCAACGGAGCCAGGTACGGGTATTGGAGGTGTGAAGCCTCGTCGTCGCTGTCGGACATCCTGAGATGTTGATAAGGGATCTGTACGAAGACCCGTCTATTGTCCACATGCCTTGCTTTTGTTTTTGTTTTTGTCTTGCGAATGCGCTTAGTGCTGTCGTCGCAGTCGTTGGTATTGCCGCCAACGACGTTGACTTGATGGTAATTTGCGGGGACCAAGTGGGAGCAATTGAGAATAGGGTGTGTTCCCACAAAGATAGTGCGAGCATGGAGTGTGTTATGCTGGCGTGATGGCTTGGGAGCCGCGTTTGGTTTTTCGATCGTCTTGTTGTCGATCATGTCTTGGATTGTATTCCTTAGACTGAAGCAGTCCTCGGTGTCATGCCCATTACCCCTGTGGAATTCACAGTAGGCGTTTTGGTTCCATGACCTTGGTTTCCTGTTCTTAGGAGGTGTGCTGGCAGGGCTGGGAAGCCGCAGGAGGTTCCTCTTCAAGAGCTTTTTCAAGGCCTTGGAGTAAGGCATGTAGAGGGGGTCAAAGCGTCGTCGTTGGTTTGACGAGGATGATCCAGCAGATGATGACTTAGGTGTAGCGAGCGTAGGCTGTGTTGTGAACACAGGTGATGCCGCTAGTGAATGCGAGTTGGCAGCTCTGGCTGGTTTAGCTTTTGCAGCGGTTCGAGATGTGCCGCCTTGGTGGCCGCGGCCTGTAGTTTTGGCCGGCTCGTTTTTGCGAATTTTGTCTTCCAGGAGTTGAATCCTTTCAGCATGTTGAGTAGACTCTTTGGCAAAGAGTCTAGCGTTCTTCTCGGTTTCGAACTTTTGCATAACGGCCAAAAGTTCGAGCTGGGAGGTGAGATTGGTGATCTTGTCATTGAGCAGCTGGATGTGTTCAGCGGTTACAAGTGGTTGCGAAGGGGCAGCTTCGTTGTTCACAGGGTTGAAACGGGGATCCATATTGCTTTTATGAGCCGTGTATCCGGGGCTTTTAGTGGGTAAACCTGCAAAGTTTCAGACTTTAGTGACTCGAAAATGAAAGAAAAGACTCAATCTCGCATTTGCAACCCAAATAAAGTGTATAAAGAAATGTGCAGGACTTGACTCGTGTTTTTTAGTTGAAAAGACACGGGAGGCTTTTGAGGTAGAGATAGGTCAACATATCTCTAGTTTCGATGTAAAAAGGTTTTGTATGATCACATCTGATTAGCTCTGGTTAGCAGTATGTCGCTGAAGGGCTCATCGTTAGATTGTGATATGAAAAGGAGTTAAAACGAAATAGCGATAGGCTACTCGATTTGAGGATGTTAAAACAGGTAAAAAGCAAGTATTGCTCGCCTTTTACGTGTGACAGGAGAAATCAAACCAAAATGACGATAAGTCAGCTGATTTTGACGTGTAAAATGACGGTTTCGTGTCTGAACGATTCCGTATTTTGTTTTTGAAAAGATGTTTGTTTGGATCGAGATGACTAGAAAGTCATTCGGCCCGAAGTGTTTCAGATGCATTGTGTAAAAGCAATTGTTTTGATTAAAATACCCGAAATGAATTGACATTTTGGGGTTTTGCTTTGTGAAATGCTTTGCGATAAATGAATTATGACGATACGTCAGTCGTATAACTCATTTATGTTTTGTAAAGGATCAGAAATGTAGTGATTATTTCTGATCGAGTTTGAATGTCGCGGCGTGTTATCCGCAAGTCATTCCCGCAACGTTTGTGTAGGGTTATCCGCAAGATTGCACACGTTTAAGTGTGAATTCAATACGGGTCCTAGAGCGTCCAAGTTTGACTGTTACGATCGTTTGTACGGATGCCGTACTTGTAATCGTGAAGGGGTAAGAATTCGGTTTGTCCTGAATAGTCTCGCTTATGAAGCGAACGCTATTAGGGGCCGATTCTCGAGGGTGTATGGCTCAAAAATCCCGGAGGATGTGACTCAACGTAATATTTGCTCAAACATCGAAAGCGTACTTGTTTTCAAGTTTTCAAGTTTTGCCTCAAGCGTTTTTAAATAAAAGAAAAAGAGTTTATTTTTCTTAAAAATAAAAACGTGCTAATCCCCAGCGGAGTCGCCAACTGAAGGTACCTGGATCGGGACCCATCTCGACGCCTCGCGCGGGCCCGCCCGAATAGGAGCAAGGCGCTACGCGAGAAAATGCTAAGTGCAAAATGTGCGCGAATTTGCTATGGGGGATATAATTGCTTAAATGCTTGAAAATCGTTTTGAAATTGCATTTGGAGTCGCCACCAAATTTAAAGGAATTTAGATCCTTTTCGATGCGTCTTAAATCATAAGACGCGAGTCTTAGAATTCAAGGCGCGTCGATACCTATCCTTCTAAGGTTATCGTGAAACCAGAGTGGATTCGGGGCAAGGTTACTTTTTGAAAGTTTTATCAAAATGTATTATGAAAAACCGAAATCAAAAAGCCTACGTAAAGTAGTCTCTACTAACTTGGAAACAATTGCTTAATTTCGACGTTTGAGCAGATAAAACGCTACGTACAAGTGCGAATGTGACTCGATAAAAACGCAAAGTAATGGATGTGAGTCGTTAAAGTTAACGACGTTTTGCTTTAGGAAATATACGAGAAATAATAATTCATTGACTTGAATTAATATAAAACGTTATTTTCCGACTCTTGTTAAATTCTAGTATTTTGAAAAACCCTCAGTTTTGCATGTTTAAATGACTAGTTGAAACGGTACAAGTTTATGTCGAATCCGTGTTTTAGTCGTAATTTAATGCATGCATAAGAATTTGCATAATGTAAAATGTAACGTCGGTTTGCTTTAGTGGATGTGGGTCGTTTGTTTATGCAATATTGGCGAGGTTTAGACGGATTAGGAATCCGAATTACTACAACCGTATTACGAATACGGGTTCGTTAAACCAATATTGAGTTGGGTTAAGGTAACCCTTGTCCGAGTCTAAAAAGTCTAGTCTGAAGGTAAAATGTTTACCTTAAAACGTAAAGACGGTTTTTAGAATGTACTTAAGTGTGAGTAAGAGAGGAGTGAGTGTATATGTTGTTAAGGTGTCCAAAATGAAGTGTGGGTGCATGGGTATATATAGGAGAGGGGGTTGAGCACGTACAAGGGTTGAAAAACTGAGCAGAGGAAGCAAAACTAGCCGCCAGTTAACAAGCGGCTAGAAAACCAGCCGCCAGTTAACAGGCGGCTAGAAGGCGACTAAGCGACCACGGTTAATGACGTGCTAGTTTTGTGTTTTGTTTTTGTTTTTGGGCTGAAAAAGGGCTGCTGATGTGATTGGGCCTTGCTTTTGTCCGTAGGCTTTTTGTGTGTGTGTGCATGCTTTGGACCATTGGACCAAAGTTTGACGTTTTTGGTTTTGTTTTCGTTTCACGTCTCGGTTTTTGTCGTGTTTTTCGGTTTTGGCTCGAAATAGAATTATTTCGTGTTGTATTATTTAGTAACGTCGTAAAATTTGGTTTTACGAAAATGTGACTCGGGAGTCGTGTTGACTCGTTTTGAGTGCGTATTTTTGTAAGTTGTGGGTTGTTTTTGTGAGGCCGTTTTTGTGGGCTGCTTTTTGTGGGTTGCTTTTTGTGAGGCCATTTTTGGTGGGCTCCTTTTTGTGGGCTTGAATAATCGTGTCGTATTTTAGCTTAAAATAGGCGACAAAATTAACGTTCAATTTTACGAAATATGCAACTTTAAATAAATACGTTAAAAACGACTAAAATGTTTTAGACACTTTGTACCGTTTCGTCTATTTATAAAACATGCATAAAAGTCCATTTTCATCATCGGGTTGCTTTTTGGGGGGTACGGATACGGGTATCTACACAAACGAAATTCAACTATTCCTAAGCACAGTGTTTTGTCAACAAGTAGTTGCCTTTAGTTTCCTATAGTTAGTTCTCAACTGCCCATAATAATGTTTTTTTGGGTTGTAGACACCGGTTTTTGCTTACAACGATACGACCTTCAAAAAAACGAAAGCTTCAGGGTGAAAATGCAGGACTGGGTAGACTTCTGATTTATCAGCCTTACGAGGTTGGTTTAAGATTATGCGATGTCTGTAGTATAGGAGACACAGGTGATCAGTTGAACCGATTGGTTGTTTGTAGGTCTTGTAAAGTCGTTGTTCACCAGAAATGTTATGGCGTTGAGGGTTAGTTGTGGACTTGTTCCTGGTGTAAGTATAAAAGTGATGGTGGTGTTGGACATGGCTTGAGTAGTGATAGACCTTGTGTTCTTTGTCCGAAGTCGGGTGGGGCGTGCAAACGCCTTCGGAGAGCTGGCAGGGAGGGTTCTGTCGAGTTTACGCACATGTTTTGCTGTCTATGGACACCCGAGGTTTACGTTGGTGATACGAGGATTGGCTCTCGTATTCGATGCACTTATGGTATGTTCTACAGCTTAATTATCACGCTATAATTTTCTACTTTCAGTATAAGGAGTTTTAGGAGTTATGGAACTTGTTCTGGGCTCTTTGTGACAGAGTATACTAAGGCTAATGAGCTTTACAGTGCTCGTTACGATCAAATCCTAAGTGCTCTCTCTAAATCCGGTTAATATATTTTACTCATTCTCTTATTATGTGTGTATGTATTATTCATTATAATTTTCTAATTTCAGTATAATCCGGTTAATCCGGTATCTCCCCTGGACATGGTACCGTAACACCACAAACCGTAAGGGACGCCATCAAAAAACACGTAGGCGTACAATGTCGCATTGCTTGTAAAAAAAAAAAAGAAGCCAAAGGCAATATATTCCTCCTCGAAATCCGTCTCTGTTTTGACGCCCACTTCAATCTGCACGACTGCCCCATCGATGGCTGGTTTACCTAGCCATGTTTTGATTCCACTACCGCAATTCTGTTTCCGTAACCTTAGTTCTTATTTTGCCTCCTTGTTATTCAGGTGGTTATTATTCAATCTAAATAAAGCCTACCCAAATATGTCATCCGATCAATGTTATGAAACACTCTTTTTAATTCGAACATTTAATTTGTAACGTGTTTTATCATAAACTTCTATTTCGTATATAATAATAACATAAGTATACACTATACAGTATACTCGAATGTCGTATGTCGTATGTCATTTGTATCTTATTTATTCCACTATAATTGTTTGTACGGATTAATAATTTTGGGTGATTTCACAGTAATACAATTGAGTGATTGAAGTACATGTATGGTATCACTAGAATTTTCGCAGAATTTATGATCTTTGATTCCGTACAATCTAATTGTATATCTTTGTTTTGATTAGATTGATTTATCGGCGTTCACTATTGCGTACATTTTTCAGTATAACCTTATTTTTTCAGTCTGATTTTAATGTTGATTTAACAGCACGTTAATTCTAAGTATGAAGTTTCCGAACCGTTCGATTTTTCTTACAAATTTCCGAAATTTGACGACTTTGAAGACGCATTGTGCAAGTCTATAGGTATAATTTCCTGCGCTATACAAATTATATAAGCTAACCGAGAATTTTAAAAAATAAAAAAAAATAAATAAAATAAAAAAATAAAAAAAAAATAAAAAATAAAAAAATAAAAAAAAAAAAAAAAACCTATGTAAGTCAAATTATTATGCATATATTTTCCCACAATAGCTTTGTACTCTTGTTTAATTAGTCTTGTATTGTTTATTCCAATATATATATGTACTTGAGGTACATAATCACAGATACAATGATTTCCTAAATACATGGGCTAAGGACCTGTTCTTTCCAACTTATTTTCAGCTCATTTCGCTCGATTCACCACTTCGATTCGATTCTGGATTCCATTCCTGGGTCGATTCGATTCGATTCACCACTTCACTTCGATTCGATTCGATTCAAGACAATGTTATAAATTTGTACTTATTCGATTCGATTCGATTCGATTCATTTCGATTCGATTCGATTCGATTCGATTCATTCGATTGGATTCGATTCGATTCGATTATTCGATTGATTCGATTCGATTCGATTCAAATTTTAAAAAGTCTAAAAGAACAGGTCCTAAGTTGAGCTTAAAATATATTTACATATAATGGAATTGGAACGAAAGTTTTTTTTCACAAATGGAATGGGAAAGAAAGTATTTTTTTTTTTTTTTTTTTTACAATGGTGAAAGGGATATATTAATGCATATATTCTCCCAAAATAGCTTTGTACTCTTGTTTAATTAGTACGGAGTATGATTTTTCATGGGTATTAATTTTTCATATACGGATGTTACTCAAGTTATATACTTTTTTTTCATTATTTTTCTCATCTTACCCTTTTTTACTCCAAGAATATACAGAATTCTCTCTTTTTAATTTTCTAACAAATCTTAAATTTAATTCATTCAAGTTTCTAACTTTTCAATCATGGAATCCAATAACAAATTCAATGAAATAATAATTGTATTTTAATTTCAATTTTGTGTTTGAAAGTGTTAGGTGTTATCAATAGTACTCCGTATATATTTAAGAGATTTGCTTAGTACTCCGTATATATCTAAGAGATTTGCTTAGTGAGTGGGGATTTTAATGCTGCTGCTGCCTTAACGTTTTGTATGCAACTGAAAACATAAAGCTGGGTGAATTTGATTAAGGTTTAATAACTTTAATTTCAATTTTGACAAAGGTATCAGCTGCCTTAACTTTTCAATCCCCCTCGGTATTTAAGTTTTCCTATCTACCTTAACGTTTTGACAAAGATTAACTTAAATAATTGTATTTTTAATTGAAATTAAATTACAATTATTATTTCATTGAATTGTTATTGAAATCCATGATTGAAAAATTAGAAACTTGAATGAATTTGATTCAAGATTTGTTAGAAAAATAAAAAGAGAGAATTTCGTATATTCTTGGAGTAAAAAAGGGTAGAGTGGAAAAAAATAATGAAAAAAGTATATAACTTGAGTAAAATCCGTATATGAAAAATCAATTACGTTTTTCATTTAGGATTTATCCTTTTTTTACTCACGTTTTATATAAAATTCTCTCTCTCTTTATTTGTTTTTCTAACTTTTCTCAACTAAAATTTATACAATTTTTCAATTATTTCAATTACTAATTTCAATAATCAATTCAACAAAGTAGTAATTCGATTCAATTTCAATTTTTTCATAAAATAATGTTAAATTTATTAATTTTGAGAAATTTAAGTTAAAAATTGAATTAGGGTTTATATAAATTTAGGATTTGGACGGTTGAGTCCCCGGCGGTTGGCAGCGGCGAGAGGCTGACTGCCATAGCGTGGGATCGATTTGTAGGTGGCCGGAGCAATGGTCGTGAAGGCCGGATATCTCTAGACAACATCATAGAAAACCATAACTATTGTCGACCATTGTACAACAACATTATAGCAAAACACCAAACTAGTAGATTGGATGATGATTTTGTAGCACTATCGACTTCGTACATCAAATAAACAAGCCAAAACATACAACTCGTGCAAACACTGCTAAGATTGATCTCAAATAACTTGGGGTGAATACAAACTTTATTTCCGCCCCACCGTCGAAGGACAACACCACTTCCACCACTATAAACCACCACAACTCTAACTTATAAACCCTAATTTTGATTTTAAATTTAATTCACTAAAAATTAATAAAATTCGATGATTTAATGAACAAAACTAAAATTAAAAACGATTATTACCTCATTAAATTTATTATCGGAGTTCTTGATTGAGAAATTAAAAAAAATTAATAATTTGGTTAAAGAAAATTTTAAAAATTGAATGAATTTAGGTATACCATGGGAGTAAAATCCGTATACGGAAAATTAATATCCATTCTTAACTACATGGGCTAAGTACCTGAGCTAAGTACCTGAGCTTAAAATATATTTTACATATAATGGAATTGAAACTAAAATTTTTTTCACAAATGGAATGGGAAGGAATTGAAAGTAAGAGTTTTTTTTTTTTTACAATGGTGAAAAATATATGATTTACAGTTTTTTTTTTTTTTTTACAATGGTGAAAAATATATGATTTACATACTTGACTTTCTGCTATACACATGATGGAACCAAATAGATCTAGAAAACGGGTTAATCGGGTCCAGTCATTTCGGGTCTGATCAATGTAGCAGATCGGGTCGGGTCGAGTTGGGTCATTTCAGGTTTCAGGTCTATATCAGATCGGCTTTTATCACGTCATTTTGGGTTTGGATCAATTAGGGTGGTCGGGTCCCTTTCGGGTAAAAATGTAAAATTTTGGTAAAAAAGCTTTTTTTTTTTTTTTTTTTTTTTTTTTGTGTGTTAAGGTTTTTATGAATATACTTAGTGATACTTAATCACACGATATCAAATAAGTTATTTTTAAATCATTTGAAATCACCGAGAGTAGTTGGTATCGGGTCAATTTGGGTTTCGAATTAAATTAGGGTCAAGCCATCGCGGGTTGGGTCATATCGGATTTCCGGTCAATTCCGGGTTGTGATTATCGGGTCAATTTCGAGTCTCGGGTCAGCCTTATCAGGTCAGGTCTGTTTTGTCAGGTCTAGAACCAAATAACAAAATACCATTCAATTTCACTTTGTGCGGATCACTATTTGTATTATTATTTCGACAATAGAAATTTTTTCTTTCAATTTATACAAGGAAATAACATAGGGTTTTGTTTAATTTTGTCCTTACAAATAAAATAAAAATATCGAGCTTTTTACTCCTATTTTATTCATCTAGTCTATTTTATTGCAATCATGATACTATCTTTATGTCAGTCATTTGTTTACACTTCTCTCAAATTCTCCCCACTAAAAAGTTAAAATATAAACAATTCACTTGAACGGAGGGAGTAATATTATCAATCAATTTTACAATTTCTTACATAGTATTTTTATAGAGTTTTTTTTCATTTAAAATCCGTGTTTTGCACGAGCTTACCAATTACTCCATAGTAATATAAAATATGCCAAAATATGAAATAAAATATAGGTTAAATTTTTTTTACCAATAAAGTGTAAATAATATAAACTTTTTATAAGTAGGTTAGAAAAAAAAAAATGTTTTCCTACTTAACCTACTTTAAAGTACTAAAGTAGGTTAGCTAATCTATCGATAAAAATACGAAATTGATCGATTTTTCATATACGCAATTTACTCAAGGTGTATATTTTTTTCATTATTATTTCTCACTCTACCCATTTTTACTTAAAAAATATACACAGTTTTTTATCCTAACTAATCTTCAATCAAATTCATTCAATTTTTCAATTTCTTGATCATTAATTATGATTATAAGTTCTAATCGTTTTTAATTTCAAATTTTGTGTTGAAATTATTGAATTTTATTAATTTCCAATAGATTTAAGTCTAATTTAAAATTAGGGTTTGTAAAAGGGTGGTTAGGGGTGGTGGTCGGTGGTCGGCGACATGGGAATGGACGGCGTCGGCATGGGTCATAACTAGGCTTGAAATTTCATTCATATCCGACATGATCTATTTACTCTTCAATTTGGATTACAACTTAGCTTGAATTTGATTAACAGATTGCTTAATTTCGGCTCCATTTCTCTTGCCAAGCATTCGTAAAAAATAATTCTATGCAAATCGAAAACCCTATATGGTTCCCTTTATGAAGTCGACAGTCATATGCTTATATGGTGTTGATTATGATCGTTTATTATAAAATGGAAGTGAAATGAGCTTTCAGTTGTTAAAGTACGTACGATGTACCACTTAGACTGAAGATAGTTGCTTCCAAATTCCATCATTGTAGGATGGTATCTCAGGTGCTCCAACTGTAGGTTAATGGGCCTGATATTGAAGTAAATGATCAAACCTTTGGCTAGGTTTCCTTTTTTAAATGATCTTACCAATGTGGTCAACTGATCGAATCTGTTTAAATGTTTTTGGATCCCCTTAATTTCCGTTGATAGAATGTCATACTTGCTTGTGATCAACATCACAATGAAGATGATAATGGGGAGATGGGAGAGGAGGTGGCTGTCAAGAATATTGTCATTGGTTCTGAGGAGAATGGTGCCAATGACGGTGTTAAGTAATAGGTATAGTGATACGCTCTCTAAGACTTATAGTTTTCGTGGTAAATTACCTGATTATTGACTGAAAATAGTGTTTGTGAGATTTGTGTTTGGTTCTTTTACAGGTTTGCAGATTCTTACTCATTTATGGAATTTGCAGAGGTTTGAGCCTGTTTTCTTCAAATCCCCTAAGGTAGACCCGATAAGTGGTAGCTGCAATGATTTTGGGTGGATCGGAGGTTATAGAACTCATGTGTTTCCTTTTACTACCAGTAGAGCTATGCCAGCAGCACGACATTGTTTTTACCTTTTTTTGTTGGATGTGGAGTATTATTTATGTTCAATCAAATATTGTCGGATAGTCACATCGTCAAACGCAGGTGGAATGTGCTTTACTCAGGCTAGTTTTCTAATTTTATTTTAATTTATTTTATTTTATATAAGTTTGCTAAGATATTTATTTTCGAATCTGCAGTCACACTGAACAAGTAGCCTTGATTAATCACTTCGTACACTATTTCACAACATTAATTAAATTAAAGCAATAATTTAACACGCATTGGGGGACTACGCGCGGTGCGCACAGTCCAACAACTAGCTTAATGAAAAGAAAATTAATGGAATGGATCTAGAGGAGATGAACCTCCATTTCCTAATTCTCCATTACTTCATACGAAGGAAGTAGATGATTTATTTCCTTTAATAATCTGCAAATATACTCATATCTATATTATCATACTAAAAGAGTGTCATACAATTGCCCTTCCGCCACGTGGCAGCATATGGTGCTTCCGACTTCCTGCCTAAGTCCACACACCTACAAAAGCCATCAATTAAATTAATCAATTGTATCATTAAAATATGTACACTGTGTGAATAAAATAATTCTAAACATAGGAAATTATATGGAATACATCCCGGTCAACACTAAATAAGGAATCTCTTGAGTATTTATAGGCATAATCATTAATGATATAATTGATACAAGAAACATATAAATCTAAACAATAATATTATAGGAGATCCAAGTAATCTACGGAGTATATTCTATATTAATTTAATTAACATAAATTAACAAAAATAAAACAATGCCCAACCAGGGACGAAGCCAGGATGAAATGACAACCAGGGCTGACTTTTGTAGTATATGTGTTATCGATAAATGAAAATAAAAAATAAAAAAGCCTTGTTACGATAACTATTTATTTTTTTCAAGTTATTAAACTTATTTTGAGCGAACATAAACTATTTCCTTTAAAAGATAAATTTTTCATAAAACTTTTTGAAAATATTTATTAAGAGTAATTCGATTTATTGTTAGATAAGAACGAAGTGTATAAGCATAGTTGGACTATTTTGACACTTATTTTTTTGAGCAAAAATAATGATTTCATTTCATTTTTATTGTTTTACTAAAAATTGAGACAAGTTATTATGAAGGAGAAATTATAAATAAAGTAAAAATAAATAGAGAAATTTATGAAGAGTAATTCAATTTATTGAAACAAGTTGTGGAGGGGAAATAGTAAAAGGGATAAAAATCATTGTATGGTAAAAATTGTGAATAATTACCCTAAACTAGCAACAATTAAACTTACGTAAAGTAACAAAAAAAGTTACAAACAAAATTAATTGAAAACTGCCATAAATGAGAACACAAAGGGGTTAAAAAAAACGTGCATGGGAGTCGAACCTGCCACCTTAAACTCTTAAAAGTCCATCATTTCCACTAAGCCACTATCATTATCCTGTTCTACTTCTACTACAATGTATATATATCCTAAAATCTAACCCGGCTAGGACCTGCTTAGCCAACCACTGGCTCCGTCCCTGTGCCCAACATAAGCTATTAATTTCCCTCCCAAAAATTTTAGATGACAAAATTATAATTGAGTTAATTTAGGGAATAATTGGTGTAATATCAAATAAACTCATTATATATTCTTGCTAATATGAGATATCAATTTTGCATTTAAATAAGGCAATTAATTAAATGTTTTCTTAAAATTTAGCACACTTAAATAAGGAAGTAACTGAAAGAGAAATAAAAGTTTATGCGGTTGATTAATCAAAGAAATAATAATAATAATAATAATAATAATAATAATAATAATAATAATAATAATAATAATAATAATAATAATAATAATAATAATAATAATAATAATAATAATAATAATAATAATAATAATAATAATAATAATAATAATAATAATAATAATAATAATAATAATAATAATAATAATAATAATAATAATAATAATAATAATAATAATAATAATAATAATAATAATAATAATAATAATAATAATAATAATAATAATAATAATAATAATAATAATAATAATAATAATAATAATAATAATAATAATAATAATAATAATAATAATAATAATAATAATAATAATAATAATAATAATAATAATAATAATAATAATAATAATAATAATAATAATAATAATAATAATAATAATAATAATAATAATAATAGGAAAGGACCAATTGAGAGTTGATAATGTTTTTAATTGTCATTTTAAGTTTAACACAAATTCTTGTGTGAGTCTAGCCTTACAATAAATTATTGTAAGTGTGTCTCATTTGTACTCGATTATATAGCTTTTGTACTATTTAAGTGATAATTATGTTTAATTGTTACTAAATTTTTTTAGTACCCTTGTAAACGACTTTAATAGATTTGTTTCATGTTTTTGTACTCTTTTAACTGCAATTTATACCCTGGTCTCATATTAACTTAATGTGAGTTCTGTCTCACAGGAGAATTACTGTAATTTTGAAGTGGCATACCTTATAATAAACGAATAAGGGACTCATTTTAGGAATATGATAATAAGAATGTATAAATTAGAGTTAATTATGGGAGTAATTGAAGGTAAAATGGGAGGCATTGCAAATAAAAATATTCATAATGCATTTAATCAGGCAATTAAATCCCACCCAAATTTATGTCCATGCAGTTTGTCACATAAGAATATATGCAATATGTTAATTAAGGCACGAAAATTGGAACTCTCTCTCTCTATGGTCTATTTTTCTCTGATCTCTCTCTTTTTTTTCTTTTGATCTCCATGGCTAAGACGAGGGGCGGGGACGACCGCCTAAGACGGTGCTACCGTGTATTGGTGCTACGAGTTCAGAGGAGGCAACACAAGAGACGGCTCCTCCGTCGCCGATTCTCCTAAGTTCCTTTATTGATGTTGTTTTAGATCAGTCAGCTGGTAAGTCAAAGAGTGGTGGCTCTTTGGTTGGTACTGATACTGTGGAGGCTAGTCCCAAGGTGACGCAAACTCCGCCATTAGTGGTGCCCCAGCCAATAGTGGTGGAGGAGGAAATACCTAAATCTGATCAGACGCGCTCATGGAGTGGAATTGCTGGAGGTCATCAACGGGTAGGTATGAATCTTTTTTTCTGTGAGGAGGTTGCTAAAGCGGATGAAATTACTATTGAAGAGGATGATGTTGCAGAGGAGGTGTCTAAATGGAGGAAGACACTTATGGGCACTATTCTGGGAAAGAGATTGCAAGAAACTCAATTGAAGGAATTTGTTGAGAAGAATTGGAATCATGTTGTTGCTCCCCTTGTGCAATATTACAGAAAAGGTTGGTTTAGTTTCCAATTTAAATCTGAGGATGACATGAATTTGGTGCTTCGTGGGGGTCCTTGGATGGTGGGGGGGCATGCCCTTGTTTTGAAACAGTGGTCGCCTCAATTCACTCAGGAAATGGAGAGTGTGTCTAGGGTTCCAGTTTGGGTACTACGTACTGCCTGAATTGGATCCGTATTTCTGGTCTCCAATGGCTTTGAGTAAGATTTCTAGTAAAATTGGTAATCCTTTATTTGCTGACCAGATAACCGCGGTGCAGGCTAAATTAGGTTTTGCTCGGGTATTGGTTGAGGTGGATGTTGCGGGAGATGTGCCTGAGAAGCTTTTGATAAACACCCCGTATTGTGGTCAGATTGAGCAAAAGGTGGAGTACGAATGGATTCCATTCTACTGTCATAAGTGTAAGAAATTGGGGCATGAGCAGAAAAGTTGTAGGCTAAATAAGCCAAGGATGGAGTATAGGCAGAAGGCTGTGGTGACTAAAGTGGCCCCTGTAGGAAGGTCGCCCCCATCTTTGTGACTTCTGTAGATGATATTGGTTTTTTGGAGGTTAGAAAGGGTAGCTCTCTTAGGCTGCATGCTGTTGGTGCTGTTGCTCTCTCAAACAAGTTTGATCAGCTACTTATTCCAGAATTTGGGGACGTAGATAATGTTGTTTTGGGTGAATCAAGTGGGAGTTTGAAGGAAGGTACAAGACCACCAGACTTACAATGTCAATTGCAACCTGGAACATAAGAGGCTGTAATACAGTTTTGAAGCAGCTTGAAATAAAGAAGTTTATGATTACTAATAAGGTAGCTTTGATGGGTGTTTTAGAA
Organism: Dianthus caryophyllus; assembly: GCA_023091065.1. Lineage (NCBI taxonomy): Eukaryota > Viridiplantae > Streptophyta > Magnoliopsida > Caryophyllales > Caryophyllaceae > Dianthus > Dianthus caryophyllus. The sequence continues at coordinate 32,682,538 of CM041520.1, read as the reverse complement.
ACTAGAGTAAAGGAGAAAAAAGCTACTTCAGTGGCGAATAAGATGTTTCGAGACTGGAAGGTGACTTTCAATTATGAACATCATTATAATGGTAGAATTTGGCTCCTCCATGATCCTAGGGAAGTTGGAATAGATGTTCTTGAGAAAGGGGATCAATATATCCATGGGAAAGTCACTCATCATACCTCTCATTGGGTCATATTTGTTACTATTGTCTATGGCTCTAATAATGCTGCTGATAGACGGCGACTATGGTTGAGTTTGGGTACCTTGGCTCAGTCCATGATGGAAAATTGGATAGTTATAGGAGATTTTAATGTGGTTCGTACTGAGGAGGAGAGACAAGGAGGTAATGCACCAAGTCAATTGGATATGGCTGAGTTTAATGATTGCCTTATGAGGAGCAATTTGATGGATATGTCAGGGAAAGGCTGTCAGTTTAGTTGGACAAACAATCAATTGGGGATGTGTAGGAGCTGGTCAAAGCTAGATAGGGCCTTGGTGAATCAGTATTGGTTGGCCTCGTTTCCCTCCTCTTACGCTCATTATCTTCCCTCTGGTGTGTCAGATCATTCACCTGCTTTGGTGATGGTCCAGCCATCTACACTTGAGGGGGTAAGAGGGTTTACTTACTTGAATTGTTGGGCTCAACATCCGGGGTTTATGGAGTGTGTTTCCCAAGCTTAGAGTACACCTGTCTTGGGGACTCCAATGTTTTGTCTTTTTGAGAAGTTAAAGATTGTGAAGAAGGACCTGAGAGAACTCAATGCTAAGCACTTTTCCCACCTCTCTAGTAGGGTAGCAGCGGCTTCTAATACTTTATCTATACTTCAGAAAGAATTAGCCAGCAAGATTGATGATGAGGAGTTGATGATTACTGTGAAGCAAGCTAGGGAAACCTATGTGAAACTTAAGAAAGCTGAAATTAGTATGCTAAGCCAAAGGGCTAAGGTCACTCATATACAAGCAGCAGATTGTAGCTCAGCCTATTTCTTTCGTAAGATTGCGGAAAGACGACACTTGAATCATATTGGATGCATTACTGATATCCATGGTACTCTACATAAGGAGCAGCCTAGCATTGTGAATGCTTTTCTGGAATATTATCAGTCCCTTTTAGGCTCTGATCAGACTGTCATTGAGCTTGATAAGGAGTTTGTCGCTTCTGGTAGATGCTTGCAATTGGAACATAAAGAAAGCTTGGTCAATCCCATTACTGTGAAGGAGATTACTGATGCCCTTAACTCTATTGATGCTAATAAATGTCCTGGAATCGATGGCTACACGTCTGGGTTCTTCCATGAAACCTGGTCTATCACACAGGCTGACTTTGTTGAGGCTATATTGGATTTCTTTAGAAATGGTAGAATGCTGAAGACTGCAAATTTGACTGTGGTCACCTTGGTCCCCAAAAAGGCTGCTGCTACATCAGTGAAGGATTTTCGACCCATTTCCTGTTGTACTACCTTTTACAAAACTGTGAGTAAGATCTTAGCGAATCGGCTGAAGGTTGTTTTACCGGAGTTAGTGGGTTATGAACAGGCTGCTTTTGTGCATGGAAGGAATATCTTTGATAACATCATGCTCTCTCAAAGTTTGGTGAAAGGCTACTCAAGGAAGGGCATATCTCCAAGGTGTTTAATCAAGGTGGATATAAAGAAGGCTTTTGACTCACTCAATTGGAAGTTTGTCATACAAATGATGGAGGCTCTAGGGTTTCCAGCCAAATTCGTTGATTGGGTCAAGGTCTGCATCACTACAGCAAGGTATACTCTGAAAATCAATGGTACTACCCATGGTTACTTTGAGGGGAGAAGGGGCATTCGTCAAGGGGACCCTCTTTCTCCTTATCTTTTTGTGCTCAGCATGGAAGTCCTTTCTCGGTATCTTCGTAAATTACCATTAGTGAGATGTTTTTCCTACCACCCTAAGTGTGTGAGGGTCAATCTCACGCACTTAGTTTTCGCAGATGATTTAATGGTGTTTACTAGGGGTGATCTCCCATCTGTCATGGCAGTTGCTGGTTTTTTGGAGACTTTTGCTCAGGCCTCTGGGCTTGAAGCAAACACAAAAAAGACTGATATATATTTTGGTGGCGTTCATGAGGATGTTAGAAAGCTGATCATTGATAAGTCCGGTTTCAAAGAAGGTACTTTCCCCTTCAGATATTTGGGGATTCCCCTGGCTGCTGCAAATTTGAAGGTGGAAATGTATCATCAGTTGTTGTCTAAAGTGCGAGGCTATATACAAGCTTGGGTAAATCAAAGTTTGTCTTATGCAGGTAAACTTCAACTGTTGAACTCAATGATTTTTGGTCTCGAAAATTTTTGGTGCTACGCTGTTCTGTTACCCCATGGTATAGTGAAGAGGTTGGAGAGGATGTGTAGATCCTTTTTCTGGCAGATAGAGGAAGGTAAAAGGAAGCTGGTTTTTAAGAGTTGGAAGTCTGTTTGTACTCCGAGAGAGGAAGGGGGCTTTGGCATCAAAGAGATCCTCTCTTGGAACAAAGCGTTATTGGCTAAAAATATTTTGGACCTTCTCAGTGGCAAGCAAAGTATCTGGTTGTGTTGGTTAAGAAGTTACAAGCTTCATTGTCATGACCTTTGGCGGGTACCGCATCAGTCTTCTGATTCTGAGAGTTAGAGGAGTATATTAAAAGTACGGGATGCTGTTGTAGCGTTGGCAGGTGGGATTACGCACGCTCAAAACTTGCTGACTTCTTGGTCAGACTCCGGTAAGTTTGTTTTACACGCTTACAATTCTTTTCGAGATGCTAGGGCTAAGGTTAATTGGCACACTATAGTATGGAATGGGTGCAACTTACCCAAACATAGTGTAGTGGCAGCCTCGGCTATTCAAGAGCATTTACCTACTGTGGACAAGCTGTGTCAACGTGGATTGGTGTTGGTTAATAGGTGTGTACTTTGTAAGAATGCTTTTGAAGACCATGGTCATCTATTCTTTGATTGTGCCTTTTCTAAGAGTATAATGCAAGAGTTGTGGGTCTGGATGGGGATCGTACGCAGGATTCGTAGCCTAAAATATGAGCTGAAACGAGCGAAATTGGGGCTCCGGCGGAAAACGTGGAAGTCGAAATGGGTGATAGCTTGTCTTGTTGCTGGTATCTACGCCATTTGGATGGAGCGAAATAGTCGTATCTTTGTAGGAACAGAAGCCTCTGTTGCTTGCATTGTGCGACACGTTCAGTCGACTGTTAGCATTAGACTTTTGTACTCATTGCAATATGATGATGATAGGGATCAGAGATGATACAGTGCCTAAATGGACCATGATGTATTAAACTTTATTTGGAATTGAAATGGAATTGAGCTAATTTCTACAAAAAATATGTTAATTAAGGCACTAATTGGAAGAGAAAAATAAAAATATATATGGTTTACTTAAATAAAGAAACAATTAGAGGAAAGATTTAATAGAGTTGTATACTCCTATATATAGTCATGCCAATTGCCAAACTCCAACAAATTTAAAAATTTGCAATATAATTAGTAGACATTAAAAGCATGGTGTAGTAAAAACAATTTATTGTCATGGTAAGACAAATTTTAATAGAGTATTTTTTTTTTTTACTTAAAAGATATTATGAGGTAATATATATTAATAGAAGTGCGTATTAGTGATACTAATTCAAAAGTTTTTAAGTTTTTTTTTGACTAAAATTGTCGATTGTCTATAAAATTGTTAATTAAAATTTTTGTTATCAAGATAAAGTTAGATATATCGTGGTCTATAAATATACTACTCTGTACAATTTTACTTATAAGTGTAACAATAATATTTCACAAATTGTAATAAAATTTGGATATATAAATCCGTGCATTCTGCAAGGGTTTATACTAGTTATATTTCATCTACACACCCATCGATCTTCGCTACTTACAAAAGTAACCGTTATATCGTTTTTTAATTTAATCTAAACCGTCGAATGGAAATGGAATTGAAATGAAAAAAAAAAAAAAAAAAAAAAAAAAAAAAAAAAAAAAAACAGAAATAAAGCATATAAAAAACGAAAATTAAAGTAAATTTAGTTTTTATATATTCTTCTCAGATGTTTATTTACCCTTCTATATAAAATAAAAACGTCATTGATTTTTCGTATATGAGTTTTATTCTCGTGGTAAACTTTTTTCATTTAGTTTTCCCCTCTACCCTTTTTTACTTTCACAATTTACAAGATTTTACCGAAAAAGTCTTAGCCTGTTGGTTAAAACGGAGGTATTCTGGGCAGTAGATCCTATGTTCGAATCCTCATCCCCCTTATTGTAATGTGACTAAGTCACTTAGTGCGCGCTTCGATTGGACAAAAAAAAAACAATATACAAGAGTTTTACTCTTTTTTTTTTCAAAGTTTTTTTTTTAATCACTATTTTCGATAATTCAATAATGAATTCCATTACCGATTCAATGAATAAATAATAATTTTTTCAATTTCAATTCTAATGTCAAATTATAATTTTAAATAGATTTTCTTAAAAATTAGGGTTACGGTTGAATTAGGAGTAGTGTCGGAATAGATTTAAGCGAAAGATAAATTAGTATACTAGGAGAGTCTCTTACCAACAATAATGATACAAACAATTATTCCATCACTCGTACAAACCATAGGAGTACAACTATATCAGACAATGACTCAAATTCAGAATTGGTAGGTTCGATCCCGTACATGGTAATAATCATTAATCGAACCAAACATTGTAGTAATAATTATAAAGTCGAAAATAATGTGGATATATGTTTGAAAAACGCTCTTATATTAAACGTGAGTGTAATTGTCAATTTACTCTTTACAGTTTTCCTCTTAAAAGTTTTATTAGTTTCCAATGTCTGAGCAAATAATATTCAAAGAGACTAGAAGTATTATAACATCCTAAGTTTAAGAGATAATTCCAAAATTATTGTATGTCATATTTAAAGAAATAATAAATTGAATTTTGGTTTATTATGATATATGTATATTTACATTCTATATTTATTTATAAAATACAAATAGATTATATGATTAAAATAATAGTGTACATTAAAAACTTAAGCTGTTAAAATCATTTTAGTAAATTTAATGGATAAAAATGAAAATGAAACATAAGTGAAAAATTTTATTACTAAAAAATATGTTAAAAGCTAAAATGAGAAGAAAACCATGAAATTTCCTTAGAAATGGAAATGGAAATGAGAGAGAAAAAAACAAAAATAAAGCATTATAAAAACTGTATATTAAAATACTATATAAATACTATATAATAAAATTGACAGCTTTCTGTATATTACGGAGTATATACTTGTAATATAAATTGAGCCACAATGAACAATAAATTGCACAGATATGGATTTGACTAAACAATTATCAATAATAATTAGAAAAAAATTAGTTTCTGTATAAATAAAATAAAATGGTTCAATTAATCTATCTTAATGGATGATTTATTTCCAAATTCTTCATTTTCTATGAAAGAAATGAACCTTCATTTCCTAATTCTCCATTTCCTAGGAAGTTATTAGATAATTTATTTTCTCTAATAATTCACAAATATACTCATATTATATTTTCATCAGCACATCCATCGACCTTTGCTACTTACAAAAGTGACCGTTAGATCGTTTTTAATTTAATTTAAACCGTCAAATGGAAATGATATTGAGATGAAAAAAACAAAAAACAAAATAAAAATAAAGCATATAAAAGACGAAGATTAAAGTGAAGTTTATCTTATTCGACTAAGTTATTTGTTTACCCTTTTATATAATACATGTTACGAATATAACTTAATTATATTTGGATCATAATATATTATGTTATCATTTATTAATAAATTGTTATCACAATTTTGAGTATGAAATGCAAAATACAAATGTGTTACATTAAAATATAGTATTTATCATTTAATATTAACATATTTGAAAAATAATAATAATACAACAACGAAAACATATCATACAATTATAATAACATATTACATAAATGTTACTACAATTTTTTGTTTTCTATGTTTCATAATATGTTACAAATATATTTAACAATTATGGTAACATATTGCAAAAATTTTGGGACTAGTTTTTGTATTCTATATGTGACAATATGTCATTAATATAATATGTTACCATTTTTATCCTCTTTGTTACCATTTTAAATACCCATTTTTGTCCGCTTTTTGACAAAAGTTATCGAAAATAAAATTTGGGTCTTGGAAAAAAACATAAAAATAAAACGGGTCAAACCCGACCCATATTAAGGCTTAAGACAGATATTTGGTCCTAAATAAGAATTTGAGATATCAAATAACATATATAGATAAATATTAAAATAATTAAATTGAGCACTTTCTATATATTATATACTTGTAATATAAATTGAACCTAAATGGTCAATAAATTGCATAGATTTGGATTTGACTAAACAATTATCAAAACTAATTAGAAAAAAAAAAATTAGTTTTTTGTATAAACGAAATAAAATGGTTCAATTAATCTCGCTTAATAGATGTTTTATTTCCAAATTTTCCATTTTTAATGAAGGAAATGAACCTCCATTTAATATCCTCCATTTCCTAGAAAGGAAATAGATAAATATATTAATCTATTTCTTCTAATAATCCCTAAATATACTCGTAATATAAATTGAGTCAAAATAATCAATAAATTGCACAGATATGATTTGACTAAACAATTATCAATTGTAAATTGCCAAAATAAATCTCTATATAAATAAACATAAGATGGTTCAATTAATTAGTCATAACCATATTTTTGGGAGCAACACATAAGGTTCGTTTTTCACCCCTTTTTCTTTTATTTCAATTTCGAGAATTTTTTAGTTTAATATCGCCCCTAATTTTGTTCTGAGTTTAATTTTAATTTTAATTTTAATGGGTAATAGTTTTAGAATTTTCGTTGGAGTATTATTCAGTTTGAATTTTAATTTAGGTTTCATGATGAATAAGTGATTGAAAACCATAAAGTAGATTTAAATTAGGGTTTATGTTTAATTTGTGGTTTTTTTTAACAGTCATGTTGTGCTATTGTATATATGTCAGAAATTTATCTGATGAGAAACTTTAATGGAAACTGTAGGACGTGACGGTCTTATAGTATAATTACTTGGACGGGTTTTTAATAGATGGAAAAAACTATCGTCATTCCCGACGACGTGATGGAGGAAATACTGTTGAGGCTGCCTGTAAAAGATTTGTTGGCGTGGAAATGTGTTTCCAAACATTGGTACGGTCTTATTAGTGATGATGAATTCGTTAAGAAACATTACCGTCTTCAGTACGTCATGCATTTGGAAGCTCAAGGTGACGTACCTCTTCTTTTAAGATCTGATGAGTCGTACCCAATTACTAAGTTCTACCTTCTCACGAAACAAAGTGCATGGGATGTCGTTGTGGACTTCACTCCTAATTTCGAGCGCGACGTTGTACCCCCCACCTTTTCCGGCGGTGCTTTACCACATGAGCGGTTAATGCAGTGCATAGGCGTTGTGAACGGCATTGTTGGGCTAGTTTGGGGTGGTAATCGTGTGGTCTTGTGGAACCCTGCCACTAGAGATTTCATGGAGGTTCCTCGTTGGCCAATTATGCCTGATTACAAAGCTCTAGAAGTGCATGGTGGTAACGTTCGAGGTTTGGGGTTTGATTTACTATCAAATGATTTCAAAATATTGGGATCAATTTGTAATGAAAATTCGAGGAGGCATACTGAACCTGGCTTCATCTACGAATACCATTTATACTCTTTGAAGGCTGATTCTTGGAAGAAAATTAAGGACACTCCAAGGACGTACCCTGTCTTAGCCTCTCCGTATACTGATGCCTATTTTAACAACGGTGTTCATTATGGGATATCATATTCTTGGGATTATAGTCGTGTTGGCATTGTAGCTTTCAACTTTAGCAGCGAGATTTTCAAGGAAATTGAACTACCGGGTGTTCAAGAGTCATGGTACATGTATAATTGCCATCATGTGACAATCGGTAAGTACAAGGAGGGACTTGCACTCTTAGTACATCGTAACCTATGTATTGAAATATGGGCAGCGATCAGATTTCGTGATGATGATGATTATGAAGTTCCTTTGTCTTGGGAAATTGTTGTCAAAACTTCGCCTATTTTGTACGAGGAGGTATATCGTATATGGATAGGTGCTATTTTAGACTATGAAGATATACTCGTCTCCATTGATCATGTTAATGAGGAACTTTACGAGGATAATCGTATTATTGGGGAGAAAGAATGGGCCTACGTCTACCATCTTTCTACGTGCACTCTCAACTACTTGGGCATCAAGATTAGTTCGAGCTATAGATATGTGGAGAGCTTGTTTCCGTTGTCAAGGAGGCTCAACTATATAACATCTAATAGGCAATAACGATTTTTTTGTAGCTAAAATCAACGCGACTTCATAATTATATATTGTTGATGCTTCCTTTGGTGTATAAGTTCTTGATTTTGTACTTGACTGCTTAAGCTTTCAATTTTATAAACGTTCTTATTTAATTGACCGATTATCAAGTGTTGGTGCTTAAGCTTATTGTGAACGGAAGATGTTTGTGGCCTTTGACGAGTTGACAGTATGGTTTTTGTTATTACTAAATTGTATTTAAATTTTACTTGAGTGTATCCTTGTTTTGTCATGAAATTTTTACCCTTTACTCTTATAATCCAATTTTCTCTGTTTTCGAGCATATTGAATTTCACGAAAAAAAAAAAAAAAAAAAAAAAAAAAAAATCCAAAATCACTCAAATTCTTCAAAGTATGCGCAACATTCAACTAATTTTTTTACTTTTCTCGATTTAATCAATTAATCTTTAATAATTGGGGACTCTCGGTCTTCCATTCAGAAAACGTCTGTGAAGACGTTTAAAAATTGAATAGAATTCATGACTGCCCACCTACAATGGACACCCTTTAAAGAATAGCTTTGCCCACTAGTCACGTCTGTACAAAATGCAACTGCGTCCAAAACTCATATAGAAATAGAAAGTGGCCCTCGAACGAAACCAATACAGTTACGTCCAAATTAAAGCCCGTCGAGAAATACAATTGAATAGAATTCTTGTTTGTTCTTTTTTTTTGGTGGATACTAGTTGTAGTCCCCCATTGCGGGTTTACCTCTTGGGTGAAATTCAATTTATCGATATTAATGACTGCATATTTTTCTTTAAGTGATCATCAGTTCATAACTTTATTTATTCTTGATGTCTCACATGAAATTATAATTTTTTTTGGTTTCCCAACCGATATCCGAACCCATTTGGGTCGACTCATTCGGTCTCGGAGCGTGTCCCGGGGTTAAGGTTTTAAACTCCTCCCAACGGGTTTGTGGAGGACCAAACACATGAACTTATTATTAGTGCCTTACTTACGTGAAAATAACTAAGACTTAAAAGAAGAAAATACAAGACGTATAAATAAATGTTGAATAGATGGAGTAATATGTCGTCTACGGAAAGCAATTGTGTTAAAATAGTCCACTACATCACTCGATGTAGTAAGTTTAATTAAATGTATCGATATTAATGACTTCATATTCTTTTATAAGTGATCACTAGTAGTGCGACCCGTGGAATCCACGGGCCGGGTCTTTTTATTGCTAGAGTGATTGTTGCTTATTGAACCTGTAAATAGTTTGCACTGCAATATAATAATTTGTTCTTTAAAATTCCATTGTACATTCTTGATTAGGTGGTAGTCACTCATATATTGAAGTCATAGAGACACAACATCTCGTTTGAAGGCGATTATAAATCTATTCTTTAATTGGGTCTGTAGACACGAGAAAAATCACCAAAGTTGATCACAAGAACCGATAGTTCAAAAAATGATATACAATAATCGATAACGGAGGTTGGTGGGGAGGAAGTCATCGCTTATAGGGATTAGGTTCATTTACGTCAAGTATGGGAGTCTGGTCATTGGGTTATTGACTTAGATTAGTTCGGTGGGGTATAATGTGGTCCGTGTAGCGTTTTGTTTTATGTCATCGATGTTTTTTCCGTGTTTTTTTGTTTTCATAATTTGGGGTTTTTGTGATGTGTATTCCATAGAGGGTTATTTTGTGTTTTCCGATTGTTGGTCTTTCCTTTCTGTTTTACATGTTAATGGTTGTTTTTGATATATTCTACTAAACTTCAATAAAATGAGTCTTAAATTAGTAATTTTAATTTCGTTATTCAATTTTTTTGGAAATGACTTGGTTATAGCCGGCTTACGCCCATCCACATATTGTACATCATGCGAGAATTCTTTAATCGACACAAAAAGAGTATCTTATAAAGTCATGATTTTTGAACAATTTCACACACCGTAGAAATTAGGAAAACGAACTTAACAAAATAGAAAAACGTGTATGAATTGAAAACCCTTTTATTTAAAAGTTGTCAATAAAATGAACGGATGGATGACTATTGCATGGTTTTGATCATGCACGATATTGATTTAGAAAGAGATTTGCTTACTTTACCTCTTTTTATTTTAATCAAGTAAATATGTTCCCGTTTTTAATTACTTTAATTTGTAAAATGCATGGGCTGAGCTCCTAATTAATTTTATATGGAGTACTTCGAAGTTGTTGACACTAATCGTATAAATAGCTTACAAATAATGCATATATATATATATATATATATATATATATATATATATATATATATATATATATATATATATATATATATATATATATATATATATATAAATTATCAATTACGGAGTAGTTTTTTTTTTTGAACAGGTAAACCTTATATTAAATTCAAAACCGCCAAAATGTGAAAAGTACAAGGTGTAACACCCCGTGTTTTTATTAATACTAATTAATTATTTTAACAAAATTCTTAAATTAAAATTTATATAATTTAACTTTTATTCAATTACTTTAAAAACGCGGCTGAAAAATTTCGATTAAATAAACTTTCTCCAATACATTTCTAATTAAACTTTCTTGATTTTACCTTAACTTGTATTATACTTTTATTTCTAAAATACCTGTCGAATTAAAACTTTATTTTTGTTACCACTATTAGATTTTTTATAAAATTGGATTATATTTTAAAAATCATTACTTTCATAAAAATTTAGTTTTTATAGAAATAACCTTTCAAATAAACTAGCCGTTTGAAAATATATGAGACCGTAATACAATTTGTAACTGAGAACTTTTATACATTTATATTTTCGAACTATAAATTTTATAATACGAATAATGGAATTAAAATTTAAAACAAATAATTTTAAACATAATATATTTTATAAATTATTTAAGTTTATAAATAAGAGTAAATAAAACAGAGCAAATCGTAAATCGGACCCTTAGGCTCTCATGAGTCCACGTTGCTTTCACCCTCATCCATTCATTTTAGGTTTTCTTTTTTAAAAGTGATACACGTTCCCTCACTTGCTTTTCTGACTTAACTCCCTTATACCTCCTTCATTTTTCTTTTATACTCCCCCATTAACATACAACAATAACAAATCAACCACAACAACAGCAACAATAACAACAAACACCAACGGTCAACAACAACAACAAGAACAACGACAACCACAGCACCAACAACAAAAACAACACGACAACAAGCAACAGTCGACGGCCGCCTCAGCCACCACCGTGCTCGCCGCCCCTGTTTGCTGCCACCGTGACCACCACCTGTAACCTCCCTGCTCACCGTGGTCTCTGCTCACCACATCGTCATCACTTTCTCCCTGCTCTGTCCTCTGTTTTGTTTCAGCTCGCCGGAGCTCCGTCACCGTCACCACCGTACACCGCCACCACAGGTCACACCACCATGGCCACACCTCGGCCTCCCTCACTCGGTCCTCTGCCTCCCCTGCTGTCTGTCGTGCTCTCATCTCACTTCTCTCCTCTGCCCTGCTCCGTTTTCAGGCCACCGGAGCCGAGCTCCGACCACCCCACGTAAGTCACCCACCTTGCTTGGTCCTCTTACTATCCTTTATTTCTAATATTTAACTCGACTATTTAAATTATATTGTCGTTCTTTTTAATTGATTCATCCTCTGATCTACATTTCGATTTCAATGTCTCGGCTCAATCGATATCTACCTTGGCTTGGTCTATTCTACCTATTTCACTTCTGATTTTTGATACAACTAAAACCATTGTTATTTTCTTTCAATTTTTGATCGACAAACTACGCTCCTGTGTCCTCTGCCACGCTAATGACGCCCCTGAGTCGCCGCCGGAGCTGACCCCTGCTCTGCCCCTCGGCCTTGCTGTTTCTTCTCGGCACAACCCCTTGCCTCTGTCGTGCCCTGGTCTCGCCTCCTATGGTGAGCCTCTGCTATAACTTAGCTTTCATGGGTTGATTTAAATTTTGGTGTCCTTTTGATTCAGCTTTCTAATACTCCATTTCTTCTGATTTTAAAACATTCAGTCAATTAATTAACTCTCCATATTCAGTTTGCTTTTCGTCTATAATTTTATATCGATACCTTGTGTTGAATCTCACTTTCTTTGTATTTCGGGTGGTTTTCAATGTCGCTGTTGTCGACCCGAGCTACCTTTCTGATTGGGTTTCACTGCTAATGACTTTGGATTTACGAGGAAATGGGTTAGGACCGTATTTGGAGGCCTCTGTTCGTGAACCAAATTTAGGTGACTCGATTCTTCCTCAAAATCTCTAACATTAACGTTTTGGTTTTATTATAATTAATTTGTTATTAAAAGTGAGCTAGTATGCATTAGACACTTATGATTCCCGTTTCAGTTTAATTTGATAACTTTGTATGATTCGCTATAGTATGAAATTGGGTGTTAATTTTAGTTATAATATAATGTTGAATTGAATTGTGAAATATGATATTTATATGATGTTGTGATAATATGTTTTGGGTGAAAAATGAGTTGTTGAATTATTGTTGAATTTAATTGTAATATTATCATGTTAAAATTATTTGTTATGTGTAAATTAAAAAATATAAAGTATAAGTATCACAATTATAAAATAAGACTAAAAATATTACTAAAATAACTAAAGTAAATAAATTAAACTAATATAAAACATTTATGGAAATAAAATATTTATCGGCACTAAAAAGGTTTAAATAAAACACAACTAAAAGTTGAGAGTTAAATAAAAAGAGTATTAAGTTTAAATTAGTTTTAAATAAATTTAAAGGTAAAAATATAAATTAATTGCTATCCTTATAAAATTTCTAAGATAAATAGTTATGTAAAATGTCATATATTACATTTAATATAAAGATTGCTTTACTTAAAACTATAAAGTTTATAAGGAACTTAAAATATACTAAATAAGTATCTAGTTAAAATAATAAAAGAAATTAAGTAACTTGAAATTTATAATAAACCTAAGTAAATCTTTTATTTAAAAATTAATATCACTAACAATATTTTTGGAACTAAATTAAAGTTAGGCGAAGCCGCGTAAAAAGAAATTTAAGAACTAACGTCGCAAATATAAATTAGGATAAAAATTGTCAAAAATTTACTAAGTATAAAAATGTAAGGATCAAAAAGATTATCAAATCATATGAATAACTTAGTAAATATAATATTTTATATGAAAATATTAAGTTAAAGCAAAGCTCACGAATTTAAACAATATCTTTAAAAATTAAGAATTCGTCTTAAAGTCGATAACTCACTAAATAAATGAAGTCGTATAATAAAAATAAAACATATAAAACGAAGACATTATAAAAAGACACTAATGGTTATTCCTAGGGGTGTAAATGATCAGAGCCGGCTCGGCGAACCCTCGGAATCAAATCGGTCAAAGCTCGGCTCGAGCTCGGTCAAACTGATCTCGAGCCCAATTCCGAGCCGAGTTAGGCTAAATCCGAGCCGATTCCGAGCTTAGTAAAGCTCGGATCGGAAGCTCGAATTTGGGCTCGTTTTCAATTTTATATATAATTTAGTCTATGTATATATATTATATTTTGCTTCAAGTATATATATTTTTTATTTGTAATATCATTTGATCGATTTTTTAATAAAATATATTAATAAAATGGTTATATAGATATTTATTTTAATGGATATTGAAAAAAAAAACGTTGAAAATAATATCCAACAAAGCTCGAATTGGGCTCGAGTCGAGCTCGATACGTCTTCTGAGCCGATTCCGAGCTTTGAATTTTTGAGCTCGGTAAATTCAAAGCCGATTCCGAGCTCAAGAAAATTTTTCCGAGCCGATTCCGAGCCCACATGAGCTCGGTATCAGATCGGCTCGGTTACACCCTCAGTTATTCCATAAAAATAATGTAGAAAGAATTCTAAGTTATAAAAACTTAAATAAGATTCTACGATCAAATTATCTTTTCACCTAAATCGAATAACTAAAGAAATATTATAATACGAAGTTGTATTAAGAAATAAACCACCTAAAAGAAATTTAACTAAATGTCACTTAATCGTATTTTATCAAGAATAATAAAAATTGTCGAATATCATCTAGGTAATATTTCTAAGGTAAAATAAATGTTATGAATACTAAATCACCTAACACTTTACGATTTAAATAAAAAGGAAGAAATAAGTGTGGGTTATAATAAAATTCAATTATTTATATCACTAATCACTAATCTACTTTAAATTACTTAAAATTTAAATGAAACTTAATCAAACTTATAAATAAAATGAACTATTATTATTTACTAAAATATAAAATACTAATACGTACAAGTATAATAAAATACGTAGAAGTATAAACTATAAAAATACGTACAAAGTATAAAAATACGCATACGTATAAAAATACGCACAAAATAATGAATAGTGAAAATATTTAAAATCTACGATCGGACTCAAAATAAATATTTAAGTTTTTCTATGTGTTCTGTTTACCTGAAGAACTGCTAGAACTAAAATTTCATTATACAAAGTTCGACGATATATTTTTGTTTAAGAAATGTAACTTAATACGATTGAACGAGGAAATAAGAATTTGAAGAAATGAACTACTTGAATAAAATACTTGGATTGTTCGCCATGTCGCGACTTTTGATTTCGAAGTTAAACGAGGTAGCTGTCTATGGGGACTTGGGCTCCCTACCAGAGTTGCCCAAGGCTTATAACGATCTTGAGATTGCTATTCAAGACGCGGTATATCTGACCTCGAGGATGGGGCAACATTGATATTTCCGTGGGCCCATAGATGGTAATTGGAAACTCCACCACCCGGTACCCGTCTAAGGTGATAGTCGTATTTTTCGTCGGTGATACCTTTTGAATAATAATCGTATGATCCTCGATTAGATGGTGTATGCTTCATTAGACGAGGATTTGTGTCGCCCTTATTGCCTTAGGTATCCTTAGCTGTCGGTATGTCCAAGTTATGTTGGCCGCTGTCGAACCTGCGCGGACGTCTAGTATGTCAGCCATGTCCAAGTTATGTTGGCCCTGTCTACTATAGCGCGTTTCTACGTCTGCATGCTTCCGCCTCGCTAATGAAGATTCATTTGTTATCACATGTTGAATGTATTTTCCTTGTTTTGATTGAGTATTGTTTGAATGACTTGGTTTCCTGAGTGTTGAAATACGACTTATTGAGAATGATTATTTACGAGTGTTGTACGTTGTGATTGGATGTATACTCGTGTTTGAATCATCATGATTTCCTTGTATGTTTTTACTTGCCTAATTGCAATGTGTTTTTATTTATTTATTTTCTATATTCTACGTTACGTTTTATGAACTGCATGTTGTATGAGATTTAAATATCTATATGTGAGAACTGATATTATATGCTAATTGTCCAATTTTATTGAAATATGCTATCACGGAGTTATACGCGTTTAGTCTTTCAAAGTTACTTTTAATCATAGGTTAAATAAACCAAAACTTTGGTTTTAGAGGTTGTTAGTTAGAAACGTCACTTCCACTCGAAGCGAGATCCTCCTATTTTGTGTTTTTGTCTCCGTTGCAGGAACTTCTCGAGACTCAGGATTATCGGGACGATTAGGATGTTTCGTTTGTTTCCTTTGAGAGATTGTAATATATATTTGTATCCTATGCCATTTGAATGTAATTTAATTAACATCCGGCATGTATTAGACTTAATTAATTTTCCGCCTTAGTTTAATTAAGTCACGAAAAACCGGGTTGTTACACAAGGGATGCCATTGGAGTTGAATAGAGGGAGTAGTTTTTAATTAATCGAAGAAGGAGATATTGTTGTGTGTACTTTTGCTCTTAAATGTTGAATGTGGATGAAATGATGTTGAAATGCCGATCAATTTATGTTAACAAAATGAATCCGACATTAGTTATGGTAATCAATTCTTAACACGTAAATCAATTATCTGCTCCAGTCAATTCACTAATCAATTCAAATAAAAAATTAAAATAATTGAAATACAGAGTAAATAGGAACAAAATATTATGATTTAGGACCTGTTCTTTCGGACTTTTTGAAATTGAATCTTATCGAATCGAATCAATCGAATGAATCGAATCGAACTAAAATGAATGAATCAATCGAATGAATCGAATGAAGTTCAAATTTATAACATAGATGTCTTTGAATCGAATCGAATCGAATCGAATGGAATGAATCGAATCAAGTAGTGAATCGAATCAAATGAAATGAAAATAAAATTTGGAAAGAACAGGTCCTTAGAAACAAAAAATTCAATTCCGACGCAGCATTGACTTAGGTAATCGACAAAATCGGTGTGAAGATTGAACACTGTCGAAGTTATAAGTCATGCGGACACTGGTACTCATTAACTATATTATAACTGCGGCAGAGAAGAGAAATTTCGCCCAAGAAGGATGGACGATAGCGTTTGGTACGAGTAGGAAGGCAAGCAACGGAGAATATCGATAAGTGGTCCCTTTGAAATGAGACTGCCTCGAGGACACTAAAGCAGCAGCATCGAAAAATACAAGGTAATCAACATCTGTATTTCTAACTGTCATATAAGCATCTTGCCACTTTTCTTAAAAGATCAAAGCCACTCGTAAGAATGTCGAAAACACGATCACTATACGGAAAGTAATCACCTTCACTGCCACATTAATAGTTACCTAGTCAAGTTAAATTCAAACACTGCTGTCTTAACAGCAACATCAACAACACAGTGGCATAGTGGCGGCAGCAGCAACATAACAACACAACATAACAATGACTACACAACAAAAGTGTGACAACATTTGCAACCACAACACCATAGAACGCATTTACAGCGATAGCGTAGCAGCAGACAACAGCTACACATGATTGCAGGTCAGTAAAATTGTATTAGAAATTGTAATACGTGGAGCCAAAAAAAAATCTAAACAGCAGTGTGGTAACAACGATCTTGTAACAAAACCATAATAACACAACAAAAATGGATATTATATATCGGGAGTATAACTTGAGTTATTCACCAATAATACAACTCAAAACAATTTATAAGAAAAATCAAAGACAATGTCATAGATAATTATCTTTATCTCTTACAGTCGCTCTTTTTCCAGCTCCTTCTTAGACTTGCTTTAGATTTTTGAAAACCAGAGGAAAATGTAAAACACGTTAAATTCAGAAGTTACTCATTTGTAAGGGACTTGGTACCTGCGATTGACGGTCATAACTTGAAATGAATGTCGATGACGTTATTTGAGTCAAAAACAATATGAATTATTAAAAGAAGTCTGATAAAGTTTCATATAATTACCAAGTAATAATCCACGGGAATGCCTAACTCCTAAAGATTCATAAAACGAAGCATAGAATAGAAAAGACAGAACAACAACAAATTTCAATAATTGAAGTAGTAATCTTCTAAATTCCCTAAAACAAACCGTTCCAAAAGAATAAGCGACATTGTTGGATTGGGATTAAACTAAATGTTCACTTTAGGAAAACTCAGCAACATCAATGCAACGACAACAATGTGGTAACAATAATGCAGGGACAACAACGTAGTAACAACTAAACTATAAAAATGCAGCAGCATATAACCAGAGAACCACCATAAAAGGCTAAGTATCAATATATTATATCCTAACCCACATGCTCTGAAATCATACATCAATCCGAATACTCTAGCAAAGAAAAAGGCAGAGGCAGATAGCAGACCTAACAATACTGAGTAAGTAATCAAATTCCATGAATTCATGAAATCATATACTGTATTCAATTATTCATAAGCTTCAAATTCAAATTTGTAAAATAATATAGTGTAATGAATAAAACCATACCTGGTGGCAATGATGATGACGCACGCCGATGAAGAATGAAATCCATGATCACGCTCGAGGTTAATAAAAGGGACGATTTCATTTGAAGCTCGGTATTGATTACAACAATTGAATATGACCACTGATCACAATATGTAACATATATGTTTGATGGAAACAGTATATCAGGGTCTGACCTTAAATTCCCATAGTTTCAACGGGTTCGGCGCAATTAAATTTGTTAGATATGATAATTGAAATGCTAAAAGTGAGTGCCATAAATAGAGTCAGCAATTTGTCTTTGAACACATCTTTGTATAACATGTAACTTACATTGACTAACAACTGTAGCATACGTCTAAAATGGACACCTGTATGCAAAGTTACAAATTGAAGTGAATTGAATGCATCAAAGCTGGAAAATATGATAAATCTCATGGTTTATGCTAGAAAACAACAATAGGTAATTTTAAGATATGGTAACGCGTCGAGAAATAGCAGCAACCTGAGAAAAAGTCAAGGAAGTGGCGGTCACACTGAGTAGATGATCCTTTTTGAGCGGTTTGCGTCGTCATACAGTCATTTAGTTTTGGCTAAGTTAGATGCTTTCAGAATAAAAAAAAAAATCATTCAGCGATTTAAACGGTTGAATACTTGATGCTTTCCGAATAATTAATTCACTGTGTACAACAAACACTAATTAAACGACTTCATGAAGAAGCTGCTACAAATATTAAATTCAGTAGTACGAGATTCACAAGTAACTTTCAAATTCTTAAGACTCAACCAGGTGATAACATATAAACAGGAGAGAGCACAAATAAACAAACCTTTCACTTTTATTGATTGTCGTGTATTGAGGCGGGTCACAAGTCTGAGTATATTTCTTTGTACAATGCCTTTTTGTTTTCCTATTGTACACCTCTCCCTTGTCATTGTCCGACAAGCTTATATTTAGATCTTTCCGTAAGGTGACCCATGAAACAACTTATAATTGATCCTGGCTAAAAACCGACTTAGGTAAATATAATTGGCCATGGCTAAAAACTGTATCTTGAAATTTAGTGGACAAACCTATAACACTACTTTCAATGTGAGTAGGTGATTTCTTTCGTTACGATCACGGTTGGTCAGTACATCCAACATCTTCATTTGTGATTTTTCGCTTTCCATTGGTTGTAGCTGGAAATGATAGCCTATCAGTTGGATAATTTTGGTGACATTGTATGAAATACATAATTCAATAATATCGTACAACTTTAACTTCAACTTTTCACAATAAGTCACGGTTTTGTTTTTTGGGCATTTGTTTTGGCTCGCTGGTTGTCAACAGAAGACAATGATCTTGTTTTGCAAGCCTAACTAATTAATACCATAATATATTGGAATTTCAAACCTATCACATTGCATTTAACTTGAGTATGCGATGTACCTTGCTGCGGTCGGGTGCATTTCACCAAAACCACTACTTCACTTTTGATTTCCCGCTTTCTCCTTGGCGTAACTGAAAATCAAAGTGTATACGGTGTGAAAATTTTGATCACATATAGACTTCAATACAAAATTCAATAATAACATACAAAGGTAGCATTTACATTGAGACCTCAATACAAAATTCAATAATTTGCTAGCTGCTCGGATAATGGTGCAGCTGGATCAATATTGCTGATTACAACTTACAATCATGTAATATTGTGCAATCTTCAACGCATTATAAAGCACTTACATTGAAAAAAAAAAGTTACGACACATCGCCAATTCCTAACCTCTGTCAACAATATCATCTAACCACAAAAGTATAAGGTCCAAGTTCTCGAAATGCTCGCTCCGTTCCTATATAAGACAATGTTAAATCAACGTGATTAATGACATATTTTTAAACCAGTTGGCAAATGCAAATGCAAATGCGTATCAAATCTAAGGAAATACTGCTTAAGTATAAGGGTGACAGCAGCCTAGAAAATTAACTTTAAAAACACCAAAATTAGGTAGTACCTGATCTTGTAATATTGCTCCACAAAGGCTTCATCGGACGCCATTTGTGAGCAAGGATCCATCGTCTTAATTTGTTTTTTTTAGGCACCAAGTTATTAAAGGCTTCGATGTACCATCGCCATTTGTTTCGTAAAGGCTTCCTCGACGGCGTTTGTGTTTAATAATCCATCTCCGTCGTAATCAGTTCTCTTGAGCCACCAATTTTTCGAAGCCATTGCGGAACAACATTTCATTTGTAGGGAATTGTAAATTCATTCTCTATTTGGTCTGTACTCAGAGAAAAGCCCATCAAAAACATGAAGTGTGACATAATAATTAACGTAGCATACTTTATTAGTTCAATATCCCCAAAGTACGGGTAATACAATAACTAATAAAATGGGAACTGCTCAAGACAATAGCCGTACAACAGACCTATAAGAGAGCTTTGATGACATTAAGCATAGCGAGGGTTAATTATTCAACTCAGTCAAATTGATGGAAGCACACAAGTACAATTACAGCAAATTTACAATACGTAGGGGCAGCAGTTCGCAACACCTCGCGGGAACAGTAGCAACAATAGCGCGTATGGGTGGCCGCTGCAGACGGCGACAATAACAGCGCACAGGAACAGCAGCAGCTTGCGTGGGTATTATAATCAAACTGAATTCACATTGACCCTCCGTATTCTAATCCGACTAACAGAATCCAAACTTAAACCAAACTCGACTCGTATAACACAAACTAAACTCGTCCAAACCGTTTGAGAGAGGCACGTACCTGGTTGCAATGCGGATGGCAGCCGATGAAGAATGACATCCATGATTGAGGTTAATAAAAAGGACAATTGAAAGCGAGAGTTTTAGCGAACATAAAATATTATTTTCAACCACGAAACACGCCAAATCTCAAAAATCATACGACACCGTTACCAACAATTTAGCGAATATAAAACCCAAACTGTACACGAAAACTCGCCGACTTTTGCAACCTTCCACCTTTCTAACTAATTTATCAGTGGGACATAACAATCATACACAATAAAAATATCAAGCAAAAGAACCAAAAAAACAAAAAAAACAAATCAAATCAAATGAACTTTTTGAACAGATATCATAAATCAAACAAAGATCAAGCATCACAATAATGAACCTAATTAATTATTCCAAGCAATCTGGTAGATCTTATTTATTTAATTATTTTAATCATACTTTTCCTATAGCTTTTACTCTATCATTTGACTGTTTCTTTATACGCAAAGATCATTTGTATGATTTGATCAAAAAAAAAAAAAAACCAAATCAAATCAAAGAGATTAGCTATTGATTACAACAATTGAATGACAGCCTTTACAATTTCTCACCATTATTACGGTGCAAAATAGAGCACTAAAGGTGAGGGAAGGTCAAAGGACACTAAGAAAGAGGTTGAGGCGGGAGATCCGCTCTTTGCAATTTGCTAAGTTGACGTGGCAGAAGTGTTTGACGTGGAAGGGGACGTTTGACGTGGAAGGAGGAGGTAATTTTGGGGATTGGTTTTGAAGTGTTTTTTTTGGGTCGTAAGTCTTGTGATTCTCTTTTAATAGTTATATATATATAGATATATTGATATATAGATATAGATTAGCTCATAACTTACGTGAAAATAACTAAGACTTAAAAGAAGAAAATACAAGACGTATAAATAAAAATAATTGAGATTCTAGATTGTAAAAAAAGTGACATCTTTAAAAACGGTTGTAGTGAAATTCAATAAAATTGTCATAAGAAAGAATGACAAATACATTAAGGATTGAAACTCTGTTATAAGTAGTAAGAATATTAGTGAGAATGCAATATTAGTGAGAATAAGCTAAGCTTGTTAATGAAAATGCAATATTAGTGAGAATGCAATATTAGTGAGAATGACAAATACATTAAGAACGAAACTCTGTTATAAGTAGTAAGAATATTAGTGAGAATGCAATATTAGTGAGAATTAATAGTGGAGTATGTGTTGATCTTACTGACTAGTATATAAACTAAGCTTGTTAAATCGCAATGCAGGTAACAAATCTAAAAACAAACAAACTAAAAAAAAAATTAAAATAAAAATTAAGAGAGAAATAATGAAAGTTGTTATAATGATTTGGTTAGTGATAAATATTATACTTACAACAAGATTAGCTCATGGCAGAGCAATGGCGCCGCCAAGATCAGCCTAGTCCTCCTCGAGCCCCAACTGTACCAATTGCAAGACCACCTCCACCTCCGCCAGTACCTGCACCACAGGCGTTTATTTTGGCGATGGAATGGCCCAAAAGCTTTTGCTTGGTAGATACTTGTCGACCGAATTTAGATCCTATGCCTACCGACTTTACGATACATGGGCTGTGGCCGGCACAAAAAGGCTACAAAAACTTGATTGAAAAGTGTAGGGATGGGTCTGATTTCACTGGGAATAAGGTGAAGGTAAAGAATGCTACCTCCTTCATTTCATTTCCTATATATATACTCCCATGCAATGCTAGATTGATTTTATAAAGTAATAAAAATATTGAAGAAGATTCATCCATTTTTAATTGACATAATTTTATCATGCATGTTTTAGGTGGTTATTATTTTGCCTCCTTGTTATTCAGGTGGTTATTATTCTGTTTCCGTCAGCATAGTTCTTATTTTGCCTCCTTGTTATTCAGGTGGTTATTATTCAATCTAAATAAAGCCTGCCCAAAATATGTCGTCCGATCAATGCTATGAAACACTCTTTTCTCTTTTCGATCATTTAATTTGTAACGTGTTTTGTCATAAACTTCTATTTCGTATATAATAATAACTTGAGTATACAATATACAGTATACTCGTATGTCATCTGTATCCGTATATATTGGCAAAACACGTGTTGTGCCATTATTCATGTCATCTTATTTATTCCACTATAATTGTTTGTACGTCTGCTAACGGGTAGTATCCACCTTGGGCGTGGTACCGTAACACCAAAAACCGTAATCCACGCCATCAAACAGCACATAGGTGTACGATGTCGCATCGCTTGTAAAAAAATATGACCCCAGCAACAGAATATTCCTCGTAGAGAATCGTCTCTATTTTGACGCCAACTTCCATCTGCGGGATTGCCCCCCCATGATTCGCTGGTTTACCTGGTCATGTGTTAATTCCAGTCAGGGGCGGAGCTGGGCCTAAGGCCATATGGGCCTTGGCCCAGGGAGAAATTAATATAATTATTTTTCAGTTCTAAACAAAATAGTTGATGTAGGTAGCTTAGTTGGTTGGAGATCTAATTAGTGAGTACAAGGTTACGTGTTCAATACTCATTACACTCAATTTTAATTTTGCTTGTCTCTTCTTTTTTCTTTCTATTTTATTTTACTTTTCTCTTCTATTTTATTTTACTTTTCTCCCTTCACTTAATTTTAATTTAATTGATTTTGCAGGTAAAAAAACAAACTATATACATACTTTTGTAATTTCTTCTTCTATTATTATTAATTTGTCGTTTTTCTCTTCTTCTTCTTCTTCTTTTTTTTTTAAAAAAAAAATTATCCGTAGTAAATATACATAATTTTTATTCCTTACATTGAACTTCAAGAAAATACTTTAAATTTGTTATTTTAGTAATTATTTCGTTGTGTCAACCGAAAAAGTCTCTTAAGATAATTTATTTGATTTTGTTTTTAAAATAAGTTATATACTACCTAAATCGATGTATATAACTTGATTCGTCCTGATAGTTAGTTACATTATAACAATTTCATATGATTTTAAATTTGTGTTCTCACACTACGATATATGTTTAGGCGTTGTTAAAGCTAGGTGTTAATTTTCTTTTATATACTCTTTTACTTAGTATTATTTTTAAATTATATTACTAGGTATTGGTATAAATATCTTTCAAATTTATAATAGATATCTCTCAAATTTTAATAGGTATCGATAGGTAATTTTGCGAATTGCAACCTTTATAAATTTGGCCCTTGCTATTTTTCAATCCTAGCTCCGCCCCTGATTCCAGTACTGCAATTCAGTTTCCGTCGTCACCTTAGTTCTTATTCTGCCTCATTGTCACTGAATGAACAATAATAATAATTTTCGGTGATTTCACAGTAGTAAAATTGAGTGATTGAACTACATGTATAGTATCACCTAGAATTTTCGCAGAATTTTATGATCTTTGATTCCGTACAATCTAATTGTATATCTAATTTTCGCATAACATTAACAAAGTTTGAGGGGTTTAAATAGCCAATTACATAACTAATTAAACCACCAAAATAGGACCCATAAAAACCACTAACACCATAAGCTCCTAATCGTCGAGGAAGTCGAAGGCTGCAAAACTTTGGGTTGAGTGGGAGCGATACTTCAGGGAGCTGAAATTGGAGGATGTTGAGAGGTTATATCGATTCTCGTCCTCGTCTTCTTATTTAGCAAATATTAAATCATGCTTAGAAATCCCTGCAACGAGCAATGTATTTAGTTATAATGAAGTAGACAAATTTATCAGAGATGATGTTGTATTAGCTGGTGAAGTTGTTCTAGTTGACAGTGTAGTTAGTACGGAGAATAAAGACGCTGCACTCGATCAAAATTTGGATTCCAGAGTCGTGGAAACCAACTCGGAAATAGAGAATGGAATTAGCGACAATGTTGGTGTTGCTGTGCAGGGTTCAGTGCAAGATATGGTGCAGTTGCGTTACTTGCGTAGTAGCAGTATATTGCAGTGTTCTGTGCAAAATGCTGTGCAGTCGTGAGGACCATAAATGCTTGGTGATTTATGGTGTTGGTGTTTTATCGCCTCCCAATTTCCCATATTAGTGAGGACCTTTGATGTCGTATTTCTAAATATCCTATTCAAGAACGAGTATTGTTTGAAGACCATATATACAAGCTGGTCTAGAAATATAATATCATATCGTGATTTTGTTTAAGTTATTCTTCTTGTTGCATCCCTTGGCTTTTGGCTGGGGGAACCTAGTGGTAATAATTAGTTACACGAATCCTGATAGCTTTGTACTACTCCGTATTATATAAAATGAAAAGAAAAAAGTATCATTTTTTCGTAAGACGGTCTTTAAAACCCCCACTTGATAACAAATTAAAGGCCCTGAATAGACCGATAGGATATAGTGTAAGTCTCTCTTAAAACGGGTCAACCCGTTTTAAGCTAGAAACGGGTCAAATATGACCCATTTTGCCCTTTTTTTTATTTCGAATTTTTTTTTAAAACCCTTTTTTCTTTTTTTTCTTTTTTTAAAAAAACTTAACTCAAATAACGAATAAAACACAAATTTTAGATGGTAACAATATTGATAAAAATGGTAACATATTATACAATTATGGTAACATATTAAACAAAGGTTATGACAATTTTTTATTTTATATGTTTTCTAATATGTTACAAATATAATATAATATGTTACCATTTTACATTACTTTGTTACCATTTTCAATAACCCTATAAACACGAATCTATTTTGGTAACGTATTATACAATTATGGTAACATAATAAACAAATGTTATGACAATTTTTTATTTTTTATGTTTTATAATATGTTACCAATATTATATAATATGTTTACCATTTTACATTACTTTGTTACCATTTTGAATAACCCTATAATCACGATTTCCGACAAAAGTTTTTAAAAATA